>CM069531.1:87103333-88311666 GCA_035773235.1 Eospalax fontanierii | reverse complement strand
TTGGGAGGGGGGGGGGTTATGTGGTCCAGACCACCAACCTCTCTGAGCTCCACTTTGCATTTTACTCAGCTCTAGCTTTCCCTGTGCCACCAGAGCTGCTGAGCACACATCCACCACCAAAGCCCAGACCATATCCCTTGGCATTCAAGAACTGGGGGACTCGGAGCAGCATGGAAAGAAAGGAAATCACTCTCTGTGGGTCTGTGGCTTCAGATAAAACTGGCAGTCTCTGCCCACCCACCCACAGGCCCCACGGCAAGGCTGCCAGGGAGACACTGGCTGGGTTGGGTGAATCATTAGTGGCTGACACTGGCCGATGGAGAAGGGAAGACCCCGGTAGACTCCCACCAGGCCACTTGTTGCAGTCTGTTGGGTAGCAGAAGCAGCCTGGCTGGACCAGGAAGCATCCTCCTCCATCTGCAGTCCCACAGGGCTGCTCTCAAGGCCTCCTGCCACCAGGTCCTGTGATAACCTTCATTACCCATCAGCTGGGAAGCTCTGCGGGGTTGAAGATACGAGAGGGGATAGAGCAAGCAGGGTCCAGGCCCTTTGCTAACATTCAGTTTGGCTCCAATCCTGCCGGGGGTAGGCAGCCTGCACTCAGACAGCTCCATCTGCAACTGGTTCCCATGCAACCTTGGCCTTCTCCCTGCGGGCATATCAGGGCATGTCCGGAAATGATTGTGATCAGCCACACTACCTGCGAGCCCAGCCAGGACGAAAAACACTCTGTTCTATTTTATGAATGAGTAAACCTGTATGCTTTCTATAAATGTCTGTGTAAATCACTGGTGGGCATTCCCCTCTTGGCAAGGGAAACACCCAGCCTAGGCCACTCCAGCAGCCTTTTCCCAGGAAGGGACGCTGGGGACCCTCTCTCTCTTTCTGGGCTCTTGGGAACTGCCTTCTGTGCGGGATTCTGGTTCTGCAGAGAAAGCCTTTCTCAAACAATGATTCAGTCCCAGAGGGGAAGCAGCTCACCTTTCCTGGGGCCTCCTGGGCTGAGCACCAGTCCAAGGCCCAGCCAGACCCACTGTGGCCATACGGATCTTTTGTATGTATTTTCCTGGGAACTCACAGCCACTCTGCCCATCACAGCCTAACAGAGCTATGCTGCCCAGAAAACCCAGGAAAGGCCTCCTGGCCGGCGGCGATCTATGTAAGCGTTCCATGTCCACTTAACTAACAAGTAATCATTAATATTACCCCTGGCCCATGTAGCCAACTGTTAAACTGACACTAATGAAGTGAGTCGTAGACACCATGACCAATGTTAAAACCGAGTCAGAGCTGTTGGCTTCAATGACCCAGGCTGATTTACACATCGTGCCTCGCATCTAACCAGAAGGGCAGACACTGGCTATCAGAATGCATGGAGGTTTCTTCCAGCCTGCCTCTATACTGTCTCACTACCTAACTCTGAGTCCTAACTGGATTTGACCAGACTAGACCAGATAGTCCCAGCTTTAATGATCTGCATCATAGTTAGGTCTTTTTGGCGAAAAAGAATTCAACAACAAAGGAGAAACGCATGGAAAATCTGTTGTTCAAAGTAATATATTCATTACCACACCTGGCTTTAGAATAGGCCCTGATGAGCCAGCCATGGAAGTGGCTGGTAAGTCTTCACTGTGGGAGAAGGGCAAGGAGGCAGTTCTTAGCTGGGCATGGGGCTCTGCCGGAGGGGAGGAGCCGAGGGAAATCTGGAGATGTGGTACACTGGACTGACTTCCATCAGGCTGGCCTACGATACTGGAGACCTAGGAGAACTCCTGCCCTTCCCTGGTTCCTCAGCATACCAGGTTCTGTGTCTAAATCTAGAATCATCACACTACGGTGAGCCACACCTATTTCTCAGGATGCAACACTCAAGCCAGCCCTCCTCCTAGTCCAACTTCAGAGGCCACCCTTTGCCTCTCCGTCCACCCATGAGGTATATGATCTTGGCTGCATCTAGACAGAGCAACTGCAGTGCAGCCATGATGCTCAGGCAGCCAGAAGCAGAGGCCAAGCCAAGGGCCCAGCAAGTGACAGCATCCCAAGGTGCCTATGCCAGGACTGCCTGAGATACATTTCATTCCAGAGATCTTGGAAGCCCATGTCTCTCCAGAGTAAGGACTTGGGGTGGATGAGTTCTCAGTCAGTACACAGTTAGCACTGCTCCCAGTAACTACCAGGGGGACTGCCAATAACGCTGCCCAGGACATGAATCAGGGCCATCTGGGACAGAAGCTAGAACTCACCCTCGAATCCAGGGTGACCTTCCAGTCTTGCCTCGCTCTGTAACACAGGGGAATGGCTGGCAGCATCTTCACTTGGAACAAAGATTCTAGAATCTTACTACTTGTTTTTGTTATTTTTAATTTTGCTACTAGGTTTTGATCTATCACTTTATTAGCTGTGGTTCCTCGAGTAATTTACCTAATGTCTCTGAGCTTCATGCAAAATATTAATACAATGGTCCTGATAACCAACGCAGAAAAGGAGGGGGTGAGATTAGGTTGCTTGTAAAAGCTATTTGCACAGTGCTCTTCTCCTGGGGGCAGCCTGACTTCTTTGCCTCTGAATAAGAAGGTTCTCTTTCCCAGCCCCCATGCTTTCTGATTCATCAGGCCTCATGATGTCTTGCTGCTGATTCCAATCACTTGGGGCCTGAGTGACAGGCCTGGGAGCTGTTGACTCCCAGGGGGGCACGGGGCAAGCCCAGCAAGCCAGCTTCAGAGCCAGCTTTTAGCAAACCCTGCTTTGACGTTTGTTTCCATCTGAACTGCAAGAGCCCAGGTCTGTGAGGTGTCACAGTTAGCACTCCTTCCTCTCCTGCCTTGCTCACCTCTAAGACACTGTCAGCCACTCTGCTGCCTCGGTCAGGCCCTAACTCGTCCAGCCGGCTTGCCTTGGTACCTCGGCTTATCCAAACATCTTCATCTCTTTTCATAAATCCAATCCCCTTATCAGCCCCTCCATCAGGAGGAAGGGCAGGAGGGGCTTGACTGAAGTGTGTAGAGCGAAGCTTTAATTAGCCTCCTTGCTCTGCGGGGTCACCCGCAGTTCAATTGCCCTGCCTTCACATGTCCCCAATCACGTAGTGAGAATGGTTGCCTTGCAGCTGGGCTCTCTCGCCAGGCTGCACACAGCCTCTGCATCTGGTCTCTGCTCTCTGCTGCTTACAGGACTGGGTCCTGCCCCTAGATGTGTGCTGGGCCCTGAGTTCAGAAATCAGCCCAGGCCGATCCCTTCCTTTAGCATGTGGGTCCTACCACAGCACCTTTGCGCATCTATCCCTCGAGGCATCGAAATTTCCCTGGTCCATTTTCTGACAGTACAAATTGCCAGAACAGAACTCCAACCTTGGTCTTGGCGAGCAAGCTCACCTCACAGCAGATGTCAGAGCACCTATCTTCTGCAAAGCACTTCTGCTAGCCCTGAAAGACTAAAATTCTGAGTGTAGGGCTCTGGAAGAGGCTACATCCTGCCACCTTTGAGCTGTGTAGCCTAGGATAAGTCTCCTCCATCCTAAAAAGCTAAAAACTAGCGGGAGTGGCAACACCCATCCTCCCTGCCTCCCATGGCTGGGAGCCCCAAGCCAGATCACATGCAAATATGTCCTGTCCGTGCCAAACGCTAAACAAATGACATGTATTCTTTGCTATCCAGCCCACTAGACGTGTGGGAACAACTTGCCACAAATACTGGGCTCGGAGACTGATTCTTTTCGCGCTTGGATTCTTGCTCAATTCTACCATTTTCCCAAAGCCCAGTCGCTTACAAGAAAGCCCTGAACTTGAATCTTCAGCACCTTCTTAATGGCAGGCTTCTAGAAGCCAGGGCTAATTTTTCATAGTGTGATGAGATGTGCAGACTCCACCCCCCAGGCATTCTGCCTACCCTTTCTTCTTTTTCAACCATTCCCAAGCTGTGCAGGCACTGTGGCCCCCCAACCCCTGCCTTGGTCTTTAGATACCTCAAACTCCACGTGACTGAATAGCCCAATTGGTCCTATTTTGAACCTGTCTTAGTTCCTAGCTTTTCCATGGCTGTATTGTAGGGCTATAGCAAGTAAGAACCTAAAATTCATCATTCGTATGCCACTTTTTTTTCTTTCCTTGAAGTGCTAGGGATTGAATCAAAGGCTTCACAGTAAGGCAATCATTTTACCAGTAAGCTATATCCCCAGGTCTCTTAAACCTTTGAGGGGGAACGGGTGTAGTGGAGTTGAGACAGGGTCTCACTGTAGCCCCAACTGGCCTGGAACTCGCTATGTAGACCAAGCTGGCCTCATTCACACAGAGATCCACCTGCCTCTGCCTCCTGAGTACTGGGATTAAAGGCATGTACCATCACTCCCAGCTCCATTTTTTAACTGTTTATTTTGAGGTAAGGTCACACTATTATGTTACTCGGGCTGAACTTGAACTCACTCTGTAGCCCCCAAAGGCCCTGAAATGACTTCTGATGAAATTACAGGCTTGATTAAGCCAGGAGAGAAGAGGAAAGCACTCAGAGTAACCACATGGGAAAACTGGTACAAACTGGGACTGTGTTGGGGAGGGTTGATTGTGGATTGTCTAGATCTGGGGCGGGGGGAGCAAGAAGTTGCTCAAATACCATGAGGGAAAGAAGGGGACGCTCCACGGGGCGGCATGAAGGAATTAGTGGTTTAATTCACGTTGTCACCATCACTTATCCTGGAGCCTCTTATCCAGCTCAGTTCATTGAGGGGCCCACTAGGGCAGTGAGTGCCCCAGTACTCAAGTTAGTGCCTGGAGCACTGAGGTGCAGTCTGAAGAGAGGAGATTGGTCTCAGAGACGCAATCCTAGCTTCCCAGTCCGCTTTCCAATCGCGATCCTAACTGGCATGTGTGCGGTCTCTAGGCCTCCAGAGCATGCTCTCCTGCATTCTCTCTTTTGATCGGAGGCAGATAATGCCGACAGGAGCATGCACCCGAAAGGCCACCCTGCTGCACCGCACACTGGCTGAGCAAGAACAAAGACCATAAACGAAGAAGGATGTTTGCTCTGTGCTTCCAGCCTGCTTGAAAACAGGAAACTCCGGAGGCCTGCTCTGGCCAGCTTTCTACTTCTTCCTCCCCCCAGAGCTATACCGCTGAAGAGGTTTGCTTTTTATGATTGGTTTTTTAAAAAGGTCTCTTCCAAGTTACTCTCCCACCCCCCCCAATTCTGCTGCTGTATTGGGGAACAGAGACTGTCCTGACAATTCTGTGGGACCCAGTTCTACATCCTTTCACTCGTAGCCTCTGCAGGTCTTGCCTTCCCCAAGCAACTGCAAGGCATCATTCCAAGTGGGCAATGCCATCAAATGACCCAATGTGTACGGTCTCTAGGCCTCCAGGCCTTCAGACTCTAAGGTCAACCAGCTGGGATGGAAGGACAAGAGGTGGTGGCCATGTGGAGGTATGCTTCCGTGTAGAAGGTAAGGATTGTAAAACGACAAAACTGACGTCATGGGGATGGTATTACTGGACACCACAAAGGAGTAGGGAAGATCTCTTTCTGGTGGAAGAAAACCAGGCACTAGCCAATTAGAAGAGCAACATACCAAAAATGTTTGAGCACAAGATTGGGAACAACTAGTGTCCCGGCAAATATCAGGAAGAACCTGGGGCCAGCAGTGCTTTGTGAGATTCTGTTATGAATGGAAGATTATGGGCCTTACACCCTCCTGTTCTTAGTATTTGAAGATGGGCAAAAGTAGAACCAGTGGATGGGAAGGAGATCTATGACATGCTGACTTCTGAACACAGCACGGCGGTTGTATGAATCCACTCATAGAAGCTGTGGTTACCTACACAAAACCTGCACGATATCAAACAGGTCCAAATTTCAGCATGGTCTTACCATCAAGTCCTGAAGAGCAACCTAGAACGATATAAAATAGCCAGTGATGTTAAGATCTCACTGGCCAACAACTCATAGAGAGGTAACCCGTTCCTCACACAGGGGTTTTTATTTGCTAGGATGAGTCACAAAGCATGGAAAGATCAAGCTGGTACTAAGCTGGAACCTCAGTCCCTATTGGCTAGCTTTCACAATGCTGCAAGTTGCTATGTACAGCTACCAAAGGGAAAAGTAATCATCAGTCGTCCCGCGGTGAACTCTTCAAACTACAATAAAGGCTGGTCGGGCAAGATTGAGCCCATTAGTCTAATAGTGGTATATATGTTATGGAATTAACCAATCACTCTCTGATCAGACTTAAGACAAGATGATCAAAGACTAACCATCATTGTGGCCAAGAATCTGGCACTAATAGAACCTGATACTAATATTCTACTAAATGGACACTGTTAAAATAACTCCTAATGGCTTACTGCTATTCACAAAGATTAGTGTGTCTCTCAACCCTCATCAGAGAAGCTTTTTCTTGCAGTAAAAGGCAGTTATCATAGTGACTGACAACTGGTCAACGAGGAAAGAATAACTGACTGCAGAGTGTTCAGCCCTACATGGAAATCTACATCATATCTCCTCCTCCAGGGAATCAAGGATCTTGGAAGAGGAGGGGCAGAAAGATTATAAGAGCCAGAGGCAGTGAGTGATTAGAAAGACACAGTGCTTTTCAGACGGTGGGACAGGTGCACATATGAACTCAAAGCAGTTGTGGCAGCATGCACAAGACCCACGTAAGCTCAAACCAGACGAAATTCAGGCATGAAGTGGGCAGCTGGGCATGAGTCCTACCTCTAACCAAGGAGCTATTGGCATATGACAGTTTGCTGAGAGAGAAAGGGTCAGCTTTCTTTAATGGCATGGCCCCCGGTCAGATCAAAGCACATCTCAGGGCTGGTACCACTCCCAAGACTATTTGGGCAACACAAATTGGAAGGAAAAATAACCATAAACATGGGTAGGCAAGGAGGTGGGCATGCATCTGAGAGAAGGTGGTAGAGGGAATATGTTCAGAACACACTGTCTGCCATTCTTAAAGAATTGATTGAAAAAAAAATCCCAGCGTGAATAGGGGCAGACTCTGGAGGCTCACTCCTATCAGAGGAGCTTTTGGCACTTGATGGCTGTTGAGGGAGAGAGAGTCTCTCCTTTGGAGACGTGGCCACTGGTAGGCTGTCCAGGCCCCCAGGGGATGGCCCCACACCCATGCACATATGGGTAACACTAACTGGATTCCAGGGGTTACTATTAACAATTTTAAAAAGAAAGGGCATAAAGTTGGGAAGGAGACAGGGAAGCTCTAGAGGGGTTGGAGGAGGACACGGTGGATGGATATGACCAATATGCTTTGCACAAATGTATGAAAGTTTCAAAGACTAACAAATGGTTTTTATAGACTAGATATCTGTATCAGTCAGGGTTCTGTAGAGGAAGAGAACCAAAAGAAGTGTGTGTGTGTGTGTGAAAGATAGGGATGAATGTGTATATACAAATACAAGGGTACACACACACACACACACACACACACACGCACACACAATTATCTTACAGCGTCTATGAAATACCAGTTCTAAGATCTTCACATGTACCAAATTCTAGAGATGCTGAAGTTCCTTACATACAGTGACAGAGTATCTGTGTATAGCCCACACACATCTTGCGTGTATGTTAAATCATCTCCACATTACTTATAATGTGTATAATGCACTGTTTTTACCTGCCTGCATTCCTACAGAGGCAGTGTAGTACTTAGTATTCAGCAGAGTCAAATTTTGCTTTGTGGAACTTTCCAGAATTAAAAAAAAATTGTATATTTTATCCACTATTGATTGAGTTCACAGATGCGGATCCCACAGATACGGAGGGATGACTGTGTGTATGAAGAGATTTATTTTAAGGAAATGGCTCGTGCAATTGCAGGGCCTGGTATGTTTGAACCCCATAAGGCAAGCCAACCAGCTGGCAGGAGTCGAAGTTGCAGGGCACAGCCAGAATTGCTTCTTCTCTGGGAACCCTGGTGTCCTGCTTCCAAGACCTTCAGCTGGTTGGATTGGCCCACCCACAATATGCAAGGCAATGCTCTTTACATCTACAAAATGCCTTCACAGCAACGTTCGGATTCACATTGGATTAAATACTTGGCCTGGCCAACCAGACATGGAAATCTCACTGTCCCAATCTCACCAATGAGGGACCATCCTCCTGCACAGAAGGCATGTCTGACCTTCACTCGGTGGATCATTCATGGGGCTGTGGTCATCTCTAAGTCCCATCATTGCCAGAGTGTGTAGATGGCCAAGCACGGTACTTCAGTTGAAATACATTAAACTGAGAAAACTGGGCTGGGAGGTTGGCTCCGTGGGTAAAGCACTCACCGTGCAAATGTGAGGACCTGAGTTTGGATCCCCAGAACCCATGTCAAGCTGGGTGTGGAAGTGCTTGGCTATAATCTCGGTGATTCTATGGCAAGATGGGAGGACAAGATGGAAGAGTTCTCGGATGCCCACAGGCCAGCTAGCCTGGTGGAACGGCGATGAACAAGAGACCCTGCCTCAAATAAGAATCAACATTCAAGGCTGTCCTCTGATCTCCACATATATGCTGTGGTACACCCATCTGTATACATATATGAACATGTGCATATGCACACATGCACATCCATGACACAAAGATTTATATATATTCTATACATATATATATATATATATGGAAAATTAATTCATTGTCAAGGAAAAGACACAAAGACACAGACCTGAGCCTCATGCTGCTCCCACCTTCCTTGCTATGATAGACTGTACCCTCAAACTGTGAGCCAAAATAAATCCTTCCTTACTTAAATTGCTTTTACCAGGTATTTTGTCACAGCAACAAGAAAATTAATCTATATTATATATAATTAAATATAATAATCACTTAAAAACAAATATATCAAATAAAAATACAAAATTATTGAGGCTGAAGAAATGGCTCAGCGGTTAAGAGCAATTGCTTCTATTACAGAGGACCCAGGTTCAGATCCCAGCACCTACACAGTGGCTCACAACCATCTATAACTCCAGTTCCAGGGGATCTTACATGCTCTTCTGGCTTCTGTGGGCCCCAGGCCCACATATGATGCACATATATACATGCAGGTAAACACTCATACACATAAAATAAACCTTTATAGATACATATACATATATATACATATAACTATACAGGTGTATATGAGCTAAATGTTCCACTATCGTAAAATTTTAATTTTCCTCTTTCATTTCTTGGTTTGTTTTTGAGACAGGATCTCACTATGTAGCCCTGACTAGCCTGGAATTCACAATGCACACTAGGCTGGCCTCACACTCACACAAATCCATCTTCCTGTGCCGCCTGAGTGCTGGGATCAAAGGTGTATACCACCACACCCAACCTTCCTTTCCTTTCTTAAACTTAGTTCTCTTTGGAGACTTGCTGAATGTCTCAGACGAAATTGCGTGCTTCAGATTTAGAATTATAGGCATAAAAGGCAGAATAAAGATTTCACTTGTTGGCCCTCACATGGGAAGAGAGCATCAGAGTTAAGCATAGTCAACCTGGAAGTAGATAATACTCTAGAAAGTGAACTAGAAGCTCACAGAAGAAATCCAAAGGGCAATAAATAAATTAAAATTCTACTTAGTCTCATGGTAATTACAGAAGAAAGCATTTTTAAAATAGTTCTTAGAACCAAGTATAGTGACTTGCATCTCTAATCCTACCCCTCGGGAGGCTGAGGCAGATAGATTGCCATGAGTTCGAGATCAGCCTCAGCTACAGAGTGAGACCTTGCCAAAAAAAAAAAAGGAAAAGAAAATAGGAAAAAAACACAACAATAGGATGGCAGTAAATAAAATTAAGCATTTTTATATTCTTTGATATGACAGGCAGAATTTAACCGGGTGCCATACAGTGGGCGCGTGGGCACATAGATGAGGTACAGACCCATAGCTGTGCACTCTCGCAAAGGTGTGTGATAACTGAGTTGTGGTTAGGCAGGCCTTTCTCACTGGAAATGATTCTGCTTCCGTGTCTCTCTTGTGCTCTGGCCCTATATGAATTGCATCAAAACTGTCCCTGACTGGGGCTGGAGAGACAGCTCAGTGGTTAAGAGCACTGACTGCTCCCGCAGAGGACCCAGGTTCGATTCTCAGCACCCACATGGTGGCTAACCACATTCCATAACTTCAGTTCCAGGGGAATAGGGGAATCCAACTCCCTCTTATGACCTCCATGGGCACTGCATGACACAGGTGCACTTATCTATGTGCAGGCAATACACTCATACACATTAAATAAAAATAATAAATAAAATATTATAAAACTGTCCCTGTCCCTCTGGCTTCCAGTTGACTTTGGGCAATGATGAGAGAGGAAGAAAAAATGTTGGGGCACCACATCTCCTCTTCCCCCTTTGTTTGCCTGCATGTATGTAAGTACGTAAGCGCACCATGTGTTTGAAATGCCCACAGAAGCCGGAAGAGAGCATCGGATCCCCTGGAACTAGAATTACAGATGGTTGTTAGCCTCTATGTGGGTGCTGGGAACCAACCCAGATCCCCTAGGAAAGCAGCTAATGCTCTAACCCACTGACCCAGCAGGTTGAATAATTCAATTTCCTCTTTGCCATCATGAATCTCACCCTCTTCCTAGAATAACTCTTAGGACAACGTGGTATGTTTCATTCTAGTCTTTTACTAGGCATTTTTGTCCAACTATCTCACACACATACATTCAAAATAATGTGTCTAAATGTAGAGCTCATAAAACATACATTTGGTTCATAGTATGTGATAGTCTGAACACCCATTTCTCTCAATATTTGTGTGTTGAAATCATGACCTCCAAAGTGGTGGTAATTAAAGGTGAGCTCTTCAGGAGGTGATCAAATCCTGTGGACATGGAATGGGTCTCCTTCATGGAGACCTGAGGGAGTATCTCTTTAGTTCCTTTGCCTTGTGAGAAGATGGAAAGACATCAGCAGTCTGCATCCCAGAATAGAACCATCACCCAAAGCTGTACATGTTAGTGCTTTGACATTGAACTTCCAGCCTCCAGAGCTGTGATGCATGACCCGCTGGTGTTTATAACACACTCAGTCCTTGACATTTTGTTACAGCTCCCTGAGCTAATGAAGTCATAGTGCAGAGGTCTTCTGTTTTCTTTATTGGTATATTAAATGTTGGATTTTTTTAACTGTAGTATGATAATCCATAGGATGATTATATGGTAAGCTATTAAGCTATTCTACTATGAGTGGGTAGATGTGGTTTTCATTTTTCAGTTGTTTAAGGTAAGGTTGCAATAAAGACTTCCATATCCACGTGTGTGTGCGCCTACATGTGCACACATGTGCATGCACACACACACACACACACACACACACACACACTTAGGGATTTTTGCGTGAAAGACTTCAAGATGTCTTGCTTAAAGGGTATTTATCATTTAAATTCAGCAGATTTCCAACGCGGCTACCAAGAAAGCTGTACCAATAGTTTAGGAGAACACATTTCCTTGATGCCCGGCTCAGCCCCAACCCTCTGAATCACAGTGAAATAGTTCAATCCCCAAGGAATGTTGCCAACATCCCTCATTCCTCAACCCAAGACTCACCTCTGAGGAATGTAAGACACAGTTTTTATACCATCTGGATGTCCCCACCCTATATTGGGGAATGCTCTCAGATATGAATGACTGTGGTCATCAGGTTCTGCCCTTTCAAGCCTTAGATCTGAGCTTTTCTCTCTCTCATAAAGCTGATCTTTTTCCTGAAATCCCAGAACGTCTTTTCCTCCAAATTGTAAGGAAGAAATGGACTGAATTTAGAAGGAATCAGATTTCTGCTTTCTGCCAAGAAGAAGCTACTCAGTTGTGATCCTAAGTGCTCCCTCTGGTCTTAAGTTTCTCTGGATCATTCTCCTGAAGACTTTTGGTTTCGACGCATGGTGAGCTCACTCTTAAGACCGGTGTTTTATTGGGCATTTCCTTTTAAAGTGTTAGAGCTGTACTTAGGTGAGCAACTGTGGTAATGAGAAATGGAATAGGGCCAATCAGCTGAAGAAATTGATACTGAATAAAGAAACATTTCTTACCAGTGAGACTCTCCAGAATGAACTAAGTTCCCATGCAATGTAGGGCATCACAAGAGACTGAGTCACACGGGGTGAGGGCTGGTGCCAAGATGAGATAGACACCTGATTATCCATCCTTCCGAGAAAGGAAGAAAGGGTGAGAGGACCTTGGTCTTTGGTCCTCTATGCTTGCCTGATTTGGGCTCCTGAAGGGTCATCTGAGTGAATGCTGGGAATCAAATCAATACTTAGGACCTCTAGGATAAGAGTTGATCTCATCTGTGGAGTTCCTAAGAGAAAGGAAGAGGAAGCATAACAATTATCATGAAAAGACAAGCCAAGTAGTGCTCTAAGGACTTGATGAACATCCTTGTATTTCATCCACACAACTGTTATGTCCAATTAAAAGACAGAAGGAAATGAGATGTCTTTCTAAAACTTAGTAACCTGCAGGATTAGCATTTAATCCTGGTTCTGTTTAAATCCGGAACCTGTGGAGGCGCCCAACCCCATCATCAGCACCGCCTACATGTGGTCTCTGATGAATGGACTTCCACCCGGGCTTAGTGACTTAATGACATGCCATTCCAAAATGGCAGCCATAGGTTCATTTTTGTCTTACGGATTGTATCACTTCTTCATCTACGTCCCTGCCATCCTGATTCCCCACAAGAGATTCTGACCATTGCAAAGAACAGGCTTGTTTACCAAGAGAAACGGATACTTACACCCATCAGTGTGTGACTACATTCTTATTTCCCCAAGGATGGGGGATGGGGCCAAGGGCTTAGTTCTCACAGGCTGAATAAGAAAAGAGGCATGACTCCGTGAGGTTGGAGAAGTCTGGACATTCTTATATAAAGCAAGAGTGTCAGGGGAGCTCTGAGGAGATGTCAGCCACCCGTTACCTCTACCTCCTGCCCGTGGCATTTTTGCATCTGGTGGGCTTAGCTGCATTACAAAGAAGACAGTATTGCAAAACTTGGGTTTGGAGGCTTCAACGAGGACTTTGGAAACACATATAAACAGCTCCCAGAGAAGGCAAAGAGAGGTTTGCCAGGCTAGGAGAGTCAGACACAGAGTAAAAAGTGAGGTGGTATTCTAAGAACCTGTCGGAGATGTTGGGTTACCTAGAACAGGAGACAGGAGTGTTGGTCTCGGAGAGCCTCTGGTTAGAGGAAAATGACAACTCATCAGTGACCGGCATGGATTGACAGCTGAGGAAGCCATGAAAAGGCTTCAAGAATTCAGTGTAGAGAAATGCTCTGGACAGTCGGCACACAGGGGCCTAAGCACTATTAGCCTTCTCTATATCCAATGAAGGGAGAAGGAAAGATCCTAGGATACCCTTGCACACTGGAGCACAAAGAAAATAAATTTCAGTCAGGTATGGTAATGCACATCTGCAATCCCCATTTTTGGGAGGCTGAGGCCCAAAGAATGGCCAGAAGTTTAAGGCCAGCTCGGGTTATATAACAAGACCCGGTTTCAAATAAACGAAGGGCTGGCAGCGTGCTTACCCAGCCCTGGGTTCAATCTCCAGCACTGCATACGCTGAATGTGGTGACCCATGCCTGTACCCCCAGCCATCGGGAGACGGAGGCAGGAGGATCGCAAGATTAGAGACATCTTCAGCTTCAAGAAACTGTCCCAAAAAACAAAAGGAGAAGAAAAAATCAAGTTCTATTTCTTGCATTTCGGGGTCTACAGACTAACTGAGTTGCACATCTGCTCTCTGACCCAGGCGTCTCTCCTGGGCAGACCCTGCCACCCTTGCCATCCTCTTTCTTTCTTCACACTCCTCTCTCTGAGCCCAGGCTCCTTGGCAGCCGCCCACAGTGTCTCTGCCACCGAGAAGAGCCCTCTACTTCACTAGGCACTCAGGGTTTTCCGCATGGACAGGCCTGTTTCCTGTTTCTTGGGCTCCAATCTTCCCCCTGAAAGGATAGCCACTCAGGTGACAAGCCCAGCCCTGCCTGGGTCCTCTGGCAGACGGAAGGGGAAGGACAGTCGCCCCCGCCCCATTCCCTGGGAACACCATATCTGAGGTTTGCATGGCCACCCACGATGCTGGCTCTGCCAGACCAGATAACCATTCCGGTTCGGCAGGCCCACCCGATGGTGCCGTTTCCCTTCCTCTCCGGAACTCCCTGGGCTTTGGTGACCTGTCCCCATGTCCCAGATGACCTACACAGAAGACTTGAAAGATCCCACCCAGTCAACTTATAAGACGGAAGCTACAAGTGACATAACATCATTTTTTTTAAACTGTTTAAACCTTAGAAGCATTGTAGGGTGAGAAAACAGTTGGATAGCTTATAGTAGCTATTTTCTGCCTTCTCCCCCTCATGACAAGTGTTTGTCTTTCCACCGAGTTATCTGAATACATCCCACACACCGGCCCTGTTCTAGAGAAGGTCTACAAGGTCCCTGTGCTGGGGAACATACTCTCTGCCCGTTGTGGGGCTCAGCACTGCCTTAGAGAAAGGGCTCCCTTTCTGGCTGAGAGAAACATGGCCAGGGCACATCTTTCAGTGACTGCGCAAAGTGGTGATCCACGGACCACACCTCTTCACACCAGGGAGGCCCCATCCCGTGGGCAGAATCTGAAGCTCCCCACAGGCCAGCAGAGGGTCCGGCCTTCCCATTCTGATTCCCCCTTCCCAGCCTTCCGTCCTCCACGTGTGCTCTTCCAAACTCCACCCTAGCATTTACGTTTTGCGAAGCCCAGCTCAAACGTCAATCAACTGCAGGTCAGTGACTTGGGTTACATAAAGAGACAAGACGGCAGAGGTTGTCCTGGTAGGAGCAGGCTATGTAAGCTAAATGTCAGGTGTGCCTGGCCTTTCTGAGGTGACGGGAACTGTGACATAAGGAGGAGGAAGAGCCAGCCGTGCTCAGGAGAGAGTTGAAGAGCAAGAAGAGGGAGAAGGTGAAACATTCAGCACGAGAGCCAAAGAACAGTAAAGATGGGGCCAGGAGGGGCCACAGAGCCTCGGAGTCCAGATCCTCTCGTAGCTGAAGTTCAAAGACGATGGATGAAAGGTGACCCAGCAGTACAGCACTGGCCTAGCACGCATGGAGCCTGGGTTCCACCATTTATGCCACAACCCCCCCACCCCGAGACACACACACACACACACACACACACACAGGATGCTGGTACAGTGCACCGCCCAGCCCCATGGACAAACTGAGGGTGATAATTTGCACTCCCAACCACTACTCGTGGCCCACAAGCAGCAGTGGCTGACCCCATCTGGGATGTGACCTTCATACAGCAGATTAGGAGTGATGGTCAATTCCTACCCCTGGGAAAAACACTTCAGACCACGCGGCTAGGCAAAGGAGTGTTGCTATGTCAGCACCTGCGTTAATTTGTTTTAAAAGGTGAAATGAATCACCAGCAAAGCTCAGGACGTTACTCAAAGCCAGTCACTTACCCTCTGCTCATGAGTGAACCTGACACAGTTGCATGTCATGCCAACCTGGATGCTTCCCGGGAGCAGAGAGTCGTGGAGGTCATGGAGGGTGGCAGGGAGGTGGGCAGGATTCCGAAGAGACTTTCCGTAGCTCAGTGGTTCTCAACTGAATGTAATCATGCCTTCCCAGAAGGTTAACAATGTCTAAGGACATTTTCCATTTCTGCAATTTGAGTTAGGAGAATGGTAGCTTGGCATTTAGTGGGCACAGGGAAGAAACACTGCTAAGCATTCTACAAGGCAGAGGACACAGGATGGCTCCACCACACAAAATAACCCATCCCCAAATGTCAACAGTGCTGGAGAGTTTGAGAACCTGACTTAAACTGAGAGTCAAGTTGTCTACCTCTGCCCCAAGGGAGGCTTGCTTTCTTCCTCTTTTTCCTTCTTTCTTTCTTTCTTTCTTTTCTTCTTTCTTTCTTTCTTTCTCTTTCTTTCTTCCTTCCTTCCTTTCTTTCCTTCTTTCTCTTCCTTCCTTCCTTTCTTTCCCTTCCTTCCTTCCTTCCTTCCTTCCTTCCTTCCTTCCTTTCTTTCTTTCTCTTTTATTTTATTTGTCTTTTTGACACAGGGTCTCTTTGTAATCCCAACTGGCCTGGAACTTGCAATGTCGGCCAGGGTGGCCTCAAACTCACAGAGATATGCCTGCCTCAGCCTTCGGAGTGCTGGGATTAAGGGTGTGGTATGACATCACACCTGGCTTTATTCATTATATTTTATGTGCCTGTGCATCAGTGCATCAAGAGCATTCTGGTACCCACAGAGGCCGGAATGGGTATCTGATTCCGTGAAACTAGAGTTACAGGTAGCTGCGATCCACCTGTCATAGGTGCTGGACTCTGAACCCATGTCCTCTGCAACAGCAGCAGGTGACTCTTAACCACTGAACCATCTCTCTTTCCCCATGAGGGACACTTTCTAAGCAAGAATCTTCAGATGAACACAGTTTGATAGATGTAGTCTGGATGGATGTTATTCTGCAAGTTACAAATGCAGTGTCTGACTGTGAGCACTTTCCTTTTTTACTGCAGTCGAAACACCAAGGAAGATTTCTTTAAAAGAATTTTTAAGCTAGACGATCACAGGCTCCCCAGCCCAACCCCAGGCAATTTCTAAGGCTGACTGATAAGGCCAACTAAGGCAATACCTAGGCAGAGACAGGAGGATGGATGAGATGACCCTCCCCCTTCCCAAAGAGGTCCTCGCCAGTCAGGCATTCCCACCATCATAATAAAAACGTGGCAGAGTGCTGCATTTTAATTAATTTTAGTCCTTTTCAAGACCACAGTTATTATTGTAAAAACACCAATAATACAGAACACATGTGGAAAACGCCCAGCCAGCTGTGGCCCTGGAGACCTGGGACGTGCTAAGTCGTATGTCACCTGGGGCGAGGATAAGTCAGTGGGGGTCCCCCTCCCTAGTGCCCTCTGGGACTTCAACACCATTCTCAGCATGTCTGCCCCCTTTCTCTGTCACCAGCCAAGCCCATTGCCAGTATAGTTTTTCTGTGCTCTGTAGAAACAGCCAGGGTGGGTGGAGTGGCAAGCCTTCGGAAAACCCAGGCTAATTATTTTATTGGCAAAAGAGGGCTGGGGGAATCAGAGGAAAGATGCATTTCCTCACTTCGGAAGAATGCGTCATGAGCCGCCTCTGCAGAGTGTGAAACTCCTCACTAACTGTAGCCGGCCCTGAATTATGACGTGAGATTCTTGGTGTCTGCTCTCTCTCCCTCCCTGATCCTCCCTTTAGCCCAACCTGTCAGTGAGGGGGCAGGGCCAGCTCCCCACCTGCAGGGGAAGCAGGGGCAGTGGTAGCTAGGCCTGACCTGGGGCCCACAGCAACTTTGAAGGTTGGTGTCCTGAGAGTGTTCCCTTTGGGGTCTGCCCTGTGTCCACTTCTGAAAGACTATGACCCTGCATCTGTGGACTCTCGTTCAAAGTCCAGATGCCCCTTTGTTTCGTGGATCAGCTCTATCTTCATTGAGAGGTTAAGAAATTCCTCCTTAAACTAAACTGTACCAGAGATACCTATAATTGAGCTGCACTTTGTCATCAGATAGACGAGCTTCTGAACGTTTTCCGTTTCCAGTCTTGCCTTGGAGATGACAGAGTAGGTGATGTTATGTTCAGAAGGAAAAATGAAACCCAGAGAGGTTCCATGGCACCTCCAAGGGCCCACAGCTTCATGTTCAGAGTCATGGAGGCCTGAGGCATACTCATCAACAGCATGTTGTCTCCTATAACTTGTTCTGATCTGCCCAGGGGAGATAATCCTCACCTCTTTTAATACCACCCTTCATGGAAACTCTTTCCAATCCCCAGGACCATGTGGCCCCTTGAAAACTGCAGCATCCAGTTACTGGGTTCCAGGGGTCAGTATCCACCTCCACTGGGTGTCTGTCGCCCTTAGGTTTGGGCTCTGGGTAGTTCCTTACCCAACTGTCAGACACAGTGTCTCCTGCTGGGTCCTCTCCTAGAAACAGAGGCTGATGCTCTGCACCTTCTAGCCTGTCCCACCCTCCCTGACAGGGATCACTGGAGTCACAGACACCCCAATCGCAGCCAGGGCACTAAGGGCCAGGTCAGACCTTGAATTCCTGATTGTATTAGTCAGCGTCCTCTGGAGAAACAGAACCAACAAAATGAATATATGATTATAAAAAGGGGGTTATTCAACAGACTTACATGATACAGGCTAGGTGGTCTAATAGTGGCTGTCTGTACATTGGAGAGGCTGGATGCTTCAGAAATTCCAACCTGGCATTGAAGACCTAGAGGATTCTCAGACAGCTACTGGTCATTGATCCATGTTGGGAAGCCACAGAACCTGGGTTCAAATGTCATAGGGGCAGCAGCTGGGTAGATAACTCACCGGCAAGAAGTGAAGGCAGGCAAAGGGGCACTGCTTCCCCCTGCACCTCTTTATATCTGGGCCTCAGGCAGAAAGTGATGCCCACTCTGAGGGAGGGTCTTCTCTCTTTAGTTAACCCTTTCTAGAAAGGTCCTTACATACCAACTGAGAGGTGTGTCTCTTAGTTGACTCTAGATCCGAATCAAGTTGATGATGAAGATTAACTATCGCAATCACATATGGAGGAATCAAGAGCTCATCTCTGCCCGAGCTGTGCAGAGCTTGAATGCCCTGTCTTCTATACCAAGCCCCAAGTGGCACAGACAAAACCCCAAAGCAAAACTTATCACTACAGAGTGTGTTCACCAAGGGACACAAAGAATCCCTGGTAGGATAAAACTGTCTTCTAATCTCCTAAATTGTCTGTAGTCAGAAGGTGGTATCTCAGAAGATTATCTGCCACGCCACACAAATTATCATAGCTAACCATCCTTTCCCCCTTTGACTCTCCTGTCTACAACTGTCTTGGAATAGAGCAGCCAGTGCTCACTGTTACTAAAAACAGTCCATAGATCTCAGCGGGTCACTACAATAAATCCTCATGGATCGTTCTCAAGGTCCAAATGAATGTTCCACAGGGAGCTTCCAAGCGGGATTCTGAATGGTTCTCAGAGCCCAGTCCCTGTAATTTTTCTTTTCTGTCACATCTTTAGAACAAGGGAAAGAGCACAAGGTGGCCTCACGAGGACACTGACAGAACAAGCAATCCTGAGATGGAACCAGCCAGCTCTGTTCATAGTCCTGAAGTTAGCATGTGACCCAATTCACCAAAGGGGAGGATGGGAAATGCTGGTGTGTAGGTTGCTTATGAGAGGATTATGGGAGCATAATTAATCATAAACATCCTGCTGGTCCCCAACATACTATGAATCCACTCGGGCATCTTCATGTGTTCCTCTATTGCATATCCCCAAATGTGGTACTCAGGGCTGCACATGTTCCTCTAGGCATGGCCTGCTCCTGCTAGCATACCCTGCAATGTCACCTCCCTAGATCTGCACGCCATCTGTCTCTTAAGGCAGCCTACAAGTATTTTCATGTTTTTAGCAACAGTCACACTGGTGGATCATATTATGTTTGTGGTCAAATGAAACCTCCAGGTCCCTTTTATGTGAGCTGCTGCCAACTGAGGGCTCTCTAATCTGCTTCTTGTGCTTCTGAATTTGAAACCACATGAAATTGAACGGCTAGAGCTGAAAGCCTTCCATCCTGTGGGCCTTGGCTGAGCACTGGGGTCTGTGGACATTATCCAGGACCCTGACGCTTGCCTCATTCGTGCTGGCTTTGCTCCTGAGTCGGGTGTCATCTTTAGCCTTTCTTGATCTTCAGTCAGTTCACTGATACAAATCGAGGCAGGGATGGAGCCCTACAGGACAACTGTGACTTGAAGGGAGCCTTTGATCGATACCTCAGGCATGGTTGTTTAACCATTTGGGAATCTGCAGAGTGAACCCACTACCCAGCCCACATTCGCGCTTTTATCCAGACAATAAAGTCAAATAAAACCTCATTCATTTAGTGCTTACTCTTTGAAAGCATCTAATTTCACCAATCAATCATTCTTAGCAAATTCAGCATGCTGTAAACCTCACTAATCCATAGAAACAGTGACTTATCTGAAGTCCTGCAGCTTACTTTTTAACAGAACCCAAGTTGAAATTTAGGTATCCAGAACCCCCACAAGACCAGGAATGTAATGTGTACTCAGTGTACACATGGCCTGGGTACAGAAACTGACACTTAGGTGGTACCATGTGACCACGGGCCTCTCTCTCTGAAATGCTACTCTATTGTCCAGCACCCCCTGTCAGTTTGCCTCTTTGCTCTTACAATTAGAAAGAAATCCAACAGCCAACTGCCATGGTGGGTAAACTACCTGGAGTCTTCTACACATGACTCATGTCACATGCAGGTTGTTGCTCATCCTGAGTTTTCAGGGAGCCCCCAAGAGGCTCCCAGAATGTCCATCCAATCCCTCTTGCGGTCATTCTCAAGAAGGAAAGCGCCTTAGAGTTAGTACAGCCCTCAGTAACAGAGCACTGCAGAAGCAGAGCTTCCTATGTGATTTTCAAGTTCAAGGTCCTTCTGCTACTATGAGGCCATGGCCAAGAAGAGGTTCTGTAGATCTGATAAGAGGCTTCTCTAATTAACACACTAATTACTCCCAAGTAGATGTTTCTAAAGGCTTGAAAAGCTTGTTCCTTCAAGCAGACCTAAAACCTCCCCCTCTCTATCCAATATTGTTTACATCATTAATTCTTGCATAACCCTTTCATCATAGAACATTCAAAGGTGTACCTAAAACACAGTGAAATTGTTCTGAATTCTTAATGAAATCTCTAATAATTACAATATGTATAATTGCAAATCTGAGCTTGCAGGATCTTACCAGAGAACAGGAGAAAGCCATCCAAATTCAATACATTTTTCCAAATTCTAGAAGCACTTGTCTTATTTACTTGAAATTTAATGTTAACATATTTAACCAGATGATTTTATGAGTGGAATTAGGCCCCAGGTTATAAACTTTCATTATCTCAGTTAATCTTCCCAACAATTATAAGAAACACAGAGAGCAAATTAGCCCCATTTACAGACAGAGAAAGTGAGGCTTAAACAATCTACACAGTGGGGCCTGGGGAGTAGGCCTAGTCAGTAAAGTGCTTGTCTTGCAAGTACAAGAATCTGAGTTTGATCCCCGGCACCTACAAATGCTGGGCATAGTGATGTACGCTAATAATCCAAGGGCTGGGTCAAGGGAGATGGGTAGGTTTCTGGGGCTCAATAACCATCTATTTTGTGGACTCCAGGCCAGTGAGACCCTGCTCCATAAAATGGTAGACAGAACCTGAGGAATGACACCCCGTTTGCCGTCCTCTATCCTCCACACTCCGTGCATCTCATACACACATACACACACACACACACACACACACACACACACACACACACACAAACCCAGGAAAATCTAGCCTGACTCCAGCAAGACTTCTAAGCAAGCATAGGCAGTGACTAAAGATTTCAGGCTTCCAAGGGCCCATGGAAACCTCAAAAAATAAAGAAATCAAAGCATTGGCTCTCAAACATAAAGAACTGCAAAATTCACCCTTTATACCACATAAGCAGTTACCTATTTACAAAAATAGCCTTGTCAACTCGCTAATGGTCATTAGTCAAGTCTCGAAATTATTAAGAGTACAAAGAAGTTGAAATCACAAGAATAGATTTTTTTTTCTTAAATCTTAAAGTGACCAAAGTCATTACAATCTCCTCATTCTCTTTTCCTCCAATAAAATTACATTTAATGTGGGGTGTGGGTGCATTTTAATGCTCTTTATAGAATGAAGGGCGGAGTCCCCCAAATTAAGACCGCTTAGGGGCTCCAAATTCCCCACACTAGACTTTGGTTCAGAGCTGTGCTACATTAGAGTCCAAATTCCTAAACCTTAGACCTCATGACATCACAGAGGCCTTTGTTCTTGGAATTTTATGTTAATTTCCTCATTAACCTCTTTCATACGTTCCCTTGTGCTAGATACACTCAGGTTGCAGGTACAAAAACATATTTCTTCAAAAACAGTTGGCAATACTTTAAAATGAAGGATTTGGGGCCCTAGAAAGATGGTGCTATTGGTTTTGTAGTATTTCAGGGTGACTGGGGCCAGGGCGGGACCAACTGGGAAATGGACTCTGTCACAGGTTCAACAAGAACTTGGCCCAGCTCCAAGGGACCAGCTCACCCCTGGAGGTAGGGACCAGGCTGTTCCAGGAGAAGCTGGAAGGGTCGGTGGCACAGGAAGTTTGCCAAACCTCACATCCACCCGCTTTCTTCAGAGAAGTCACATGCAGTGTGCCGGTCACCACAACCCTAGCTTCCTTGAGGCAGTGTCCAGGCCAGGAGCCCTGGGCATTCGCCCGGCTATCAGTAGACTCACTCCCTACCCTTCACCCGCTGCGAGGCCTTTTGTCTCCGTCACCAGCCAAAGCAAACAAACAAAAGCAAATTTTTGATTTGGAGAAAGGTCCAGAGAATCCAGCTAAAGGGAGGCACTAGGGAGTTCCAACTGGCTCACAGGAGCCCTGTTGAACATGACTCCAACCAAATACCAAGAGCACCTGACATTTTTCTCGTATTTTGGGGAAGACACTGTTGAATAGATATCACAAGACTTCAATGTCACCCTAATTCCAAAAGCTCCAACGGATGAAAATTTTCAACTGCAATAGCAGAAAGTAATAAAAAGTTGAGTGACTGACTTCAGTCATATGTATGAAGCAGAGGACAAGCCTTGAGTGACCCCAGGATTCCAGTCCCCAAAGCAGTTAGTCTATAATGACTCTGGTCTCCTGTGGGGTGCTCCTACAAAGAGAAGTGGACTCAAATCTTCCATTTGAACATATAAAACCCCAGAGGCCCAGGCCTACTGGCTGAAGGTCCCCAATGACACGTGAGCCAGGTCCTTGACTCCCAAGTAACACTGATGTGCCCAGGATCCAGGGACTTCTCAGCACTACTTACTCTTCCTTCTGAAGGAGACAAGTTGCCTGATTCATGCCAGCCACGTAGGTAGATGTGGATGGCCTGCCAAATGGCCCTCCCATCCACTGCCATTAGGGCTTGTCCTGAGTTGGCTACCCTCCCACAGGGTGATTTCTAAAGTCAGATGGTACCCCTTTCTCTCCACACACTGGAAAATGGCAATTTGGGCTGCTACATGGCTTTTGACCTTCTGTTGGTTTGGGGTTCATCAGTCAGGGGCAGACTGCTAAAAGGCTTATTTTACCCTTCCTAAGCAGGCAAATCTCCTAGACACCTGAAACATGCAGTAAGCACAGGATGTGTCATCAGACTGGAGAGCTGTGAGAGCACTCAGGAGATCACATTCACCTCTAAAACTGTAAAGAGATCTCTCCCTTTAATCTCTCTTACCTGCCCATTCAACAGGCATTTACAGAGGCCTTCCCTAATCAGCCAAGAACCTTGTGAGACAAAGCCTTTGCCTTCAAGGAGTTCTGGGGCTGGCAAGTGAGCCAGTTGAAGCAACAATTAATATTCAAATCGACTGGGGATGGGGATGTAATTCAGTTTGTAGAGTGCTTGCCTAGCATGCATCAAGACCTCCAAGTCCCCAGCAATGCATATACCTAGTATCATGGCACATGGTTGTAATCCCAAAACTTGGGAGGTAGAGACAGGAAGATTGGACATTCAAAGCCATCCTTGGTTACAGAGTGGACTTAAGGCAGCCTGGGCTACCTAAGAAAACACTGGAGACTGGGGAGATGGCTCAGTGTGTAAGAGTGTTTGTTGCACAAGCATGAAGATCTGAGTTTGAATTCCCAGTACCCACATAAAAAGCCAAGCATAGCCACGTGGGTGCCTCCAACCTCTGCGCTGTTAGGGATGGAGACAAGCGATCACTGGGGCTTCCTGACTGCCAGCCCAGCTTCTAGTTCAATGAGAGACCCTGTCTCAAAGAAATAAGCAGATGGTGATAAAGACCATCTCTGGTGATAAAGATATCCTCCTCTGGCCTCTGCACATGAGAACTGGTATATGCATCCACACACACAATTAATTAACTGATTGATTAATTTTATAAATTCTAATGGATTGATGGGGGAATGTATATCAAACTCAGAAGAGAAATTCATAAATTCACATAAAGCAGCCTGGAGTGACAGATTTAATTCATATCCATCCATTTTTGCCACGTACCCTATTGGACCAAGCCCTCTCTCTCCATCAGTTGGAAGAGAGGTAATGCTTGCAATGGAGTCTAAAACCAGATTCTTATGCTTCTCCTAACCTAACCTCTGCTGGGCCCATTTGATGCAGCCCAACAAGACAGAAACTCCCCTCCAAGTCCATGCCTGTGGGTGCAGGAGCACTCCCCTAAAGCAAGGGTCTGCAGGTTTTCCCCTTGAGCTTATAGCAAGACTTTCTAGAAATCTGCCTCACCAAAGGCATTGTGATCACCAGAAGGGTGGGCCTCAGAAGTGTCCAGTATGCCATAGCCTTTGGTGGGCAGGGTCAAGGAGCTCGAGATTCCCATTTACCTCACTCAGTCTACCAGCACAAACCTGGAGGTTGGGGACCAAACTCCTCCCATGGTCATGCTAAGTTTCAACTATGCCCAGTAAGTGTATTTGCACACAGGACAGGGGGTGGCCCCTTGGTCCCCACTGGCTGCTAGCTCCAATAGCACAGAGTTGATTATCAGCCTGATCCTGTGACTCACAATAGTCCTCAGAGTAAGTTGGCAAGGCCAGGCAGACTTCTCCCAGTGGAGGAGAGGCACAGTCAGGTCGCTCAGTTTCACAGTGGTCCCACCGAATGGAAGTAGTGGGTATATACGGTAGCAAGACATGGGGAAGAGGAAGGCTTACAGGACGTGGGACGATTTACATCCCTCCTCCTGGCTGACTGGAGTGCTATGCATTGGATTAGGGCTTCACTTTCATTATTTCAGCTACCATCAGGGAGCCTACTAAAAGCATGATTTGTTCCCACTTTACAGATGAAGAAACTGAGGCCCAGAGAACCTCAGTAACCTGCCTCAGAACACCAAGCCCAAGAGGCAGAACAGAAATCCCATCCGCCACTGGTCTCTCTGACTCCAAGATCGCTTCTACAAAGCCACTCCCCACTCTAGTGCTCACGGAAAGAAAAGCTTTTCCACTTACACTGAGGGCAGGAGGGTGAGGCTAAGAACCAGGCTGCCAAGACCTGGGACAAGGCTTGAGAGTACTGGCAGTGGCCCCAACATGTCATACTTGGGGTCCACTAGAAGATGGGGAACCACAACGGGAAGCGAGCACGCCTGTGGAGGGGCCCCCAACCATTTCCACCTGTCTCTCATTGTGGCTTCAGACTCTCACTGTGGCTTCAGACCCACAGAGGACCCTCCCAGGAGCAGGCCTCTCTGTGAATCCCGCTGAAGCAGCTGCCCCATCTGCCAGCTCTGAGGAGTCAGGCAGCAACCTCTCATGCCACCCAGAGGGTACAGAGAACAGTGGTGCCTGGTGCTGGAGGCCTCCCTTAGAGGCCTGGTCCTGGTTCACTGCACTTAGCTGTCTGATTAAAGGGGCTTAGAGTGAGGTCATCCTGCTTAGGAGCTGGCAGAGATGTTCTGAAACCAGACCAGGAGGCCTTTTCGGCTATCCAGCGGGGCACCAGGCAGCCTGAAGGAGCTATGGACAGAGAACACAGGATTGTTGACCTCAACTTTGCCTTCTAATCAGGAGCTCCAGGTGACCTTTCCCAGGGAAAACAGTTGGAGTTCCTGGATGGGGTACTCTGGCCCAGACATTTGTGGTGTGAGCCTGCTCGGGTGAGGGCACCCCACTGTGGCTTGTTTAGGGTGAATCACCTGGAAAGACCTTTAACCATATTCTGCAAAAATAATCACAGGCTGAGATCCGGGAAGAAACCGGGTCAAAATGCATGGAATCGAGCTGCTCGAGAGGAGGGCCAGGGGCCCGGTGTCTACAGAGTGTTTCCTCCACACCAGGCACAGAATATGGAAAACGTAAGCCATTTGGGGAGGTTGAGCTGAGCCCCTTTTTGAAGATGGACAAGGAAATAAGTGATGTGGTAATAGTTACAGACATGGCAGGTGCATGGAAAGGATGCACATCCAGATGTGAGCCTTCAGCTTCTGCCTCTGCCGCCATTCGTCCCTGCCATGATGGATTCTTACCTCTCTGGAACCCCAAACCAAGTGAACTCTTCCTTCTCTAAGTTGCCTTGGTCATAGTGTTTTATTACAGCAACAGAAAAGGAACTAATCCAGGGTCCCAAACATGCAGTTCAGCTGAGGTCCTGCCTGCGTCCTTGTTGAGACATGTACCCTGGGGCCAGTGACTGGAAAAAAGGATTCTGGGTAAAGTGTTCATTCAGGCCAGTGCTTAGATGTTGCAAGTGTTCCATAAGTCAGAGCTTTTATTCCCGTCTTTAATATCAACATGGAGATGCTCAGATACCCAGCTCACATCACCAGACCCACCTTCACTGAATCCCCTTCTCTAAACCACAGCCCAGGAGCAGGTTTTCTGGCCTAAGTGGCTAATGTAGGGTTGCAGAGGGAGTCAAGGCAGGTACATCAACCACATCAGCAGACCACATGCTCACCCCCTGCCCCCCAGAATGAACACAAACTCCCCTAACCAAGGAGAGTGAAGTCGTGTGTGTCTTAATCACCCAAATTACCACCCTTAACTTCGCCTGCCTCTTAGAAGTAGCCCACCTGAGAATCTGCCCTGGAACCTGGAGCTGGGGGACTGGGGATCATCATAGATCATCATGGATGAGGCGCCCCATTACCCGCATCCCTAACCTCTAGGTGATTCATTCCCCTTGATCTTCCCGTAGAGCCTAGCTGGACTGGAGAACCCTCAAAAGGAAGAGAGTCAGACAGATGCCCCTGTCAGTGTCCTGAGTCTACAGCCTCCTTCTGCCCCTGCCTGGACTGAGCCTGGACCCTCCCAGACACCAGAACAGCGTTCGGAGGGACAGCCGCATCTCCCCTTCATTCACTGCTCTTTCGTTTCCACCATAGTGAGGAAGTTCTGTAGGTCACAGGCTCCAGTATTTATCCCACGGCCCCTGAAAGCAAGGGGCAGTGCGCCCACGTGCATACTCCAAGGTCCTCCTCTTGCACCCCCTTCTCCTCCCCCAGCCTGGATGCTCGGAGCACGGTGGTCTCTGAACACTCCCACTTGGCAGCTTCCAGCCCGCAGCACTCCCAGCAAGCAACAAGCTCAGTCGAAGCTGGGCTCCAAACGCGAGCATCTCCCCCAGCTCCACAGCTCACCTCCTCAACTCCGTCTCCACCCCTCACTGCTCCACACATCAGGGCAAATAATGGCCCATTTTTATATGGAAAACACTAAACTAGGATCACACCTTTTAAAAGATATTTCCACTTCACAGCCTGAAATCATATTTCACCACAACCACCTCACTGCAACGCACACACACACACACACACACACACACACACACACACACACACACACACATGACTCGCTACCAGACTTCCCTAAGCCACTCTAATTGAAAAGGCATGATTTAGGCTAATTGACAGCAGATGGGTTCGGCTGCAAAATTTGGAGAAGCATTGGTTGAACATGATTTACAGCAAGGAGGCAAACTTTCTCTTTTTTATATCTTTCTTCAAACTCCGGGGCCAAAACAGCTCAGCAGAAATGAGGGGAGGGGGAAAGCAATTAGTGTTTAATTTTTTAACAATTTTTAACTCCCTTTTTAATTGCTTTACATAAACCTGTCCTAGAATTTTACAGCCTTCAAATCTCTGTCTAAGTCTGGTCCTTGTTTCTGGTTTTAATTATAGGGAGGCTTGTCTGGCACATTAAATTAGAAGAAAAAAAATGCACACACAATTTCAGAAATATTTTGCTGTTGGACTCCCAACTGAACATCTAATATTTCAGTGTGCGAAGGAGAAGCTCGGCCCAGGAGGGCTGTGGTGGGAGCAGATAGGGACCAAGGGATTCTACAGCCTTGGTGCATCCACCGAAAGCTGTCGGCTGGTGTCCCTGGGCGGGAAGCAGAAGTCTGGGGCAGCACCTGATGGCGCACGGTGGCCCTGTGCATTCAGCATGGTTTGAGTAGAACTGACGTCCCCCCGAGCTGTGCAGACTCTCTCAGGCTTTGGTCAGATTTTAGGTGTTCTCTCTCTGTCTCTCTCTCTCTCTGTCTCTCTCTTTCTCTTTCTCTCTCTCTCCTTCTGTGTATGTGTTGGGGGGGTACACGTGTGTTGCAAATACATGTGAACATAGACAGATGTGCATGCTTGTAGAGGTCAGACTTTAGCCTCAGGGATTCGTCTTCAAGTGACACTCACCTTGTTTTCTGAGGCAGGGAGAGTCTCCCATTGGCTTGGAACTCAACCAATAGGCTGGGCTACCTGGCCAGTAATCTCCAGAGAGCCTCCTGCCTCCGCCTCCTTAGCACTGGAATTACATGCATGCACCACCAATTTGGAGGCTTTTATGTGTTAGGGAAAAAAAAAAAAAACTAAACTAAGAAGACAGAATTCTTGGGTTCAAACTCATGTGCACTTTACTGACTGGGCTATCTCTTCAGCCTTAGTTTCTCACGTCTAAGGCAGGCTGCTGAATCATCTGGCCACTTCTCAGAAGTCCACTTGAAGGACAGAAACAAGACAGAGGCAACTTGTGTAAGACATAAAGCAGATAGGTCTCTGGAATGCAGGCTTCCCAGAGGAGAGACCAACAAGCAAGCAGGTCCAAGATGCATGGGCCCCTGGTGTTTGTCGATACTCATGTCCGCATCCCCTTCCTAGTGAGAGGTCACACCAAGTCTGAGCCTGCACTACCCAATGGAACGTTCTACACTATCCAACATAGTAGCTACCAGGGTAATGCAGCTATTGAAATTTGCATAAACAAACAAACACCAAATAACACTGAAAGTTCCCTTCCTCGGTTGCCGCATTTCAACCTCTCAAAGCCTCATTTCCCAGTCCTCCTATACTGAGCCCTCACAGGGTAAGGGCTCTATAACACACTGGATAGGACAGATACAGGGCATGTCCATCTCCAAGGAGAGCTCTGCCGGACAGAACTGCTCTGGATCTCTGCTACCGGAAGTGTGGTTGGTGGAGAGACCGCTTGCTTTGGAATCATTTAGAAAGGTGAGCCAAGCTAGAACTTGCATTGGAACAAGACCCCTGGTCATTTCTGGATACCAGTGGCCTGTGGGTGGCTCAGGACACACATTCCCAAAGTAGCCCGGGACAGCACATGACCTTCTAAGATTATGGAGTACTGTGGACAATTGTTCATGTACGTTCTTATACCTGTCCTATTCATGCTATGAAGTACATGTGGAGGCTACAGGACAACCGTGGGGGTTGTTCCTCCTTGTTTAAGGCAGGGTCTCTTTTTCATTGCTGCATAAAGTACCAGGAACTTCCAGGAATTCTCCTGTCCCTGCTTTGACATAGGAGCCCTGAGATTGCAGATGTGTGCTACCGTATCTGGCTTTACCTGGGTTCTGGGGACCTGAACTCCAGTCCTCACCTTTGTGTAGCAAGAGCACCATTCACTGAGCCATCTCCTCAACCCCTTCCTTACCTAACTTTTTGAGGGATGTCTCCAGTTACATTTGCGTCTTTTAAAATGCCTAAGAATACTATTTTATTCATAGAGGGTTTTGTCAAACTGTCCGATCAGGAAGTCTTCCTTGGAGCTGAAGCCCTACTTGCGTTTACTGCAGGGAGCTAGAGTCTGCCTCACCAATGCAGGATGGAGGGTGGGCAGCAGTGGAGGGAAGGCCCCGGCTCCAAAGCAGCAGCCTGGCTGCCTAGGGCAAGGGCACGGATTCCCTTCAAGTTGAGCCAGGAGATGGGGTTAGGGACATGCCATCAAATGGCCTCGGAACATAAACCTCACAGAGCCCAGCCCCCTCTGCCTGTCCTTGTGTTCATTAGCACTGAGGCCACAGACCCCCTGGGCAGACCCTGCCCCAGCCTGCCCTGGGTTCCTCCAGGACTCCTGCTGAGGGACAGAGGGCTGCCTGGCGCCACTGGGCAAGCAGCTTTGGGTATGGAGTCAGGCCAGTGCTGGTTCCCCACACATGGTCATTACCTCTTGAAAAGCCAGGAGTCATTACAATTAAAACACATTGGGGGGGCGGGCAGAGAGCGAGGGCTGGGGGAGGCCCCCTTAGGAAGGAACACTGGGATTAAAAGAAATTAGAGCGGTTGTCATGGCAATGCAACCAGGCTGGGCCTACCCTGTGATTATTTCAATGGGAACGGAATAGGGGCAAGGTGGGGCTAGGACACGGCGTGCTGGGGAATCAAGCTGCACGCACAGGCAACAGGCAAAGTTGGCACTTTACCTTCAGAATGGGACATAGTGGCCCAGGAGAACTGTCCCCCAATGCTGACTGAAGCTGGCTTTCCTGTTCTCTGGAACCATCGCTTATCCCTCATGGCTCGAAGCACTGAGGAAACTGACCTCTGTCCCGGGGGGAAGGCTGTACTTCAGGTCTCTAGCAATCCTTTCTTTTCAAAATGAGAAGCTCCAAGAGGGCCCCTGCTCTCCCAGGCCCCTGTGGGTGGACTGGCCTGGTCTGGTTTCCTATCTCTTCAGCTCTGGCAAGCCCCAGGTAAAACCCATCCATCTCTTTTGTCTAAGTGGCATCTAAGAAACCTGAACTGGAATGCCCAGGGGAGCATGTGGCAGGAGGGGTGGGACAGTCAGGGAGGGGACATGTTTTGGAAGCAGGCCCATGATAATGAGCAAGGAGGAGACGGTGCCTGAGATAGCTGCAGGTATCAGCATGGGATTAGGGTCCCTACAGAATGGGAATCCCAGTTTGGCAGGGCTAGAAGAGCTACAGGAGAGAAAACAGTAATTAGCTCTTGGTCTTTCTGCTTGTCTGCTCCTGGAGAGGCTCAACAGCCCCAAGCAGGTCTGGCAGACAGGCCAGGAGAACCTGTTTGGAACCTTCTGGGGAGAAGAGGACGTGCTGGGGGAGGAGGAGCCGCATGAGGGATAGTCTACAGCCTGGAGGGACATTCTTGGCTGAGTCCCACTGCCTCGCCTTCTCTCATCACAGTGTCTCTAGCCCCACCCTTGTGTGGCTAAGGGGCAGAGGAGAGAGGGCTGCATTTGGGGATGCCAGGGTGGGCTTCCTTCTGAAGGCTGAATGTGACTAGAGGCAAGTCTTTGATCCTGTTTAGAACCCGAAGTTGGAGACCTCTAAGTTGCCTGAACTTAGCCAGGAGGAGCAATCTAGAACATTCTCCTCGTCTGGGCCTCTGTCTTGCTCTTGAACGATGATTGTTTCCAACCTTGGACAACTAGTGTCCATCATTTGGGCCATCAATGGAGCTTTCCTTGTTTGTATTTGCAAAGTATAAGGTATACTTAATGGAAAATACATGGTTGTGGCTTTCAGTCTAAGAGGCACCAACTGTCACCTTTGACAAATCCATCAACATCTCCATTTCTGTGCCTCTTAAAAACATCACTTGATTTACAGTGCAATCATGAGGATGTGAGATAATAGAGGCCATGCCTCACCTCAGGTGAATTGGCCTTCCTAATTTGCTTGGGTCTGAGGGGGACAAAGCTTATTTTAAAATTGAGATAGTCCTGAGTAAACCAGAACGCACTGGTCACTTTATGAAGGACAGTGCACATGTAATGGGGAGTCCATTATCATTTTCCAAAAGAGTTTCATTTCTCTGTAAAATGCTTTATATGGTATATAATATATATGCTAAATGTATACACAGGTATACATTTACATCCATAGAAATGAACATATGTGTATGAATTTCCTAAAGGGACAAATGTAAATGTATTCATATTTCAAAAACAATTTTTACCTGGTACACATGATCAAATATAGTGTTCCTTCATTTAAGGTTGGAGTCAGCTAGGGCTAAATGGCACCATGTGTGGATACAAAATTCAGAGGAACCAAGGGAGAGGTTAGGAAGCAGCGAGAGAGGCTGAGAAGACAGCTCAGTGGGTAAAGTACTTGCAGAGCAAGGACCTGAGTTTGAATCCACAGCACCCAGGGAAAAAGTCACATGTGGTGGCACATGCCCACGATCCTGGCAAAGACAGGAAGATCCCTGAAATGTGAGCTCCAGATTCAGTGAGAGACCCTGTTTCAAAAACACAGAATGGCTAAGGAAGACATCCGAGAGGCCTCTGGACCTCTGAGAGGTGCTTTCGCACTCAGCTTGGCTGAGCTCTTCCCAGCTGAAGAGCTGAGCATGCCAGATCTTGGCACTAGTGTGCACTTCGGGGAGACCTCAGGAGCCATTTGCCTATAGAAATACTGTCAGGCTTGGGGGTTTTCAAAGACCCTTGGGGCATACTCCCCCAGATGTGAGCTCTGACTCCATGGAGCCTCTGCTTTCCCTCCGAGGAGCACTCTGCTCCTGTCAGGTCAAGGAGCCCTAGGCTGCCCCAATTTCATCCCCAAGCCTGGTGGCACACACTCACACACACATGCACTCATCTGCACACACACACACACACACATACACTCATATACACACAGACATATACACACACTCACATATATATGTACTTATCTGCACATACACATACATACACTCAGATACACATTCATATACCCACAGACATATACACACACTCACATACACATGCACTCATCTGCACACACACACACACACATACACTCAGATACACATTCATATACCCACAGACATATACACACACTCACATATACATGCATTCATCTGCACACACACACACATACACTCAGATACACATTCATATACCCACAGACATATACACACACTCACATATACATGCATTCATCTGCTCACACACACACACACATACACTCAGATACACATTCATATACCCACAGACATATACACACACTCACATATACATGCATTCATCTGCACACACACACATACACTCAGATACACATTCATATACCCACAGACATATACACACACTCACATATACATGCATTCATCTGCACACACAAACACATACACTCAGATACACATTCATATACCCACAGACATATACACACACTCACATATACATGCATTCATCTGCACACACACACATACACTCAGATACACATTCATATACCCACAGACATATACACACACTCACATATACATGCATTCATCTGCACACACACACACATACACTCAGATACACATTCATATACCCACAGACATATACACACACTCACATATACATGCATTCATCTGCACATATACATACACACACTCAGATACACATTCACCACAGACACACACACATGCACACTCATACACAGACACTTATTCATACGCATACAGAAACATTCATCCACATACACGCAGTCAAACATACACACATGCACATGCTCATAGACAACACATTGCCTCATCTTAGAGAACTTTTGTTACTGGGCTCTTAGAACAATGGATGTGAGGAGACTGGGGGAGCTAACAAAGCACTGCGAGCCCCTCCCTTAACCGGAAACTGCAGAGGTACGGGCAGAGCAGTGCAGACCACTTGGCCTTGGAATGAGCCATCAGAAGCCATAGCGCCTGCAGAGCTCGACCAAGTTGTGGTTCTAGATACCAGGTCATTCCCAGCTTCACCACAACCAATCCCCAAGCCAGGCACCATGACCCATCAGGTGCAAGCCACCAGCTGGACACAGAGGACCCCATTACCTATCCTGCCAACCCCTGCCACCCCTTGCCACCCCCACCACTCCCCACACAAGGTTTCCAGTGCAACCTGAGCCATGTGCACTCAACTCCAATCCAGTTCACTCCCAGAGCACCTCACGCACTCTTCCTCTAGATGCAGAAGAGGAAACGCCAAGCTGGAAGCACATCCTGCTCCTTCAAGGTGGAGGATGATGTGGGAGCCAGGCCCAGGGAGACTGTAGATATCAGAGGGTGTTGGCCAGGGAGTGCTCCCTTCTCCCATGAAGGAATCAAAGTCCCACCCAATGTGAAGAGGACAGTCTGATCCCGATGGCTTCTGTATTCCTAGGCTGCAGGTTCCTCCTGCCTGGAGTCCCAGCAGGTCAAGGTCTGGAGCCCGAGAAGGGGCTGCTCCAGGGTTTAGCCGGCCAGGTAATAAGGCTGTAGACTCAGGGCAGTGATGCCCAAGTTTATTATTCCTTGGGTTGTTTGGTGACAGATGCCCTAGACATTTTAAATAACCCAGTACTGCTTGGAAGAGAAACCTGAGCCAGCAGATTCCTGACCCATGGTCCTCTCCCTCCCCCTCCCACTTCCTTCCTCCTTTCCCTCTCCCTCTCCCTGTCCCTCTACTGTCTTCACTCTTTTTTCTCTTTCCTCTCTCTCCCAGGCTTCTTGATTATTTAAAATATTTCCATTGCAATTTGACCTTAATCAAATTGAGACACATCCCCCATCCATGGCTCCTCAAAGCCCCCCCAACCTGGATTTCATGTATTCTGTCATATATGTTAAGTCCTATCCAGTCAAGTATTTGTACCCAGATGTACCTCGGTGCAAGTTCATCCACTCAGCCTGTCTAGAATCACTCTCACTCCCTTAAAGACCTACTCTTCCGTCACCCAACAGTATCAGTTGCCAACAGCGCAGAATGGGCAGGAGGCCCCAACTCGAGCTTCTTTATCTTTCATCTTTGTGTGTATGATATCTGTGCATTTATGTGTTCGAGGGGTACATATGTCCTATGACACACATGGAGGTCAAAGGACAACCTCAGGGGCTGGTCCTCCCCTTCCACCTTGTCGAGGCAGGGTCTTTTGTTTACCATTGCACATATGAGGCTGGCTGGACTGCAGGCTTCCGTGGATTCTCCTGTCTCTACTTCCCATCTTACCTTACAAGTGCTGGGATTTTAGATGCAAGCTACCACCTCTGGTTTTATATGGGTTCTGGAGATCCGAACTTGCATCCACACTTAACTAGCAAGTGCTTCACCTACTGAACCATCTCTCCAGCCCAAGTCTGTACTGTTTTTTGTACTTTTCTTTCTCATGCAGACAGTAAATAGGAAAGAGGTATCTTTACCACTATGCACATCCAGGGGATGGAATCTCTTTGGCCCACAGGACAAACCCAAGGACTCTATGGCAGGGCACTCTGGCCGGCCTCGCCTGGCCTCTCAAGGCTCCTTTTCCCACACGTTTTCTGTGGGGATGGAGAAAATAGGGAACTCGCCCCCTGCTCTGCCGCACTAATTAACAAAAATAAGCTCAAGAAGGGGAAAGCTAGCAGAAGAGGCCACGGGGGAGGGGGGACGGGAGGGAGGGAAGCGTGCATGTGTACACATCTAATACGAGTTAGCATATCCCAAAGCCCCCTGGACAGAAAGCAAACAGGAAATCCAGAATCATTACCAAATGCACTTCCCGCCTGCCCTTCCCTGAGCCCTGGGGGTGGGTCAAGGGTGCTCAAGCTCAGCCCCTAGCCTAGAAGCCACAGGAGGGCGGGGCTTTGATGGATTGATTGGCATTTCCTTCCCCCTCTTGTCCTCCTGACCTCTCGCTGGAGCTTCTTGGTGGACGGTTGGTTGATGGGATGGGGCGGAAGCCTCTTGCTCCTGACACCTCCCTGGAGCAGCAGGGTTGGAGGTTTTCCACACAGGCCTCCCACGGTGTTGGAGCGGAAGGTGGCCTGCAGCTGGCCTCCCTCACTCCACTCCGCAGAGACCCTTGTGATGGCCCTGGGGGCTCTGGGAGCAAGACCTTCTGCTCCTAAGGAAACAGATCAGAAACTGTGGCATCAAAATAAAATATGTGCAGAGGAACTGGTGTGAAACACGGGCCATAGATCGAATTAGAACCTCTGAGCTGTGATCATGGGTTCAAGTGCAGCTTCCATGGGTATTCCTTTTGCTCTGGGCTTGGCTAAGGATTGCACCCTTGCTCTGTACCAGTGGCCTCAGTCATCCATCAGACACTGGGTGGCTCTACCAAGGAGCAGGAGTTAGGATCTCGGCACTGTGGACCCCTTCTGTTGTTACTACTTTCTTCTTCCTTCGCTGGGAGACAGGAGCCACCAACAATGCTGAGTAACTAGCAACAAAATACACATCTAACAGACTGCATCTGCAGACTACAACAAACATCTGGCCTGATTTGGTCTACAGGCTGCAGTGCTCCAATCCCTGGCACAGATCATGAAGATAACAGAATGATATATGATTCAAGAAGAGGAGTCTGGGGGCCTGGAGAGATAGCTGTTGGATAAAGCACTTACGTGTAAGCATGAGAACCTCAGTTTGATCCCTAGAACCCATGTAAAGAAAAGGTTGGGCATGCTGGTACACACTTGTAATCTCAGCACTAGGGAGGCAGAGATAGGCAAATGCATCCCTGGGACAGAGTGGCTGGCCAGCTTAGCCTACTTGGTGAGTTTCAGGCCAGTGAGGAACTTTATCTCAGAAAAACAGGGTGGTTGAAATTGAAAAGAAGGCTCAGCAGTCCTGGGTTTTGTTCCTTATGCCCCCGTGATGGCTATTAACTGTCCATAACTCCAGTTCCAGGGAATCAAACACTTCCCTTCTGGCCTCCACAGGCATTGCATCCATGTGGTGCACTTACATACATGCAGGTAAAATATTCATACACATAAAAAAAATTAAAAATAGAATTATAACTAGAGTGGGGCTAGAGAGGTGGCTCAGTTGTTAAAGCACTTTCCAGTCAAGCAAGGGTTAGAACTTGAGTTTGGAGCCTCCAAAACTAACATAAATGCCAAGTCAGTGCAGAGCCCACCTGTAATTAGAGCCTTAGAAGGCAGAGAATCCTCAGAACAAGCTGGCTGGAAAGACTAGCCATATCGGTGAGCTCTTGGCTTGATTGAGAGACCTTGCCTCAGTGAATAAGTTGGAAGGGCAAAGAAGGATGATGACCAACATCAGTCTCAGTCCTCCATAGGCGTGCACACACACATGCAAAAATATGCACAGATACACAAACATGCTTCACACACAGCAACTTAAAAAGAGAAAAGAAAACAAACCAAGGTGGATGGTACCTGAGGCACTGCACCTGATGCTGACCTCTGGCCTCCATATGAACACACACATGTACTTGAAGCAATCATCAGGCACACATTACAGAGTCACAAAGACATACACATACATATACAAACACATAGACACACACAACACAGACACACAAACACAGAGACACACATACACAAACAAACACATACATACACAGACATTCACAGGCACATACACATACACATACAGACATACAGGCATAGATGCACACCCAAAAATACAGAAACATACACACACAGGCACAGACACAAAGGCATACACACACATATAGGCACACACACAGATACACATACAGACATACACAGAGACACAGGCATACACACACAGACACACACACTCGGGGCTTAAAAGTCAAGCAGTTCTATTTCATTCAGATCTCTGGCCAAGACTGAAAATGTATGATCTGCACAAGTTGCCTAATCAAGCTCAACTTCTTCACGTATAAAATAGAATAAAAATGCCTGCCTCGCCAGGCTACCCCAATGACTAGATGATTTAATGAATGGAAATTGCTGGACACTCAATAAAAAGTTGGCTGTTAATGACTCTCATGAGGAATGAGATTATGCAGAGTGCAGTGCAGGTAGCTCGGAGCTGTTCCCTGTCACTGGGAATACCAGTGTTGCTGTGGAAATCCCTGTATCAGGAAGGGACACGGTGTCCTTCTCTGCAAAACTTCATTCTCCACAATTCACTATCCCCCAAGAAGGGCAGGACTGATGGTTTGCTCAGTCAGAACAGTGCTTGCCTTGTGAGCATGAAGACCTGAATTCTATCTCCAGAACCCATGTTTTAAAAACTGCCCGATATGGTGGCTTATGTGTGTAATCCCAGTGCTATAATCCCAGTAGGCAAGGGTGGACTCCTGGGGCTCACCATCAGCCTAACCTACTTGGTGAGCACCGGACCAATGAGAGAGTCTGTCTCAAGAAAAAAGAGGATGGTGCCTGAGGTTGTCTTCTAGCCCCCCACGTATAGGTATATGTGTGCATGTGCACCGCTCTCACAATAATAATACCCCATATGTAGTTCCTTCATATCATGAAACCAGTGACTACGCATTACAACCACTGGAGTAGCTTCTCAACCTCATTCCTTACGAGGCAGCCCAGAGTGATTAAAGCAGAATGTCTGGGAATGAAACACCCCCAAGGCCCAATGTATTTCAAAGCTCCAGTGATGATTCCAGTGTGAAGCTCAAGTTGAAACCCCTTAGCTTAGAGGAGGGCCCAGGGAGAGTCCTGTCGTCCTCACGAGAGATGTGATTCCTAGGCTCAGAATACCACATCACCCGAGAGCTAGCGGGACATGTGCAGACTCCAGCCCTATCCAGACCGGCTAAATCAGCTCCATTTTTGGACAGAACCTTGCTGGGACTCATGTGTACATTCAAGCTTGAGGGATCTGAATAGGTCTCTTCCACAGAGGCCCAAACGTAACTCATTATCAGAATCACCTGCAGAGCTTTGAAAACTTGGTAGAGGTGATCCTGGGAAATGGCTCAGTGGTAACAGAGCTTAAGAGCACTGGAGGACCCAGATTCACTTCCCAGCACCCACATGGTGGATCACAACCATCCATAACTCCAGTTCCAGAGGGATCCAGTTCCCTCTTCTGGCCTCCAAGGGCATTGCATGCATGGGTTCACTTACATACATGTGGACGAAAAACTCACACACTTAACAATAAAAATAAATAATTCAAAAAATAAATGTCATTTATTTAACATTGTACATGTTGCTACTGGCTTGCTAAATCAAAATCATCCTAGGTTGGAAGATTTGATGCTTTTCCCAACATTTTAGTTTAAAATTTTCAGACATATATGTATGCTTTACCCATACACTCACCACTTACATTCTGTGATTCTCAAGCCTCTGCTACATCTGTTTCTTCACATATCCATCCACTGAGCCATCCAATTTTCCAGTGATCCATTTTTTTCCAGTCTGTGTGAAGGTAAATTGCAAATGTCAGGATACTCCATCCCTAAACATGGCAATAAATATGCACATTAATGTGTGTATGTGTGTGTGTATACTTACAGCATGTACGTTTGTATGAGTGCCTGTGTGTATTTTGGTGGAGGTACGTACATGTGTACATGTGGAAATCAAAGGACAACCTCAGGCATTAGTCCTCAGGTCCCATCCATCTTCTGGGGTTTTTAAGTCATTTATTTATTTATTTATTATATTATCTGGATGAATGTTTTGCCTACATTTATGTAGATGCATCGTATGCTTGAAGTGCCCGCAGAGGCCATCAGATCTCTTGGAACTGGGCTTAAAGACAGTTGTTAGCCATCATCTGAGTACTGGGAACTGAACCCGGGCCTCTACAAGAGCAGCCAGTGTGCTTTACTGCAGAACCATCTCCCCAGCTCCAATCTTGTTTCTTGAGACAGAGTTTCCTGTTGGCTTGGAGATCACCAAATAGTCTGGCAGGCTGGCTGGTCAGTAAGCTTCGGGAACCTACCGTTCCCCGCTCCCTAGCACTCCATCTACAAATTTATGCCACCACACTTGGCTTTGATTTTTAATGTGAGTTCAAGATCTCCCAAACCTTTCCGGGTATTCTCCCTCCAAAAAAAAAAAAAAAAAAAAAAAAAAAAAAAAAAAAACAACAAATGATCTCCAGCCTCTCACAGTCTCTCAGTGATCATGAAGATCACTGGTGAGTCTTCCATTGGTCTTTGGAGGGAGTGAGAGGCAAGATGTTTTATGTCCTTGGTTTCTCAGTATGACGTACCTCTCTCAGTGAAGTGATTTCCCCTATACCTCTGATTTTCCCTCTGCTCTGAATTTCCTCAGGACAGTTTACAGTTTCCTGCCTCATCCCAAACTCAAAGTCCCGTGAGCCAGGACTCATGCAAACTCAGAACAAACGAAAGATTTTTTTTTTATTATTTTACTTATTTTTAGTTTAGGTATATGAGTGTTTTTTTAATATTTTATTTATTATTTTTATTTCATGTGTATAAGTGTATGGCCTGCATGTATGTGACATGCAATGCCCATGGAGGTCAGAAGAGGCCATCAGATCCCTTGGAACTGGAGTTAAGGACAGTTGTTAGCTGCCATATAGGTGCTGGGAATTGAACCCAGGTCCTCTGCAAGAGCAGCCACTGCTCTTAACCACTGAGCCATCTCTCCAGTCCTGAAAGATTCCTTTTCTGGCTCATTCCACCCAGAGAGGAGGCTGGACGAAGGCCACCAGGAAGGGTGACTCATTCTACACATGATGGTGTGTATGCACGCAGACGTAAAGGACAAATTCAAGTGTTGTTTCTCAGGTGCCATCCACCTGGATTTTTGTTTCATGCTTGAGAGAGAGAGAGACTCAATTTTTGAGAGAGAAGGGGATGTCTCTCTCTCTGGCCCTGAATGTACCAAGTCCAGCTGGCAGCAAGTCGTGTGCGTGTTTCCTCCTTCCCAGGCTACGATCATAGGAACCTGCCACAGTGCCTGGGTTTTTTTAAGTTAATGATGAGACGTAGGTCCTCATGTTTGCAAGACAAGTACTTGACTGACAGAGCTGTCTTCCCAGTCCCCACAGCCACATCTGTAGGGATCTTTAAAAAACCCTGATGTAGGGCTTCAGTGGTATCTACTGCTGGTAGCCTGGTCCCCAAGGCTGTAGCTACCAAACTCTTGGCACGACTTAATCCCAGTTATTGCCCCTGAGGAATTGCTCCGCTATTTCCAAATGATCTTTGCCCAGGGGCGGCCTCACGCCCTGGCCATGCACACTGTGTCTATTCTCAAAGGCATGGAGGTGGATCGGCCTTCTCCCTCTTGCTCCCTCCCTTCTCCAGACCACCCACTTTCTGTTCGCCCTGGTCCCCAGTCTTGAAACCTGACACCCTCCTCTCTAGGAAGGTTCACCCACGTTTGAACAAATAAATACCCTCAAGGAACCCACTCTCCTGTAGTGATGGTATCCAAATAAACACCCCAGGGAGGACTGGGGAAGGGGTGCTTTGGGCCATCTCTGTCACTTGCCTGCTATAAAGCATCCTTGAGCCAGTGCTCTGAGCACGTATTGGGCTACTTCTTGGGCAAAGGCTAGAAATGAGACCCGCTCAAATGCAAAAGGACCGCATAGTGCAGAAGATACTGAGGTGGGGGGATGACTGCTGGAACTCAAGAAGGAAGAGGCAGAGAGGCTGGGTGTCCTCCGAAGAGGAAGCCTTAAAGTCTATGCAGAGAATCCCCGCGACTCTCCCAGCACACAGCGGGAAGACTCCTACCAGAGAGGGGGAGCTAACGGGAAGAGAAACAGGGATCAGAAGGGTTAAACAGAGCCCAAAGAGGGGAGAAAACTGGAGGCACACCCAAGTCAAAACTCCCTTTGCCTAGGTGAGAAAGCCACAGAAGTCTCTAGGTTTCTTGGAATGTAGATAGCCAGGCTTTGTCACAGACGGGCTAGCTGCTCAACCATCACTAATAAAAAGGATTTAAAGCCTGTCTGAAGGATTGGGGATGTAACTCCCTAGTAGCGTATTTGCTTAGCATGAACAAAGTCCTGGTACCCATTCTCAGCAGGATGGATAGGTGTGTGGTGGTGCATGTCTATAATCCCAAAACACGGGAAGCGGAGGTAAGGGATGAGGAGTTCAAGGTCACCCTCACCTGCACAGTGAGTTGGAGGCCAGACTGGACTATGCAGGACCCTATCTCAAAATATTAATATTGAGAAACATATAAAAATAAATAAAATAAAACATATCTGAGAAACAAAGGGGGCAGAGTGTTTCCACAATTGTCCCTGTAAGAGAAACTTGAAGCTCTACAAACATCCCCTTTGACCCAGGGACAGGATCAGGCATCTTCAGAGGTGGGCCTCGTTCGTTTATGGGTGGCTAAGCGTAGACTAGACTGTACTGGAAAGTAGGCCTGTACAACTACTGTATAAGGAAACCAGGAGGAAAAAGGAGCCCACGTTTCAAAAATAAACACAAACCCCAAAATAAACACTGTTAATGGAAGTGTCTAATCAAGAGTGCACTGAACTTGGTGGTTCTTGATAAGATACAGAGGGAAATGCACTTGGAAAAATAACAGATTTCCCCTGCTTTGTAAGTAAATAAAGAGATGGAGAGGAGATGGGGAGCCCAGGGCTAGAGCTGAGGGGGTCAAGGAGGAAGTGGGAAGCCCAGGCTTAGAGCTCTGGGAAAAGGTAGAAGTGGGAGCTCAGGGTTAGAACTGGAGGGTCAAGGAAGATGCAGAGAGCCCAGAATTAGAACCAAGGGTCAGTGAAAAGGAGGGGAGCCCAGGATTATAGCTGGGGGTCAAGAGGGAGGTGAGGAGCCCAGGGTTGGGGATGTGGGGGTCAGTGCTGTGGAGCAGAGTAGAGACTAAAAAATAAAAGCACTTATGCAGGTGAGCTAGTGCACACCTTTAATCCCAGCACACAGAGGCAGAGGCAGGAGGATCTTTATGAGATCAAGGCCAGCCTAGTCTTCATAGTGAGTTCCAGGCTAGCTGGGCCTAAAGGGAGACCCTGTCTCAAAAGACAAAACTTCATTAATGAATTCATTAATAAAAAATGATTTTTTAAAAAGCAACATCATACTAACATACAAAAGAAGTTCTACTCATCATGGGCTTCATACAAATGGAACATTCTCAAGAAAAACTCAGGATATACAAACGTGGGCCAGGCAGGTACTATGTAAATGGCCTAACAGGATCATGCTGCTTGGGGACCAGTGCTTCTGAGTGGCCATTCCTGTTCTCCACAGTGCTTTCCTTTCTGAACAAACTGTCTCTATGACTATTTCTAACCTTGGCCCAGTTCTTTGCTGTGTGACACAAGAACCTTGATACTTCAGCAGGTGTCCCTGTGACATTCTGGCAGGTGTCCTCTGTAGTCACGGCTCCCACAGCACGTTACAACAAAGGTCTGCAGCTCACCTCTCGGCCTGGCTGCAGGGGCCCATCCTACTTTACTGTGGGCTGTCCCTGCATTAGAGGGATCTTGCAGCATCCTTGAACTCTACCTCTAGACTCTCTCCCATAGCTGTGCCAAGCACAAATGCCTCCAGGCTTTGCAAACCACCCCCCAGCCTCTCAGATGCTGTCTTTGCTTGAGAGCCATTGCTTACGGAATTTTTCCAAGTTCCATTTTGTTTTTTCACGATGATTAATTTCAGTTGTCAATGACTAGATTGAGGGATGTCTGGAAGTGGTGGCACACACTTCTGCATGTGTCTGTGAGAGTGTTTCCACAGAAGACTGGGTCGGAGAACTGAGTGGAAGACTTGCCCTGATGGCCGGCATCACCCATTATGTAGACGGACTGAAAGGAACACAAGACAATGCAAAGGGTGGGGCGGAGGTATTTGCACATCTGCGTGCTCCAACCTTCTAGAGCACGTACTTTTCCTAGTGCTGCTGCGGGCATCAGACTCCAAAGTCTTCAGCCTTTAAACGTGGACTTGAGCCTTCAGCAGTAAGGGTGACTGCAGACTTTCAACTTTTAATTCAGACTAGGACAGTAGCTATGGCCCCTCTTGCTGAGGTATCCAGCTTCTTGAACTCAGTATCTCTGGGCTCCCCAGACCCTTTAGACTATAGAAAGTCATTGTGGGATTATTCAGTCTTTAATTGTGTCAGCCAGACTAAAGCTCATAATCATGTATATTCTATTGGTGCAGCTGTCCTGGAGAGCTCTAAGACACTGGTTTTTTTGTTTATGTTTTGAGACAGGGTCTGGTCTCCTTGTAGCCCCAGTTGGCATGGAACTTGCTATGAAGACCAGGCTGGCCTCAATCTCACAGATATCCACCTGTTTCTGCCTCCAAACTGCTGGGATTAAAGGAATATACCACAGCACCAAGCTCTCTAATACTCTCTAATACCCTTTTCACTGACATATAATAATTGTACATATTTATGGGGTCAAATGTGATATTTCTATATAAATATATACTATGCAGTGATCCAGTCAAGGTACTGAACTTATCTACCCTCTCAGATATCTACATTTCCTTGTGGTAGAATACCATTCAACCATAAAAAGAGAAAGGAATTCTGTCATTTGCAACCCCATGGATGAGCCTAGAGGATATTATGTTAAGTAAAATCAGCCAGGTACAGAGAGGCAAGTGCAGATCCTACATCACTTACAAGTGAGGAAAGAAGAAAACAAGCCGAGAGAAGCAGACAGTAGCACAGGCTTGCCAGAGATTGTGGGGAAGGAACAATGGACACCTCGGTCCATCTCTCAAAGTTAGGGGCAGAAGAACCATTGGTTGGCTAAGATGAGGGGTGTACAACTCTGAGTGAGAGGCAGCCAAGAACGAGCAGTCACAGCCAGTGTGTACCCGGCTGGAGGCCTGCAAAGAGCCTTCAACAGCACCTGTCTGTTTTCCTCATCCCTTTGTCTGCTCCTCCTCCCCTGTAGGAGAGTGAGAAGTAAGGGCACAAGGACCCTCACCGCACCCTCTAGCATGCACAGTCCTCTGGGACAGATCCAGCCTGGGTGCAGGAGAGGTGACTTGGTACAAGGAGAACAGAGCGGACAGTAAGAATGCCAGGCTTTCCTGGCATACAGCCCCATGTGGTGCTCATTTGTAATCACAGCATTGAGGACACAGGAAATTTTCGGGTCAGTGAGAGACCCTGTCTAACAAAACAAGGTGGATGACACCTAAGGAATGAGACTTAATGTTGGCCTTTGGCCTACACACACAGAGTCTCTTAACAATAACCAGGTACACCGCTCTTTCCTGCTTCCATAGCTGTCCCCTGTCCCCACACTGCTGCGCTTGACCTCAAAGTTGACAACTGGCAGGGTCAAGTGCACTACCATCCAGCTATGGTCAAGGAACATCCAGGATGCCAACCGGTATCCAATGGCTAGAGCCAGCTGGCCCACTAGGCTGTACCATGCATAAGGCCAGTGGGAGCCACTTCTCTGAGGCCCACATTTTTCTCTGAAAGAAAGGCTGAAGAGATGGCAAGAGCTTAAGGAAAGATTTTTAGAGAGACTTTTGAGAACTCTCCCTTGACCTACATTTATTAACAAAGTTCTGCGTCTGTAGGGGAGGGTGGAAGATGAGCCCACTGTGGTGGCCAGGAAGCCGCTCTGATCCAGAACAGCCACATTTACAGCAGAGAATCACCATATGCCACTGTGGACCTGGCAGCCCAACTTGTATGTCCTGAGTCGCACTCCACATCACGTGCCATGTGACAGGGGGATGGGTTGGGTAGACACAGAATCACACATGTCACCTGCATGTCTCATTTGGCATAGGTAAAGCTAGTTTCAGAAATTACTACATATCCATGTCCGCTGTGCTCTGCCCAGAGATGGGCTGCTGGTGGAAGGGGAGAGTCAATGGCGGGAGAGACAGAAAAGAGCCAGGAAGGTGGTTACGGGTCTAGTCATTCCTGCCTCCAGCCCCTTCTCTCCCCTCCCCAACCCAATTCAGAAAGCTCAGCAAATCAACTTCCCTGGCTGGCCCGGCTAGCCTTTCCTCCTCAAATCTTCCTTCCAAAAAAAAAAAAAAAAAAGTATTCTAAATAGAGCGGAACTGAGCACAAGGCTGCAGCCCAGAGGAAGTCTTCCCCTCCCCGGTGAGCCCAGCACCCCACGCGGTGGCCGGTCCACCCCCCCAGTGCCTCTTGCTCAAAGCATTCTTGACCCGGGAGCACCAGACCCTGACGGTGGGCACAAAGCTGCCCCCAGTGGATTCTGCTTCTGCAGCATTTTACCGGGGTGGGAGTGGGGGTTCCTCCTCCTCCTCAGCCTCCCATGATGGCTTCTCCAGCCTCCTCTGCCTGTATCTGCCCTGCCTCGGGAGACAACTAGGGGAGCGTATTCCCCTGAGGGGACTCAGAGCCCTGCTCTAGACAAACCCCACTGCTAACTTGTTGAGTAAGGCTGGGAGGCACAGGAACCTACCAGAATCTCCATGTTCCCAAGACTGAGGTGTGACAGCAAGGACCACCATGTCTGCGTCTCTGTCATTGCGTTAGGCTGTTAGATGATCATTTCTACCATGTTAGAGTCTCTCTTTGTCCTCAAGTGGGTTGGGACATGTATTCGGGTAGATTCATAAAATCTCCTCCTTTCTGGAAGTCTGCCCAAAGCTCATACCCAAGAAGCATGGAATTCACAGTATTGTTTAGATCTAGGCAGAGCACATTCCTGTTCTTTGTACTTCTTACTTATTTGGATTTTGTTTTGTTTCATTTTTGAGATAGGGTCTTATATAGCCCAGGCTAGCGTGGAACTTGCAAAGAATTTGAACTTCAGATCCTTCCACCTCCACCTATCAAGTGCAAGGACTGCAGGTATATGTCATCACATTCAGTTTTATGACATGCTGAGAATCAAACCCAGAGCTTTATACGTGCTCGGCAAGCACTCTACCAGCTGAGTGGCTCTACTCATTGACACACACACACACACACACACACACACACACACACACATAAAGTCAGTCTAATGTCAGCCAGGGTTTGTTAATGAGTCCCTCAGAAGCCAGGGACTCCCAAAGAGGACAGTAGCTAGTTTCTCTGGTCCCCACATCACCAACTCATAACCCAGGTTCCAAACCTAGGTCAAGACTTATTTGGGCTCATGGTTTCATAGGCTTAGCCCACAGTCACTTGGCTCTATGTGCCTGAACAACATATCACGCCAGCCAGAGCACATGGCAGCAAAATGGGGAAGATTATCAGTGGCATCTTTAAAATGTGGGGTTACTGGGACAGGGGTGGCTGGGGACTCAACTCATCCTGCAGATGTGACAGGATAGCCTATTACACCCTCCACCCAAGCCATTTCCTGATACTTCTAGTGAGTAAAATCTTCAGGAATCTTCAGCCAAACCAATGACTTGCCAATGAGTCAGGGCCACCCTGCTCTTCACTGCCTCTCTGAATTCAGCACAGCAAAGGCAAGGAATGCAGTGAATTTTAAAGAGAAACTGAGAATTACTTGGTGATCACTGCCATCCTGCGTGTCCATCCCTTCTTCCCCAGGCCAACATGTAAGGAAATCAAGATGCAGGGAAAACCAGGCATGGGATGGAGGACTCTTTGGAGGCAGGCAAACAGGGGTTGGGGAAACACCATGCATTTACAGATAAGAAGACCACTTCTTCCAAGTGCCTTTGTCCTCCTCCGGGTTCGTGCATCTCTGAACACAGGCAGCAATTTCCAGTCTGTCTCTCTCAAGTCTGGTTCAGAGCAAGACAAGATGAAAATGCTGAAACAAGGTATTTTTTTCCCCTCTGGATGAACTGTTTTACAATAAGCTACCTGCTGGGGTCAGGAAACGTGAGATCTGTGGAGCTCAGCTCACACAAAAACTCAACTCAGGGCTGTCACACTGGAGTGCTCCCGGGGAGAGAGGCGCAACCACACACAGCCCTTTGTGTCTGCTCCAGCTTTCCTCGGAAAACACATCTCTCTCTTGCTTCACCTCCCTCCCTCCTTGGTTCTCACTCAACCAGTGCTCAGAGCCCTCCTGGAGAGCGGCAGCTTCCAACCAGCACCAAAGGTCTGCCACGTGGTCGCCCTCAAGCGCAGTCAGAGGTGCTGGTGGTGGGAAGCTTCGAAAGAGGAGAGGGAGACGCTGCTCCCTAGGCGCCCGTAGGAAACCTATTTTCCTCATAATGAGGTGTGTGATGCTCAAATGGAGAGGAATGATCAAAACCAAAATAAATAGCGGAAACAAGCGGCCCCTCCCTGGGAATGGTAACTTCGAAGGATGAAAGTTTATCCAAACACAGAAAAACGGTCCGTGTCAGAAGACAGGGAAGACAGCGCTCCTTTACTGGAAAGGAAATTTGTTTATGACATTTTATTTGCTTCTTATTTTTTAATGCTCCTCTGGCCCTCTGTCCTGTAAACAGAACAGCTTTTCCCCAAGAGGGAACAGGCTGAGCTGGCCGCTAAGGCCTCAAAATTGTGTGCACTCCGCATGCACATGCAGCCCAAGGGGTCTGCCACGGGGACTTGGTGTGTGGAGAAGAATGATTAAAGTTGAGGTGTGGAGAAAGGAAGGCTGGAAGTTTCCAGGTTCCTATGAGCGTCTCTGCCACAGGAGAGAAAGGACATCAAAAGAGCTTTAGTCAGGTGAGATGAAGATGGACTGAGGGACTGAGGTCCATGTCCATAGCTCTGATCTGTCCTCAAGACCAGACAAAAGTACTACAGCTTACAAGAGCCGGGGAGACTGCCACATGAATGAACAGTGTAGGTTCTGCATACCTGAAGCTCCTACTTCCTGTCCAGGCCCTGGGGCCATCAGAACCAAAACGACAGCAGGTGAGCCACATGGCTCTGTGCTCAGAGCACAGACCAAGAATCTCTAATCCAAAAATATGAAGTGCTGGGGCTGAAGAGATGGCTCAGAGGTTAAGAGCACTGACTGCTCTTGCAGAGGACCCAGGTTCAATTCCCAGCACCCACATGGTAGCTAACAACTGTCCATAAATCCAGTTCCAGGGGATTCAATGCCCTCTTCTGACCTCCATGTGCACTGCATGACATGGATGCATTTATATGCATGCAGGCAATCCACTCATACACATAAAATATCTTTTAAAAATATGAAGTACAGAACACCTCGAATCTGAAACTTGTTGAGCCTTGACATGAGACCACAGGTGAAAAATTCCACACCTGACCTCATGTCATGTGTTCTAGTCAGAATGCAGATGTTTGGAAAATACTGTGTGAAATTACCTTATGGTCATGTGTGTGAGGTAACTGAAATGTAAGTCAGTTCTGAGTTTAGACTTGGATCCATTGTCAAGATGTCTCATTTTTATATGTGAATATTCTAAAAATCTAAAAATTCCCAAACCCCAAATACCTCCTTTTAAGATTATTTTTTACATCTATTTATTTCTTGGGTATATATATGTGTGCACATGCATGCCACAATGTGCACATGGAGGTCAAAGGACAACTTGTAGGAGTCAGTTTTCTCCTTCCACTGCGTGGATTCCAGGCCTCAAACTCAGTCATCAGGTTTGGGGTCTTTACCCACTAAGCAATCTCACTGGCCCTACAAACACTTCTTATATTAGTCAGGTTGTGTGCTGTTGTGGCAAATAAAAAAAATTTTTTTTAAAACTTAAAGAAAATTAGGTCTGTTTTGGCTCATGGTTTCACAAGGGTTAGTCCATGGTGGCTTGGCTCCATGTGCCTGGGCCAACATCATGGAGGTGGGAACACACAGCAGAGGAGTTTCTTCATAGCAGACAGGAAGCAGAGAGAAAGATAAAGCCTCCACAGGCATGCCCCAGGGGCCTGCTTCCTCCGGCTGGATCCCATCTCCAGCCTTTGCCACATCCCCATAGCACCATCACATGAGGAATCCATCAAGCCATTGATCAGGTCAGAGCACTCCTGAGCTAGTCTTCTTTGGAAATGCCATGACAGGCACACCCGGAGGGAGGTGTGCTTTACTAATCTCCTTAGGGTTTCTTGGTCTAATCAAGTCAACAATTAAGATTCTCCATCACACTAGTCCCAGGAGATTTGAGTAAGGCACATGCACTTTGGATAAATAAAGCTAAGATGCCATCTTGACTGAGAACTGTTTCTGGCAGTGTTCTAAGTGCCATAACTCAATCAATCAAACTTTGCAAACAACTACTCTAGGAAGTAGGTTAAAGAAAGGGAAATGGGAGCCGGGGAGACGGTTCAGTTGGCAAAGTGAGTTGGTAAAGTCAAGCAAGCATGAAGAATTGAGTTCCAGCCCCAGTGCCCATGTAAAAGTTAAGTACAGAGGCACAGGCTTGTAATCCCAGGGCTGGGGAGACAGAAACAGGACAGGACAGGCTGGTTGGTCTTGCCAAACTGGTGAGTTCCAGGTTCAATGAGAGACCTTGTCCCAACAAAACAAAACAAAACAAAGCAAAACAAATAACAGTAACAACAAAAAACAAAGTGGACATCCCCGAGGAACAGCACCAAAGGTTGACCTCTGGCACACACACACACACACACACACACACACACGTGCACCAGCACCTGCACACACGTGTACCTCCCTCACCCTCATGCACCGCACTAGAAATTGAGGCACAGAGAGGGGGACTCACATGAGGTCACTGCTGTGGAGGGGTGAAGAGCTGGCCCTAGAAGTCTGGTTCCCAGGCTCTGCTGTGCCGCGCCTCTCTGTCTGTCCTGCTTTCCTTCGCACCTCCGATCCCACACACAGCTGCCCGAGACACCCACAAGGCCAGAACTCATGGGCCACAAAGACCACCATGATGAAGGCACTGAGGGATGCTCCACTTGTCACAGCGGACATATTGAGTGTGTGACAGAAACTGCTAGTGGTCACCAACAGTCATGTGGTGGAGCTGGATATTTTCTGCGTCACCTGAATCTGGGTAGAGCCTCCTGGCCAGTTCCTGCCGGTACATTATGAACAGAAGTGAAGGGTGGTCCTTCCAGATTACAGAAGTTAAGCACTAGCATGTCCCTGCATGGTGCCCACTCTCTGTTCATTGGCAGAAGAGGGAGAAAGCCCTGGAATAATGGTGTTCTGGGACAGCAAGTGTCCGGGTCCCAACACTTCTGCGTAAAGGAGTTGTCTGCCTCTGTGGATGATACTTCACATTCAACTGAAGCGTAGACAAAAAAACTGCAGGTGGAAACTCAGACTGGAGGGCATTTTGTTATAGCAGCCTTCTGTGACTAATACCATGGTGGCTGTAATGTAGAGGAGTCCTATTAGGATTAAGGGACAGGCACTTAATAGGATGGGCTCTATGATAAGTCACTGACTCTGAACAAAAGAACAAAAGATCTCCATGTGGTCTAAGGATTCTAAGGGCTGGGGAGCTGGCTCAGTAAGTAAAGTGCTTGCTGGACAAGCATGAGGACCTGAGTTTGGATCCCCAGAACCCACACAAGCCAGGTGTGGCCACACATGTCTGTAATCCCAGACAAGATTTAGTAAGAAACCCTGTCTCAAAAAAATAAGATGGAGAAGCTACTGAGAAAGTCATCTCAATATCAAATCAACCTCTGGCATGCACACGAGTACTTGGGCACGTGTGCACACACACACACACACACACACACACACACATATACATGTACACGAGGTAGGGGGAGTCAAGTGAACTTTACCAAGAGCTCTAAGATTGTAAAATATACTTTTGGACTTCCTTTTCTTCTGAGATCCCTAATTTTCAGACCAAATATCCTATCCTTTCTTTCTTGTCTGAAACAATCTCTGGAGATCCTGGACCACAGATGACATCTCTTCTGTCCATAATCTTACTGTTTGTGTGAGGTCAGAAGGGGTGAGCTCTGGGGCATCTCTTCCCACAATGTGGTGAGGCTTCTACAGATGCTTCTGGCTGCTCTCCCCTCCATTGGAGTCACCTGTCATGGAGAGTTCAGATAACAAGCAGTATAGACTCTTCTGTGGGCCTGCTTGCTCTTGACTGGCACTTCTTCTACCAGTCTTTGGTTCCAGGTGGCATGCCTTGCAATCTGCATGCAAACCCCTGGCAATGGTCTGCCCAAGGACAGCCAACTCCTCTGCCTTTGAGCTAATGGAGAACTTTATATTAAAGTACAGTGTGACACGATTCACCCAAGTTCCCCAGGAACACTGACCAAGGAGCTCAAAATATGACTAATTGTTTCACAAGTGTTGGCCTTGTCTAGTTCAACTATACAGAAGATTCTGGGACTTTGGTGATTTTATTTTTCTTCATTTCTGACCATTAGACAAGGTCAAACTCTAGACATTTTGATTTTTTTTTTTGATGTGCATATCTGGTACGTGTTTGTGTATACACTATGGGGAAGTCAGAAGTTAATGCCAGGTATCTTCCTCAGTCTCTTTCCATTTAATTTTTGACAGTGTCTCTCACTGAACCTGGAGCTCACCAACTCAGGTAAACTGTCTGGCCAGCCAGTCCCAGGGATCTTCCTGTCTTTGCTTCCTCTGGCCTGGGATTCTAAGAATGTGTGTCCATTTACAGGAGTCCTGGAAATCCAGAGTCAGGTCTTTATACTCATGTGACAAGCACGTGACCAAATGAACAGTGTTCCATCCCTTTGATCTGAACTTTGGAACTTCTATTCTCCTTTTCCAACTAAAACATGAACCTAGCTTGAGTTGAACTGGTAAAACCCAACCACATTCCATTTTCTCCACGGAAACCAAACAGTCAAGCAGCAAATATTGTCTCTGTTGTTCAGGTAACACTTTGTTGATTAATAGAGGGCAAACAGGAGACAAGTAGATATGGTGGTACGCACAGTAACACATAAATAGGGAAAGTCAATCCTCCATCTTTCCTGTTCATTTGCTGTATCAGCGACCCTGGTTCTGAGGCCCAACTCTCACCTGTAAGGCTTGGTCAAAGCAATGAACTCCTCTACATCTCCTCCAAGGAATAGAGGAGATGCTGATCAGAGGGCCTATTGTGCAATCTGAACATTACTGGACAATTCAGAGGTCACTTTCTATCAATAAGGAATGACTCAGTTCTTGTTCTTGGGAAAAGGAGAGAGAAGGAAACAGAGTGAAGGAGATACTCAGAACAGCTCAATGTGAGTATGTTAAATGAGATACTGAGGTACTGTCATGTGAGGTGGGACTAGCCTTTTGAGTGTCTACATGATATAGGTGAGACAGGCCTTGACGGACCCAGAGTATTTCCCTAGCCCCAGACACCCATCATTTAACCTTCAAAATATAATCTCTCCTCCATAAAGATGGGCAAAGGATCTGAAACCACACTGTAAACTGTAGTTTGAATCTGGAACATTCTCCAAAGGCCAGTGCTAAAGCCTAGAAGGAGGTCTTCCTGCCCTTGGAGGAATGCCCTTAAGGAAAAGCATGGGATTCAGTACCCTCCCTCTCAGTCACTACCCAGCTGTGGAGTGAGTGGCTCTGCTTTGCTGTGAGCTCCTGCTATGGCTCTCCCCAGCAATGGGTCTGTCCGATCGTGGACCAGAACCTCCCAAACTATTGGCCAAAACAAACCTTTTCTCTTTATATGTTGATTATCTCTAGTATTTGCTATAGCTGTGGAAAGCTAACACACTGAATTCAGTAAAACCTCATTACCGGAATATGAGAGGAACTTTCGTCATTAAGCAGTTCTGGGACATTCCCAACTCTGAGCTGCAGGAACAATAGGTGGAGAGCTGTAAAGTCAGGGGAAGAAAAGATGTCCATTCTATAGACAATCCGCAGGGGTGGAATTGGAGCAGCATGCCCTGCAGTACTGAGCCCCACAGCAGACCTGAAGAAGGCTTAGTTCAGGAGATGTCTGTGTTCTACGTGGCTCCTCTGGCTTTTACCTGGGAGCTGTACTGGTAGACTCTTCAGTCCCTCTGCTCTGATAGTCACAAGCTCTGTTGACCTTCCTTGAATAGTGCCTCTCTCAGCATGTCTGGCTGAAGCCACCTGTCATGAGTAGACAGGTATGGTCCCCTAGGATGGAGAGGTTCTGACAGGAACAGCTGGGATCTAGTCTTTCTAACACTAGCCACTTTGCGCCTTTTAAGTTTAATGAGGGACAAACCCTTTGCCTTATAGCTTGGAACCTCATGGCCAGAGTCCAGGACAGAGGATGAAGGTTCCTATGAGGGACCCAATGAACTCATTCCCAGGGCCACCACACCGCAGGCCTAGGCCAGTCAGATCCTGAATACAGACAGTTTTATAATCAGCACAGTGTATCTTCTAACCCTCCAAAATCTAGACCTGAGTTTCTAGGCAAGGTAGGAGATGGGAGGAAATGAGAGAGAGAGAGAGAGAGAGAGAGAGAGAGAGAGAGAGAACAATTTGAAAAAAATTGAAAAAAAAAAAAGCAAAACCTTCAGTAGAACTTGATAACTCTAAGTACTCAGTGATCGGCGCCTGACGGCATACAAGAGCCAAAAGGCAGGTCCCAGGACGGGTCAGCTTCAGACTTAATATTTGTCTTTCGCTAAGCAAACTAATAAATCCCCTAGGGTTTTAACCATGCAGGGCTCCCCATCTTTTCATTGGTCAAAATGGCAGACAGGACTCTTTTCTTGCCTTGCCTTGTCTTCTAGTCATTCAGGGGTAAACAGCCCCCATCACCCACTCCTGTCACCACCTGTGTGTCTATTTGCCTTCTCCCTCAACAAACTCGTGTTCAGTGCAACTGACAGCATATGCAAACATCTTTGAAGTATTCTTTGGTAATAGACTTCCCTGGGCTGGGACAGCCCTGATTCCAACTTCTGCAGCTTACGGGACAACACGCTACTTGTCAGGAAATTGTCCGATACCAGCTGGGCCAGGCAAGGCTGCAGCCTAGACACATGGTGGGAGCTTAGGGTTCTATTACACAGATGAGAAAACTGAGACCCACAGAAAAGGCTAAATGATTGGCACATGACCTTGACTGAGTGGAAACAAGACTAGTTGCAGGCCTCCAGGCTACTGCCCGACCCAGCATAAGTTCAAGAATCTCTTTTATCATCCCCCCACCCACTCTCCTCAAGTCTGATATTTAAGAGTCTTAACCAAGGTGAGTGTTTCTTTCCAAAGGCACCCTTTGTCCTTTAAACTGCAGTCTCCCAGAACTGGGCCAAGTTTCACCATGAAGAGCTCCTGTCTCTGGAAATCATTCAATTCACACTCTCATTTCCCTACACAGGTCTCCAAGGTCACATGAGGATCGGAGGGTTCCTGTGGGTCAAGGTCAGATTCAAATACCCTGCAAGACCCTGGAGGTGTGGAGAGGACTGAATGTGAAGTGTGATCAGGTTCCTGATAACCGGGGTAAGCTGATCGCTCGGCATGCGGATGGCATGACGTCTGCCGTGCCGTGGGCAGGGGCAGGTGAGCTCTTCCATCATGGAAAGCACAGACGATCTTTAGGACATCAACTGCTAGAAGCCTCGTGACCTATGGAAGGAACTAGCATGAGGAACTTTCTGAGACCAAAGCTTAGGTCTCCTGTCATCCTGCCCCACGCTTTTATAACCGCGTGAGACACCTCACTTGAATCCACACAGAGTGGCAGAGAGCTCAAAATCTCACTAAAGAATGGACATTTGTGCCACTTGGCAGCCAACGAATGGCTCTCTGAGATTCTTTTCCTCTCCTTTACCAGGGCAAAGATTGTTCAGCCTTTCCTTATAACTCCCTCTCTACTAAAGGCTGCCTCCCTGGGGCTGGAAAATCTATGGCTAAATATCTGAAAGGGATTCCTGTGCAAGTCAGATCCGTTCAGAGGGGTGTGATGCCTTCAACCACTTCAGCTGCAGGGATCCTGGATTCTATGTGGAGGAGATGAGAAGAGTGGGAGATGGCTGCCTTCTACTCAAGAGCACAGCTCCTTCTGGAACCAGAGAATAAATAAATCTGTGTGTTATGTTTGTGTGTGTGTGTGTTTGTGTGTATATATGTTGAGGTCAGAGGACAGCCTCAGGAATCATTCCTCAGGAGTTCCCCCTCTTGTTCTAGAGACAGGGTCTCTCATTGGCCTAGAACCCACCAAGAAGGCTAGGCTGGCAGGCCAGTGAACTCCAGGAATCTGCTGGTCTCTCTTCCTCCCCAGCACTGGGATTTTAAAGTGCATGCCACCACATCTGGCTTTTTATGTGCATTCTGAGGATCAAACTCAGGTCCTCAAGCACTTCCTTGACTGAGCCATATTCCCCAGCCACACATTCATCTTTAAAAATAAATATGGCATGCGAGGAATTGGACTAGCATGTCTCCGATGCACGGGAGATCTTTTGAGTACTGCAAAAATCCTAGGATATCGGTGCGCTCATCTCCACCCTAGCATGTAATTACCACCCTGCAGCCTTGCCCTGAGCTGGATTAGTGGGAGGCCCGTGCTCCAGTACCACAGACCCTCATGTCTGTCTTTTAACAGAAAGATGGAGGCCCAATCCACCGACAAGCAGCAGCAACTTCAGATGCCAAGCGATCCTGGAAACCTAGGTTTTCTAAGCTGCAAAGGAACCTGTAATTTACCTTTCAATTGTTCTTACTTGCTACGAACACCCAAAATTGGACTGGTACAACCACCTCCCCTCACCCCCTCCAAGTTCCGCCAGTTCCTTGATCCCAGATCAAGCCAGTGTCTGAGAAGGTAGGAGTGAGCTGGGAGGTCCCACTCAACCCTTTCTGAGTTGAACTCAAAGGTTATCAGGGAGACTTTAGAAAGAAAGTACACACTTAGTCCCAGCTGACACACCCTTGATATTTTAAATAAATTCTAGAGTTCAAAGGAATTTGAGGAAGTCCCCTAGCCAAGTCCTTTGCTCTCCAGACACTGTCCCTAAGATTTCAGTTCTTTGTCTCTGTCTAGCAAAGATACAGATTTTTCTTCTTGGTTTAGTCCACACATGATTGCACAGGTGTACACACACATGCATAGTATGGTGCGTTCTCTACTATCCCGGTACCTGTAATTTTGCTTAAGGACCCGTTTCATTAATAAGAGAGGAAAGCATCACCTGTATAGGGAGGATGGTCTTAGAGCAGTGCTTGGGACTTTGACTTTCTGCCATGGCCACTGTTCACAAGCCCCGTCAGAAGGACCTGGTCTCAGCTGGCCCACCATACCCAGGATATTGTTCAATACCCAGCAATCCTACCACCTTACAAACAGCAATGGTCAGGATGGGGAATCTAATCCAGTCTATCTGTAGATTGCCCAGTGGTCAGCGGAGTGACCAGACAAGCTTTGAATGGGGACTGGTCAAGCCACCTAGGAGTTCCCACTGTCACAGCAGACAAAGGAGAGACAAAGGCAGGGCCACCAGCTCACCCAGGAGGGTGACCAATTATGTCAATTTTCTTCTGTCTACTCCAGATTTAGCCTTGAAAGTCCTTTGTCCTGAGCACACTGTACAACTGGTCCTCCCCAGAGCCATACGGAGCAGAACCTGGGAGTCAGGAGCAGCACTCTGCGGCAGAGGGAGGAGTATGACAGACTGGACGCTACAGTCCTTGTGATCCCTGGGGGCCTGACTGTAGCCAGTGGCTGTGCTGCCTGACTATGGGAATTCTGAGACCACCTGGGCAACCCCTCCAGTTGTTTCATATACACAGAGGTGACTGGAATGGGTCTTCAAACCCGAAGGAATCCACATGGTAAGTGATTGCCACTGTATGCTAAAGGAGGAAAGAGAATGGCCATCAGCCATCTTTGGATTGCAGCTGCACTAAACATTTTCAGGAGTTCTCTTCGCCGGTGAATCTGAAAAGACAAAGTCAACATGCCACTCCAAAGTCATGAAACAGACATACAAATGCATCTACTCGGACACAAGGAAGCTTGAATTCTGTTTAATAGAAAACAACTGCCCCTCCTGCACAAATATCTCTGAGTGCAAGTATGGAGGTGAGATCGTTTCCAACCAAGTATGTGGAGGCCACAGAGGCAAAGGAAAAGAGGCAACTCCAGCTGCTGACAGCTGTGCATGCACCATCTGCATAGAATTGGGGAAGGAGGTCCTTGGTAAACACAACCAATGTAGCTGGCTGGTCTGTCTTGAAGCAACACGGTCTTGCATGGTTCCCAACTGCCACCACAGAAGAGGGTCTGCATGGCTCACTGTGTCTGTGTCGGAAAGATGGAGAAAGGCAGAAGGTCCATTCCCTCCGTCTTTCCAGATAAACACGTGCCTGTGCTTCAAGCAACGCAAGCAGGACATGGCAAGTGTCAGCCCTCACCATTCAGTTTCCTTGCCCAGGCCTTCCTCCATTTGTCCTGACCTCTGAAAGCCTGCGGAGCCTCCATGCTGGCTCCCGAATTACTCTGCAACCAAATACCACTCCCAGGCCATGTGCCTCACAGACACTGGCCTCTTTACAAGGAGAAGGAACAAAAAACAACATCCCATTTGACCCAAGTGTAGTTAACTATTCACTCTGCATCCGGCTGGAAGATAATAGAGCAAATAAGGAGAATCACTGAGTCCAAAGGCAAGGTGAGGGTGGGAGGCGGGGTCAGGCAGGGAAGGGTATGGTGCCTTGGGTGGGAAGAGGGACAAGAAGAGTGTCCCAGGACAGGCTGGGATTGGTGAGTCTTCTCCAACTGCAGGTTGCTTCCAAAAAGGCATGTCTTTCAAGTCAACACAAACCAGACGTTCCTTCCCAAATGTCTCCACAGTCCAGAAGCTTCTATAGTTTCCAAACTCAGATTTTATAATCAAATCCAGGAGTATTGCCTCTCAAGAGATAGCCTGAGCTCAGTCAAGTCCTTCAAGGAGGCCTGGGGAAATAGGCTGGTTCCAGTGATCCACAGAGCTTCCTGGTGAGCAGCTTGGGAGAGCAGGAGCAGCCTTTGGTCAGCCTCCCTCCAGGCCTATGAACCAAAAGACAAGAATTAGATGTCAGCATCTGCTCTTCCCACATGCGTCTGCGGGGAGGGAGTGGCTCCGTCCCAACTGTATTCCACCAGGTTCGAGTTAGTGCTGTAGCTGAACACAGGAGTCAAAGCAGTATTTTAGTTAAGGAAAGGAAGAAAGAGAGGCTGATTTATCGCTCTCAAGGGACTCCCTACATACTGTATCATTCCCGACACACAGATCCCACGGCTATATCCTGAGCCGACAGAGAGTGCGGCAAGGCATTACATCACCTCTTTTAAAGACCAGGCCCAGCGAGCTCAGATAGAAGGCCAGAGTTTGCCTCCTCATGCTAATGGTCACTGTGGCCTCCATGGATCCAGACTGAGGAGGAACTGACCCAGACTGGATGGGGGTCTCTCAGAGGAAGGCGTAGAATATCAGACGTGTTTCTCCCCTCAGTGCTGATGGTAAATAAGGGGAGGCAGATTCAGAGTCCCCACAGATCCTTCCCATTCTCATCATCCACAAGGGGAGCATCCTACTTCACACTGACAAGAGACAGTGCTGGTCCACGAAGGAGGCTGCTCGTCAGGCCTGATTCCAGAAACTATTGTCTAATCATGAAGAGGAATTTCGACAGGACTTCCATAAGGACTTGAGGGGTGAGATGCTTGGATCCAGAAATAAGCCAGCAAAGCAAGCACACTCCTAGGCCAGGGCAGGGGACCTTATTAGCCAAGGTCTTCTTGGATGAGAGGAGCTGGGACAGTGATATTGTGATGGCAGCATCCAGTAGATGTGGATTCTAGAGGCATCTGGAAGTCCATATGCCTGTGAGCACTGGGCCAGCCTGGGCAGGGAGTCTTCTTGGTAGGGCGGACCAGCACTGTAAGGCTGGGAACTGAGCACCTGCCCAGAACAGAGCTATGAGGAGGAAGGCCCAGGGCTGATAGAGGAGAAGATGCTTGAAGATATTTCTGTGCAGGAGAGGTGGAGAAGAGGATAGTTTGAACTTTCGCATCATGAAATGTAAGCTCTGATTGGTGGCCAAAACTAAAACAGGGAAATTTCACAGCAGGGGCAGCCTGGGCTCTCCAGACACTCCTGTATACTTGAATCTAAAAACATCTCAAATAAACCCAAGGTTCTCTAACCTTCTCCTGGTTTCCTTCCACCTCTCTTCTTTTCAAAATATTTTATTTATTATTTTTATTTTATGTGTATGAGTGTATTGCCTGCATGTATATAAGTTCGCCCATGTTGTGCAACGCCCAAGGAGATCAGAAGAGGGCGTCAGATTCCCCTGGCACTGGAGTTACAGATGGTTGATAACAGTCATGTGGGTGCGAGGAATTGAACCTGGGTCCTCTGCAAGGGCAGCCAGTGCTCTCAATAGCTAAGTCAGCTCTTCAGCCCTTCCCTTCGCCTCTCTTCTTGAGCCCCAAAAGCCTTTTCCCCTGGGAGACAGGCCACACAGCTAGCAAAATAATAGACAGTGACCAGGACTTCCTTCTTGTTACTTAGCAACTGCATGCACTTAGCAGTGGGACATTTAACACAGAGAAACTGTCATGAGGCATCTGCACAATAAAATCAAAAGCAAAACCTATGATATCCCAGACTGTCATCGTTGAAGTGGGGTGGAGGGTGGAGAGTGGGCCCTGGAAGGAAGTAAGCAGATCCTCTCTACCCTCATCAAACCCTGCTCCTCTAGCTTTTGGATGTAGCCACAGGCACATCTCTGTTCACCTCTAACAGGTGGAAAAAGGCAACGAGAGGCACAGGGATTCAAAGACGCCAGAGGAGCTAGACGGTTACCCAGAATGGCACCCAAAGTTTATACAGGTTCCTGTGGAGGAACACTGTGGATGTTCTTCCAGCTGAGTTGCTTCATCGGTGAAGCCACTCTGCCAAAGTGTACACTCACAACTAGGGCAGACTCCCTAGTTGTCCTAGAAGTCCTTTGCACTTGGCCATCTTTCTACCTGTTGCTTTGACCACCGGGAGCTGAATAGATGAGCTCTCCACCACACTGCACTCCTCCTGCCTCTGTTTCTACAGTGGGAGAATTACAAGCCTGTGTTGCCGGGCCTGGCTGCTGGCTTCTTTGGAAACTCCCAGGCAGAAGCAGAATACACATGTAACCTCTGTACTGTTTGGAGCAGTTCACAGAAGAAAAACTGGGGATGCTGAAGGATACCCTCATCCTGATTCCTACAACCTGAATGGTAGTAGGGGTCATGGGGACAGAGCGAAGACAGAAGACAGGAGAACTCCTGGGACAGGAGACAGTCCTGGATCATCCAGCGGGCCCTGTGCAGCATCATCAGTGTCCAAAAGGAGAGGCGGGTGATGGGACACACGCAGGGAGGAAATGTAGAACTGGAAGGGAGAGTCTGAAGACTCAAGGAAGGAGTCAGGAAGAAGGGAACAGGGAAGGTAATGGCATCTGCCCCAGAGCTTCCGGAAGGAGCCAGTCCCATAGATACCCTGACTTCAGCCTGCTGAAACTGGCCTGAGGGCAAGACCTTTTCCTTCTTACAGTGTTTAGCGATGGAACTTAGGGCCTCATGTATGCCAGGCACATGTTTTACCACCAAATCAGGCTCCTCGATCCCATCTCCATCCCCAAAGATCTTCAAAGAGGGCATTGGAGTGGGGACACAGGTGACAGGGGAAGAGGACTGACCAGAAGCAGCAGGCTTGGAAATTAGTGTTAGAGAGGTCTAGCCAACATCCTGCAGGCTCAGTAGGAAACAGGTAGACCTCTGAGAACAACCTCGGCAAAAAGGAACTGGAGCTGTGAAATGACACTATTTGCTCCCTGTAACGTGAGCAGGTGGCTTAATCTCTGAAAGTCTTAGTTTCGTCACTTGTAAAATAGAGATAGTATTATTATCTGCCTTGCAAAGCTCTTAGGATTAAATGAGATAATATATGAAAAGCACCTGGTGCATGGTGGAGGCCAGAGTGATAATGCTTAGGAAACTTTGGGCATTCAGACACGAAGAGAACCGGCCCACCCAGAAATCCACCCTGCCCTTTCTACTTGGTAATATGACTCTGATTTTCTGCAGAAATGAGAGAGATGGAATTCAGTGTAAAAAGACTACATTTCCCAGACTCTCAGGCAGTGAGACATTGCCATGTAAAAGCTGGCTAATGAGCTGGAAGCGGAGCTATTGGAATAATTCAGGGCAGTCTGCTCTAAAGGAGTTTGATGAAGCCTAATTGTGACCTACTTTTATTGATTTCTGTTTTAATAAAGACATTATGGCTGGTAGTCCAGCAGCCATCTTGGTCAACTAGACATGGAAAATGGAACTCAGGTATTACCTTAGTTAAAAGAAGGGTGTGTGGGGGGTGTCTGGGTTCTGGTCTCTCCGGTGCTGCCCAGCTAGCATGAATGATTTCTCTCTGGATTTTTGTTATGTGATAGAAAGGCTCTTCAGTCTTAATTATTTGTTGTAGAGTTCTCTAGGAATCATATGGATTTCTCAATCTATATCCCTGGACCTACAGCTTCAGGATCCAACTTGTTAGAAATGCAAATTTCAAGGCCTCACCCTAGACTCTGGGAGGGAATCCCAACAATGTGTGTTGTTTTGTGATGGTGGAGATGGAGCCCAGACCCCTGTGCATGTGAGGCAACTGCTCGGCACACTGAGTTCCATCCCCTGCAATCTGTGCTTTAACAAGACCAGTGATTCAGTTGCCCACTTCAGTCTCAGAGCCACAACCCAGAGTAAGTTGTTTCTGCCAGGCACCTATGGATTCCATCACTCTTGTGGGGTTTGGGCTGTACTGAGCATCATGGAACATCCCAGTGGCCCTGGCCTCTACCCATGAGCACCTCTACTCTTGTGACTGTGAAAAATGTCTCTGACATTGCCATATGCAGAGGAAATTGTGGGGCAGCAGCATGGCTTCCGACTGAAAGACTCTGTCCCAATTATAAGTTTCCTCTTCCTTAAAAGAGTGTGTGCGTGTGTACGTGTGTGTGTGTGTGCATGGGGGCGGGGAGGGGGCAGGTGCTTCAAGGGGTCAGAGGATAACCTCTGTCCTCACCTTCTTCCTTGTTTGAGACAAGGTCTCTTGTTTGCTCTGTACACAGCAGGCTAGCTGTCCTATAAGCATCCAGGGATTCTCCTGCTGCCGCCTCCCATTTCGCTGTAGGGGTGCTGGGATGACAGAGGCGAGCTACCACATCCAGCCCTTAGTTGTTTCTCCATTTGGTGCACATCAGAATACCCAGGAAGTGTTTCAAAATCCCAATGGCCAGGCCTCGCCCAGCTCAGTGAGGGCAGAATGGATGAGGACAGGACCTCAGAGCCAAAGCTGCCCAGGTGGGCCTAGTGAGTTCCCCACTCAGCACCACTGTGGACAGCACAGGCCGCAGGGACAAACTGCTCCAGGGAGCATGAGGTGCGAATTCTGGCTGCTGGGGAGACATAGCTGTTCCCAGGAATCTCCGAACTGAGAGTAGTCGGCAGACGGGGGACCAGGCATCCCTGTGGACAGATGGGGTGAATTCCTAGTGGCTGTGTCACCCCATTTACCATAAGGACACCTTTCAGTCTCTCACATGAATGGCTAGGCAAAGCCCCAGCTTCCTGAATAAACAGAGCACAGCCCCTGTTTTAGGTGTGCGGGCTCCCCAAAGGAGTAGCACACATGAACCTGCCCAATGAAGAAAAGTAACTGAATAAAGACAGTGAGGTCTGCTCAGAGGCAGGAGGCAAATCCCTTCCTAACAGCAGTAAGCCTTGAACCCAGGACACACTCTAAGCAAACCCAGTTTGCACATATGTAGCAAACCCTGAAGAGAAGTGTGGTCATGGACCCATGACTGAGTTGGAAGAAGGAAGAATTAAATGAGAAATGAGTAACAGAGAGGGAGTAGGATGCTCTAACACCCTATATAAAAGGATTAAGTCCAAAAGCATCAGTTCTTTCTCCTTCAGGGACACTGATGTCATCTGTTATTCCTTTCCCAACCTGCCCTGCTCAAATGCTGAGCCTTTGTTTCCCTTGGCCCAAATCATTAAGTCCAAGATGTCAAGAGCGAAAGAGAAGAAGGAAAGGAGGAGGAAGAGGAAAATGAGGAAGTGGGAGAGAAGGAAGGGGGGGAAGAGAAGACAAGAGCAGGATTAGGAGGAGCAGTGGGAGGAGGAAGAGCAACAGCAAGAGGAGGAAAAAGAGGAACAAGAGAGCCAGGAGGGAAAGGAAGAGGAGGAACAGGAAGAGGAAGAAGAGGAGGAGGACAAGGAGGAGGAGGACGAGGAGGAAGAGGGGGAGGACAGGGAGGAGGAAGAGGAGGAAGGGGAGGAGGAGAAGGAGGAGGAGGAAGAGGAGGAGGAGGAAGAGGAGGAGGGGGAAGAGGAGGAGGGGGAAGAGGAGGAGGGGGAAGAGGAGGAGGAGGAAGGAGAGGAGGGGGAAGAGAAGGGGGAGGAGGGGAAGGAGGCAAAAGCTAACAGGCTCTGATGGTCTTCTGTGCACCATGTCAGGGCAGGACCAGAATGAATGGCTTCCCTGTTTCCTACCTGTTTATTCCAGCCCCACCTGTAGCCCAGGTGAAAAACTGAGGGACCAGGTGTGAGTCTATAAAGCATATAGGAAAGACCAGTGTTTCTCTTGGAGGAGAGTGCAGTGCCAAGAAACAGGATCTGCTGAGCCGCCCCATCCTTTCCCAGGGGTCCTGTCATCCACCCCACCAATCTCTTGCAGCTGCCTGGGACAAGGAAGAAGAAATGCAGCTGCTCTGATTCAGTGGAGCCAAAGAGGCAAGGAGCCCAGGTCCCAGCCTGCGCCCCAGCCTGGGCACTTGCTGTTCCGAGGGCCTTCTAATAAGTCACTAGGTATAACAAGGAGTCCTAAAAGTCAAGGACTTTGATCCCCAAAGACACGGCCTCTCCATGCCCTCACTTCCTCTCCTTACCCTCCCTCCCTCTCTATAAATTCAGACTGCCTCTCCCACTTAACTAAGATCCCCAGGATCCCTCCAGCCTGCCAACCTCCTGTGCAAATGTCCTGATTCTTGCAAACGTGTTAAAAAACAAACCCAAAAAGGCTTCCAGATGTTCTATTTGTATTGTGGTGTTTCTCTGTTCTCCTCTCCAGAGGCCAATACATAACACACAGCATCCTGATGGCCCAGAGAAAACAGGAGGCCACCAGGCTCCATCTGGGGAGAGCAGGAGATGAGTCCCTGCTTGGGCCAGAGTGCAGTCAATTCACCATTAACTCTTCCATGGGAGCATACAAAGTTCCCACCCCAGCCTGTTTCTTTCACTGTTGTGGGTGAGACACATATCTCTGAGGAGGTACCAATGCCTTCAGAAGCCTGCAGAGGAGTAAATCTGAGAGATTTTCAGATAGGAAGCGTGTAAGTTTCATTCTGTCCTCAGAATCCACCTCACTTCTCCATTAAACTCACATTGAGTGAGTTTAGGATGTAGAGGCAGGGGTGACCTTCACCCTCAGGATACAACATGACCATCTGAGGGAAGATCCTAAGAGCTGGGCCAGCCTGGAGAAGGAGTTCGTAGCTTGTCAAGGCCCCTGGAGCTGGTGGCCTCTAACCTATAGAAAGGTAATTGCCAACGGGCCTGCTTGTGCACACATAGCCACACACACACCCTTCCCAGTCCCAATGCGCGCACACATCACACACACACACACACACACACATACACACATACACACACACACACACACACACACACATCTGAGGGCCCGAGATTCTTTGCACAGGGTGACGCCTGCTCCCTTTGATGCCCGCCGGATGTGTTCCCATTGGGTGAGGACCAGACCTCAATAAAACATGGCATTATCAGAGGCGGCTGGTTTTCGATTGCACTAGCCTGTTATCTCTGGCCTGGGTGGGGTAGCTTTGCGGTTCACCTCTGGAAAGTATTAACTTGTAGGCAGATCAAAGACCTTCCTGAGCGCACCAACCTGGGTCCCTTGTTGTTCCCTCAGCGGACTGTTCCTAAAGATGGACTTTGGACATAACAGGTACCCCACTCCTTGACTCCCTATGTCCTCTCCACATCGTACCCCATGTCCTGGGGGGTCACACAGCAGCCAAATGCAAAGCCCTTCTCTTCTCTTTCTTTGGATGGTCCATTTAACCTGGAGTAGAACTGAGCACTGCAGGTAAATCCCACCAGGGAGGAGGTTCTGGAGAGGAAGTCATTTATTACACACTTTCCTCAGGACGGCTGAGCTACCAGGTCTCCCTTTCCTGGCCCCTGTTGGCTTCTGCTGTCTTCCCTGATGTTTGAGGGATAGTAGTCAACCCATAATAAGGACATAGTGGGCCTCTGAGTGTTGTGGGGCACCAAGAGGGACTGCCCAGTAGAGAAAGAGCACTGGCCTGGCAGATACCACCTGCAGGCTTCTTACCTCCTGAATGTCTCTTAGCCTGTGTTAGCAGCCCGCTGTGGACTGGCAGGGATAGTCATGTCATCTCTTTCTTGAGAATGCCAAGCTTACTGTCTGCAGTGGAGAGGCACATGGATGGATGGATGGATGGATGGATGGATGGATGGATGGATGGATGGACGGATGGATAACGAATGGGTGGATGGGTAGATGGATGGATGATGGATGGGTGGACAGATGATGGATGAGTAGGAAGATGGATGATGGATGGGTGGATGGGTGAATGGATGAGTAAATGAACAACAGAATGAATGAACTAAATTACTAGCAACATGAGGTAGTTACCCCACAAGTATGAAAGAACATCTGGAAAAGTCACTCCTGTCTAGGGGGGGGAGTCCTCCAGGTGGTACACCTCTGGAGCACCTGAGCTTACTGGAATGCAGTGGGATCAGGGCTCAAACCTACGAGTGGTGGTAGGATCCTGGACAAAGGTACCTCAGATTCTCTCCAACTCACCCCTAAACCAAGAACAGCACCTACTTCGTAAGGACTGAGACAGACAGCAGAGACTCACTAGTGTTCACGCCTACCCTCATCCTCCATGACACTCTCTATTAGAAAATGCACTTGGCACATTTCCAAGGCAGAACATGGAGCCCCTGCCCGCTTCCATGGTTGTTTCTCTCCTGTAGTCCAGGCTCGAGAGGCACAAAGAGAAATCCAGATCTGTCCACCTTTGCTTCTTATTTTTTTCTTTGTCGTTAATTGCTAAACTTGCTCTTAGAATTCAGATCAGCCCTGACTGCCCAGCTTCCATGAGCTCTTGGCCACTCTCAAACTTAGGAGAACTGGGGCCCACGTGCAGGGAGGAGATGACAGAGTAGGGAGGGCTCGAGGAGTCCCCACTGTAAACAGCAAAGCTCAGCTACTGATAAGGAGCTTTATTCTAAACCAGCTACGGCTAACCTCAACTCTGAGTTTGAACTTGGTTATTATCTAACATCAAAAAGCAGAGATTTATTTTTTTCTTTCGGCGTGCTGGGGGTCAAATCCAGGGCCTATGCATGCATGCTAAGCAGGTGCTCCAGCCCCTGAGCTACACCCTAGCCGGATATCCGGCTTACACCTTTCATCTCTCTCCTGACTCATTAGGACACTATACCCTTCAGAGCTGGGACAGGTGAACCCAATTGGAAACAATGCCCAGTGGGATTACTGCTCAGCCAGGCTTCAGCCCCACGCGGCCTAGTCAGCCTGTGGCATCTATACCAAGGTGACACAGTAGCTCAGGCTTCCTCACTCTCCATTCAAGATGGGGCCATTGCTCCCCTAGGCTGCAGCTGGGCTGGAGGCACTGAGAGGTCAGGCACAAGTTCACAGAACAGGCCACCCACATGGTGCATCAGGGCTGCGGGACAGTCCCCCGGGCCGGAGTCATGCTGGCCCTTGGCCCTGACTCAGAAGGCTCCACCATATGGCTTCCCTAGGGAATGAGAAGGCAGGAAAGAGAATGAGCCAGGGGCAAGAAAGAGCAGTGCTTCCTCTGGGTGCTCAAGACCCCGCTCTGGCTGGGGCTGGGGACTAGAGGATGGGCAGGCCTGCGCAAGCGGCTAGCACTGAATAAATCAAATGAGTGACAGTTGGCAGTGACATAGCAAATGTGACTGGCGCCCTGGCTTTCCAGCTCCCCCATCTTTCCAGCCCCCAGATGTGTATCCAGAGCATGATCTGAACTTCAAACTCCATGAAGCCTGAGTGACTCCACACTTCTCCAATTAAGGACCAAACTCAGTTTTCATGTTTGCAGAGAACACTGACCAATGTGTAGGCAGGAGATCAAAAGAGAAGAAAGGACCTCTCCCTTGATCCCTCTCCCGTCTGTCCTCTCCCCTTGAAAGCCCAGGTGGGAAGGAGGAAGGCAACCAGAATAGCGCAGCTTTGTCTTCCCCATCTCCCATCCCACCCCCAGAATGGTCTAGATTATCCTTACAGCTTTCCCTTCTTCTCTGGACCTCCAGCCCACAGTTCTGTCCCAGTGGGCCTGGGGTAGGTAAGCTGGGGGAGGTACAGAGAGAAGGAGGACAGGGCTGAGGAGACATGCTTTGGCAAGGCTGTCGAGAACAGAGCCCAGATGCTTCGTCTGGCCAGAAGACAACCTTCCCAGGTTGCCTGGCGTGCTGAGACTTGCTGGCAACCAGAGCCCTGGCTGGCAGAAGGGGTGGACAGTGGAACCAGAATTCAAAGGGGCAGCTCCATGATGGAGGGAGGCCCAGGAGGGAGGAGGGGGAAGTTTCAGTGAATCATATAAATTAGAGACAGAAAGGATGTCAGGCCACCTTCATTTCCTTCCTCTCCTAATAGGAATTATCTCATTAGCCTCGAGCTTCCTAGAGGGGAACTTTAAATGATTCCTGTAATGGGGATTTCAAATTAGGGCAGCCCCCTCCCACAAATCTCATTTCTAGGAGAGCTGGGAAAGCTCTTAAAGAGACAGCACAAAAGGACAGTAGTTGGATCTATTTAACAGAACAGGCTTCATGCATGCTAGACAGGCACAGCCCTTCATGCTCCATGCCCACCCTGAAAATTCATTGTGAGAATACAGAAATGCTACGGGTTAAACCAGAGTGACAACTTCTCTCCCTGTGACATGTTCTGATCCCTGGAGCTTATAAATGGTACCTTATCTAGCAAAGGGACCTGGAAGATTGGATAAAGTTGAAGATTTGAGATGAGATTCTCCTTGATCATGTGAGAGGGGGCTAAATGCCATCACAAGTGCCCCCCCCCCCAGGAAGGAGAAGGGGGAATTTGACGACAGAGAAGTATACTGACCATAAAGGCAGAGGCCTGGGTGATCTGAGTACCAGTCACAAAATGCTAGCTGTCGTTAGTAGTTACAAACAATTCTCCCTCCATCCTTCAGGAGCAAGCAACACTGCTGGCCACTAGAAACCTGGTTCTAGGCCTCACAGTCTCGTTTCGCGCAAGGCCTGGTCCATCTTTCTCTCTCTTTCTCTGCCTTGTGTATGTAATGCAAGCATTCTACCCCCGAGTCACACCCCAGGCACTGAGGTCTCGTTTCAGACTGTTGGCCCCTCTCGTTTTTAAAATATTTGACTTATTTTATGTATATGAGTGTTCTGCCTGTATGTAAGTGCACCCGTGTTGTACAATTCCCGTAGAAGTCAGAAGACGGTTTCAGATACCTTGGAACTAACTGGAGCCAGGACGGTTGTTAGCCATCTTGTTGGTGCTGAGTCCTCTGCAAGAACAGCCACTGCTCTTAATGGCTGAGCCACCATTCTAGACCCCTCTCTCACTTTTTAAGGGAAGAAATATGTTATTTTAAACCACCAAGTATGTGGTAATGTGTTACAACAACCCAGGAAACCAATACAGTTAAGAAAAAGTTACTGCCAGAGGATCTGTCTTCACAGCCTTATTCCATGGCAAGAAAAATGATACATGTGAGAAATATCAAAGAGCTTTTAAAAATAACCATGTCAATGTCCCACAGTGAAATACTAAACAACCACAAAAATCTCACACTACTACTAATAAAGGATGAACGTGGTAGAACTAAGCCTGGTTCCTAACAGCTGCCTCTGCCACTCTAAGTTGCAAGTTTGGTTGCCGGGTGGTTGGTATGAAAGCTAAAGATAGCTGGATCCCTTCCCAGGAACAGGGAAGTAAAGTGCGAGAAGTTTAGCAGACGGTGGTCAGGCAGAGCCAGGGCATCCACACTGTCACGAGTGGTGGCCCAGAACATCAGGAATCCATCCTCTCTCAGTTCCCAAGGTTCCACACCTTCTTCCCGACCTCTCGGGAAATCTCTGACCTGGGTCAGGTCTCAGGTACCATCTTTGCTGCCCGCCGCCCCCCGTCACCTGCTTCTCCATGTCTTTTAAGGACTGGCCTCTGAATAATGGCTCACTCTAAGTTCAGGATCATCTCATCTCATGATCCTTAACCAGCCACATACAGAGATCCCTTTTCCAAGTAAGAGCATGTCTGAGGACTCACGTGGACATGAATTTTGAGAAAAGAAACTTATGATTTTGGGGGTGGGGGGTTGGATAACATGCCACAGCACATGTGTGGAGGTCAGAGGACAACTTGCAGGAGACAGTTCTTGCCTTCTATCATATGTGTCCCTGAGACTGAATTCAGGTCAGCAGGTTCAACTCTATCCACTGAACCATGGCAGCCTGAATTTTGGATTTCAGAGTAATAGTGCTTAAACACTATAGCTGGCCTGTAGCTCCAATCTCTGCTACTCTAGACAGCTTCCTTTTCCCAGTGCCGGGATTAGAACCCAGGGCTCCATGCCTGCTAGGAAAGCACTCAGCTGTACCCTCAGTACCTCCATCTCTCTTGTTCAACTGGAATTGCCAACTCCAGAGTGGGCAGCCTCAGGAAAGATAAACACCCCATCATCAAATTGTTCCACTGGAAAACACCTATCTAGAAAGAGTTAAAGGATGCTGTGAGTCTGGACAGAAGGAGGAGACAGCCAGTGGTCAAAGCTGTTTGATTTTATAATAGCAAGGGCTGACCCCAAAGTACTTTGCACAGTGCTAGGCCGCTGTGAGATACATGCTCCCCACAAGGGGTACTCCCTTCTATCTCAACTCCATCCTTTCAATAACCATGTAGACCCCTACAAAGTAAAACAAGACACCAGGAAAAAGGAGATGCTGTATATCGACTATGAGTTACAGAACACGCCCTTGGTATGTCGCACTCTGGGGCATCTCTTTCTTCTTTGATAGCAAACAGATGACACACTGGGACAAACTCCAGAGCAAGAGCCACCCAAATCAGCATCCTGATCTTATTGCAAACTGAAAAAGGACTCTGAGTCACGTATCTCTTTGTGTACATCTAGAGGGTCTCAGGGAAAAACTCAGAGATGGGGGTCCCTGGGATCTATTTCTCCCTCCAGAGACCCCCTCCCCCTAGAAAGAGAGAAGGCAGAGGACTCAATCAATGGCAGGCTGTCTGAGCCTGCTGGGGCCCAGACAAAGCACATCTACCTGACTTATCAGCTGTGGGAGGCCCAAGAATCTCTTAAGCCTCAGGTGGGTGCTGTAAAGCCACTCTCCCAGGGAGCCCAGACCTCAGGCCTTGCTAAATTTACTGCTAATCACTATAAGCACCTTAGTACTGCAGCCTCCATCTGGGTGGCCCTTAGCCACTCCCAAGTCTTGTCACAGGCCAGGTGATCTCAGCAGGTCTCACACACACCCTGTCAACAAGCAGGACAGGTGTTGTTATCATTCCCACTTTACAGATGGAGAAGCTCTGCCAGTGAGCTGAGCGGTTTCCTGGTTGCTCGTGGCCACCCAGAAGCAGAGCCCTAGTTCCTGGCTCAGTGCTCTTCCAGCAGCCCAGGCGGGCAGATGGCATCTATGAGCTCTGAGTGCTTCACAATGGTGCCACAAATACCAAGGGAGTCTCTTCCCTCTGGGTCTAGGGCTTCCTTTGTGGACCCTGGGGAGCCTGAGTAGCTAAAGTGCCTGTGTCTTCCTCCTCCAGTCTGGCAGCATAGATTGGGAGGGCCAGGCCCTGGCAGCAACAGGCATGACTGGTGCCCAGGCTGGGCCACCCCCAAGAGCGGTGGGGCATGTCTTTGGGGATCCAGATGGAGAAGCCGCCCATCCCGTACTTTTCCAGGCACAGAGAAAGAAGGAATTAGGCAGAGCTGATCTGAACTCCTAGCTCAGCTTTCTGTCAGTGCATTTCCCAGGGCCCTTTAGCCACCTTGAGCAGCCTCAGAAGGTGGATCGGTGACTTCAGAGAAAGACAAACACTACACTCCTCTGGGGCCACATCATGACTTGACCCTTAGGTGGGGGGTGGCTGAGTTAGATCCTTTTGGGAGGAGTCTCTGAGTTGACACACCCCATGGGGTTGATACCTACTGGGCAGAAAGAGGATGGACCAACCCCCTGCATAGGGGACACTGGGAAGGCCCAGTTCTAGCTGCTCCTGGAAAATCCTCCTGATTCTCTAGTGGGCCAAAGCACTGGGGCACCCCTCACCGACCAGCCCATTCATTGGTCCTTTCTGATGCTTTGTGGCATCTGCTCCACAGAAGGTGGTGCATATCTAAAATTTTAGGGGCATTTGGGCGAGGTGAAGAGGTGTCCCAAAAGAGGAGGGCAACCGTCTGCACGCTGTGAAAAGGCAAGTTGCCTGAGCAGCTTCTGTGCCCTGTTCCCATGACACCCTTACCGGCACTGTTAATAACTAACCACGTCCCAGACAGGTGCTGGCGGCCTGGCCTTAGGAGTTCTTGTTCGGGGTTGGAAGTGAGTCACTTCCCTATTTTATAGTCTGCTTGCTGACTGAGTCACCCAGAGCTGACCCTTTCACACAAGCTCTCACTCTGGCCCGGCTCACATGCGTGGCCATACCTTAGATCTGCCTACCTTCCAGGTCAGCTGGCCTAGTGGGGCTGACCCTTAGTGAGTGCCCATCTCTCTGCATCATTCCCTCCCCTTACCCCCCACATGTTCCCACATCTGAGACAGTGGACATTGTTTCCCAAGGAGGGTGGCTAGCTCTGTCAGAAACACGGGGCCTACCTAGTGGGTCCCATGCCTGAGGCCTGAAGAAGTTGGACTCACCTTTGACCTTTCCCCTAAGCATTGCTCTCACACCTCCCTACCCTCGGTTGGAAATAAAGGTAGAAATGAGGACTGGGGAGAGGGCTCGGTCAGTAAAGTGCTTGCCTTGCAAGAGGGAAGACCTGAGTTCAGATCCCCAGAATCCACATAAAAAGCCAGGCCTGGTGGGAGCCTAACGCTGAGAAGTGGAGGCAGGTGGGGTCCCTGAAGCACACAGACCAGTGAGTCTGACCCATGTAGCAAAGCTCAGGCCAAGGAGAGACCTGTCTCAAACAAAAAGGTGAAAGGAAAAAAAGAAAAGAGTAGGATGGTGAGAAAGTTCGGTGGGTAAAAGTGTCACCGAGCCTGAGTTTGATCCCTGGGACACACATGGTGGAAGGAGAGTACCATAAAGTGTCCTCTGAACTCCGCACACATGCACACACACACACACACACACACACACACACACACACACACACGTAAACAAATAAAGGTAAAATTAAACAACCTTTTAACAGATGGAAGGCACCCGAGGACCAACATCCAAGGTTGTCTTCTGACCTCTGCGTACTTGCTATGTACACCCACCCATCCCCAAATATACACACAAGGCGACAAATGGAAAGCTCCAGAACTGATGAGACAAAAGGCACAAGTGTAATGCAAAGAGAATTTTATCACTCTTGAGAAAGGAAGGCTGAGAAAGGTAAACTGAGTCCCATGGCTGTGAACAGCTTCCTTACTGTGTGTTGGTGGCCCCTGAGGCCAAGACCGATATTCAGAATTGTGAGGTGACTCTGGTGTAAACCTCTTGGGAAAGACATCAAATAAAGGCTACCTGATTTTAAAAAAAAAATTCCAGGGAAAAAAATTCCCATACTTATAGGGTCTCAAAAATTTTATTTATTTTTCTTGATTATCATTTTATGTGTATGAGTGTATTATCTGTATGTAAGTGCACCACATGCATGCATTGCCCCTCAGAGGCCAAAAGTATACTGGTGTCGGATTCCCTGGAACTGGAATTAGGGACGGTTGTTAGCTGCCATGTGGGTACTGGAAACTGAACCCAGGTCCTCTGCAACAGGAGTCAATGCTCTTAACTGCTGAGCCATCTCTCCAACCCCCAGATCTCATAATGTTTAAAACTGAAAATAGAAACTGAGAGGGGGAGAAAACAAAAATATGAAAATTTAAATTAAAAAAAAAATCAACAGGAAGTTGATTAAAAGAAAGAAAAAAAAAAAAGGCACCGCTCTCATCCAAACAGTTTAGGAATTTACTACTTTTCTGTTATCCCCAGAAAGTCCCTCTGTGTGTACCCACAGGTGAAACAGGGCTCTGGGCAGCTGGAGACTGACAGCTGAGGACAGACAACACCGCTTCTTTGCTCAGAACTGAAACTCAAGCAGGAGAGGAGACCGCATAGGCTGAGCGGTGAGCTGGGTCACTGGGCGGTCCTGCTCGACCAGCCTTGGCCTTTTGAGTAAACTCTACCATCTCAGTGCCCGGCACTGTATTTCTGGGTCCTCCCACTCCTTCATCTCACAGGGTCAGTGCTCAGGCTCTGCAGGCTGCAGCTGGCTGTCTCACATCCACGGAGCAGTCTGGACTTTCCACACTGCCTTTTGAAACACATTTACCACCGAGGTGGCTTCTGTTGACCTTCTCCGGGTGAGAGGGGCTTCCCCCGGCCCACACATCTTGCACATAGCATTGGAGGCAACAGCTAGACTAAGTTACAGCCATGGAACTGAGGGGTCCACATCCCGGGAGGCCAGATACCCAAAGACTCTGCCCCTGGAGCTGGCTCAGGTATGCAGTGAGTCACTAGCCCTGACCTGTGGCCATGATGTCTGTCCCAGGAGAGAGTGGGAGGCCTGGAGATGGGGCCCGCTGCAGGGGCGCAAACCACAGTGACTCACAGTTGGATCCTGTGGGGAAGTTCCGCTGTCAGGTCCCTGGGATGGCACTGGTCCCTGGCTGAACTCATCCCGGCTCCGTGACACGCAGACCAGGGCTCGCTCTAGCTCCCAGCTTTCCCCTTCTCAATTCCAGTCCTGGTGGAAGCTGTCGTCTGAGCAGCAGCTCCTCCCCCTATCACACACACATACATGATGGATGGAGCCGAGGAAAGAGCATGTCCCCCCCGGGTGTCAGGTTTTTCATCAGCTACACTAGTCCTTCCTCATGCTGACCTCACACAGGAGCCTTGCGGGCTAGGAGGCGATGATGTGACAGCCTTTGAAAGGAAATACGCAAAGTCAGTGCACGAGAGTAATCCCATTGGATTATTGTTTATGACTACTGCTCCAGGGACCTCGCTGTCAGGCTGCCATCTTTCCCTATCTCCCTGAGCCACTAAGAAAGAGCAAGGCTCTGGGTAGAGTAGCCTCACAAGATGTTCAGAAACACATCTGACCTGGTCAGGTGTCACAGCCATGGGACTCAGTTGGAACACACAGGCAGATTCCACTCTCCCTCCAGGTGTTTTCAGCAGAGCACGTGAGTGTCTCTGAGGCATTGCCAGGGTCCTCAGCTGCCTCTTTCATCACACACGGGAGCCATGGAGAAATCCCGAAGAGATGGACACCAGGCATTCATTCTACTATATGCTCAGCTTGCAGGCCACACACAGACACAGGACATTTGCCAGCCTCCACCAAGGCCACGTTCTCAAAGACCCTGCATCCGGGATGAACGTGGGGCACTCTGAGCTGGCCCTCCCTTGCGGTGGGGATGACTGATCTCCTTCATTTCCCCATACTCTCAGAGAGAAGGACAGGGTGAGAGGGAGGCACAAGGCTGTAAGACAGGAGAGGCTAGGAGAGGCTGGGAGTCCATAAAGGAAGGTCCTCAGCTGTGATAGCTGCTTGGGGGCCTGATGGTGTCACTGTTAGGTGTCCCTTGAACACTCCCAGCACCGTTCCTTGCCTGGACACACTTGGAAGAGGAGAACATGGGCACACGGTCTGTCCTATCCATGTTCCCATTCCTTTTGCTGCCTGGCCTCTGGGTGGGAGATGAGGAGGATGATGATGATCCTCCTATTAAGCCCAGACCTCCAAGCAGAGGGGCCTCCAGATTCAGCTCCCGAGACATGGCCTTTCATGGCTTTTCAGCTCACCACCACCGAGGCCACCATGCCATTGCCATGTGTATCCGATGGGACACATCCCATTCCCCTCCTGTTTGGATCCCCTCCTCCAAGCCACTGGCTCTTCTGAGTTTTAACACCAGCTCCTGCCAAGGTGCCTTGGAAGGGAAAGTCAGATCCTAGCACATTTCACTTAAAGCGGCCATGTCTCCCGGGCTCCCTGCGGACAGCCTCCAGGCTTTTCCTGGTCTGCTCCTTTTGCTCTTGGGTGGAGTCCTCGCTGAGTTCCAACCACACCTGCACTGGGTTCTCAGAGACACCTGGTGCCTTCCCTGCTGGTTGCTCTGGGCATGATGTGGGTGTTCCCTCTGCCCGAAGCAGACTTGCCTAGAGTATGCAGGATCTCTGTCCGCCTCCCCTTCCAGGTCTTCTCCTTTAGCACTGCAACCGGCTCTCACTCTCTCCATTCAACACCCTTGAATTGCCTTCTCTGCTTTGACATTTTTATATAACACCATCACCTTCTTGTGTATCAGATAATTAAGTTGTCTCCTCCGCATTTTTTTTTTTCCTGTTTATCATTTCTCCTCTCCTTATTAGAAGTCAGGTTCCATGAAAGCACAATTATTCCTATTCTGCTTGCTTCTCCGCCCAACACTGGATGGTAGGAACCCAATGAGTAACGGGTGGGTGAGTGGATGGATGGATGGATGGATGGACAAGGAAAGGAATCCCTGCCACTCAGGCCTGAGGAAGAAGCTGCATCTTACGGAACACACTGGTGCTAGGCTGGGGCCTGAGGACTGCCAACGTGTGAAAGTGGTTTTTGTACAAGGTTATGCCCACAGTTTGCCTGGAAATCCCCTTGGCATCACTTATTAACCATCTGACCCCAATATGCACCCAGTCTGCCATTCACCAAGCCCAGACAGCTACTAAAGAATGACTTCAACAACTGACAGGGTACAAACGCACACTCACAAGACAGTCCACGCTGTCATTCAGACACCTCGTCTGGGCCCCCGGGACTCCCAGATGAAAAGTAAAGAAGAGAAAGGGTGGGAGATGAGTATCCCAGATCCAAAAAATGAGATGCCCTACACACCCAGTGTTTAGAGCCTGCAGTGGGGAGGCAGAGGTAAGGAGCCCTGCTGCTGTCATGGGAAGATGGTGAGCCAGGTGAAGGAGCAGTCATCCTCATGGGATCTGAGTGGTCAGGGGCTTTATGAATATGAGGCTCACAAACAATGGGGAGGTGGGGTACAGGAAGAGTCTAGTCTTGGGAATGGAATGCAACGCAGGGGGACCAGGCAGTGATGAGACATGAGATAACATGTTCAAGAAGATGTCGATGCTGGGACAATAAAAAAGAGAGATGTGATAGGTTCCTTCCTTCTTTCTACATCAAAACGAGTAATATTATCACGTTGCAACAAGATTTAAGGGAGCCACCTGCCAAGTGACAGTGTACATACCTAATCCATCACACTCATGAACCAAAAAAGGATCCCAATAGATTTCTTAAAGGTGCCTGGTGAGCCGCTGAATATTGGGCTTAAGGAAGAGGTTTAGGAGCTGGAGAGATGGCTCAGTAGTTAAGAATACTTGCTGTTCTTCCAGAGGACCTAGGTATCCACATGACAGCTAACAATCATGCGTAATTCCAGTTCCAGGGGATCTGACATCATCTTCTGGTCTCTGATGGGGGAATATATGCATGTAGTACACTTAACTAATGCAAGCAAAATACCCACACACATAAAATAAAAATAAGAAATAAAATTTTTTTTTTTAAAAAAAGAGGTTTAGTAGAGAAGATGCAAACAGGATTAATTCGGGGAGGAAAGACTGGGAATCTACAGATTAGAGGCCACTGCGGGTACCCCAGATGCTGCTACAAAAGCCAAGGTCAGAGAGGAGATAGAGAGAAGTGAAAAGGCTCAGAGACCAACTCTGTGCAGCGATCTTCAGAACTCAGCATGCTAGCAGCCCTGAGCTTTGTCTCACTCACTCAATTCCTGGTCTCTCCCAATGAGCAGAAGTTAGTTTCAGCATCTTAGAAGGGAACCAAATTAAAAGGGAACTTAGAAATTTGCCCAAGATCATGTCCAGAACCACCAAGACTGGAACAAGACAAAAAGGGGGTTGGGGAGACAGTGCTATTTACCAGATACGGCGTCTGTCCCAGGAACCAGGCCAGGCACTGAACTGGGCTCTCGTCGTACTTTACAACAATGGGTTTGTCCTGTGTCCCCATTTTACAGATAGGGACACCGATGGCCAGAAAAGGGAGACTTGCTGAGCCAGGGTCACAAAGGATGAAACAATGAAAGTCGAACAGCCATCAGGATCTACACTCTACGGCTTCACGAGACCAAGAACACCATGTTTGTGCCATGATCTGTGTGGCTGCAGACCACCATTTCCACCCCAGCACCTCCTTTCCCGGGTTCTGAAGGAGACGCAGAGATGATCTGGTGTCTCTAGTTAAGCCTGCCCACATTCTGAGCTTTCCACTCAGGACCTACCACCGAGATTTACAGCCCAGAACTCTGTAACCACTGTGGATGGAGGAGTCTAGACAGTTATAGGCAGAGGCAGCCCTTGTAGAAAGGAGCGGCCGCATGTTCCACATGCAGCATTATTAGGAACAGACTTGGGTAGGCAGCCTTCCAGAAAGCTCCGAGATCCTGTTTAATCCTGTGGGTAGTCCCTGCACCCCTGAAGGGCAGCAGGTGCAGTCCACCTGTTCCCCATCTCCTGTGCCTGAAGGCTTGGAGTCACCTGCCTGGAGGTCCTCTCCATATGCTGCAAGACTCCAACCCCACACGTAAAGGAGGCGACAAGATGGGGCAATTCCATCACTAAATGGGCAGTGGAAAAGGGCAATAGTGTGCACCAGGCTTCAAATCCTCACCTCCTTGAAGCTAACTCATGCCGTCTGCGGCATGGGGTCGCGTCTCACGTTCCTTGTCTGGATGCTGGGCAGATGGTAACCTAGCTGCTAGAGTTGTGACAGGTGGGAATAATCACGTTACCCTACAACGGGCAGGAAAGCATGGAACAGAGCCTGGTCTGAATTAACTGTACTGTTACAACCTGGGTGTCTGGGCCCGGTGTGATGGACAACTGCAAGGCTCCTGGCTGCAGACCATGCTCTGGCTGGGCATGCAGAGGTGTTAGAGGTATGTCTGCAACAGGGGTGGTATGCGATTTCATCACAAATGTAAGGACAGCGGGGACCCAGCTGTGCCGAGACAGCCGCGCACGACTCACCTTTCTCTTGCTCTCAGTGCAGGAGTCGAAGCACCCTCCATGCCTGCAGAAACCCCGTCTCCGGTTTTACCTAGAAAAATAAGTGGAGGGTTAACGACTGGGAAAGGGTAATAATGACCATCACGATCAGACCCACAATGTGGAGGGAGTAGCCCCCAGATGCCCACCCTTCCAGGGACACAGGCACTTGAGAGTTGCAGTTATGGGGCTGGAGAGATGGTTCAGTACCTAAGAGCACTGACTGCTCTGGAAGAGGACCGGGGTTCAATTCCCAGTAGCCACATAGTGGCCAACAGCCATCTGTATCTCCAGATCCAGGGGAATTTGATTCCCTCTTCTGACCTCTGAAGGCAACGCACAACAAGGGTGCACAATACACATGCATTCATATGCATAGAATAAAAATAATAGATATCTTTTATGAAAGAGTTCAGTTACTATTTATTTATGCATTTATCTCTGAGACAGGTTTTCACTGTGTAACCCAGACTAGCCTCAAATTCACAAGTCTCCTGCCTCAGCCTCCAGAGTGCTGGGATTAGAGGCATGTGCTACCACATTGGACTGACAGCTTCGAATCAATCTTTAATATACAAAAAAACCACATTATTCAAAAGGACAAATTCATTCCTTATGTCAATCAGGGTTATAACAAACTGAGGAATACTTTTAAAAAATGATTTTCTTTAAACAATAAACTAGACCTAGAAGAAACTAAATGGATATTACACGGATTCCCGATATTTTTCAAATTATGAAAAATGAACTTTGACAGCAAAATAATCTATGGCCAAATGTTGAACTGTTCTACTTTGACTGGGCCCTTTTCACATGTGTGCACATATGTGTATTTGGGAAGAGATTGCACGTGTGTGTGCATGTGTACAAACGTGTATACTCATGTGTTCATACTTGTGCATATTCACATTATATGAGGGTTCATGAATGTGTATTCATGTATGTTGATGTATATGTGTATTTTGTTATATAAGGGACACGCGCACATGTGTGTGTCTGCGTGTGTGTGTGTGCGCACCTGTTTGCGGAAACCAGAAGATAGCAACGTGTGTTGTTCCTTAGGCACTGTCCACCATTTTTTCTGAGACAGCATCTCTCACGGGCCTCCAACTCATCAAAGTAGGCTAGTCTGACTGGCCAGTCGCAGGGATCCACCTGTCTCTGCCTCCACAGTGCTGGTATTACTGGTTTGAGACACCACCAGTCCCAGCTTTTTTTTTTTCCACCTAGTCTTTTCAGAGAAGTCTCCCTGTAGCCCCAGCTGGTCTAGAACTCGCAATGGAGACCAGGTTGGCCTGGATCTCATAGAGATTCTCCTGTCTCCACCTCCCCTGTGCTGGGATTAAAGGCGTGCACCATCACACCTGGATCTACCTTTTTTTTTTTTAACTGTTTTCTAAATCTGGAACCCAGGTCCAAGTGAACTATCTCTCCAGCCCTTCTCTAGGTCTTTTACACAGACTCCTATGGTACTAGTTTTGAATACCTGGACTTGGTGCATGTTTGAATTCATTCAATGGGCCAGTGTATTTGCATGGAGTTCTACATCTGGCCCCTATGACGCTTTCAGTAAACATCAGCTATACTTTATTTGGCACACATTCCCTTGTCAGTATCTAGAATATGAGGTGCTTTCACACCATCCATGTAATTCCTGAACAAATGTGCAGGAATCAGCAGAGTTGCTGTCATTGTTGCTGCTAAAACAGATATTTAATCTTTAAATCCGGCCCTCTGTTCAATCTAATTCAGACACCAGGAAGAGTAGTATTTCAAACAGTGTTTAAAGATAATAACCCCATTCTAAGCTTCCCCATCATTAGGCTCAAAGAAATCACTGTAGACCCTTAGGTTGGCAAATGAAAACAGGAGAAAGACAGGAGGGAAAAGACACCATCAGATCTGAAACAGAAAACTCGTAACCTTCACACACAAGAGAAAGGATTGTTTGGGTGGCTGAGTACACATCACAGCTCCAGGGGTTTCTGAGTTCCTGGGGACAGGGCCTGGCTGGTCCTCTGCAGCCAGTCCCATCAGCCACTGGGTCAGACTGAGGGGGAAGGAGGGCTTCCTGCACTGTGGCAACCCCCGCCTCCCGGCAATACAAGGGACTTGTCTGCAGGGCCTGCATCCCACTCTCACATCTGTGAACTAATCTAAGGAGTATCCTCAAATAATACAATAGGTTTTACAGGAGTATGTCTGAGTGGGTGGGAGCGCATGTGTGTGTGTGTGTGTGTGTGCGTGTGTGTGCGTGCATAGATATGTGTATGGGGACTAGAGGTCAAACTCAGGTGTCATTCCTCAGGAGTTGTACAAATTAATTTTTGAGACAGCGTCTCTCACTGGGACTTGGGGCTCAGTAATTGGCAGTAGGCTTGCTGGACAGTGGGCCCCAGGATCTTATTATATCCACCTTGCTAGCACTGGGATTCTAAACATGCCACCATGCCCAGCTTTCTACATGGGTGCTGGGGATTGAACTCAGGTCCTCCTGCTTACATGGCAAGCGCTTTACTGACTGAGCCCCAGCCCCCTGCAATAGTTTCTTGACCAAGGGGCAAAGCAAATTGACCATTTGAGTCCGGAAGAACCATGTCATACCCGGAACCTCACTGGCCACCTGGAGAAAGGAGAACACTCATCACCAGGGAGCAAGCAAAACCGCATGCTGCCCTTCAGCCCTGCATCTGGAATGGATTCCCAGCCCCACTCTATGCAAAGCTGCTCCACACCCACCCATTTTCAGTGTATTATGAGCTGGAACACAGCCGATAAACTCATTCAAGCTAGACCCCAGATGACTTGGAGCAGCTTTCGCACTGCCCCCCAGCTCTGGGAGAGATCGGAATGGATTCAAGCAGGAGGTAATCTTTAGTCATCACACTGCCCAGTGAGATTTCAGTACAGCCGAGTGGGGAGAGGGAGGAATGGTTCAGTACCATGGGCCAGGGTCTTCTTGAAATCACAGAGCTCAGGAGTGGTCTGTAAAATCATACTGAACATGATCCTATCCCAGTGGTTCTAACTGGTCTATCCGTGAGGCCTGGGCCCTGGAAGATCTGGAATTTCCTTAGTAAGTCTGGGGATCTGCTGGAGATGTGACTAAAAGTGTGCATATGGCAGCATGACAATCTCTATTTTAATCTGTTATTATTAGAATTTCATACATGATTACTATATGTACAACATTTTCACTCCTTCCCCGCCCCTTCCAATTCTTCTCATACCTCACCTCCCTCTCAAATCCATGACCTCTTCTTTACTTAGGGTGGTTTTATATGTGTGTGTATATGACCCCCTGAGTCCATTTAGTGTTTAGGACTGACCACTTGGAACTGGATAACCTATCAGGGAGTTCATCCCATAACTGCCTACAGCTCTTCATCTAGGGGTGGGACCTTGTGAAATTTTTGTGTGATATGTATTGTTCGTGTGAGTGCAGGTGCACATGCACTACGACATACATGCCACATGCCAAGGCTCACCTACAAAGGCCAGAGGACAACCTCAAGTGTGCGTCCTCACCTTCCACTTTGAGAGAAGGTCTCTTGCTGTCCACCACTACGTACACCAGGCTAGCTAGCTCATGCGCTTCCAGGGAGCCTCCGCTTTCTGCTTCCCAGCTCCTGTAGGAGGGCTGGGATGACAAATGGCGTTTGCTTCTGGCTTTTATGAGAGTTCTGGGGATCTGAACTCCGTCCTTATGCTTTTGAGTCAAGTGCTTTACCCACTGATCAATCTCCCCTTCCCAGAATCTGTATTTTTAATATGCTTCTGAGGGAACCCAGACTCCTCAGGACACAATGAGTAAGTAGGCTGTGCTCAGAGGCATCCCTCTTACATCCTACATGCAACCCCCAAATCAAAGCAGGCTGCCCCATGCTCTGTCCAGCTGAGCTTCCCTTCTGTGGTAGGCATTCTTCCATGAGGCCCAGTCACAAACCTGGTTGACTGCAGAGTGCTGGGTAGAAAATGCCCTTGGGCTCACAGCCCAAGAGACCTGGCTCTAGCCAGTGTTATATTTCCAAGGGATCTCTGAATTCAGCAGAATATTTGCTTCTGCTCTGCTCTGTGTAGACGCATGGCAACCTGGGCCTCCCAGGGAGGGAGTCTGGCTACCCAGGGATACTGACTCTGTCCCAGGCAAGTTGGCTGGCATGTGCCCCAGAAGCCCTGATCGGCTCCACACACAATTCCTACCATGTATGTGCAGCCCCTACTGCCTCCTTACCTGGGAGGACGGCAGACAGGGGTTGGGCGGCAAGCTATCAGAGACAGGCCTGCGCGGCAGCAAGCCAGGCCTTAGAATATCTCCCTTCTGCCTGCGTCTTGCACTTACAACCCAATCAGTTCCTTCTTGATCCCTTCCTATTTGCCTAAATAGTGTGTCCTATAGGGGTTCCTGGCCAAACACCACAGCAGAGACACTCCAACCAAGCTGGTACAACCTGCTCCTCCTGGACCCTTTTGGCTGAGGCACCCAGAAACAGAAGTCCCATGGTGGGAGGCCACAAGGAGACATTTGCCTGGATTATGTTCAGTCTCACAACCTTCAGTCTTCTCCAAACTGCACAGGGTGTATGGTATCCCTGTTGAACCAGAAAAGTGTCCAAAGATCAGGGCTGGGAAGGAGGACATGTGGGAGGGTCCACTGAGTATCCACACTTAACAGCCTACAGCCCTCTCTTGGGACAGAATAAGGGTTGAAGTTTGGGGACATTCTTGGACCTTCTGAATGGGTCCAAAATCAAAAGGGGACTGGGGAGGGTGTGGCTCAGTGGTATAGTGCTTGCTCGGCATGTATAAGACCTGGATTCCATTTTCCAGCACTGTGTAAAACTGTAAAAGTGAAAATAAAGGGTCGTGGCTATCACAGAGCAACAGAGCACATACTTAGCAGGAACACGGCTGTGGATTTGATCTCCGGCACTGCAATAAGTAAAAACCAAACATACAGGTAATATCTCACAGGGGTGACTTCTACAAAACAGGTCAAGTAGCTCTCAGGAGGCCATAGCACTGGGTCCCATTTCCAGAACTTTCCAAAGGTCAATGCCTCTACCAGGTCACAAATGATGTCCTCATGTCTTTCAAAACTAGAACAAAGGACAGTCATAGTAATGCCTAGGTAGCAAGTCCAGCCTGGATCCTAATCATCCTTACACCCCTGCAGCCCTAAGATTTTAATTTTAACTTTTTACGGCAGAAAAACATAGAAACATCTAAGGTCATGATCATCACAGCTTGACCCTGAAATGACCTGCTCTCTCCCAATCTCCAAAATTGGCCAGCTTTGCTGAGACCCTTTGCTGAAAGCCCTATTGCTAACTTTGTAGAGAGAACTTTCTGGAAGATGCCCACCCTAGCCAGGAACTTACCCTCCTCCATCCAACCACTACCATGGCATTACATGGGTTAACTCTCCCTGTGGCTCTGTCCCAACTTTCCCTGTTTTGCCCTGGGAAAGTTCACCCAGGGCCTCGTACCCTGCTGGGCCTGTCTGCAACCAGGCAGGGGCTACAGCGGCTCCCATCCCATCTGTGTGTGTAGAAGCACAAACCTCACAGGAGGCAGCAGGGACTTCGAGGCCCAAACACAGGCACTCAGCCCCTGCAGCATAAACACCAAGCATACATCACACCCAGGCCTATAAAAGATAATTATACAATCTGATCTGGCAAATTAGTGCTGCAGAATTGTCTAATTCTCACAATGAATTCGAGGGTTGGATCGGCAAGAAGAATTAACCTGGATCTTTATTGGGATTTGCCCCTGGGTCAGGATTAGGGTTCATTTATCTCTTTTATTTTCCTCTTCTCTGAACCCCCCTTCTCTACACTAGCCAGGCCTGGCTTTCAAACAAGTCAGCTGCCTAGAGATCTTTCCCACAAGCTATCCAGTCCAGCTAGACGCAAACAGAGCCTCATCTACCAGGAAGAAGGCAGCCATACGTAGAAGAACAGAAAGATGAGTAATTTTTCACAAGGAAGAAAGTTGGGGTATTCCCAAATACAGGGACTGATTAGCACACACTAACACAACTGAAGGCCAACAAATGAACTGGCTTTACAGGAAGCAGTTTACCTCCTAATAATTCCAGATCAGCCGTTTAAAGGTTTACTTGGAGAATACTCACATGTACAGATTTCACTAAACATTACCACCGCCCGACAGCTCATTAATAGTTACTGGTGCCTTTAGCTCATCGCACAGTTAGATCATCAAGGAACTTTTACCCTGATGCCCAGGCACGTTGAGCCCAAAGGAGGATTATCCTCCATCTAACAAAAACAAGCATTATAGTCTATTGTGGAATAGGGATGGAGGGATTGATTGATTTGGGGGGTTCCTCTTAGGAAAGATAATTTCCTACTCAAACTCTTTAGTCAATTTAGAAACAACATGCTTAGAGCTGAAAAGACAAGGTCCTGGTCAATGAGAAAGAATTCACAGCCACACCCTATTAGACTGTCCAGGGAGGACTATTGGAAAGCTAAGGTTGTGGTGTGTAAAAGAGCTGAGGCAATTTTCCCAACCTTTAATACCTTTAGGATCTAGGTGTGAAATGTGTCCAATGTGCCTCTATCAAACTGCCTGGCTCAAAGAACAAGGGTGCACTTGCAGGTCCACATGGGGAGGGAAGAGGGAATGGCATGCTGCTCTTTACAATAGCATGAGAACCCAGCCCTCTGCTTTGGAGAAGAATTTACTGTATGTGGCCAACCTCATTGAAAATACACGTTCATTGGACTATGGCTTTATGGGAAAAGTAGTGTAAGCAACTGCTTCCAAGTGATAGTAATGAAAACAATGCTTTCTGTGTCTAGACCATGAGGATTCCGTGTGACCCACCTAGAAGCAGTGAACAGGAAAACAGGATTTTGCCAAGGTAGTGTCAATTGCAGTCTTTCTAGAGTTCTGGTCAAACCTTCAACTCTAACGCCAAAATGGTAGGGATAAGCAGGTAGTGTTTTTTAAAATATTTATTATTTTTATTTTTCTTTATGTGTATGAGTGTATTGCCTGCAGGTAGGTAGGTGCACCCATGTCACGCAATGCCTGTGAAGGTCAGAAGAGGGTGTAGGATCCCCTGGAACTGCAGTTATGGATGGCCGGCAGCCACCATGTGGATACTTGGAATCAAACCTGGTTAAGAGGGGCAGCTCTTAACCCCTGAGCCATCTCTTCAGCCCCCAAGCACGTAGTTTTTGGAAGGGGATTAACACCCACTCTGGGTCACAAGACAGTGGAATCTTAGAAGGAAGGACACCACGAGCCAGGGGTACCAGCTTCTTTCTAAAGTTCTCTTTTTGAGCACGGGTGTCTTGTCACACATGCATGAGTCCTAGAGGCAGAGAGTTCAAGGTCAGCACCTTAACTTGATCATTAGCTAACTCTGTCAACTTGGATACCTCTTCTAGGAATCATTTTCTCAATTAAAAACATAGGGATACTGGAGCTGGAGTGATGGCTCAGTGGTTAAGAGCACTGGCTGATCTCACAGGGGACTGAGGTTTAGTTCCCAGCACGCACATGGTGGCTAACAACTGATCTTAACTCCAATTCCAGGGGATCTAACACCCTCTTCTGGCCTCTACGGGCATTGCACACACTGGTGCACTTACATACATGCATACATGCAGGTAAAACACTCATACACATAAAATAAAATAAATAAAAAATATTTAAATGGGGATATCAGTGTTGACTATTCCTAACTAAAACTGTTCTTTTTCTTTTTCTTTTTTCTTTCTCTCTCTTTGGGGGATCAGGACTGGGGACTGAACCTAGGACATCATGCACACTAGCCAAGTGCTCTGTGGCTAGGCTACTGCTGCAACCCCATAACCGTTATTTCGATGTGACAATGTGATCTATAATGATGCATGCTTTTCTGCTGTACCAAATTAAATGCATGTACGCAATGGTTTTGCCTATTTCCTGGCCCATAGCAAATAGCCAATAAATGCTGTCTATGTCAATGACTATAAAATTTCAGAATTGTATAGATTATATAAAGGTAGAAGGAGAAAAAAAAGTATGTCAGAGTTGTATCTGGGTACTAAACTAATGGTAATTTGTGTCTAACACGAACGAGCATTGTTTCGTAAAAAGATATTAAAAGACAACAAAAATGAAGTATTTATTATTCTGAACAGGAAATAAAACTATAAATGTACTTTAAAATACTATAAACAGGAGTCACAAGATTGTTTGAACCAGCAACAGCTCAGAAGTCAAGTTAAGGAGCAGCATGCCAGATTCCAGGTTTGGGTTCTAGGTGAGTTCTGGCAAGGGCATTCTACCCTTGAGCCTGTGGCATGACCCACAGTAAGCAAAGTGGCAGGTGCCACCTGGCATCCCAGAGGCAATTATGATTACAGGGACAGAAGACGGCTGTTTCCAGTGAAAGGGCCAGTCCATGTTGGCTTGACCATGAACTTGACCAACAACCCCAACCGAGATGACAGGCCTGCTCAGTGGCATTTTCCAAATTCCTGTGCCATAACAAAGGGCTCTGGTGACACTTGTGTTTCGGTCCAAACCTGTAATGCACATACTTCCCTGTGCCTGTCACACAGCCCTGTCTGGAAGCAGAGAACAAGCTCCACAGAGAGCTGCAGAGACCTCGCCAGAGTGCAGAGCCCTGCTACCCACATGGACATGGAAAGACAGCTGAACCCAGAACCAGGACCTTCAGTCCTCCTGTCAACTCTGCAGGCCACTGGGGGTCAGGCGGGGACAGGAATGAGGGGATTCTCTTGGGGCTCCAACTTAAAAGCTCTGCCACCCCTCCCATCAAAAGTGGGTCCTGTCCTTTTTCCCCAAAGATGCCCTGAGTCCCTGCTCCCATTCTCTGTTCTAAGCCCCAGGATGCCAACTGTCTACAGGGAAGACTGATCACAGGCTCTGGACATGACTTCAAGTCACCACATCTGAACCCGTCACCTTATATCCTCTTGACCAGGAGGAACTTCCATGTTCAAGTGAACTGAACTCTCGTCATCCGGGAGGAGCCCTCTTCCAAAGTCAACACCGGTCTGCTTATTTCTGCTCATGATCCATCTTCTCTTACGTCCCGTGGTCATGACTACAGCTTAGGCCCATGTCAATCTCAGGATCCGAGATGTTTCCAATGATGCCATGTACTGAGCACGTACTGTGGCTCAGCCTTTTGTGTTATTTGGTTCTATTGATACTCCTCTTTCTCTCCCTCGTGCCTTTTCTCCCCTCCCTCCTGTCCCTCCCCTTTCCTGATCCCCCTTCCTCCCTCCCCCACTCTCTGACAGGCTCTCTTGTAGTCCAGGCTGGCCTCAAATTCACTCTGAAGTCGAGATGGCCTTGAACTCTCCATCTTCCGGCCTTTCCCTCACAGTTCTTGGGTTACAGGTGTGTACAACCAAGCCCAGGGTATGCAATACTGAGAACTGAGCTCAGGGCTTCGTGCATGCTAGACACTCACTCTATGTCTGAGCCACGCCCCTCCTCTCCTCCCTCTTGTGCCATTCCTCACCTTCTTCAATCTTCCATTCACTGGCTCTATTTCCCCAGTAGAAAGTTCCTCGCTCTTTAGTGCCTCAGGGCCTTTGTACTTGCTGCTTCCTCAGCCTCAAGCACACTGCTTACTGTTCAGTCTCCCTTCACTTTTATTTGGAAAGGCCTTCCATGATGACCTCATTCCCCAGGCCACCCAGGTGGCACAACCTCCTGTGCTCTTCACTGCGCTTTAGCCACACAAATGATCCTATTTGTTGATTTCATTTTACTTTGTTTCTCTGTCCATAAGATTGTGAGAACCTAGAATGCAAACAGCTTCTCCATTTTTTTCTTCATTATAGGAAGTGCCTGAAACAGACCCTTTTGTGGTTGAGCAAATGGACAGATATGTATAGCCAGATGTGAAAGCTCGGGGAATTTAACCACAGAAACATGTTTAACATGTCAAGGTGATTTGTGACTTGGCTGATAAGCAGATGAGACATTAGCACCAGACTCTTCAGGCTCCAATGTACAGCTGAGGCAACATCACCTGTCACTGTCGCAGGCGTCTCTTACATGGGTTCCTTGACCTTAGACTCATCTGTTCCAGAACATTCCTCGTAGTCTTCCCAGTTTATCAGTCTAAGCCACCATTCAGCTCTGCTAGATTCTGCTTGGCCATCATCAATGGGTTCCTGCTGCCTTCCTGCAGACCAAACCCTTCTGCACAGATAAGAGAGCATCCGCACTCCGATACCTCTCCCCAGCCTTGCTGGTAGGACTTCTCCGTAGCACAGCTTCTTAAGCTGTGGGCCGTGAGCCACACGGGGCCACTTAACTGAATGTAGAGGTTGCAAAAGACTTGGCGAGAGTTAGAGGTTTCTAAACATGAAATAACCAAGAATCCGTTGAAAAGCCAAATACGGAATCATCTGGCGGTGTTTCTGGTAGCCCCCATCCATGATGCACTGTGCAGCTTAACTGCAGCCTCGTTCTGAACATACAACGTGAGTACTCCATACTATGCATGTGGTCACATTATGAAACACCAAGGAACATGCTATCTGAAACACCTCAGCTCAGATCAAGGCCCCTGCGCATCATGAACTGCGGTGCTTCTACTGAACACACAAGGCTTTCTGCTCTTCTGGTAACATAATGGTTTAATTATAGAAAACAGACTAATTTTCCTCCTGTGACCTCTCAGCATGTAAGTATCATGTTAGGATATCTTCATATTATACTATGCTAAAATGTTTTTTTTTTAATTGCTGCTTGAATTTCCTTAAAAAAAAAAAAAAACTTCATTAAATGAGTTTTGACTTGGGAGTAGGCCAGAATTTCCAACAATTTCTAAAGTGGTCCTAAACACATTTCTGCCATTTTGTATTACATATTTCTATGAAGCAGTAAATTCAGGGTTGATGATTATAAAATTAAGGTACTCACCAACTCTGAAAAATATTGAAGATACTCTATATTCTGCCATATCAAGTATTCAGTCATGATTTAATTATTTGTGTGAATGTAAATAAGTATATCCATCTTGTTAGTTTATAGATTTGTTTTCATATTTAATAAATGGTAATATATGCCATGCAATTGTTATCAAATAAATTTCTGTATCATTGGTACCAACACATAGTTGATTCATAAGCCTATTTTATATACCTATAGTCTCAGAACTACATAAAAAGTCTCAGTCAAAATGGGGTCATGAGTGGGAAAACTTCAAGAAGTCCTAGTTTACAAGCATCTTATCTAACTCTTGCTGCCTAAACTTGTAGGACCCTGCCTGCTCTGCATCTCCCCAACGCTTTGTAGTGAGTTCAGCCTGTGCCCCACCATCCACTTTTACAACCTGATTTCTCAGCTCTTGCTTGAGCCCCAGTATTTCCTGCCTGTACCCTGCATTTAGGAACAACCTTAAGATAACGGGGTAGGTTACCTGCCCTTCTCTCCAAGGAGACTTTAAATACTTTTGGGGTGGGCTTTTTGACTTCATATGCCTGAATTGCTAGAGCCCAGCCCAACATGTGACCATCAGTAAGAGCAGTAAAAATTAACCCACATCTATGTACCATGCTCCATGGCCAGCAGTGTGTGGCCAACTTTCACCATGGCCTCCATCCAGAGCTGTAAACTTTGGTCTGACGTGCCTTCTACTAGAACTTTCTTGAGTAGCCCTGAACCTGAGTTTCAAGACAGAGCCCAGCATTCTGGCGTAAAAAGTTAAAAAGCAAAAGTTCATAAGCCTTTGAGGTTTCTGTTTTCATACCACATCTGCGTCCCCAGGGACATCCACTGAAGATGGAATCTGTATCCAGCAGCCATAGGGAGGCCAAAGTTCCCAGGCAGGCTTGTGACGTCACTGTGGCTGTACGCTGCTCCCAGCCCCCTGAAGGCTGAACCACAGAAGGTGTCCCAGGTCCAGGTTCACCATCCTCACCTGAGTTTCAAGACAGAGCCCAGCATTCTGGCGTAAAAAGTTAAAAAGCAAAAGTTCATAAGCCTTTGAGGTTTCTGTTTTCATACCACATCTGCGTCCCCAGGGACATCCACTGAAGATGGAATCTGTATCCAGCAGCCATAGGGAGGCCAAAGTTCCCAGGCAGGCTTGTGACGTCACTGTGGCTGTACGCTGCTCCCAGCCCCCTGAAGGCTGAACCACAGAAGGTGTCCCAGGTCCAGGTTCACCATCCTCATGCCAAGATGGAGCCCCCATGTCTGGGTTTCACCATGTTTAAATGGAAAATAAATTCAAAAACACTTTCCAAAGATATTTTAAGGAAAAATGAGATCATAGAAAATCAGGGAGGTACATTTAAGCTGTGTGACCCCAAGCAACTTTTTTTCAAAGAATCCCCTGAGTAGGCTTGCTCCCTACATGGGGTGGGAGGGAGGGTGGGGAGACCTTAATCCCAACAGACCACCTGGGCATCAGCAACATTTATGCTAACTAGAAATTCCCATGATGCCACAGGAGCCCATGTCCTCCTTAAAAACAGCCCCTCCTCTCTGACTGGCATATTCCATGGGTCCCTGAAGTTTGCAAGAGCTGCCAATGGCCCCCTTGCCAGCCGGATCAACATCTGCCTCTGCCAGAGATACCAAATGTTTCCTAAACCCACCCCAAGCCCAGCTCACAGAGCTGTGAATAGTTATTCACATTAACTCACGGCATTAATTAAAAAACATTCAAGCCAGGCAAATTCTCATACTTTTAAAAAGTCATTTGGGTAATCGCCTTTCCATGCCGCAAGCTTTCCCAACGATCGACAGGTTGACATTTCGAGATGTTGTTTGTTTTAATCTAGAAGGAGGGGGAGACGCCAGCGTGGCTCTCTGGTTCATTTTTCAGGTGCCTTATTGATTGGCAAATCTTAACTCAGTAGCTGTACAGTGTGGTCAAGGATGGAAGGAGCTCCCACCTCCCTGTGTTGGTATACAAAGAGCTGGTGCAAGGCTGGGCCACAGTCCTTCTGCCACACTTGTTCCCTCTGCCCATTCTCTGCTCCCCCATGCTCCCTGAACCCTGAGTAACCTCCCAGTCATTTCTCCAGGCGCACACTATGCCCACCAGAGTGGTTCTTGGACCAGTATCCAGCATAGCCAGCAGCCCCAGAAGTCGGGGTCAAGGTAATGGAACTCACCATGGTTCTCAAACTTACTCCTGTTTTGTTTGTGTGGTGGTTTGAGTGAAAATGTTCCTCATAAGCTCCAGGAATGTGGACTCTTTGTCCCTAGTTAGTGGCTCTGTTTTGGGAGGTTCAGGGGGTGCAGCCTTGCTGGAAGTGGGATTTCAAGGGGGCATGGGATTTATCCTTACCCATTTCCAGTTTGTCTTCCTGTGCTTCCTACGCCGGTTTGGAGAGGTGAGTGCTTAGCTTTCTGCTTCAGCAGCTCCCTGCCGCCTCGTGTCATGACAGACTCTCATCCCTCTGGAACCCTAAACCCTAAAAACTCTTCATTCTAAAAGCTGTCTTCCTCATGGTGTTTATCCCAACAACCTTGTGACAAGGTCTCACTACGTGGTCCAGGCTCGCCTTGGCCTCATGACCCTCCCGCTTCAGCTTCCCCAGTCCTGGGATTGCAGGCATGCATCATCACACCTGACTCAAACTTATTCTGAAAAGGTGAAAATGGAGAGTCTGGCTAGTTAGCGGTGTGAATCCCACGTCTACTGCTTGCAAGTCTGGGGCAAACGCTGTGACTTCTGTGCTTCCTTCGCCTCACCCATCAGAAACGTTCACAATAGTATCGTCCAGCTGCATGTTTTGAGGGTCCAATCAATACACATTTGTAAAGCACTTGAAATAGATCTGATGAAGGGCTGGAGAGATGGCTCAGCTGATATAAACACTGGCTGCTCTTGCAGAGAACCCTGGCTCAATTCCCAGCACCCACATAGAGGTTTACAACCATCCCAAACTCTACTTCCAGGGGAATCCAATGCCTTCTTCTGACTCCATGGGCATTGCACAACATGGGTGCTCTAACACACATGCAGGCAATATACTCACACACATAAAAATAATAAGAAGAAAGAAAGAAAAGAACTGGTATCAGACGTGTCATCATCGCAGAGGTTGAAAAGCTAGGGCTTATTCTAAGATGGAACAGTCTCAACTTCTTGTCTAATACGTCACACAGCCTGTGTCAGAAAGACGAATGGGTTTGCCCCAAAAGGCCATGGAATATTCCAGGATCTGCCCCTGCCAATGTCCAGGGCCTGGAAGATGGTGATAACCAGTCTAGGGGAAGGCTGTGTTGCAGTACCCTGTACACCATCAGACCATACTGAAACCTACCAGCCCAATAAGCACAGGCAACGTGCGGCAGCCAGCTTCTGGGGTAAGGGCTGTCCTCAACGAAAACTATCGGAAAGGGTTCAAGATGTCAGTTAACGGTAGAGAATCTGCCCAGCATGTATGAAGTCCACACGGGTGCTGGGAGAGAGGAGGAAGGGGAAAGGGATGGGGCACAAAGCCTCAAGCAATCTAAAACAACACACAAGATATAGGTATGCAAAATCTCTATCAAAAATCGCCTCCACACTACAAAAATGTTTCATTGTTGACCAAGCACCTATTATATGCCAGGTATTAGACCAGGCACCAGAAATACAGAGAGGAGATGGGTCCAAGGCATCCCAGCATCAAAAATTCAGTAGAAATGATGACATCAAAAACAGCCAATGTAGGCCCCAGGAGGTTGGCTCAGCAGGTAAAGGCAGGTGCTTGCCGCACAAGGCTGGCAAGCTGAGCTGGATTCCTGGAACCCATGTAAAGGTGGAAGGAAAAACCCAGCTCCACAAAGTTGTCTTCTGACCTCCACATCTGTGCCATGGCACACGTGCCCCAACACACATCATGCACACATTGACACACACACAATAATAGTAAATATATATTTTAAAAAACAGTCAGTGTGCCTGGCATAGGGCACACACCTGTCATCCTAACATGGCCAGCTGAGGCAGGAGGAAGATGAGTTCAAACCCAGCCCAAAATACATGGTACGATTCTGTCTCATAAAATCAAGAGCTGAAGATATAACTCAGTGGTAGAGCACTTGCCTAGCTGGCAAGGCTCTGGATTCCATCAACAAAAATGGCCAATGTTCACTTTACATGACATGTATTATAATGGGTTATATACATACACATGTGTTCATTACATATAACATTTACTAGCATACAACATGCTTAAAGTGCATTGTGTGGCTGGGGGAGAACGTGGGCAGGAAACCACTGCTGGGCTATTTGGCACACGGTTAATTTGATTTGGTGAAAGGAGAATGTTGGGCATAGCTGGGTGGGCATGACTTTCTAGCTGTATTGTCTTGGGCACCGGGCACAGCACCAAACAGCCAGGAAGCAGTTCATCAACAGGCTGCAAAGGAGAGAATGAAAGAGACCAAGGAGAGGTAGAGTTAAATGTGGCTACAGGGAAGCCCAGCTGTGCTCAGTCACACAAGCAGGCGTGAGGGACCCGTGGGGAGCCCAGGGGCCGCACCACCCTGTCCTCACCGATGATGCTCTATCGGCTCCATCAGCCGGATCTGGACCATCTTTCCTCATCCTTCCTGTCTCCCTGGGGTGTCTGCAGGCACCTGAGAACCAAGTTGGGAGGCAGGGGTGGAGGGAGGGAGGTTGGAGATCTGCAATTTTAAAAGGCCAACTGAGAGCTGAAGAAGCGATTCTTCTACCCATGGAAGCCATGAGTGGGCAGTGGCTTTGGGTCTCTTTAAGTTTATTAGAAAATCATAATGGAAAAGAAGTTATTTAGATAGGGAAAGGTGTGCAAGTATTTAAAAATACTAAACTAGGGGCTGGAGAGAGGGTTCAGTGGTTAAGGGCACGGCTGCTCTTGCAGAGGACCTGGGTTCAATTCCCAGCACCACATGGCAGCTAACAACTGTCTGTAACTCCATTTCCAGGAGATCCAACTCCCTCTTCTGACCTCCTCAGGCACTGTATGACACAGGTACACTTACACATATGCAGGTAATACACTCATATACATAAAATAAAAACAATAAATAAGAATTTTAAAAAATACTAAACTAAAATCAGAAAGCCCCTTAAATGACACTTTCTTTGCCAATTTTAGTCTTGTGTTACAACCAGGAGTTCATCCTGAAGGCTGTACACCTTGGCTTTTGTCTGATCAGGAGGCCACTCTGGAGCACTATTATCTTCTTCTATGATAAAATACCATGAGGAAAGTAATTTAAGGAAGAAAAAATCAATTTTGGCACAAGATTTGAGAGTGCCGTCCATCATGGCGGAGAAGGCATGGCAGCAGGAGCATGAGATAGCCGGGTGCACCACGTCCACAATCAGGAAGCAGAGAGAGATGAATGCTCGTGCTCAGCTGACTTTCTCCTTTTTATTCAGTCCAGGACCCCAACCCATGGGATGATGTTGCCTACATTTAGGGTGTTTCCCCCCCATCTTTATTTAGCCAGTCTAGGAACTCCTCTCACAGACATGCCTAGAGGATTGATTCCATAGTGATTCTAAATCCCATAAATGGTCAGTCAAGATTAATCATCACAAGAAAGGCAGAGAAGAAGTGTACAGCATCCATCATCCTGTGACAAAGTCTCACAAACCCTAAACACATGACCCCACAGGCTCTTACATGCACCTGTTGACACAGCATACCATACGTGTGAAAGAACATACAACAAACACATGCCTTGTCCCCAAGGCTGAGATACTAGTGTACCCGGCCCAGCTCCACAGAGCACACAATACAGACAACCACACAGGGTGTAAACTACACGTTAAACCAGAGCAGGCAAAGTGAAGAGTCAAGTTCACAGCTAGGGAGGATACTGGGTATGCCGATTGCCTTGGCATGTCTCAGAAAGAAGTGGATTATATTTCAAACTAACATAGGCATCAGCACAAGTCTGGCCCTATTGGCTTTCCAGTACCAGTTGGTATGTACTTAAGTCCTTCCACATGGCTGCTCAGAGCCTCCATGCCATCTGTTTCCATTCTCATGGCTCCGGTAAGTTTCTAGCTGGGTTAGTATTCTAAGAATTTGTGGGTCTATCTCATTCCCCTACCAGCACTTGAATGCCCTACAAAGGCATGGCTTATGGGCCAAGTCATCTCGTGGTGGTACTGGATGGATGGAACACACTTCAGAGTTTCCTATTAGGAAATCCTGCTCCCAAGGTTTCCATCTCTAACATGGTGTAGAGAGATGAAGAGTTCCATTCTGTCACTCTCGGACCGAGGAATAGCAGGCATAGGCAGAATCCCACATTACATGATTAAAAGACATTGGGAAGAACCAGGGCTGTAACTTCCACTACTGTCAGGGGTTAGAGGCCTCAGAAGTTAGATGTGATAGCTGCTCCCAGTGTTTCTTTGGAGTGAGACATGTCACTGTCCTAACACTTTTGAAAACAGACTAAGTAGAAGAGGTCAGTGGAGAATCGGGCAAACAACAGCCAGAGCCTCTCCCTAGGGCAGGTCTCTCAACCCAAGCGCTGCTGACATTTGAGGCAGGACCTTTCTTTGGGGTGGAGGCTGCTCTGTAGAATGTCTAGCTGTATCCTTAGCCTTTGGTTACTAGATGTCTGTTGCCTCCCTCAGATGTGATAACTGTCCGTTTTCAAACGTTCCCTCATTGCCAGCTCTGGCACTGCTTGGCAACGGGACCTGAAGATTTTTTGTGGCTTTGACCTCAAAGAGACCTTTTTGTTTTTCATCTAGCCAATGAGGATGCTGGACTAACTTATGTTTCCCAAAATATAGTTAATATATCACCTGAAATAAGTATATCTCCTATGCTCAGAGATGGTTTTACATGACATTGAGTCCCACCAGAAGGCTTTCCTGCCCCACTCTCTCTCCAGTCCTGGTCAGCACAGGAAGAGCATTTCCATCTGATGTCATGAAATCCTTAACGATTCCTCCATCTGGCTCAAAAAGAGAGAGACCGAGAAAAAAACAAGGAAGAAAGAAAACAGTCCTCAGGCTTGGCATCTTGGGAAAGCCACAAAATCTAACATTTTATGGTTTTTACCATATCTCCTATCCTATGTCATGCAACTCTGGATACCCTTATGACAGTCATATTGGGTTTCCTTTTCAAGCAGTTTTAATGTAAAATATGTAGGATCATGCAAGAGAGATATTAAAAAATAGTGGTGCATGGGTCTCCATAGCTCACATCATGAAAGTTCCTAAGAATTGCTTAGAAGGGGTCATTCTTCCCTCGTCCCATAAATTTCTAACTTCCTCCTGGACATATTTAGGGTTGCACATGCAACCTGACTTGATAAGCTAGTAATTGGAAAACTTTAAATCTGAATCCCATCTATACTTCTGTCGTAAAGGCTGGTCATTTATCATTTGTTATAGGGTGAACTGTAATCCAACACCCCCCCTCCAAAATTATATGTTTAAGTCCCTCTCTTCCTCAGAATATGACCCTGTAGTTACCGGATATGTCACTAGATATGACGAACCGACCACAAGGTAAGGTGGGCTTGGAATTCAATGTGGATGGAGTCCTCCTAAAAGGAGAACTGGAACATGGACACACAGATTATATGACAATGAAGCCAGAAAGAGAAGTGATTCATCTCCGTGACAAGGAATGCCAAAGACTGCCAGCAATCCACCAACGCTGGAGGGGGTGGGGCAAAGCCCTCGGAATAGTGCTGCAGACAGGGCTGCGGATGTTGAAGTTGCTCAAACTGCGGTGTGCTTTCACTTTGTTCACTAGGGTGACTTACTATAACACAGTGGTAATCAGAGAAAATATCGGCTGTCATCACACCCAGGAAATGGAGACACATTCACAGAATGTGACAAAAGCCAGAAAACCCAAACAAAACTCTGCATCTTTGTGTGTGTGTGTGTGTGTGTGTGTGTGTGTGTGTGTGTGTGTGACAAGCTCTCACATAGCCCAGGCTGGTATCAAACTCACTATGCAGCCAAGGATGACAGTGATCTGTATCTCCTGTCTCCACTTCCCAAGTGCTGGGATTACAGGCCTGCACCACTTGGACCAGTTTTATGCAGTGCTGGGGATCGAACCCAGGGCTTCCTGTATGCTAGGCAAGCACTCCACTAAGAGCTATATCTCCAGCCTGCCTCTGCACCTTTATTGCTCACACTTATGTCTTTACTTGGTCATCACTTTTTCTCCTCTGGTTATGTACAATCAATGCCACAAGAGTGCCCAACTTCAGCATAGAGGAACATCCCAAGGTACAATCAAAGCCAGGTTTGGAACTCAAGTCTGTTAGCCTAGACCACAACACTGACAGAATTCATACTCTTCCCCCGTCATCCCACACATCCCCCCAGTGCCCCAACTGCTTCAAGCAGATATCCACAGCAATGGGGCCTTTCAACCAGAAACTTTGGGGAAACACTCCCAGTTCCCAGCATTCAGGCAGACTCCTGGGTTAAAGGGTTGCTACAGTGGGAAAAAAAAAATACATAGGCTCTGAGTTCTTCTACAGAAAGTGCCAGCTGGATGTAGTCCTGTGATGAGCAGCCTTGCAGGTGACCAGATTGCAGAGTCACAGAGTTGTTCCCATTCAATGGGAGAAGGAACTAAGCCTACCAGAGTCCAGCACTTCTTAAACACCTGCCAAAGAGTAAGAAACCTGCAACTCTGTATTCCTAGTTAAGAAAAACGTTTCTGTGATTATTCATTCCTGCAATATAGCCAGTAAACAGGAGCTGTCATCCTGTTTGTATATTTTCCCTTCATCTAGGATAAATACATCATAATCCCACTGCTCTGATTACCAGTACATTGAGAGCTCAATATTCAGGGTTAACTATTAAGTCACATTCCTGTTTTGTCCCTTGTTGGAAGAAGCCAAGTTTCAAAGAGTCCACAGGGACAGCAGAATACAGAAGGCATATTGCCTAGCAGTCGGTGAACAACCCACATGCCCAGTTCTTACCTGGATCTATTAGCTCAGCACTGACTGGGCACGTTCAGTATATTAGATGCTGCGCCAGGGCCTGGGTTTGCTAGTGATGAGGCCTCTGCCCATGTGGCCTGTGTGCCAGTCAGGGATGCAGGTCACAAACAAGCACAGACATCAATGCTGTGCTAAGTCCTGATACTTCTGCAAAGAAGACTGGTATGGGTGTAGGAAGAGGGCCACAGTGACAACAAAGGGCCCCTCTAAGGAAAGAACAGTAAGAGGACGAGATAAAGCCAGTCATGTAAATTAAAACAGGGGCCAAGACCAGAGGAGTGCCTGATGACTGGACCCCGGGTGTAACTGGGGAGGACTCAGCTCCAAGGTTACATGGCAGAACATGGAAATTCTAGAAAAGCTAAAAATAATAAACAAATAAGTAATCAAGAACTAGACTTGAGCACTCAAGGCTTAGGGAATACTGGTTTTCAATGCAAAGTAAGGAAAGAAACATAGAGCCCCTGATACCTGCCCATCTCTGGTTCCTACCACTGAGCCATAAACAAAGGGTTCCAGAGAAAGGAAGCCCAGTTCTGAGTTACCACCATCTTTGAAGGCTTATCCCATTAAGGTCCCATCCCTTTATGGCCCACTGCATTCTGGGAAGGCATTAGTGGGGGCCTCCAATATGCCCATTCACATTTTATCACAATATGACTGATTTAAAAAAATAATAATAAAAGGAAGGCTCCCAGAATCCTTATCCACGATTGGAATAACCTTCCCAAAGCAAGCCTGGAAAATCCCTAGGCTGCTAGGGCCCTGGGCTCAAAGTCCACCTCCACCCTGCCCCACCCGCCAACGGAAAAGTACCAGCCTGTCAGTGGCCAGGTTCCTTCCAGGGTCTCTGCTGCTGGCCAGATCTGTGCCTTCCACCCACAGCCCACAGGGAAATCCCACCCGGCTGGGTTAAGCTCCAGCTTCCTTCTCTGGCCCAATTTGTTTCATACCCTTGAACAACCAAGCCCAAAAAACCCAGCAGTCAAGGGTGGCCAGGGGCCAGGAAAAAAGCCCTGAAAAGCAGCAAGTTCTTCAGATCCAAGGGCTCGAAGCTTGGCCGGGACACGGAAGAACATGAAATATGAAGGTCTAGTGTGTGGAAGAGAGAACAGAGGTCCCAAGCCTGCATCTCGGCAGAGGGGGAAGGCTCAGGAGACAGACACCCATCCCGGGGATGGGGAGGCTCTGGAGAGGCTGGGCAGAGGTGGACGCTAGGACCCCCGTGCCTCTTTTCATGACATGACACACCTGACTGGCCAGGGCACACCTGGAAGCTGGGGCCAGCCAAGCTTTCTAACAGTCACTCACTGTTCCCTGCGTGGAGAGACCTGGCAACCAGGCTCCTCACAGACAGGGGGTTTTTCTCCTTCTTGGTGGGCCACACCTACCCCAGGCACACACTCCCTCTGTCCAAGCTTTGCGTCCAAGCCCCAGGCTCTGACCACAAAAAGCGCCCTTCTCTTTGGCGGACTCACCTCAGACGTGAGATCCCAAAGAGCCAAACCATGCACTCAGAGGACATCCCCAGCACATTTCTCTGCAGTGGAGGGTCCATGGCTGGCAGCCACGAACAGCACGTCCTTCCCTGGGGCCCTATGAATCACCTCCTTGGTTCCTGCAAAACTTAGAGCAAAAAGTGGGGATCCAATGGAGGGAACTACTAGTTTGTCTAGGGTGCTGCGGTCAGACTCAAAGTCAATTGGCCAAAATCAAGTCACAGAACAAAGGGCTTCAGGTTTCCATCCACTCTGTGGGGCTGTGCCTGCATTCATATCTGGAGCAAGAATTAGGTAACTAATGGGAACATCTTCAGTGAAGAACAGAGACCATGGCCCCTCTCAAATACTCCAGAGTAACCTCGGAGGAGAGTCCCATCCGACCTGTGAGGGGTAACCCTCATGGGAATTTAGAGGATTTCTTGTTAGGAAAGAAAAAAAATAACTTTTTTCTTTTTTCAGTTACACAAAACCTAGTTGTGAAAGGAAAAGAAAAAGCCAGCCCTGTTTGACAGACATCAAATTTATGACCATTTTTTAAGCCTCAAGTACGTCACAAGAATTGGCCCACCCACTGCACTGCCCCAACTGTAAACAGGGCCAGGTGCTCATCCTCACCCTCTCCCATGGGACCTAGGCCCTCCATTTCTGAACAGCCTTTGTCTCCCTCCCTTGGCCTCTGGTAGGTTAAAAGAATGCCTGGGTGTATGTATATGGAGAACGCTCCGTGGAACTCTCTGGACTCAACCTCCAAGACAAACAGAGCCTGCTCACGCCTTCGTCGTCTGCAGGCAGGCCGCAGATGTTAATAAACACGGCTGGGGTTTATGATCTGCCCACCAATTTCTCCATCCATTTTACACTCGACAAGTCACAGGAGCTTGTTTTTTTTGTTGTTGTTGTTTTTTTTTTTTCTCTCCCCTCCCTTCCCTTAACGTACAAACTCAGTAAACTGTTGTAAGGCTTGGCAATAAATTTATGAATTTTGGCCTCTAGATGTGGCTGGAAATGAAAGTAAACACAGTGTGAGCAACTGTGTTTCAGGTTTGTGCTCTTGGGAGGCTGAGTTTGCAAAAATGAGGACCAAGGGAGTCTCGTTGGCAATGACACATCAGGGGACAGTTTTCCTAAAGGTAGGGATGCTGTTTGCCATGAGAAAGATGCCAAGGTCCCCGGAAGAGTAAGAATTCAGATTCTGGGGTAGACAGCTGGGAGATACAGAATGTTAGCTGAGTACCTAAGACCCCGGGTTCTATCGTCAGCTCCCAAACTACGAAGACTGAGATACTCACTATGAGTATTCCTGTTCTGACGCTCTTTTCTTTTCTATATGCAAGAAAATGGAATGAAGTCATTGATATGATATACGTTCTGAGGTAATATTAGACTTCTTTGTATGTTAATAGCTGAGCATTTTCCAGATTAACTATTATTTACTCTTGTAAATTTCCTTAACTAGATTTAGCACCTAAACTAGAAAATTCATTTCCTTTTAATGATGAAAAAAAATAAAAACATGAACTAAGATGTAACTATGTCAACATTTTTGACCTTCAGGATTTTTCCTAATCCAAAAACTTAGAGACTACTTTGAAATTTAAGTACTCAGACCTTCTTAGATATTGCTCTGATTTGCAAAAAAAAAAAAAAAAAAACCTAAGTGAATAAATAAAGATTCCAGGGCTGAGATTCAGACACCATTCATAACCTAGTGTCCCCCGGCCAAGTGGGTGACAGTATCTATTCCAACACCCTGGCTACGATAGTACGCTACCAGCTCCAGAGTCCTCAGAGCAGAAAGAAGTAGAAACAGTCTATCATAGGGCCCTACTCTTCTGGGTCTCTTTACAGAGAAAGAGGAGACAGAAAGAAGTTCAGAAAAGAAAGAAGAGAGACAGGGAACACTGATAGGTCTACTCTAAACAAGAATCAGTAAATTTTATTTGATTTTATAGGTCAAAAGACATGTGGGGTTTGAGGAGCTTTCAAACCAAAGGTCCAGCCTAGTTATTGAGAATAGGAATCAGCACAGAGAAAAGCACGCACATCGGAAGAAAATGGAATGTGCTAGACGCTGGCGTTTCTTACAGTTTTTCTGGAGGAAAGTGAGAGAGAAAAGGCCGAAGATTGAGAGCAAGTGCACGCTCTGGCATAGCGTCTGACTGAAGCAGAACACCGCGTGTCTTCTCGGAGTGTATTTGCTTTAGCAAAGTCATAAAACAAAAAAAGTCATAAAGCAAATGTTTTCTTGGTAACAATTCAGCGGAAATATTTGTGAAGTCCGGACCAGCTTCACATACTGAAGATGGTCTTAGAAATGGCTTCGCAACATGAGCTGCTGCATAAGTGCTGACTAGGAAGAGTGGACCGGCCATCCCTCCTGCTCACTCCTGCAGAAGGGGCTGGATAAGTATCCACTAAACACTATGCCTACCTATATCTGCATGAACACTGGACCCAGACTGTTGCTCAGGGAAGCCACTGGCTATGAACTTAGGATTAATTTGGGAAGGAAATGGTTTGGATTTTAAAGTACAGACTCCATATTCCTTGTTTTGTAGAATGGACCATTCAGGGGAATGTAAAAGCTTTTCACTTTTGGGTAAGAAACCATGATATCATTGAATTATATCCTCAGGAAGGCTTGGGCAAGATCAACCTGTACATCCCTGGCTATACTTTGATGTATAAAGAGGTCATAAAGCATGCAGCCAGCTGTGTGTGTTAACATTTTTGGAATTAGGTGATGAAACACAAAGATTGAAGAGATTTTAAGATTTTTACATAAAAATCCAGATTTCTGGGTTGTCTTGAAAAAAATGGGAAGATCTGGCAACCTCATAGCTATACCAACCAAGCAACAAGTCCCAAGCTGGAGAGCAGCTGCCTCTCTGAGGCAGACTGTGTGATTTCCAGTGTACTGCAGGCCACACCTTGTTGAAGCACCCGCCTCCTCCACTGTCTGAGTCTTCCTGATGCTGTAGGCATCTATAGTTCTTGCAAAAACTAAAGAACCTCTACTAGATGATTCTTCTTCGATCTTTTTCATGTGAAAGTCAAAGGAGGACATGGATCCGTATCAGGGTTTAAAGAAGCTTACAGATACCAGAGGAGTTAACATCAGTGATTGACAGTCTTCGATGTCCCTGTACAAGACAACCCAACCTGACATGTAGGGCTGTGAAATTTCAATGTTCCTAACCATAAAATGATTTGGGTGTCTCAGATCTCTGCACAATAAATGTAAATTATCAAGAGCAAGAAAGCACCCAAAAGGGACATCTTTCCTTCTCTGCCCCACATCTAAGACATTGTCATGTGTGGGTCACAATGTGGATGTGTTTTCAGGGGGCTTGGGATCTTTTCAAGATACCTGCAACAGAATACATGTGTGTTTATGTAAGAAAACAGGAACTAGCTGGGCATGGTGGCACATGCCTTTAAATCCCAGCACTCAGAAGGCAGAGGCAGGCGGATCTCTTGTGAGTTCAAAGCCAGCCTGGTCTACAGAGCAAGTTCCAGCCCAGCTGAAGCTACAGGGTGACCCTGTCTCAAAAAGGCCAAAAAAGAATACAGGAACTAGTTTAAAAAGGACTAAATTTGGGTTATTTGACCCTCAATTAATTAAGTGAAGTAATGGTATAAAACTATTGAATGATTAGGAATTCATGAGTTCAATCTCATATACATAAAATAAAAATAATAAAATATTTTGAAAAAGAACAAATCCATGGGACAAGCCACTCAGAGGGAGAGGAATATGCCTTGGACTGGAGATATATATATATATAAAGGTTGAATATACTCTTTGAGAAAGGTTGCATTTAGAGTTTTTTTCCTGGCCTCCAGAAAAAAAAAATAATGATATAATCTAAAACCAAGCCACCAAAACCTAAGTACCTCTAGCAGAAAAAATAAATCCAGATTGCTCAAAATGGACAGTATCTATCAATAGGGAATGCATCCTAAGGCTGGAGGGGCCAGGTCCTGCAGGGAACCTAGAAGCCTGATGACAGAGCTTGCTCTTAGAGTGCACTCTGAGGTAAATACACCTCCCTAAAGGAGGTGATATACGCAAAGAAGCACACAACCTTCTAGCATGTAGGCTGTACTGGAGGGATGAGCAACTGAAAACTGCGACAAAAAAAAAAACACGAGGTGGGTGGTCACTAAATGTCAGCCACAAATTCCTGGGAACACACAAAATTAACATCCGAGTCCCACAAGACCACAGACACATGGAACATTGTTAGAGACTGAATATGTAATGCCTTATACAAACATGTTATATTTTCCAAATATTTACTAGTCACGGCGCAGTCAATAGGAGTCCCCAAAGAAGAAGAAACTAAAAATCCTATTAAATGGATCTTCAACATTCCAGAGAGTAAGAAGCCCTCCCTGGGGAAGAGGACAAAAGAGGTTGGGCAGAAAATTGACACAGGTGGGATGATCATGCTCTGAGGTCATTTACAAGACATTACCTAAGATGACAGAGCAGAAGGCAGAAGGACCAAGCCCAGCCCTCCTTACCAAAAAACCAGTGTGACATACAGGTAGCCACTGGTGGCCCAGTAGCCTACTATGTCACAGACCAAAGAGAACAGAAACAAAACAGAATGTAATGCTGATGTTCAGATCTGAGAAATGTGGAGACGAGGGACAAAGCCAAGCGAGCCTTGCTTCTGAGGGCATGAACTCCAGGAGAGGAGCAAAAAACAGGGCCGAAATCTGGAATAGTAAGGACACAGGTGCAAGTTTGGGGGTAGCTTGCAGAAGGGATGAGCTTAGAGCCCAAGTTCATGGGGGAGGGAGAGTTGGAGGCAAGGAGGATGGAGGAAGGGTTTGCTAGTTGGTACAAGGCAAACCAGGAAGGGGGATGGAGAAAGCCAGACCTCATCTTTATAAAGCAGGAATCCAATGTCTGTTAATGAATGGATGGGATGCGCTAATAAAACAGGATTCAGCTTCCTCTCTCCCCACATAACAAAGTTTAACGGAAGAAGGACCTTACTCACAGGCAGCCACTGAGACAAAAAGCAGAGGGATGAGGGTGGCAAGGAGTCACAAACTTTTTTTTAATCTATTTTTATTTTATGAATATGAGTGTTATGCCTGCATGTGTGTAAGTACACCCATGTCATGCAGTGCCCACAGAGGACAGAAGGCATCGGATACCCTAGAACTGGAGTATGGACGGCTGTTAGGTACCACGCAGGTGCTGAGATTCAAACCTGGGTCTTCTGCAAGAACAGCCAGTACTCTTAACAGCTGAACCATCTCTCCAGCCCTTTAAAAAAAAGTTGGGTTTTTTTGAGTCACATTCATTTTCTTAGTTGCAAATCTTTGGGCTCAGACTTGGGTAAGAGCAAAGTCCACGGGAAAGGTATGGAGGGAGACGGTGCAAGTTCAAAGCTGGATAAGGAGCTAGGAACGTGGGTCAACTGCAAAGGGTCTCCAAGGTCCTGAACTGGAACCCCAAAACCACACATGAGAAGAGAGGAGGGAGGGAGGCCCCTTTCAGGAGACTGGAAAGGGTCAAGGGGAGGATAAGGCAGAGAAAAACTAAACAGGTTGGGCTCTTGAGTTGTTCTATTCTTATTCATAATTGGGGGGGGGGAGGCAAAGGGACTGAGGGAGAACAGAGAGAGACTGGAGAGTGCAGAGAGGCAGGCTACACAATGGAGAAGGCCCAGAGGAGATGCTCATCTGACAGGGTCTGGTGCCTTGATAGAGGTGTTCTGATTCCCTCAGGGACCCACTCCCTGTCTTCACCCCATTCTATCTGCATATCATTTACCTGCATTTAGCTAGAAACCATGGCAACTGAGGAAGCCTGCAGAAATGGCTGAAACATGAGCATAACACAGTGCCACAATGGGGACACCCTTCTGTTTTCTGAGGAACTGGATCCCTCAGCAACAAAGGGTAAAATGACAGGCGGGCTTCTACAGGCTGCTCCAACAACCGAATCTGACCTTTCTGGGATAAGCAAGCTGCCTGCTGCCGTGTCAGGCAGTGAGGGGTGGGGTGTTGGGGGAGGTGGCACACAGACGACTGAAGACCAGTTACCCAATGTGACATCAGTGATAGAGGCACTAGGCCAGGGACCCTCCTACAGCTCATACATGGTCCAGCCCATATGTCCTGAAAGTTGAGGGTCAGCAAGTGCAACGGTAGATGCAGGGAGAACCTGGTTGAGTGGTTAGTGCTGTTCTTGGCTCATACTGAGTGGCTAATTGCTCTGTATCTTTTCCTCACCTATTTCAGAACCCTACAGTTCTACCCTGAAATTGGGCAGGATCACACAAAAAGGTATTCTTGAACCCTGAAATTCATCTCTTGAAAATCTAATTCGATGGGAAGATACTTAGTAGTTAGGCCAAGAGGGGAGAGCCCCATGACCAGATCAATACCCACGTTAAGTCTCCCATCTCCTCACCTGGCCCACCACAGTCTTGTAGCAAGAGACCAGGTGTCTATAACCAAGAAGGAACCCAGCCATGCTGGCTCTGATCTTAGATTTCCCAGTTTCTAGAGCTATGAGGAATGGATATTTCATTGGCTCAGGCCATAGCACTTTTGTTACAGAAGCCCACACTAAGACAGAAAGTAAAGGTTTCAGTGGAATGCTCAGCAGGGAGCTGAGACTGCACACTGAACCAGAGGCATCACAAAGTTTCCAGAGCCTCCTGTTAGACACCGGAGTGTCTCTGTGCTCCTAAGAGCCCTTCATCCCACCACAAACCGAAAACGCATCCCCAGCCCCAGGATCCACCAATCAGTGCACTACCTGCACAGCCAAGCGCATTACCAAGACAACAGAAGGGATGAGGGACTGCAGAACCCCACATCCATGACGGGATCCTCAGGCCCGGAGTCCTGACACTCAGAGACACCCGGCAGTGTACAAACAGACTGAAATGTTGCCTGGACCCTGAAGATTTACTGTATCATGATGAGCGTTTTAACATCTGGGAGCCTCACTGCTGCTTTGGCCTCCCTGGTCCTCTACAGGGTCCTCCCGGACACCTCACCCACCATAGCTCCTCCCAGCTGAGGTCAGAAGCGTCTGGGATGAATGCAAAGGAAATGCCCTGCCCATGCCCACAGGCTCCCAAAGGCTGCCTGTGCCGGGGTGGTCCTTGTAGCGGTCCCGGCTAGTGGTCAGACACCCTTGGTCTTTACAGCCATGCTCCTGCCAGCCACAGAGTTCCTCAAACAAGCCTGTGAAGGGTTACCCTGCTGCCGTTGCTCCTACTGCCATTGCAGCAGACCCGGTCTACACGGAAAATATTTTCTGAAAATAATTCTGTGACTGGAGGGAGAGGGGACCTTACCTGCCATAGGACCATAGGAGAAAGAGGGATGTGGGTGTGGAGGGAGGGAAAAGAGAGAAAGAGAAACAGAGAGAGAGACAGAGAGACAGAGAGAGAGACAGAGAGAGAGAGAGAGACAGGACGCGGGAGGACCTGCCGAGGAGGAAAGAAGCGGGAAGACTCTCAGAGACATTGGAGCTCAGGTAGGAGCTGTCGACAGAGAGACAGGGACAAGAGAGGTCATTTCCTTTCCTCCCAGACAGGCCTGAGTTTGAGGCTTGGCGCAAATACCAAGACAGGGCTGGCGAAGAGAGAGGTGTGGCCTACTGAAGGCCATGTCCAGGAGAGTCCAGCAGCCATAAACTTGAATCCCAACCTAACCTCGCCTAATTCCCAGCTCAGCTGGGCTGCAGGTGACTCACTCTGCTCGCCTGCCTTGGTGTCTCCATCCCGTAAAATATAGGACTTCTGACCTCACCGGGAAGCAGGAAGATTAGCTCATGTTCATAAAGCGCTTTGAAGATGAAAAAGCCTGTGCCTAAAGGGGGCTATTATTACTATAACTACCTGTGAAAAAAGAGAACATGGATTCCCACCTGTGTCTAATGATTAGCCAGAGGGCAGGGAGCAGAGCCTCGCAACAGTGACTCTTAGTGGCTTATATATACTACAGTCTGGGGTGGGGAACAGTGCTTCCAAGGTCCTGGATGCGGAGCATCACAGGGTACCGTTTGGCCTTAGAGACGGTGCACAGAGGGGAAAGTGACTCTCTTTTACATTCCATTTCATTGTTTGAAGACAGGGTATCGTGGGTTCCTAGACAGCCTGGAACTCAATGAGGAGACCAGGCTGGCCTTGAACTTGTGGCAGTCTCTTGCCTCTGCCCCTCAAGTGCTAGGACTACAGATGTGTACCACTACACCCTGCTCTAATTTCACTTTTAAATCCTACCTACTGTTTAGGAGAAAGACACCCCATGTGGGCCTGGCTATATCATCTCCAAATGTGCCAATTTCTTTTTGTTAGACACAGAAAAGTAACCTGGGCTTCCGAGGCCCGCAGACAGTAGTGGGTACCTTTACAAACACTCCTGAGATTCCATTGTGCTACGCTTTCATCTTACTCCTGTACAATTAAATGTGCACAATGCAACACCACTTCACTAAAACTCATTACAAAATAATGTTTATTGCTGGGCACGGTGGAGCACGCCTTTAATCCCAGCACTCAGGAGGCAGAGGCAGGCATATCTCTGTGAGTTCGAGGTCAGCCTGGACTACATAGCGAGTTCCAGACAGCTGGGGCTACGGGAGACTCTGTCTCAAAAAATATAATAATAATAATAATAATAATGATAATAATAATAATGATGATGATGATGTTTATTTAAATCGGTTTCTCAACCTCAGTCCTAGGGGCATGTTTGGCCAGATTACTCTTTGTGGCAGAGGTTGTCCTGTGTCTTGCAGGAGGTTAAGAAGCACTGCTAGGGACTAGGGAATGTGACTCTGTCGGTAGAATGCTCGTCTATGCATAGTTGAAGCCCTGAGTTCAATCCCGGTATTGTATAGTGGTGCATGCCTGCAATCCCAGCACACAGGAGGTTGAGGCAGGAGGATCAGAAGCTGAAAGTCATACTCAGCTGCACAGCAAGTTCAAGGCCAGCCTGGGCTACCTGAGACCCTGTCTCAAAGGAAAACAAAGCACAGCTGGATGTCACTACTCACGTGGTGCCTACTGGCCACCCACTAATTTTCCAGGTGTGACAATCAACACTATCTTTAGACATTGCTCAGTGCTTCCTCGGCCGGCCACTTGGCCAGGCTTCTTTGTTGAGAACTGCAGTTTTCATTCATTTTTAGCCATTATTTATTTATATTTTATGGGTACAAGTGTTTTGCCTGCATGAATGTAAGTGTACTGTGTGCATATAATGCCTGCAGATGTCAGAACAGTCTGGAACTGAAGTTACAGTCAGTTGTTAGTCACCATGTAAGTGCTGGGAACCGAATCAGGTCCTCTGCAAGAACAGCCAGTGTTCTTAACCACTAAGCCATCTCTCCACCCCTGAGAACTGCAGCTTTTAAATCAGTTCAGGAAAAAAGAATTAATTTGAATGGTAAAGACAGTGACTCCAGGTTGGGAACCCTGATAACAGAGAAGTTGTCCTTGCCTGTGTCTGCTTCAGAACCATGATTCTGGCTCCTGAGGGCGGGTACGAGTTCCAGGACCTCCACCCCAGATACCATCATTCCAAGTGGCTCCAGTGCTAGCTGATGAGCACGGGGTGTAACCATTTCTCGAAGCCACAAACAAGAGTGTCAAGAAACAATTTTCATTCCAGGCCCTTCCCTGGGGTCATGCCCTGCTTATCAGATCTCTAAGACATGGACAACACCTGCTTGTCATGCTGGTCATACAAGCCAGAGAACGAGATCATGGGTGGACTTGGGAAAGCAAAGGTGCAGGTGTTCAGCAGGGTTCGTAAGGTCTGAAGAGTCTTGCCAAATCCATTCCTTCCTCCTGCCTTACCCTCAGAGAACCCGAGGCACAGAAAGAAGGGCTCAGGGATGGGTCCCAGCGCAGGTCCAGCTCACCTCCCGTGGTGCTGATTTTCTCCAACCCAGCACCTGTGGCCGCAATCAGCCAGCTAAGGAAACTGTCGCTACCCTGATAATGAAGATGTGGAGCACGGGTTTCTAAATGGGCAGCAAAGCTGCATCAGTGGAATCATTAAAACCTGCACCGGCAGCCACCCAGCAGGTGGGAAGAAAGACCATTCTGCCACCAGTCACCACCCAGGAACCCCAGAGCCCTCTGCAGAGAGCTGCCCTCCGAGGCCCCCACCTGGCAGAGACATCACTGGGCTTCCTGTGTTTTCCTTCCATCTCCCCTTCTTCACCTCCATCTCCTGAGAGCACAAGGAAGCTAACCTGCTCAACTTCCTGGTTCATGCAAAGTTAAGACTGTCAGTTACACAGATGCCAGAGAAAATAATGCCTCATTTTGAAGATCTGGTGTCAGCACTGCTCAAAAGATGTGTCTGTCTCGGAGACTAGCACGGGGCATCTGAAACAGATTTCCACCTCATAAAGAAAAGGGTTTCTCAGGCCATCCAGAGAAGGAAAGATCCCTGAGAAAACAGGGTGTCCATGGTCAGTGTTTCTGGCTCTACCTTCTTGGCTACGCAAGCATGAGGACCTGAGTTCTGATCCCTAGTACACATGTTAAAAAGCCAGATATGTCCATTTGTGCACATTTAACCCCAGCACTGTAGGGGGTGGGAGCCAGTGCATGCTACGCCCTGGTCATTCTTGCGGTCAAGGATAGGAAGTCACTTGGATCATTCCAGTGTACAGGTGGGAAACCTTCAGGCCATACACATGACAGTTGACATTAATAGGGACTGGCAGGAACTGAGCTCAGCTCAGGGAGCTGCCTGGTTACACTTACCTTGAAATCTGTAAAACCATATCAATATGGGGTATCATAGAACATTCGTATGGTGACTCTACCCATGGTTCCCCAGCAATCAACAAATCAACCTTCACTGAACCTACTACACATGAACTCAGCACTAGGCCCCTGGGGAACAGCGGGACACCTGAGCCACCATCTGACCTCTGAGAACCTTGCATTCTGGCACATTCTAAGACATGCCACGAGGTGATGGTAACTCACGGTCAAGTGCAGGGCATAGCTACTAAACACTAAGAAGCCAAAAGAAATCCTCGGGAGACCAGAGTGGCTCCATGGAAGCGCTGGCTCTTGCAGCAGGGACTGATAGGGTAAGCAAGACGCAGGCCTGGACATGGGATCGTAGGCCACAGGTAAGACCACAGACAAGGTGGTCTTGTCTCACTCCTGTTCTCTACAGCCCTGATAACAGTTATACTGCTTGGCTTCATGGTAAGACCATGTTTGGGACACTCTTAACCGTCTATTAAGGTGACAATTCCCCTCCAAAAGCAAAGTAAAAAATGAGACTGGGGATCTAGCTCAGTAGGTAAGAGTGCCTGTTGTACGAACATGAGGACCTCAGGTCTCCAGCACCCACATGAAAAGCCAGGCCATGTAGGTGCACTTGTAACCCCAATATTTTAGGGGATGAAGACTGGGGCTTGTTGGACAGCCAGTCTGGGCAGGGGAAGGGGGCACAGGATAACAGTGAGCTTCAGGCTCAGTGACAGACCCTATACAAAGGGAAATGTAAAAAGTGATGGAGCAGGATACCCAACATCTTCCTGGGGCGATCACACGCATGCACCTGCTCACACATTTCATACACCATATTCACATACTCTGCCACCGCCACCCTACAGAAAGAAAAGCAAGACACTAACCAACATTGGTACCCAGGCTCACCGCTGTTCAGCTTCAGGACGCAGGGAGCTTTAGTTTGCGGTTTTCCCCTTGCTGGGTGGGGTGCACTGACTGCATAGTCACAGGTTTCACCATGGCATTTTCCTACATATACAACTTCTAGAACATGGCATTTCTTTATCCAAAAAGGATCTACAGGGTGCCAGTCCCGGAAAAAGAGAGGAAATAAGTCCTGGATCTTGCTCTCCGAAAGTTTCCAGTCTTGAGAACCTTGAGAAAGGGTGGGGAAAAAAAAAAAAAAAAAAAAAAAAAAAGAAGATTCTAAAAATCTATGTGATGGACAATTGACAGCTCCAAGGGTAGGCAGACTTTCACCTCGTCCTGTCCCCACACCAGCAGGGCCTCATGATTTCCCAAGTGCTACCAGAATTCGGACCCTTTTGACCATGTGACAAATCCCGGAGAAGAAATGAGCCAGGCATAAGGCAGGCCTTTACAAAGCCACTACACCATGCGTGTCCCCGTGGGAATCCACGCAGGGGGAGATTGTGGGGCGGGACAGAATGCAGAGAGGCAGGTTCCGCAGCTGTGCACAGTTTCCTTGCTCACCCAACATAGAGCCCCACACTCCCCTGAGGGAGCTGTGGCCACCTCGCAGCTCTACAGAAGGTTCTAATGAAATCGTCTTGCAAAAACATGAGCCAGCAGGGTTTGGTCTCAGGTCCACTGTCTGCTGTCCTCTGCCCTAAAACACCACATTGGAAAGTTCCCCTTTCCTGGCCATATTCTATGGGTGCCCACACTGCACCCCATCCCTTTGCTCTTGTTTAATTCCACGGCATTCATCACCTCTGGATCTATGCATCTGTTGGTTTTAGAGTCTGTCTTCTCTCTCTAGGGGTGGAGAGCAAGACATTTTCTTCTTTGTTCACTGAGGCCGCCAGCACTTAGTAAGCACTGAGTGAATACCTGTTGGGTGAATGTGTGAGTCTTATCCATCTGTTTGTGTCACCAAGCAATGTACAGATCTCATACTTTGGGGCTGGAGAAGACCTTCAAAGGTCAGCCAGGTGGGCCAGAACACCTCCTTGCCCCCAGGGAGGCTGTGTGCCTGCTGAAGCAACCCCACAGATCTAGAGCTTTGATCTTTGTTTTTATCCCCAGCTTCTGGAGAAACAGAGCAGTGTGATCGATACTCCTCAAGGCTCAGACCAAATCACTGCTCTCTGCAACAGGGTGACCATGCCCTAACCAACTGCACTTTCTCTCAGAATCTGCCAATCTTTTTTTGGGCGGGGGGCGGGGGGAATGAAGCAACAGAAATAACAAAACAGAATATAATAAGCAAATACGTAAGCCTGGCTTCCTTTTTAGAGGCTGATACTCTTCTTTTTTTTTTCAAGAGAAAATATCTATCCATGTGTCTTCCGCAAGCTACTCTGAGTTCATCCTCACTGAACTCCAAAACTCATTTCTCTGTGCTGACTTGGTAAAATCTACAGTCCTAAACCCTGCCCAGCTTCTAAGGTTTCTCAGAGCAGATTATAATCCCCAGTCTTCCTTTTCTCCTTGTGAGTCACAACCCGATGGCCTTCCAAACAGTGTTGATGGCTGCAGAAAGGAAATCCTCCCACAGAATCCGTGAAGGACTCACACTGAAGCTTTCAGTTAACACACGGAGGGCAATTTCCCTTGCACTGGACCCCACCCCTGGGCCACTCACTTTTCTGCCTCTCTGTCCTTTGGACCTGAACTAAAGGGTCCATGCAGCCTCCAGTCCCTGCCTCTCAGCCTAGTATTCTCCGGCCACACTTTCTGTCCAACCGGTTCTTCCCATTATTTTTGTTTCTGGGAGGATTATCACCATGGTGATGTCCTGTGACAGAGGCAGGAACGGAAAGAAACCCACCTGTACCCTACCCTTAATCCCTGAAAGCAAAGCACATCTAAAAGCAGCAGTCCCCAGATAATGAGAAAGCTGACCGTGATTCATATCTACCCTAAAACAGAAAAAAATAAACTAGAGACTAGCTGAGCTGTGACCGAGATCCATGAAGGAACCTTAGTCAGGAGCATGTCTCTGGAGCTCTGTATACAACCCAGCACTGGAAGATTTGCTTGATGTGTGTTTTCCTTTTACAAAAAGAACGTGGCAGAGAGGAAACAGAAAGCTGTCTCTGATTAAGAAAAAGGAAAAGTGATTTTGAATGTGACTGAAGTCATTCCCCATGACCCAAGGAGTCTCGCAGGGCACATTCACCTCCTACCAGGGCAGCGCTGACCTTTTCTGTTTGCTGTGACCACAACGTGGCCCTTCAGACCAGGACCTTACCCGGGAGTGGGTGGAGCGAGCTAAACCAGGCCCAGTTCCTGCGTGTTAGCTTATTATTGAGTCCACAAATACTCTCCTCCTCCGCTGCTTATGAGGAACTGTGAGGTCTGGAAGCTGGGAGCACTCACTCCGAGCAAGAATAAGGACTTCATTGGAAATGTCTAGCATCATCTCTGCCCAGGAAAATCTCACGGGTACCCAGGGCAGGGGCTATCAGCACAGACTCACACTGCAGACAGATGGACTCCCTGAAATGACAGTTGAAAACTGGGAACTTGTAATGGTAGCTTGTCACTTTTAGGAAAGTTTATTTTTCCTAAATAAGGAACATGTCCTAATGTGTGTGCCCACAGGTATCCAATGAACAGAACATCGTGGATCAAAACCTGGAAGCCAAGTCATGTCTACAGTGCCTGTGTCACATCACCAACCCCCTCATAAGAACTCCATTCTGGGACCCTGTCTTTTTATGTAATTGTTTAGGGTGTGTACATCTGATTTGGTCTCTTCTTGGCTTGGAGATAAACTAAATATTTTAAAAGTTTGGGGGCCCTCACTAAGCCAGGAAATCAGGTGCAGCCAAGAATTTTTCAATAGGAAAACACTGTAGGCATAGAAAAAAATACAATTACAAAGGAAAGCCCGGTGCGGCAGCACACGCCTGTAATCTTAGCACTTTGGGAGTCTGAGGTAGGAGGATCTAGAGTTGGAGAGTAGCCTAGGCTACACAGCAATTGTAAAGCCATATTGTATGATGCCCTCCCTCCCCCATTTCAAAGAAACAAGGGCGAGGGATAAAGCTTCGTGATACAGTGTTGGCCTAGCCTGCCCAGCACCAGGAAACAATAACCTACACACGTAAGAGAGATTTAATGAACAGATGATGGTTAACAGGGAGAAAGGAAAGGCTAATAGCCGTGGGTGGTGGTTTGGTCTGCTCGGCATGCTTACACAGTTGGGCTCTCTACCTTGCCTGGTGAGCTACACATGTAGCAAGAGGCCTGATGGACCAGCGAAGCAGGAGAAAGTTGTTGGAGTCCCAAGGCTGATACTTGGGAGTCAGTCAGCAGGCTCTCTGAGGTCAACTAAGGGCGGCCAGCCCCCTCTGACCACATTATAGGCAAGCGCATGCCAGATGCACAGACATCGTGGTTGCATGGCGAATGTTTCATGAAAATCATGGGTTTGGAGCACGATTCTGTGGAGGGAATGTCTTTGTGCAAAATGTTGGGATGACTATTGGTTGGCAGCCTATCTGTCAGAGAGCCACCTCCTCCCCTTGAACAAGCTCATGAGAGTTCCTGCCACCCTGGAAGGAACCAGAAGCAGAAGCTAATAATGAGAGTCCCAGAGAGGATGAGACACACATGTGCATGCATGTGCATGCACATGACATATACACGGATTCACACATGACACACATACACACACAACATGCACATCTACACACAACACACATATATGTACATGACATATAGACATATATGCATGAAACACATACACAACACACACACTTGCATAAACTCACAACATACACACTACACAAGAAGGTCCGGATGTCCATCATCTTTGGCTTGGCTGTCTCACCCAGAGAAGCTTGGGTGTAACCCCTGGGAACAAGCTCCTGTGAGGCCACACGTGGATGAAACTCCTTTCCCAGTGACAATGACGTCATGTCTCCTAGGCACTGGCTCCCTTGGGAACATGTGAGTGGGTCCCCTGGGGCAAAGAGCAACAGCTCGGGGTGATTCATAAATGCTGCTCCCAGCCCTGTCACCCTGGATTTGCAGTTTCCGTCCATTACTCAGCCTCCTTCCTGAGCTCATGTCCAGGGTTGCTCTACAGACCTGCCCTCTGCGGCCCCCGGCTGGGCACTTGGGTGAGCAGCAGGCGGCGCTTGAGGCAGCCTCCTCTTCATCCCTGTCTTCTCTTTTTGGTTATACCCAAGTAAACACCATATGCTATATGAGGAATTGGGAGGAGAAACTGGGGTGGGGGTGACAGAGGCAAGAAAAATGTTCCCTCTGTTGAAACCCATGAATCACCGCACGGGTGGCCTCCTTTAAATCAGAATGACACCTTGGGCTTACTCTTCAACCACAGTCCTCGGCTTTGAAGCCTCTGCAATCTGAGAATTTGAGCATTTGAGGGTCCTGGCCAAGTGGACCAGGCAGAGCATCAGCAAGCACTTCTAACCATGAAATCAAAGTCCAGCTTCCCAAGTGTGCTGTTTCTATAGGTGCCCCTCTGGCAGGAAGGAGGAGAGTAGAGATTGGAGGCTCTCTTCCCTCCCTGTCCCCTACAATAACACATTCAGCAGCCTGGCAGAGGCCCTGCTCCAGGGAACTGTAGGCCCCACACCCTCTGCAAACACATACAAACATCAGACCTGAAACCCAGAGGTTCTGTCTGAGAAAAGCACAGAAGTATCATCATAAGATCTCCCCAGAATCAAACCCTCTGTCCTCTTTACTTCTCTTATTAAAGAAAGACCCAGAGGGGCTGGGGAGATGGCTCAGTGGGTAAGGGCACATGCTACACAAGCATGGAGATCTTTGTCTAAATCTCCAACACCGTCATAAAAAACTGAGGGTAGCTGGACACTTGTCTACAACCCCAGTGCTCTGGGAGGCAGAGACAGGATTGCTGGGACTTGCTGGGTCCAACCTCTCCTCAGGTTCAGTTGACAGAGTGATACAGAATGACAGAGCAGGACACCTGTCATCCTCCTCTGGTCTTTGCACAGGAATATGGATGCACAGGAACATGGAGACATACAAACTTAACACACAGATGTGAATACACCAACATCCCCAACACACACACACATACTAAAACACCAGATACTCTTCTTTTCCCTTGTTAGTGGCCAGTAGATTCTATTCTGATCCACACGAGGTACAATTTTTGTACTGTGGTCCTCTGCTTAACAGCAACCCTGCTGATGTGCTCAACGTTGTGAGCCTTAGGTTCATCAGAACAACAGGACTGTGCCATGCTGGCTTGTAGGCAGGAACAGACACTAGGCAAGTTCACCCATGTGGCTGGGTTCTAATAAAACTGCACTGAGAGGCCCTGAAATTCCAATTTCACATGATTTTTCCATGTCACAAAATATTCCTTAGGGTTTTGGGGGGGGGGGGCTCTTTTTTCAACTTAAAATACGAACATGCTTCTTAATTCATAAAACAAGGCTGCAGGCTGATTCTGGTCCAGGTGACAGAGTTTGACAACCACTGGTCAAGAATCAAATATTTAAAAGGAAACTCTCTGAGAGCTTTCTTTTAAAAAGAAATATAATAATCATGATAATAGCACGTGGTCCCATGAAAGGATGCCATCATGGAAAACCTCTGTGTTCTTGTATTAACACAGGAGATGGGTAAATATTGTCCCTGATTTCATAGACCTGAAGACTTAAGAGAATACAGCTCATTTGTCAAGTTTCCATAGTAAGGATTTAAATCCAAGGAATCTGACTTCTGAGACACCAGGTCATGTGTGTTTGCCATTCCCAACACACGATCGGGAGGAAGCAGGTAAGAAGGGGTCTGAGAAGCTGCCCCCTTGTGCTCATGGACTAATTCAGAGAACCCTCCCATCAGGACCACCACTCTGCAGGGCCCTGTTCCTCCCTTCTATACCAATTCCTCCCCAAACATTTTATCCAAGTTCAACACAGTTTGAATGCCTCCCCCTGCCCCCGCCCCGGAACTGTACAGGATGGGGCAGGAAGAGTGGACGCACTTTACCACCTGTGAAATGCCAGCTTCTATGGCGGGTTGCAAAACTGAGCTAAAAGTTAACTGGAGGCAAGTGGACCTGGGAGTGTTACTTTCCTTCAGCTCCAGAGGATGAATGGGCCCACTGCCCAGTGATGTTCTGACCCAGTTTCCCCAGAATCAGCATTCTGTCCCATGCACACACCCCAGTACCAAGCCTTGGCCTCCTGATATCCCATTTCTGCATTTCCCCAGTCTCCACCATCCAGGCTGGATACAAAATGCCCTCCACACCGGGTCTCTCCTTTGCTGCCACCCAGACAGGCTTCCACCCAAAACCGGGCCCTCCCCCAGGGAAGACAACTGGGTGGTTGCTTTTGGTTTTGGGCCCGCTGCCCGAATTTTTTTTCCATCCCGGACACCAAGGTACATCTGGGAAGACGAGCACACTGCCTGGCTACCTCTAGGTTCACCACACCCAGCGGAAAGCCGTGGATCCTGGACAGAAACCCAACCAGCGCTCAGGAAAGCCGTTGGCTGGAGCAGCCCTCTGCCCTCCAGACAGGCACACTGGCTTCCTAATCCTTGGGACTGCAGGCAAGGGAGTCCAGACCACCTGAGTGCACACTTGCTCAGAAAGGCCGCACAGGCAAAAGGCAAGCTTTCTATTATGTAAAACACTTGGCCCCTTCCACGTTTTCTGCATCCTGCTAGCAATTTCGTATCCGGTTTGGGAATTCCAGAAACATCTGTAATTGTCTTTTGTCCAACTACACGTGTGCAGGCTGAAGGGCCTGATCGTGTTCATACCTGTTGCGCCAGGTCATTAGCCCTGAAATGTGGGTATGTTCTCTCGCTCCACAGAAATACCAGGCCACCCCTGGCCCCAACCCAAGAGTCCACCTGCCCTCCTTCTGCTCAGACCAAAGGCACAGAAACCAGGCACCTCGCAGATGGATAGAGAGGGATGCCTGGACAGGAGGACTTGTCTGTACTTTCCAGATCCTCCTACCACACAGATAGCACACGCTCAACCCAGCACCTTCCTCTGGTTTTTGTGTGGCAATGCCAGGAGAAGATATGGAAGGGTAAGGCTCCGTGAACTTCAAGATTCCCAAAGTGCTCTACTGGTTTTGATCTGGTTCATAAGCCCTGATGACCTCAGAAAGGCACTTTTGTTGTTATTTTTAAACAGGGTCTCATATAACCCAAGCTGGCCCTGAACTTGCTGTGTAGCCAAGGCTAGCCTGGAGCTCCTCCTGGTCCTCCTAAAAGTTGGGATTATAGAACTATACCACGATACTGGGCTCAAAAAGACACTGTGGATTATTAGGAGCATTCAAATTGCAAGGGACCTTTTCCCTCCTGAGTGAGTCACTTCTGCTTCTCCGGGCTTGAATGCGGTCAAAATTTCTACACGCATAGCTTCAGGAACTCAATTACACAGTACATGTGATTTATCTGACAGACTGAATGAATGATACACAGTTAACACTTAAGTGTGGGCTGTGGATATTCCTGATAATTATCAGTGCTCAGCCCTGGGATCCATCTGTTCCTCCTCTATCAGCCTAGATCACCAGGCTTCCTCCTCCAACGTTCCCCAGAGTCACCTGCCTCCGCCACCTCATTACTTCCATGACCTCTAAGAATCCATCTCTCATTCGCCCAACTCTCCAGCTATGAACCCACCCTAATGCTTACCTTTCACTTGCTACGGTTGCATACCCTCAGTTTCCACAGGAACACCCCTCTGCCCAGCATCACCCTCTCCTCCCACCTCCCTCAGAGTCAGAATGGTCCGGTCTGGTAATTTTGTTTCTAGGTTGTAATGGTTAATCCTGTCAACTTGACAAGATCTAGAATTATGTAGGAGACACACTTCAGGCATGGTTGTGAAGAAACTTCTAGATTGGGTTAATTAAGTTGGGAAGAGTCACTCCCACAGTGGGCAGAGACAGTGATCTGAGCTGCCTGCTTCCTGACTGGAGCGCGGCGTGACCAGCCGCCTCAGCATGCGCCTACATCCGTGACTTCCCTGCCCTTAAAGCGTGAGCTGAAGTAAAGCCTTCCTTCTTTAAGTTGCTGTTGTCGGGCATGCTGTCATAGTCACAAGAACAGTCACTAGCACACAGGTTTATTGACTCCATTATACCTTAGGACCCAGGACTTTCCAGTACAGAGTAGGCACTGGTTCTACCCAGCTCTGAATCGGACATTGCCCAAACTTCTACACTCCCCGACTCCAGAAACTCACCACAATGCCCTCGTGTTCCCATCTCCGCTGGTTCCTCACACCTAAGCCCTAGCCCCAGGGACTCAAGAAAAGCGGAGTCATTTAGGAGGTCCCACAACTCACCTCGCTTGGGTTCCCAAGCTGGCATCACCTTGAGAGCACATTGCCCACAAGTGCTGGGTCCCTGCATGATCCCTTCCCCAGGGCTACCTGCTCTCATCTCCTCCTTTCCTCCTCCACTGTTGAAGGCTACCCCTGGAGACCACTGAGCAGCCCCTTGCTCTTCTGCATCTCTTCCTCCCTGTCCCGCTCACAGGGGCTGATCAGGTCAACCTAGCTTCACAGCTTCCCAAGCTTAGCCAGTTCCAAGGCCTGGAAGCTGAGACGCTCCTCTCATTGGTTCTGGCCCACTCCAGGCCCAGCAGCCACTCGCCAGTCCTGAGAAGCCTGCCCAGACCCTCCTCTGCAAAGTGTGACCATCTTTCCTCCCTTACTCCCTCTGCTCTGAAAGCTAACAGATCCTTCAAGGCTCCTCAGAACTTTTTCAGACAGCTTCCTGTATCCCCCTGGCACTCTGCTAGGCTCTTCCCAGGAAGACCTTTGGACTGCCAACCCCATGCTCAGAAACTTGATGTTATGCTTGTCTGCCATCCAATGTCCTAAACTTGGGGATGTGATCTTATACACCTGGACCTAGGAGAAAGATTGTATAGAGCAGGTGCCAGTGTGACATGAACGTTCACTTGCCCACGTGTACGCATTAAACACACTTCTCTTTCCATGCAGTCACCATTGGGATAAGTTGTAAAGTTAGCAGTGGCCAGCAGGCAACAGGCTCATACCAGCTGATGCTTACTCTGTTTGCGAGCTGAGCCTGAGGCCTCAAAGGGGATTTCTGCCACAGTATGTATGTATGCTCAGAGACTTCCCTTTGGGACTTCCCTTTCCCAAGCGTGGCCCTTGTGACCCTAAACTCCTCCAGTGGCTGCAGTCAACCATCTCCCACATTTGACTCTTGTGCAAGGTTTTGTTTACATCAATGGCTTCAATGTTTTAAATAATATCACCTTAAATAAGAAACAAGTGAAGGCCAGAGAACGGAAGTGAGGGGCAAATCTAGTCCCTATCAGCAGTAAGTGGCTACCTGCCAAGTTCATTCTCATTCCAGAATAGGCCCTATACACACAGAAGAATCAACTCAGTTCTAGTCATGGATCCATCCTGCCCCTGAGTGGGGAATTCAAAGCTTCCTCCAAGGCAGAGGGGTCTCCCTGTCTCTGGGAACAATACGGAAACAGAAATGAATAGTTTAGCTGGGGGTAAGCACGAAATGGTAGGTGAAGAGAACTGACAAGCCCAAGGAGCTAGCACCTAGCAGCTCTGGAACTCTGCAGTCCTGGGACAGGACAGGTCATCAGCTCAGGGTCCTGTAAGCACAGCCTGAGATGCACAATTTCATATGAAATACCCACCTTTAAATACTGGCGCCAACCCAAACCATTTTAGTATGAGGCATACATAAAAACTCAATATACCCAAACTCAGGCCTGGTGACTGCAGGCTTGTGAATCCTGCCCCCAGGAATGTCTTTCCGGTTGAAAGATCTGGTAAGGAGACAAAAAGAGACCCATCTTGAGATCCTGAGGTTGGGAGAAACCCTGGGTCTGAAAGCTGCCTTTCTGGCATGAGAGGGAATTTCTGAAAGGGAGGCAAGGTCAAATAACCTACAAAAATCCCTGTCCCTGTATGCACAATGCCCACATAGCCACACACGGGCTGCGTGGCATGCTGGGGAGACCAGATGAGAAATAAGCTGGCCGTGTTTCTAATAAAACTCTCCAAGTGCTCTCCTTAAGTAACTACGGATCTGATCCGGGAGTAATAACGTGACAATAAATTAAAGAGAGGAGCCCCAGCGGTTTCCAGCTCCAAGCCCTTTTCTGACAGAACATCCTAAAATCCAGACAGGCATACATAGGAGAAATGCCCCCCGTTATCAGGGCCAACCCATCTTCCCCGTCCCGTCCATAAAACATGATGATTTACAGAGTCCTGGGGAGGGAACCTCCTGCCTCCCCTCTGCAAAATTTATTTCTCTTTAATGGGATGCCATGCCTTTATTTTCCTTGTAATCTCTCCCCGAGTGTTTGCTCACCCTCTCCCAAGTCTGCTCTGTCCTCCTCCGAGGGACAGGCAGCCTGATACCGTGTGGCAGAAGGCGGCCAGTGGAACAACACATCTCAAACACAGAGAAACAAACCAGAGAAACCTGCCTTCAAGCGAGGCTGTGCAGATGTGGGAACACCTCAGCCCCCACCTGGCTTTTATTGGGGAAAGAGACTTATTAGAGGGGAGTAATGTTGGCCTTTGGGTGAAAGATGGGAATGCGGCACGCGGTCGCGGCAGGCCTGGGGGACGGGGGAGCCAATTCCCTCAAGGGAGACACAAGTGATTTATGCTCCATGCACACAGCTTGGGGACTAATGGAGACCAGGATCTATAATTAGACAACCACTACAATTACTCCAAATTCCTACCCTTTCTGACTCTCATTCCTGTCTTCCCCAATAAGCGATTGCACTGAACCCTGGAGGCAAGAGGTTAGAAAGTGAGGAACAGGCTCAGAAGTTACAGGCCTGCTAATGAAGATTCCTGCCTCAGACCAGGAGAAGGTCTCTTCCCTCCAGGGGAGAGGGAATAAAAAGAGCCCTCAGTACAGATAATCACAAACACTTGTCTGTCATTCTTCACAAAGCTCTCTGACAATCACTCATTTGATCCCTGCAACAATTTCTGCTAGGTCTGTAGCACTCTACCTGACCAATGAAGAGCTGAGGCCCAGAGAGGTTCAACGACTCGTCCCTAGGTTACACAGCTAGCTGGTGGCAATTTTTCCTAACTCCCAGTCCTATTTAATTACACCCAGCTAGGTTGTTTGAATTCAAAAGACCAAGTAAGAGGAACCAAATATATACAGGCTATAGGATATAACTGAGAAAAAAAATGCAACAATTGTTGTTGAAATAAAGGACACAAGGACGGGGGCCGGAGGGATGGTTCAGTGAATAAAGAGCTTGTCACACAATCATAAGGACTGTCATTCTGACCCCCCAATACCCACACAAAAGGATGAGTGTGTGTACTGGCCACCAGTAATCCCAGCACTGGGACGGCAGAGAGAGAAGATGGCCCAGGACAAGGCCACCAGCTAAACTCACTGAATCAGTGAACTCCAGGTTTAGGGAGAAACCCTGCCTCAGTAAATAAAGAGTGAGCAAGAGAGCCACTTCAGGTCAGCCTCTGGCCTCCACACACACAAGCACATGTATGCACACACACGGACACATGCAAACATACACCGCACACACACACACACACACACACACATGCAAACATATACCGCACACACACACACATGCAAAACCACAACCATAAAGGCCAAATTGAATTTTTGGAAGTCTATCTCAAATGCCGCTGAGAGAGAAAGAGCCAAGTGTGTATTCTGCTAAGTTCCATCTTTCCAACAACCAAAGATCCCTTGGCCTCTCCTTGATGGCATCCCAAAATTATGTTCTTTTTTTCTTCCCTTCAGGCCCCAAATGCCTTTTAGTACTTGCAATGACTCCACAAGGCGAGCTGTGGTGCAGACATTGTCAAGTGTGACAGATTCCAGATCACCCATAGCTCTGGACAAACACCCTGGCGACCAACTAGCTCAGATGGCTCCCTTGGCTAAGACCGAGGCAAAGGAAAGCACGGGGCTGGGGCCCTGAGCCCTGGGATGCCCTCACCCCCAAAACAGCTGTTCAAAAAGAAAGGTTTTCCATGAACAGGGTCTATGTGTTGCCACACTAGAACCCAGGACATGCCTACTCTGGTAAGCAAGACTCAGTCTACCAGAAGTGAAACAAGCATGTGTGACAAGGCCAGGCACATGTGCACTGTCAGAATTACAGCATACCAATCTTGGCCTGCAGAAAAAGAAATAAGACCAGGTGTCTGGCACAAGGACTCCACCCTACTGAACAACATTAAGGCCAGAATAGATGTCTGGCTTGGTAGACCAGTAGCCTGGTCTTTCGCACCCCAACCCCTATTCCCATGCAAGCATTGTTGCTTGGTGCTAACCGAATGAAGGCACTAAGGAACTCTGCATCTTCTCTTTCACTTAATGCATGCAAGTGATTTCCCTAGGACATCTGGCAATTGGAAAGGCTGGTTTCATTATTATGAGTTCTTAACTGAGCCCTCACCCAGCCTTTATGCTTTGGAGAGAGTACACTGAGGCCCTTTGGGTGCTGCAGAGGTGTCCAGTGGGCAAAGTGCTTGCAGCACAAGGACAAGGACCTGAGTTCAGATCCCAAGGGAAGCCTACTAAGTAGGCCAGTAATTTAAAAAGGCTCTGTCACCACAGAACTGTGGTGGGGAAGAGACAGGAGGACCCTGTGGCTTGCTGGCCAGCCAATCTAGCCAAAATGGTAAACTCCAGATTCAGTGAGAACTTGTCTCAAAAAATATCAGTGATAGATAGGGCCAGCATGGCAGCTTGGCAGGTAAAGGCACTGGCCGCCAAGCTTGACGGACTGAGTTTGATCCCCAGGACCCACATAGTAAAAGGAGAGAACCAACTCCCAAAAGTTGTCCTCTGATCTCCACACACTGCGTGGTAGCACACACATACACACACACATGAATAAATAAATGTAAAAATGGCTTTTTTTAAGGGATAGAGGAAGATACCCTGAGTCAACTTCTGTTTTCCAGTTGCATATAAACAGGCAAGTATGCCTACACTTCTTTTGCCAAAGAAGAATGGCTCCTTACATTAGACCTGTGTAAGCCCACGCCAGACAAAAACACAGCATGGATGTGGGGAGGTTGGGAAAACCCCAGCCCTAGTTGAGGATCTATTGGCAAGTAATAGTTGCTAGGAGAAGAAGAGTCCGTTTACGTAAAAGCTATGATGCCTGATAGGTAGACCAGACTCCAGGGGATGGACTCAAACCCAGAGAAGTTGAAGAATACAAATTACATTCAAAAAGGCCTTTAAAAAAGAAAAATAGTAGCAGATGACTTGAAGTTGGGGAGGGTAGTGTGATAAGGCAAGAGATAGGGAGGACGCCCAAATACGATCAAAACAACATTGTACAGAATCCTCAAATTATCACCAAGTTTTAAAAAAAAAAAAAAAGCTCTGACACTTACTTGAATCTGCTGTACATACCCCTAGCTCCCCGTCTTCCCTCCTGGGTCATCCAGTCCAGCCCTCCAGCAGGCACCCAGCAGGGAACCTGCCTATTCCCAGCTAAATGCCCACAAAGCCCTGGGAAGTGCTAACTGACAAGCCAGGTACTTCTTTAATCCTTTATGTGCCTAAGTGCAACCAGCCCTTCACAAAGGCCTCTACAGGGTAAAAGATGGCTTTTATTCAGAGAAAATTCTGGAACATTCAAAGGAAAGGTGCTCTGACAAACAGCCTGGATGATGTTTTGGTGTGTGTGCGGCGCATGTGTGGTGTGTGAGGATAACATCAGGTGTCAGTCTTCAGGTACTGACCACCTTTCTTTTTCTTTTTTTGAGATAGGGACTCTCATTGACCTGAAACCAGACTGGCTGTTCAGTGAGCCCCAGATCTGTCTGCCTCTGCCTCTTTAGTACTGGGATTACAAGCACATGCTGCCATACCCTCTTTATTAAAATGTAGGTTCTAGGGGCACACAACTTTAATCCTAGCACTCAGGAGGCATAGGCAGATGAATCTCTGTGAGACTCTGAGACTGAGGCCAGTCTGGTCTACATAGTGAGTTCCAGACCAGCTGGAGCTTCAGGTGACCTGTCTTAAAAAAAAAAAAAAATCAAACAAGCAACAACGAATGTGGGTTTTGTAGATTGAACTCAGGTCCTCACTTGCAAGGAAAGCACTGCAGAGGCCAAGCGTTCTCTAGATTTGCCCATTCTCTCTTGCGGGAAGAGAATCTATCTCATACATTAGAGGGGATTCAGCAATGTCCCCGGCTTCTGCCCACTAGATGCCAGCTGCATCACTTCCATGACAACTGGCAGCAACTAAAATGTTTCCAGACATCACCAAATGCTCCCTAGCGGGCTGGAGGGCTGTTTGCCTCTGGTGAATACCACCGACCTTCTGGCAGAGGGAGAGTTAAGCACAAGAGGACCTACTTCATCCTCCTGGGCAGCAGGAGTCCAAGAACAGGGCATTCTGGAACCTCAAGGTGACCCAGGGAGGGAACACGATAGCTTCCTGCATCCAGGCAAGATCAGACTTCCGAAGTGCTCAATCCTTGGCAGAGGCAGAAGAAAGAGATCCTGGGAGAGTGAAAGCTAAACTGAAATGTTTTCAAGAAACCAGGGGCCTGTGTTAAGCCCTCATCTGTTAAATAAGGTGACCCATGTCTTTGTCATTGTACACTTGAAAGCTCCTCCTTGGCCAGCATTGTTAACTCTGGCTCTCCCAATGTGTCTTTCTTTTTCCCTTCTACGGAACGGTCTCTTTGGGTTTCTCCTCAGCACAGGGGCAAAGAGTACTCTGCCAAGGTCTGAGCTGCAGGCATTTACCCAGGCAGGTGGCAGCCTGGGATCGGAAACCATCCTGAGGTTGGAGTAGAGCTAGGACTCTGATTAAGATGCTAAGAAAATGGTTGGGGAGGTAGGGGGAACACAACAAAGACAATTTGTGATTAACTGAGAAAGTGCAATGCCATGTTTTAAGATTGCCCAGGAGATGGAGGCCCCTTTTTGTGAGTACATTCCTTAAAACAAAAACAAACAAAGAGGAGGAAGCAGGAGCCAGTAGATTCAGGGGGTCAGACCCTAACTGTGAAGAACCTGGGAGAGAGCGTGGTGGCACTTATCAACAGTAGTAGATGTTCATGGGGAAAAACTTGTCCTCGTGAGTCTCCTTCATTTTTCATTCCTTTCTATAATCAATCTCTCATATACAATCACTTCACTACCTTGACCAGCATTGTCCAGGGCAGAGGGTACCAGAAAGGCAGCCCTGGGAAGCAAACAGGTCTGAACACAGAGATGTAGGCAGGTGTAACACACATACACACCACACTTCCCAGACTTGGTAAAAGATGTATACTATCTCACTAATGATTTTGGACTAATTACCTAACAGAACAATGCAACTGGGGAAATGCTAGATTTATGCACAAACTCTGTTAGTAAAATTGGGGTCAGGGCAGGCAAGATGGCTCAGGGGGGAAAGGTGCTCACCAACTAGCATAACAACTCCAATCCCTGGAATCCCATGATGGAAGGAAAGAATCAACTCCTAGAAGTTGTCCTCTGACTTCCACAAGCACTCTGAGGCACATGTGCCTCCAACTACACACACATATGTACACATACCGCAAATAAAGAAATGTAAAAGTTAAAAATAAAATAGGCTTCATCTTTCTCATTCTTTTCTGGTGTTTATTTATTTTGCTAATTTTTTAATTTTTTATGTGTGTATGAGTGTTTTGTCTGCATGCATGTAGGTGTACCTGTGCTGTACAATGCCCATGGAGGCCAGAGGAAGGCACTGGAGTTATGAACAGTTGTAGGTGTTAGAAACTGAATCTAGGTCCACTGTAAGAGCAACCAGTGCTCTGAACCACTGAGCCATCTCTCCAGACCCTTATTTTGCTATTTTCAAGACAGAGTCTTGCTACGCAGTCTAACTAGCCTGCTGGTCCCTATGCAGCCCAGGCTGACCTAGAACCCCTGCCAGTTCTCCTGTGATCCTTTTTCCTCCTTTGAACATGGCCATCAGGAAGTTGAGAAAGATCCACATGACTTATGTCTCATGTCTACAGAAGTGCTGCGATAGGCCGAGTTCACAGCAGCTCCTCTGTCCTCCCCCTCCTCCTCCACCTCCCTGAATATCCCACCTCAGACTATCTGGGCCTTTTCCAAGCCTCTAGCAACCTGACTTCATTTACTTAGATAGGAAGCCAAGGCTCTACAAGACCTCACATGACCCAGAAGGCAGGGATCCAGCTACACAGAAAGGACAAAGCCCTCCCCCAGTCGCCGCCATGTTGGACTAGTTCCATACCAGCAGTCCATGAAGCTTAGTTTTCACTTTCCACACAGAAGTGGCTTTTCCAGTTTTGTGTACTTTCCGGGTGACTCTAACCCTGCCACCTGTTGTCCTGTGGAGCACAGTTTCTTTCTTGCTCCTTGTCTGACACAATGACTGGAAGTCTCTGGGGGACAGCCAGTGTTACAGGGGGTAGGTCTGCAGGTCCTGTACTGAGACCAGCCCCTGCCCTGGCCTAGGGCTTCAGGTTAGGGCAGACTCAATAGAGAGCAATGGGGGAAGGTGAGGAAGAACATTTATTCTCAAAAGCCACTGCACAGAGTTCATGTGTATAAGAGTTATGTGGGGGGGGAGGGGGGGAGTTCATGCCCACACAGAGGTCAGAGGTTGACTTCGGGTGTCTTTCTACAGCTCTGCATCTAATTTTCTAGCAGGGTCTCAATGAATGCAGAGCTCCCTGACTGGCAAGTGAGCTCTGAGTATCTGCCTGTCTACATATCCACAGCACTGGGGGGTGAAAGTCTCACATTACCACACCTAGCATCTATGCTAGGGATCCAAATTCAGACTCCTCTGCCTGCTCAGCAGGCACTTTACACACTGAGCCATCTGCCGAACCCTTGCATGGAGTTTTAAAATAATAGGTTTTAGTTAAAATGTCCAAATACAATATACCAGTGGTCAATAATATGACCTAAAAGAAGAATTCTCAACAGAGAGCAGTTAAAGCCTCCTCCTCTTGAAGTCTCTAAAGATAGCTTTGGTTGTCACAACCAGTTGGGGGAACATTTCTGGTGGTTAGTGGAGACCAGGTATTCTGCTAAACATCTCACAACGCACGGCTGGCCCCTCCACAGAACAGAACTGTCTGCCTCCAGATGTCACTAGTGCCCAGTTTGAGAACCTTTGACCTAGAATACAGATGAGATGGGCATGCCCCCACTTCCCATCACCAAGCTAGAGCTTGCTGCAATCTCTGGCACTGAGGAGGATCCATCCTCCCTCAACACCACCTTCTAACAAACACACCTGGGAGTGGGTCCAGGAAAACCTGAAGGATCAGGGCAAAGAAGAACAACCAGGAGAAGAAAAACAGTACCAACATGATTAAATAAATTAGCCCCGCTAATTACCAAGTGTCTAACTTAGCACCTGGAGCAACAGCTGGGGTTACACAGAATTAAGCAAACATCATCCCCAACTCAGGCAGGCTCTGGGTGTGCAGACTTGCTCCTCCTTGCCTTCCTTTGGCAGAAAACTTGGCTGAGAAAAAGCTAAGCAATAAAGTCTTAGTGCAGAGTGTCCGCCCTCTGGAGGTGGGCTCCCTGTAGGAGGAACCTCTGTGTACCTGCACACCTCATGTTCCCAGAACAGATGATGGCTCAAGGCAATAAAACCTCCATTCAGGCTGAGGTCTCAGCTCCTATGCTGCTGACTTCTGCAGGCTTCCCAGTCTCCTGCCTCCACCAGGGCTGTTCATCATCTACTTACGAAATACCCAGAGAATACTACTGTCCCATCTCCCCAGACAGCTTTAACAGCTTCCCTACTCCAGGCCTAACTACACTTTCTCAACTCTCCATTCTAGAAGACCTGCTTATTTGTTTTATGAGGTGTTCCCACAAAGACCTACAGCTCTGCACCTGACCGCTGTCACTTCCCTCCCACTGTAAAGTCTCCAAGTTGTCTGAGTTGGTGGTGTCCCCACAATGCTCTGCGACTCCACACTGCAGTAATGGAGTAGCCAGACTGTCCATGGTGTACAGGCAGCTCACTAGAGCTTCTGGCCGCCCACTCCCCATCACAGAAATGAGCTAGACCTCAGCCACAGGCCTGCAGGGAAAGAGTACCCATATACCCACACACCCTCGGGGACTATGTTCAAGTTTGATTTAGCAGCTGCTTTTCAAGTGATTCTCTGAGATTCCATATTTTGCTGGATTGAATGGTGGCCCCCAAAAGGTATGCTCACATGCCAACCTCATAGCCTGTAGACATGTCCTTATTTAGAAAATGGTCTTTCAAACTAAATTAAGGCTCCTGAGATGAATAATCCTTCATTACCCAGGTATGCCCTAAATCCTGTGGCAGGTGTCCTGATAAGAAACACACAGTAAAGACCGCATGAAAATGCAGGCAGCAGTCAGAATGACACAACCACAAGTCAGGAAAAGCCAGAGCCAGCAGATGTTGGGAGAGGCAAGGACAGATTCTTCTTGAGTCCATGGAGGTAGTATAGGCATCTTGACTCTTGACTTATGGCTTCCAGACTGTAAGAAAACAAATTCTTACTGTTTTATGCTGTTCAAGTGGTTCACAAGTCATTCTGGTAATCTTCTCGTGCACACAGTCCTACTCTGAGTCAACCTGTTGCCACGTATATGCTTTATTAAGTTAAAAAAATGTGGAGTTCTGAGCTTACAGTATTGACTCATTCATGAATACATTAGATATTTATTTTGGCCAAATGCCACCTCCTCAGAGGCTCTTCTCAACAACCCAACTGAAAATGCCCGTCCTCAACCCCCTGTATCTCTCTGTCTCTCTCTCTGGAATCTCTTTAGCCTCCTTTCACCCTCCTGTCTCCCACTAAATATTTATTTGTGTACCTGTAATGAACCTTGTCTCTCATTTGACTATAGAAGAAGGTACATTCTACTTATTTATTGCTAAAACTCCAGCAAGGAAAATATTGAGCACATATTTCATGCTGAAGAATATTTGATTAGATGAATGAAGTCTTAAGTCCTTATGGTCAAAAGTGGAATAGTCTAGAATATTCCATTACAGTCTAATTCTTGAGTGTTTATTGCAAGTAAAATCTCCCTGGGCTAGTGAGGACTTTGACACATATCACACTGGTGACCCCATGAGTTCTAAGTGCATTAGGATTTGTCTTTGGGAAAAAATGGGAATTTTTCTCTGTAGGGAAATTCCTATGCTCCCAATAGATAAATAAAGCAATTGCCTAAAATGCCCCTAAATTTTTAACAAGTTTTTTATCATCTCATTTAGCATCTCCCATTGCTAGCACCCTGTTCAAGCAAATGCAGACTGAGATACACAGTGGGTTAAGAGCCAGGGTAGAGATGGCATCTCCACATACAGAGGTCGTGGAGACGAGTGGCCAATGACTACAGGTAGATTTCCAGTCCTGAGGTTTGCCATGCCCCTTTCTGCACATCTGAGGACATTCATGGCCTAGTGTCTCAAAGACAAGATTCAGAAGGATCTCTTCTTTAGGAACTATAGACCAGAACCTTCCAGAACTGCACTCTGCATTGTCCTAGTCAGCATTAAAGTGTCAAAGGAGTGATTGTCATTATCATGTGAGTTGGTAGGGGACTGTCTTGCCAGGCTTCACTGATGTAGGAGGGTCCCAGCCCACAGTGGGTAGCACCATTTGCTGGGCAGGTGATCCCAGGCTGTATAAGAAAGCTAGCCAAGTGTTTGTCGGTGAGTGTGCCAGCAAGCAGCACTCCTCCATGATTTCTGCTTGCAGGTCCTGCCCTGACTTCCTTCAGTGATGGACTGAGACTTGGAAGTGTGAGCCAGATAAACCCTCACCTCCCCAAGCTACTTAGATCAGCATGTTTTAATACAGCAACAGAAATGAAACTTGAATACTCCCCCTTTGGTCAGTGGGCAGGTGCACTAGAGCAGGCCCTGACTCTGTGAAAGGCATAAAGGGAGCCTTACTCTTCCCTTGTCTCGAGGTTTTAGCTCTGACAGAATCATCACAAGCTCTCTTTGGTTGGGATAATAAGCAGAAGTTTTTAAGATTTTAATGTAGGGGCATTAATAGAAAGAAAAAACGTGGAGTAATGGGAGAATTTGAAAGTTTTCAAGAAACTTTGTCTTCCTAAAGAAAGCCAAAAATATTATTTGTATTTTAGTCTGCATTTATTTGGAAAGCTTACAAAGCTAGTTAGCATGGGGTTCTTTTTCTCCAGCCATCCACTGAAAATTGCTGATTCACCACTGCGTGACTGGAGTCCAAAGACCTTGTTTGAAAAGGAACTCTTCCCTCAGAAGGTGCACAAAAGAACAAGCTGAGCCCCAGCCTTGTGGAAAGGATGCCCCTTGTATAGAAGCTGCTGTCACATCTTCTGCCTCAGGACGACATGTACCTCAGGTCTCCTAATCCCATGTCTCTCACTCCAATCTCCACCAGCACATGACACAGTCAGAGGATTGTCCTGACAGTCAGAAAGCACAGTAATGAGAAAGAAAACCAGACACTCAGGTCAAGAAGAAAGATATCCCCCAGGTGCTTAAGGTCATGGAACCATTCTTCACTGCGGTGGGACTGGGCTCAGTTTAGCAAGAGGCTCGGGAAAGTGGCCGAGTCGATTACATCGATTCTCTCCCTGAAGATAGTCACCGCTGGGATGAGATTCCGGAAAATCTGGGCAGTGCTGGGCGTCTCAGGAGAGGTTAAAATGAGCAAAGTTAAATGTTCGAGAATCGTCAGTGAGTCTCATAATCCCAGATGAAAGTGCTGGACTTGGAGCTATAATGCTCAAAAGTGGCCACAGACGGTATGAAAATGAATGGGCAAATTCGTGTTACAATAAAACTTGACATATATTTATTTATTATTTAAACGGGATGTCCTTGTAGCCCCCAGATGGCCTGGAACTTGCTATATAGATCAGGTCAGCCTAGATCTCACAGAGATCCACCTGCCTCTGCCTCCCAAGTACTGGGATTAAAGTTGTGCACCAACACGGCCAGCTTTAAAACATGATTTTTTTTTTATTTCTTATATTTATTTTATGTGTATGAGTGTATTGCCTGCATTTATGTAAGTGTACCAGTGTTGTGCAATGCCCACAGAGGTCAGAAGAGAGCACTGGATCCCCTGTAACTAGAGTTATGGATGGCTATTAGCCACCATGTGGGTGCTGGGAATGTGGTAACTGGATGAAGTCTGTGAGCTGCAGTCTATCAATGTCTGTACTCAACAGTAAGCACTTGGCAGCAATGGCTCTGTCCTTAAGTATTTTTAAATCTTCTCTTTGTCCAGAATCTGAATTAGTGAATGTCTGCTGCCCCCAAGGGAAAAGGAATCTAAGGTAGAGGGATAAATGGAGGCTTGTGAATCTTCTAAACCAGAGCCCAGACCCCACTCTGCAGCTCCACAGTCCTGTTATTCTTTCCTTTGAGCCAGAGATCAAAGATGGAAACAGCAGGTTATCTGAGGAACTCATCGTGACACAGATCACACAGGGGTGGAAACCCCACATCATACACACGTCATGCAGGGAGGTAGGCACTTGTCATATACATAGCTACTGAAACTTTGAATAACCTTTTGGAAGAACAACCCATTCATCCATTTATCTATCTATCTATCTATCTACCTACCTACCTACCTACCTATCTATCAATGACCACTATCTATCAACGACCACTATAACACACATGCTTCTCCACAGAGGAATGCTTTCAAGAACTGATCATGGATAGACACATAGATGTAGTCATATGGGTGACCAATGTGGTGCTGTTTCTAATTTTGAGGGTTATAAACACTTGGATGCCCAACAAGAAGGTGTTGGTTAAGTGGTTAAAACACACCACACACTGGGCACCACACAGCTGGAAATGCTTAGGACATGAGGTCCCCACACTCCTTTGCTGGGAGGGAAGGCTGTCCATAATGCCAGCATGGCTTTTATTCAAATTATAAAGTAGTATTAGTCCCTTTATTTGCATTCTACATACTGCGGTGGGCAGTGGCACGTGTCATCATGGACAGTTTACTATGGATAAAGGCAGTGACCCCAGCTGGACTGCCACGTACAATTAAATATGTATGCATTTATGTACACACAGATAATCTGGCCTAAGAACATAATATCATTTTAATTGCTAATCTTATTAGTCTTAATGCTTGAGTATGTTGCTTAAAACTCTGACTGATGAGTATGTATCTTTAATACTCATTAGAAGTGCACAGAAAGCATTTCTTGCACACAGTAGGACATAATGTTTGTCAGAAAGGAAAAGACTCAGGAGACAAAATGTCATCAAAAGGAGCTGCATTTTTTTTTCATTGAATGCTATTTTTCTCTGAAGAAAATACATAAATTTTGGGTGCTCACATTTGGAATATCTGGTAAACATTTTCTTGATTTTTCTTGAGACAGGGTCTCGCTGTAGCCCCGGATGACTTGGAACTCCATATATACACCAGGCTGACTTCAAACTTACAGAGATCTTCCTGCCTCTGCCTCCCAAGTGCTGGAATTACTAAAGGTATGCACTACCATGCCTGGCAGACATTCTCTTAAGTTAAGGACATCTGCAATTTAAGGGAAAGAATAAATTTGATTATGGACACAATTTAAACTTCAATCAAGAATGAGACTGTTAGACCATTTGAATTCACCATCATGTTCTTCACAGCTTCCCTAGACCAAGGCACCTTTCACTAGCAATGGTTATGTTACAGGATAGGGTCCTGTTTTGTTGTTTTTTGTTTTTTCTATCACTATAAATTAAAGATGTCTGCATTTGGAAGGTTTGTATAACTTGGGGAATAAATATTTTTCAAATGACCAACAGAAGATGTTTTAAAACCTGGCATAGTAAAAAATTCGGTCTGGGGAGATGCCTCAGCAGTTAAGAGCACTGAATGTCCTTGCAGAAGACCTTGGTTCAGTTCCCAGCACCCACCTGGCACCTAACAACCAAAGGATCCAGTTCCAAGGGATCCTACGCCTTCTTCTAACCTCCGTGAGTACTGCACAACATACAGGCAGACGATACGCTCACACACAGATTGTTTTTAAGTTAAAAGATTCATTCAAGAGGCAAGGATGACCAAAAGATATCAATGGACAGAATAATAAAGGTCACTAAAGTGCTTTCAAATTCATATTGGAAGTAGAGATGTAGTTCAGTGGGGCAGAGTGCTTGCCTAGCATAAAGTCCTAAGTCAGGTTTCCAGCACAGCATAAACCAGGCACGGTCATGTATGCCTATAATCCCAACAGGAGATAGAATTTGGAGAATCTGGACTTCAAGGTCATCCTTAGCTATGTAGCCAGTTTGAGGCCAGCCTAGGCTACATGAGACTACCTTCTATGAATAAATAAATAAATAAATAAAACCCTAACGTGTATCTCTATAGATCTGAAGTAGAATCAGATAGGAGAACCCACCATTTCCTAATAACCCAGAAAATACAGTCTAGAAAAAAATGACATATATGTGTGTGTGTGTCTTTTTTGAGACAGGGTCTCCATGTAGCCACAGCTGGTCTGGAACTCCCTATGTAGACCAGGATGGCCTCAATCTCTCAGGGATCTGCCTCCCTCTGTTCCTGCGTGCTGGGATCAAAGGTGTACATCACCACACTGGCCAGCAAAAATATTTTAAATGCTACTCTGCTTACTAATTTTTGCCTTCAAAAATAATTATTTTTCATAAAAGTGGGTTTATTAATGTCATTCATTTCATTCATTTCATTCAAAATGAATGAAAGTATAGCTCTTAATTTGGGGGTTTAATTTCAAATATGAGACAGGTAATAGTAATGGTCAACACAAAAAAGCTCTTTGGGGTGCTCAGGTGAAGAGAGTCTCTGTCTGAGAATCCACACTGCAGAAGAATGTTTAACAACTGCAAGAATAAAACAGGGATGTTGCTAAAGCTGGGAAAAACAGACTGTAAAAGACATGGGACATAAGATGCATTTTGTTTTTTTCAAATGTTTTCAAATTCTAATTTCAATTTCTAATTTTCCATTAACACACAGTGAACACTGTACCTGAATTTCGACAGATGAGTCAGATACATTTAATAGGTAGAAAAATGCTTGAAAATTTATCAGAGGCCTTCTTTTCCTCAGACTCTGTAACTCAGTTCTAGACAATATCTAACACACAGTAGGTCGCTGTTTATGGTGACTAGTTTGCTTGGCATATCCTTATATTATAGGAAGGTTTTTCTCCTGAACTGAAAGCTCCCTCCCAGGCTAAGGAGAGAATTCAGTGGGTAAAGTGTTTGAGAGCCTGAGTTGGGATCCCCAGGATCTACAGAAAGCCAGGTATGGTATAGCGAAATTACAATCCCAATGTTCCCACAGAATGATGGAAGGTGAAGGCAGAGTCTCTGGAAGCTCACCAGCCAGCTTGCCCGGGGTACACGGTGGCAAACAGCAAAAAGACCTAGCTCCAACCAGATGGAAGGTGAGGACTGACATCCAAGGGTGTCCTCTGACCAACCCACGAGTGCTGGGGATTGCACACTCCCATACCTACACAGAGAAACACACACACACACACTTTTGTAAACACGTCCCACCTAAACACAGACACACATGAACAGGTACAGATGTAGCATTTAATCAAGTGCTACGCTGTCTCCTACAGAGTGAAGGTCAACATTTAGAGTCTATCTTTGGCTGAAGTCTAAAATAACCTAGATTCCTAAAATGGAATTTATTTTCTTCTGCAAAGTAGAACAGCTACTAAATTCTCAAACCACAACAACTGACATGATCATTTCAATGAACACGTTAATAAGGAAGGACCAAGGAGATGGTGGGAAAGCCATGAAACAGCACAGTTTGAGAGTGAGGAGTCTCAACTCAAAAGGAAAGTTGAAAAAGAAGCTTGAATGTGTTTACCTTCCGTGAGCAGGGAGAATCATCATTAACAGCAATGTGCCTGTATCATTAGAAGATGCGAAGAAAGGAATCGTTTTTAAAACCTTTTAAAAGCCTGCTTGGTGTTTGGTCACCTCACACTCTCTCTGGGTGGCCAGAGGGAACTAATTCTGGGGTTTCTGTTTCTGCAGCCATAAAAAGACGCTAATGAACAGGCCCAAGGGGACAGGGCAAACCAGAACGCCAAACACCAAGAGGGCTGGCCCTGAAGAATTTCTGGAATGGGCATCCGAGATTTCAGACACTCCAGAGACCTGTCTGGCACAAGCGGGAGACACCATGCCCTGTCCTGTGTGGACAGCCTCCAGAGGAGAGCTGTGCAAACCACGGCTTTGACATGCAAGTGGCCACTGCATCCAGCCCTGGGCCCTCAGTTCCAGCACCAAGTCTCGGAGGCGATTTCCTGGTTAGACTGGAGGCACACAGACCCCTTATGAGGTTTTCCGCGCCACCTCTCCGGGCGGCTCTGGCCCGTCAGCATGGCTCCCTTGGGCTGCATAATCAGCAGGCCTCCAGTCACCAGGCCCGGTATGCTGCGGTTGCCCTGAGCCCCCTCCTCCTCCGTGGCGCCTCTCCGGCCGCCACTACGCACACATCCCCGCCCTTCCTTCCCCTGCGCCATCTCTCCAACTGTGGATCCCCGCAAGGACCTGCAGCTCCTGGAAGCTACCACGCCGCCTCGCCCTGACGGTTCCCAATCTGCTGGCAGAGGCGGTGTGGGTCTGCAGGGCCATGCTGTCACCACCTCTCATTTAGACACTTCCCAAACTAAGAGGGGAAGAGAGACCTGAAGAGAAGGCAGGAAATCCTTGTCCATCACCTGGAAGCTGTCTTCTCCCCCTCCCCATCTACATCCATCACTGGAAGGTCAGGTCTTAGGGTGTCTATTCCCTGACCTTTAGGGAGGCTGTCTGCCTCCAAAGATCTGACACATGCCTGCCCCCTCTAATACATAGCGGCTGGTCACCCATTGGGAAATGAACCAAACAAAGCTAAGACCACGAATCTGACAAGTAACAGGACTCACACAGCCAAGCACTCTACACCTGGGTCCTTTCCACTCAAGGGCACTCCCCTCAGGTCACACTGACACTATCCTCCCAGCCAAACCCACATGCATGATGCCCACTTTGAGTCAGCCCGCGAAGGGCCCCAGGTCATACGCCAGTTACTGAGTTTTCCATTTTAAGGATCAGGGATGAGGGGGTGCTTCCTTTGTGTTTTCAAAATGTGTTTTCAACTTAAGCACGCAGAATGACTTTTTTTCAACCATAATAATAATAAAAAAAAGTTCTATGACTTTAATTAAATGCATTTATTAAAAAGGGTGAAATATTTGGAGTGGCTGTTTCTGGGCCGGAGGTACATTGATTTTCCAGCGTGCTGGAGAGCGTCTGCATCCGCCCGCTCTAGGCCATTTTTAATGCACAAATAAATCCGCACCTGACGTGCTGAAAGATTATTATGCAGTGTAGCAGCCAACAAAAGTAAACACAGGGGCAAGTTTTAACCTCTTGCAGGCCCATCGCGTTCCTCGCCGGGCCCAGCTCAGGTGCCCATGCAGGATGATGGCTGGCAAAGACTTTTCTTCCACTTGGGCATCTTCCTTTCCTGGAGCCCATCCCTGGAACAGGAGGCTGCTCCCCCACCAGGCTGTCTGCGTGGTGGCACCAGCAACAGGGTAGGAGACCAAAGGACGGCACAGAGAGGAAGATAGGCAACATGTGGTGTTTCCCAAGCCCCCCGCCTTCCATCCTGTTTATAACTGCAGCCGAAGATCCACAGTTCCCACACGGCAGGCCATCACACTCTGCCAGCACGGCCCACTTATCTAACCTCTAGCCACCAGAGCTGGCTCTGCAGATGGAGATCTTGGAGAGATTATTCTCTCTTGGCTCCAGCTGATATGGAGAAGGTGGGAGCGCCAGGAGACAACTAATGGGGAAGCAGGCTGTTGCCATACTTTGGACCTTAAATGATGAAAGCGCAAATACAATACGTGTGAGCTTCTGAAGGCATTTACTGAAAGCACAGGGCAGAACTACTTATCTTGAACTGATTTGCCTAGTGGGGTTAGCAAACCAGTGGCCCTGGGAAGATGCAGACTGCAATAATCGGGAGTTTGGGGTCGATCTTGCTTGGTGGTGCATTGGGATCCAGTGGGGTCCCATATTCTGTGCCCCATGTTTTAGACCTGAGCTTCTACATCTGTACAGTATCGTCAGCCAGAATGAGGCGAACGAAGGATAAGATGGAGCTATGCTCCCTCACATTCTGTCAGCTATCTCGCTCTCTAAGACCAGACTGTGTTATGCAGCTGCAAATAATAAGAGCTATTGTTATTATAATTGATTGGGTGTTTACTATAATCTGAGCCCAGTGTGAAGTGCTTTAATACATTATTTCATTTTATCACCAAATTCTCCAGAGCACAGATCATTAGCCTATTTATCACTTCTCCAGGGCGTAGACCATTAGCCCAGTTATCACTGCTACTAATTTGAACATGGAAGCACTCACGGTCCACCGTGTCATCATTCCAAGTTCCCTCATCAGTCTCACCATCTTCAGCTTCCAGATGAAGAAAATGAAGCCTAATAAATCCAGTTCAAGAGCCAAGAAGTATTAAAACAACAAAACAAATTGCAAAAAAAGAAAAAAAAAAAAAGAAGAAAGAAGTCGGCCACATCAACCTTTAATAAAATAGAGTTTATCATTTCAAATACGGAGGAACTCAATGATGAACAGTGATAAATACAGATAAAACTGAAGAGACATAAATTTGTTTTTAAAAAGAATAAAAAAACACAGCACAGTGAAATATGTTCAAATAAATATGGGAAATTCCTGCAGTGGGTAGAAGGCCAGAGCAGGGTGACCTTCAAGTACCCTGCCAACATCTCTTTGCCAAGCTGACCACTCTTGACGCCCTTAGAATCTGGGGGAGAAGCTTCAGTACACATTGCATGTACTTTTTCATCCTGTGTTTTTACAGTGCTTGGGTTGAATTCACCTTCTGTCTGTCACTGTATATATATACGTCTGTGTGTACCTGGGTGTGTACATGCAAGTGCAAGCCAAAAGTCAATGTCAGATATCTTCTTCAATTGTTCTCTACCTTATTTGTTGAGACAGGGTCTCTCACTGAGCCTGAAGCTCACCATTTTGTCTAGACTGCCTGGCCAGCAAGTGCCTAGGATCCTTCCTGGGTTGTAGCAAAGAGAAAAATGTTTAGTCATTGGATACCTCTCTGTGGAAACATGTTTCTTCCAGTCTAGGAAAGACTACCCAAGCTCTCATCACAGGTTGATCATATTTCTTGTGAGTATCTGCCAATCACGTGAATTGGGGGTAATGTCTTACCTCCTAAAACAGAGCTGACTTCTATGACTAGGTCTGAAAACTTCAGATCGTCCTATTCCCGGACTCCCTTGCAGCTAGGGTACAGCACCAGACCAGATTCTCCTAATCAGACATGACTGTGCCAGACTTGAGCCTGAGGCAATAACTCAAAGCAGCAGAATCCCTGAGAGACCCACTCCTGTGAGGATGCAGACGTTTAATTTGAGGCTATTACAGAAGTTACAGTTAAGAGCATACTAGCTGACTAAAGGGTGGTAGGCAGCAAGAGTTACGTCCTGACTGGAGAAGCAGAGGCTCTAGCACAAACTCCTACATCTAGCATCAGTCAGGTAGGCTGAGACGGACATGTTTAGCAGCAAAGATGATGTCGTCCTTAATCAGTTTTTCAGGGTAAGAGATAGGTCTTCCAAATCTCACTTTCCCAACCTCCTGGAAGGTGAAGCTGTGCAATCCAATGTTCAAACACACCACCCTTTTGGCTTAACTGGCCATATCTGGTTTCTGTTGTATGAACACAGAATACAAAACTCTCAGCCCACTGAACTTAAAATACTATGTTTCTCCCATGGAGTTTTTGTGTTGTTTTTGCCTTTATTAATTTTAACAAATATTAAAATAAAATCACTGCCATGAAACCTACAAAAGAAGAATGCATGCTTCTTGAGAGCATAACTCATTGGATATTCAGAAAATAAACACAACTCCAAAAACAGTACTCACACACAAAAATCAGAGCACTGCCAATCTTTCTCAAAGCCCACCTCGTGCTCAGTGTCTCGGTACCACTCCAAACGGCCCCTGACCTCACTCCCCATGCCACAGACCAGCTTGGCCAGTTTTGAAACTTATATAAAGGTGGTATGTGTTAATCTGGTCTCAGGGTTTTCTTTATTTACCTGTCATTCAACGTTGTGCACAGGAAAGGCATCTGGATGGTGTGTGTAGCTGTAGCTCGCTAATTTTCATTGCTATATAGTATTTTCCAGTGAATAAATATACCATAGATGTTTTCCTTCATTCCACTATTGGTTGGAATGTCTAATTGGGAGATACTATAAAAAAGTGTTACTAGGAACATTCTAGAGTATAAATTTTCATGAAATGTGAACAGACTCGTGCAATGTGTGTATGTGTGTTCATGTGGATGCATGTGTGCACAGAGATATGTGTACACATGACTGCACATGCATGTGGAAGACAGAGGTCAACCCTGGGTACCATTCCTCATGAGTCATCCATCTGGGTTTTTGAGACAGGCCTCTCCTTGGCCAGGACCTTGCCAATTAGGCTAGGCTAGCTGGCCAGTAAGTCCCAGGGATCCACCTCCCTGGTGCTGGGATTCCAAGTGTGTACCACCACTCTGCCCTTTTTAACATGGATTCTGGAGACTGAACTCAGGTTCTCATGCTTGTGCACCAAGCACTTTTCCAACTGAGCCATCTGCCAGAGGCTAGGTGTACACTGATATTACAATTCTACCCTCTGCAGCAACTCGGCTAAACTTTACCCAGCTCAGCGTCCCCATGAGAGGGGAGGAGAGCAGTTTAGATGCTCTATTAACTTTAGCAGACACTACCAAATGGTTTCCCGAAGTGACCACGTCCATCAGAAATATTCTTAACCAAACATTCAGATAGTAAAGTAAGCCCCCAAGGACGAAAGCAAGTGAAAGAAGAGGGCAGGCAAACCTCCACGTGGAGGCGTTCCTCTTCTCTGCTGAAGCAGTCTTACCACAGACAGATTAAGGAGACCTGGATACTTGGCATTTTGCAACCAGCTTGACACGGGCTAAATGGCTGCCAGAGGGTCATCATGAAAGTCAGAGGCACAGATGGAATAAGACTTCTGAAATCTTGGCCTCTGACCTAGCAGCAGAGACTCACGAATTCTTATAGCACCCCTCCCTCAAGCCGTGCACCACACTCCACAGCCTCTGGAAGGGGCCAGCTCAAGTCTGGGTCAGAATCCTGGGCCTGGATGCCTACAGGCCAGAGTCGCTGAAGGCAGATCACAGGGCCTGTACGGAAAGGAGTGGCAGGGAGGAGCTGAATAAACCGAGGGCGAGAGTCCTGTGTCAGGGAGAGGATTTTCAGACTGCTGATTTTCACCATATGGGGAAAATGAAACTCACTGTTGCCAGATTGTATGACTTTTCAAGAAAAGCTAGGAAACTGGACCTTTAACAAACTACTGCAAAATGTAATATGGGTGGCTATTTCAGGAGGTGAAACGTAGTCAACTCTCCCTGGGGAGCTCACACTCGAGTGTTTCCTATTCTTCCACGGAGCACTTCTCTGGCTGGTAACCCCTGTGCTTAAGACCCATGCTAAAAAAAATGTCTTCAATAAAATCAATTTGGCTTCAAACAAAGAAACACTGAATGCTATCAGCCAATCAAAACACAGGCATGGATTACCTCTGGCCCATGTCCCATGAGTTAACCATCGCTCATCTAGAAAGACCAGAATTTTGGACTCACGGGAGAGGTCTTCTGTGATGGCACTGAGCATGCACGAGTGAAAACCAAGGATTCCAGCTGCAGAGACCAGAGACCAGACCCCAGTTCCCTTCCGCTCCGGCCCCTCCATATCCACGACCTCTGCCACCCTGACAAAGTCCATCGTTAAACATAAAGCTCTTAAGATCATCAACACCTCAGACAAGGAGCCTCCCACTTGAGGAAAACCTAATCTTTTTGTTCTTTTCTTCATGTGTGACAAGTATGTGTCCTATAATTATTGCAAGTCCCTGGCCTGGCCCCCAGCCTTTTTTTTTTTTTTTACATGGCAGGGTCCTGAGTGGACTCCCAACACCTGGGAACAGCTAAGAACTTGGAAAACAATTTATCCACTAAATAAGTCATCAATAAGGTGATCTTTGACACACTGGCCCTAGTTTCTAGTCACTAGTCAATCAACTTTCTGGATTGTGTGCTTAACATTCCATTTGGCTGAGCTGGTTACAACTGCCTGGATGTAGGTGGACTGTTTAACTTTTCCACTTGTTCCCCAAACACTCAGCACAAACAGCAAGTTCGATCACTGCCTTCAGAACCTCTGCGTGATCTCTCTCTTTCTTTCTCTCTCTCTCTCTCTCTCACACACACACACACACACACACATACCTCTACCTCATGTTTACACATACACATCCAAACACACATTCATACCCCAGTTCCAAAGGTGAACAGATAGGAACAACTTAGCAACAAACATTCATGGGAATAAACTTGCATCTGCTTTCTCTTGCCCTCAGTCACCCACTGACTACTTTCTAGTTGACTTTCAGGCCTATTTGGTATCTGGATAAGTTTGTGCCAAATGTCCTGTAGTTCCTGAAACAAATGTGTACTGTCAGCAGAGCAGCAGGCAGCCACTTACTGAGGATGTGGATTCTTGCCACACCTGGTGGATGGGCAGAGGCAGGTGTTCCCCAGACAGGAATCAGGACTACAGAGAGGTACTAAGGCCACTGGGACAAAGGGCAGCTGGAAAGGCAAGAAGAAAAGGCTTTCCAGATCGAAGGCTCTAAAAATCAGGGTGCCTATCTCCATCCACAGAGGCAGCCTGCACAACAAATGTTCAAAAAATCAATAATCTAAGTGCTCACTAAACATTGCTATGCACCAGACACCTGATGCTATGAACTCGTGATAGTCTTGTAAGGTTCAATGAGGAGTCTTGGGAGGAAAAAGAACTGGTCAAGGGTTCCCAAGTTTGTCTCAAGGGACTTCAGTAGGGATGTGGGGAAAGGTGCGGGCAATAAGTTATCACATGGCACAGGGTACTGCTGACCTGGGTGCCCGATGTCTAAGCCAGACAGGACCTTCACCAGCCAAACTCAGTAGCATCCCAGTTTTTAGCCAGGATCTATCTGTTCTCCAGAAAGCCTGCCCCCAAAGCTGTTGTTTGTCCCGTAGCCTCCACTCTGCAGTTTCAAGGCTGGTAACAGTATCATGTAGACCACTCCGGGTGGGACAAAGGTGACCTTCCTTTCCTAAAGAAATGGCCAGTGGCTGGGATGTAGCTTGGTGGAAGATCACCTGCCTAGCATGCATAAAGCTCTCTGAGTTCCATTCCTAGTACTACAAGAAAAAAGAAATGCATGTCAGTGTGTCAACAACAGACCCAGAGCCCAAGCATAACGAGGTGTCTCTCCAGTAGAGCATAAAATATTTAAGATGTACCCACTGATGTTGCACAGAAGCAACTTTCTTTTTAAAAAGTAGAAACGTGGCTTCAAAGTAAGAGAATAAAGCCAGCCAGAGAAACCACGGATGTCTAATAAAGATCCTACAAGGTCAGGGCAGGAGAGATAGCACAGAGTTAAGAGCCTTGGTTGCTCTTGCAGAGGACATAGGTTCAGTTCCCAGCACCCACATGGCAGCTAACAGCTGTCTGCAACTCCAGTTCCAGGGGACCCAACACCATCGACTGTCCTCCATGGGCACTGCATGAGACAGGTGCACTTACACACATGCAGGCAAGACACTTATATACATAAAAATAAAAATAAAATATTTTTAAAAATCATACAAGGTTGGGGCTGGAGAGATGGCTCAGTGGTTAAAAGCACTGTCTGTTCTTGCAGAAGACCCAGGTTTGATTCCCAGGACCCACATGGCAGCTAACAACACTCTGAGACTCCAGTCTGTCCTCCATGGGCACAAGTCGGGTACACTTACATACAGGCAGGCATAGCACTCAGGTACATAAAATAAAAATAAATAAATCAAAATGAAATTTTTTAAAAATCATACAAGGTCAAAGAATTGAGTGCCAGGGCACACTATCATGACCCAGATGTCCAGAGAAGACTTTGAAAAGAAAGAAGGACTTCAAAAGTAGGCTGATTCTCATCTGTAGGAGAAAAAACAAAGACACAGAAACCAGCACTCAGAGATGAGAAAGTGGACAAGTCAGAGAGGCCCTGAGACCACTCTGGTCAACCCAGACTCCACGCAATAGGGAGAGCTAAGCCCCAAATGCAGCTGGTATGGGTCTGAGGAGAGCTTCCATCTCTCTACCGTGTAGGAAACAGGAGTCCCTGGGGGCTTACTGAGGCCAGACGGAAGCAATGACTTTGGGAGTGAACAGACCACAGGTGAGAGGATGAGGTGAGCAGTCGAGACGCTGCCTCAAAAAGCCAGGTGTGAGTAAGAGCCTCCACGAGGTAGTGCCATCATCAATAGCCACCAAGCCCTGCTAACACCTTTTCAATACCCTTTCTTGTGCTGCACTGCATGAGAGACCGTGAGGAGGGCCAGAGAAAAGAGGAAGGGTTGAATGTCGCTTTGCATGGCGGTTTGATAATCAGAGGGGTGATGGACTCAGGGAAATTCAGGATGGGGAATTCAACCACAGTGTACCTGCATAGAACAGAAATGCCCAGGTCTAGAAATAACCTCATCACAAACACAGGAAGAGATCACCTACCCCAGCCAGGCATCAGGGGGTGGTGCACACCCACCGTGTGTAGCCATCTGCCTCCTGAGATCCGTGTTTGCATTCACGGCCCTAACCCTTGAATTGAAGACTGGCCCTATGACCTGCTTTTAGTCAACAGAACACAGTGGTCTAAGCCTGAGCTCGAGGGAGGGTTAGAAGCCACGGAACAAACCAAGCTGATCTACTGAAGGGACTACACAGAAAGACCACGCAGAGAAAGAGAAACAAACATCAAAATGACAGGGAAAGAGTGAGGGTCCCAGCAGCCCAGCCGAGCCTGGTCACCAGCCAACCAACTCAGCAGAATGAAGCACTGACCAGAACAGAAGAATCACGCTCCTAAGCCCAGCCCAGTTCAGACCAGAATGATGAACAAAGAAAGCATACTACTTTAAGCCACTAAGCTTTGGGGATGTTGGTTATGTAGCAACAGGCAACTGATAGACTTCCACAAGGCCATTCGTTGTACTGGAGCACCCTTTTGGTTCACACCAACCATCTGACTGCACAGAGCTCTAAGCACAAGCAGATCTGTGACTGTCCTTTGGTGCTAAGATGCATGCACATAAACAGAGACACAGACACAACTACCACCTGCAACCTAGGGGCACCCAAGCTCCACACGCACTTGACACCTATATAAACATGTATCGGGATGCTTGGCAATCAATCCTCTATTAGTGGGCTCTAGAGAAGCCCACGCTCACTGATTCTTGCAGACCTTCCCAAGAACTCTCAACCTTCCATGTCTGAAAATGTTCTCATAAATCTGACCATAATCCCTGAGGCTCCTGAAGCTCATTTCCTCTTGTCCAGGGTGGATGGATAACAGCTGGTCACTGTTTGAACGTTCAAGACATCACTCCGTCCTTCACTGAGCCAAGTCCTCTTCCCGTCAGGAAAGTTCCTGACACTTGCCTCCACAAACTTGATTTTTCAGCCTCTCCTGGAGAGGTGCTCTTCCTGCCTCACAAGAGTCCCTTGGGGATCCTGATAAAATTCAGATTCAGAGCTAGCAAGGCTGCAGTGGGTTCAGAGAGTCTTTGTTATAACAGGCTCCCAAATGTGGAAGCTGCTGCTTCTATTCCCGGGACCACACTCTGCCTGGCTTCTTCCTTCATTTTACAGATGAGGGAACTAAGTTTAGATAGAGGAAGGGCTCACCACTCACACTGGAGCCTTGGATCGGAAAAGGAACTCCCTACTCATGTGTGAGCCTGCATTCAGCATGGGAACCACAGCAGAACCTGCATCTCTAGAAGCCTGGGGCTCAAGCAGTGGATCCCCAGCCATCTCAAGCCGGGGACCTGAAATGGAATCACCCAGGGAGGTTCTAAAATGCAGATTTCCCAGGCCTCCCTACTGGATGGAGACTACTGCTCTGGAGTTGGCTGGTATGGAGCTGTGGAAAACTTATTTTCAAAGCACTGAATGAGTTATTCTGACACACTGTTGGGTTTGGAATATTATCTCCAGAAGACATGGGAAGCAGTGACTCCAACAGGAGAAGACTCAGAAAAAGAAAAACTAGGGAGAGGGTTAGTGTTAACCAAATGATGTAAATGTCACCACAAGACTATCTGGTAAGTTCTATTCTTATCCCCATTTTACACAGCAAGAAGCTGACTCATGGGGCAACTAAACAGCTTATCAAAAGTCATGCTCTGAGTATAAGACTTAATGAGATTAGAACCTAGTTAGCTTAGCTCTGGACTCCACGTCTTACTCACTGTTTTATATCTAAAATGAAGATTCCAAAAGCTTTGGACCATGTGGAAGGCAAGTTGCTTCCCCAAGAGGAGCAGAGTCTCTCAAGACAGAAGCCATGTGTCACTAGTCTAAAGACTACTGACACTGACGTGTGCTCTTGGGATGGGTGACGGGGGGCGGGGGGGAGTGTGATAGGGGACAGTAGGAAATTCTCTGAGTGGACTTTGGAAAAGACCAAGTTAATTCAGATGAGATGGAGTTCTTCCTTGGAGAACATCTCAAAGACAGTTTACCAGCAAGCACAGCCAATGAGCTTTCAAGAGGGGCCTGCATTTGGCAATAGTCTACTCATTTACTGGTCTGGGGAATCTTTCTGTCCAAATGCATTTCAGGGATGCCAGAAAACCAACGCACTTTGTGAAACGCAGGCTGGGAGCAGCAGGTCTCAAATATTAACATATTCAGGCAACATCTCAGTGAGGATCTTGTTGGAAAGACTTGGATTCTGTACGCGTGGGTGAAGCCTGACGACCTTCATTCCCAACAAGCTGCCTAGAGATACTGATGCTGTGGCCCTTTGGCACAGCAGGAACCAGAGCACAAAGCTGGCTCACTGGTTCTGCCCTATTTCACCTCTCTAGTCCAGGCTCACTCTAAGCTTAGCATTCCTGGGAGGAGAACAGCCCTTATGCAAATTCCTGCTTCCCTCCCCCCAACATGGCATGGACTCTGGCCCAGGCCCTCAGGGACCTGCGATCCTCCTAGAGAAGTTCTGTCTTGGAGTCTGCACCCCACGCTTGTCTGACTTTGCACATGTGCCTTAGCATGGGAATGCTTTCATTTGGAAAGTCATTCCTAAAGCCTCACCCTCAAGCTGCCCAAGGTTGCCGGGCATCAGCAACAAGGAAGGGAAAGGAGGTAAAAGTAGGATTAGCAAGGAGCGAGGAGGCCCCGTGAGGTCTTGTGACCAACTGGGCCTCCTGGTGCCGCCAAGGTGGCAGTACCAACGCACAGTGCTGAAATGCTTGGCCCGTCTCCGGAGCAAACACCCAATCTAAACAGACCCGAGTGTGTCTCTGAGCAGACTGTGTAAATAAGAGGCGGAGGAGGGAAAAAAACCCAACTGGCCACAGATCCCACTTTCAAACACATCGAAAGAAAATAATCCTTCTCGCTTGTTCTCTCCCTCCCTCTCACTCTTTTTTTTTTTTTTTATTTCCACTGGTGCCTAGGCCTCGGTGGAGTCAGGCTGGTGGCGTGTTAAAGCCTGCAGCCTACCTGTCCTGCATAGAAATGAAGCCTGTAGGCGTTATATGATAGGCTCTCGCTGCAGGCCGGGAACTACAGCTACTGCACTCGGAGGCCTGGCAGCTGCGGAGCAGAGCATGCTCTCAGAGGCCCCTGAGCTGGGACCTCCACTGGGGACTGAGAGCAAGCTGCATGGGAGACTGTGTGATGAAACTAACTTTCAACAGGCTGGCCCACTGTCCATCCCCTGAGAGCCAACCCTGAGAGCAAACCCAGGACAGGGGACCACCACCCCCCAGAATAAGAGCTGTGGAGGGCTGGAAAGCACGGGCCCGGAGAGTGCATCCTGAGGAACCAGCTCCCAGGATGTCTCCAACTCCATGTGTGTGTACAGACAAGGGGGCAACTTGCTTGTGGTTTGTTTCTGGTTGTGTACTGGGTTTGGAACTTTCTACGAGCAGGGTGGAGTGCAGGGTGCTGTGCCTGTGAGTCATCTGTGGATTAGGACCCGTCACTCCCACCCCCTCTCTGCAAGTTGAAACAATTGAGTTGTCTTTCCAGGCTCTTGCCAACATCTCTTACTCAACCTTGGATCCAGAGGGTGTTGGAGTGGGGAGGCCCGGAGCAGAATCCAGACAGCTCTCAGCTTGACACCAGCCCAGCTGTTAGAACGGCTCTGTGCCTCCCATAACCTGAAGGAAAGTGGGGACCGACTTGGAGAGGAGGGTGAGGAATTGGGGAGCCCAAGGGGGCCATGGGACAGTAAACTGGACATTGCAGGGCCAACATCAGGATGATCCTTCTGGCTCCCATTCACTGGTCACCTTCTTCCTCATTCTCACAAACATGATTCTGACTGTCTCCTTCCCAAAGGTGAGAACCCCACAAGCACTGGTAGGCATGAGGATCATTTACAGCCCTCTTTACTAAGAAGAGACTAGACACAGAAAACAGGCTGAGCCCCAATGGGTCTAGGCTAGTTACATCCTGAGTCTAGGAACATCACCAAATCCTCATGAACCCCAATGGCTGAAATGTAACTGGAAAATACCAGTCAGGGAAACCTGTCTGGTATGATCTAGATCCATGGACAGAGACAATGTCACACCTGGTGTGAAATGCACACTTCCTTTCAAATTTAGAGAAACTGGGGGGGTGGGGGGGGAACGACTCAGTCTGTAAGGTGCTTGCTATGTTAAACATAATCTCAATACCCAGAATTTATTTTTTTACAAAGATTCCAGGTGTGGTGACATGCGTTTGCACTGGGGAGGAGACAGGTAGATCCCTGGGGCTTGCTGACCAGGAAGCGCAGCCTAATCGGTGTCCCAGGTCCCAATGAGAGACCTGTCTCCAAAAACAGTGTGGATGGTGCCTAAAGATTGACACCCTAGGTTGACCTTGGCTATACAACACACGCATGCAAGCACACACACACGTGCATCTGAACATACATATATACAGACATATACCCATTTTTTAATTAAAATCTTACACTAGACCAGGCATGATAGTGCACACTTTTAATCCCAGAATTTTGAAGGCAGAAGCAGATGGATCTCTTTTGAGTTCTAGGCAAGCCAGGGCTACATAGTAAGACCTTGCAAAAAAAAATCTTACTCTAACCTCCACTTCAAATTGCACATACACGTGATATGCAAACACAGACACAGTAAGGTTCACAGTTCTTAAGCTAGGCTGGCTGGGCTCTGTCTGTCTCCATATCCCTAGCACAGGGTTTACAAGGCACTTTACCAACTGAACCATCTCCCCCACCCTAGGAAAGGAGGTTTTCTGAGGGCCAACTAGAGCTAGCCTGACTCAGTCCATCCTTGGAAACGCTGGCTCTCTTTTCACTAATTTCACTGAGTTGGTGCCATGTCTGACTTCACTTGCACAGCACAAGGTAAAGACATGAAGAAAATGACTCTACACACCTGCCAATGGCTGTCACTGGTATCCAGTAGCAACTGAAACTCTCCGCACTGCTGGTGGGTCAGAGTGGGACAGTTTGCAAAGAGCTCGGCTAGTTCCTCAGAGAAGCAGCTGCAGCAGCGTTGAGTGATTCCACGCCTAGTCACTTAATGAATACAAGTGTCTGGGAGACATTGTTCAAGAACAAGAACGTTTGGAATAACTTTATTCAAAACAGCCCAAACCTGAAAACAGAACAAGTACCATTCAGTGACACAGTCAGCAGATACAGCAGGACTCAGCAGAGGAAGGAGCCACATCCTGATCCCTGTAACAATGTGGAAGTCTCAAAAGCATCCCGCAGAGTGAGACTGGTACAAAGGAGTACAGTTGTTCCCTGTCCCCAACCCTAATCTGAGGCAAACACAATCCAGGACCCCTGATGGGACACTCAAAACTGCATATCATATTGAACTATATATATACTATATTTTTCCTATATATACCCAACCATGAAAATTTTAATGGATTAGTTAGACTTGTATCATAGTGTAATAAAAGTTATTCAAAACTGTGAATTACTTATTTCTGGAATTTTCCATTTCGTATATTTAACCTACAGTAAACCAAGAGTACATAAGAAAAACATGACGCACAAAGGGGGCTACCATATACATGGTCTAGCTCCATTCATAAGAGGTTCCCTTAGAACCAGCACAACTGATTTAAGCAGAAAAAAAAAAAAATCAAAAGAGGAGCATCCACATGAGGGGACAGACAGGCAGAGGTCATGTGGAACATGCAGGTGTGGAAGGCCTCAGGTTTACTGTGACACAGGGCATGCAAATTTTGCCTTCCAAAACATCTACAGGTAACTCTCGGTTCTGAAGGAGGACCTGCGCCCTGCGGTGTTTGGAGGGAAGCGCGCAGCCTATGTGGAAGGGATGAGATGGATCCTTTGGAACACATAAGCAGAAATGGGCAGAGAAAGAGGCCTAAGGATCAGGCTAGGTAAGTGGCAGGGGGAGCCACTTACAGAACTCTTTAAAGAGACGTGTATACCAGCTATGGTGGGGAGGGTGTGTTAGCTGCAAACTCCTTTCAACTCTTCTACATGTCTGTAAGTTTCTAAAATAAAAATATTGGGGGTTAGAGGGGAAATTCAGTAGTTACAGCTCTCGGGACTGCAGTTTGGATCCCCAGAACTGATGTACATGCTGGGGGCTGTGGCAGCCAGCTTGTAATGCCAGTCTTGGAAGGCAGAGACAGGGGATCCCCAAAGCAATCTGGCTGGTGAGATTAGCCATATCCATGAGTTCTGGAATGAGAGATCCTGCCTCACTGAATAAGGTGACATGATGGTGGAGGGTGACTCCTAACCTCAATCTTGGGCCTCCACATGGTGCACATACTTCCTCACACACACATGCTCCCACACAGGCAAATACATATACACTCGCATATACATAGCACACAGAAAATATAAAAAGCTAAATAAACATAAATAAATGCACAGTGGGGATGGAAGGGATGCAGGAACATCTAGAGAGCATCATGGGAAGACTGGTGCTGAGGGAAGTGTTCCAGGCTGACACAGCCTCGGAGTTACAGACAGAGGCAGCTGGGAAGAAGAAAGCCAGAAGGAGCCTTCCAGGCCTTCACAGGGCCAGAGCTAAACCACCAGGTAGAGAGATTCACCTTGGGGCCCAGGTGAGAGCCAAAAGTGAGAGCCTGGAGGTCTCCATTCAGTCACTCAGACCAAAATGCAATTTCCTATTGCAAAGGACTAACTAAGCACTTCGTGGACCTGAAACGCCGCTCATTAAATATTATCTTGATGAGTCAAATGTAAATAAAATGGAAACAAATGGATTAAATTTCTCAGCACACAGCCAGGATGGAAAAAAGCAAATAAAAAGGAGAGCAGGACAGCAACACCAGGGGCGGGTGGCAGGAAGGGACCCGGTGTCAAACCGCACCAAACGAGCTTTTGGAAGATGCTTGATCGACTTGCTGATCTCCCTTACAGGCACCCAGGGCTTCTGGACCCAGCTCTTTAATATTTAAATGACTGTGAAAAATATTTCCCCTCCTGGAAGGCAGAGGGACAGGAAACCTTTGAAGCCCTAAGTTATTTAATGGTTTTTTTTCCAAAGGTAAGGCAGTATATTTTTATCCAATATTAAATAAACATTTTCTTAAATGGTATGTTCAAAGCCTTCAGGCCTCTGACGCTGGTTTGGGGCTTTGTTTTGTTTTGTGTAGGATGAATGAGAATAGTGCTTTTTCTTGCCAAATGTTCTAGAATCACAGAACACCAGACAGAGGAAGAGTAACGGGCTAATGTGCTCTTGCAGAGGAGTGAGAGCTAAAAAGGTTCTATGACCAGTCTTAAGAATAGCCTACTGGGGATAGAGCAGAGGGGCCTGGGATCCAGGTCTACCAGAAGGGCACTCTGCTCTGCAGAAGAAAGAACTGGGTGCTAGGTCTGGTTCACCCTCCCAGGAACAACCACAGCAGAGGTGTGAGCTCATGACCAGGAGGGATAAGGAGACTCAGAGACCTCCAGTCCTCAGAACTAAGGGACAACCAGAGCCTATGAACTCACAGGTCCCTATGCAAAGACCTGGGGAACAAAAAGTCACATTTATGAAGGATTTTCCCTAACTGGCCTAATTTGAAGACAGTCCACACAAACACACACACACACACACACACACACACACACACACACACACACACATACACAGCACGATGGTTATTGAGGAACAGGACATGGAGTAGTGCCACAGATACTAGAATGAGGTAAATAATGATTCTCAAATACTCTGTGTTTGAGTAACAGCCTCCAAATAAACAGATTACCAAAGAAATAGAGTTACTATATCAGACAAAACTAAGAATTTCAGGAAAAACGTGTTCAGAGTAAGATAGGTCAAGTACAAAAATCTATTAGGGGCCAAAGTCTCCCAGCCCTTACCCTAAGTAGCTGAGGCACATATTGTTAGCAACCACTCTGCTGCCCCATTTATTTCTGGCAATGGCCTTAGGAGAGCAGGGTCATTAAACACATTTTACAGATTTTTTTTTTTTTTTAAAGAAACCAAGCCATAGACAAAGTAACCACCCAAGGCCATGCAGCTGACACGGAAGGGATTCAAACCAGGTCTCTCCAATTCATTCCAAAGTCCATGCTCTTAATGGCAGCCTATCTGACCTGCCCAGCTGCACCCAGGACATACTTAACCCTGAAGGACCCAGGGAGTCTGATGGAGGCAGGTGCCAGAATCCAACAGTGAGATTGTTTTGCATGAAACTTTCTCTTTCCAGAAGGAATGTGCTTTATTGACTTTTCTTAACACAAACTGATTCTCACTGTAAGCTAGAAAATTAAGATCACCCCAGTGCTTAATAATCTTTCCCAGCGAATTAGAAGTGCTTATCAGTTTTCTTTATCTTGGTATTCCTGGAATCATTTTAGATTGAAAGAAAATTTGCAAAGATTATAAAGAACTCCTTTATCTACTTTAACTATCTTTGGCTCATGTGGACATTTTACAAAATGATGGCATATTCACCAAAAACTAAGAAATTAAGAGTAAACCATTATGATGAAACTATACTATAGATCTTATTCAGATCCTCATCATTTTTTCTACCTTTTTTTTTCCATCTCACAATCTAATCTAGGAGACCACAACAGAGTTCATTCTTATTACTTTCAGGAAGACTACACTGACATATACAGCATAGCTATGGTTCTATGTTAACAACAGCTTTCTAATAGTCTGTTCTGCTGATGGGTGACTGATCCCTCTTCCTAACTGGTGTCTCCATTGCTCTCATAACCCCAGGGGTTTTACAGCTGCCTCATCATATATGGTGTCACACGTAAGTCTCATCAGTTTCTAATCCACTTTGCGGTATTCTCCTCTAAAAGCCTGGACCCTGGAAATCGAGAACTCTAGCTTAGATTCACCTTGACTTCCCTTCCTCCACTCCTCCAGAGAGATCAGTACAAACTGCAAAGAGTTAACAGACTTCCAAGACAATCATTTTCCCCTAAAACTAGACTGATCGGTTCAAACAACCACCCAGAAATTAAACTTTCACTCTCAGAAACTCAAGCTAGTTAGAATTCTCCTCTCTGGGCCTGACAGACAGAGATTTTCAGGGTTTCGGCGTTTCAATCATGGAATTACTTTCGGGGGTCCAAGGGCAACCCCCACAGAGTTTAATTTCCTTCTCATCTCCCTGTAGTGTCTATCGAAACTCCCAGAAGGAAAAGGCTTTGAGCCAGCCCCAATAATGCATGCAGCAGAAAGGACAGAAACATTTAACAGTCAGCAAGTTACATGTCTTTTTTGTTTGTTTTAATGGAAAAGGAATAGGGAGAGGGATCGAGATTAAACTTGCTTCCCTGTCTAGAAGCAGCTTCAACTGAACTTGAACCAGCACCTGCCCAGCAAACCATGCTGTATCCTCCCAGAGAATCCCACATTTTAATCTTTTGGTCCCAGGCTTAGAAATATTGTCCACTGCTATACATTTGAGATGACAGGGGGGGAAAAGGTGGCTGGGAGGAGGGTTTTGAGAGACTAAGCCATGCCCCACACTGGGGAATTCTTCTGCACCATTCTGGCTTGCAAAAAAGGAAAATAAGAAGAAAGACAGAAAACAAGCTACTGGTCAGAGGAAATGCTCTCCCATGCCAAGCTCAGCTTGAATTAATACACAACACAACCTCTTAAAGGGGGACAGAGTTTCTAAATGGGACTGAGGGAAAGCATCAGGATGTAGAGAATATTCTAGAAGGAAAAGGATGACCACAGGAGATATTTTCTTCTCTCTGGTGTTTGCGATCTTTTCACTATGGTCAAGGCCACATCTTCTTGACATCTTTGAGGCCCAGGGACACCAGGTCTGCCTTCCCAGGCAGATCAATGCCCATAAGCTGAGCCAGGCTACCTCTTGGAATGTCTATGGTCTGGTGCAGTGGCTGGCAGAACCCATTCTGTTTTAGAATTCCACCCAGAAACTACAGTAGGATCTGCCCTCACAAGGGAAAAAAAAATTTCATCAGTTACACGGACTTAGCATCTGCCCAGATAATCATCATGCCCTTTACCTACATGGTTCTGTGGCCACCAGAGAGGACTTTAAATGAGGCACAACATGGAGAATGTGGTCACTTTAGATTATCACAGGGAATATGTTCTGGTGGTCTAGTGTACAGAACATGACTTAAGAAAATGGATTGCAAAACCAGACATGGTGGTGCACACCTATAATCCCAGCCCTTGGGAGGCTGAGGAAGTCATAAGTTCAAAGCCAGCTTAGGTTCCGTGGAGAGAACCTGCCTCTAAAAAATAAAAAAAGACACCAGAAATAATGATGTATATTGTTCACCTGAAATGTATATGGGGCTGGCAGGTCACAGCAAAGAGCAGCAAAATTCTTAGAAACAGGAGCTCTGTTTCCACTAGTGTCTTCCCTGGTGAAATGAGCACGTTTCCACTCATGAAGCCTTTTGGGGCTATCTAAAGATTTTTTGAAATTTATCAAACTATAACCTAATATTGAAATCCAAGCCCGATTGTTTTGAGTGTGTGTATGTGCATATACATGTGGGCTCTTCCAGGGACAGAATCTGAGCAAAGGGCCTTGCTCAGTCATATGGGGTTTGACCAAAGCTGCCAGCTGTCAGTGACACTGATCAGTGGTGTGTGTGTGTGTGTGTGTGTGTGTGTGTGTGTGTGTTTCTGTGTGCATGCTTCTGTGTGTTTGTGTCTGTGTGTCTGTGCATACTTCTGTGTATATATCTGTATGTGTTTCTATGTGCATATGTATGTGTATGTCTGTGTGTGTGTGTCTATGTGTGGGTAATGTGTATATGTGTCTTCCCTTTCAATTGTGACTTCTGTCAGAGCAAACTGTGAATGGGTGGGAACATTTGAAAAAGACTCCAGCCTGTAAATTAACAAGCCACAGGAATCAAATATAACTTGCAACATTTAAGGCTGACACTGCGGAAGAGCCATGGTGTGACTTCCCAACAGGGAACTCAACTAGAAAGAGAAACCTCTTTAGAGGTGACTCAGATGGAGGGAAGAAGGCGGGAGCCAGAAACAGAGCGCTCCCACAGGTCCCTAGCAAAGTAGGACTTCGCAGAGGCTTCAGTCACTCAGGATCTGGCAGTACATTCAGAATGGCATGTGGGACTGTGCCACAAGACAAGCAAGAGCCTGCGACTCTGGCTCCCTGGCCTTCTACTCCAGTGGAGGTAATGGATGTTGAAAAGTCCTGTGGTTGGCTTCAGAGTACCAGCTAGAAAGAGGGAGTCTAAGATCCTCAGTATGACCTTTGTCTGCGTCCTCAGGTCAGAGACCAGGAGGAGTGATTTAGGGACAGCCATGCCTCTCTTTAAAAACCCCAACACCCATCGTGCCTCCAGCTTGCCTATTTATTTGAATGGAAATAAATAACTGTGAGAACGCTCTAACGTTTCCAGTCCCTCATATCCTGGCTTGCTTGGTTCATCTGGTCTACCTGGAGGCAGCAAAGAGGAGCATGTGACCAAACACAGAACTATGGCTTCCAGGAAGCCCCGCCCCTCCTCCCGGTTCTCCTGCTTCATTGACCTGGACATGGGGCAGCCACCAAATTTCTTACAGCCTAGAGAAAAAGGACAGGGGACCACTGTGGAATATGGGGCCCTTCTGCAGAGGAAGGCAAAGCTGAGCAACACAGGTACAGAAGCATGACAACTTGGTGCCTGAAGCAGCTGGGCAGAGGGAACAGCGTGGGAGGCCCCTAGTCCAGAGGCCGCTTCCCGGTGCATCCTGCCTCTCCACCATCCCAGAGGACGAGATAGGTGACTTGCTTTCTATGCTGTTCCCAACAGCCCCGGATGTGGGCACAAAGAATGGCAGGATAAAAGAGCCTCAGCACAAGAAGATTCTGGAAGCAGCCTGCCCTGGCTGCTGCAGCTGACAGGTGGTGTGAGCTTTTGGGAGCCATGAGGTGCTCGGCTCTCATGCAGTCTCTCAAGAGGGAGCTGAACTTGGCTGTCCATGTTCACAGAGCTCCTTCCACAAGGACATAGTCCAGGCAGCTGCTAGAGTCCAGTACAGCCAACCTTCAGCCATAGTGGGGACTGGTATCACTCATTCGGGAGTTGAAGAGTGTACCAGGCATTGGGGATGTAAAGCAAACTAAAACCAGCCTCGCCCAGTCACCTCCCAAGCCTGGTGGTGCAGACCACCGTTGACCAGACAGACAAAACGATATGTCCGAGACTGCAAAATGAGCTCTCTGAGGACTGGGAACAAGCATAGGTTAGCTAACAAAGACACTCAGACCACCAGGGTCCAACTAGAATCCGTGGAAGAAACTGTTGATCTGCTCTTGACTTTGGAATGAGAAGCCTCTTTCTGGAGAATGGACCACTAGCAGGAGCCTGAAATACATTTCAGGACTTAACAGAGTGAAAGTTCTCACTAACTGTGAGCTTCTGTTACCAGAAGAACCTGAAATGAATGTCCAGTGCTCAAGAAGAAGTTTCTATGAGCACAACCCAGAGACCCTGCTCATCCCTCCCAGCAGTCAGACTCAGGCTTTCCCCATCTCTCAGGAGACTCTGCCGGATTCTCTCATCCAGAGGACTCCAGCCAGAACCTCTGAGCACTGTGAGCACTGCCGTTGTTGCTGTCCTGGGTCTCTTTAAGCAGCCACTGCCAGCGCTGTGGGGGATTCGTGGTGATTCAACCCTGGCCCGGCAAGCTGGACGCACAATTGCTCAGCCAGGACATGGCTGTGAGCCCACAAGCTGCTGCGGGGAGACAAAGCTGTTCTCTGGCCTTCTAAAGCTCCCCCACCCGACCCCCACTGCGTTCAACGGGCAGGCATATTCTATCCAGCCACTGTCCCCAAGGTGGACTGAGTCTCTGGAAGGCTTGAAGGCAAGACAATTGCTCCAGCAGAGAAATTAGACAACTGACGGGAAACAGAAGAACTGAGCGTGTTTCTGTCCCCCTTCACGTTGGCGTCAGGGCAGCTTATCTGAGAAGTTCTCAGCCTCCTTCAAATATGGTGGCCCTGGGACGCTCAGGAGCCCTACTTTGAAGGCTCACTGGCTGATTTCCACCAGCAGCTTCTATCCCTGTTCCCAAGCAACACAGCATGCAATCCTCTGGATGCCTATCACAGAGCCAGTGAGCTGGAAGATGCCAGAGAGCTCTCTGCCCAGACTCCCTGCACCAAAGGGGAGGCGCACACAGAAGGAAAAAGAAGGCGGTCTTTGCCCAGAGCCTGTGGTGACCCCAAGAGAAAGAAAGTGAGGCCAGGATGGTGGTACAGACTTTCAGTCGCAGATGCTCAGGGGGCTGTGACAAAGAGTCACAGGTCAAGGCCTGCCTGGAGTAGAGTGAATACGAGGCCAACCAGGGGGACTCATGTAACCATGTCTCAAAACATGCAAAAGAGGGCTGGGCACAGCTCAGTGACTAGAGGTTGTTTAGTATGCACTAAGCCCTACAGATTGGGGGCGGGGGGGGGGGAGTAGACGGGGGAGGGAGGAAAAAGGGGAGAAAGGGAAGAGGGAGGGAAGGAGAGAGAGAGGAAGAGACAAAGAATCTTCTATATTTAAGATATTTTAAAATGTTACATGTATGTATATGTGCCTGAGTATATGTAAATGCACCACATGTGTGCAAGTACCCACAGGGGCCAGGTGAGAGCAGTGGATCCCCTGGGACTGGAGTTGCAGGCAGTTATGAGATGCCCCATGTGGGTGCTGGGAACCAAACCCAGGTCCTCTGCAAGAGCAGCAAGTGCTCTTGACCACTGAGTCATCTCTCCAGGCCTGAGATGTGGATTTTTAAAAATATTTGTATCTGTTACTTTTATGTTATGTGTATAAGTGCATTGCCTGCACATAGGTAAGTGTGCCATGGTGTGCAGTGCCCTTGGAGGTCAGAAGAAGGCGTTATATCCCCTGGAACTGAAGCTACCAGATGGTTGTTAGCTGCCATGTGGATGCTGGGAGTCAAACCTGGGTCCTCGACCAAAGTGGCCAGTACTCTTAAACACTGAGCCATTTCTCCAGTCCCAAAATCTAGACTCTTAAAGGTAAGACATGGTCACCAATGAGGGGCTGAGGCCAGGTGGCTCATTCCAGGGCATTGCCCATGTGGTTACCTCCCTGTTTCACAGATCCCTGGTGTGGACCATGCAAGGGTCTTGGAAGACTATGCTCAGTAAAGATGAGTGAGAGTACTTGCCTACTTCAGTTTAGTTTTCCTGTCATCGGGGGCCAAGAGCTAGCAACTACGCTTCCCTTCCCCAAAAGGAGGAAGCAAAGTGTTCCTTCAGCTGTGTCTGTCTTCCTAGGACCACTTCCCAGTTTATTTGAAACCACTGTGGCTCAAAGCTTGCACACAGAGTGTGGACATCCCATGTCCTGAACTCTGTGTAGACAGAGTCACAACACTCCAAACTTGTTTCTCAGGGACACTTTAGGTAGAAAGGCTTACAGTAAAAATGAAAGTGACTGAACAACTGCTGTACATAAACCACACCACAACAAACCTGACTTAAAAAGCAAATACATAGGTCCTCTTTCCAAACAGAAAACACACACACACACACACACACACACACACACACACACACACACACACTATGCAGAGGTGCTAAGAAGGAAACTAACATCCTTTTGCTTGACTTCTAAAGGGAGGCACTTTTTTTTTATTTCATTTATCATTTCTATTTTATATGTATGAGTGTAGTGCCTGCATGTAGGTAGGTGCACCTGTGTAGTGAAATGCAGGAGGTCAGAAGAGGGCGTCAGAGTCCCCTGAAACTGGAGTTACAGGCTGTTAGCCACCATGTGGGTGCTGAGAATCAAACCCAGGTCCTCTGCAAAAGTAGCCAGTGCTCTTAACTGCTGAGCCATCTCTCCAGTTCCAGACACTTCATTCTTTAAACTGAAAATAAAGTTACCTCCTTTAGGACACAAAAGTGAGTTCAGATAGCAGAGCAGGGCAATGAAGGGCCTCCTCTAAAAGACCCTGCCAACACCAACAGCAACAAAAGGTGCCTGGCGTGGTCCTGTGGCACTCCCCAGAAGGCCACTGAGTACCAGCCAAGAGCAGGTACGAAGCAGAATGCAGGCAACAATCAGGGGGCAGCACACTCCTCTTCATACCACAGAACATGCAGGCCACAGGGCAAAGATCCACAGGCGTGGAACCAGATGAACAGAGAGATGACACAATTCGATCACACAACAGCCAAGATAGGCCCAGATATCATGAGTCCTCCCCACCAATGTCCCCACAACGTTCGCTCTGAGCTTACATGATAAACACACAACCACGATTAATCAGATTAGAAATGCCTAACACAATAAATGGCATAAACATAATCATCGACTTTATAGAGCCACACTGAACTTGAGTTCAGAAAGCTACCTTTCTCCCCAACCTCGGGAACCTGTTAACTGTCCTACATTTTAGAACCCCTTATGCATCACACAAGCTTGACAGTGCCTTGTCACTCACTGTAGTCCTGCGAGGTTGGTCTGATGGAATAGAAAAATGGGTGGGCACAGAATAGTCTTAGACTGAGAGGAAGTCCAAAGGGGGAAAAAAACTGGGGGAAAGAAACATAAAGAGGAAAGAAATGGGCTCTATTCTGTTGTTGATCTGAACAGCAAAGTTTCCCCTTTTCTCAGATCAGATTCGGGGGCCTTTCAGAATCCTACAAAGCACTACATGCATCACATTTAAAGCCACACTAAAATCCTATCAACTTTCCGGAATTTGCCAAAAACTCTAGCACGGTAAAGGTCAATGGGACGGGGATAGAGAATATCACTCTGATCATTTCTTGAGTCCAGATTTCATCAATGATAGCCAGTGATTCTCTGCATCCAGAACACAAGGCACGAGGTACAGCATACAGTGATTGACAGCTATGAGTTCAGTCAGTTACCATGGCACCGGAGAATGGGCATCACTGATGCTGAGAGTGAAACACCGAGGCACACAGCAGATAGCAGAGCCATGACACCAAAGCCCACACCGTACCTTTAAAAGTGAGGGGCTTCTCCGTGACATGCCAATTAAGTTTCCACATAAATTGTCAGAGGTTTATAAACAGAAGCTAGAAAGATGGTGGCCGAGGGGTGGAGGACACCAAGAAGAAGGAGACCCAGGAATATGTAAGGAGAACTCTCGAGGCACTTAGCCACCAACGGTGACCCAGGGGTTCGGCCCGTTAGGAACCAGAAACTGTTGCTGAGGTATCCACCAGTTCCCACTAGTCTCTTCGCTGCCTCTTGGAGGACTCTTTTCAGAAGACAAAAGTCGATCTCAGAAACTTGAAACCACCATGCTCTGCAAAAGAAGCCAGACACAGAGATCACACGGCATATGATTCTGTGCCGATAAAATATCTAAAAGACACAGATACGCCGACGAGAGGTTGCTAGGCGTGGGGCAGACTCCTGACGGAGACAGGGGAATGATTATCTAATGGGTATGGCATTTCCTTTGGAATCCTAGGCGCACATATCCCAACTCTTGAAATGTATATATCAAGTGTGTACAAGTGTTGCCCACAGATTATAACTTGAAGGACAGTAGTGCAGGCGGCTGCACAATATTGTGAATGTCCTGATACTTCAAAACAGTGATTTTTATGGTATGTGCATTTTTGCCACAATTTTTAAAAGAAGCAACTCTCCAAAGAACTTTAGACCTCATTCGATCAAGTAGGAGGCCTACATATGGAGCCAGGGCTCGGGCTGTGTGACCACGAGGCTCAGAACTGGACGTTCCCCTAAGACCCTCCAGTTTATACAGTCATGTTTAGAGAAGGGGTGGGGCAGGCGGGGAGGGAAGGAAAGAGGGCGCCAGCAGTCAGCAGCCAGCCAGGAGCTAGCAGGGCCTCCTGGGCTCCGGCAGCCTGTGCCCCGCAGCCCCCTGGCCTCAGCCCACCTGGCAGGCCCACAGCTGCTTAACTGGGGCTGGGAGCCCAGTGTCCTCCGCCTGCATCAGAGAGTCAACAACCATTTATCTGAACCAGGCGAACAGGGCGGCTGTTGGTGGCAGAACTCTGACAATATTTAATGACTAGGGGTGGGGACATTTTGTAGGATGGAGGAAGAGGACCGGAGAGTGAGCTGAACACGCCAGGGGAAATTCCGTCGGGGGGGAAGATAAAAGGGGGCTGTAAAGCAATTTTGACAGGTTAACAGACAGGTAATATTCCAGCAGTGTTTACTTAACCAGGCTAGCGCTCCATGCAGCGCAGAGGGAGCCGAGGCACGAGAGCCCGGGCAGCTGAGGCCTGTGCAGGAACAAAGATCCAGTCAGAGAAAACCAAACACAGCCAGGCCCACGCTGGCAGTCCAACGGCCTCTCCCCCAGCTAGGAAGCCACCCGGAGATGCTTCCGGGACACCCATCTGAGAAAGGACTTCCAGCGGGGACCTTCCAGGGAATGCCACGTGGAACACAGCCTTGCCTCCGAATGCCCCTAGAAGTACCAGAGCCACATGTCCTGCATCCCTCCCACCTTGACATAAACCAGTTCTGCAACTCATCTTAGAAAGCCAGACTTGAGCCAGGTTTGGTGGCCCAGGCCTGTACTCTCAAGCATGCCATAGACTGAGATAGCAGGACCACAAGTTCAAGGTCAGTCTGGGCTAGACAGTGAGACCCTATCTGAAAAAGAAAAACAAACCCAGGAACAAAAGCTAGCTAACTTAGACTCAATGGCTCCACCACTGTCCCATGGCTTTGCCTCTGAATATTTAGCCAACAACAAAATTCATGTGCTAAAACCCCAACCTTCCTCACCCAGATCCAAAGCTCTGTTCTGCCATCTCCACATTCCCGTACACAAGAGAAAATTCTTCATCTCTATGGGTCTCAATATTCACATCTATCAGATGGGACAATTACTCCTACAAGGTGACTGTAGTATTAGTTATGAATTATGTATTCATGTCACTGATACAAATAATAATTATGAGAAAGAAAGGACAGGAGGTACTCCATGTGCCTTAGATTCTTTCTGGAAGTGTCTGCCATCGAGCTGGCAGGTGATCTGAATACAGCAGTATAACTGATAGTCTTAATTTTTAAAATATGTGGAAGTTGTTAGATCTCCAGCCCTGCTCTCACAGAATGGAGAGAAAGCTCTTTCCAGACACCAGAAGAGGTATCATGCTGGCTGAGGAGCCAGGGGGAAACACCCAAGACACCCCCGTTCTCTTAGGCCCTGGCAGCCACTCTCGTAACTAGATACTGTTCCATGTTCCTGTATTTCTCAGAGAACGTAAAAGTGTTCAAAGCCATTGAACCAGCACTCGAGGGGTGCCAAGACTCTGACTTCATTTCCTACAGGCTTCCCTGGCCTCTGTTACAGGACACTATTTTGAGGTTGGATTATATATTTTTAGGTTATTTGGAAAATCATTGTGGCTTTAAATAATAAAATCCTGAGTGACATCTGTCAGCCTCGATTACTCTGAGCCTGCTAAGCAGCGTTTTCTTTCTTTTTTTCATTTTTAAAAGTGCAATGAAGTAAGTGTTACCCCGAAAGGTTTGCAAGAGTCTGCAAGGTTATGTATTAAACACTTTCTTGAAACAGGTCCCAAAGGCTTACACCAGAGACCTAGCTACAGGCCTGAGATGGTACGTTCAAGGGCTGAACAGGACAGGAATCAGAGATGCCAGTGAAGAATCTCAGGGGCATCTGGTAAACCTCCTCAGTGTACCAACTGCAGTTTGAAGACTTACTTCACATCATAAAATTCTGGATAGACAGACAGATGAACCCAGAAAGCAGGGATATTAAAAGAAGCTATGGGATAACTGAGTCCATGTAACAAAAAGCAGCACCAACAATAAATAAAACCAAAGCCTTGTGATGGGAAAAGAATTCCATACAAACCAATGGGAACCCCATCCAAAACATTCCAGGCTTCGAATCATTTTCCCAGGGAAAGAGCCCCTCGACATACTGAGGCTGGGATGGCTCTCCCTGTTACCAAAGGACAATGAGATGCTTGCCTGAGGGCTTCAAGGGAGTTGATGGGGAGCTGGAGTTCTTGCTGTAAAGGTCTTTTACGTCTTTGAGTAAGTGAAAGACTGTAGGTGTATACATGAAGACTGCTGGGTTGTTTATTTTTTAATACTGATTTTTGTATCCCTCACCTTTACCATGCTTAGTTTTCTAGGAGGTTCTATAGGGTATTTGTATTTCTGTGATTATTTTTTTATGTGTACGAGTGTTTTGTCTGTGTGTATGAATACATATGTATGCAATGGCTGTGGAGGTCAGAAGAGAGCATCGGATCCCTTGGAACTGGAGTCAAGGATAGGTATCAGCTGTCAGGTGGATGCTGGGAACCAAACCCAGGTCCTCCGTGAGAGCTACCAGTGCTCTTGAGTTCTAAGCCATCTCTCTAGCCCTGTATGTTTAATTCTCTTCTACTGGTATTTCAGAGCATTAGATCACTTCCAAAACTATATCTAACCCATCATATCCAAAGCCTCTTGATTCTACTAACTTGGGAAACAATGAAACAATGCCATCTTTCCTAACCTCGCCAACAGCTGATGTCTAAAACCACGTCACTGGTGTGGCCATTAAGCCCAGGCTAAACAAACCTAATCTCATTTCTGGAAATCTAGGGAAGGTGGCTTGCCAAAAGGCATTGAGCATCAGGCTGTACCTCAAAGCTGTCTGTGCAGTGGACACTGGAAATGGCAGCCTCACAAGACAGCCTTCCCCAAATCCACTCTCGCCTTGGCAAGCTTCTGTTTCCTACCTAAATCCTGAAACTCTACCCGGAAGTCACCAGACAGGATGACAGGTGCTTAGTCAGGGAGACAGTAGGTGCTCAATGCTTGCAAAATGAAGACAACTTTGATTCCTGAGGCATTTTCTCTGCATGTGGTCAGTTCATACAACAGAGGATTACTCACTGGGCCTTAGAAAGGAAAGACATGCTGCCACCTTCTCCACATGGATGAACTGAATGAAGAGATCATCACAAAGGAACAAATGCTGTGTGATTCTGCTCATATGCAGTCCCTAATCAAGGAGACGGGAACTCGAACGGCGGGTGACAGAGTCTTGGGGAAAGAGGAGAATGGGAAATTAAGATTTAATAGGTTAGAATTGGGGTTTTCAAGCGATTAAAAAAAACATCATTTTATGCTATGTATATTTTACCACGGTTTTGTGCACAGATGTGTGGGTATGTATGTGTGTCCAAGTGCATATGCATCTATGTGCATGTGGAAGCCAAAGGTCAACCTTGGGTGTCATTCCAAGGTGCTGTCCACCTTGTTTTTTTAACAGGTCTCTCACTGGCCTGGAGCTCACCAAGAAGGCTAAGCTAGATTGCGAGCAAGCCTCAACCATTTGTCTGTCTCCGCCTCCCCAGTGCGGGATTATAAACACATGACAGCTTTGGGATTTTTTTTCCCCCAATATGGATTCTAGACACAGAACTCAGGTCCTCGTGCTTGCCAGGAACTTAACCGGCTGAGCTATCTCCAAAATAAGTCTTAAACCCCCTCCTCCCCAACCTAGTGAGAATCAGGAAAGAGACTTCACCAGACATCATTTCAAAGTGGAAGCGAGTGCCTCTCCCTTCAACAGTAAGCCACAAACCCAAGACCAGAGGCTACCACACGGGGCAATAGCTGTCCCAGGAGCCTCCCCCACATTCTGAGACCAGTTCCATCTCACCAACCTATGCGGCATACGGGAGAGCAAGAATCCAAGAGGTTCGAAGCACATTAGATGCTCGAAGCCCATAGAGCAGTCACTCTTGGAAGGAGGCAGAAAAGGCATGAAAAAACAAGAAACAGTAAGGGCCCTAGGCAGAGACTCCAATGCCAAGGCCACGAAGAGAGAGCCTTCTAGCATGAGCCCTGACTTTGAGGGCAGGACGGAGGTAGGAGTTTTGGGGGCATCCTCTCTCCTGCTGGGCAAGCAGGGAGGGGACAACGTATCTCGGCCCTTCTCAGCTCGGTCTACTCCAAGAGAAAGAAAATGTATTTCACCAGGCACACAGGATGGAAGGGCAGTCAGCTCTTAATTCGTGGGCTGTAAATGTGTTCCAAGGTTGGTTTTACCCTTAGAGGAAATAAAATTTATGGTGTGTCCGATAAGTAGAAAACAAAGCCGCTGGAATGGTGACCTGGCCAGATAAAGGGCTACAAATGAAGAAAATGTCTAAGCATTCCTGCAAAAGAAAGGTCCTAGGCTCCACCAAGGTGCAGTTTAAACCTAAGCCAAACCTAGAAAAGTCTCAGCAAGAAGGTGCCTCCTCTTTGTTTGCTAGCTGGGCTTGTCTGTTTACCATGGAGCTGAGAAAAAATGACCCTGCCCTCTCAAAACATTAAGACATATACAGTGGCTCCTCAGGAGACCAGGAGAGAAGTGTTGACTGAGAGGTGAGAAGATGGCAACTTCCAGATCACTGAAATACTCAATTCCTCCTTGGCTTTAATGGTTGCTACCTGGAGGTATATACATACATGCACTAGGGGCTATATATGTAAGACACATACATTACACTCTATTTTTCTAATAAAGAGCATACACAGATTTTATTTTAAATCACTACAGGATTATTTTACACCCAATTAGGTACAAGCTATTTGTTGACAAGAGTCCCAATCAATAGTTCATTTGTGAAGCTCCTAGTCCCCGAATCTCTATGCTAGCTCCACCCACATGGCAGGATGTGAAGACAAGAGTCATGGAAATTCCATCCAAGCTGGGCCTGGTGGCACAGGAGGCTGAGGCCAGAAGATGGTAAATTCAAGGTCTGCCTGGGCTACAGGAGTTCAAGATCAACCCAATCAACTTAGTGAGATCTTGTTCCAAAACAGAAATGTAAAGAAGAGATCTGGAGATGCAAGTCACTGGTAGAACACTTACCTCTCGTGTGGAAGGCACTGGGTTCAATCCTCAGCACCAGAGAAGAAAAGGGAAGAGGGGTGAAGAGAAGGGAAGGGGGGAAAGGAGAGGTCAGGGGAAGGAGGAGGAGGGGAGGAGATGGGAGGGGAAGAGCTACGCATGGTGGTACATGTCATTAATCCTAGTGCTTAGGAGAGACAGAGGGTTGTATACCAAGTTCCAAGCCAACTGGGGCTACGGGAAGATGCTATCTAAAAAAAGAAAAGAAAAAAAAAAAAAAAAAGAGAAAAATCTTTATTTAAAAAAATTAAAGGAAAGAAAGAAAATGAAGATCAATCGATCTAAGTAGCATACTTCCTGTGTGGAAGGTCTTTGCAAGGTAGGGCATTGAAACCAATGATATATAAAACTAGAGATTCTCCCCAAATGGTACCGAACCCTGTCACCAGAGAGATTTTATGGAGGAGTCTGTTTGCTGCATTAACAAGAAGTCTCCAATGGATATCCCCTTCTCAACACTGCAGATTACCAGATGCCAAAACCACATGATGTCCTTTCTTCAAGCATCTCTTAACTAGATGATCCACCTACTCATTCAATATATATTACCTATGAAATGACCATAATATCACACCTATGTCTCACATAGCATGATGGTCAGAGCCCTCATGGCAGTAGCCACCCTACTCCAAATATGCTCTTTGAGGGGTCAGGCAGTATATGCACATATGTGCACGAGGGAGGGGTTGGGGGGTGTGCTCACCCAAGTGTAAGTGTACAGAGAACAGAGGTCAACACTGGGTGTCTTCCTCTATTACCCTCTGCCTTGTTTTGTTTTGCTTTGTTGACGGAGTCACTGGGCCTGAAGCTCACTGATTGGCTAGACTAGCTGGCCAGTGAGCTCCAGGTACCCGCCTGGCTCCGCTCCGCCCCAAGTACATGGGTTTCAGACACATGCCAGTGTCTTCACTATTTATGTGGGTGCTGGGGATCTAAACTCACGTCCTCAGATTTGCACAGCGAGTACTTTGCCCACTGAGCCATCTCCCCAGACCTAAATACCGTCTTTTTATATGGGCACCAATCCTATTTATCAAGGACCCATCACTCCCCAAAGCTCCACCTCTTCCCATCACATTGAGCTCAAGGGTCAACACACAAAGCGGAGGTGCCAACAAACATTCAAACCACGGCATCAGCCACCCCTTAAAAAACTGGAGAAAATGTGAACCAGGTAGACACACGGCCTCTCCATCCTCAGCAGAGCGCCCAAGTTCTTGCTGTACCGTGAGGAAGCTGTTCACCTGATGTTGTCCACTCCGATCCGCCCCTCTTCCCCTAGTTTACGGGTCTTGCTACTTCGGCCTCTGGGAAATCTGACTCTTATTTACATAGTCGCCATTCTTCTGTGGTCACCCTGCCTCAGGTCACTCTGAACCTGTATTTCACACAGATTCCTAGCCCTGGTTCCCATCCCACTGAGTCAGACACTGGTGAGGCTTGGAGGTGGTGCACGAATGAGCAGGCAGCTGAGAGCCGCGCAGCCTGGGGAACAGGAACTACAGCAGTTACTGGTGTATGGTGCCCCAGGTCTAAATGGTCTCCTTGATAAACACTGCAGTTCTATCCTGCTCCCTCTGTGCCAGTCCCGTGGAAAGCACCCGGCACAACTCATAAGGGAAGAGGGTCCTGCCTGCAGTGTTCTGGCCTTGTACTTCTAGAACACTGTCCTTGCAGTTCACTCACTTTCCGAATGTCCGGGCCACCCCACCCCCGCCCCCGTGGCTCAAGGCCAGCCATTCATTCCGTGCTTCCTTGGCCTTGAGACATTCATTTATCTGCCTCCTCCCTGAGCATCCCCCAAAGTTCCAGCGATGTTCTCCTGTGGCTGGCATTTTCTCAGACAGCTCAGGACACGGCACCTCTCGTGTCCCCAGAGTCCTTCAGGATGCCCACCCCTCATCAGCTGCAACCTGACCTTTCCATTAAAGGCTCATCTCTGTCAGTTCTGCACACTGTCCCCTACCTTATGGCTCACTCGTGCCATCCTTCCTCCTTAGAAATCCGGGCCAGTTCATACCAGCCACCCTAGAGCTCCCTGGAGACGCGCAGCCTCCACAGCACCATCCAGGCTCACGGGGCTTTCTGTGTATTTCGGCACTGCCTATGGGGTCCCAAAGATCACTCTGCTAATAGCGACTATAACCCTAGTGTACACACGTGCGCCAAGGACCAGCCAGTGCCAAGTATGTTATCAGTCTTAACTCCTCTACATCTCACAACTGTTTGTGAGTATTCTAATCCTCTCATTTTGCAGATGTGGAAACTGAGACATAGAGCTTAAATAACTTGCCTAAGAGCCCAGAATGAATATTTAGGTGGTAAAGGCCTTGAAAACCATGTATGCATAGGTACTTTGACCTTTCCAGTCTCTTCCATGACATTTCCTTTGTTCAGAAGGCACTTGCTCAACTCTTAGTATGAAGAAGGGGGTTATGGCTTCGCTGTAGAATGTCCCCCACAGGCTAAGGTACTAGAAGCTGACATCGAGGGCTATAACTTGGTTCCACTTCCAGTCAGAACTCTTTGCTTCCCATCTGCCCCTGTGATGTGTGACTAGCTGCAAGGCCCCGCCACCATGAACCAAGTCCATCCCAGCTGTCACACCTCCCCTGAGACAGGGGATTGCACCCTCCAAACCATGAGCCAAAGTAAATCTCTCCTCCCTCAAGTTTCTCATGTACGGTATTTGGTCACAGCAATGAGAAAAATAGCTAACACAGAAAGGAATAAGAACGAGTGACCATCGGGGCTACTGGGTGCCACCCAGAGTCATCGCCTCACTACATCTCCATCTATATGGCCCTGGAGAGCAGCTCATTCACCTGGAAGCCTCTGAGTAGTGACTGAGCTCAGATCCACCACACAGCAGGCACTCAATCAATGCTTGCATCATCACTACACCTGCCCCTAAAGCTCACTTCCAGGACCCCACATACATACATATGCACTTACACAAATACACACAAGCACAATCACATGAAGGCACCCACACATGTCTTCTAGTGGCCTTAGAAACCTCAAGAGTTGTCCGTAAGAAAACATACAGGATAATTATCAATTTGTCCTTGGGTCGGATATCATACCTAGCCTGAGAGCTGGAGGAAGAAAAAGTTTCACTGGGTAAAGAAAAGCCCCAGCCAGGCACTGGAGCTAGGATAGGACATCCCTTGCCCTCATAACTGACTCCCCACTCCCCACAGGACCACATGGAATCGAAATGCAGCAAACTTGGTCACTTCTGCCAGCCCCTTCCGGGAGCTGCTGTTTCTCCGGGACTCGGTCTCCTAAGGAGACTTGCATGCCTCATTTACCACACAAAATAGAAAGAGCAGCCCTTGTGTTTCAGCCCGAGGCATTCATTCATGCTTTGTATTTCCAGTCCTGCATATATTTGTGTACACGTAGATATGTTAGCCAGGAAGAGCAGGCCTAGATACGCGAGTGGGCATGCATGCACCCAAAAAAAAGCACGATTTATTTTAGGTACACAGAGCCCAGTTGAAGATAAATCCAATTACTCCTTGTCTCTGACAGAATCTATTAGTTTTTAGCTTTTTAGTTCCAAATTTATTCTAAAATGAAAGAATTCATCAATTAAATCCACCTTCAAAGTTGCACACAACAGTGCACAGTACAAATCTTCACAACTTTTGCCCTTTAATATTAACCTAGGAATTTGGAAAAGAGAAGGAAACGAAAAACATATTTAACCTCAAAATCCCATCATGCCTCTCCCCACCCCTTAAGCCTAACAGTGTAGGCCAGTACTGTGAGACACCTGGGAAGCTGAGGCAGGAAGGTCACAAGTTGGAGGCTTAGCTAGGCCACAGAGTGAGTTGAAGGACAGCCTAACCAACTTAGGGAGGACCCTGTTAATAATAAGTGTAAAAGATGGCCGTGGCTGTAGCCCAGTGGTAGAGCACTTGTGTGACCTGTGCAAGGCCCTCGACTGAGGCTCAGTGGCAAAATATCAAAAATTAAAATGTGAAAAATGAAAACTCTGGCCCCCAGAGTGGCCTGTCACTCCTCCCTCAACCCGATCTCTCTGTTCTTCAGCAATTGGCTTCTGTCTACACAACTTCCTTCCAGGTAGCTTAGCTGCTAGGTAGGCCCTGCGTCGTGTTCGGATAATCCCCAGGGGTGGAGATGGGGACAGAGAGTGATTCCCGGGCTGCAGACAGCCAGCAGGCCATGGAATAGACAAGACAACCGCAGTCAGAGAAGACTTTTAGAAGCTGAAAAATATGACCTGTCAAGGAGTCAGAAGAAATTTCTACAAGAAAAGCGAGGGGCATCGTTGACACGATGCTTCAGGTAACTCTCTCTCAACCATTTGTTTCTTTTCCAGTTATCCGCCCCACCACGGGCTCCCTGCCACGGCCCCTCCCTTTTTTTTCACTCCCATATGTATCCTCACAAAAGAACCAGAAGTTCTCTCCTCCCCACTCCCATGAGCATTTTATGAAGAATTACTTGCAAGGACACTGGGGACACCGGACAGAAGGAAAAAAAATCTGCAATAATGTTGCGGGTTGTGGCCCAGGAATTTTCCAAATGGTGGGAAAATGCTTGCTGGGCACAGAAGCCAACAGACCAACCAGAGCACACACATCCTCTTGCTGCCAGGGTTCAGGCCTGAACCTATAATTTCAGAGGGAAAGGCAGCCTGGAAAGAAGGCCCTGTCCACTTTCCTAAGGAAAAACCAGAAGATAGTAAGCAACTCAGGTTGTTGGTCATGCTGTCATCTCATGGCAAAAAAAGGATGTGAAGTTCTAAGAATTCTGAAAATCAATAAAGGGGCATCAAAGCAATTTCTAGGTTATCAAGACATGTCCAGACCAACTACAGACTCCAAGGTATATCAGCTCCTTCTGCATCTGTAATACTCTCAGGGTGTTTCAATGTTAAAATGGGAAAGGTGTGTAAGGAAAGAAAATGGCTTATGTATCTTGGTTAGATCTCTCCCTCCATCTTCTCTTCAGAAAACTGCCCACTCTGGTCTCCCCCAAACAAAAGCGCCCTCCCCAGTTGCACTGGCAAGTGCCAGGATGTCTTCCAGGGGCGCTCTTAGACCAAACTCTGCCTATGAAAGAACACAAAGAAATAAAAAACGACTCTAAAGATGACTTGCTTCAACCACAAAGCACACTGGCTGTCTGTGATATTTCCATGATCTCTGAAGCTCAATGCCAGCCTTCACCAGCGCACACTAACCTGTAATCACCCTTGAAATTTTATGTGTGTGTGTGTTTACACACACCCTACAACACAATATATAGGTGTGTTCAAAATAATACTGAAAGTTTCATAAGGATGGCAATCTCAAGTTTTCCTCTGACAATTGTCCCCATAAAGGTTCCCATTTTATCGAGACAAAATATGGTAGGATACAAAAAGAAGGAAAGAAAATCCTAGTGACAGAAAGAGGCAGATGGCAGTGTTGGTAAGCAGACTGACAGCACGAGCTGGTGTTCTTCCAAGTCTGCTCCCTGGTTCTGTGCAGTGCAGTGTACAAATGTCATCTTGTGCTGGCAACTTGTGAGGAGTGTACAGGTTAGGCCCATTTTACAGATGAGGAGATAGAGGCTCTGAAAAGTAAGACAATCCCACGATTAGCAAGGAATGTAAAATAAATATGGCAAAACAAGATTAAGCAAAAAAGATTTTAGCCAATAGCTAGATATACAAGTAATCTGATCTAAACTCAGGAAGCGGCAGGTAATAGTAAAGAGCCCGTAGATGCTGGGGTAAGAGAGGAGAGAGTTACAGATGGTGGTCCTCACCTGCTGTGTGCAAAGTGGAACAGGAGCCTAGGGCTGGAGAAGACAGGCAGAAAACTGCTTTCAGAACTGATGAGCGTCCAGAGCTGTGCCTAGCCAGGCAGAGACTACGGCATAAGTGGTACCCGCATATCTCCCTCACTTGTGCCCGTACAGAGCTTGTCATTAACCAGAGAAACTAGCCTAGACCACTCCAGCTGTCACCCTTTCAGGAAGTTCCCTACCTCTGGCCTGAAAACACATCAAAAGTTAAACTTTTGCCTCTTAAGAGGGGCTTGGATAATGCCACACTTTCAAGCCACATCAAAACCTTGTGACCTTCCTGTCCAGGGTCCAAGGACTTCCTGCCTAGCTTCCAAAGGTAGGTCTCCCCCCGTCCTCCCAGTATCCTGACTTCAGTCAGCAGAAAACCCAGACTGGACAAAGAGGCCTTTCCTCCATCCACTGGGCAGGCCTAACCAGCAAGGCTGCCGGGGCCCTTTCTTCATTTTTGTCTGGGAACAAGTAACTGACACACTCTCTACCTAGGAAGACAAAAGTACAGCCTAGAGGTTGCAAAAGACCCCTTTCTGGATGTCAGTTCAGTCTGAATAATTCTGCTTAAATGCCTTTACCAAAGAGCCCAAGTTCTTCTCAAGAGCCCACTCTCTGTAAAATCTAATAGATTCTGTGGAGCCATTCAGTGCTCACCAAGTAGTAGTATTGCCCAGCGCGGGGCATGGGGGGAGACACTATTAAAATAATTAGATCTGCTGAAGGGCAATGTGAAATGCCTTGGTACACTCCAGCTGTTTATATACCCCAGGTCAAGGCCTCTGAACCCACCAGGTGCAAATGGCAGACAGCACACATTTGTGACCAGTCACCCCCTGGCCACACCTGGGCAGCACACGGACAGATCTCCTCAATGGTCATAGCAGCTTGTCTCTAAGAGAAAGCACAAATGAAGCTGTCTAGATCCAGCCAACTAACTCTGACCTTTCTACCCCAACCACAGGACAAGGAGCCACTAACAGCAAAATGGTCCTTTTGACACCCTACCTGTCTTAGCAACCTCGAGCAGTAGAGCTGTACAAATCCTGTACAATAGGCCATGAATGGTTCCATCTTCCATGCCTCAATGAACCCTAAAGTCACGGGTTCTGATGAAGATGAGGTAAGAAGAGTCCACTGTTAGTCTGAGTCCCAGAGGCAGAACCTCCATCATCTGTGTCTACATTCTGTATGTAACCAGACTAAAGAAGGAACCTTTACAGCCACTTTCATGCATGGATGTTTGTTACTTCAGCATAGTTTATCCTATCCTAAGACACTCACCATCTAAGGCCTTTGAAATCTATTTCTTCACTCATTCCCCCTTCCACCATGAAAAGGATAAAATCTTTCAGCTCTAGGGCTAGAGAGATGTCTCAGTGGTTAAGAGCACTGGCTGCTCTCACAGAGGACCCAGGTTCTGTTCCCAGCACCCACATAGCAGCACACAACCATCTGTAACTCCTGCTCCAGGTGATCTGACGCCCTCTTGTGGCCTCCACAGGCACTGCACACACATGGTACACTCACGTACTTTCAGACAAAACAATCACACACATAAAATGAAAATAAATAAAATACTTTTAAGGACATAAATAAATAAATCTTTCAATTCTGAATTCAGGGCTCTTCCGAGTTTGTCCTTGACCTAACATGCTCTGGGTGCACCAACCCTCCGGTGCACACCACACACTCTTTTAAGCTTCCAACTTCCATGTAAGTTCTTTCCTCGCAACACCCTAAAACACTGTTTGTATCCCCCTTTATCTGTCAAGGGCTACTGAGTGTTCCTTCTTACTGGCCACAGGCAGAGAGAAAGGCATGCTCCTCAGGGTCCCTGGCAGGCTAGACTTCAGCCTGTATTACACGCTGTTGTAATGTCACATACCACTGCAATTTCACAGTCTGCTGTGATTACTGGGCCCAAGTCTATCTGTGTTCGAAACTGTCCTTGATGGTGCTGGTCTCCAGGTGCCTCTGTGCCCCAACATGGAACACAGAGGCAGGCTGCTACCATGTGTGCAGAAATTAAAAATGGACTGGTTTCTCCTATGAAGATCTATAGTTAAGAGGGTTCCTCTTTTAAAACCCCGTAACAAAACTCATTCCTGATTAGAAGTTTGCAAACGGAAAACCCACATCTCACCTGCAATCTGAGAAACAGGTGTGTCCAGCCTACGATTTATAGAAAGCCAAGACTATTTCTGCCAAACAAACGACTGTATTTGTACCCATATACTCTACTCCGCTCAGAAAGAGTCCTAAAATAAACCTCAGGATTCGGCAGGCTACTGGTTTACCTGGACTTCCCACAAGACTCAAGTCCTAAGTCCAAGAAATTCATCATGAGCTCTGTCCTCAGAGGAAAGGTCCTCCAACCGCACTCTGGTTAGAGATCACACACTGTCTGCATGATGAGAGCACAGGCTGGCACATGGCTAACAGTGTTCCAACCACAGGCAGGAGCTGGTTTGCTAGGTCCAGAGAGGAACGGACAGGGGCTTATGGGGCTGTCATCATGCAGCTGGTGAGGTGTGTCTCAGACACCTTCCTTGGACATGTTGGACATTTTCTAAGGAAGGCAGGTGCCTCCCCAGGGACAGCATCCATGCATTCAGCTCCTGAGCACCTTCCAGACAACATATCAAACCTCAGATGACAATCCCACACTCCCCCATCCTCTCTGTCCAGAGAGCTCATCAAACTCCCACAGATCCTCAGAGTATGTCGATACCTTTGGGGAGCTAGGCACAAAAGTTCCTGGGGGGTTAGTAATGTTTCCTGTGGGAGTGAACTGTACACTGTGATGGGTCCACTGTCACAGAGAGGCTCTTTCTGGAGGCCTATTCCAGAGACCTGGTACATCCTTTGGAGCCAAGCATCTGACAGAGCCAGGCACTCTGTCATCCCCGCAGGTCATTTCAAAAGACAAAGACACCCCCTGACAACAGCAACTCGGCCACTTAGTCTCTGAGACATGCCCCGTGTGTCATCCTCACACCTGTGTATAAGTTTTTACACATTTAGATCTAAGATGTCACACGTTGCCAAGCAGGAAGGGCAGTCACCTCACCCACGGGGAAGATGAGCAGACCACAGTCAGGCCATCACCTCCAGCACCAATAAGCTGTATGGTCTCGGTCAAGTTGCTTAACTTCTCTTAATGCACTATTTCATTCGTAAAGCACGCATGATCTCTATTTCCACAATCGCGGAAGGGCCAAAGAACCTGTAATGGAAAGCTAGCTGGACATTGTGTGCGGTCAGTAAGTAGAAACTATTACAACTGTCCCCTTATCTGAGACTTTACGTTCCAAGGCTTTCACTATCCAGTTAACAGCATCATCCTGGCAGCAAGACCTTCCTGACTAAACCGTATCAGTGCCTGTGTCCCCATCCCACTCCATCCCACACTAGATACTGGGTCATTAAAAGAAAATGGGAGACCATAGTAGATCAAGATCTTGGGCTGGTTGGGGGGTGGGGAGAAGGCCACTGTCACATAACTTCTGCTATAGTTTATCATAACAATGGTCCAGTTTTGTTATGAAACTATTTTAATTTCATACTGTGCCTATTTTATACGACAAATTTTATCACAGGTACATGTGGATAGGAAAAACACTGGACAAATATGGTTCAGTACTGTCCACAGTTTCAGGTATCCACACGGGTCATAGAACACGTGGCTGCACAGGATGGAGGGTACCAGTATCTGCAGTCATCTACAGAGTGCTAACCTAAAGCCCTCTAGAGACTGTCTTCTACTGCTTTCTGCAAAGAGCAATTTAAGACAAAGGCTTTCCTCGGACTTACTGAGAATACCTGCCCCACCCCTAGACAGGTTGTTCCCACGAGGACACACCCAAGGACGCACAGAGATCTCTGGGATGGGCCCATGGGAAGAGTCTCTATGTGACAGTGGAGTCAACATCACACACAGCTCAGCTTCGCACCCCAGGCCGGCAGGAAATAGCGACATCCTCTAGGAAGGCTTGCGTCAATCTTCCTGAAAGTGCTGCTGAGATGAACTACCAACAGCTATCTCCTGGCCTGGGATAAAAGATGGAGATGAAGCTACCAGCATCATCAAAATCAAAGCACCACCTCGTGGAACAGGCAGCTGTGGGCACACCGGGCCTGAGGGTCTTTGGAAGTAGTTTCTCAGGATCACTGAATCTCGGATGGATCATCAGGAGGCTCTAGAGCTCACTCACCCTTTCAAGGGCACCCATCTCCAGGAGAATAATGCTTTCATAACGTGTGCATATGTTTTCCAAAACAGATCACACCCGCCCACTCTTTGTTAGAGCAAAAGGACACCTCAGTCAGCAAGTCCCAGGGACAGATCCCCATGCAGTGAAGTGGGACAGGGGGACAGCATCCGTGAAGAGACTCAGACAACTGCACCCAACAGCTCCTCTGAAGTCCTTTGGCACAGGACACCAGCAGAAAAGGAATGCAGTCACCACCTGTCCCATAGCCCTCACTCACCACCATCTTCACCCTGTCAGGCCTGGAAGAGGCTGAGTCACTCCTGTTCCCTTAATGGATGACACTTCAAATGAAGCTCATTCACACCCAAGTGTCACCTCGGGTGTGGCCCAGCTAAGCCTCTCCAGACTATCCAATGAAAAGGCGTTTTCTTCTTTAAAGGATTCTAGGGAGCTGCAGCACTCAAGGGCACTCAGGCAGGAAGGCCCAGACCTCCACCTGCCCTGGCCTGGCCTGGCCTAGAGCTCTGCCCCCACCTGATGCCTGCATCACACTGCCACACTTCAGGGTCCCGTGTGTCTTCACAATTCCAAGAATAAGGATTCTAAACACACACATGTGCAGATACACAAATCACACACTCTTGTAAAGAATGTTCTTCTCCAGCACAGACAAACACAACAGAAAGCTTTTTGTGCATGTCACATATCCACAGTAGTGAGACTTCATTAACAAATTCCCTTTGAGGGGCTGGAGAGACGGCTCAGTGGTTAGGAGCACTGGCTGCTCTTCCAGAGGACCCAGGTTTGATGTCCGGCATCTACATGGCAGCTAACAACCATCCATAACTCCAGCTCCAGGGGAATGTAACACTTTCTTCTCATCTCCTCAGGACTTGCACGACGCAGGCATGCTTACGCACGTGCAGGCAATATACTTATAGAGAAAAAACAAAAATAAGAAATAACATATTGAGAAATAAAATAAAATAAATCCCCTTGAAAAATCCTGTGTCCAAAACTCCAGGTGGCTTCTTGCACAGAGTCTGGGGGCGGGGGGGCAGTCTACACTATGACTTCAGGGTGAGGACCTAGCTAAGCAACCCTAAACCAGAGTCCTTAGGCACAGGCAGAGACGAAAAGTTGGGGTACAGTGGGGATAGGAACAGACCACACTAGGGGTTCATAGTTCTGCTCTAAGAAATCATATCTGGGTGACCAGACAGAAAACTATAACCCCTCTGGGCCTCAGTTCCCCAACATGCAGACATAGCAAGGAGTCCCTGGGGTCTTGGAAGGATTAAGCGGAAAGATCTCAACAAACCTCTTTAGCTCATGGGAAGCATGTTAACGGCTGCTAGTTTTTCAAGACATTACCATCCATCCAAGATACAAAAATCAACTCAAAACGGATTAAGAAAGAGTAAAAAGAAATGACCATCCATAATCTCTGCTCATCACGCACACACCCTATGGATTTATTCCATTTTGTGGATGAGGAAAGTCTCAGAGCCACATGGGGGAAAGCCAGAATCAGAACTCTGTGGTGTGGCTGAAGAGCCACAGTCCTACCCACCAAGCTGTCTGGAGCGCTTGGGCACAGCAAACCGCAGTATGTTGGGGTTTCCTGAGCTATCACAGGGTCCACATAGCTACAGCAACTAATGGTTATATCCCTTATCCATGTCTCTGCCATCCGAGAAGCCACACAGCAGACCTCCAGAAGGCAGCAGGCAACACACTCAGCAATGAGCACACACAGAATATCACGAAAGTCCCAGGACACAGAAGGTCCCAGCCCAGGAGAAGCTGGGCATTCGGCCTCAAGGCAACACCAGCACAGCCTGGTCCGTCCTGCTACGCTCCGCAGCTGGGGTGGGGTCACAACCTTCTGGAGCTCTGCCTTGGGACACTGGGCTCCTTGGGAGCTGCAGGAAGCTAGATCAGGCCCCACACTGTGCCCGTCCCTTGGGGCAGGCAGATCAGGAGAGGCAGCTGGGCCCCCACCCCCACACCACCCACCAGTCTCCTGCAGTTGTCCCAGGGTCTTCTAGAAGGACAAGGGCCTGATCTAGTGACCCCTGGACCCTGCCTCTCTGTCTGGGAAGGCTCTGATCTCCACACAGATGCAGAGGGTTTTCCGAAAGGGGAGCCCCAAGCTAAAGGGCTGGAATTTGGGAGCCTGCTCTGTTTTCCTGAACACGGTACATCTTAAATGGAGCTCTTCACTCTGCAAAATGAAAACGGACAATTTCCAAGATAAGCACTGCTCTCTAGTCTGCCCTCTTGGTAAGCTATTGTCCCGTTCCAAACGTCCAAATGTCCAAATCACAGCCACAACGAGACCACATGACAAACTCCAAAGGAGGGCATGCTTAAAGGGGCTTCCACAAACCAGCCTGCTGAGGAAAAAACCTTCACTCTGCACTGGATTCCCCAACAGGCCACCAAAGGGAATGAATGAAGTGACCCCATTTGGCAGTGGAAGGAAGGAGCACCTATCTGTGAAGGAGACTAAACCTTGCAAAAAGAATTCCGAGTAGATGTCGTTTCTAGGTGTGAAATCGCCAAGCCTTTTTGTTTCTTCCACTTCTCCATATGTTACAAACACTCTGCAGAAGGGTCATAACTGCAGGCAAAGGTTTCCTTCTTTTCTAGCTCTCTCTTCTAATTTTCTTCTTTTCCGTTCAGTGTTAGCCAGCTCTCTTTCCCGGGAATAATCTTGTAAGAGGGTTCTCAGGGAGCAAAGTTCGCAGGACAGGGGAACTTGAAAAGAGTCCAAACCAGCCAGCCATCCCCCGCCACCATCATCCCCCCCAAAAGAAACTGTTTGCTCAAGTTGGAGTGCAGATCACACTGAACTTTTTTTTTTTTTTTTTAACCACACTCAGGCTTCTATAGAGCTACTGGGAAGACAGCAGGGCCATCCTGCACTAAACAAACCAAAACAAAAGCAAGACAGAAAGAAAGGAACATGGCTTAGGAATGAATAATGTCCTCAGGAGGCAAGGATATTTTGTGTTGCCAGGCTAGGGAAAGAACACAACACCAAAACCCTGAACTTCCTTCACTGTTGGGGAAACAAGTGGGGGGAGGGCGGGGGGAATTCGCTTTAAGTTCTGGATTTGTACTCATGCAGAACAGGCAGACATCGGGCCCTGTGCCCCACCAGCAGGCAGGGCACAGCCAGGAGCCTGGGTGACCACTGCAGCCGGGCTGGCAGCTAGAGGTAAAAGCAAGTTCATGGTGGAGCCACAGCGCCATCAAGTGGATACTCTGTCAATGGTCGCAACACAAGCAGCCTCAGGCTTAAGAAGATGGCTAAAGGTTCCCAGCCTGTCCTGGAGGGAGAAAAAGGCCCTGTCAAGTGGTCACTCCGGGTCCTGAAGCAAGAGCCTGCAGACTGCAGGAAGGAGAACAAATGTCCAGACACACCACGCTCTCCAGGATTAATGTGGAGGGTCAGCCTGGAATCTGGAATCAGCTATCTTGGAGGATGCTGGGGGATCCGGCTCCAACCCTGGGAACGGGTCACTTTCATAATCAGGGGCTGACCCTCTCCTCCAGCAATGTGTTTAGAATTTTAAAAGGTTCAGTTCTCAAATTGTGTGAGACAGAGCAGAGAGAAAACTTCATGAGTAGCAGACCTGCAGGAGACAGGGCCACACAGAGACGATACACAGGACAGTATGCCAGAAGGCATCAGGCTGGGTAAAGGCCTGGAGCTGAGAGCCTTAGGGGTTGGGGATGACTGCCCACAATCCTCATGGGTGTATAGCTCTAAAACACACCTCTCCAAGAACACAGCATGTGACTCCATGTGCTTCCTGGGACAGATCCTAGGGAGCAAATTATGGAGAAACTCAGGAGGAAGACACAAGATTTACATTCACAGACTCGAAATAGGAAGGCACCCCTTCCTTACAGAGAGGTGTGCTCCAAACTCCCAAGGCAAACCTGGCAACAGGATTAGATACACCTGCACATTCACACCTGTGACACAATTTAACTTAAAAGGTATATTAAGTAATAAAGATTAGCAATAACTATTAATAAACTAGAACAGTTTGAACGATATGCTATGATAAAAATTATTCAAACTTTGTGAATGATTTGTTTCTGGAATTTTAAATTTAAAATTTCCTAACAACTGCTAGCAGGAAATGAAGTGTCAGAGTTGGAGACGGGGTGAGGGACGCTGCTGTGTGAAGGGAAGAGACTATAGTAACAGGACTCACGGATGTTTCTGTTTGCTGGTCCCTTTATACACATGATCTTCTATACCTCCACAATCTCAGGAGACGGGATATTTTAGAATTTCCCTTTTAGAGAAAAGGCAGCAGCACCCCGACATTCAGCCTTTGCCCCAGGCTGGCTAGAGGGGTATCCTGGGTTTGCTGCCTGCTGGAGTCCAACGTTCCACCCAGCCACTTTCCCCAACCCCCTCCCCACACCTTGGCGGATCCAGGTTTCATCAGAATGAAGTTCGCACATCTTTTCTGGAGGGAGGGGCAGCTTATAGATGGCCCAGCTGTAAATACACAGTAGAGTACCGGGCTGGGCTAGGCGTGAGGGCCTGTGCAGGTGAGTGGCTGGGGCCTCCTTTATCTCCAGGGCAGATCCACCTCTGCCCTCTACAGCCTATCCTTATCACCTGGCCTTCTAGAGGCACCTCCGCAGGGGCCTCTCCCACCTGCTGCTCTGACTTCAGCAAGAGACTTCCAGGTCGTTCAGCGACAGCCCAACTGCCACTTACAAAGAAGCTGCTCTCAGCTTTCCTCCCCGGTGGCCCCGCCCCCAGAAACTGATTTGGTGTGGGGAATGTACGTGTGTGTTCATGTCGGTGTGTCTGCATGTGTGGGGGTTGCACATAAACCTGTGTGCGTATGTGTAGAGAACAGAGGATGTTAGGAGTCCTCCTCAATGGCTCTCCATCTTAGTTTCTGAGTAAGAGTCTCTCACCAAACAGAAAGAGCACTGATTCCCCCAAGGGTGGCTGGTCCGTGAGCTCCAGGCAATCACCTATCTCCGCTTCCCTGGTGCTGGCATTACAGCACACAGCCCAGCCACACTTGCCTTTCAAGTGGGTGCTAGGGTTCTGAACTCGGGTCCTCCTCTCTCCTGCCACCAACAGCTCTGTCTGGAAGCATCAGGACACAGTAACAGGATGACTTCTGGGCTCCGTCTTTGTAGGCACTCTGTGCTCAAGGGCCACTTGCCCCTCAGGCTTCTAAGTGAGCAGCAGAGAGACGGTGACAGGGAGACAGCAATAAGCCCAGCGTCACCGATCCCTCAGGAAGAACCACGTGACGTTCTGCTGACCAGGTAGCCTCTCTGTCTGTTTCTTCTCCATATAATTGGGATTATATATCAGAAGTTATTCAAGGGATTGAAGGAGTCTACATACGTGGAGTCAAATCTTAACAGGATGCTGGGCACAGAGCAGGGGTCCTAATGACTGAGGACATGTGAGCGGAGAGTCCGGTCCATCTCTCAGATCCAGGCCCTGTTCATCCCCCTGGGGAATGAGATCATCCAGGGCCGTCATCTTCTCTACAGACACTTTTCTCTCCCACGCCCGGCTTTCCCTTCCCCTTTTCGTCCCGCCAAGTTCTGAAAGGTACCACTGACTATTCCCCATGGGGACAAGAACTCCAGGATTCATCCCAAGTCCAACCTCCTCTGTGAGGACCACCTCCCTTTACCCCATGCAGAGCACCAGAACCTCCTCTCCCCGCTGCCCTGATGCATGGCCCCTGGACCTCCAGCCTGCCTCCCCTTTGCTGACCCCACCTCAGACATCTCAGATCACACCATTTCCTGCACAGACCCTGCCCCCAGGCCTCCCCCCAGCAAGTTTCTCTTTCTCTCTAGTTTGCATTTTAAGCTCTGCCACAAAGGTTGAAATCATCAGTCCCCAGGCCCACTTCATCTCCCTGAAAACCTCCTAGGGGCCCCTCAAAGTCATCCCTTTCCTGCCTCAACCACACACCTAGTACCATATTTGACTACTTGAAAAACTTACCCCCTTTTCTGCCAATCATTTTCAAAACCCAGTACAAATGTCACCGCCTTTTTGAAGCCCTCCATGCACACAACCCAATAACAGTACTGTTGGAACCCTGTCCTCCAAGAACTGATTTTCTTATCTTTCAAGCTATGTGGTAAGCACTTTGGGAACACGGACACCCAAGGGGCCATCTCACGCTACACATCCTTAACCAGTCTCCGGTATGAGTACATCACCTCCGGGTCTGTACTGTGGGACACTGCACTGTACTCATGTCCCCTGATATTCACCCTCTCTCTGAGGGTGACAGTACAGTGCCTGGCAGTTATACTCAAGTATAACTGGAGTCTTGAATGTAATTTTAACCATTCTAGGAGTCACGTGTTTTAAAAAGGAGCAGCTGAAATTAATCTTAATAAGTTGTTTTACTTAGCCCATGAGATCCCACAGTCTTTTCAAACAATATTTTTAAAAAGCATTCCTGGGTGCGTCCTGTTGCTTTTTGTACTGGGTCTTTGAAATCCACCACAAACATCACATGAGCATCCAGGGCCCACACCTCAAGTACACTCAAGCCACACAGGCTGTGGCGCTGGGTAGCCTATCCCATGAGGCTTCTGGGAGCATGCACCTGGTCACCCTGGACTGAGCCCCATATGCAAATTTCACTTCTTTTCCCCCATAATAAACGAATTAATGCCTATTAACCTAATTACAAAGCCACTGAAAAATGGTTTTAAATTTTTTTTTAAATCACATGAGATATAAAACAAGGTGTTCATTATGAGTTATAATAACAGAAAAGCAAACCAGGGACCAAAAATGTAAAGACACACTGGCAAATGTCACTTCTACCATTTAGAAACAGCGTCTCATACAGATCAGGCTAGCCTCAAATTCTATACATAGCCACGGATGACCTTGAACTTGGGATCCCCCTGCCTCCATCTCCAAAGTACTGGGATTGTTGCCACCCTGGGTTAAATGTATGTGGTGCTGGGACTCAAACCCAGGGCCTCATACCTGTCAGGAGATACTCCACCAACTGAGATACACACCAGCCGCATTTCTTGTCCTTTCACTGGAATGGACCACAGCTTCCTGAGGGCCTTGGCTTCAGGACTGCTCTGTTCAAGGACTTCCCCAGTTTTGGTACAGAGACAGGCATCTGGCTCCTCTTGCTCCAGCCTGGTCGATTTAGGCTTTCAGTCCCTACCTAGAGCCTAAGGATCCTACAATGCAATGTCAGGTAAAAGACAGACTACAAACACAGCTATGAAGAGGCTGCTGGCAATGTTCGTTCCCTTGGTATTTCCTGAGAGCCAGCCACCCAGCTTTCCTTACACACAAACACACACACACACACACACACACACACGTGCACTGGCTAGCATACTCTGAGTAATAAGGTACTGACATGAGTCCCTTCTCTATGACCTCATGACAGGCGTAGCAGTGTAGCACATGAAGAGGACCACACTGCACTGTGCTCGTGTCCCCTGAAATTCACACATAGAAACCAGAATGCCCACAGCGAAGGTATTAAGATACAGCTCATGAGAGTAGAGAGCTGTTAAGAACAGGATTAGGGTCCTTATGAACGGGACCTAGAGAGTTCTTTTGGGCACTTCTCCAACCTGAGGTCACAGTGAGGAACTGGAAGGGTCTGGAGGCAAGCCTCAGCAGACATGGAATCTGCTGGCGCCCTGATCTTGAACTGCCAGAATCTGGAATGGTGAGGAAACACTGCCCAGTAGCTAGCACTTTGATAAAACAGACAAAACAGGCCTTCCACGAACACTTCCTCGGATATGCAAAGCTCTTCCACGATATTCTGGAATTTGCCAGTCCTTAAACTTCAATCCCAGTGCCAGTGGACAGAGAACCAAGTGGATCCCTGGAGCTGGCAGGCTGCTCAGCCTAGCCTATTAAGCTCCAAGACAGTGAAAGACCCTGTCTCAAGAGAAAGGTGATGGCGTCCTGAAAATTGTCCCCTGGCTTTCACATGTACCTGCACACAAACAAACATGCCCACACATATGTACCTTGCACATACATAAATGTGCACACATGTGTATCTGCATATACACAAACGTACGCACACATACTCGCAGATGAATAATATTTATGATTACACTGGTATAAAGACAGCATGAAATAATCAGGTTATGAGGTTCCGGCATTAAGAGCACTCGCTGCTCTTGCAGAGGACCCAGGTGTGGTTCCCAGGCCCCACATCTGGCAGCTCCCAGTTGTCGGTAATTCCAGTTCCAGAGGTTCTAATGCCCCCTTCTAGCTCTTTGGGCATCTTCATACACATGGTGCATACATAGGCAAGCAGCCAGACACACATATGCATGCATGAGATTTAAAATAATAATCGGGTTTGGTATATTATATAGTCTTGTTGTGATACTCATTTTTTTTTTCTGTTTTTAAAAGAAACTAAAATGAAGACATGAGGTCCTAGGCACCGTGAGGATGAAGAGGAAGAGAAGACAGGAAGTTGGGAGGCAACAGTGGTGGGGAGGAGACGGGAGGGGAGAGGATGGGGCGACTTGATCAAAACACATTATATGCATATATGAGATGATCAATCAAGTAAAAATGGAAATGAATCAGAAAACAAAAGACAAACAAACAGAACATGCCCGAATGGGGGGCTGTGAGGTGGGCAGGATTCTTACATTAGGAAAACGTGTCCATTTCAACCCGTCTGTTCTTTGTTCCCTCAGAGTAGAAAATCACGGGCCCACAGAAGTCCTCCAAGCCCTACAGAGGGCCCAGACCTAGTCTTCAGGCTGAGACCCTCTTACAGGGAGCACCTGCCCACCCCAGAGACTGTCTAGATCAGACTTAAGGACAGTGTCTTCATTCTAGAAGGTTCTGCTGACCCTGTGCAAAGCCAAGCTTCAGTAACCCACTGCAGTGTATCTCATGCTGGCACACGTGGGCCTGAGACCCAGGGATACACGCTTGGTCATCTCCCCATGGTCAGCACATGCCTCTAGAGGTTAAGTTACACCTCAGCTGCATGGGAAACACTGCTTCCCTCTTCTGACTTCCTTCACAGGAGGGGACAGGGGGCTGGGGCACCCAGTGTCCTGAGAGCATCTGGCTTTGACTCTCTCTGAGAATCAAGTGTTCTCTCCACTTCCTGGATGACTTACAAAATTCACCCAAGGTGACTCAGCAAGCACATCCTGCTTTCAAAACACATTTATTGCACAGCAAACATTAATTACTCTTATTTGAAAACAAACAAGAGATGAGCCTTCCATGGCAGGCCTTCCATGGCAAGCCCACCAGTCACACCAAATGTCACCCATGTGGTCAGCTCCAATCCAGGAGCTGGGGCTACAGTGTGACCCACAAAGGCCAAGAGATATGGCTCAGGCATAACTGAGGACAGGAATCCTGGAGCCAAGTGGCTGAGTTTGATTCCCAGCTCTTCTATCACCTCAGGGACTTGATTTTGTTTATCTCAGTCTCAGTCTTCTCATCTGTCAAATGGGAATGGCCTTACCTCCTTCCAAAATCATTGTGAGGATTCCATGAAGAAATGTAGTGCAATAGACAACCGTCTAAGCTGTACCCCAATGTCCTGGTATTCAGCAAGCAGCAACTGATATACCTAATGACTCTGTCGGCTCCAGAGTCATCCGTCAAATGAAAGCCTGCATTCCATCGATTCCCAGACCTGGGAGGAGGGCAAGCTAGCGAAGCCACTGGGTGAGGACAGCAGCTTCCAAAGGTGCTACCACCTGGGAGGCCATGGAGGCGGAGATATGTGCTTCCCACAGGTCCACATCAGTGCCTACCATGCCATAACCTGAGCAAGAAGATGAGAGCGGAGTCTGTGCTCTTTACAAGTCACCCTTAGAGTCAAGAACAATGGGCAGATGGCAGACACACGTGACCTCCAGTACCAGCCTCTAGTGCTTTGTGGAAGACAAAACAGGAGAGGGGGCGAGTGACCCCACCAAGGGAATATTCAACTCCCCATCCAAGGCAGAGGCTGAGCCCCTGCTGCTGATGCCACCAACAGACAGTTCTAGGGTGCTTCCAGAAGCATCCCTGTGGCCTACTGTGAACAAAACCCCAGCATGGACCCCCAGGAACCCTCATTCACTACCCAGACTCCACCAAGCCCAAATCCTAGTGAGTGGGCACATTCATTAAGAGGCTAAAAGCAAACTGGAGTGGTGAGAAATGATAAAGATCTGGGCACTCCTGCCCCAGACTAACAACAACTATCACAGCCAACATGAAAGAAAGTAGCCCAGGGCCAGGAGGGATGTGCTTCCACGGGTACCCACATGGCACATGGACACAGCTCAGGATAGGATGAACATGGAATAAGATGGGGGACAAACTCTTCCTGGAAGAACTGCAGTGACGTGTGCGGATAAATTCACCCCATACATCCCCCAGGAAATGGGGCACACTGCTCCCCCTGCTGAGGATCTGGGGGAGTCTCTTCTAATGAAGAGAATATGGAAATGGCTCTGGGGAGGCAGGGGCAGGTGGAGCTCTGTGAGATCCAGGCCAGCCTGGTCTACATAGTGAGTTTCAGGTCAGCTGGGGCTACAGGGAGACCCTGTCTCACAAGAAAAGAGGGAGGCATGGAGAAATGGCGCAGCAGTTAAGAGCACTGCACTTAGATACATGCAGACAGGACACTCATACACATAAAAGAAAGAATAGCAGCATATGAATATATGCATATATACTCATACATAAAACAACCTCAAACAGTTGTTGCTGTGTGTACCTATATGCAGTTACGTAGTGTATATATTTGTATCTGTGACAAAACCCATCAGACCCCACATTATCCACATGATTAATGCCAAGGCCACCAGCAACAAGCCACACTGAGATCTCTCACCCCTACACAGGACACAAGGCAAACACTTCACTCCAGCTTCTTTCCAGTGTTCTAACCCGTGGTGAGAATGCACTAAGCCCAAATCTAGAGGTTTAAAAGACAGTTTTCAAGATTTAGGACCGGTGTTCACCAACTCCTCAAGGTCATCAAAAAAACAAGAAAAGACTAAGAGAAATTTCACAGGCTAGAGAAAAGTCAAGTGTGACAAGGGATCTGAGACCAGATATTTGAACAGTTGAAAGACTGTCTGTGGTGGAAACTGGCAGAGACCAAGTTTCCATCGTTAGCTTCAGCTGTCAACTTGGTACAAACTAGAGTCACCTGGGAAGAGGAACCTCAAATGAGGCATTGTCTCCTTCAGACTGACCTGTGGGCCTGCCTATAGAGAACTGTCTTAACTGATGATTGATGTGGGAAGGCACAGCCCACTGAGGGCAGTGCATACGTACACAGGGAGCTTAGTGCATAAGAAAGACAGCCGTGCAAGCCAGAGGGAGGAGGCCAGTAAGCAGCACTCCCCAGCAGTCTCTGGCTCCAGTTCCTGCCCTGGCTTCCCTCAATGATGGACTGTAACCTGTAGGCCAAATAAACCCTTTCCTCCCCATGTCGCTTTTGGTCACGGTGTTTATCACAGCAACAAAAAGCAAACCAGGACACCCGAGTTTACACTCTGCTGACCAGTATGCGCCAGTGCTGATGCCTGCTTTCTTCCAACACGCAGGGTGGGGTGGTGTCGATGTACCTGTTGTCGATGTAACCAAGAACGGGGTAAGGTGGAAACTGGGCTAACGGGGAACCTTTTCTATAAACCCCAAATTACTCCCCAGAGCAGATTAGCTGCAGGAGTCTTTAGACACACCAGGTGCGGTGATACACGCCTGCAGTCCTGTACTCAGGAGGCTGAGACGAGAGTTCCAAAGTTTGATGCCAGCCTGGACTATATAGTGAGTTCAAGGCTAGCCTGGTATGCACAGGGAAACCTTGTCTCAAAAAAAAGGAGAAGGAGGGAGAAAGAAGAGGGGAAGAGGAGAGTGAGGAGGAAGAGGATGAAGAAGAGAGGAGGAGGAGGAGAAGGAGGAGGAGGAGGAGGAGGAGGAGGAGGAGGAGGAGGAGGAGGAGGAGGAGGGGAATGAAAAACTCTTCACACACGTCTGGTGTAGCAGAAGGTAGTGTTAAAGTCTGTATGCAGTTATGTCAGATAGACCCAAGGGTCACCAGCTGGATCCTGTCTCTACTGCACTGACTAAGAGCAAGAATGAGGTTCCAGGCCCTTTGTAATCTGGAAATCCCCACCTACCATGACCAACAGCCTTTCTCCAATAGAAAATCAAAGTTAACCAAGACACATTACTTTCAAGATCATGTGTGATCCGTGCTGACCTCAAAACTCATGCTTGTTTTCAATCACCCCTGGGACCCACAGAAGATATCCATTCCCCCCATGGGACTCCTGTAAGGGACAAGCTCATGGGATGGAGAGGTCTCTGTCTCCCAAACCCAGGGCAAGATGGTGCTGTGAAGGTAATTCATACAGGCACCACTAGGTGGCGACAGAGTTCACAGATGTGAAGGCTAGGTGCCCAGCAAGGATGAGAAAGGTCCGAGTTCTGGAATTCTTTGATAAACCTTCCCTGAGGAAGCACGCTCAACACTGCCTTTGCCTTGGATCCAGTGTTAGGACAGAAGGAAGCAATTTCCTCAGTCTCTTTTGTAGGAATCCTGCTGGTGTGTTAGGAATAAGCATGCTGTTCTTCCACAATCCTTTGGCAGAAACTAGTAAAGAACATTAAGCTCCTGACCCAACCCACACCCGCACATGCACACACATGCACACCTGGGGTACACTCATCCCCGAGAGAGACAGTTTACTGGGTTTATCTTGAGAGTACACCAACAATTAACTGATAAGAATGTCAGGCAGGTTCTAGAACCCCCATCTTTTAAACCACAAGAACTCTGGCTTGGCTTCAAAGCGCAACCTGAAACCTCCCAGGATTTAACCCCAGCTTACTGGTCATGTGACCCCGGCACATGGCTTAATACGGGCTTCGTGCTCCCACTGAGACACTCTTGAGTCTGAAACCGGGCAGATTAATGGGCGAAAGTCACTTAAATCGGTGCTTAGTGATGTTGGATGAGTTGCTCCCACTGCCAGGCCGACACCTTATGATTCCTGAATGAGAAGTTTACACGTTCACTATGACAACCCCAGAAACCATACTGAACAAAGACTCTGTTATGCACTGAGTACATGAAAGAAAAGACTAGAACTTCTTCCAGACTGAAGGTTTGGTCCTGGAAGATATCCTCAGTTTCCAACTAGTTGAAAAGAATCCCCCATGGTGGGTCACTTACTGCCAGGGCAGACACGAAACAATCTGTTTCTAATGACAGGACAGGGATCTACGCACACAACATCACCACTTTGACCCGGGAATGCTTCGGATTGTCAGCTTTAAACCTTTCCTAGGCTAAGACAGTGCAGATCTGTAGTGACTGGAGGCCTGGCCAAGGTAGGGAGGGCTGATGCTGTGTGGGTCAGGCTCAGCCACCTTCTAGAGACCGTCATGCTGGTACTACGACAGTACAGTGGCTTGAATGCGAGGTTGAGTCAACAGCTATCAGATATTTCAAGGGCATCTACCACTACACTGCATGGCCACTGGCCACCCTTGCCCTCCTCAGAATCCCCACTATGAACCTCCTCTTTATTGTGTGTGTCACAGTCCTCCTTAGACATGACAAGGGCCAGATAAAACTCCTCAAATTTGCGATTTCCTATTAAAAAAAATAAAAGATGCCTCAACCATAGGGTTACTGATCCTTTGATATCCATCCACAGCAGTGATGGTTTATCTAAAGATAAACAGAGGGATGACTTATCTAAAGATGACAGATCTAGGGGCTGGAGAGATGGCTCAGTGATTAAGCACACTGGCTGCTCCTGCAGAGGACCCAGGTTCGATTCCTAGAACCCACATAGTGGTTAACAACCACTCCAGTTTCAGAGGTTCCAGTGCCCTCTTCTGGCCTCTGTGGAAAATGCATGCATGTGGTGCATACACAAACATGTAGGGAAAACACGCAGACACGTAATGTAAAATTAAATTTAAAACCTTCAAATGTTTTCTACTTGTGAGCCACCATGTGAATACTGGGAACCAAAGCCAGGTCCTCTGCAAGAGCAGCCAGTGTTCTTAACTTCTGTGCCATCTCTCCAGCCCCAAATTAAATATTTTTTTAAATGACAGTTTAGCCAGAAGGGATGACACATCTTTAATCCCAGCACCTGGGAAGAGGCAGGTGGATCTTGATGAGATCAAGGCCAGCCTGGTCTATATAGTGAGTTCCAGGCTAGCTGGAGCTACAGAGAGAGCCTATCTCAAGAAAAGAAAGAGAAAGCAAATCTAGAAAACTCTAGACCACCTGATGAAAACATATTCCTGTCTGCCAGCCATCATACCAGAACAGCAACAAAATACTTTGCACTAGCTGTATCAGTGTCTTTATTTTATTTCTTCTACCTTTATTGATTGATCGACTGACTAACTGACTGTGCCTGGGCCGAAACCCTGGTCTTTGCACATGCAAGTTCTTTATCACTGAGCCACATTCCATTCCTTATCCTTATTCCTCACTCATGAAAGTAACACTGTTAAAAACTGCCTTAAATACTTCTGACAAAAGAGCCGGAATAAATGTTTAATATCTCGCCAAAAATACCTAACTAATCAAAACATTGTCTGACTCCATCCAGTGAGAAAGAAAAGGCCCAAATTTTCAGTTTTTCAGTCCAGGTTGACTGGTGGCTTTATAGATGCAGCTGTTATAATACTATCTAGACACTAGAGGGCACCAGAGCCCAAGAGTCTTGGCCCTGGCCCTGTGTGGCTTCCACAGGAAGAAACACAAGGCTCAATAAGGAAAAGACTCCATCCAGTGCCTTTAACCACCCCAGCTGCAACGTCTGCAGGGTACAGGGCCCATGTGGCCAAGAAGCAGGTACCCTGGACCCAAAGTGCAGAGCCACAGGCCTGCACCATCCAGTTTGCAAGCTCCCAGCATATGCCGAGCACTGACCATAAGAAATGAGCATACTACTTACAAAACACTCTTACACATGCACACCCCTCTGTAACATCCCCAGGCTGCATGGAGACACGCACACATGCACGGGCACATGCATGCGCCCACGGAGACAGCTTCTCAGTCAAGCATCCATGGCTAAGGAGGCTGATTTGGGACCAGGGTGGTTTCCACCACGGTGCAGCACCTCCCAGAAGGCAAACAGAACAGGAGCCTATTCTCCCAAGTACTGCCCATGATAACCCAGAGCTGTGCTGACTATGGAGCCAGCGCTGCTGACCTCGCTCAGCGTGGGTCTCTGGGAGCCCTGCTCAGCCCAGCCACCTGGGAAGAAGCCTCCACTCAGAGGTCTGCAGCTCTGCCAGCTCCCGAGGCCTCTGCCATCCTCTTTGGAGACGCCGGTGGCTTGTGCAGCATTGCATCCGACCGCATCTACTGTCGGGGCACTGTATAACATCAAGATAGAGTGTGTATACGCATGCATATGTATACTGGAAGTATGTTCCCCACCTTCCAGAGGTACCATGCCGTTGGCTGTGCCTCCCAATACCAGCAGCCAGTCCTCCACTCCAGCCTGACTGGCAGCTTGTTAACCACCAGCACTGTCCCCGCACCAGGCGAAGAAAACGCAAGGGGCAGACGCCACGCCACTGGGAACGCAGCTCAGCGACCACACTCTTGTCTAGCATGTGCAAAGTCTTGGGTTCCTGCAGCACACAAATCCACAGTGGCTTACAGGCAGATGACTTGGCAGAGGCAGAGCTCCTGCCCGGGGGTTAAGGGAGCCATGACCCTCTCCAAGCCACCAGGCCAGGCCTGCCCCCAAGAAACAACCTGACAGTGCCAATGATGGTTTTTGTAACCACTCTACTTTCTGGACAATAGCCTTCTGTTCCTATCTTCTGGGCTTTTTGCTCATTAAATATTTTCTCTCTGTCAAAAGTCATCTCCTGGGATTGGCGAGACGGCTCAACAGTTAAAGAGCACTGGTTACTCTTGCAGAGGACCAAGGTTTGGTTTCCAGCAAAAACAATTGCCCATAGAGCTAGGTAATCTAGCGCCCTCTTCTGGTCTCTGTGGGCATTGCATGATGCAGGTGCACTTACATGCAAGCAAAACACTCATACACATAAAATGAAAATAAATAATTCTTTTAAAAAATCTCCCCAAAATGACTTCTTAGCAATCACAAGAATGGCCCTGTTGAAGCCCATGTAAACCCTAAATGGAGACAAAACTTAGAAAACTACATTCTTTGCCCTAAAGAGTATTCATCCAATTCTGAAAACACAGCCAAGCAGGCTGATGGCAAGAGACGCCTGTGGAAAGTCCTTTGGCTGCTCTGACTGGCCATACCTTCATAATCCCAGAACTTCTCTGACCACCTGTGACCTTCACAGTCCCAAAACTGAGCATGGAGTGGGGAGCTTCAGTCACTTTTGGGGAGCCTTATCCTAGAACAAGGGCTCAGTCCTGGAGAGCACAGCAGTGGGACAAAGCAACTGTTTCAGGACAACAAGAGGCACAGAGAACCCCCAAGCAAAGGATCAGTCTGGGGTGGGGGCAGCTGCTGCCACACACACTAGCCTTTGCATGGCCAAGAGACACAATGCCAGAGCCCACAGCACATCCCGGGACCCATAAAGATGTTTAGTTTCATTTAAACTCAGAATAAAAAAAAGAACATTTTTTTAATTGAAGACAATGCTTTGCTCGATGATATTAATATATCCGTGCACACACCAACGCAGGTGTAAAGTTGAACTTATATTACTCGCAGTAGGGACAGGGCTCAAGGAAACAAAGGTGGACAGGGATTGTACTGTCAGAGAAACATGGGCTACCTAGGAGAGAGTCCAGGTCCTGTGTGAAGACAGCCCACGTCAGCACAGGAGGCCACCCCCTACTGTACCCAAGAACCCCTTCTTGGTCCTAAGAATGTGCTGCTCCCACCATCCAAGTCAACAGGCTCTACGGTGCCCAGAAACTTCCTGCTGCCAGGGGACCTTTTAAAACTATCTTGAGGCCAATGCAGGAAAGGCCTTGGAGGGCTGGGAGAGGACAAAAGGCCAAGTACAGATGACCCTCAACTTAAGATGGAGTTACATCATCTGGATGCGCTGAAAGTCAAAACTATCATACAATCAGCTAGCCTACCAAGCACCCTAACTTAGAGGTGTGGGCCTCCTGGGCTCGCACAGCTGGCTGGGAGCTATAGCCTGCTGCATTTGTCCATAGAAGAGGACTGAGGATGGTGCCACATCTGCCTGACCCAGGAAAAGACTCACATTCTAAATTTAAGGTGTGGTTTCTACTGAAAGCATCTCTCTTTTGCACCCTAGTGAGGTCAAAATCATCTTAAGTGGGCTGGAGACACAGCTCAATGGTAGAGTGCTTGCAGAGCATGCATGAGGCCCTGGGTTCAGTGCCCAGTACTGGGAAAAAAAATCATCAGTGGAACCAGCACCGAGTCAAAGGCCATTTGGAATGGAACAGCTGAGCCTTATCTTGGGACCAAGCCCATCATAAAGCTGCCGAAGCCCTTCAGTTTATACTCCCTAGGGCACGACCACATGTCATGCACCCCCCACTGTTGTTACTTCTTTATGTGTCTATGCATCTGTACATGTGGGTGCACATATGTACTGGTGCCCTTGGAGGTCAGAGGAGGGTGACAGGTCCTCTGGAGCTGGAGTTACACGCAGTTGTGAGATGCCTGGTATAGGGGCTAAAATCTGAACCCGGGTCCTCTGCAAGAGCAGTAAGTGCTCTTAACCTCTGAGCGGGCTCTCAGGCCTGTTCAGTAATCATCTTAAACCATACAGCACAGTGGCCACGCACATCCACAAGATTGCACACGCCAGCATCACTGTCTGGTTTCAGAACATGGTCATCCCCCAAAAAAACAAACTCTGGACCTGTTCATCAGTCACCACCCAGTCCCCTCTCCAGCCCCTCGTAACTGCTAACCAACTTTCTCTCTGGAGTCACCTCTTCTAGCGTTTCACAGACATGGAACCCTGCAGTACATGGTCTGTCCCTCTGATGTCCCCAGAGCTCATGCTTGCTGGAGCACGCCACTAATTCATTCTTTTTTGCAGCTAGATAACCTTCCCTCACACACTGTCCTTATTTGTCTTGTTTTAATAGGCATGAAGGCACTTGTAAAGGAAGGCTGAAGGCTGAAGGCTCTAGGACCAAAGCCACAAGTGTTCAACAAGGTAAGAAGTGGTATACGGTGTTACTACGCCAACATGATAATCACCTGAACAAATAAAAGTCTAACTCTTAAATTTAGTTTTTAAGAGTAGACCTGGACTCTGAGCACACTCGTACCCCAGACTTCTCTTGGAACCGTCTGTCTCCTGGAACTCTGTCCCTGGACCTGTGTCTTCAAGCCCAGCCCTCTCATGATTTTGTACAGAAGGGCTTCTCCAGCTTCACTTGGGGAAGTACAAGCTTGACTCCACCCTAATCTGAACAGAAATCTGGCCTTTTCATCCCAAGTTTTAAAACATCTCATTCTCCCAGGGCCACTCATCTTTCCCAACTCCTACTGTGTGTGATGGAGGTACTGGGGCGGGGTCACATTTTTACACTACAGAATGCGCAGAATCAGTTCAATGAGCAAGCAAGCATTCTCTGGTTTCAGCCTTACCGCCATCCTCCTCCCTGCCGTCATTCAGGGCCACGGATCATGGGCTGCTAAGTTGGCACTTACACCAAGAAGACAGACAGAACATCTCTCCTGGCTTGGTGGCAAGCCATCCCTCTCACCTAAGACGCAGACAAAGGGCTTTGTTCATAAAGAGTTGTGAACCAACTAGGAAAACTCAGCAGGAGGAACAGAGCCTGTGTCCGTGGATGAAAGAAAGGCTCGGAGACAGGCTGGGGAGTTGTACAAAGAGAAAAACAACCTGCTTGGACTTCCTTCCTCATTCCCAAAAAGCAAAGGAGTCCTTAGAAAAGTCAATTACTTTTCTCTGAAGTTCCGGGAAATGAACAAAGGTGGGAAGTGGGGTGGGAGGCTCAGAGGATGAGGAAAAAACTGACTTCCCATTGGCCAATTCCACAGGCTTCGCTGGCTTCCCACCCGAGCACTGATGAACACACTCCATTGAGAAGAACATGTTCCCTCTCCCACAGCCTCACTGGGGTGTCAGAGAACCCGCTAAGGATTATTCATTACTGCCAGATCTGAGGCTCGAGTCAGCTCAGAGGTCACTGTTATTTACATTTTAAAAAGGTAAAAATATACAAAGCTTTTCATTCCAGTCTGTTAAAGCAAAAAAGTAATAATTAAAATCTTAGAACGCTTGGAAGAGCAGCACTGGGAGCTCCCTGAGAAACTGGGATAAGAGTTCTGCAGCCTCGCCAGACAAGTCTGTGTGCGCGTGCCACACACACACACACACACACACACACACAGTGGTGCCACTTAGCAATCCGCAAGTCAGGGCAGTTGGTGGCTTTTGCGGCAGGCCATCCACTTGGAGAAGACAATGCAGCTTTCTCTTTTGAAGGGTGTTTGCTTAACACTCCGCCCTCTGAAGCCTGATCAGGGTTGTGAAAGGAGGACCCAGTTCAGTACCTGGAAGGAATCCCAAAACAGACTACTCACTTCTGTCCAAATCTCTTCCTTGAACAACTCATCCTCCAGGGGATCCTGTGGGAAGGGAGGGGGCTTGTGGGAAAAGAAAGGGTTCCTGTGGGATGGGAAGGGGGGCTCCTGTGGGAAGGGAACGGGTTTCTGAGGGATGGGGGTGGTCTGTAAGAAAAGGTTCATGTGGGATGGGAAGGGATCCTGCAGGATGGGAGAGGGGTTCCTCCAGGACACGAGGCAGGGACAGAATGGAACCAACATTGAAAATCGGTGCCCCAAGGGCACTGAGCCCAGAAACCTACTTCTAGAAAGTAGACTAAGCTAGACCAGTGTGCCAGGCAGGTGCAAGAGTCTCCAAAGATGTCAGGATGGTTTGGAGGTTAAGAACATATACTAGTCTTGCAGGAGACCTAAGATCAATTCCCAGCATCCATGTCAGGTGACTCACAACGGCCTGTAACTCCAGCTCCAGGGAGATCCAATCAATGCTTCTGGCCTCTACTAGCACCTACACTAACATGAACATTCACCACACAGACACAAATGCACACACATAATTTTAAAAAATAATAAAAACAAATCTTTCACTCAAAAGGATGTCAGGATATAGAGTTTAAAAACAGAAAGGGGAGAAACTGACGGCTGGCATGCACCCACATAGCCCCAGGATTGGGCCGGACACTGTTTCCTGACAGTGCCCTGCTACCTCGTCAGGAACCTCCTCACTCCATCCAGTCACTCACCTCCTGCAAATCCGCAGCCACACACAGCTGCCCAGCGCAGCCTCCATATTGTTACCAAAAGGCCTGGTTTGGCCAAAAGGTAATGAGAGGAAAAGAAGCCAGAGCATCAAGTACAAAAATTAAATGAAAAGTCAGGAGGCTGGGGGATGGCTCAGTGGGTAAGAGAGCCTGTGGCATAAGCATGAGGACATGAATTCGGATCCCAGCACCACAAAAATCAGGCAACGCCATGAGCACACCTGGAGCCTCAGTACTGGGAGCTGGGAACAGAGACAGGAGGATCACTGGGGCTTGCTGGCTGCCAGATTCAAGGTCAATGAGAGGCCTGTCTCACAGGAGGAAGGGGGAGAATTATAGAGCAGGACACCTAATATGATTCTCTGGCCTCTGTGTGCACACAAGCTCACACATCCATACACATATATGTGCATACATTACACACAACACCACACACACACAAAATAAAATAAAAGTAGGCATCGTTTTCTTTTGTAAATTTTTTTGTGTGTATGAGTGTTTTGCCTGCATGTATACGCACCCGTGTTGTACAATGTCCAAAAAGTCTAGAAGAGGGTGTCAGATTCCATGGGACTGGAATTACAGACAGCTGTAAGCTGCCACATGGGTGTTGGGAACCGAACTTGTGTCCTCTACAAAAAGTCAGTACTCTTAATCTCTGAACCATTTCCCAAGTCCCTAAAGTTATTTTTTTTATGTGTATGAGTGTTTTGCCTGCATGTATGTAAGTATATCACAGGAGGCCAGAAGAAGGCATCAGATCCTCCTGGAACTGAAGTTACAGACAGTTTGAGCCGCCGCGGGAGTGCTGGAAATGGGAGCCAGGTCCTCTGCAAGGGCGGCCAGCAAGTACCCTAACCTCTGAGCCTTCTCCCCAGCCCCTGAGCTCTTCAGTCCTTGCACTGAGCCAGTGATATGCATTTTGCAGTACCATGCAACCTGAGAGACAAGAAGGACAAAACAGCGTGGAAACAAGATGGGAAAAGGCAGAGATCACAGGGTAAATGCGGGACAATGACCCCCAGAGCACTCCAAGGGCGCAGAGGAATGTCTGGCACTCCCCGTCTAAGAGTCTAGCCAGCCTCACTGGAAGACCAGAAGAGGAATCAGCCTCTCCCTCTGCCTCCCCACTGCCCTTGACTGCACTCCCTGTGGCCTCCTGATGAACAAGCTACGTTTTACCTGCCTCAGAACAAACTTTCCCATTTTTTTTTTTCTGACCACACCAGTCATGTGACTCCACAGCACTGTGGTGAGACTGTACACCATAGTTACCGGTGTCCTTGTAAGCTATTGCAAAGCTCTTGTCTTCCCCCTGCAACTTCTCCCATGGGGTAATAGTGACTCTTCTCATTGCTCTGACAAAATAATTGACGAAAACAAGGTAAAGAAGACAATGTTTCTTTTCAATCACAGTTTCAGAGTCCAGTGCATCACAATGGAGAAGGCTCAGGAGCAGGGGCATGAGGGGCTGGTCACAGTGTATCCACAGTCGGCAACGGGCACAGTGTATCCACAGTCGGCAAACAGCGAAAAGAGTGCTGCAGCTCAGTTCCCCTTTTCCCTTGCACTCCGTCTGGAACCTCAGCCGGGAGACGGCGGATCATCCCTCCTCAGTTAAACCTCTCTGGAAACATGGTCAGAGACACACCCAGAGGTGTGCTGGGTGATTCTGAACCTAGCCAAGTTGACAGTGATTAACCATGACACACAGGGTGGACCACTCCAAGCACACCTGGCCTCCCCCACCTGAGAGCCAGTCATCTTGTTGTTTCTTCTGTCTTGTACAACTTCTGGCTGGAAGTCCCTGGGAGGCCTGGGGCTCTATTTCCCTTTCGGTTTTCCTGCCTGAGCCAGACAAATACACCTTGACCAAATGTAAATACTGCTCCTCCTCCCGCTGTCCTTAGGTTAGGGTGGGGATGGTAACAAGGAGACCTAGAAATAGGGGTACATACACAGCTTTTAAATATGGCGGGGGGGGGGGACACACCTGCCAGCACAGCCCCAGCCCACCCCACCTGAGGCCCCTTGGACGGGGCAGGAACAACGCGTGTGGGAGTCAAGTCCCCCCTGGCTGAGAGCAGGGCTGGACTGTGTTCCAATCTTCCACTTACTCTAATTGCCAGGACACAACCCTTTTCTGTCTGCCGTTGGGACTTAATTAAGCCCGGGTGGCAGAGAAGGAGAAGGCTGGGTCCTCTAAACCTAGTTGGGAAGGTGGAAAGCCGGGTAAGGAGTCAAGACACTGCTCTGACCCCCAAGGGCAACCCCCCCTCAAGGTCACCCCCCCACCATTGCCATCAGCCCATTCAGCGTCAAGAATCCAACGCCGGAATGCACTGAGACTCTCAATGAAATGTGGCTACGGCTCTTTTTCTCAGAATTCCTATAGTGAGCAAAGAAAGCCAGACACCAAAGAATACACAGGTAGCCCGTTACAGGAAACACCCCAAAGAACAAACTGAGAGAGCCAGAGGCAAATCGGCAGTTGCTCAGGGCTGTCCATGAGAGTAGACAGAACATGAAAACAGGTGGGAGGGAATGTTCTGGGCTTGTAGAAATGACGTGATGGTGGCACAGCTTTATCAGTTTACAAAGATTCACAGGGTTATTCCCACACAAGGTGGGCTGGTAGCACATAAACTATCCTTCAATCAACCTGCTATTTAAAATATTTTATTATTTTTATTTTATGTGTATGGGTGTGCTGCCTGCGTGTGTGTAAGTGCACCTGTGTTGTACAATGCTCACAGAAGTCAGAAGACCCGTTAGATTCCCTGGAACTGGAGTTATGGATGGTTGTTAGCTGCCATGTAGGTGTTGGGAATGGAACCCAGGTCCTCTGCCAGAACAGTCAGTGCTCTTAAGTGCCAAGCCACCTCTCCAGCCCCTCAGCCTGTTGTTTTTGGCTGATGGCCAGATAGGCAACGCAGTGAGAAAAGAATGAAGGGTCACTCTCCAGCCTGTCACCTTTCCTCCCCATCTCTTTACCAAGAATGCCCCTTCTCCCTCCCAGTCCTGCACACTGCAGTGGCCAGCTGGTATACTTCCAGATAAAGTAGGTAGAGCCCTCCATGGGTATCTGACAGTGGGTATACTTCCCAGCCCCCTAGCCTCAGTTTTCGTGCCTGAAGAATGGTGCTAGTGGCGTTCACCCTCAGGTAGAAGGTGTCTGCTCACAGCAAGCCACACCTTAGTCCTGTCTTGCCCTTCCACGAGGCAGGTACTCACAGCACCTCTGCACACGGCTGACACTTTATTCCTTGTTTGGGGGATAGGAAAACTATACAGAAAAGCCCTCTCTGTCCAAGTTTACAACTTGTAGAGAGACTTAAAAAGCAACTCAAGGCAGAGGGCCCTCAGAGCCAAGCTCTGAAGAACAGGTGCTGAGAAGCCCAAAGGTCAAAGTACCCAACTGATCAGACTGGATACGTTCCCAGAAGGTCACCGGGAGGGCCAAGGATGAGCCACATTGAAGAGAGATGGGCATCTAGGAAGGACACACACAGGCTTCCCAGGTAAGAGACTTATTTAAAATCCTAGATGCCTTGAGGCTAGAGAGGTGGTTCAGTGGATAAAGTGCTTGACATACAAGCATGAGGATCTGAATTTGCTCCCCAGTAGCCATGTAAAAAGAAGGGCATGGCAGCGTGCACGTTTAATATCAGAGCTGGGGAGGAGGAGAGAGGTGCATTCCTGGAGCTGACTGGCTAGCCAGACTAGCCAAACCGTCAACCCCAAAGGTCCAATGCGAGGCTCTGTCCCCAAAACAAAATGGACTGTTCCTAAAGATGACACCTAAGGTTGACCTCTGACCTTCACAAACACCTACACACACACACAATAAATTAAAAAGTAAATGTTCCTGGCTGGGACATCAGCCAGGCAGGATACTCAGCATCTCAGGCTGAACCAGAACAGGAGACGGGGACCACTCCCAACGTCAGGGCAAGAAGGCATGAGATCACACATGAGCACAACGTCACAAAAACTGACTCAGTGTGCCTCTCTCATGAGCTGGGAGACAGAAGAACACTACTCTGAAGAAAGCAATGACAGAAAGGAAGGGTGATCATGCAGGGGCCGTGGAGGGACTGACCTTGCAGAACAGCATTCACTTAACCTCCCCTTTCTCCTTAAGAGAACCTCCACCCTGCCTGGGCATCATCTGCTTTGTCTGCTTCCTCCAAGGCTCAGGGTCCCCCAATACCAAGAACAAAGAAGACTCCCAAAGTAGCAGGACCCCAAACAGTTAAAGGGGAAAACAAGTCCATTTTCTTCGTGGGAGAAACAAATCCTACCAGGCCTCTGTCATCACCCATGCAATTATGCCCACTAGACTGATGGACAAAGCCAAGCCTCCAGGGTCATGGAAATGAAGACTGAGGGTGAACCAAAGGCAAGGAAGAAAAACGGTATCACCTTGTGCTACAGAGTCCCTGGGAGACACTGGCAGGCAGCCAGAGTCAACAGGACCAGCTGGGAGCTTGAGCCGAGACGAGCCACCCTGGGCAAAAGCAGCAGAGAGAGCACCCTCCCCACAGCAGGGAAGCCAGCCCTCCTCCTCCTCCCTCCACCCGCAACTGAGGTAGACCTTTCACCTCCTCTGGATTCTACTCCACTGTGAAGAAAGCAAGCTAGATGTGGCCCTGCTGTGTATCCTGTGGGAAGGACTAGACCATTTGAATTGGGGATGGAGTCTTGCTACAGACAGGCGACCTTGAGCCCTTACACAGAATACGACCTCTCACCCACAGGATCCCACTGTAAAACAAGGACAAAGGTCAGCTGCACTAACAGGGCTTTTGGGAATGTAAGATTGTGGAATGCCTGGCACACAACAGCCTCCACAGCTGTGGGCAACATTTAGCATTGGGAGGACAGTCTCTGGCAATAGACGGCTTGGTTTGGGGGTCAGGTGGCCCCTCTTAACAGCTCTGTGATTGACAACAGGTAGCTTGTCCCCACCCCAGTTTCCTCATCAGTCAAACAGGTGATAGTAATGTCTACCTTAAGCAACTTGTGAAGAGTACACAAGCACATATGTGTATGCATGTCTGTCTGAACACACACATGTATGCATGTACGTGCACAGGTGTGTGTTAGGAAAAAAACTTGGAGTGTAGAGTGTGTTTTTGTGACAGCAGTAGCTGATCAGCTAATTTCATCAGCACCTGTCAGGAACCACAGCCCAGATTCTAACAGCCTCAACTGTCTGCCCAGAACTTTCTCAGAATATGTCAACCCTCTCTCTAGGAAAAGGCATCCAGGACGCAGGCCCCTGAATGGTCCTGGTATGGTCCCCACTGCACAGGTGTGAAGTGTGTCAGAGTGGAAGGGACCACCCCCAGCACCAGGACTGTCCCACAGGGCCCTGGTTGGCAGGTGGCAGCACAGAGCTTCCAGGTCTCCCAGGACTGTTGTCACAAGAGCAGGGACAAATCCACCAAGGGCCCCACGGTCAGACCAGAGAGGAGTGCTTCTGTCGAGAAGACAAGCCTCCAGTCAGGGATCTGAAAAGCTCTTAATTAAAAGAAAACCCGAGCCAGGCATGGTGACAGGTACCTGTACCCGCAGCACTCAGGAAGCCGAGGCAGATTAAGACTGAGTTTGAGACCAGCCTGGGCTGAGTTTAAGGACAGCTTGGGCTACATAGTAAGACTCTGTCATGCCCCCCAACCCTGAAAAAAAAATTAATAGTGAGAACAAATCTGAATCAATATGGGGTACATACTTCAGGACATCTGGAAGTGAACTATGGGCGGTCATCCAGGGGTGGTCATGGAATGGTTCTGTCTCTTCAAGCAGCACTTGGCATATAGTCCCTATCAATGCCCTTCTCCGTGGGTCCCACTGACAGGTCTCCAAGACCCAGGACATCTCTCTCCTCACACCTGATCAGGCAGCCATGCCAAGCAGTAAGCAAACCAGAGCCGACCAGGAACATTGCACCAGGACAGAACTTCCATCTGCCCTCCCTCCTAACCCCAACTGCACCCCAGTACCCACAAGGGGTAGGGCCGATAAGGAATATGACACCCAAACATGCTCCAGAATGCAAAGCATCAGATCAGACTCCCAAAGTTTCCATCAAGCTAGGTGTCCTGGTCTCCTTGAGCCCCTTCTAGGGACCCAGGTCCCCAGAAGAGAGGCGGAAATTGCCCTGTCCCACAGGCCTCCTTGCTTGCACCCCCTGCCCCGACCTTCCTGAACAAAGGTGCCTTTCTCCCAGCTCCTCGGGGTCACCACATTTTCGTCAGACCTGTGCTTGTTTTCCTTCTGCTTGCGCCCATCTTGGCTTGCCTCCCCCAGCACCACCATCCCCAGGAGACAAACCCCGTATTGTTTCCGTAGACCTAATAAATGACATCGTTCCCTCCTGCCACTAACTCTCTCACCCTCCCAGCCTTTCCTGTCTGAAGTCTCCCTTGTGCAAAGTGACCCCCTCCCCCAGCTGAAGAACAGGAGTCTTAGTCAAGGAGAGGCAGAGAGAGACAGACAGACAGACAGACAGACAGACTCAAGCAGGCCCCTTCTCGTGCTCCGGGAAGGAGGGGGGCTGTCCAGAGAGCTGTGGTGTCTGTAGCCCATTTTAACCCCGCCCTCCCTCTGGCTCATACACAGGTTATGCTGATGATAAAACAGAACAATCTGTGCGTTTTCCAAAGCACATTTTCCACCCACAGGAGAAAGTTCCTCCTTGCTGCTCAAAAAAGTCAGTGCTCTTCCCTTGCACGTGTAATCAGGAGGGCTCCCTGCAGAATGTCTACTGGAACCCTGTAGGCTGACCTTCCACCACAATGGCTAGCTCTCCTGGGTTACTGGAAGGTGGGATGCACCAGTGTGCAGGAGGAATGAGCCAAAACAAGACACAAGACCCATGTCATTCTGCCCAGCACAGTCTGGCTCATGGACTGTTCTGGCTTAATAGGGTTTAGGAGTCAGAAAAGCAATCCCAGAGCCTCTGGCTTGGCAGGGAGGGAAGTGTGAAGGGGACAGCAGGCACCCAGGCTCTGCAGCCAACAACTCTGAGTCCTGACACTCACCAGCCACCTCCAAGAGCTGATGCGCAGCCAAGTCAACACCTCTGAGCATCACCGCTTGTTCCTGCCCCTACCTGCACCTCATTGCCCTGGATGAGGCTTCTACTATGGGCCCTCCACGTTCTCACTGCCACCCTGCAAGAACTCTACCCTCCTTCAAGCAGGGTGGAGGGTCTGAGAAGCAGAAGGGGCTTGAGTCACAGAGAGATGTGAGTGAAGGACCAGGAGACGATAAACCCCCTGAATCCCAAAGCACACAGACCTGAGCAGAGTCTCAGAACTCATTACTGTTCTGTCTGGGAACAGGCACAATGGTGTCAAGAGAGGTCATCTAGGGACTGAAGAGATGGCTCAGCAGTTAAGAGCACTGGCTGCTCCTGCAGAGGACCCGGGCTTGATTCCCAGCACCCATATGGTGGCTAACAACCATCTGTAACTCCAGTTCCATATCCAACACCCTCTTCTGGCCTTTGCAGGCACTGCATGACCTGGGTGCAAATACATGCAGGCAAAACACTCATACACATAAAATAAAAACTAATTAAAAGTTAAAAAAAGAAAGGTCATTGACAGGAGAAACAGAAGTTATGATTAAGACCCAGTTCCTCCTCTACCTGACCAATCTAAAGGCTAGGCATGAAACTGACCTCTGTATAATGTAGGCAGTGGGCCCTGGACACCTACATGCAAGAGGTGGGTATTCTCCCAGTGGTAAGGAAGTGTGGGTGGGGGGAGGGCTGGAGATACGGCTCAGCAGTAAGAAGACCGAGGTTCAGTTCCCAGCACCCACATGGCAGCTAACAACTGTTTGTAACTCCAGTTCCAAGGAATCCAATGCCCTCTTCTGACCTCCACAGGCACTGCACAGCATGGTGCACTTACACGCAGTCAATACACTCGTACACATCAAATAAAAGTAATAAATAAAATGTTTTTAAAAATAAGTGACCAGGGTACACCAGGAGAGACAGCCACTTGCCAGGAGTAACCGGAGCGGGCAGAGAATCAACACATGCCCACCCCTGCTGTTGGGGCCACCTGACCACTGGGACTCCTCTGGATTCCACGGCTGGCAAGAGCCTATTCACAGAATCATTTTCTAGATCCATTCCTGGAAATACCAAGGAGACAGGGTCCATCTTCCATGTCCGAGATGGGGCTACTGTACCTCCTAACCTAGCATTCACTATTCTCAACATCCCCATCGGTATGTGCCACCCCCAACCCCAAGACAGCAGCTTCAGCTCCCCTCTGTTCTGCCCCACCAAGGCCCTGCCTAGGCTCACTGTAGTGTGCAATGCCCCTGGTACTACTTCTCCGTGGTGACACAGGGCCTGTTTCTCACGTAGCTGCAACCTGAATCCCCCAACCCACTCCCACCTGCAAGTCTTCTGCATGTGGGCACATGCCCAGGCAGGGGGTGCTGTGCTGGGCAGCGTTTCAGCAGTATGCTGTGCTTCCTGAGAGCCACACCTCACCTTCTGTGGGCTCTGCAGAAGCATCTGCAGGATGGGATGGTCCCACCAACACTCCTCTTCGACCATTGCCTGGCACTGCAGGACTCACTTTGCCCAGAGGTGATCCTAGTTCATAATCAGACAGCTTCTGATGCAAGGCCCACAGGTCCCACAGTGTTAAAGGTGGGCTCAGCTGGACGAGAGTGTGAAGGCTGCTACTGGCAGAGCGTGAGCCCAACCAGCCACACAACTGCCATACGTGAGCTAGGACTCTGAACTCAGCCATAAAGCCCACCTGGACAGCCTCATCCACCTGCTACTGCACCCTGCTTCCTCCAGGGGCAGAACAGGAAGAGGAGAAGAAGCACACAGATTAATCCACTGCACCCTGCTTCCTCCAGGGGCGGAACAGGAAGAGGAGAAGAAGCACACAGATTAGTCCACTGCACCCTGCTTCCTCCAGGGGCGGAACAGGAAGAGGAGAAGAAGCACACAGATTAATCCACTGCACCCTGCTTCCTCCAGGGGCGGAACAGGAAGAGGAGAAGAAGCACACAGATTAATCTCAGGAGCTCTCCCACCAACTCTGCAGTGCCTGTCCAGCACACACACACACACACACACACGAATGTACACACACATGCACATATACAACATGTGCATGTGTGTGTCTCTTGAGAAAAGACAACGGGAGGAGAGGATCACAAGCTGGGGGGCTAGGTCCAGGAGAGGGGTCTTCTCTCTGGAACATTGGCAGGAAGGGGCACAGAATAGTCCAGCGAAGTTCCTAAGTTCAATTTACATGCCTCCCTCCCTCCCTTCTCCAAACAGACTCCTCAAAGTCGTACGCGAAACACTCCAGAGACAGAGCCATACAGGCACACACCTTCTTCACTCGCCTAGCCTAAGCAGACAATGCTCACCTAGTTCCTGGGGAAGAGGCTGGGGAGAGACAGGAAGGCAGTGGATAAAGCCAAACCCAGGCCAAGCTTCCAAAAGACATGAGCATGGCACTAGAGTTTTGCTGTGATCTTCATCCCCTCAGCCCCACCCAACCTCAGACAGCTATGACAGGCCCTGCCAGGGCCATAGCATATCCATGGTCTATAATCACCAGAGTTGGAACCTTAAGCCTCAGGAGGTAGTGTCAGTCAAGCCAGATTTCCTCTCTGATTCTTGTATGGCAGGTATGTAAGATAAGACAGTCTCTTAAGGATGTAAGATTAAGATATTCACACAATCCACAGCAGTCAGTGGACATTCACCTAACATCCGATGTGCTCTCAGAAATAGCAAGTCGTAAAACTTTCTGGTTTATGTGAGGGTGAAATCTCTCTGCTGTCAAGTCTAATTCAAATAGCGAGGGCATCCTAGACGGCGCACACTCACACAAATGATCACCTTTACTTATTCCCAGTGCTACCCAAAGTATGAGGCTATGAATTTTCTAAAACATACATGCATACACAAACAAATAACACACACACACACACACACACACACACAGAGCTGATACCCAGAACTGAGAGATTTTTCCTATCTAAATAATAGGAAAAAATAAAACTAAAACCACCCTATCTTGGGATTTCTCTTTGGGCAACAAGGACAACTTCCGGGCGTTCAAGAGATGGCTCAGAGGTTAAAAGCTCTAGCTACTTGTGTAAAAGACCCAAGTTTGGTTCCCAGCACCCACATGGAAGCTAATAATCATCTGCAACTCCAGTTCCAGAGGATCTAACGCCCTCTTCTGGCCTCTGTGAGCACTGCACACACAGGTACACCTACATACATGCACACAAAACACTCATATATATAAAATATAAATAAATAAATTTGTAAAAACACACAACTTGCCAAAGGGCTTCTTGGTTTCTCAGAAAGAAAGGAGGAGAGACTTGGGATCAGGATCAGTTACCTGATGGAAGGTCGTAGCTGACCATCACACGCCAAGATTTCCACCTAAACTGCAAGGATAAGATAATAATCCACAATGCTCTTCAAATCAAAGTCGGCACAGACTCCCTTCTTCTGTTTGCTCAGACCCCTGCTCTCCAGCACAAAGTCTTTATTGGTCTCCCTGTAGGGGTGAAAATAAAGGGGGTTTTGTCCTTCTCCTGTCTCCCTTCCCCATGCTGGCTGAGTGAGTTTATCTGACATTGCAGGAGTCTTTGTAAACTGAGTGTCCCAGGATAAACGTTCCCTTAAGAGTCCCTTGGCCTGGGACAGAGGGACCCTCTCCAGAGGAGAATGGGGAGCTTGTTCTGATGGTCTTTTAATAGGGGGGGGCGGGGTATCCCCAGGACAGGCCTCCAGCATGCTCACAGAAGGGTCTCTGTCCCAGGCCTACAATGGAGGGAATTCTTAAAGACATGGGTGCTGAGGGGGGTAGGGAGAGGAGGAGGGGGAGTGGCAGTTCTTCTCATGGCCAGAACAATCCGGGCTGTAACAAGGCGTCTCTATGCCCCAGGAGCAGCTGAATGGCTGTGCTTGAGCAGCCGCACAGGCAGAATTCTACTGGCAACCGGGTCTCCCTTCAGTGCTTACCTCTGTGTCCCAAACCCAGGACGCGACACCAGCACACCAGAAACAATGCCCAGGAGGCAGGGCCTCTGCTACTTTGTCCTAAACATCGGTCCTCCAAAGGGCCATAGGAGACCAAATGTCTACTTGGGAAAGGAGCTGGATCGGTGACCCCAAGCCTTTAATAAACAGCACTCTGCAAAATCTCAGAGGAAAGGTCTCATTTATGCTTCTCATTTGCATATTTTGGTGCAGGGTCACCTTTTTTTTTTAAGACATTCCAAATTCTCACAGATGTTTTGGAAAGATAGGTGAGACTGTCTTGTATTTCAATTCCATTTATTTTACTGTACACATCTCCAAGAAATTGAGGAATGTTCTTAGAAGGACCAGGAATGATTTGTCCACTGGGAAGAGCCTGTCTTGTTTGTGGCCATCTACAGTCAACAACAAGGGAGGCAAGAAGACACCTTCAGTCTTCAAACTAACCAAAGAGTCATCAAATTCCAAGGTATCTGGGGAAGATAACAGGGACCTGGGGGTCCTTTGTGATATGTCTCCATCCTCAGGGCAAATGACAAGGCTGGAACCAGGATCAAACAGTGTTCTGTGGATAGAAGACGTACAGAGGAGAGAAGCCTGTGGATCCTGGGACGGCTCCGTGTAAACCAGTAACACCTTCAGAAAGAAAAGGAGAGCTGCTTTTGCAATAAAACATGCATTACCCACCCAACTCTTGGCTACCACCTTAACCACAGCCATGCACCAGCCAGGCATCAGAGCACCTGCTGGAGTCCCCATGGAGAGATGAAGGCTTTCCTGGGGTCAACATCAGGCCAGGGACTGTGAAGAGCAGGAGGGAGAGACATTCCAGGAGAGACCAAGAGTATAATGGGCCGAGATCAGGCACTGCAGACCCCAGAAGGGGAGACTAGTGGGCACCACCTCACCTCCTCTCCCCGCACCTCATCTCCATTCGTCACTGAAGCCAACACATTCCTAGGCTCATTATTCATCCTACCGTACACACTGAAGAACACACACTACCTTTTTATATAAGTCACTTCACATAAGTCATTGAAAACCACAGCCCAGATGCTACACTTCCAAGAAAAAACTCCAAAGGGAATTGGGCTTTCTCTTTATAAGATAGAACCCTCCCCCCAATTATATCAAGCAATTTGAGAGCACAAATGTAACGGCCAGCCCAAGCAGATAAAACCATTGAGCCAATTTTTTCAAATCATGCAAAGTTTGAGGCAAAAAGAAAAGGAAGGGCTAGAAAGATGGTTCAGCAGTTAAAGAGGACGGCTCTTCTTAACAGAAGACCCAGGTTCAGATCCCAGCACCCATATGGCAGCTAACAACCCTCAGTAACTCCAGTTCCAAGGGGATTGCCCTCTTCTGTACTCCATGGGCACCATACAACATGTGGGCACTTACACACATGTAGGCATAACACTCAGGTACATAAAATAAATAAAATCAAAAACAAAGGAAAGGAAAAACCAGGCTGGGGAGATGACTCAGTGGGAAAAAGTGCGGGCCGCACAGCCTGACGGACCTGAGGTTGATCCCTGGAACCCACGTAAAAAGCTGGATGCGGTGGTAATCCCAGCACTACTGCAGTGGGCCGTGGAGACGGGAGATGAGATGGACACGCCAATACAGCCCAGTGGCAGAAACGAGAGAGATCCTGCCCCGAAAACAAGATGGAAGGAAAAAAAGAGACTCACAAATGTTTGTCCTCTGACCTCCACATGCACATGCACACACACAGAAAGGTGGAGGGAGGGGAAGGGGGAGAGGGAGAATAAATCTTGAGAGAAAATAGGTGGAAGGAAGTATACAAGTCTATCTAATCCACCCTTCAACCTCAAGGTCACATGGGGCTTCCTTCTCCACCCTTTCAAGCATGTCAGTTAGAGTGCTCTGTGCAAAGGGTAGGGTGCATGGTGGCTGATGGGAGTACAATTCAGACCCTCAACATCCCATCTGAGGCACTCCTGAGTCAGCACTGAGTAGCTGACTCTAGTTCCAGGCATAGCATCCAGAGAGGGAGCCCAGCAATACATCTGTTCTGAAAGCTCAATGCTGAGTTCCAGGAGAAACACATAGCATAGCACTGTCCCAGCAAACTGAGCACGAGGACCAGTAACACCTCTACCCTTGAACCTCTTGATGATAGAACAGTCTGCTTCTCCATCCCACTGCAACAGGAGACCCATCTTCATAAGCCTCCTTTATCTCAAATGCCAACAACTGTAGATGTGAAACGTGATAGCAATCCAGCTAAGCCAGCCCAGGCCTCCGCATCCTTCACTAGATTGCCACAGGGAAATTCACAATGCTGAGGGTTTGCACTCTCTAAAGCAGGCGGAGGAAAATGGACTGGTTTAGAAGACAGACCTGCATTTACTGATCGCTCGCTCTCCAAACCAGACGTCACATCCCTAGGCCAGAGTATAAGGGTGTCAGAGGTGGGAACAGACATGAGGGGAAAGCCTTGAACCTCAGGAGCTCTTAACCAGAGCTACTCACAGGGGAGACTCTAGGAAATGAACCTTTTGGCTTGGGTATTAATTGGAGCCATAATGTCTAATCTTGAGGGGAGAGAGCTATCTATTTCCACCCTCGACTCAGAGGGCAAAGGGGAAGGAGGTCTAAAGCTGAGTTAGTGGGAGAAGGAGGTAAAGGGCAAGTCACAGCTACAGAAGCATAATGAAATTCACTTGATTTGCAACTTCTAGCACTTTCCAAAAGAAACACCACGGCTCTGAGCTCAGAGCCAGAAGCAAAATGGATATAGTCATGTGTCAGCTCAGAAGCTGACAGAACTCGGATTTCGCCACTGAACAGCAAGTGACTTTCAACAAGTAACATAAACCTCAGTTTCCTCATCTGGTACTAGAGCAATGCCAACCACAGCAGCTAGCTCTGCTCCTGGACAGATACCCCTTTAATACCTGAGTCACCCCCTTTTCTCCTCTTAACAGACCAATCCCTACTTATGCTTTAGACAGAAGTAATCTATCATGACGGTGAGCTCCCCCTCTCCCAAGAGTGGTAAATAAGGACAGCTGGCAGCACCTGCCAGCTGCATGGCTTCCTTTAAGAGCTCGCACAACCCATGAGCATGACTCACTGCTCCTCAAACAAAGCCTACCTGTGTAGCTCTCCGGACAAAGCAAGCAATATTGAGTCCCCCACCTTGAGCTCCACAGCTTGGAGATCAAAGCCGCCTTTCTCACATGGTGCGCGCGCGGGAGATCTCCTTCCAAGTTGGCACACCAACGTGTGAACACAAAAGAGCTATCTCAATACATCCACTCATGTGGTGGCTCCTGGACTGGCTCTGTGTCTGGCTTCCCTGGGCTCTCAGTCTTCTCCGAAGGTTGCCAAACACACGAGCCTGGCAAGAAGTCTGCCCACATCTATTGCCCCCAGCTCCTGGCATGGGCTGTGCATGCCAGGAAAGGACAAAGTGTGTCTCCCCGAGGCAGATTGGGAATGATACAGATGCTCTGAATTGGGGAGCTTGTTTCTCTGTTTTAAAGAAATCCCAGGTAAGAGGTGTGATTTAGGGGATCAAGTCGCTACTTCGTGACAATTCTTTTGTGCAAATGAACAAAAACCCAGTCACAGGTGATCCATTATGAAAGAGCCAAAATCCCAGCTCCCCGCTGGAGTGGGATGAGGTCCCCATGCAAAAACAGACTCTTGAGTTCAGGGAGGCAGAGTAGGAAGGTGCTCTTGGGGTGTATTCATCTGTCAAGCTTCCTGAAAGCATTAGTATGAAAGCATGCCCCAGGTCCCCCTTAGGCAGTCACTATGTCCCAAATATAGTCAACTCGGGTGTTATCCTGTTGCCCAAGTTATTCCCATCAAGTGTTGGGCAGCATCTCCCAGAATCAATCTCTGCTTCCCAAGGCCCTCACCCATGTTTAGAATCAATCCTGGTAGTGCTGGGGAGACAGCGGTGTGAAGCATGTGACCTGGGAAGAACTCATGAAGGAGTCTCATCTCCTGACCATAGGGGCAATGGGGGAGGGGGACAGGATCTGTAATAATGACTGCCAACACAAAGGATCTGCAGAGATGAGCAGCCTGTAGACGCTGCCTTTCTGAGAGATAATCTTAAGGCCACAGAGCCTCAAACAGCCCCAAAACTGTGGGGATTCAGGAGAATGAAAATTCTGGGAGCAACTTCTCTGAGTGGACCAGAGGCTGGTTCTTGCTCTCCTTCCTAAAACCCTGATGAATGTCAGCTGGTACCAGAGAAGGGTGACAGGCTAAACAACAAGGTGGTGCAGTTAAAGGACTTAGGCTGAGTCCTGGTTACAAGGACAAGTGACACCATCAAATGGCCAGTAAACCAGTGGACCACACACGGAGCCACAGGCACATCTTTCCCGGACTGTTGCCTATAAGCGTATGTACTGGGATGACAAGGGCCCAGAGAAAGGTTTTAGAGAAGAGAGGGAAAGAACCAGGTTCCATCACAACAATGGAGAGAGAGGAGAGACACAATACCAAAAGAACACTAAAAGTAAAGAGCAAATCCATCCCTAGAAACCCCAAAGAGCCCAGTGGTCAGGGTGGAATGAGCCAGGACCATCTCAGCTCTCGGGTTAACCACATTTCTGGTTTCCACTTAGAAATCTAATTTAAACCCCAAACACCTGAACTCCCTAGTGGGCTTGCCAGGGACCACAGATTCCCTGGGATTCAGCTTAATGCCTAAATAAGTGTGGTCCGAAGGTCAAGCAGGAGGGGTCATGGGCAAGGGTCACCACAGGGTAGATCACAAGGAGGCACCCCCATTCTAGAGAATTGATCCCCTCCCCAGTGCGTGGGCAACTCTAACCAACTTCAGGGATGTGGCTCTGCTTCTTGTTTAATTCTAAAAATGAAATGTCACATCATTCACTGAAAATATTGAAATGGCAAATAGCCACATCTACAGTGGTTCCAAGGGTATACAAGCCCATTGCCCCTCTCACTCCAAGTAAGCAAAATGTAGAGAACTGGGAAGTCATGCAAAGACAAGCACAGCCTGTCCCCCAGGGCTAAGAAAGCCACTCACTTCAGATGCCTGACTCCCCTGGGTGTAGGCTCGGGCTGTCTAAACACAACCCAGCAGACTGAGCCTTCAGGGCTCATTCTCAGCCTCACCAGAAAACCCTAAAAGGGAGGCCACCTAAACCTAGTCATGACCCCAGCTCTCCATGGGAGCTGCCGTGAAATCCAACTTCTCTCTAACGGGCTCAAAACCCATTCCTTAAGCTCTCAGCCGTGCAGAACAAGAACGTCCAATTTAAAAAGAAATGGAACGTTTTCAATCAAGATCCTCTATGTAAATTTGAGACTGCAGGAGGAGCAGGAAGCAAAGGGAGAGAAGACTCATCCAATTCTCCCAGATACTGAGTCCAGCCTCCATCCTCCCAGTCCCACATCTGTGCCCACCTTTCCCAGGTTTGCCAGGTTAGGAGCTGGGGGATCTACATATGAGTTCTGCAGGGTCAAGGTCTACTGGCTTCCCAGCTGTACTCGCCTGTGCTTGAAGGCCCTCCTCTGTCAAATGGGATGAAACCTGTTTTCATCGGGTTGAGACTAGTGTCAGATGGGACTAGGGCACAAAAGCACTGGGAAAACTACAATGCAAATGCTGAAGACTTTAGGAATGTACAAGGTCACCAAGCCTCTTCAATCAGAGAGGGAAATCTGCAGCCAACTCAGAGCTGTGGGTCACCCAGGACAACCCGGCTGACCCTGAGTTCCCTAAGGAGGTTAACTATTATCGGAGAATGTCTCCTCAAGGGTAAAGGCGCCCCAGAGTATCAAAAGAAGGCAGGGAGGGAAGGAGACAAATGGGAAAGAGAAAGGGAAGAAAACGTGTTGGCAGGAAATCGGGACCTGTTGCTAGGAACGCAAGAAGGTGCAGTTGTTGTGGAAGGCAGTAGAGTGGTTCTTCAAAGACAATGTAAACATAGAATCACCATATGATCCAGCAGTTGAATGTCTGTCTCAGACCCACAGGATGGAAAGCAGGAACCCAGATGGATATCCTTACACCCACATTCACAGACAGCATTATTCACTACGACTAAAAGGTGGAAGCCACTCAAATGCCCAATAGATAGATACCGAAGCAGAATGTGACGTTCAGCCTCAAGAAGGAAAGAAACAGGCACACTCAACTACACCGCGGATGAACCTTGAAGACATTATGCTAAGTGAAATAAGGTGAATATAATCTGAGCCTGTGAATAGGGGGTCCCTGAGATGGTCAAATCCACAGACAGGCAGCAGAAGGTGGCTTACCAGGGCTGGAAGGGGAATGGAGAGTCATTGCTTCCTAAGTATGGCGTTTCAGTTTCGACAAACGAGATGAGCTCTATACCATGACAGTGACATGACACAGAGACCAATGCTGCCGGAGCTGTACCCCGAGAAATGGCAGAGATGCTAAATTTTACCTTGCATTTATTTTATCACAGTAAAACAATGGCTGGAATTTAACGAGTCAAGTGAAGCAGTGACTGTCACTTAACACTCCTGAGCGCTTTCCACAGACAGATGTTGTCCCCCAACAGCCAGCATCACAGACACCTTCATTTGGTGAGTAAAGCACAGGAGAGTCCCTCCTCCAAGGAAGACTGCTGCATGGCCAAGCCGACTTCTGATTGGCCCCAAAGACTTCCAGACACCACGTGCGGAAGAGCCAAGGGTGATCAAGGGAGACGTCAGCGGGCATGGAGGGAGGAAGTCCACAGTCATGTGACTGGAAATGTGTCTCTAATTAAGAAAGGGGACAGTCTCTGGATGGCTCACAGAGCATGCCCCAAAGTCCCTAATCAACGGCCAGATGGAATTGCAGGGCAGACAAGGCTGGCCCTCCTATCCTGACCTATTCAGGCTTCTCAGTCTAGTGACAGCAAAGGAAAATAAACTGATCAAGTTAAATGAGTGAAAGGCACTCACTGTGTAGGCAAAAGAAATGGATCTGAAAATCATTAACGAGGGGTGCTTAGTGGTCAGCATCTTCTAAGCGGTCCAGTTGGGTGGGCTCACCCACTTTAGAGGTCTGATTTCCAGGGCCGCAGAGTCATGCACCCCTTCCCCACACCCCCGAACACAGCCACTTCTATACACACACAAAGGCACCTGGTTTGAAGACTTCTATGCAAAAACCTGTACCAACAAACCAAATGCGGGAGGCAGTGATGATTCATGGTACAAAAAGAATTCTTGGGCAGAACCTGCCACTTCAGCATTCTTTCAAGTTGCAGGATTCCTCCAGGCTTTTAAGGTTTCATCTAATCAAACCGGAATGGTACTGTATAGTCTTTTTTCTCCCCAGCACCAACCTAATCTGCAAAGCAAAGGGGCCCGAGTGATTATGAACAGGATGTACTTTGCCAGTGGCCAGGCTGAAAGAAAGAAATCCATGGGCAAGGGGTTCATGCCCATCCTTCTGAGAAGTGAACTCCATGTTCTATCAATGTGGGGGAGGGAGCAGACTGCTAGCTGGGCGCTGGGGGGGCTCACGCCTATAATCTCTGCATTTGGGAGGCCAGAGGATGGCAAACTGAAGGTCAGCCTCGACTACATAGTGAGGGCCAGTCTCAAAAGTTAAAAGAATAAAATAATTTGGTATGGAAGATGCCACTGGCTCCATGTAGGACAGTGGAGTTGACTACGATGATAGTAACCATAACCAGAAGTCACAGTGGTCTGTGTGGATGCCGGGGCAAATGGGTCGGGAAGCTGCCTAGTCAGAGACACCTTCCAAGCTCCCAGAACCTCACAAAACTAGGATGGTAAATCTAACTCCCTAAGGTCCAGAAGTATGCCTCCTTTATTACTGGCCTACAGCAACCCCACCACTAGGTGCTTTAGATGCTAAGGGACACCTGAATTTGACAACTCTAGGTTAAAAAACCTACAGCAATAAATGAAACAAATTAGAATGTGAGTCCAGAGCAGGTGAGGGGACATTAGGAAGGCTTCCTGGAGGGCAAAGGCGCCAAAGGGCTTTGTGGCTGGGGAAGCTTGTGGGAGGCTCAATTTAGGCTTCAGCTGGCCAAGAATCAGTCGGTCCCTCTCTTCAAGTGACTTGGTGAGCATGTCAGGAAGACATCCCCCGCCCCCAGCGGAGGACAAATCCAAACTGAATCTAAGTGGAGGGTAGTGGGGTACTGCTAACATGATCGTTCTAAACAAGTTCTCCAAGCCGTGACTGGACGGCAGATTATGAAGACAGGGGACGTCTGAACCGGACCCACACTGTGGCTCCTGTATGGGAGGGTCAGGTCGAGGAGGAGCCTATGAGGAGAGGGACAAGACAGGTACAGGCGGCCGCACCCATTCCACAGTTGTTTAGTCACATCAGCCCCACTCCCATCCCCACACTTCTTGCAGTGACCCCCCTGGAGTGGGCTGGAAAGACAGAGTACCCAGGCCTTGCAGGAGGATAGCCAGAGAGAAGTGAGAGAAAGGAGATTTCTGGTTATTAAATGCTTCAGGGGAGCTGGGCGTGGTGGCTCAAACCTTCCATCTCAGCACTCGGAAAGCTGAGGCAGGAGGACTTGAGTTCAAAGCCAGCCTAGGCCATCAAGTGAGACCTTGTCTCAAGAAACACACAGAAGGCTATACCAGGAAGGTTCTGAGTGCTCAACAAAGAAAGGAAAATCAGTCTAAGTAGCCAGACCGCAGCAGAAGTGTGTTCTGTTGAGATTTAAGGAACCTCAAAACTGCTTGGACTCACGTAAATACCATGTGTGTTCTCTGCAGCAAACCACTCCACCACTCCACACCAGAAACGCCTAAGTAATGGCCGGGTGCAGGCAGTCCTAATCCTTATGGGTTATGGGTTCAAGGCTTTGACTCATGCAGTTGCTCTCAGAGAGGACAGGAGAACAGTGGGGCAGGCCAGAAGGGTTCAGGAAGAAAGGACTCAACTAATAGGCTTCAGTAGGCCAAGCATCCATCTTGCTTGAGTTTCCTCAACATCTCACATATATTCTTGCTTGCAAAGGCCTTTAGTCAGTCTCCACCCGCAAAGCCCTTCAGGCTGACCCCCAAAAGAAATCCTTTGTACTTCACCCAGATTCCGTGGCAGTACCTTCAAGGCAGTCAAAGGCAAGAGCCAAAGCGCCAGTCCTTTAACTCTGCCCAGGTGACCAGGAAATGCAGCATTAGCTGGGTCTGCATGATGAACGCCGGACACACCTGCCACTCCTGCGCGTGAGTCACCACCCTGTGCACCGGGTACTTCTCAACCGTGGAGTAGGTTGCTCAGCGGCTCCTCTCACGCACACCGGATGTTATCCATCTCCCTGACTCCAAAAGCATGTTGGGACAGATCGGGTAATAACCCAATTTTCACTCAACAACACATGCCTGGTGGAAGTCTAGTGAAGCAGGGACAGAGAGATGTTTCCCCCACATAGGGTCCACCAGGTCCATGGAGGTCTAATCTGGTTCTGCAGCTATCAGGAGGAACAAGGGAATCTGGGAAGGAGGTAGGGGGTGACCTCTCAGAGGAAGGGCCACACACCTGTTGTGGCCCTCAGTCTCCAGTTTTACAAGATGGCTTTGTAGCACACAGGATGAGACCCTGGATCCAAGAAGGACATCCGTGGGATACTTGAGAGGAAGCTGAGCAAGGTCTGTGGGTAAGTCGGAAGCACTGGATCCTTGCAGATAACCTAGGGCCTGGTCACACATTGCACCCATGGATATGCCAGATGTCAACACGGAGGGATGCTGGGTAAAAGATCCAGGAAGGGAGAGTTTTTACAACTTCCTATCAAACTAGGTTTTTTACAAAGAACAGCACTTTTAATCTAAATGTGCCTAGTAAACTTCAATCTACAGTGTCACTTAAGTAAGCTGTGTCATAATTTTGAAGGCAAATTTCAAATGAACTGTCCTAGCAATGCTGATCAACTCTCTGAAAGGGAACAAACCTTCCATTCACTCAGCACCCTTTAATTTTTTAACCCTGTGACTGTGTGTCTACTCTCAAAGAGAAAGGCTAAGTGACAGATAAGGGAGCCTTCTGCCTCCAAGCTCTCACTTGAGCTACTCCTCCGAGCTTCCGCCTGACTGACTTTGGGAGAGCAAAAAAAAAAAAAAAAAGAGAGGTTTCCCAAACAACATCACCCAAACTACAGAGAAACGCTTATGTACAGATGGACCCTCACCAGCACATTACTATTAAGGGTAAAAGTCTGGAAATTCTCAAATGTCCCACGGAAGGGGAACAGTCAGATGAACTACCGTGCAATGGTTGCAGGGGAATGCAGCACCACAAGCAGGAGCATGAGCGGAAACAAAGCTGTGCAGATCGGAGCCGTGTGTAGTTCGCTGCACTGGAAAGAAAGGGAGGCAGAGACACTGGCTCTGGGTCCTCGCTCAGTGGCACAGTTTCCCACTGAGATAGAGTACTGCGAAGAGGGAGGGTGGCCACGGGACAATGCCGTACCAGCCTGGGCAGCTGTAAGTACCTGGATGGAGCCAGAGTCAGCAGAAGGCTCCAGCTTCTGCAGAAAGTGCAGGACCCACAGAACTCACTTTGTTGTTCCTGTGTTACCTGGTCCTCTCTCCCTCCCTGAGCAGATGCTCACTGAGAACTCAGGATCCCTGGGCATCAACCAAGGGCAATTCTCTGGCCACCTCCAGTAGCTTTCTGGGTAGGAGGGAGTTCTGGGTGGAAAGCAGATCATGTTGCATGTTGCACCGTGTTTAGATGGTAGGAGGCAGGGAATCCCACATCTTGGGGAGCATCCCTAGGAAACTATCTAGAGGGAGGAGGGAGGACCTGGAATTGAAAACAAGAACCAAGAAGGAAGAAGGGAAAGAAGGACCCTGCTGTAGCTCAGCACTGAGTAGGTCAGTCATTCATACAACAAACATCTATTCTTGGAGCCATGTGGTGAGAGGATCACCTTCACAACAGTGCAACCACAAAAAGAGCAAGGAGCAGAGAAGCTGTGGGTAGAGAACCATTTCTTTTGAGGTCAGGTCTCAAGACATAAGCCTTTCCCACAAGGGCCCAAAACCCCGTTTTTATGAACAAATCGTACAGACTGGAAAGGGAAGTGGTGGGCGGACACACTGGACCAAATTCCAACCATCTCTCACACATTCAGAAAGCCTGCTCTCACGCTGGCCAAAAAAAAACGCATCCCTGCGCACCATGCCATATTCACCAAGTGTCCCGGCCCCTACCCAGCCCCTTTGATTCCTTGCAAACACTGCGCCCCAGCCGCCTCCAGGCGCAGAGCAGCTGCCGAGAGAGGCGTGCTGGCAAAGTAAAGGGTCCTTAAGGACCGCCCAGCCGACACTGCAAGAGCCAAGCAGGAATGGGAGGAAGCAAGGCGCTTCCCAGGCTATATCTCTGTCCCACGGGGGAGACCGACCCAAGGGCGCAGCAGCGCTGGAGGCTGGACAGGACCCAGAACAGCCCCAATAAGAAAGACCGTTGGCCACAGAGACCTGAGCCACTACGCTCCACCTGAAGACAAAAAGATGACTAAAATGACCTCCGAGATGTCAACTGGAGCAAAAATTCCAACCCTGAAACCTTCGAAAAGCGACCGGAGGCGGGAGTAGGCGAATCAAATCCACTACCCCGCACCACCGGAAAACTTACCCCCAGGTGAAAGGCAGTCCACGGATGATGAGGACGAGGCCGTGGCTCCAAGCCTGGTTGATAAGCACCAAGTAATCCACATTAGGGGGTCCGGCGCCCCGCTCCCTTTCCGACTGTCCACGCAGTTCCAAAGCGCCGCCAGCCCCCGCCACTGCGCCGCTGACCCGCGTGGGTGGCGGAGTGATTGCGCGGCGGGGCCCCCACGAGGCTGCACCGCGGTCCCCAGGAGCGGATACGCGTCGAGAGCTGCGGCCGGGGGTTACCGGGGACCAGAACCAGCGCATCCCGCCTCCTCCTAGCGCGGGCCGGGGCACTGAGCTCCGCCACAACTCTGCGTCTCTCTTTGCTGAACATCGCCAGCGCAAACCCACAATCCGCGCCAGGGAAAACCCCTCTGGCAAGTCCAGGAAATCAGGGACTCTAGTTTGCAGGTCCGAGGGGACCAGGTAGCACAGAGTGGATGCCTGCGGGGTAGGAGCGTCTCGGAGTAGCGCGGCTGCCTCGTCCGCTTCCAGCCGGAGAGCCGCGAGCCGCTATTACAACCTCGCTGCCTCCGAGCTGCGCGCTCCTGGGCATGCTGCGTGTTTATACTAGACTGACCGAGGCGGGGCGTGGCCAGGGAGCAGGGCGGGGCGCTGGGAGCTGGGCGGGGCGCTGGGAGGCGCCGAGCGGCATCCTGGGAGTTGTAGTTCTGTCGTCTCACGCCTCGCGGAGGAGCAAAGGGGAATGGCTGGGGATAGCCCACAGCAGGTATCTTCCTCCATTCCCATTCTTCATAGACAAAACTGGGATTCCAGCCTGCTCCAGTTTCATATCTCTTGCTGTGATAAAACACCCTGACCATTCAGCTTACAGTTCCAAGTTGGGATCTATCATTGAGGGGAAGTCAAGGCAGCAGAAACTCAAGCAGCTAGTCACATCATATCCAACAGAGAGAAACGAATGTACCCATGCTGCCTGCCTGTTGCCACTTGGAATGTTCTCCTGCTCTATATAGTTCATGATCCCCTGCCTAGGGAACCGCAGTGTCCACTACGGCTTGGATCTTCCTACATAAATTAACAATCAAGACAATCCCTGACAGACATGCCCACAGGCCAATGTGATCTAGGAAATCCCTGATTCAGGCTCTCTTCTTCTGTGATTCCAAGTTATAGCAAGATGACCTTTAAAACTAACCATCACACAGCCCCATCACCAATTTCATTAGGTCAGGCTTTTATGCATAATGTGGGTCACTCATAATGGCAAGCCTTAATAGCCTGACATCCTAGCCTGTACGTTAACTAGCTGTGTGATCTTCTAGGGTAAGTTACCCACTGTGTATACCCCCATTTCTTCATCTGACATGGGCCAGAACATTTCCTGTTTCTGCAAGGCTGTGGAAAGTGTCAACTTGCTACCTGGATCACAGCACCTATTGGCTTACACATGGTAGTCTCATCACACCTTCTTTAATATAAACAACTGTCACTTCCTTACGTTGGTTAAGTGTTAAACACATTTGCCTTGGCAGCTTCCTCAAGCTAATTGATATCCTGAGACCCTGCTAGATTAAAATTCTGGAGCTGCCACCTCCCTTGTCTCTACACAGCTAGCTGCACACCGTGGCTCCTAAGGCAGGGGTCCCCAGCAGCTCAGAGCCAGGGAGAGGCGAAGAAGCCTCATGATACCCATGTAAGTATGTGTGCATGGGTATCTCTAGGCAAGGACTGCCAATCTTGCCTGAGGACATCAGCCTAGATCCTTTCCAAAGGACTGGAATCTGAGCTAAGCCTGGGAAAAGTGCAGAAGCCAGAGAGCGCCATGTGGAAGAAACACTGTAAGTCTACAGGAAGGGGCAAGCAGAGAAAAGGAACAGGATATGGCTCTTGGATTCCTTTCCTGGGGCTGCAGTAATGGAGTGCTGGGGGCTGGGAGGCTTAGGACAGCAAAAAGTAATTAATTTTCTTCCAGGTCTGGGAGCTGGGAAGTTCAAGACTAAGGCCTCAGCAGGGTTGGTTCTGCCTCCAGAGGGCTACGAGGAGATCCAGTGGTTGCTGGCTGTCTTCATTTCTCTACAGGTAGATGCGTCACTCAACCACCCCCTTATCCCACTTTTACAAAGCCTCCCCTCCCAGAGGTTTTTCCATAAAGTGTCCCCTCTGCAGTCTCTGTCTCTTCACATGGCATTCTTTTTTTTTCCCATTCTGTGTGTGTAGGTGTGAAGGTGCACATGTGGGCAGCTAAAGGCACATGTGTGTGCACACACATATGGAGGCCTGAGGTTGATAGCAAGAATCATCCACCTTATTCAGTGAGGTAGGGTCTCTCCATCCAACCTAGCACTCGCACACCCACATGACTACTCTCGCTGGCCAGCTTGCCCTGGAGATCCCCGTCTCCACCTTCTGAGGCTGGAATTATAGATGGGCCACCACACTCACCTGGCATTTATGTGTGTCTCTGGGGATCTGAACTCTGGTCCTCTATTGACTGCTGAGCCATCTCCTCAGTCCACAGGATATTCTTCTCATAAAGACACCAGTCATGTTGACTTGCAGTTCCTATTCCAGGATGACTGCATTATAAGTAATTATACCTGCTTTCCACATGCAACCTGCTCCAGGAAGCCTTTTCTCTCAGCTGCCCACTACCTAAAGAAACTCTTTTAAAGGGCAGACATTCTGAGTTCCTTCATAACAAAGCTTTGGAAGTCATGCATTTTCTTTTTCTTGTTATGACCCTCATGTCCCCACCTGCACATAACTGAGGTTGGCGAGGAGGTTCCTGGAAATAAACTGTGATCTGAAGAACGAAGTTGCTGAATCCAACTTCACACCTGCCTCTACGGGTGACACCAACACATCATCCATATCCTTTGAGAGCTGGATACGTGTCAAGTACAGTCCTGAACATTCACAATGCACTACATCTTCTGATCTCCCAAATGCCAGCGCAGGCCCTATTATTAACGCCACATTATTAGAGGTAAAGAAATCAGAGCCCAGAGCAAGGAAGTTTGATATTACAAAGCACAAGGCAGAGCTGGACTCGCGCAGAGCCCTCTCTCAGAAGTCCCTTCAGCCCACCGCACAGTCTTGACAAGACAGGTGTCAGTCTCAGAGCAATGGCTAAATCACCCTTGCTGATAGCAAGCACTCAGTAATTGCTGGTGATGCCAGAAGAGTGAGGCCACCCACTCTGTCCTTCCTCTGCCTCCTTCCTGCCCCACGGAGCTTTCCTTCTCCTGCCCTTCTACCCCTGTCAAAGGAGGTTTTCTACCATTGGGAGGAGTTCTACAGCATCTGCATTTACCTGATGTAAAATGCAGAGTCTAGGCTGACAGTGGAGCTCAGTGGTGCAGCCCTTATCTAAATGTGTGAGCATGTACCTGAGTTTGATACCCAACAAAAGAAAGAAGAAAGGAAGGAAGGGAGGAAAGAGGGAGAAAGAAAAAGAGAAAGGAGGGAGAGGAAGGAATGGGAAGGGAGAGGAGGAGGGGAGGGGAAGGGGGAGAGGGGAGGGGAGGGATACAGAATTTCACTGTACACCAAGCATCAGAATCTGCATCTATTGATGAACACGAGGTTTTATGGGGTTTTTATCCAATTTAAAGCTAAGCATAAATACATACATAGTTACAATCAAAACCCTCTTGCAAATCAAAAACCTCTTAGGCAGTGTTTGTTTTACTCAGGTGGAACCTAGAATCCACCTCATTCTAGCTCTTTCCACCAGCGGCGGCATGTCCCAGGGAACCTGGGAGCAGCGGTTCAAAAAAGGCTGAGCACTGGGAAATAGGTTGCCATGGAGGAAACGCAACAGTACCCACGACTGGCTGGATGCCTTATACTGTATGACTCACTGGATCACAGGACATGAATATTGACTGGTTAAAATATGCAGATGAACCTGGTGCTGACATCCAAAAAAAAAGGAAAGCAAAAAGATCAAAGGGAGGATTGCACAAGGAGAGAGTCAAGCAAATCTGCACAGCAGGTGGCTGGGGTGAGAGCGTCTCTGCAGGACTCAATCTCAGGGTTTTGCATGCTTGATGTAGAGATTCAAATAACTGAAAACACCAGTGCAGGCAGCTTCTGCATGAAGGGGGTAGGGAAGAGGAAGATACTGTGATTCAATGGAATGCTTGCTCCCGAGCTAGGAAGAAGTTTCAGGTGGGCTCAGCCAGCCCGTGACCATGTCAATCCAAAGTGACTATCCAAAGCCATGATCCTGTGATGGTACCATCAGAGCCCAGACCTCGGTCTTCATATCACAAGAGGACCCAGTGTTCCCAAGCCGCACCTCAACCCTCCGGTAGTAAAACTCAGGAAAGAATGTGATCTCTGTGGAGCAACTGATGAAGCAGCTCGGCAGAGTGGCTTGCACAGGGCTCCATGGCCCCTCCAGCCATCTGCCTCCACCCCTCCTGGCTTGATCCAGTAGACTCACTCCTCCTCTGCCTTCAGGGAGTACATCTCATCCTCTGGGTCCCCCCATTCTGACTCTTATCTCAATCACACTACTAACAGGGCCTGCTAATCGCTTGGCCAGGGGGCTAGTTCTAGCCTTATGGGTCTAGCCTTCTCTTGCTTGCTGTACCCGAAATCCCCTCTTACTTTGCTTGGACGATGGTGAATCTTATCTAATGTCTCTGTGCTATTTACTGGTGATGCTTTCTTTTGTCCCCTAACCCAGCTCTGATTCCAAGCTGTCCTTTCCTCTCCATCCTTGGGTACGTGATCCACACTCACACTCAATCCTGCCTACCACGTGGGAAAGTTCATGTTTGCTGGATGCATCTACATCCCCTCAGCCTCAGGCTAAGAATAAGCATCTTTTCTCACCCATTGGTGAGTCCCCATCCAGTGGACCCAGTCACCAAGTGTCTTATCAACCAGAGGATAACTATAGCAAATGGAGTTCTGCTATGCCACCTGAGGGTATTGGTTTTTTTTTAGGGGTGTTTATTTCTCTTCCTTGATGCTCCAGGGTCATGCTCTTGAGACTTGCTCAGCCCTTCATGGGAGCCTATCAGAACAGCCGGGAGCAGCAGGCTTCAATCCTTCCAAGGGCAACCCCCGATCATGAAAGAAGAGAGTCATTGGACAGATATCCCATTGTTGTAGTTTGGATATGAAGTGGCCCTTCCAGAAGGTTCGTGTGGTAGAGGCATGATCCCCAATGTGATGTGCTTTTGGGAAGTGATTAGATTACAAGAATCCTGACTTTATCCATTGACAGATTCCTAATTAAATGAAATGTGTGAGAGGTGGTAGAAGCTAGGGAAGGTGAGAACAACATGGAGGAGGTGGGTCACTAGAGATGAGTTTTTGAAGAGTATATCTTTGGGTTAGCAAGATAACTTAGCAGGTAAAGGCCACCCCCCCCAAACACACACACATACCAGTAAATAATAAATAAGTGGAAAATAAGTGTATCTCATCTCCAGCCACCCCCCTCTTTCCTGACCACAACAAGGTGGGCACCTGTTCTGTGTGCTCTCCCTACCATTGTGTTCTGCTTCACTGAAGGCCCATTTCTTTCTCTTCCAACCCACCAAGTCTTTCTGGAGTGTTTTCTGCAATGTGTGAAGAGCTTGTTTCTGTTGTTCCCACTCAAGATCAAGTTCTTGTAGTTTTCCATATTGATGGATCCTTATCATTACTTATAGCAGGCTATCACCAAGGAATGTTCTTTGGACTTTTCTGGGCTTATCTTTCAGGCTCCTCTGGGATGGTCTTTACTTCCCTATTCTATCTCAATGAAAGCTCTCCTCTTGGGACATCATATACATTCCCTGGACATTTAGAATATGCTATCTTTCACCATTGGTTAAGTAGACAGGTGTAGTTCTGGTTCCTTCTATGTTAAGTGTCCTGGGATCATAGGCTTGCTTGCTTACATGATGTTTTGGTTCCTTTCCTATAGAGGCGATAAAACACCATAATCAAGGAAACTTAAAAAAGGAAGAGTTTCTTTAGACTTTCAATTCTAAAAAGATAAGAGTCCATCATGATGGGAGGCAGGCAGAGGAAAAACTCAAGAGCTCATATCTTCCAGCACACACAGGAAGTAGAGAGGGAGCAAGCTCGAAGTGGGGCAAGACTATGAACTCTCAAAGCCCATCCTCCAGTGACCTGAGTCCTCCCACAAGGCCACACTTCCTAAACCTCCACAGACAGCACCACCAAATGCGGACTAAGTGTCCAGATACTCGAGCCTATGGGGACATTTCTGATTCAAGCTATACCACACTTGCTTTTGTAAATCCTCTCAAAGGAGACTGAGGCATTTTTCTGGTTTAATTTGCCTGACAAGATTACATAACAGGGTAAATCTAGAAAAATGATCCTTAAATAAATCTCCTTGTTCCTCAAAACATTCTGAGTGTCCATATGTCTTACTCATAAAGCTTTACCACCAAACGTGATATGGCAGCAAACTCCCCAAACTGTTAGAATTTATTACCTTGTGACTAATGTGCTAACATCTTTGTACCAGTTAATACTCTGGGTGGCTTTTGGAATCATGGAGAATACAGTTGTTTAGTTACAATCTGTGGAAAGGTAATATATTTCTTAGAGGTTATATGAAGAATGAGAGTGAGCAGCTTTCTGTGTGAAATTGAACAAGAGTGATCATTCATTCATTCAACAAACATCTACCTGGTACCTGCTAGGCACCTAGCACTAGCAACAAGATGATAAGATGAGATAAGCTCCCTCTCTTTGTCGGGGACTCAGAAGCAATCAAGGAATGACTAAATTAAAGAATTGTACAGTAAAATAATAATAATAATGTGAGTGGAAATGGAGGCTCTGACCTAGAGGCAAGCTACTGAGCTGATAGAACATATCCATCCATCCCTGATGCATACCTAGACAAGGCTTACACTCAACCTGACGGTGTGAATGAGGCATCCAGCCAAAGAAGGATTCCTGAGGCAGGCAGGCTTGGCTTTGTCTTTAGCAGCAGATAGAGATATTTGGTCTAAAAGATGATGTGGAGGTGACTGAGTAGAAGGTGAAGACTCGGAAAAGAAGTATGCATTGGGGGAGATGGTAGGAAGCAGACCAGACTGTGCTCTTCTGCTAAGGGGAGTCGGAACCTGAGTGATGAAGTCTCTTAACTGGGGCATGCAATAGCGACGTCGCAAGTTGCTAATCTGAGACCCACATTTTCTCCTGGGAATAGCACATCTGGTACCCAGCAATGACAATCCCACAGGAAGGACGACACAGGACCCACGCCTTTTGCCTGTCACAGACTAGCTAAAATCAAATATGGCAATGCCTACTGAAGCCCTACCCAGATTTTGCAAGAAACTTTGTGATGCAAATATTCACAAAGATGTGAGTCCAGCCATTCGCCTCAGGTGTTCTCCTTTCTCCCACAGTTCATTTCTTCCTCTCCAGGGTGCAGTTCAGATGGGTGGGAGACATGATTGAGCAGTGCTGGGAACACGCCTGGGCCCCACCTCATCCCTACTCTCCCCCGCCCCCCAAGGAGGAGGCACACATGGGCACTCCCCTTGGAACACTGAAGCTTTGTTTTCTGGAGGTTCTGAAATCAGCCACCCGACTTGCCTCATCCAACACCAAAAGTTCTATCTCTTCCTTCACCATGGAATTTGAGGGACCAGAAGAGGAAGGAGGACAGAGTAGGAGAAAGGAAACTTAGATAAGCTGGGCTAATGTGCATGTCTTAGTTACTTCTCTGTTGCTGTGATAAGGCACCATGACTAAGGCAACTTAGTGGGAAGGAAGAGTTTATTTGGCTGATTTCAGAGGGCTTAGGGTCTTTTCTCAGCTTTCTGCTCCTGCCGCCTCCTGCCACCGTGCCTCCCGCTCATAAAGACACAGGAAGCAAAGCTTAAGAACTCTCAAAACCCAGCCCCCAGTGATGAGCTTCCTCCAGCAAGGCTACACCTCCTGAACGTTCCATGACCCTCCCCAAACAGCACCAGAAACTGGGGACCAAGTGTCTAAATAATTGGAGCCTAAAGGAGACATGCTCATTCAATCCACCACAGCAAATATCCAAGTCTGTCCCCTCCTCCCCAACCCTACCTTCCTGCAGATGAGTACTGGCTTGGAGAGACAGAGGAACTCAAAGCAGGTCACATGGGTAGAAGCCTGTACTGGTTTTCAACTCTGACTATAACAATGCACAGAACTGGCAGGTTGTGCTTACATCATCTGCATTGTCAATACTCAGACTAGAGCCCAGCTGGAGAGATGACTCTGTGCAAGAAAGCCCAGAGGAGGAGGCTCAGATGCCAGGTCTAGGTCAATTTTTGATGGGCAGAATCTGGGTTTCCTGTTATAAAATAAGCGTTAGCCTCATGTGACGGTCTGCAAAGAGCCATAAGTTTCTCCGTGAGTTCTGTAGAAAAGGTACTGCTTGTGAGATGGGACAACAAACTTGTATCTCATTCATTCATTCATGGTTTGGGGAGAGGCCTCCAGATGCCAAGCCCAGAGCAAGGAGAAGCAACGCAAACAGGGCTTTCAGCTTAAAGGCAGAACACACGTTCTGAAGGAATTTATAACAAGACTTCATTGCATAGAGGCAGAGAATGAGGCCCAGGCAGGGTAACAACTCACCTAAGGTCAGAGAGGGAGGCAACAGCAACTGGAATTTCTAGCATAGCTCAGCTGATAGTGGGGGTGATAGTGATGTGCTCCCTGAATGAGAAATGGCAGCAGTCAGCTCAGCCTGGTAACTCTGCCATAATTCAGCTCAGCCAGAATGCAGGAGTCTGCCTCGGACCCCACTGCGGGTCTCTCGGGGATGACCAGCCCCTGGCCTTTGGGCAGAAGTCGGCAGCCCTGCAGATGCCCCATGGAGACAACAAGCCCCAGGTTGCTGATGCACTTCAAGCCCAGCACTGGGCTCCATGCCCAGCACTGAGATAATAACTCAATCCATATTCATCAACATGGAAAGTGCTGATACCAGGGAGGTACACATCAACAGATCTTCAGGCTGACCCATCACATCGTGGGTGAGGTGTTCCGGCTAAAGGAAATGAGACATTCATCTGACTACCCAGGAACAGACCTCAGGGTCCTCTCAGTCCACAGATCACTGTCTGAGCCCTCCAGCTGACCACAGCGCCCTGGACAGAAAGTTACCAGGAGAGAAACACAGAGTAGGATATGTCAGGGCCTGGCAGACACCCACTTTCCATCTCTGGAAGCTAAGGATAAGATGAAGATGTTTCCAACGGCCATGGTGGGCACAGAAACCAGGGCATCTGATACAATGATGCCAGAGTCCTGGAGTAACCACAGTCAGTATCTGTCCCACCACAGCAGGTTCAAATAGAAGCCTTGATTTTTTCATTCTAAGTTCAATTGTTACTCTTGGAAACATAGAATCCAGTCACAAATAAGCCAAGAAGAAAGCTAGATTCAAAGGCGAATCATTCTTCCGGCTAATCTCCTCCCAGCAGAGATGGTTGTAAATACCTCTGAAGCCATGGGATTGATTGATTGTCGATAGAGCTCAAGGACTCGGGGCTCAGCTCCTACCCAAGAAATATTGTTAACAGGTCACAGAGATGCTTGTACATTAATGATTCTTGAAGCACTAGTCACAATAGCTGAGTTATGGAATCAACCTAGATGTCCAACCACAGAGGAATGCATAAAGAAAATGTATACATGTAAAGGGAAATTTTTCAGCCATAAAAAGTTATGTCGTCAGCAGGAAAGTGGCTGCACTGTAACTGGAAATAATCCTTTAAAGAAGTTGTTGGTCTCAGAAAGACAAATATCAAATGTTTGTCTCATTTATGGGACTTAGATGTTATAGATGTATAAAATTATAGATGTACCAATGACAAAAAACTGTTAGAAAGTAGAAATCTGTTTAGCAGACAAAGGAGACCAGTGGGAGGGACGGGGGACGGAGGGAAGAGGGGGTGCTCTAAGTGCATTATGTGCTTACATGAAAATGTATTATGTAACCCTGTATAACAAAAGGAAAAAAGACTGACTATGACGAGCCTTCTTCAAGCCTTGCAGGACTGGGCGAGTTTAAACGAGGCACAGAAAGACAGGGCGAGAGAGAGAAAGGAGCACTTCTGGGCCTTAGATACACCAATGGGGCAGCTGCTTCTGCCTCGACCACCCTTCTGCCCCCACCCCCGTCTTTGTGTCTGGCTCACTCTCTTCCAAGGGTTTGCTTCTTAGGAAAACTAAGCTCCCTGTGCAAGGTGGCTCCCTTCCCTGGCACCTCCTAAGGCTGGGATGGAGGGGGTAATACACCTTCTACTCCTGTCTGCACGAGAACAGCCTGTGAGTATATACTCCATTGAGTCATCCTCCTGACCACATCCTCCACCTCATCCTTAGAAATGATTTGTGGGCAAGAGCCACAGTCCAGCTTTTTCCAATGGGAGTGACCGATGCTTTAGAAGCATTGGGTTTCAGAAGCATCTTGGTCTGTACATCCAAACTTCCCCTCGGAAGACTGACTGGAGAACTAGAAGGGGAGGAAAGCTTGGGTCACCTCCACCCCTTGGTCCAGCACAAGCCAGGTACTCTAACCCAGGACCCTGATCATTAGCAATTTAAATCTGAAGCTCCACCTGTCTGACAATAAGTCTCTCCCTCAGGGGGCAAGGCCCTTCTTAATCCCTCCTTCACCCCTTTAGCTCATCTGTCTGCTTCAGTTCCCCACCACCCCCAGTAGAATGGAACTGCCAGAGTCTTTGGTTTTGCTCCAGATAGAAGTCTAGTTTTAGAAGTGGTTCCCAGCACGCTTGTCAGTTCCTGACAAAGCAAATGGACAGATCCTTATTAAAGGTACACTATGCTAAGCACAGGGTGGATGGTCTCTGATCCTTTTAAATTTGGGAACTGTGACCATCAGTCTTAATTGTCACCATGATGGGATTAAGATCAATCTAAGAGATACACCTCTGTTTGTGTTTCCAGAAAGGCTTATCTGAAATGTGGGAAGACCAACCCTGAATGATCTGGGATCCCAGACAGAATAGTAGACTGTCAGATGGCTCAGTAGGTAAGGGAACTTGAGTTCCATCCCTGGAACCCACATGACAGAAGGAGAGAACTGACTGGTGTAACTTGTCCTCTGACCTTCACGTGCTCTCTGTGGTGTGTATGCCTGCCTCAAATAAATAAACAAATAAACAAACAAATATGTACATTTAAAGAACAAAGCAAACTGAACATCAAGATTCATCTCTCTTGGCTTCTTGAATGCAGATAAAATGCGACCAGCTGCTTTATGTGTTTACCACCGTGCCTTCCCCACCATGATGGACTGGACCCTGGAACTGTAAGACAAAATAAATTCTTCCTTCTTTAAGTGGTTTTCGTCAGAAACTTTGTCACAGTGGAAAAGTAACTACAACTAGGAAGAAGTAACAGCTCACTTCGAAGATGAGAAACTGATTCAGAGGGTCAGAGACACAGGTGAGGAGCAAAGCCAGGTCCTAAAGAGCAAGCACCACCTCATTCTATGGTTTCACCCCCTGAAACCACGTTGGCAGCCTTAAATTACCAACAGCAGCCAGTGAAGATGAAAAGGATGACATTTTTACCATTTTACTTGACAAACTGGTCTTCAAATTACCTACTTTCAAAAAAGTGCCTGAGTTAAGAAGAAACAGAATATCTACACACGCTTACATAAGTAAGAGTTTTACATTAAAAGAAAAACCATCTCACAAAGAAGGCCAGGACCAGATGGCTTAATAGATGAATGTGAAGAATTAACAGTAATCCTTCCTAAGACACTTGAAAAAATAAAAACAAGTGACCACTTCATAACTTATTTCATGAGGATTATCCTGCTAGGAAAACAAGACAAGAACATTATGAGAAAAGGAAATTGCAGATCAACAACCCTTCTGATATAGATGCAAAAACCCTTAACAAAATACTAACAAACCTACGTCATCAGTATATAAAAAGGCAGACACCAATGAGATTCATCCCAGGCCTGGAAAGCTGCCTTAACATAGGGTATCAAATAATGGGCAAAACTACACAATTGCCTCAATTGACACAGAAAAGGCAATTGGCCAAGTCCAATGCCTCTTCATAATAAAAGAACCAGCAGCAAAATAAGGAATGAAAGCCTTTCTTATTTGAACAGGTAGCCTCTCTGAAAGAACCCACAATGAGCATCACACTGAAAGGTGAAAGGCTGGCTGGCTTCTGGTGAGGAACATGACAAGGACGTCCACTCTTAACACTTCTATGACTGCTGCACTGCAGGTCCTCACCAAAGCAACTTGACAAGAAAATCAAATACGTTGATGGCTCTGTTTATTAGGAAGCAGAGGTGAAACTGTCTATTAAGCACAGGAAGTGTTGGTGAAGATAGACATTGGAACTCTCATGTCTGGATATAAAGTGGTGTGTCCACTTGGAAAGCAGTGTATCATTCTTCAGGTGACTAAACCCAAGGATGCCATATCACCCAGTAGTTTCCCTCCAAGACATGTACCCCAAAGAACTGGAAACACAGATCTGGAGAGATAGATGGCTCAGAGGTTAAGAGCACTAGCTGCTTCTGCAGAGGACCCAGGTTTGATTCCAGCACCCACATGGCAGCTAACAACTGTCAATAACTCCAGTTCCAGGGGATTTCATGACCTCTTCGGGCTTCTACAGGCATTGCTCTACAGGCAGGCAAAATACTCATAAAATAAAAATAAAGTCAAAATTTTTTTAAAGAACTGAAAACATGGTTCTATACAACAACTTGTACGCAAATGTTCATAGTAGCATGAATTATAACAGCCCAAAGATAGAAACAAACTGAATAACCATCCATTGGTAAATGAGTGATTCAACTATGATACAGTATATCATATCATGGAAAAATATGTGCCCATAGAAAGAAGTGAAGTATGACTGAATGAACCGTGAAAATATCATGCTAAATACGGAAGCCAAATACAAAGGCCACCAATGGTATGATTCCATCTGTAGGGAACATTCAGAGTAGGGACATCCAGAGAGACAGAAGATTTAGTGGTGCTGCAGTTTGGAGGATAAAAATATTGCAATGTGTCTACGCATGCATATAAAGTGTCTTTTGGGCGTGGTGACATTATTTTGGAATTAGATAATGGTGATCAATGCAAAACTGTGACTAGGTGAAAAGTCACTGAGATAAAGATTTTTACAATGTGAAATTTATGGAAGGAGGATTCTATCTTAATAAAGTGGCTGTGTTGGTTCACTTTTGTCAACCTGACACAAACTAGACTCACCTGGGAGAAGGGAACCTCAGCAGAGGAATTTCCACCACCAGACTGATGTGGCCATGTCTGTAAGGCATTTTCCTGATTGCTAATTGACGGAGGAGATCATAGCCCACTGTGGATGATGCCAGCCCCAGACAGGTGGGCCTGGGCTATCTAAGATGTGTAGCTGAGAAAACCAGAGAGAAAATGCCAGTAAGCAGGAATAAAAGCCATCCACCTCAAGCTACTTTTGTGGATGAGAGGACCTATGTATCTGAGCAATGGCCACATCTACATCCTGGTGTTCCCACCCAACTTTGAGAATGAAAGTACTTTGGGGCAACAGGGTGCAATGACTGGCTTTAATTGTCTACTTGACATAACCTGGAATCACCTGGAAAGAGAATCTTAATAAGGGATTGTGTACATGCGTTGGTCTATGGGCATGTCTCCAGGGATTGTCTTAAGTTAATTGATGTGGAAAGACCCAGCTCACTGTGGGTGGCAGCATTCCCTAGGCAGGGTCCTGAACTGTGTGAGTGGAAAATCAGGCTGAACCCGAGCGAGGGAGCATGCATTCATGTCTCTCTGCTCTTGACTGCAGATGTGATGTGATTGAAGTCTTTGTCTTTGACTTTTGACAAATGATAAAGTGTAATCTGAACTTATGAGGTAAAATATACTCCTTTCCCAGTCACGGTGCTTTTTGTCAAGGTATCCTCCAACAACAGAAATGAAGCCAGATCCCACTGCCCTTACACTGTGACCGGAAGACCTGAAGGGGCAGTGTGACGCCCATAGCAGTGGAACATTTAAAGTGGTTGGACTATAACACTTGCTGGCAAGTGATCTAGAAACCAAGAAGTGGCCATCTGTCCTCCCACCTGGGCTACTTCGGGCTGGAAGTATACTTCCGCACCAGCGCTGGATTCACATTAGTCACTGGTTGCATTCCTAGCTCACTGTGTGGCTTGTAGCCAGTCACTCAAAGCTCAGCTATAAAATGAAAGGGTAGGGCAATTTTCCTTCCTGTTCTGAAACCTAGGACTTGTCTTGGTCCAATTCAGGCAATCCAAGGCAAATGAACCATGAAACTGTCTGTATGTGTGTCCTTAAACGGTTTATATTCCTTTTAATGGACACAAATTACAAGTAAAAAGTAATGGGTCATGTCATCATTAAATGATATTTATTTCACACCTCTGTGCTAATGTAAGAGTGTGCTGAACTGAGCAGAAGAAAGACACAAGAACGAAGAGTCTGAATATTTGTTCATTTTTAATTTCTAATTTTGCTAAATTTATGTTTTTATTTCTTTGTATGTAGATGTGTCTCTTTGCGTGTATACACAAGTGTGGGGTGTGTGTGCATATCTGTGTGTGCACATAGAGGACAAAAGAGCCTCTGGCATCCTCTTCTATCATGATCCATCTATTCCTTTTGAGATGGAGTCTCTCCTTGAACCTAGGGCTTTTTTTTCTCAGCTAGGCTGGAGGCCAGTCACACCCCAGAAGTCCCCTGTCTGTGCTCAACCAGGAGCTAGGGTTACAGGCGAGCATGAGATTCTAGGCTTGTTTCTGTGGGTTGTGATTGAACTTCGATCCTCATGACTGCATAGCAATTGCTCTTAACTTCTGAGCCATCTCTCCAGTGTGGGTCCCCATTTTGTAAAGCGTTCTGGGGCCCTGTTTGAATTGCAAGCTGGGAGTCTCTTTACCTGGTTCTACTTTTCTTTCTCCATAGACCTAATCACTTCTAATAGGTGATATCATTTACTAATTGATCACATTTATTATCTTTTGCCTGTGGAATCATGTTTCTCTGACCATCCCATATACCTAGCACTGTATCTGGCTTAAACTACACATAGCTGTAGATTTGTTGAAGTGATTTAATGACTAAAGGATTGCTCTAATTTTTTGTAGACCTATGTTTTTACTGAAATTAAATGTGAACCATGTGTCACATGTGTATAATTAGATAGTGTAAAAAGATAACAGGCAGACCCTCCATTTCCATGGGTTCTGTGTGCCTGGATTCAACACAAAAATATTTCATAAAAAATTGTTGTGCCTATATTGAACATATACAGGTATGTTTTTTTATAACCATTCCCTAAGTAATAGAGAATAACAAGTTACATAACATTTCTATGTAATTATTAGAAGTAATGTGGACATGGTCGATAGGACCCTGGAGGTTGTGCACAGCTTGGCTGTAAATACTATAACATTTTATATAAGGGACTTGAGTGACCACATATTCTAGAGATGGGTGGAGAGTTCTGGGATCCATTCTCCATGGACACAGAGGAAGGACCAAGTAACATAGCAGACAAGATGGGGGTTCTAGAACATGAGTCCACCTCACCTGAGTTTGCATCTCACTATGTGTTGTGTGTGTGTGTGTGTGTGTGTGCGCACACATGTGTGAATGCATGTGTATAGCAGTGTGCTAGGCTGCATATGAGCTGAACATGTGGAGCCCGGAGGAATCTTTCTCTATCATTCTCTACTTTATGGTTTTGAGACAGAGCCTCTTCACTGAACTAGAAACTCACAGTTTTGTCTAAACTGCCTGGCTACTGCCTGTCTCCACTCCCCCAGTGCAGGGGTTCCAGGCACATACCACCACACCTATCTGGCTTTTATGTGAATTCTGGGGCTCCAAACTCAAATCCTCATAAGCTTATGCACCAAACACTTTAAATACTGAGCCGTCTCCGCAGCCTCTATCTCTGTCACTTTTAAGCTTCGGTTTTGCTTTCTTTGAAAATGGGCACAATAACAGAACCTATCTCCTGTTATTTATGTGTGTGAGATTAAGGAAACGAATATAGGAGCAGAGAGATGGCTCAGCAGTTAAGAGCACTGGAGGCTCTTGCCGAGGACCTGGAGATTCAAATCTCAGTACCCACATGGTAGCTAACAGCTATCTGTAACTCCAGCTCCAGGGGATCCAGCACCCTCTTCTGACCTCTGTGGGCACTATACGACACAGGTGCACTTACACACATGCAGGAATAACACTCATAAAATAAAAATAATAAATAAAATATTTTTAAAGAAAATGAATATAAAATAATTACCATGTTGTCTAGTATAAAATATGTGCTTAGTAAATGTTACATAATAGTATTAACATAAAAGAAAGAAAAACAGAAGAGAAAGAATTAGAAGGAAAGAAGGATGAATAGAGGCGACAGGGGAAGGGGAGAAAGAAAGGCATATTAGTGTCAGGAAAGGAGACACAGGAAGTCTTGGTCAAACTAGGAGGCAGGATATGTGCGAGCATGCGCTGAAATGGAGGTAGTGAGGCAACCAGACCCGAGTGCTCAGGAATCAACCCAAACTGTGGGCAGGGGAGTCGAAATAAGGCAGCCATTCCCCTGTCCATCTCAAATAACTGCCATGGCAAGAGGAAGCGGAAAGACCGAACAGGGCAGGCCAGACCAGAGGTCAAAGAAGAGTCTGAACAGTGCTGACCCCCAGAGGCAGGGCAGGGAAGAGACTGTCCCCAGCATCTGTCCCTGAAGGTTATAGATGCCCCTGGATTGTCCCCCAAGCCTGTTAGGAGTTCCACCTTCAGAGTTGCAAGCACATTATCAAGGCAGGGAAGTTGCTGCAATATGAACTTTCTGTCTTTCTTTTCCCAAGCGTCTCATCCATATGAAAACGTGTGTAGGAGACTGGAGAGATGGCCCAGCGGTTAAGAGGACTAACTGTTCTTGCAGAGGATCCGGGTTTGAATCCAAGCACCCACATGACAATTAACTATCACTCCAGTTCCAAGGGGTCAGACACCTTCGTCTATAGACATTGCATGACACAGGTACACTTACACACATGCAAGCATAGTATTCACACACATAAAACAAGTAAAGTTTAAAAACCGAAAACGTGTACTCAGACATGAATTTGTTTCTCGAATTCTCCGTGTTCCATTCGTTGTGCCTTGTAATGAGCTCATAAGAGTTGGATCACCTCAGAAATGATGTGTGTAGGGAGAGCTTCTGGTTCTTTGAGTCAAGGCAAGATAATTAAGGATGCAGTCTAGTCTAGTCTCTCGGGGGACGCCTGCCTGTCCACCTGGTGTTCTACACTGTCTTCCTCTTTCCGGTGAAGCTCTGATTTTGTCCAGATCTGCTTCACGCCACCTCCATAGAGGCTTCCTAACTCACTCCCACCAATCAGCACTTGGGCTTTTCCCTAGCAACTGTTACTGCTCCAGGGAAAGGGACTGCTGAGCATCAAGCTAAGTCAGAGGAAGTCGTTCAGCATCCTGAAACACTTGGCCTCCTTAAGCTACCATGGAAGAGTCTGAAGAGAGTAGGATCACGGTTCTGGGGGCATTAGCCAGAGATGCTCTGTTCACCTCCATCACCACTGAGGCCTCACCAGTGAGAGGTTAGAGATATGACTGAGGTCATCTTGGACCCTGGTGTCCAGTCATCCTCTCACAGAATATCAGTGAACAGCTTCCATGGATGCCATGTAAGAGAGAAGACTTGGTCAGCCTCAATTCCTGACTTGCGAATATGTGACATATGGTATTCACAGCTTTGAGTCACTAAATTCTGGCTGACTCCACACAGCAGTGTATAACTGTGTATATAGAATGTGCAAAAGAGGCTGGAGACATGGCTTAGTTGTTAAGAGCACTGGCTGCTCTTTCAGAAAACCCAGGTTCGAATCTCAACATCCACATGGTAGCTAACAACTGTCATAACTCCAGTGCCAGGAGATCTGAGGCCTTCTTCTGTCCTCTGTAGGCACTGCACGACCCGGGTGCACTTACATACATGCACGCATCATACTTTCACACACATCAAATAAAAATAAATAAAATTTTTTAAAAGTGTGCAAAAATGTATTTCCTGCTTTCGTGAGGGATTTTTCTCTCTTGTGAACAAGGAAAGAGGTAGCTATCACTATCACTGACTTTCCTCGTCCAACCTTGTAGGAGATCAGCCTTAGGCCAGGAGAGATGAAATTGAAGAATGGTGGATCCATTGGATCCGTTAGTTCTGCAACTCATCTTCCCTGGGACTTTGTGCCATGTGGAATAAGGCATAAGCTCCCCATCTAAACTGGGCTTTACTAGGCTCCGTGACACTCATATGGAAGCATTTCTGACTCGCTGCCAGTCAGGTTGACTGTACCAGTATGAATCTGGAGGCCCTGGGCTCCTAGCACTGACCCTGCTGGGTGATTTGGGGGAAGTCATGAAAGGTTTCTGGACTGGTTTTCCCATCTTAACTATGGAGAGAATTTTTTTACTACTGTCCTTAATTTGCAGGATGCTTCAAACACCGATTAAGATGCAAACAATTCATTGACATCCAAGATGGTATTAGGAGTCAAGCATCCTTTTACAAATACTGCTTCATGTAAGCATCATATAAACACTTTGAGGTGACAGGTAGTGTTGCTACCATTTTTGTAGACAGGGAAACAGGTGAGGTACAATGAATGACTGTTCCAGATCAAACAACAACTGAGTGGTGATGCTGGGATTTGAACTTGTATCATCTTATTTCAAGTCTAGTATCAGTCACATAGCCCCATCACCACCTACCTTGATACAATTACCCAAATTATTCTTCCACTTATTGAAGGAGTAGCTTCTTCCATCTCTTATGCTGTGAGTACATCACACGACATTCACTGAGGCTCAAATCTCTTTATGCTGATGAGTTTATTTCTAAAAATAACTGCTGGGATCAGGGAGATAGATCAGTCAGTAAAGGCCTATGCTTGAGAAAATAAGCTCAGCCCCAAGAACTCACGCAGAAAAAGCCATTCATGGTGGCACATGCTTATAATTCTGGCACTTGAGGGGCATGGAGAGAATGAAGATTCTGGAACTTATTGGCCAGACACTCTTACCTAATCAGCAAACTCCAGATCCCAGTGAGAGACCTTGTCTCAAAAGATTAAGGTAAATTATTACTAAAGAAAGACACCCAAGGTCTACTCTGGCAGCCTCCACACATGCATACTCACACATAAACACTCAAACATGCATACTCATATGCACATATACACACATAATAACTGCTGTTTTAAATGTCTACAATGCTCGTTTTTCTGTTGGTATTTTTCTTTTCCTTTAAAAATGACTTGTTCTAACCATCCTGACCTTCCGTAGACTCCTTTTGCCTTGACTTTGCAGAGAGGCCTAGACATAGCTGCTGCTTTTGGAGTTTTCCAGCTGGGGCTAAGTGAAGCAGGCTCTCAAGGAAAGGCATAAGATATCAAAGTCAAGGGCCAGTTCGTGCCCATGCTTCCTGTTATGTTAATAAAGCAAAACTGTAAGGAGAGAGCAGAGAGGAACACACAGAAAACACAAGTGCTTGTGTGGTGGGGGAGGGGCTCTTCCCTCCTGTGTGTGGATATTTTGTTCTTTGGTTGAAGTGTCTCTTTTGTTCTAAAATCCTCTCAATAAATTCTTTGAAATTTGGGTCCACGCCAGATCCAGTAGGAGTCTGTTCTTTGCAAGTGAAAGTTCATCTTACACCACATACATGAAGTTGTAAAGGGGCAGATCACAGCGAACACAGAGAGGGGAGAATATGGCATGTATGCATGTGTTTTAGAATGGATGGATTCTTATAACCATCTTCTAGCTAAACATTGTCTTAAATTTTAGAAGAAGTCTCAATATACTTAAACAAAAGTTCAAGGGCTCCTGCTCTGAATCCGATTCTGCTTTGATTAACCATGGTTCCCCTAGACATGGCAGATCCCAGCCAAGAGTCCAACATCACAGGAAAGAGGTCACAGCAGGTCACTTAAGCATTAAGAGGCAGCTTTGAAGCCCCCAGGAGGGTCGATAACAAAAGTATGACACAGAATTCCAATGTGCTAAGAAGCAAAGGATGAGGGGCTGCAGAGATGACTCAGTGGTTAAGAGGGTGAGCTACTCTTGAAGAGGATCCCAGTTTAGTTCCCAGCACCCACTTTGAGCATCTCACAACCACCTTAACTCCAGGACCAGGGAATCGGACACCCTTTTCTGGAGTCTTCAGGTGCCTGAAACACACACACACACACACACACACACACACACACACATACACACACACTGAAAAATAAAAATAAATCTTTTTTTAAAAAGAAGCAAAAGACCAAACATCAATCCATTAATGTTCTGAATTAGAGAAGAATCCTGGGAAACTTGGGAAAATTGTTTCATGAAAACATGCATACATGCCATGTTCTCCCCTCCCCATGTTCACTGTGATCTGCCCCTCACAACTTCACGTACATGGTGTAAGAGATGAACTTTCACTTGCAAGGAATAGACTCCTACTGGATCTGGCATGGACCCAAATTTATTAAGAGGATTTTAGAACAAAAGAGACACTTCAACCAAAGAACAAAATATCCACACACAGGAGGGAAGAGGCCCTTCCCCACCACTCACCTGAGCCACAGCTAGTTTCTGATAAGGCCCCAGTTTGATCAGAAATGTCCTTGAGGGAAGAAAGGTAGAATTCATTACATATATATGCATCAGTTTCCTTTCTCATTGCTGTGACAGGACAGAAGCAACTCAAGTGAGGGGGGTCCGTTTTGGCCAGTGGTTGGAGGGGACGCAGTCCGGACGGTGCGGAAAGCATGTTGGCCAGAGAAGGTTGCAGCGCATCCTCAGTCAGCTGCTCAGGTTGCTTTCTCTTTTCTATTGTCTGAGATTCCAGCCTGTGGGCTGGGGCCATCCACATGCAGGGTGCATCTCCCCTTCCCAGGAACCCCTCAAGGACACACCCAGAGGTGCGTTTCCATCGTGACTCTTAATTTAGTTGAGGTGATAATCAGGACTGATCACCGTAGCACCTTCAGTCTCTAGTTCGTGCGTGAGTCGGGTTTCTGACAGGCAGAGATGTTACATCAAAGCTAGGGAGGAGGGAGTTGGAGAGACTCTAAGACAAATTCCACACACAAGCAGATGACAGGGAGCAGGGAAATCAACCTGGGGGAGGAGTGAAACAGCTTTAAGAAAGCTTGACCCTCACGGTCAGAATGCTTCCAGCGTCTGGAGATAGGGGCCACCCAGGGAAAAGCACACGCAGGCACACCTTTCTTCCTCTCTGTAACCTCTAGGCAGTTGCTCTTCTGGCTGCTCCTGACTGGAATGCAGAGGACATGCTAGTGGATGAGGTAATCCACCCTGGCAGCTCTTGGGCACAGCAGGGTGGAGATGAGATGGATAGTCAGATGATCCAGCTTCCATGGCAGGGAGATTCCCAGTGCTGTCAGAACATCAGAAGAAGCTGTTCTTAGAGCAAGCTCTGACCCCTCCACTGGCTTCCAAGCTCCATTTCCAGCCAGTGGTGGGGCACACGCTCCTTGCTGTCTCTTAAACTCAGCATCCTAGCCAGCCCCTTCTCTCAGTGCTTGGCTACGGTCCTTCCCTGGGTCTCTTGGTTTGTTGTTTGTTTGCTTTGTATGTTTATGTGTGTGTGGTACACATACCAGAGATCCACCTTAGGTGTTGTTCCTCATATGCCTCCTACCTTGTTTTTGGAGACAGGGTCCCTTCCTGACCTGGAACCGGCTAAGTAAGATAGGGCTGATTGACCAGTGAGCTCCCGGGATCAGTCTTTCTGTCTCCCCAGGGCTATGTGCACATCACTGCACCTACCTGGCTTTTCTGCATAGGATCTGGGGATCAAACCCAGATCCTCAGGCTAGCCCAGTACACATTTTACTGATTGAACTATCTCCCTAGTCATCCCCTGCCACCTGCTACTTGGAGCCCCTTGCTCATACTTCTCTGGACTCGTATCCAGTCACCCAGGCTTAGAATCACAGGGTCACTCCCCTCTGCTCTCTATGACACAGCATCACCCACTGCATCGCTAAAACCTCTGTTCACTGGCCTCCCAGGTACTTTACATAACCGAGGAATAGCCCAGAACTGTGAGTCCCTCGTGTTTGCCCTCACCAACCTGGCCCATCATTGCTCCTCAGTGTGTCCATTCATGGATGCCTCGGATTCCCTGCAAAACATTCCTTCTGCTTGGAGGAAAGGCTGCCCTTCAACTCTGCCTTCTGTAATCTTCCTTGGTACGTCCCAAACATTTTAAGCTTTTCCTTCTTTCCTGTCCCGAGCTATTTCATCTGTACCTCACTCGGGCCATAGAGCCCATCTTACTGAAATGTGGAAATGTGAGTTCTTATGTGTTTTCTTTACTGAATTCTAAGCTTCAGGGCATGACTATAATTGCCTGCAGTACCTGGCAAAGCAGCTGGCTCACGGCAGGTGTCTAATCCCCAGGCATAGAAGATATTGATGCGACTATGGTCTGGGAGGTGTTCTGAAGGCCATATGTACGATATCTGTCTTGGTCTGACTCCCGTCTACAGAATGACACAGCCCCAAGCAAGGTACTAATGAGCCTCATGTTGATTGTGGGGCATATAGCTAATCCCATAATACACTTGAACTACTTTATGAAAGCACTTTTCAAACAGCTTTATAGCATATCCAGGCACACAAAGTTGGGGGTAAATGGCTGGAGATTTATTGGCTCATAGAATGACAATAGGCATTGTGTTCCTCCACAGTGAGAGATCCAGGCCACAAAACCCACCATGTAAACTAAACTCACCAAAGAGCTCCCACTGAGGCATGCTTGAGCCTTTGGTGGGGTCCACTGGCTCAGACAGAGGAGTTGGAAAGTCCCTAGTCTATGATCATAGGGTTAAGTGGGGGAGGGGAGGGTGGAAGAAGAAGAGAGAGGAATTGTGATTTAGTGTCTGTTTCTTTCTGCCCCCCTCCCTCCCTCCCTCCCTCCCTTCCTCCATCACTGCTTCCTGCACAAGGAACTATTGAGCAGGGACAGAACAAACGCTCCCTTATGCGGCTCCACAGAGTCTCTCGGCTTCTCGGAGACAGCTGCCTGTAGCACGCTATGGTTACTCATTACCCGGGTTCCCAGGCAGGAAAAGGAGCAAACTTAATAGACCGAACTAACCCTCAGCTCATATACTATGGTCATAAATAAATAAATAAATCAGGTGTACTGGGGTGGGGGGTACTGCCCAGGAGGGGGTGGAGAAGGGAGAGCCAGCAAATGAATTAATGAGGGAAAAAAACTCAAGCTTTCTAAAGGAGAGGATGGAGAAAGAGAGAGAGAGAGAGAGAGAGAGAGAGAGAGAGAGAGAGAGAGAGAGAGAGAGAAACTTCCCTTGGAGAAAGCACACAGAGGGGCATTTGTGCTTGTCCCAGCCTGCAGGATGAACTAGAGTCTCACTCACATGGCCATGTGGGGACCAGGCAGACAAGTAGGACTTTGAAGGGGATGGAGAGAAGGCACTGTTTTTCCAGCTGTCATGCCCCAACCCTCCGAAGTGTGACTTGTTTCTTGAAATTCCCCAATGCTGGTGGTAGAGTAGAGTGATGGAGAGCCCGTGTCTCACTCCCCTCCTTACTCACAAAACACACGTTCTTGCCCACAGCTCCCATCAAACAGATGGGGCGGATAGGGACTGGCAGAGAAGCAGAGGGCAGGGAGATGGGGGATTGCCAGCATGAAGCCAACCATAGTAAAAAAAGGTGGGGTTTTTTTTGTTTTGTTTTGTTTTGTTTTGAGACAGGGTCTGGGCTAGCCTTGAATTCACTATGTAGCTAAGGATGACCTTGAACTTCTGATCCTCCTGTCTCCACCTTTCAAATACTTAGGATTACAGATATGCATCAGCATACCCAGTGTCATATAGTGATAAAGACTGAACCCAGGACTTCATACATGTCAGGCAAGCAACTGAGCTATACTCCTACATCCACAGTCCGAGCCACAGTCATGGGCATGATGGCTGAACTGGGTAATCTTGTTCATCCCTTCCCACTCAGAGACAGTGGGGAATGTCTGAGACAATTTCAGCTGTCACATCTGTGGGGCAGAGAGGTATTTAGGGCATTTAGGGATATAGACTAGAGTGCTGCTGCTGCTAAGGTTCCTACAGTGGACAGGACAGTGTTCCATAAGACAGAATGAACTGGCTCCAAATGTCACAGTGCTGTGACTGAGAAGCCTGGCCCCAGATCTGTGTCTTGGAAGCCGGGTTCTAGGCTGGCCCCGATCTAACCGGGCAAACAGAAATCAGCTCTTTCTGTTCGATTAATCCACTCATTCCTGCAGGGTGAGTGAAGGAGGAAATCACACCAGTGACTGTTCCAGTCACACCAGTGTGTGTTGGGGGAGGGGATGGGGAGGACATGTATGTATGTGAGATCATGTGTGTGGGTTTGTATTTATATGTATAAATGCAATGGCATGCAAGTGTGTATTGTGTGCACTTGTATAAATGTGTTGTGTGCATATATGTGACTCATGAATCGATTTTATGTGTGCATTGTGTGTGTGCATGTGTGTCATCTGTTCATACATGTCCTATATGCACTGTATGTGGTCTTTGAATGCATGTCATATGTGCATTGTGGATATGTGATCTCTGTGTATATGCTATATGTGTATTACATGGGTATACATGTGTGATCTATGCATGTATGTATCTGTAAGTGTGTTACATGCTTTGGGTGCACTGTTATGTGTATGTGTATATTATGTGGCTTTGGTATGTGCACATGGATGCACATGTGTGTTCATGTAGTGTAGATATGCGTGTGTGAGGTGCATGTGTCTACTGCACTAGCTCATCACTAGCACAAGAAGACCGTGTAAGATTTCAGAGGCCAGACAGTCCCACACCTGATGAATAGATACCTTTAGCAGACAGGATACCATCTAGAGACTCCTGTCTGTGTTCAGTTCCCATCTCTACCACTCAGGAGTACGTGACCATGGGCGAGGCATTTAATTTCTGTGGGACCTAGTTGCCTCATCTCTATAAATGGGTAATAAAAGAGCCTACTTTGTGGGTTATGGGAATTAGTGAACTTGTAAAGCACCTTGGCACACAGTGAGCACCAGGCAGATACAGCTCTCTGATTACCCTTGCTTCTGAGACAGTTCTTCCTGGACGCTAACTGCCTGCTGCCTGCTCATTCTCTGCCTTCCCCTCGGGCACAACTTAGCATAAGGTATCCGCTCGACTTCAGCTGCCTCTGTGTTCATGGCTGAACTCAAAACTCCAGCTGTCCCTAGCCCAGAAGGGGAGGAGATAGCTAGCTGGTCACCAGCCCACTGCCTCCCACAGGGCCCGAGGACGCCAAGCCTTCCCTGGTGGCTTCATAGACCTAAAGAAGCCTGTCTGGGGATGCCAGCCTTGAGCATACAGTGGCTCCTTCCTTCATAGATCCCCCAGATGCCTGCGTTATTGCCACCATAAAACAATGACAGGCGCTATCCTATCGCACTCAATCAGCCAGGCCTTGCCCTTCCCAACCGGTTTGTCAGAGCTGCCCCTCCCTTCTTCTTGTTAGCTCTCTGCTTGCTTATCTGCTGCTGGAGACAGAAGTCTCTAGTTTAATTGTGGCAAATAAATTATTGATCTCCACAGCCAGCTCCTCCCATGCACACGACAATCCCTTCCATTCACAGCGCTGGGGTGGGACCCGCCATCTGGACGGACCTGGAGTCAGGGAAGGCAGCACCCAGCCCAGAGACCACATTTGATCCACACCCAGAGAGACTTTTGAATCAAGCCAGTAAAACCCTCTCCTGCCTCCAAGAAGCAGGTTCCATGCTTTGTCCATGACACCAGCAAAGGAGAGCCTTTGTCACAGCAGGCTGCTTGGCACTCTTGGGAACAGATCAGTGTTCCTTCCCCAGTCCCTGACTCACTGAGGTGCACGAACACCTGTGCCTGTGAGGACACGTGCTTAACCAGTGTGGCATTTGTGAAGGATCACAGGCTCCTGGCCTCTTTCATCTCCATCTATGTGACTGCAAAATTGCTGCAGCGCAGAGAGTAACCCCTGGCACATCCATTTAATGACACTCAGGTATCAGCACATGGAGCTCACTGCACTTGGATGTCAGGCACTATTTCAAGTACTTTCAGGGCCCGTCTTACAGATCAGGAAACTAAGGCACAGAAGGTTGAAAACATTTGACCAGGACCCTGGTGAGCAACACACCAGAATTCTAATCCAGCATGTTTCCACAGCCCAAGCACATTATGCTCGCTCTCATGTGAATGCAGCTCTTAAGAACAATAGTAAAACGAGTGTTTGAAATTCATCACTCAATGTCAGGTGGGTTTTGTGAGGTTTTTCGCATTTTCTTTAAAGGGAGGATCTCAAGTAGTCTATGCTGGCTTCAAACTCCATATGGAGCCCAAGATGACTTTGAAATTCTGATCTTCCTCCCTTTACCTCCTAAGTGCTTAGACTCCCAGGCATGCACCACCATGCCTGGCTTATGAGGTGTTGGGGGACTGAGCCCAGGGCCTCATGAATGCTAGGCAAGGACTCTACCAGCCGAGCTCTATCCCAGCCCTCAATGCCAGATCTTTTTTATTTTTATTTTATATGTATGAGTGTTTTGTCTGCATGTATGCCATACAATGCCCTCAGAGGTCAGAAGAGGGCATTGGATCCCCTGGAACTGGAGTTATGGGTGGTTGTTAGCCACCATATGGGTGCTCAGAATCAAATCCAGGTCTTCTGCATGAACAGAGTGCTCTTCTTTGCTGGGCTATGACTCCAGCCCCTCAGTGTCAGATCTGGAACACAACCAGCCTTGAGGCTCTGGTGTGGCCCTCCACGTCACTGTTCCTCTGCCCTACACAACAAGGATTCGGTTCATTGCTCTCTTTAGTCTCTTGTGTTCCCAGACAACATATTGTTCCGCTTATGGATATGAAATTCATATAAATGACCACCTGTTGCCCATCATCTGCAAGTTCCTTGCCCTGAAGACAAGAATTTTCCTTTGTACTTTTCAGATATAGAGACTTCACTCCACATCAGCAGTCCGGGGTATAATCTAAATGATTTTCATTTATATTTTAAAATGCATTATTTGTGAAGTGTTGCAGAGTTTACAATATTGTCTTCATTCATCACCTGGTTCTGACTTGGATCCTCAAGCCCTTCGTTTCCCAACATTCTGGAGGGCTACCGATCATGGAGAACATACAATGGGACTCCTGTTTAACAAAGGGTTCTGGGGATTTCTGGGCAACCTGGAGTTGTAGTTGGGCACTGAGAGTCACATTTCTTGTGTGTTTCAAGGGACAATAGCACAGAATTATAATAAGACTAAGTATTAGGGGTTGGGAGATGGTTTAAAAGGTAATAGCACTTGAAATGTAAGCATGAGGTTCTGAGTGCAGATCCCTAATACCCATTTAAAAATCTGGACATGGCTATAGTCCCAGTGTTGGGGGGCAGAAACAGGAGACACTGGGGCTTACTGGCTGCTGGCCTAGCTCCAGGTTCAATGAGAGACCCTGCCTTAAGGGCATAAGGTGGAGAGTGATAAAGCAGAAAACTTCTGTCAGCCCCCATGTGGCTCATGGGTATACATTTTCACACATATATGAGCATAACACACACACAAACACACACACACATAACACACAGCATGAGCTTTGGATTCAGGTTTGAATCCTCTGTATTAATCAGCCATCGGCCCAGCATTGCAAAGAAACCACTCATGCAGTCCATGCCTCACAATAGGAGGCTTTCACCCTATATTTGCAGGCCAGCTGCCTGGGGTTCTGTAATCCGGGATGGACCTCAGTCAGGCCCCGTGGCTTGCCGTTGCTTGTGGCTGAGCTTGAATCTAGAACTCGGTGGCTTTAATCAATGATTGATTACTCGGGATTCTTTTGGCTCATTGGGCCGCTCTCTTGTTGGACTCGCCTTGGCTCACTCCCCTGGCTTAAGTCCCAGTGACCTCAGCCACCTGCTCATCAGTCGGTACTACCTTTTTCTGGGACTCCTTGGCCCTCTTCCACATGACCTCTGATTCTCAAGTCACACATACCGACATCCCCACAGTATGTGGGATCAGGGTTCCAACCGAGCACTAATCAGCAGCAAAGTCCCTTAAAGGTGAGCTTCTGGGACCCACAGGCTTCATTTCTGGCATATTCTATTGACTAGAGAAAGTCATGAGGTATCTAGCCAAGACTCAGGCTGAAGCGGGGAGAAGATACTCAATAGACTGCTCCTTCCTTGATGATACAAGTAACAGGTTCACACGGCAGAAGGATGTGGTGAAGGTGGGGTGTCATTAGTGGGACTGAGGGTTATAATTAACATAATCCATCATAGCTGGAGGCAAATCCGTGTGTGTGTGTGTGTGAGAGAGAGAGAGAGAGTGTGTGTGTGTGTGTGTGTGTGTGTGTGTGTTTTCTAAACCCAACACAGAAGGGCCATCTGTGACCAGGGATAGTCTCTTTTGGGGTGGACCATAGGAGCCCAAATCAAGCCAAACTAGATAAGTACCCCCAGACTACTAGCCTGGCACAAATGCTAATACTCCATTGACCAACACAGGCCACATGGTCAAAGCTAGCATCAAGGTCCAGGGGTAGTCGAGAAAGGACTGTGTATTATAACATGGACATAAGGTGATCCTGACCCAAAGGCTCATGTGTTCCACTACTGTGGGCCTGAGGTGAGGCTGAAGCATCAAGATGGAGAGCATGTGGTAGAGCCTGACAGACAGGAGGCAGAGCAAGAGGAAGAGGAAGGGTCTGGGTATCAGACATGCTTCAGGTGACCTAGTTCTTATATCAGGCCCTTATCTCCTAGTTTCTAATCATTTCCCCATAACACCATAAAATGATGACTCCAGCTTGACTTAAAGGCTTGTTCCCCAGCCAGTAGATTTAATCATTAAGAGAAGATGGGATGTGGTGATGATTGTGGGTATCTTCATCAATGGAGTAGTCTACTAATGAATTCATGAGTTTGTTTGTTTTTTTTTTTTTTTCTCAGTACTAAGGACTGAATTCAGGGCCCTGAATATGCTGGGCAAGTGATCTACTCCTGAGCTACATCCCTAGTCTTTGGATGATGAAGGTGATGCTTGCCACTGGGGATTGATCCAAGGGCCTCATGCATGCTAGGCAAGCACTCTGCCACTGATCTATTTCCCACGGTGGGTTTTGAAGCCACATTACAACTATGTCTTAATGAAAACACAGCCTGACCCTTAGCATTCATTTTAAGTGAACTCAAACTGCTAAGAACTTGTTCCTTCAGATTTAGCTCATAACTGTGCTTTAGAACAAAGGGTCCCTCTTTGTTTTATTGAAATAGTATATCCAGCATGAAATGTGGAAGTAAAAGACTCTTACCAGAGAATTTTGCCTTCTTTGATTCCTAGATCCTAGACCAACATACACGTACAATTATAAGTAGATGTCATCAATTTCTTTCCCTTTTTGAAATGAGTAAAGCACTGTTTGCACTGCTTTGATATATAAAACATACATATACACATTCATACACTATCTTGGGTAGAAGGCATGGAAGGGTCATTGAGGGATTAAGGTCATAGGTTGAGATCACAACCAGGGCAAATGGCTCCATGAGCTCATTTACATTATAAGCAAGCTAAGAAGATTAACTTTTGGGTTGGAAGGTTAAGTAAAAGTCATTTATCCAGCCTCTGTCCCTACTCTAAAAGTCAATGCCATACCCACTTCTCTTTCTGGAACTCTGTAGCCCAGGAAAACTGAGCTTGCGATCCTCCAGTCTCTCCTTCCCTAAAAGCCCTGATTATGGGCCTGAGCCACCAGGATTAGAGGCTCTTGGACTTTTTAGACAGGGTCTCACCAAATAGCTCAGACTGGTCTTAAACTGGTAATCCTCCTGACTCTATCTCCTGAGTGCTGAGATTATGGGCATGTACCACCACACCAAGTTGGATTCATCATTTTATGGCATTAGGGGGAAGTGATTAAAAATTAGGAGGTAAAGAGGCCTGTTAGAGAGAGTAAGTCACTGGAGACATGTCTGGTGGAAGGATCCTCCATTACACATGTTCCAGGATGATGCTTCAGCCTTTCCTCAGGTCCATAGCAATGGAGACCAACCATGGGCTGAGACCTCTTATTCTGTAAGCCCAAAGAAACCTCACATTGTTTACCTCAGGGCATTTTCTCATAGTAACAACAACTAAGATACTAATATAGTGTGGACAAAATTAAATAATACAAGCTGTATGACTTCATTGTAACTTTAGTATTTAAAACATGGAGTAACTTATCTCTTAGAGCATTGTTTTAAATCAATGTAACCTACTTAGGCTTCTTTGTCTGGAATTTTGCTGAGTTTAGCACTGAATGTCGAATACTCCAAGATATCCTCCAGTTCTGGGATGGTCTGGTCAGCCTGCTTTTGAAGAATACATAGTATTTTCCCACTAGCTCCAGCTGGATGAGTTATAGTGATGAGCCCCACTTCACAGTGGAGAAGAGTGAGTTTCTGGCAGTCACCCAGAGAGTCTGCAGAATAATCACTATTCAAACTTAGGTTCCCCAAGCAGCCTTCTCCATTGCACATGGACTAGATACTCTCCATGGTCTCTGTCACAGCCCCCATAGAGAGGAATGAATGCTTTGCAGTGAGAGAAACTGAGGCTCAGAGAGGTTAAAGTGGACATTAGTCAACAACAACACAGAATGTTCCATCCGGGCTAGAGCTGTGGTTACATACAGGAAGTGGAGGGTCTATCCTATGGAAACAGAGATGTTAGCCTGAAACTAGACAGAGTCTTGAAAGGCAAGGAGAAAGGTTCTCTGTGAGATCTCCATGTAGCCTAGTCGTTGGCTGGGCTTGACTGAGATGGATGACACTTAGTTCTGAACTTCTCAGCCCGCCTGACTCTGAGCCTTAGGAAAACAGCCCAGGAGAGTTCAATACTAACTCAGTCCTGTCCTCAAACTCAATAATTGTGTGGTACAAGAAAGACAGTTCATTTTCCTTGGGCCTCAATTTCTCCACTTATGAATCACTTCTATGATTTGAGTTCACAAGCTGGGGACGTAAGCCCCAAACTCATATACCAACGGTGTGTTAAATCATCTTTGGAAGGTGATTGGGATAAATGATGAGGTCATTAGAGTGGGCATCACAAGGTCATTGGTGAAGGCAATAATGGCTTTATAGGAGGAGGAAGAAAGAGCTGAGCTGGCACGCTTGGTCCATCTCACTGTGTGAAGCCCTCACTCACCACGTTATGTAGTAACAAGAAGCGCTTACCAGCTGCCAGCACCTTGTTATTGAACTTGACAATCTCCAAAACTATAGGTTAAACAAACTACTTTGTGTAAATTATCCAGCCTTGAGTATTTTGTCATAGTAACATAAAACGGACTAAGATACACTGGTTTCCCGAGAACCACAGAAAGTGATGAAGCCTCTAGAGCTAGGAGGAACCATTCAAGGTAACTACCTCATAGGTAAACCCTCACACAGGTGGTTTATTAACTTATTTTCTCGGCAAAATGATACCAAGGAAGCATGTGATCAGGGAGGAGAACTAGATGGAATCAGAACCCCTGAATCCAGTCTCACTGAGGTGTGGCTCACAGTTATTGCTTTACACATCTCACTGGTCCTCAAGAGCATCCAATCAGACAGTCAGTTGACTTCCATTGTCAACTTGACATATCTGGAAGGGAACTTCAGAGGATGAATTTTCCCTCTCTGATTGGCCTGTTGGCGTGTCTTGAGGCATTTCCTTGACTGCTGAGTGATATGGGAAGGTCTGGCCCATTCTGGGTGGTGCCACCCCTGGGCATGTGGGTCCTGGGTTGTGTAAGAAAGCAGGCTGAGCACAGGCCAGAGGAGCAGCCCGTCAGCAGCATCCTCCGTATCTGTGCTTCAGCTCCTGCCTCCAGGTTCTTGTCCCAGGTTCTTGCTTTCCCTCCAAGATGAACTGTGAGCAGTAAGGTGCAATCATTATTTTCCTTCCTGATTTGCCTTTTGGGCAGAGTGTTTTATCACAGCGACACAGAAATCAAACTAGGACAGGGACTAAGGCCAGTCAGCCCATAGACACATACATATAGGTGTGGGGAAGAGCCGAGGTGTGCCGGCTTTCCCCGGACATCAGAGAAGTGGTAAGCAAACTAATGGTCATGAAACTGATGAGGATGGTGACAATATGGCTGTTAAGCACTCACAAGTCCCTCCAGCTTCCCCAGGATACCCCCACTCTGAGGCTGGGAGTACTACTCCCTCATCCCTGGTCCTGGATTCTTTCTTCTTCTGAGGGCATCTGGAGGACAAGTCCCTTCTGATCAGAATGTCTTCTAAACACTCCACATCTGGAAGGAGCAATGACAATGGTCCCCTTTGTGTAGCTGGGACACAGGCTGGCAATAAAACAGCACCAGACCCTGTGATTCTGGAAATAGCACGGGGAGCCCCACGGACCAGGAGCCAGGGAGATGATGTGTGAGCCCAAGGTCATCTGGAGGTGTGTCCACTGGCATAACACAGTAAATCTTGGCTAGCCCTTATCTCCATGCCAGAGTCATTCTGAGTGCTTTATGGAGCCTGATTTAGGTGAAAGTGAGGTTGTCACACCGAAGGAGGGAGATATAAAGGCATTCAGATTCAAGGATTGCAGAGTGCAAGGGCAAAACACAGAGCCAGAGGCAGAGGCATTAAAGCAACGCCTACATAACCCTTCATCTACTTGTCTCCTTAATGTTAGCAAGTAATTTTCCATTCCCAACAGGAACTGTCTTACTCCTCTACAGTGAAATAGGTTACCCTGGAGAACAGCCTTACAGAGTGAAATCTGGGAAGACTAGCGAAATGGCTTAGCAGGTAGAGTGTGTGTTCAGCAGGCATTGATTCCCAGCACTACATAACCTGGACAAGGTAGCTCACATCTATAATCCCAGCAGCAGGGAAGTAGAGGCAGAAGACCTGAAGTCGGAGATCATCCTTTCCTACACGAGAGGCCAGCCTGTCTCAAAAAAAGAAAAACACACAAAGCAGAAAAGGAAAACACACAGTGAGGTTTGGAGATGCTCAGTCAAAAGCCAAGTCTTTGTCACCGAGTCCTTGCAATGAGATTGGCCAGTTGCCAAGTGTCACCTCCACCAACCCCAAACCAAGGGTGCATTGCCAGGTATTGGAGGAAAGTCTCTCCTAGAAAAGGCAGTGACCCAAATAATGAAATGGTGGGGTAGAGAGAAGAAAGAAACCCAGGAAAGGGACTGGGGAGGTGGTTCAGTGTCCCCATGCTGGCTGTGCAAGCATGAGGACCTGAGTTCAAATGCCCAAACCCACACAAACCTGGAGGTAGCAACACACGTCTGTAATCCAAGTGTTCCCACAGGGTATGGGAAGAGGACACAGTGGACTCCCTGGAGGCTGGCAGCCTCAATCATGGGGGAAAGTGAGGACCCACGGTTGTTCTCTGACCTCCATGGGAGTGCTCTCCTCACCATACACATGAAAAATAAAAGGAAACAAAGGAAAACGAAAGAGCCAGGGGAAAAGAGACGATGCAAGGAACAAACAGAAACAAAACTCGAACCCAAAGTTCTCGGAAGAGATTCTATGACAATCCAAAATTTAATTTGAAATTAAACATGTAATAGCAGAAATTAAAAAAAAAAGTTGGGAGAAGAACTGGGGCCCAGTGAAAAGTGGTCACAAGAGGAAAAGAGAAGCGCAGGAGGAATGGGAAGAAAGGGTCAAGGAGGAATCCCTGCAAACAGGTACTCAGAGGAGGGGGCTCTGTGGGCAAAGGGCTTGCTGCATAAGCACAAGGACCTGAGTTCAATTCCCAACGCCCCCGCCCGCATAAAGAGCGGCCGCGACAGTTAGTATGTGTCTTTAATCCCATGGCTGGGGAGACGGAGACAGGCAGATGCTTTGGGCTCCACAGTCACCAGTCCAGCTTAAAAGGTGAGAGACTCCGTCTTCCAACACAAGGTAAATGATTCCTGAGGAATGACACCCAACGTAGACTTCTAGACTCTACATGCACGTACACACACCTGCCTGCTCAGGGCCCCGCCCACAAGCATGCTCCCACATACACACAAAAGAATTCCAAGAGTGGCAGAAAAAAACGGGAGAATGATTATGTTATAAATAGCAAGGGCTACAGCACAAATTTCCAGGTTGAAACAGCCAATCAAGAGCCTCAGTTAATGAACAAAAACAGGCCCAGGCCAAACCCCTGTGTCATGGAGTTTCAGCATGGTCCCCTCGGAATGGCACATCACACATCCTGATGCACCCTTTCCTGTCTCCCTATTCTCTGAGGAGGATGCTTTGATTATAATGGTCCATGAGGAAATCCAAAATAATCTTATTTTAATATTCTCAGTGCTACCTGCAACCCCGAGTCCCCTCTGTCGTGTAACAAGATGTTCCCAGCTCTGAGGACTAGGACTCAGACATACTCAGCAGGCCATTGCTCTGCCTTCCATCCTGGGCAGTTAGAGCTGTGTGCAAAATCTTAGTGGTTTTATTTAGGGTAAAGGGAAGACAGAATCAGGCATGTACACTGAGGATTATGGGGTCCAGAGAGGAAGACAGGCATTGATAGACTCCTGTGGTAGCACACTATAATTGTCCCAATGCCCAGGCTAAACCTCTACCCTACTTCAAGTTCACAAGAGAAACAGCTTAGGTCATATGAAGTCAAGAGAAGGAGACTTTTTTTTACAAGAAGCCAAATGCAAATCTATGGAAACTTTCACAAAAGAAATAAACAGGTCACATGTTGCATCAAACAGAGGGAAAATGCTGGGACAGCCTTATATTTGGAAGTAGAAGATAAATCCCAATTGAGATATCTTGATTGGATTTATAGAGGTGATGTGATGGGGGCAGATCATTACTAGGCATCCCAACTCATTAAAATAAAAGTTTTATTTGATTTGCTTATATATTACTATAGATGTGACTTAGTGCTTGAGAGCATGTATCGCTCTTGCAGAGGACCAGAGTTCAGTTTGGGTGGTTCACAATAGGTTATACCTCCAGCTCTAGAGAATCTGATACCCTGTTCCAGCATCCACAGGCACCCGCCCTCATGTGTACATAGCCACATACACACATAAGATAAAAAATAAATCTTTAAACAAAGAAAGATAACAAATACATTGGGGTGCGGGTGCTGGGGATGAACCCAGTACCTCACACTTCTTAGGCAAGCACTTTACCAGTGAGCTTATAACTCAATAAATACTTTATTTTTTTAGCTCTAGCTGGCTTGGAACTTGCTATGTGGACCAGGGTGGTCTTGATCTCACAGAGATTTACCTGCCTCTGCCGCCCAAGTACTGAGATTAAATGCGTGTGCCAACACACCTGGCCAAGAAATGTACTTTTTAATTTAAAAATGGAGCCCATGGGTTTGGAGTACTAGAGCAACCATCTGGAAGGGACAAGGGAAATGCCAGCCCGCAGTGTGCCAATGGCTGGTGTGTGTCAGGCTGGGTGAATCCTCAGGGAGACACCAGGTTGGACTGAGAAGCAATCCCACAGTCCTAGTTCAAATGGCGCAGACATACCCTCTCTTGTGAGCATGCCCCAGACCCCACTCCCTGCTTCCAAGTTTCAAGAGATAGGGCATCGAGGCAGAATTCTATTTCCCACCCCTGACAAGCCCTTGCTTATTAGGAACAGAGCTCAGGATTGCAAACCAAAAGACAAAAAGGCAGAGCTAGTTTGCACTTAAGAAGAGAGGGACAAAGTGTGGTGCAGTGTCCACGTTGCTAACCTGGCCCTGGGGAACACAGCTGAGATCTTTATCATCCAGCTGAGTTCTGGCACACTCAGAGTGATACACCTGTCTCCACCGTCAGGCAAATGAGTGGGTTCACAGGCAGAGGCTTGCCCTGCCAAACAATGTGCCTCTTTGTCCCCGCCCAGGGCTCGGGAGCCTCAAGGAAGCCAAATCTATCAGCACCTGTCAGAGCCCTTGATGTACACAATGCAGGCCGTGATCCTCACTCCCGGGCCAAGCCCTGGGCTTCCAGCAGGCAGCTCTGACTGACACGCAATCTGTCAGTCACCTCAGAGGTAGGGGTGGAGACCCATAGAAGGAGGATACCAAGCTCTCATTCCCAGAAGCCAACCAGCACCAAAGAAAGTACTGCTGAAACTCTGACACATACTTTCTTCAGAACAGCCCGACAGAGGGCTGCACAGAGGAAAACCATCTCCCTACACCAGCAGAGGCTCCCTAGGCTACTCAGCAAACGTGTGGGCCAGGGTGGAACACAGGCTTGGCTCATAGGTGCAACAGTTTAAAGGACAGACCAGCATGGAGGAAGGATGGAAAGTCAAATTCCCAAATGTTCCCCACAAAACTGAATCCATTGGAAAAGGAGAACTTGCTCACAAGGTGAGGGCTGGGAGCGTGCGGCCAAGAAGAAATCAGAAGCAGATTCCATGGAGTTGCCATGTCATTCTATTTCCTCCCTCCCTCCCTTCCTCCCTCCCTTGCTTCCTTCCTCCCCCTCCTTTTCTCTTTTTCCCCTCTTTTCTCTTTCTTCCTTCTCAGAAACACGGTCTCATGTTGCCAGGCTGGCCTTGAACTTATGCGGTGGATTTCTCACCATCTCTGTGCTGTCGGGCCCCTCTTCCCTACCACGGCATGACCGCCAGCAGCCAGGCCAGGAATACTAGAAGCAGTTTCCTTGAATAAATGACTCCCTCTGCGGATGCTTACATTGGTCCCGCCACTCTTCAGGGAAGAGGGAAGGAGGGTGTGGTCAGAGTCTGCACTGGGCTGGGCTGGGGTCCTTGATGTTATTTGATTTTCCCAAGTCACAGAGGCAGAGCAAGTTCAGAGCTAAGATTAGCACAGACAAGACCACATCTCTAGATCCCATTCCTGGGCTGAATTCATAGGGTTCCTTGTGGGAATTACATGAGCTAATGGATGAGTTTTGAGTGGAGCACAAATTTCCTTATAAACATGTGATACTTAAGCCAAAAAATATCAAGCAAGATTTTATTGGTTTTGGCCAAAGGCCACTGCTTAACTAAAAGGAGAGCAATAAAAACATACATAATATATAACTTCTATAAATTATAACCATGTAGTAAATTATAGTAAATTTATATAGTAAATTATAGTTATAGAGCAAATTATATAATGTCACTGTGTGTGTGTGCATGGTAATGGTATCAGAGTCGAGGAAAAGGAAAGGTGTTTCTATCTTAGTTTGTTTCCTGTTGCTATAACAAACTATCAGAGATAGTTTGGGGTGATTTATCAAGAAGAGTGGCTTGTAGATGTGGTTTTGGCGGCTGGGAAGCTCAGGAGTATGGAGCGAGCATTTGCAGGGCTCCTGGTTAGGTCTTCTGAGAATATCACATGATGAGGAAGAACAAGCCAGTCAAAGACAGCTTGCTCTGAAACCAGACCATTAACCCATAATGCATGCATGAGGGCAGAGCCTTCGTGACTCAGTAACTACCCAGATGTCACTCACTGGTGACTTTAGTTTGTTTCCACCATGGGGAGCTTTTCTATTTGAGATTCACACTAGCCTGTTTATGAAGAAATGACAAGATTTCTTTTTAATTGTGTATGTTACATGGATATGTGTGTGAAGATGTAGTGTATGCATGTGTGTGGTATATATATATATATATATATATATATATATATATATATATATGTCTCTGTGTGGTGTGGGCATGTACGTGTATATGGTATGTGCATGTGTGTATATGTATGTGTTAGGGGGTGCTCATCAGTGTGTATGTATGTGGAGGCCAGAGGTTGATGTCAGGATGTCTCCCTCAATTGCTTCTGCACCTTACTTTTTAAAAAAGATTTATCTTTGTTTATGCATACGTATGATTTGGGTCTGTGTATGAGTATGTGCACAAAGTAAACGGCCCCTGAGGAATGACATCTGAGGCTGTCCACTGGTTTCCACACGCATGCACACACATGGGCACTTGCACCCCCACACATACAAATCTACACATTTATTTACACATATGCACACAAAATTAATTGCACCAATTACAAAAAATATTGGTAAGTTCGGGATAGTGTTGGATGATAAAACATTCACTATTTCTGACATGGTTCTAAAGTAGAACCTATAAAATTTACTCTCAAAATACTGGGGTGTTAATGTCAGATATACCTGACAGAGTTAGATGAGTTACAGAGTTATAGACACAAGATGATATGGAAGATGTCTGAGCTCCCAAGAACTCCTAAACGCAGCCTCCATTCTGATCATCGCTATAACTGTTATTTAAAAAGAAGAGCATCACAAAGACTTTGCAGACAGGAGGAAGAGGTAAGCAGCACAGACAGCAGCTTGTAATGATCCTTTGCAGTCATCTAGTGCCCCACGGTAGAACTTCCTAAATAGTTCAAAGGATGCTGTATTATTTTTGCTGTGTGAGATCATTTCTGGTTTTTTAAAAATTATTTTTAATTATGTATGTGTCTGTGTGTGGGTATGTGAACCTGTGTGCAAGTACCCTCAGAGGCCAGAAGAGGGAGTCAGATCATCTAGAGCTGGAGTTATAGGCTCTTGTGAGCCACCCATCATGAATGCTGGGAACTGAACTCAGGTCCTCTGAAGAGTAGGACTGAGCCATCTCTCAGTCCCAGCAATTCCATTTTTAATTGGTACATTGCTGGAACTCGGGACACACTTACCCTTTTCTTCTTGCTGTTTTGTTTCTAGCAGATTGGAGATTAGGATGAGAGGGGTAATAAACAAAGCAACCAGTTCAACGCCGAAGTCCAGCAGTCACATCCACCTGCTTATGTGCTTTTTTTCTTTCATGAGCAACATCCTAACCTCCTGCACTCAAACTGAACACTGTGGGATGACTTAACCCCTCTTGCCAGGGGATCCTAAATAGATAATGGTCATTTGCAGAGGCCATAAGCAGCACAGTAAGTCCATGATCTCACAAGGCAGGGCACCAGAGGCTTGTGGATAACATCCCTAGGTCCAAGGAGGCAGGACATGGAAGAGGAGCTCGCGGTGGGAGGAGCCCGAGTGTGGGTGGTGCTGACAGCCGAGAGCAGGGAAAGGCGTGTTTAAGAGGTGCCCATGCCCTGCCTATAGCTGCACTTTCCAAACCACAAAGCCCTGTTGGGAGCTCTTGCCAAGGCTGATCCCAATCTGCCATGGTATCAGCATTATCATCTGTTACAGACACATGCACCTGTGCTGTGAGTGCTGGGAATGAACCCTTAAGGAGTGAGTTTTGACTCTTCCTAGATCCATGTTACTCGCTCATGCAAGTACATTTCCACAAGAATGCCCACAATGCTGCTCTCAGCTTCCTGGGCCCAAGCACATTTCCACAGGGTAGTCCGAGATGCTACTCTGCATCTCTGGTCCAGCACACTTCTAGAGATGCTCATGATGCTGGTCTGCATCTCCCTGTCAGCGTCCATCGCTCCTTGCTCCACCTCATCTCTATTACCTCACTCCTAAACCTTAAGATGAGGAAGGAACAGCCACCTGTTTTCATCCTTATAATTAGTAACTGCTAATTCGCAGCATGATAGAACCTAGAATCACTTGGGTGACAGGCTGCTCTCACCATGCCTGTGCTGACTGTCTTGATTACACTAATTGAGGTGGAAAACCTGCCTACCATGGGTAGCATCCTTCCCTGGCTGCAATCCTGGTCTGCAAGACCCAGGGAAAGGGAGCTGAACAGCAACATGCATTTGTTTGCTTTCTGCTTCCTGAGAATGGATTTGATCTGGCCAGCCAGCCTTCTGCTTTAGCTACCTTTCCCTGCCTGCTGCCAGGCCTTCTTTACCATGAGGGACTGTATCCCCTCTGGACCTCTAAGGCAAAATAAGCCCTTTTCCCTGAAGTTGTTCTTGTCAGGTCATAGCAATGACCAAAGTAACTAAAACACTTATCAACATTCCAAAGGACAGAGAGGATGAGGGAAAAATATAAAAACCTGACCCTCTAATGACATTTAGGTCTGTACCATTAAGCCAGAAACTGTCACCATTCCCAGAGCCTGGGGAGACCAAAGATAAAGAGAGGTGGCGTTTTGCCTGGTGGAGCTGTGAAGATGATGACAGGATACTGGCACCGGGGTTTTATCTGGCCTGAAATAAAGGAGGATCTTGTTTTCAGCACCTGCCAACTGGATAGGTTTGCCAGGAATTCTACATTAAATAAATGTACACACTGATGTTACCTTTCCTCCCAAACAGAATCTGTCAGGTAAGGAGAGTGATATGATCCAGCGGGGAGAGTGATGAGGGTTCATGGCCTTTTCTAGTTCCCAGAGCACGATCCATCTGAACCTACACCAGAGAACCTGAAAGCCAGTTCAGTCCAAGTCTTTCTTTCTGCTAAATTCTGGGCTCCAAAGGAAAAAAGTCCAGGCTTCATTTTTTTTTTTTAGGTTTTAAATTGAAATTTTGGGGATTTTCATACAATATATTTTGATGGCATTTAGACCCCCCCCCCACTATTCAAACCCTCCCTTGGTACCCTCTACCAATTTAATGTATGCTATTATTCATACATATATGTGTATACATGTAATAAGGCTTTTTAGAGTCTAATTGGTGTCCCCAAATGTCCTTCAGTGTGGGTACATCCACTGGAGCCTGGTTAATCTACCAAGAGTCACATTCTTAAAAGAATCTGACTCTCCCCTCCCAACAGTCATTGGTTGCTAATAGTTCCTCAGGTAGGGTTGGGGTTTCTTACCCACATCCCCACATTTATGCTGGGATTTTATCTAGTTTGAGCTTGCATGGGACTTGTGCATACTGTCACCATTGCTGTGAGTAACTGACCAACTGTCCGGAAAACTGTTTCCTTCTGGCCATCCACAACCTCTGGCTCTGTGTACAGTCTTTCTGCCCCCTCTTCCTCAATGATCCCTGAGCCCTGAGAGGCAAAAGTGTGCTTTATGTGTCCTATTCAGAGATAAGCATTCTGCAGCCCCCTGTTCTCTGCATGTTGGCCAGTTGCGGGTTTCCATGTTGAGGCTTTATTTTGATCAACAAGAGTTTTGTTGTTTCCATTAAGCAAGCTTGATTAAGTAGTACATATTTTTAAAACCTGGGAGATATTTAGCTCTATACTCTCTAATAGGCCCAAATTCTCTTTCAAAGTACTTCATTATTTTTATTTAATGTGTATGAGTGTATTGCCTGCATGTGTGTAAGTGCACCTGTGTCATACAATGCCTGTGGAGGTCAGAATAGGGCATCAGATTCCCTGGAACTGGAGCTCTGGAAGGTTGTTAGCTGTCACATGGGTTCTGGGAACTGAGCCTGGTCCTCTGCAAGAGCAGCCAGTGCTCTTAACTGCTAAGCCATCTCTCCAGCCCCATAGGTACATTATAGGTCTAGTGATGGTGCCACGCTGGTGGTCTGTTTTCCCCATGTCCCCTAGACTTTTTCCTTCCAACTCTCTATCGGTATTAGTCACTTCTCTGTTGCTGTGATACAAACGTTGACCAAGGGAACTTAAAAGGAAGAGCTTATTTAGCTTACGGTTACAAGGCAAGAGTCCATCATTGCAGGGCAGCACAGTGGCAGATGAGGCTACAGTACACACAGCAGCTAAGCACTCACATCTTCAAGCAGGCACAGGAAGCAGAGAGTAACTGGCAAGGCTTAAGAACTCTCTAAGTCCGCCCCCAGTGACGTACTTCCTCCTGCATGGCCACACCTTCTAAGAGCCACTGACTGGGGACAAAATGTTCAAATACTTGGAACCTATAGGGGACATTCTCATTGAAACCACCACACTTCCTCAACCCATTGCTAAGCTTCAACAGCCATTTCTTCCAAAGGCATCCTTATTCAAAGTTGATGTGTAAAAATTCCTAGGCCAAGATAATGGTAATGATCAAAATTAACGCATCTCTGCCACATCCCAAGGGTATCTAGAGGTAAACAGTAATAGTAACTTGCATCTGAAGCATTTTTAAACTCAGCATCATTGGGCTGATAGAGAAGCTGGGATGAAGGGTGGACAGGCAGATCATACCCCCTGAGATGCACTTACACACATCCATCTCCAGAGAACCAAGAGTTAGCCACATCCTTGACCCAGATTGGGGACCAGCCTGTAGAAACTTCTCAGAGAGGAGGATAGAAAGACCAGGATTTCCTAGGACCCATGGAGCAGAGTCATCCTTCCCAGTGGGTACCCTTGATTGATCCCACCCCCACTCTCACACCTTTGTCACCATCCATTGAAGTGTCCTCATCAAAGATAACAGAATCCTATTAACCACATGCACTTGGTCATGTCACGTTTACCTTGAGGGCTGAAAATAATGACTGTGAACCTTAGAAATCAACTGACAGGGCCTCAGTTTATAGGCAACAGTGAGAGAGGATGTCCCTCCATGATTATGTGACATATCATAAAAATATCTTGCTAGTTTACACACCCAAGAAACTCCCTGATAGTTTGATACCGTGAGCAGACATGGTAGGAGCGACCATGTGACAAGAAACTCTACTCTGCCTCTGCGGGCTTCACACATTCCCTATGAGGCTGAGGAAGCGTCCTGTGAGAAGTGGGCTCTCAGCATCACAGCTACCAAAAATGGGTCTCTGCCAACACTGTGAGGGAGTGCAGGCTCAGATTCCTCCAGCCAAGCTCTGGAGGAGAGTGTAGCTCAGCTTTCAGACTCTAAGCAGAGGACCAGCTCAACTGAATCCCAGCTCCCAGCCTGGCCAAACAGACACAGTGGCCTGCATTCCCTTAATATACTAAGTTTGTGGCAATTTATCACATAGCAATAGACCCTTTCTTACCCAATTACCAAATATAGAATTACTATATGGAATTTGTCTACAAATTCACAAACAGCTTATTTAAGAGAAGCCTGTTTTTATTTCCAACCCATGTTGTGACCACAGTAGGAAACAAAATCTTTTCACTTCCCATAATTTTCAATATTTAGTTCAGTGGCACTTTGGCTGAAAAAAAGTTTCCTCCTTTGAAAAAATTTAAATTTCCATATTTTTTCAAAGCGGCTCACTGTTCTTTCCATGGGATACCTTTCAGAACATGCTGGTGGCCACGGCTGGCTACAAACACATGAGTATACTGAGCCTTCTCTAGGAAAAGCCAATGTCAGAGAAAGGGGTACATTTCTAACACCCTTACTGCACAATCAAACGGAACCCAACTTTGGGTAGGGGCCTCTTTCTGTTTGCATGTTCCCGCAAGCAGCTTTCCATCCTTGGGATAACCAATTTGTGAAGAGGTAAGATGGGGGTGGGGCGCTCGTGGCTTCAAGGGTTTTGGTCCATACTTGTTTTGCGCTTGTGATGAAGAATATCATGGTGGGGATCGTGTGGTGTGGCAAAGTTTCTCGTGACTGGGAAGCAGAGAAAAAAAGAAGAAACCATCAACCCCATGACCTCTCCTCTAGTTTCCTTCCTGTTGCCGTAACAAACATCTTCACCAAAAGTGGCTTAGGGGAGGCGGGATTTATTTGACTTACACTTCCAGGTACCAGTCCATCACCAAGAGAAGTCAGGGCAGGACGTCAAGGCACACCTGCTGGCTATTCTGCACAGCGTTACCTCCAATCAAGGAACTCGCTTCATAGTCAAGAAGCATAGCAGGGGCTGTGAAGGATTCTTCTTGCTAACTGGCTCCCCAGCTTTCTTACACAGTCCAGGACCTCCTGCCCTGGCAATGGTGCTGGGACCTCCTACATCAGTTAATAACCGAGACAACTCCACAGACATGTCCACAGGCCGATCCCATCTGTGCAATCCTCACCTGGACTCTTTGGTCTGGCAGCAGCTGTTTGCCCTTTTGACTCATTTACCCACCTTGTGCCTATCTATGTTGGGGCAGAGGGCAGTAACCCAAGCCTCCTCAGGGGGAGGAAGTCTCAGTGGCAGTCACACCCCCACAATAAACCACGCAGTGTATTTTTACCTCAAAGCACTGGCAGACATTGTCCCCATGAAGAGACCAGAAGGGCAGAATCCAGTGATGGTTCAGGTCCAGCTTCTTACATGTGGCAGGAAGGGGAAGGGAGGCAGTTTTAATTCTTCTTCCAGAGAGAGAGAGAGAGAGAGAGAGAGAGAGAGAGAGAGAAAGCACTGTGTTTCTCCTGCCTGTGAACACAGCCCTTCTCATAGATGCTGGCCTGAACTGGAAGATGTCAGAAAAGTCAGTTCACTAAATGAGATTCCTCTGGCCTCCTTGTCCTGTGCCAGAGGTCAGGTCACCTGAAAGCTAAAGACGGCAGAGCCTCAGAGCTATGCGCTCAAAGGCACCTCTTACAAAGGCCTGGGCCTAATTGTGTTGGTACTTGTTTATTTTTCTCAAAGAACACTCCCCACCTTGTATGCACTTCAGGACGTCCCAGGTTCACCCTTGGAAGAGATGAGCAGGAGGGACAGCCCACAGACCTGCAGGGGTGCAGGGAGGCCAAAGGTAGCTTTGGGGGAACAGACCCCTTTTCTCTGCTGGTGGTGGGTGGAGGGGCAGGTCCAAAGCTGTGCAGGCAGCTTGGGGGCTCACTGCCCTTTGCCTGTAAAGCCAGTGACCTCCAGCCCTGTTGTACCAAGCAGGTTCACAGCCACCCTCAGGCCTGGCCCCCAGTGCCCCACCCGGGACTTTCAGAGCCACGCCCCTGGGGCGTATACAAGCACAGGCAGTCAGCCTCACCTGGCACAGGGCAGGCAGGGTGGAGTCCTAGCTCACCTGCTACCAGGCTGGGCTCATCCAGGACATTATCCAGAGAGAGAAGACCCCCCTCCCCCGCCAGACCTTGGGAACCAGGACGCCTGTGGTTTGGGAAGACCTCATCCCCAACGCCCCCGCCCCTGCTTGCCAGGGAAGCGTGGATAAAATCCACACAACTATATAACTATGTGACACCCATTTCACCTTTGATATCTTTGCTGCAGGGAAGATAGACTCCCAACCACCACCATGCACTTGGGGCTAGAGATCTGTGGTATGAGACCTATACTAGGTCCTTTTCTCCTCCAACATGACAGAACACCTGACAAGAAGCAACTTCATGGAGGGAGAATTTCTTTTTGGCACTCAGTTTGGGAAGGTTGAGTCCATCATAGCCTGGTAGGTGGAGTTGGTGGCGGTAAGAGTTTGTGACTGGGGCTCCTCATAACTGGCCTGCTGGGGAGGCAGAAAAGGCGGCCTGCTGGTGCTTGGTTCCTTTTCTCCCTTTAACAGGTCTGGGAACCCCGTACAAACATCCCAAAGGTGTGCCTCACTAATGCCCCGGGAGCTTATTCTAGTATCCTTCTATTGCTGTGATAAACATCAGGACCAAAAGCTATGTAGGCGAAGAAAGGGTTTATTTGGCTTACAGTTCCAGCTCACCAGTGGTGAAAGTCTAGGGCAGGATCTCAAGCAGGCACTTAAGCAGAAAGCGTGGAAGCATGCTGCTTGCTGGCTCGCTCCCTGTACAGCCCAAGCACATCTGCCTAGCAACGGTGCTATCCACAGTGGGCTGGGCCTTCCCACATCAATTGTCAATCAAGAGAATCTCTCACAGACTTGTCTACAAATGTATCTGATCTGAAAGATTCCTTCATGGAGGTTCCTTTACCCAGGTGACTGAAGGTTGCGTCAGGTTGACAGTAAAAATCAGGACAGAGGTAATTCTTAATCCAATAAACTTAACAGTCAAACTTAACCAACATATGGTGCCCTGAGAAGATTGTACCTGCCTGCTCCTAGCTGTCAGTATCACTTCTGGAGCGCACTGTTCTCCTGAGTAAAGTTGACCAATGATAACTAACTCAGGGGGATTAAAGGAGATGGTGGGTGACAGTGTCCTGCCCAGCAGAGTCTTCATATAATCTCCTCCTTTGACCTTCCCTCGGCACAGCCGGCTGACTTTACTTTCTGTGAGCAGCTCAGGGAAGAGCCAGAGCAAATATCAGTCCCACCTCCCTAGATGACATACTGTCACCTGGACTGAGGATCATCAGCAATGCCTCCTACCACAGACAGAGAAGGGCGCGAGGGCTCACTGGAAGTCCTGGCAAGCAATGCCAGCAACTTAGAGAAGACACTGGCAAGTTCTGAACCCTAAGCTCAAGGAGGAGGCCACTGCCTGGGTCTTCCTATGACGGCTCTGTGTGTGCACGTGTAGGCTGAGATCGATGTCAACTGTCCCCTATATGGCTCTCCATCTTACCCTTTAGAGACAGGGTTTCTCACTGAACCTACAGCTCACCAACTGGATAGACTGGCTAGGCAATGGGATTCAGGGATTCTGCCCCCTTCTCCCGTCTCCACTCCCTGCATTCAGCGCTGGGGTTACAGGTGCTCACTGCCTCACACAGCTCTTCACATGAGTGCTGGGGATCTGACCTCAGGTCCCCATGCTTGTACAGCAAGCACTTTACTCCCTGAGCCATCGCCCCAGGCCTATGATGACACTTCAACAGGCTCTTACCTCTCTCACCCATGAGACTGAGAACACAGAAGACCAGAGATGAAGCTGGCCTTTCCAAAAGAACCGGAGCACTGATCACAAAGGAGTCGGACCCAGAGAACCAGGGAGACACACGGGAGGCTGTGTAAAACCAGACACCGGATGGTCTCTGAATCGTGGATCTTCACAGAGCCTCCTGTGTGCTGAGCTCCCTCTTCTCCTGGCTTCTGAAGTACTTCAAAAAGACAAGGTAATTTCTTTGCCTCTTTTACAGACACCATCTTGCAGGAGAATTCCACTTCCCTGTGTGTACCGCCTTCAGTTATCTGCAAGGTTGACAGTTATAGCCCAGTCTGCCTCAGAAGACAGCGTTCCTGTCGGTTTACCATTACTGTATCAAAGTTCCTGAGGCTGAGGACTGATGACTGTATTAAGTAAAGCCTCCTCCTTGAGGACTTAGCTCTCATAGTATTGGAAAGTGCTATGCAAGCTGCCAGTAGTCCTACTCAGCTTTAAAGGCTAACCACCACAACAATGGCCCTGAAAGATATCCCCAATAATGCAACAGTAGCATTTTTGGTTTTTGTTTTAGTCTTTTTGAGACAGGGTCTCTCTGTGGCCACAGCTGGCTTTGAAGTCACTATGTAGACCAGGCTGGCCTTGAACTCACAAAGATCCACTTGCCTTCCCAGTGCTGGGATTAAAGGCATGTGCCACCATGCCCCACAATGGTAGCACTTTTATGTTGGAGGTAATCACCAGTTGTCTAACAGGAGGCCTGCCCAATAGAAGGGAATCCATGCCAGGTAATATAAATCAAGCCAGATACCCATGGCTGGAGAGGACACAGACACTAGAGAAAGTATTGGTTCCTAAACCAATGCAATTTCAGATCGTATTCTAAATACTTATCTTTATACTCACAGATAACTGTAGTTCTCACCTCTCATCAAAGAAGCTTCTTGCAATCGATGGAGACCATTACAGAGATCCACAACTGCCAAAGTGCAGAAAATAGGTGACCATGGGATCCAGGACCTACTGAGACATCTACAATGCAACCCCTATACCTAAGGCTCAGGGAACACGGTCAAAGAGGAAGGAGGAAGGTTATAAGAGCCCGAGGACCAGGATACCTGCAGCTAGATACTATGTATCCTCTAGACATTACAGGGAAGCTGCACCCCAGAAATCTTGATGATATGGTTGCCTAAATAAGACCAATGTGCCAATACAGATGGGACAAGTTTTACAATGTCCCACCTCTAGAAGAAGTACAACAGGCAATCAAAGGCTGCTGAATGCAGTATTTCTCTAGGAACCACCCCGATAGGTTATTCAATCCTAAGTGGTTAGTAGACATGAATATATGAACAACACTAACTAGACACCCGTGTCTGTGTGTGTGTGTGTGTGAGTGTGTGTGTAATTAAAGAAGAGATGACAGAGTGGGGGAATGTGAGAGGAGTTGGAGTGGGGGAATCGGGGGACAGAAATGATATAAACATAGTCCTCATGTGTAAAATTCTCAAAAATTTAATTAAAATAAAAGAAAGAAGAGCTTGTTTGGCTTATAGTTTGGAAGGCAGTTCCATCCACTCAGTCTCTGGTGAGCACGTAAAGGCGGATGGGAAAGGTCACAGAGAGAGAGGGAAGGCCGTGCTCAAGAACTAGGCCAGGTTCCAGGAGAACCTTGTCAGTTCCTTCTGCAGATGCTCCTATGACCTTTGAGCTCCCACTAAACTCAGCCTCACAACCTCGTAACATTGCCACATTGGGGATCAAGCTGCCGACACACAACCCCTTGGGGATACCCTCAAACCAGCTCTAAACCACAGCACTCAGGAAGGATAAGGATTAAGAATCAGCACATTTTCAGGATTTTTCCTTTTTTTTTTTTTTATTGAGAGAAAATTTGGGCAAAATCATGTATTGAAATGTAGTCTAATACAGGGACCTGTAGAACAGGAACTGATAGTATTGGGTTAGCACCCACTGTGCGGGAGACCAGTGAGGTCCGGACCACAGGAGGAATGAACACTTTCTAAGCCAGTATCTTTTCTTCTTAAATATGAAAATAGAGGAATTAGAGTATATGTAGTTGAGCAAGAGACGGGCTGTGACACCCCGAATCAACTCTGTCTCTTCTGGCTCTCTACTGTCTGAACTCATCCCCAAATATGGAAAATTCTCTATTATTGGAGACCTGATAAAGGGCAAGACAAGCTAGTTCACGAGCACAGGATCAAAGTTGTAAATGGATGTTTCTGTTCAGCACTGTGTGTGTGTGTGTGTGTGTGTGTGTGTGTGTGTATGTGTGAATGCATGTGGAAGTGTGGAAGCCAAAGGATCTCGCTCATTCCCCAGATACTGTTCACCTTGTTTATTGAGACAGGGTCTGCCACTGGCCTGAAACTCACCAAGTGCGAGGAACCAGGGACCCCTGTCTTATCTCCCTAGTACTAGAATTCAAGTGTGAACCACCACATCCAGCTTTTTCCACGTGGGTTTTGGACACTGAACTCAAGTCCTCATGGTTCCAAGGCGAGTGCTTTACTGACTGACCAGCACTCTGAGGTGGGAACCAGGACACAAAGAACCAATGTGAGCTTAGTCTCATGGTGCTGTTGGTGGCATCAAGAAGGAGGAGTTTCTGTAGAGGTGTCTAGTATTTGGGTACCAGTGCCAGGGGCTATGGCACCTAAATGGGACCGCTGTCCAGGTGCGATTGGCTTTAGCCCCAGACCTCTAGCTTTCTTGGATCCAACCCATTTCTAAGTCTGATTCTTCATTAAGTCCTGTGAGTTCCTTAATAGCCTTCCACCAATCTCCTTTCTTGTTTAAACAAACTGGAATTAGATATTAGTTGCAGCCTAGAATCTGACCAGTTGTTCTTGTGCACACATTTCCTTTGCTCCTGCTGGTGTTGGGTGGGAGATGAGCATCACCAGCCCAGGAAAGAAGAAGCATTAAGAAGGATGGAACGTATACACAGTTCATGCACAACAAGATTCCCTTTATTGATATTGATCACAGTCACGAGGTCTTATCCAGCAGAAAGGATAATTTGCAGTTAACAGAACTACATACAAAGACATAAGAATAAAACATACACATACACCAATCACCTTATCAGCTAACCTCAACCAATCAAATCTCTGAATGCCTTCAATTCTGACCACCAATGCTCTGGAAGAATGTACACACACCCAGCTAAAATCTGCCTCTGGGAGCTCAGAGTATTCACCAAGTGGAAGATTCATCCTGGGGAGCGATGGAACATGTAAACAACAGAATGCAGGCACTGATAGCTCACTGCCTGAATGCCTGGTCCTGGACAGAGCCCGCTTCAAGTTCCACACACTCCTCTGACCCTGGAGGGCACAGGCCTCAGCTAAGTTGGAAGCAGACACATCCTATCACCCCACTGAAGGAGCTACGTGTATGATGGAGTAGGTTAGCTTCTAGTTGAGGTCTAGTCATCCTTCAGGATCATCTTAGAAGGTTAATTTGGTTAAAATGTACTTTAAAAAAGAAGTAAAAATAGCTCTTCCTACCCTTTCCTTTTCTAGCCTAAGCCCTCTGGCCAGATTGCAACAAAGCCTGCTGAAGCTCAAGGGCTCGGGGTTCTGTGGTAGGTTTTCAAATGGCCATCAGAGAAGGACCCTTGGCAGAGCACAAACGTCATTCATTAGCTAGAGCTAACTTAAGTGGCTCCCTTCATTAACAAATGAGGGGGCTGAGTAGTCACAATTTGCTTTTATCAGTAAGTCTCTTAGAAATACAAAGGCTATGAACTCATCAAGATTAATAACTAGGGGATCTCAGAACCAAGACAAACTGCTCTGTTCTTGTGATTCCCATAGAACAGAGGCGTTGGCTCAAAGCCACACTCTTTTCACAGAGCACACCGTATATTCACAGTCACCCTAATATGTGAATTTCCCTGACTCCAATAACGCCAATCTTTACCATAGGAAATAAAAAAGAGTAAGACTATTTGAATTCCTTCCCTTTATGTTTGGGCTCTCCCATTCCGCCTGGGTGTGGAGGCAGACCCTCTTTGGGCTGGCTCAGCCTTGAAGAGCAGTTTTCTGTGTTCATGATGTTCTGTCCCAGAGCTCTAGATGGCCACAGAGTCCATGGTGACAGAGCAGAGGAGGTTCTGAACACCTGTTCAAAGACCCTAGGCCAACATGCTTAGGACTTGTCTCTTGGCAGCTTGCTTCTTGGGGTGACCTTGAGGAGTTATGGTTGAGTCTAGTGAGGGAGACGGGAGGTGGGAAAGCCGGGGTTGGCCTTGACAGTTCCACTGAAGAAAAATTCCTTCTACTCAGTGGCCAAAGCACAAATCTACACTTCCATGATACCTTAAGACTGCGCAAAAGACCGGTATCTCCCTCCAAAGCAAAGTAAGAACAGTCAAAGTGTGATCAGAGCTGATCCGGGTAATGGGACGGAGAGGAGAGAAAGGAATGGGATTTTAATGTGAAGAGAGGCTCGTGGTCCCACAGAAGCCTGGTGCTTTCCTTTCTGGGGTCCAAAGTCAGTGCTAGCCGAGGCCCACATCTAGGGACATCATCACCACAAATCCCAAGATGGAGGCCCAGGATGCCAGCTTCCCATTGCCACTAGGAAGGAAGGAAAGGAAGATGGTAAGACCTAGTTAATGCTTCCTGAGACCACATCTAGGTTGACAACCTCCTCTGTAATGTCCAGTTACAACAGAAAGTATTCCGTTAACAGGGGCAACATTGACAGGAGGTTACTATATGCCAAGTGAACACTAACTCATGCGATCCCAAGCGATGCCTTGATGGGGTTGGGGTCATGTTATACTCCATTTTCCTGGTTGGGAATAAGGCACAGGGCAATAATTTGATCAGGACTCTTGAGTCCCACACTTGAATAATAAAACGTGGTGATCAGGGGATTGGAGAGATGGCTCAGTGGTTGAGAATGCTTGCTGCTCTTCCAGAGACCCGAGTTTGGATCCCAGCTTCCATGTTGGGCATCTTACAACCATTTGTAACTCCAGCTTCATTGTATATGATGTGCTCTTCTGGCCTTTGAGGTACTCACACACATGTGCATGCATACACATACACAAACATACATACAAGTAAAAACTAATCTTTTTCTAAAAAGGGGTGATTATTTCTTTTTTTCTGTTATATGTGTATGGTATATGTATGTTTGTGTAGGTGTGGGTGTAGTATATGCATAACTGTGGATACAGGTACACATATGTGCACATGTATGTGAAGATCAAAGAGCAGTTGTGGGTATTATTTCTTCTCAGGCGCTGTCCATCTTGTTATTTGAGAAGGGGTCTTGATTTTGAGATTAGGTTAGGCTGGATAGCCATAGGGATCTGTCTCCCCTCCCCAGGACTGGGATTACAAGTACACTCTACCGTGTCTGACTTTTTATGTGGGTTCTGGGTATTGAACTCAGGTGCTCATGCTTGCGTGGTAAGCACTTTCCTGGCTGAGCCATCTCTCCAGTCCTGGTGATTATTTCTTGAAGACATTAATCTGATCTGATAAACTAACTTCAAAATTATTCTCTTATGAAGACTTGAATGAAACCAAGCAAGGCCACACCCTCCCCTGTCCACCTCCACTCCTGACCCCTAGCCCATAACAAGATAATGAAACATCAACATGGCAAGTATGGTAGAGCTTACCACTCTCCTCATCCCAGGCGAGAGACAGAGACAGAGACAGAGACAGAGACAGACACACAGAGAGAGACTGACTGACTGCAAGTGGTCATCTGTTTCATCAGGGATATTCACCTGGCTCTGCCTCTGTGTGCTGGAATTAAAGGTGTGTGCCACCATGTCGGGCTAAGGGACCCAGCTTTATGCCACAGTGTGGTACCCCTTTCCTACTCTTTCAGTTTGGAGGGCACAGCGGAGGAGGGTGGGCAATGATCTTGGGAAGGGCAGAGTGATTTGGGAATAAGCAAAGGAGAGGAAGAAAGGAGAAGAAGGAGGGTCCCGGGCTGGGCCTTGGGAAGGGGCAGACAGGCTGGGCAAGTTCTCCACCTGATCTGGGCCTCAGGGATGATATCATCCATGACGACATAGACCATGGCCCCAGCAGCAAAGGCCAGCGCATAGGGCAGGATGGGCTCGGCCAGCACCACAGCAAAGGCGCCAAAGATTCCAGCCAAGGGTTCCACCATGCCGCTGAGCTGTCCGTACCTAAGGAGGAAACAGAGACACAGACCAATGCAGGGGAGCCAGCACCTGCCTGGACTGCTGATCTAACCCCAGAAGGCAGAGTGAGCTTGGCTGCACGAAATCACGTTGTGTTTTGCAGCCACCTCCTGCTCCTTCCCCAGCTCCCTGGGAGACGGTTATGGGAGATCCGACCCCTTATTTCCTTTAGAGCTTTGTTTCCTACACTGTCTTTTTATAATGACATTATGATTGGGGTATAATTTGCATACATGTGACACTTAATGTGTATATCCAATGGGTTTTAGTATTTTCACAAGATTAGGCAAACATCACCACTAAAGCCAACATTTTAATCACCCTAGAAAGAACTATACATACATCAGCAGCCCCGTCCTGGTTCTTCCTCCTCCGAGCTCCTGCCACCTCCAACCTCTGCCCGCCTTTCCCCTCTCTCTATGCATTTCCTGCTTCTGGATATTTCCTATGCATAGACTCATATATGGGGTTTGGGGGCTGGCTTGTGTCACTTACCATGTTTTAGCATATTTTCAAGGTGTATCCTTGCTGAAGCGTGCACTGTATATGAATGCATGCGCTCATGAGTGAAGAGGCCGCGGGGGGGGGGGCAGGTGTGTGTTGGGTGTCCTGCTCTATCCTGCTCCATCTTATTCCCTTGAGACTGGGTCTCTTGTGAACCTGGAACTAAGGTAGCCAGTAGGCCCCAGAGATCCTCCTGACTCCTCTCTTGTACAGCGCTGTGGTTACAGGAATACACAGACACACTGGCTTTTCCTGTGGGTGCTGGGGATTCAAACTCAGGTCCTCCTGATTGCACAGAAAGTCTCCTACCCCCTGAGCCATTACCCCAGTCCATCCTTCTATGGCTTCAGGACAAGCTATCTATTTGCTCATCCTTATCACTTACAATGAGTGACTGGGTGCTGATTAGGGGTAGTCTGGGAATTTCCCAAATGACAGTTATAGCTGAATATCTGAGGGTTCGGGCTGTAACTGTACCTCTTCTGAGGCAGAAGTGAATGTGCCTAGACATATCAACAGCTTATTCTCTACCTCTGCCCATCCCCTGAATCCCTAGGTTGGATTAAGGTGAAATTTCTCCTTTATGGAACTCCTTTATTTGGACTAGCAAGAACGGGCCTCCACCATTTGGGATCAAATGAGCTCTGATCTAAAAGGCAGCACACATGAACATGGAGAATTTCAATGGCAAGAGAGAAGTTAGGGCCTCATGGGCAGAAGCCACTTACTACAGGGACAACATCGAAAGGAAAGGAGTCAGGGCTCCTTTCTTTCAATGGGTGCTTTGGCAAGATACAAATCTGAGCCTCAGTCTTTCCACCTTTACAATGGGGATGAGAGATGTCTTCTATACCCAGTTTCCCAAGATAGGAAGGCAACTTGTATAGAGTGTGAGATTCCAACCCCTCTGTCTCTCTGGCTAGAGGCAGAAGCGGGCATGAGGGTGACCCTATTTTTGCTATGAAATCTTATAGCAGAGATACTGTGTTCTGGCTCCCCATGTTTTCATGCACAGACCAGCTGAACTGGCAGCCCTTTGGTCTGTGCAATTCCTGCCTGTGGCCTTGTCATCTCCAGAAAATGTAGCTTTGACATCAAGCCTAGACTGGGGTGTGAGAAAGAGAAAAAAGCTTCATCTCATGTCCTAGATGCTGACTACAGATGCTCTGCCTCTCGCCTTCCTTTTTTCCCCGGCACCCCAACTGTTTGAGATGACAGCTGTGGCTTTTGTAGGTCATGAACATCTCTAAGGCCACCCAGCCCTCTCCTCTCCCAAATCCTCTATTTGTTAGACTCTAACAATGGAGAAAGAGATCGGCAGAGGTGGAAAAAGGATCGTTTAAGTATGTGTATGAACTTGCAAGTCACAAGGCCTTATACAATGGAAGCATTTCATGTTGTCATCATTAGCAATGTTCCCAAGTGCCCTGACCTTACGCTGTAGAGCAGCCATTGTTTTAACAAAGCAGTGTGTGAGGCTTGAGGCTTGAATGAAGGACAGATGAAACAATGCCATTGTGAGGACTCCTAGGGCCAGGTGGTGGCAACATGACTGTCACCTGAGGCTCATGGGACATCTAGAGTTGACGGGGCACTGGCTGCTATACACAGAAGAGCTTTGAAATGGGACCCAGCCACTGAGGCTGGCAGTGTACAGTTCAAAGCTCAGGAGATGAGATTATTTCTGGGCAATCCGTTAGGGGTGCGATGTTCACCCACATTTTTGATGTTCTTCCAGAAGCCCCATATTGGTTTTCAACAAGAGCAAGTCCTTGCAGAAGGAAGCTTGCACCAAATTGCATAGAGCAGTTCTGGCCCATATGACCCTGCTCTGAACCAGTGGGCTGGGGCACTCACCAGAAAGCTCTCCAGGTAGAGAAGCCTGCCCCCCGCAAGGGGAGGCTGACAGCCAGGCCTTCTGGGAAATTCTGGATCCCAATTCCAATTGCCAGATTCCTGAAAAACCAAGAAGGCATGAGTCCTTGTTAGTTTTGATTGTCAACGTGACTGGCCCACAGGCATGTCTGAAAGGGACTGCCTTGATTGTTAGTTGATGTTGGAGGGCTCAGCCCACTGTGGGCAGCACCACCCTTATGTAAGTGGGCCAGAAGGCCAGCTGAGCATGAGCCTGCAAGTGAGTCGGCAAGCAGCCTTCTTCTATAGTTTCTGCTTCAAGTTCCTGCTTGAGATCCTTTCCATGACGGACTGTTAACATGTAAACTGAAATAAAACTTTTCTTCCCTAAGTTCCTTTAGGTCAGATAGTTTTATCACAGTAACAGAATGGAAATTACAGCAGCATATGGAAGCTCTTGTCTGGAACTATGAACTCATCCAGAGGGGTCCCATCAATGGGTCCTCCCTTGGTGCTAGGAAGCCAAGCAGAAGTGTGAGACATAAAGGCAGAAAGAAGGCTAGTCCCAGAGGTAGGTGGCATCATAGGAAGGAGTCACGGTCTCATCCTCTCTACCTTCCCATGCTGGGTGGCTGGTCATGCTATGTCTTTACGATGTAAAGTGGAGGACCTGTTAGCTGCAGGTCGGGATGGCTCAGGTTCTGCCAGTTCCATCAGATGCTGCACTTTAATAGCTCTGTCTCTACAGCACAGCATGGGGAGAATGCCATCTACCGTAAGGGATCACTGTGTGATCCAATAACCTAAGGATGCCTATAGAGTCTCTAACACAAAGGAGACCCAATGCATTTGAGTTTCTGTTTCCTATAGCACAGAGATGGGTGTGTCTCCTTTTATTCAGGAGCAACTTTAGAAACAGGACAAGGAAGTAGAGACACAGTGTCTGAAGGTGACACAGATGTGACTCTAGGCTCAGGTTTCCTATAGACTCTTGGTGTGGGTCTGGCACTAGTTGTTGCCTTTCTTTGGGCCTCAGTGGTGCTCCCTGGGAGCCTCTGGCCTTCTGCTTCTGCAGGACACTGCAAGGCTGGGCTATGTTGTCCAGAAGCCAAAGATTACAGTGCAATGCGGGGGTGAACCCGAATGCAGTGGGAACACAGGGGGTGCATGACTTCTCAAGAGACGAGGCACAAAACAGGGTTATAATTCACAATGCATAGATAGGGAGAACCCCATCATGCATGCTGCACATGACGACAGGTCAACACGAAGAGGCAGGAGAGATACAGCAGGAGACCGTGAGGCCAGTCTCAGGGCAAGGGAAGAGCAGTCGAGACTGTCTGCGCAGACAAGACTCTCCCCCGGCGGCACAGGTGCGAGGTGCGGCCCTCCACGGAGGACGCTGCCGATCACAGAGTTATAGGACGTTCCAAGGGAAGAGGCTGTCAGTGACGAGTAATGCTGGCCTGTGGCCTGAAGGAGCTGTGGGTGGACTAGATAGAAAAGGGAAACTTGATTGTCACTGGCTTTCTGGCCAACTGGTCCATGTCTGCCTTGTTGCCAATAGAAATTTGCCCATCAGCTCTCAAAAGAGGCAAGGGAGGGCTCAAGGTCAGCAGCTGGACCTTACACTGTCCTCCCTGGCCACTCCACCCTTAGTCTCAGGCTCCCAGGATCAAAGCACATTTGCTGCCTTGAAAGCCAATCAGGCCAGCTCAGGCTGTGGCCCTCTGGTCTGGCATTCACCAAAACCACCAAGGACAATCCCGGATATGAACTATAAACCCTCATTCTGCTTGCGGGCTTCATCTTACCCTGGGCTTGCCTTTATCCTCCCCCACCCAAAATGCAAACACATCTTACATGGCCTCCAACCTCCGGGCCAGTTCAAGGAGATGCTTAGAAAAAGACTGACCTTACCAGGATCTTGAACTTGTAAGCATCTAGGTGTGTAGTCCATTCAAGTAACTCTCAGCCTATCCCTTCTTGACAAATTTATGCCTACCTTCAACATCTACCTAGAAGCTGAACAAAGTCATAGTGTCCAAAAAATTATTCTTAGTTGTGTTGAAGAGAGACCATTACAATGCTTTATGTTAGCATAGCTACCTCCCCAAACTGCAGGCAAATGGAGTGAACAACCAAGACACTCTTAGCGTACCACCCGGGCATGCCCACTAGAGCCCCATCGCTCAATATCTGCTTCTCCCTTCACAAGCCTGCCAAATCTCTGCCCATGTTCTCCAGAGGGCTCAGACACACTTTAACCTCATCCCACAATCTAAGGGGTCGCAAACATTTTCGGAAAGGCCTAGGCAATAAGTATTTTGTTTTGCAGACCTTGAGTTTCAGTTGCAACTACCCTATGAACAAAGTAAAATCAACCTGACAGGTAAGATGTGCCTCCTGGTGGGCAAGAGTGGTGTGATTGTTATGAGGGTAACCAATGGCTAGATTTGGGGGTTCAGAGGAGGCAGGTATTGTCTTCAGCTGTGTACCCACTAGTCTCCAATGGAGAGTTCCAAACCCATGGTCACACGGACAGCCCTGGTCACAAAACAAAAGAAAAAGAAACAAATGTGGGGAAGAGACTTGTAGCGAGAAGGAGGGAGAGGAGAGGGGGTCAGGGGTGAGGGTAATCAGAATGCATTCTACACATGCATGAAATTGTTAAAAATTACTAAATGTTATTTTTAAAAAAACCCATCTCTACCATTACAGTGCAGGAAACTGCCACAGATAGCATGTAGACAATTGAGTGTGACTGTGTTCCAATAACATGCTATTTACAAGAACAGGTGGACAGCAGGATTAGGTCTGACCCCACCCTAATAGTTCAGTGACAGCAGAAACAAAGATCTGGTAAGATAGAACCCTAGACACTGTATGTACTCAGTCCTAGCCTGGATTCTCAGAGCTGTGCACACAGTAGTTGGTGTTCAGGACAGTCCAGTTTCTTGTGTTCAAATTCTGGATCCATTGAGGTTTCTACCAATATTTCCAAGGAAAGCCTAAGAGCCCAGACAGAAGTTGGTAGGGTCAGATCCCTGAAGAGACTCTCTATTGGGATAATCCCTGGTGGAGCCACGGGAATGGAGTCACAGCCCTGGAAGGGTAGAGGTGCCAGGAGAAGCCGTATCAATCTCATAGTCACCTTCCAGAGCTACCACACGGCTCTGCTAAGCCAGAGGTAGAACTTCGGAGGTCTCCTGTGCTCATCCTTCATTGCACTGGACACATGCATGATGCCAGACTTCAAGCCCAAGGACTTAATGTATGTCCTGCTGGCTTTCAGTCTTGTTTGGGGCTGATACTGCTCTCTATTTCCTTGTTTCTCCCTTCTGGAATAGAAGTGTTTCTCCTGCTCCTGACCCAGGACTGCATCTTGGAAGAAGATAACTTGTTTTTAATTATTTTTGTTTTATATTTACAGAACCTCACAACCGAAAGAGTTTGCCTTGAGTCTCAGATGAAACTTGAACTCAAACTTTTGAGTGATGCAGGTACAAGTTAAGACTTTGGGACTGTTGAAGGGTGATCATTAATCCTGGTTAGCTTCCTTTCACATATCCACCTGTAACATCTGGGAGCTGATCTTCCCTGCCTGCCCCCTTTGCCGGTCTCCTGTGATCACTGGAAGGGACAGAGCAGGGGGATGTTAATGAGACTTGGGCCTTTTATGAACGCGCACAGGTTCACCTTCCAACACAGGTGAAGGATACGTCTCACCCGAAAGCAAAGTTCGCTCCTTTACCAAGCTCTGCTGCAAACAGGCCCATCTGGGTTGGCATTCCAATCAGCACAATATGCCTTTACTCCTACTCACGGTTTCATGAGACTTTTACCATTCTTGTGAGATTTTATGCCAACCACTGGGCAACGGGAAGGTCTTTCTCATACTGAGATGCTTGTATGCTGCTTGTCTGAGTTGCACAGAAACTCCCAGGAGGTATGGGCCCTGGGATAACATCCTTTCTTGGGTCACCTCTAGAATCTGTCCTTGTAGAGTCCTGGTACCCAGTAGATGCTGGAGTGTGGCTACCTCTCCAGCATGAAGAGGCGAGGTCTGCCAGAAACGGGTGGGAGCACTTCGGTGAGCTGAGACTCTACTATTCTGCTGTGCTCACTGGATATAAAGCCCTGGGCTTGCCTCTGAGTGACCTTTCAGATTCTGTCCTAGGTAAATGAAGGCAATCTTATTCTGCCAGAAGTGGCTAGGTGAAGACTGGTCTGGGAGTCAACTACAGTGTACTTATCCTCGACCGGGGTGAGGATGAGGCTAAGCCCACCTCCATATCCAGGTAGCCCCCCTCAGTCTCAGTTTTAATAGGAGAGAATAAAAAAGTAGGAAAGATGAAGCCCTGAAAAGCAATCCAGCTAGAGAGTTTATGGGAAAGGAAGTTTTGCTTTTTGCTTGAGAAGTGCGCATGTGCAGGAAGCAGTGACCTGTGCTGGTCTGAGCTGCTTTTCCTTGAGCCCTGAACCACCTGTCAGCCCTCAGTCAGCCTCTAGGGCATGAGCTGCCTTTTTCCTAAGAGATACTAGGCTCCCCGCATCTGTTGCTCCACTGAGGAAGGCCATGAGGCCCCCACCTCTGGGATGGAGATGGATCAGTGAGAATATCTTCACTTCTTGCCTCTTGGGGCCCAGGTCTGTAAATAAAAAATTGGCTTTGGATATATTGTTAATTCCTGATCAAGACAGAAGACCCTATGCATCTGTTCTGACCAGACACAGGCAGAATTACAATTCGCTCTAGAGGATTCTTCTACGAGTTTTATGTCCCAGCAGACTCTGAGCTCTTATTCTAGGAGGAAGGATCACTGGAAATATATTTCTGTAGAAGAAGCAAATCTTAGGGGCAAGTTCCTGTCACTGTTTCCGCATCCCCCACCCTGCCTTCTTCACAGCCATCAGCGGCCTCCCCTTTCCCTGCAACCTCATCCAGTATCTCCCTGCCACTCCTCAGACGATGGGCAATATAACTGGCTTTCTTGGGTTTTTGCAAAGCACAATGCAAAGGACTCTTTTCCCCCCGATGAGATCAGCTAAGGGGTCCAAACTAGGTCTCACGTCTCTTCTTTTATGTAGCGGGAGAACTTGGTGACTGACTTGCAGTCTACCAATGGTATCTGCCTGCCCCCACACCTATCCTAGGTGTGACCATGGGGCCACCATCCCAATGTCCCTACCAAGTCCAAGGTGACACTTCCTGTCCAAAGTCCTGCCAGCCGCTGGGCGTGCTGTGGAAGCCTCCTCCATATATCCTGGCCTGGAGCCGCAGTCCTGATAAGCAGTACAGAAACCCCATTCTTCCATCCCTGGCAAGCCCCAGCCCTGCCCTAGCCCTGGCACAGGGCATCTAGCCACACCTCAGGATGTTGCCAGGGCTTTTTCTGCAAGGTACTGCTTTGCTGGGCAATCAGGAAATTTATCCTAAGCACCCCTGGGCTCTTGAGGCCCTGGCGAGGGCTGAGTCCACAGCTCCTCTAGCTTTCAACACAGTCCTTCTTAATTCGGCCGTCCTTTACATAAACACCTACCCACACACTCACAGCTCTATGTTGTGTCAATCAGTTTCTCATCACTAGAACACAGTACCTGACTCCCATGTGGTGCTTTGAATGAGAAATGTCTCCCACAGACTCATGTATTTGAATAGTCGGTCCCTGGCTGGCAGCACTATTTGAGGAGAGCTGGAGGTACAGCCTTGCTGGATCAAGGGCGCCCCCGGGGGTCGGGCTTTGAAGTTTGAGAGTTCATAACCTCGTCCCACTTATACTGCTGTCTGTCTGCTTCATCTTTGTGGTTGAAGATGTAATCTCTCAGCTTCCTGCTCCAGCCGCCATGCCTGCTGCTTGGTGCCAGGCCTCTCTGCCATGATGGACTCTTATCCCTCTGGGGTATAAGAACTGTAAGTTCTTCCATAAGCTGCTTTTGGTCATGGTCTTCGGTCAGAGCAATGAAAAGTACCTGATACATTCCAAAACAACTTAAGGCAGGGAAGCTTTGTTTTGGCTCATGGTTTCAGAAGTTTTAGTATGTGGTCAAGTGGCTCTGTTGTGTCTGGGTCACAGTGAACAGAATATGAGAGGGAGAATGTGGTAGAGCAAAGCTGCCCACCTCATGGTATCCAGGAAGTAGAGTCACCAGAAGGGCCTGGGACAAGATTCAACCTCCAAGGACATGTCCCTAGTAACGTATTTTCAGCTAGGCCTCACCTCTGTCCTGTAAATTTCTACCACCTCCCCAAGATGCCATCAAGTTATGACTCTGTCAGTAAGAAGTAGATATGGTCAGAACTCTTATAATCTGATTGCATCTCAATGACTGGACCTACTAGATGGGGACAAAGTCTTCAAAGCATGACCTTTTTGGGACACTCCATATCCAAAGAACAGCAGATGCCAGTTAGGTAGGGTAGGGGTGCACCCAATGGGTGTGCCCAGACCCTTCTGGGCCGTCTACTCTTCCTCATCATTGGCATCAGCTCTAGAGTAGGGTTTGAATCCACAGCTGTCAAATCTGGTTCTCCATTCCCAGTCACCAGGCAGTTTACCAAAGGTCAATGCCTGGGGTCTACCCTGCAGATTCTAAGGTACTATAGGATCTGCCCCTGCAGAACATGCTACGGTTGAGGATCAGTAGCCTTAGACACCATTGACAGGGACGAGGGTGAAGGTAGGGGCCAAGCCCACCTCTATCTCAGGAGCCTGTTTTTGGCTATCTTGATTCCCAACCCAGGCTTGGAGCCATGGACACAAGGGCCACTTGTGAGCACATGGGGCTCTGCAGACTGAATGTCTACTCCTCATACACTCAAGTCTGACTTGGGAAGCCCTAAACAGATCCCAGAAAACAATGCTGGGAGCAGCAAGAAGCAGTGGACCAGAATGGCAGGATGAGTGACTCAGCAGAAGTGATGGAGGATGATGGGCACCATGTGGCTGGATGCTGAGGAGTGAGAGGGAGGGCTGCAGGTGTCAGGGAAGGTCCTGAGAGGACAAATTCTGGGCTGACTCGGGAGCCTTGGGGATCTAGACTTGCTGGCAGAGATGGGAGACTGGGAAGAGGGGAAAGCATGCCTCCTACAGAGCTACTGGCTGGGAGGATGGTCCAGGCTGGGTACATGGCCCCTGCCATGGTCTTCCCATACATTCCTGCCTGACCTCCAGCCTAACCAAATGCTCTACAGGTACTCTGGGGCAAATGGGCCTGGCTAGTCTCCTTCCTTTGCAACTTGGGGAAGGGAAGGCTGAAATGAGAGGTTTGCTTTCCAGGGCCTGCTACAAAAGTCCAAGTGGTTTTCAAAAGCAAGATGGGTGGGGACAGACCTAACCTGCCACACCCTGGGAGCACAGCGAGGCTGCTGTTTCTGAGTTCTGTTCTTTCTGCTTGGAAACACAAAGACGCTCTTACTAGCTCACACTGAGTCAAGGTAGCAGGGGGAAAGGAAGTGAGAATAACTGTGTCCGGTCCCTGACCAGACACACCTCACAGTGACCTGTCTGTCACTGGGCCTGGCTGGCAGAAATAAAGGAAGGAAGCTTGCCAGAAGAGGAAAGAAAGGGCCTTTAGGGGAGAGGAAGGGTTTGCGGGGCAGGGTGTCACTGGAGACGCGTGCAGATCAGCGCCTCCTTGGGAGCCAGGCTGCAACCACGGGGGCGGGAGCTGCCCTGAGGAGGCCTCTTCTGGGAAAGGTGAGCCAAGGGTCTGTGTAGGAGGACTGCCTCTGTGGGCAGCTGGCTTTGGCTTGGGTGTTCAAACTGCTTTCCTCTTCCTTGGCAGTCAGAATTTGCCAGGGCAGGGCAGACCAGAGAAACACCTACTCACAGCCCAGTACTGGGGTTTGAAGCTGAACTTGTTTTTAAAGATCACTTCCTTTGATTTTTTTTTTTTTAAAGACCACCCCGGGAGAGAAAAAAGGGAAGTCAAAAGACAACAGACCAGTCTACTCCTCGGAGTTCAGGGCAAGGGTATGCATCAGAGTTAATGGAGCCTCATGTCCACCAATGCCAAGTGTCGGGATTCCCTGAGCACAGCATGACTTTCCTAATGGGGATCAGGGTACGCTAGAGCTTAAGGGCTTTTTCTAGGACCACACCAGGGTACCTGCAATGAACTGGTTATCTTGTAAGGGGAGGTGGCCCAGAAAAGTGCCAGGAGAAGGCTGTCATGGAAGAGGGATACAGAATCCCAGAAAGGAAGCGGAAGTTAAAAACAGAAGGCCTAGGGCTGGGGATGTGCTCAGTTGGTAAAGTACTTGCCCAGCAAGCAGGAAGCTCTGGGTTTGATCCCCAAGCACTGAATAAACCAGGTGAGGTGGCACATACCTATCACCCTAGCACTTGGAAGGTGGAGGTGGGAGGGTCAAAAGTGCAAGGTCCTTCTCAGCTACACAGCAATTGAGGCTACAGAGTGAACCCTTTGAATGCACTGTCTTCTAAACAGCCAACTCCCTACAACCCTCACCAGCCTGGGGATATCAGGGCAGTGCCTGTGGGCTGCAGTCTCTACTCAAGTTGAGTGATACCCACAGGCTGGCCAGATGCTGCTGCAGTGATGTGAGAGGTGGCCTCCCAGCAGGGCCAGAGGCAGATAGTTCCTTTGCTCTAGGTCTGGGCAGGCAGACAAAGAAACGATTCAGGCTGCTCGGGGCCAGGAGGCAGCATTGGGGAGGCTGGTGATGGGGTGGGGAAGGGGCTGGGCTCACTCACAAATATTGACTCCCAGCAGATGGAGCGGCCAGGCCCATGTGAGGTGCCAAGGAGGTGCAGGCAAGGTCAAGGGTACCCATTCACAGACTGGGCCTCTCTGGTCTGCATGGCAAGGCAGACCAGAAAAACACCTACTCGAAGCCTGGCACTGGGGCTTGCAACTGGGCTTGTTTTTAAAGATCACTTCCTTTCATTTTTCTCCTCCCTCCCTCCCTCCCTCCCTCCCTCCCTCCCTCCCTCCCTCCCTCCCTCCCTCCCTCCCTCCCTCCCTCCCTCCCTCCCTTCTTTCTTTCTTTCTTTCTTTCTTTCTTTCTTTCTTTCTTTTCTTTCTTTCTTTCTTTCTTTCAGCAGCCCTGGGAGAGAAAATGGCAAGCTGAAAGGCAACAGACCAGTCTACTCCTTGGACTTCAGGGCAAAGGTAAGGATCAGGGTTAGAGGCAGAGGTTACAAGGGCAGAAGCAACAGCTCAAGGAGCCCCTTTTCATTTGACTCATTCCTTTCTATCCTCTGACAGAGGTGCAGAGGCACGTGGCCATGGTCCTTCCAGCCAGCCACTAAGAAGAGCTTCCTTTCCCTTTATACCACAGACCATTCACCCCAAGAGATAGGTCATTGCTTGGGCTTTTCCTTAAAAGCCTGGTGGTGGCCAGAGGCCCGACCCTCTTGTCCTCCCCGCCTCCCCTGCGAGTACCCTCTCACTTCCTGTGTTTTCACCTGCTAGCCCCACACCCCATCCCAAGTTAGAAATCAAAGAACACTTTAGGTAAGAGCCTCTAGAGGTGACCTTGTTCAATGCCCTCATTATCAAGGTAGAGAACAGAGGCACCGGCAAGTTCAGTGCCTTTGGAGGCCATGTCCCTGTATAAGTCAAGTACACACGGGTGGAAGCCTGTGATGAACCACCGACTTGATTTAGAATCACCAGGAGACAATCCTCTGGGAGGGAGTTTGTAGAGTGGGTTAAAAGGTGGGAAACCCACCCTGAATGTGGGCAGCACCATTTTGTAAGCTGGGGTTCTGACAAAGTTAACTGAGTACCTGTGTTCATCTCTCTCTGTTTCTGAATGCAGGTACAATGTGACCAGCTACCTCGAGCTCCTGCCTCCCTGTCCTCCCGCCATGACGGACTGTGTCCCTTAAAACTGAGAACCAGAATAAACTCTTCTTTCCTTAAGTTTCTTTTATTGGGTATTTTGTCACAGCAAAGAGAAAAGTAATTAAGACAGCTCAGGCTGTCACAACACCAATGGCTACTTTATCTGTATAATGACCCCAAGTCAAAGCCTATGAATGGTGATGCGCTCCAAAGGACCTCTCTGTCCTGTGTGGTTCTGTCCCATCAGTCTACTGGCTTTTAAAAGAACATCTGAGCATTAAACAGCCCAGCCCAAGCCCAGGGCTCTTGAAAGTACCCCTGAAGTCCCCACCCCATCTCTGGGAGACAAACCTCAGTGCTTAGTAAGTTGCTTGAGGGGGTTATATGTGTGGGGAAGGGAGTCCCTTGAAATCCTTTTACTGACCTTCTGAACACAGACACTTAAGACGGTCTCATGCCTTGAGCTTGGGGAAGCTTTTAGTGTGAGTCAGCGCAGAGCATGCACCAAGAGGTGCACGGAGTTCTGTGCATCCCATTGCAAGAGCCCACACTGAAACCAGCTCATCTTTCGTTACCACACCTATTAGACAGAGCCTAAGATCTTGTGGCCAGAATAATAATAATAATAATAATAATAATAATGATAATAACAGTAAAAGATGGCGATCTCTTCTGCTGTGTATTGAGCATGGCTACATGCTGGGTGTGGTAGGAGACACTACGTGTAGCAGCGTGTCATGTCCCCTCAGTGGCCTCCAGGTGTCTTCTGTCGCTATTCCCATTTCACAGGTAGAAAAGCAGATGCATAAGAAGTGGGACTAGACAGTGAGGGAGCTGTTCTTAACTGCTGTGGCACACACTTCAGACCTTCCTGGCCTCCGACAGACCCATCAGATCATCACAGAGAGAGATGGTGACCTGGCTGGAATCCCCAGCAGGGAGCGATGCTGCCTTTTGTCTACTTGCCTGGCAAGCTGAGGTTCTGTCCTTCTGGCTAAAAAGAGAGCAGGGTATTTTCAATTGCTCTTTGTTCTTCTGTATCTCTTTAGAAGCAAACAACTGCGCGTGTGTGTGCGTGCATATGAAGACTGGAGGTTGATATCAGGTATCTTTCTTATCTCATATTTTAAAATACTTATTTTCGTGTGTGTGTTCAACATATGTATGTGTATATGTTTATGTGTGAGGGTGCAGGTGTGCCACAGCACACATGTGAGGTCTGACACACATCTGGTGTCAGTCTTTGCCGTCCATCTTGTTTATGAGTAAGGGTCTCTTAATTATATACTCCAGGCTCACCGGCTCATGAGCTCCTAGGGGATTTTGCCCTGCTTCCTATCTCGACACAGAAGTGCTGGGATTACAGGCACAGCACTACGTCTGGCTTTAATGGCTTCCGAGGATCTGGATGTCGGTCATCAGGCTTGTGTAGCAAATGCTTTTACTCACTGAGCCATCTCCTTGGCCCTCTTCCATCTTAGTTTCTGAGACTGGGTCTCTCACTTAATGGTGAACTCCGTGGTTAAGTTTTGCTGGCTGGCCAGCGAGCCTCAGGACCCTCTGTGTCTACATTCCCAGCGCTGGGTTGCGGGCATGCAGAGTTGCATCTGGCTCTTTTACATGGGTTCTGGGGATACAACTCAGGTCCTGATGCTTGCACAGGGAGTGCTTTACTGACTGAATGATCTCCCTATCCCAGGGCATCCCACATGAGAATGGCTAGGCTTTGCAGAGCTGAGGGATCTAGAGACCTTCCCTCCTATGGCAAGATGGCTTCCTGGGGCTGTCTAAGAATCACCAAGCCTCCCCTCCTCAGTCCTAAGGCACTGGCCATCCTCCAGCATCACCAAGGTTCAACAACAGAGCTAGTTTCTTACACATAATGTCCTCTGGACTTGTGCAGAGGGACCCACAGCCACGAGTTGCCGTTCAGCCTGGGGTTTAGTTCTGGGCTTGATGAGGAGTTTCTTTGGGGGAAGGTGCTAGAGAGAATCACTGATTTCTCTGCAGACTCGTAAATGCTCTCCAGGCTGTGTTCTGGCCCGCTGGTTAGGAAAGGAGAAAAGCATATTCCTGACAGGCCCCGCTTTACCACAGCTTTTGGATCCTCCCAGAGGCAACAAGCATGTGTGTTCTTGCGTGGCAGGCCCTTACATACTGTTTTGATTGTTATCGTCCTGCCCTGAAAGGCCTGATTGTTCAGGCCTGGTGGTGACATCACTAGCTTCCCACTCGGGGCAGCCTGTCAAGGTGTTTGATGAGCCTGCAGGTGGGAAGGGGCTGGGTGCTCCCCTCAGGGCTGCCGTCCCTACCAGCTCAGCAGAGCTGGCTTAGCACGCAAGGGACCTTCCCCTACCCTCTCCTACAGCTCTAGGAACCTCGTTGGCTCAGATTCAGATGACCCATCCAGTCTTTTATAGTCTGCTGCCCTCTCTAAAGTGTCAGGAAAGAGCTTCAGGTGGTCAAGCCACAAGACAGGGTGGTGGCTACAGGAGATTCAGGTCACCTCTACACATGTATTTCCTTTTGCAGACATGCAGAGAAGCTCCAGATATGCATAGGATCTCTGACTCCCAGGGTCAGGCCCTTGGGACTTTGACCTGCTAAGTCTCCCAGAAAATAAAACCAGCCCTGTGCATTGGCTGCCTCTGCGGCTGCATCAGTCAGCGGGTGGTCATGTACCCAGGAGTGCTGTGCTCACGTGTTCTCCTAAGATGAAGACTGGGAGAGCTCTTCGCCTGAGCCCCGGTCTGCACACCATGCTGATGCCCATCCACGGCAGATGAGTAAATAAACTGTTTCCTTTACACAGTGGGAAAGTAGACAGTGTGAGAGACAGTGATTGATGTGTTGGTGTAGGCCAGAGGCCTGAGGCATCGCATGAAACCGTGTGAGAGAAAGAAAGGAGGCCCCAAATGGCAAACGCTCCTTGTCAAGGTCCATTTTCACAAAATCTCCAAATGGGCAAAACTAAGCAATGCCTTCTGAAGCACTCACTGACAAGGCGGCCAGTGGTCATGGCCAGTTTTGTTCATTGATTTTCCCTAAGGCATTTGAGCAGAAACTACAGACTATCTACGGGAAGGATTTCAGTTCTTGGGTAGGAGCCATATTTGGGAGAAGAGAATAAACTTCCCATTGTCTTTCTGAAGGACAAGTGGGGTAGGTGCTTTGCTAGTTTGGTAGAGTGCGTGTCAAGAATATGCAAGGCCCTGGTTCAATATATGGCACTACCACACACACACAAACACACGCGCGCGCGCGTGCGCGCGAATTTGTTAAGGGTGACTATGAGCATAAAAAGAGCACATCGTTTGAGTGTTCTGCTGGATTAATTCTCAGAAACTGGCAAAACCATGCAACCCACAGGCAGTTCAGGAAATGGAACACTGCTTCGCCCCAGCCCTGCGCTCCCAGCTCGCCTCTGCATTCTTCCAGGGGACGCGCCATCGCAGCTACCGACAGTATATCCCAGGGTTATATGCTTTGTAGATGTAATAACAAAGGCCATAAAGATAAACAGTGAATCTGTTCTTACACAGGGTGGGCACTGTACTCGGGGATCAATGTAGTTCTGTACCCTTTTCTAGAACTCAGGGCTTCATCTAAAGTCACAGAAGGCAAAGAACAAGAAGGAGATGATCACCAACCCTGGTATGTGCCTGGCTCCTGTATCATACCTCACACAAACCAGACGGGGGGATCATGCCTCATACAATCCAGATGGGGGAATCTTGAGGGAGAACCCTCCTGACTCTGCCTACCTTCATTGCTCCACCAGGTAGAAGTTCCTACCATGTCCTTCCAGGGCTGTGGTCCCTTAACCCAAGTCTCACTCCTCCTCCAGCCCCCACAAAGGCTATTCCCTGCCCATCTATGACACTGGTTATGTCACTCCTCTGTTCAAGATGCTGCTATGGCTCCCACTTTCCCCAGAGGTAGAGACCAAGTCCTCCCCTGGCCTTCAGTGACCTACACGTGTCACCCTCCATTTTTCCGCTGACCTCTTTTCCTATGTAATCTTCTTGATCTTCCTCAAGAGGGCTTGGTTACTTTCATTTCAGGGCATTTTCACTGGAACATTCCTTCTCAGACATGTATGGTTTGCATTTATATCCTTGGCGCTTTCAAGGCTAGAAGATCCTGAAAGGCATTGTGGCTTCTGTCTCATCTCTCTTCTTGAACACTGGCTCTGGGGTAAGCTAGTTGCCATGTAGTCACACTGAAGCAGTCACCTGCAGTGCCCATGTGGGAAGGCAATAAAGCCTCTGACCGCAAAATTAGGCCTCATCTTGGAAGCAGAACTTCCAGCCCCAGTTAAGACTTCAGTCACCACAGCCTTGGGTGACATCTTCCCTGGGGCCTCATTAGAGACCCTGAGCGGAGACCACTCAACAAAACCACTCTTGAGTTTCTAACTCCCCACCCCTGCATACTATTAGCTTTAACTGTCGACTGGATACAATCTAGAGTCATCTGGGAATCTAGAGTCATCTGGGAAGGACGTCGTAGTGAAGAATGATTTAGATCAGGGCGGGCTGTGGGTATGTCTGTGGGAGACTGTCTTTGATTGTTCACAGATGCCCACTGTGGGCGGGACCATTCCCTGGCAAGTTAAGAGAGGGCATGTAAGCGTTCATTTCTCTCTGCTCTTGATGGGAGCTGTGCTGACATGCTCTCATCCTGCCTTGGCCTCCCCTCAGTGATGGACTGTGGCCTGGAATTATAAGACAAATAATCTTTTCTTCCCTGAACTGCTCTTTGTCTGGGTATTTTTTCACAGCAGCAGAACTGAAACTAGAACACTTCCCAAAACACACAATAATTCTTGCTGGCTTAAGCTACGGTGTTGGGGGATATTTCACTATAAAGCAATGAATGCTTTGCCCTCCACCTAAAACCTAGTCTAGTTGACTTTCTCTTTTTCTTCCTTCCTTTCAACTTTCCTGATTGCATATCTTGCCTTCTAATTCACAGTATTAATATCACCACATTGAATGTTCATTGTTCTCTGTCCCTTGCCCTGAACTGACATCTGAACAAGCTAGAGCTCTCCATCTGTCTCATGCGTGCCTGGAAGAGAGCCAGCTGCAGGCAGCCAGAAAGAGTCATGCATTCAAATACAAGTCTCAAATTTGAACAGGGCTAAGGTCTGCTCCCAGTTGTAAGGGACCAGTCTGAAAACTGTCTCAGCCCTTTGGGTCTCAGGGTCGCTTCTTCCTTGGTGCTGAGCTTTGTGGCTGCTGTACTGTGACGGTATTATAGGCTCTCTAGATTCCAGGGGCTGCAAAGACAGGCGGTAGCCTTTGCCAAAACGTTTTCTTGCCCGCTCACATCTGGAAAGCCACAACACAGAACCATCTCATTGTGCACATCTGGACAACATAAACCAACCACTCCAAGAGGAAACTGGGAAACAAAATAAAATCCGGCTGCTCAGCAAAACGGCAGGCAGCAAGGGCCAGATGGAAAAGGTTGAAAGACTCTTTTCTTTTCCATCCGCAAAACAATCTTCTGGGCACATCTTAGCAGCTGAATGCTTTGCCTCTGAATACCATACATTCTCAATGGCCTTTGACTACCGTGCCTGTCACAGCACTCTCTCCACTGGCTCCCGGCCAAGGCAAAACTTACAGACAGGGTGTTTTCCCCCACCCTCCAACCCTTTATTTAAACCAAACCAGACCTTCACTTACCCTTGGGGTATGTGGCCTGAGTTCAAAGCCAAAGCCGAACACCACCTGCTCCTCCTCCACTCCCTTCAGGCAGAACAACTGAACTACGGGCCCAAAGCACAGAGACTTGAGCTTTGGGCCCTGGTGAGAAATCCTTGGCTATTTGCATGCAGTTAGGCTGGTCTCTCCCCTCTGTGTCTGGGTAGGGAACACTGCCCTGGGAGCCTCCTTGTTTGACAACCAGCCTGGGCCCCCTCGCCCCCCCAAACGAACAGGAATGCTATGTCTTTGCACATGAACTGCTTCGGAGCATTGAACTGAAGATACACTGAAAAGAGACAGATGTAGAAAAGGCATGCAGCAAACTTCCTGTTAGTTCCTTCCTGCCTAGGGAGGTAAGGGGCTTGAAGGGGAGGGGGCCTTGAGTGCCAAAGGCTGAAGTGCAACAATGCCCCATGGATAGCAGGGGCACCTGCAAGGAAAGGCCAGAGGAGACCTTGGAGTCAGGGTGTCTAATCATCTGTATTGAGCTTTGTCTCCGATTTCTTGGAAGGGTAAAGGGAAAAGAGAGCAGCAAGATCTAGGAAAGGTCTAGAAGCCACCACTGGTCTCTCCATCTTCTCTCTAGGGCTCAGCAACCCTTTAGGGAGGAGTGGTTGAGCATGGGTGGGAAGGGACTGGGAAGTTCAAAGTGAGGAGAAACCACAGCCAGGAGAATGTGACTGTGTGAATATGGACTCTCCTCCCCTGGCTTACACGCTGAAATCTTGGTCTTCTGCTGGTGGCACTACTTTGGAAGGTTCTAGAGACTTTAGTAGGTGTCTGTTGAAGCCCAAAGTATGGAAAGCACAGGGCCCAGTACAGGAAGAAGCTAGGCAGGAAGCTGGACAGAAAGTTAACAGAAGAGAAACCATTCCCGTTCCTGGGCTATGTGTTTTGGGACTCAACTTCTAGGGAGCCAGGACCTCAGGGCATTGTCACTGCTCGTTGGGCGAGCCGAGGGCGACTGCAGTGTATGAGGCAATTACTGGCTGTGTGTAGTCTCCTTGTCTGAAAACCAGCCTGGGAAGTCTGTGCTGATGGGGTGACTGGGAAAGAGTGTGAGCCAGCAAGATGGGCACCTGCAGCTAAGGATATACATACGAGATGACAGGAAAAGCAACCACCTTCACCAGAGCCACTGCTTCCAGAAATGAGGGGTGCTGAGTGCGGAGGCACCATGCAGACATAGCAGGAATGCCAGCGCCACTTTCTGAGCCCAGGAATCACGTTCTGAGCCCCCTGCTAGATACCAGCCCCATTGCTGAGCTTTGGCCACACACCGTCTCATTCTTCTCTGGCAAGATAGTAACCTACATGGGAAATATTATCAATCCGTATGAGAGAGGAAGAAAGCAAGGCTTACAGAGGGTGCAATTCTCTCCCATTTAGCCCTGGAATGGCACAGATGGAATTCTAGATCAGGTCTGCTGAGCCCAGAGCTCAAGGGTTTTGTGGATATCAGCCACCACACTCCTAAGAAAGAGTGCAGAGTGAAGGGTGGATCTGGCTGTAATATCTCAGTTTATGAGAGGGTAGTCTGTGATTGTTAGCACTAGTTTATGCCCCAAAGCTAGCTATTACCGAGTCCAGCACAAGCAGCATGAAAGATCTGTCTGCTATAAACATTAAGCTGAGAGTCTGCCAAAGAAAAAGGGGTTCCTGATATGTTCAAATGACTCACTGGCTTCTCTCACATGTCTGCTGGCCTTACTCTCTTTACGCAGTCAGGAACTATATGCTAAAAGAGTCCCCTGGTTATTATTACATGCTGGGCATAGCTGGATAACTTGGATAGGTCTGCAAGGGTGCACCCACCGTGGCAAACCCTGTGTGGGACGGGGAGAGGCAGCTAAATAGTGTCATCCCTGAAGCTCTTGCTAGCCAACCCCCCTGGAGTTTGCAAACCCTGCACACTGGTGCAAGAGAATGAGGCGGCTGTGCGGCATCTGCTGGAGACTGGGGAGGGCTAGCTGCACGTGGGCGGAAAGAGAGCAGAAAAATCATGGTGGTGCTGTTATGGTTTGAGAATGAAATATTTCCCCACAGACTCCTGTGTTGAATGCCTGGTCTCCTGCCGGTGGTGAAACTTCAGGGGGAGGGCCCTAACTGGAGGAAGCCATGCGGGGGGCTGCTCCTGGGGCAGGGGAGGCTGGGCCCCTGGTGATTTAGTCTTGCTTTCTCTGCTTCCTGTCCCCAATAAAGTGAAGAACTTCCTGAGCCATATGCTTCCGCCATCATGATGTCCTGGCTAAGTGCACAAGTGGGGCCAAGCCACACAGACTAAATCCGCAGAAACCATGAGCCAGAATAAAGCCTTCCTCCTTGTGATCTGTTTCTGTTGGGTATTTTAGGAACAGAGGCAAAATGCCTGCTTAACATATGACTATGAACAGGCCTGCAAGAATGTGCTGGAGAGCTTTGGTGTCAACTTGACACACCTGAGTTGAGTTTCAGCTGGGGAACTGCCTCCATTGGCCTGGCCTGTGGCCATGTCTGTGGGGTATTTTCTTGATTGTTGAGTGCTGTGGGAGGGCCCAGCCCACTGTGGGCAGTGCCTCCCCTGGGCAGATTGTTGTCTACTGTATAAGAAAGCAGGCTGAGCCTGGATCCGGAGAGAAAGTCAGTAAGCAGCATTCCTCCATGGTCTGTGCTCCAGCTCCTGCCTCCAGGTTTCTGCCCTGAGCTCCTACCTTGACTCCCTGTGACTCTGGAGATGTAAGCTGAATAAACCCTTTCCTCCCCAAGTTGGTTTAGATCAGAGTGTTATAGCAATGGAAAAGCAACCTAGTACAAAGGGGAAGGGGTGGGACCTGTGACTACCATGTGTACCCCAATAGCTGCCTGGTTCTCTCCTCCAGAGCCACCTAGGAACACTCAGAACACTTCAACTCATAGCTAAGACCTAGAAGAGCCATGCTATGTGGACAGGGTTTTACACTGATGCTCTCCTTCCCATATTGAAAACTGCACCCTAGAGCTGGGCATGGTGATGGTGTGCATGCCTATAACCTCACACATGGGAAACAGAAGCAGGAGAACTGCTGAAAAGTCTGAGGCCATCACAGGTTACAGTGAGATCCTATCTCAGAGAAGCAGGGGGATTCTATAAACCACTGAGGGAGATGAAAGAGACAGACCAACCAACCAAAAAAATGATACAAACACCAACGACCAAACAAGCACCTGGCAAGGGTCTGTGGGGATGATAAGAAAGATTGAACAGGGTCAGTGTGTGAGGGGATCACATTACATCAATGCTGAATATTGTGGTTGAACGTGGAACGTTCCCCCTAAGTTCCTGTGTTTGAACTCTTGTTACCAGCTGCTGGTGCTGTTTGGAAAAGTTGTGCAATCTTTAAGAGGTGGAACCTTGCCAGAGGAAGTGGGGGGGAGGGGGTACATTATCTCAGCCTCATTCCTATTCTTTCTCTGCTTCCTGGCGGCCTGTGCCTTGGCCTCCTGTTCCTGAGCCGTGTCTTCCTTACCTTGACCGAATGTGTCTCCTTAAACTGTGAGCCAGAATTAACCCTTCCTTAACTTGCTTCTTGTCAGGGATTTTGTCACGGCAACAAGAAAAGTAACTAACACGCTAGGATAACCTTACTGTGATTAACTAGGGGAATGTCTTACTGCCTCCTTCCATGCTAAGTTATATAGGCTGCTTGACCCTGAGACATCTACAGTAACAACATAGAGCCTCAGTGAGACATTTAGAAAACACCGACGACATGCCTGGTGCTCTTTAACTCACTATAATGAAATACTCTTAGAATTACAGAAGATATGGGAAAAATAGTTTAAGGAGCTTCAGGATCCTGGTCACTCACACTCGGCTGATGTTAACACTGTACATATCCCTAACATAGTGTCCAGCACTGGGAAATGGTACTGGCACACCTTTCCAAGCACACACCTAATCAGATCTTAGTGTTCTCGGTCTGAAGTCCTTTCATAGTTTCAGGGTCCACCTTCAGTCCTCATGTCGCCTGGTCTGCTCTAATCTGTGACACATTTTCAGTCTTGTTCTCTCTTCACGACTCTGAGGGCTTCTGGTAAGTCTGAGCTGGTCTGACCCTTCCTCAGGATTACCCTGAGGTTATACATTTGTGTAATAATATCCTGAAGGGACCAGTCCTTCTCTGTGCACCCCGTCAGATTCATGGGATGAGTGTACATCTGTGATGGTTACTCTTCACTGCCAACTCAATTGGTCTAGATGTGTCTACAAGAATATTTTCAGAGAGGTTTAGCTAAGAGGAAAGACTCACCCTCAATGTAGGTGGCACCATTGATGGGGCCCTGGACTAAACAAAAAAGGAGAAAATGAGCTGAGAACCAACACTGAACATCTCTCCCTGACTGAAGATGTGATGTGACCAGCAAAGCAACTTCAGTCTCCTGTGGTGACGGGCTATGCCCGGAAATATGAGCCAAAATAAGTCCTTCTGTTCTTGTGTTGCTTTTTTCAGGTTATTTGGTCATGGCAATGAAAAAAGAAAAAAAAAAAAAAACTAATGTAGAGGACCTCTGCTAAGGTGACCAAGTGGTGACTTTCAGACTTGCAGTGGAAGCACCTGGAGGTTTGTTACAGCACACACCCTCCTTCTAGGGGCAGAGCACAGTGTCTGTGAAGACAAAGCAGCTGGAAGGATCTGCGCAATTTCTGAAGTTTTTGCCTTTCTTCTTGGTGAATCACTAGAGCTCAGGGCGAAGATCAGAGAGAAGGAGACCACAGGAGACCTTGGACAGTCAAGGCCACTGCAAGCATTCTCACTGACTTGCCGATCAAGTCACACTCCTTAGCATGGCTGGTGAAAAGTCTCCCTTTATAGATCTCAGAAGTGGGTAGAACAAACCAATCACCTAACATCCCAGGAGAGAAGTGGAGTCTCTGTTTCAGTGGCATTTCTAGAATTCAAAATATTCATAACTGTCTTGAGCTCGGCAAGTTCTTCTATAGCGCTCTGTTAGAAATGGCAGGTTGGGTGTCTGCTCAGCCCACAAAAAAAAAAAAAAAAAAAAAAATGCCCATTTGACTCATGTGTGAGTAGCTCCTAAGTATTTAAACATCTTAGGGGTTATATAAAGAATGTGGGGGAGTTCAGGAACTGAATCACCATTAATAGCATGCTTTTTTCCTATGGGAAAATGCCTGCCCTGGGAACAGAAAGAGGGGACCGGGGAAGTGTGCTTGAGCTGGAATCATGGGGACTGGAGGAACATTCCTTTTGCTTTGAAACTTCAAGAAAATTCCACATGAGTTTGATGTCATGACAGTGAAGCAATTTAGGGATTCAGCATGTCATAAGTAAAGACTGGCATGTGGAGTGCTGTTCTTGGGTTGCTTGGGGTACACACATAGAAAGATATGAGCCCTCAAGGAATCTGCTCTACAGGAGGACAGAAGCAACTGGAACTCACTGAGAGACGACCATTTCCAACCTTGGTCTGCAAGGGTTGAAGGAAGCTGGCTAGGCAAGGGAAGGAAGACCATGCAAGGCAATAGAACAGTGTGTCCTGAGCCTGGCCACAGGAAGCAGCTCAAAGCTGGAGACTGGGATGGGGTCGTGCTGGTAGGACGCTGAAGGACACACTGGCTTTGTAAAAAAAAAAAAAAAAAAAAAGGATGCTATCATTGATATAACATGAAGCTTAGCTTTTACTCCGTTTGCATATGAGTTTTCTTGTGTGTGAGTTTACATGTGCGTGGTCTGTATGTGTGTGAGAGATGTGCATGTGTGAAGGCTAGAGGTCAACATCAGGTGTCTTCCTCTATCGCACACCACCTTATTTTTGGAGCTGGTCTCTCACTGAACCTGGAGCTCACTGACTCACTGACCGGTGAGCTCCTAGGATCTTCCTGCCTCTGCTATCCAGCTCCTTATGGACATTCCGAGGATATGAACAGAGGTCCTCACTCTTGTGTGGCAAGCATGTTACCCACTGAATCATCTTCCCAGAAACATAAACCATTTTTTAAAATTAATTTGGGGGATGATTTTTTTTTTTTTTTTTTTGAGACAGATCTCACACTGTAGCTCAGGCTGACCTGGAACTCATTATGTACCCTAGGCTGGTCTTAAACTCAACCTCTTGGGTGCTAGGATTACAGGTGCAAGTCACTAGGCCTAACATGCCACATTTAGACACATTCATAGCATCAGGAAAACATCACTACTAGTTCCACAAAAACCTAGCTCTGGAACATTCTCATCACCACGAACCTCCAGTCACTGGTAGCCGGTTCCCAGTCCCCGCTCCCCTCAGCTCCTGGAAAACACTACTCTGCTTTTCCTCTGTGCATCACCCAGTCTGAACAGCAGTAAGTGTCTTGTGTGCAGCTCCTTCTGCTGTGCACAATGGTTTCAAGGCACTGTGTCCCCATTTCATATCCTTTTATAGCACATACCATTGTATGTGTATACCACACTTTGCTCACTAATCCCTCCACTGATGGGACATTTGGGTTGTTTCTGCCTTTGTGTTGCTGTCAGTAGTGCTGCTTGAGTAGCCAGGAACCCATTTCTGTTTGGACACCTGTTTCCAATTATGCTGAGTCTATTCTGAGTCTATGCGGAGTTGCGTTTAAAGGATTCTGTGTTTGTCTCGGGAGCAGCTGGATGTCATTTAAGTGGAGGCCACATGATTAGGAATGTTTCAATGGTTGATGTGGATCAAGGTTGGAAGGAAGCATCGGCGGCCAGTGGTGGGTGTTAGTTCAGGTGAGGGAGACGAGGTGACGGTGTGGGGAAGGGGAAAAGTCATATTCCATCTCTCCTCACTTCTTCATCATTCACAGTCTTTAGACTTCACCATAGTCTTCCTCATTCTCCCTGTCTCAGTGATAGATGGGATGAAGACCCACTGAAGAAGCTCTTCACCCGCTGACTCATCGTTTGAAAGCAACTAGTGAGTCAGTAGTAGAGCCCACCTTGGGCAGGGCAGGCTGTTCCGGGTAAGGCTGAACTTGCTACCAGATGGACCACGAGAAGCTCACTGCCCCTCCAAACTCTTCCAGGCTCTCTCAGCTGACCCCTCCTTCACGTCTGAAGGAGCCTTCACATCCACACGGCTGCCTGTGACTATGTCATAGCCCACCCAGCTCTTCCCTCCAATCATGAGCTGACATCCACCCTGAAGGAAGCGAATCTCTCCCCACAGAACTTCACTACTTTCTTATCAGCCCTGTTATTTACATAACTGCTTCCCTTATGAGTCAATCTTGGGTTCAAGGTAAAAGTTCAAATCATCTCCAGACTGCATAACCCAAGACCTACAGCGTTCTCTTCTTTAAAACCAAAGGAAACAGAAACAATAAAACTCCCAAAGAAAACATATACAAGAGTCAGAAAGACCAAACAAAGTGGAAGCCATCCACCTGCCCTGCCCTCTTAGTCCAAATGAAAATGTGCCATGTGACCAAGTTGCTATGGTTCCTGAAGAGGGCTTTGCTTCCTGTGGAACCTTCTGAGGTGCCCCCTATACTCCAATTCACATATGATTGTTGGTAAAAAGATCCACACTAGGGGGCTGGAGAGATGGCTCAGCAGCTAAGAGTACTGGCTGCTCTTGTACAGGACCTGGGTTCGAGTCCCAGCACCCACATAGCAGCTAACAACAGTCCATGACTCTAGTTCCAGGAGAATCCAATGCCCTCCTCTGACCTCCACAGGCACTGCACAGCATGGGTGCACTTACATGCAAGTGATACACTCATACACATGAAATACAAATAATAATTAAAATACTAAAAAGAAATAATTTTTTTAAAGGTCCACACTGATGTTCCCACATAGTTAGCTCTCAACAAATCCTTAATGGGAGGGAAGAAGGATGGACAGATAGGTGGATGGTGAATATGCTCCCGGGAAAGCTCCCATGGAAGCAAAAAGAAACGTGGCTGATACCATGATTGGCTCTGGGCTCACTGCCCGTTTCCTTCCAGGGCTGATGTTGACAGTAGCAGGGGAACCGTGGGTGGTTCCACACCCAGCGCTTGGCTCACAATGGCTTGCATTAAGAGGCAAAGGGTTGAACTAGTAGAAAACCCACGTAGATGGGGCAGAGCTGGGAAACCAAAGGACAGCTGCAAATCGGATGTACTCTGGCGGATGGGGTTCTCCTGAGAACACCTGTCATCTCTGGGGCCCTGTCACACGCATTTTCCTAGTAAAGCCTACCTGGGGACTCCTCTTGATGACTTCTTTGGAAGGTTCAGGGATCATTCTGAAGCATCCTTTTTAATTCCACACATCGGAGTCCTGCAGGCAAAGGGCCCTTTCTGTCTCGGGGTCTTGTTCTCTAAGCATCAAGCTTGATTTCAAGGGTATCCATGTGCCCTGACTCACAGGACAGGATATCTGCTTTCATGTGGGACCCAGGGAGCCACAGGGCTATTTCCGAAGACATGTTAACAGCTTGCCCCACACACCACTTCCAATAGTCAGTTTGCCAGGCCGGCTCCGCAGCTTATGAGTCAGAAGCTGGGTCCTTATGACCCAATCCTTGACCAGCAAACATCTGGATCCCTGTGCCATGAGGTCAGCAGGATATCTGAGGCACCATGGAGGAGTCAGAGGTGCAGTGTCCAGCTCTTGGCCTGAAGGCACTGCCCAGGCTAGTGGGACAGGCAGACAGTTTATGAGCTAAGTAACACATCATAAAAGCGAGTCTCAAATTCTAATGGCCCAACAAGCTTGGGGCAGAAGACCGTTCTCTCTGACCAGGAAAGTTGACAAAGCCACTATTCCAAGGCCTGCGTAGCCAGTACCGACATTAATCCCAGATAACCTACAGTACTTTCCTCTGGATTCTAGAAAAGAACTGTCAACACGGGAAGAATGTCCAGAGGCTTCCTAGGTTAAGGGACTAGAACTCTTAACAGTTCCAGACTCTTTACTAGATGTCTTTTGTTGCAGGTACCATCATCCACCTCTATGTGACTAGTGAGTTACCCTCCTGCTCCAGGTAACAGATGTAGTCGTTGATTGGGGTCCTTCTGCTCTGTTGGCAGAAGGGGGCTGTAGTCTCATCAGAGGGTGGAGATAACTAAGGGCAAGTTTCCTCAGCAAGCACAGGCAGGGGCGAGAGCAACTGGCTTGTGTGGTTTTGTTGACGCTCCCACTGGGTACCCAGTGACTTGAATGTGTCAGTATATCTGTGCACATGAGCTTATCTCAGGGGCAACCTCACCCAAACCAGCTCAGGATGGGCCAAGCACTGGGCAGAAAGGATGCGGAGAAGACTCAACCCCCTCACCCAGTCTATAAAAACTTACCTAGTGTTTCCTACGTTCTGTGAACCAAGCTGTGTGAGATACATGGGAGGGATGAGAGATGGGTCTCAGGTTCTCAGAGAGTTGGCAGTACATACACCATAGGCAAGTATACAAGTTGAGTGCCGGTCACCTCCACACTGAGCTACCAGATGGCGTGATGTTGGGGACTGATGTAGAATTCAGGGAAGAAGCTGGACGGAGAGAGAAGGTGGGGACAGACTTTTTGAAGAGATGAAATTGAAACTAACTGAGATCTAAAGAGTCAAAGGGGTTGGGTGCTTTAGAGTGACTATTAGGAAAAAAAACTTTCCACGAGCGGAGGCGCAAGTAACACAGGAGCAACCGAAAGCACGTGGGTACGACCAGAGTCTCGCCAGGGGGAGGATGACCTTGAACTTTGTTCCACATGTACTGAGTCCCAGCAGGAGTAATCTTAGGAACAAGCCAAGGTCAACTTTCACCATGGGTTAGCACCAGATTTCCCCAAGTGTGTTGCTTGGCTTCCTGTGCCACACACTCAAGGATGGAAGTGGCCAGCTAGGATCAGAGAACAATTTAAGAGCACAGGGGGATTGCCTGATTAAGAAGTAACCCGATTTCCAACTCCTGTATCCGACCTACTTATGGATAGACCCTTGGACCACCACCTGCAGGCTCAGCCTCATCCCTAGGACCAATCTTGACTTTAGATATAGTCAGGTATCTATCTATCTATCTATCTATCTATCTATCTATCTATCTATCTATCTATCTATCTATGGTTACATAAGATTTAGCATCTCTTTGCAATTCTGCAAACTGAATCTGCCCCTTTCTTAAACTTGTCTGAGTCCCTGAAACCCAGCATGTTTACGGCCTGATATCTTGCCTTTCTATGACTGGAGTCTTGTCTTTCTGACTCCTCAGCCACTGCCAAGTGTCTATAGTCCTATTATGCAATGATAGACCTTCTGAGTATGGTCAGCCTATGCTTTCAAATAGTGTCTGATCCTGGATCCTACCCCTTCATACTTTACCTGCCTCCTAAACCCCAGTTACTCCTAAAAGGTTCTGGGTGTTAAAAGTAACTGTATTATTCCGGCTTGGGCCTTCTCTCTAGGCCCTGGCTTCACATGGACCAGCATCTGTCCCGGGATGCCCCTGCCAGGGAGGAAGTTAGTCCAGGGGCAGGTCTCTCGCCCCCCTCTCTGTAGCTTGCTGTTGTGAATGCTTAGCTGTGGTTCAATGAAATCAGGGCAGAAGATCAGGTCTATAACAGATGTTTGGAAAGATAGCTGGCAGAGATCAGGGTATACATTCAAGTTCAGCCCATACTCTGAATGCTGGAAGATTCCTCTATTAAGTGGACTGAGCTTATAGTAAAGGAGATTTAAATTAGAGTGTGCTTGAATCAAGAGCATAGTGAGACCCACAGGTTACTTGGTCCATCTGCCACTGGCTATTAGAAGCAAGGCACGCCTATGTTCCTGGCTAAGCATCATCCCATTGCCGCTGGTCAGACAAGTAAGCTCATCACAGAATGAAACAGATCCTCTGGAGAGTTCTAGAATAGGTACTTGCCAAATGAGCCAGGCGTGGAAATCGTTGTCTTCAGATAGAGTCTTGGGTAGGAGCATATGATTGAAATCTGATGAGTGCTAAGCTTGGATGTCACCCCAACTTAAAAGAGAGAGCTCTGTGGGTGATGGTCTGTAAAGCACTGCTGAGATTCAGAGATTCGAAGCTGGAGGGTGGGATGGCAAACAGCCCCATAGGAACAAGGGTTTGGATAGAAAGGTGCATGGCACATCTGTCTCTCTGTATGCCAAGACAGGTTCCTCCGTGGAACCTTGGGCACCCCTTTCAAGTGAATGCAATTCCTCCAACTTTATACTAACAGAAAGGAGGCTCTGGGAGGCTATGCAGGACATCCAGGATCACACCCCTCCTGGAAAGCCACAATCTGTGTGTCCCGGTTCCTGCCAGTGTTGTCCATCAGAGGGCCCTTCTCTATATAAGGATTGCATGACTCCAGTCAAACAGTCCAAGAGGGGTTCAAACAGGGAAGAAGCCAGCAGCTTTGGAGGCCACTTGAGGTGATCGTCAAGTGTTCTGGACTGATTTACTGTGAACTTGAGGGAAGACAAGTGTGCCTTTATGCCACAGATCTGCCCTGGGCCTGCTTGGGCCTGTTTCTACAAAATGAATGAGGAAGTTGTGCTTTGCAGGAGTAAGAACAGGCCCCAGGAGGCTGAAGAAAGGGCCCAAGGAAAGTACAAAGTGTCGTCGGAGACAGACGGGGATGCCAAGCTAGGAGGGGGCCCAGCGGTAGGCATGACTGCACAAAAGGAAAGGTGTTAATATTTCCTGGGCAGACAATGGAGCTGTTCCACTGGAGACCTTGCAGCCTTGACCTTGTGCTAAACAAACACTTTGATTCAATCCAGGCTATCACATACGTGCCTATGGCTGCCCCTACTCAGGATGGATGCCCCCTCTCAGGAATCTTCTAGAAGGTAGAGATCATCGGTTGTCCTTGATATTCTCAGTGGCCTCCAAGGTGTAACAGGATACCAGCTGTCAATGGGAAGAGGTGGATTGTGCAAGAGCCGTCCTCAGAGGCCTCTGGTACCCAAATCACCTTCTACAGGAGAAGGCATGGTTCAGGTTGACCCAAGATGAGAGGGGTACTCCTGAGAAGGAAATTGGCTTTAATTCAGGTGGGTGGGCCTCTAGACCCAAACTGCTGTCTGGGATACGGAGGGGTCTGGGCATAGTGCAGAGCAGAGGCTGCCCCAGGGACAGACTGCATGAGAGTTAACATAGTCAACCTGATAGGACTAGAATCACCTAGCAGAGAAACCACAGGGCACGTCTGTGAGGGGTTTTCTAGTTTAGTTAGCTGAGGTGGGAAGACCCATTTTGAATGTGGTGGCATCATTCCAGGGCTGCGGTCCTGAACTAAAGACAAAGGAGAAAATGAGCTAGGTCTGTCCACTGCCTTCTGCTCTTGAATGCAGGCACCGTGGGCACACTCTTGCCGCCATTCCTCCCTACCGGGAAGGATGATATGCTCAAACTGTGAACCAGAACAAATGCTTCCTTCCTCAAGTTGCTGTCCTCTGGCATTTTGTCACAGCGACGAGGAAAGGAACGGATAAAGCTGGTGTCACTCAACAGCACAGTCTGCACCATGGATGGTCTAGGCGATACTTGGAGTGAACTTGAGCTCGGGTCTTGCTCGTGTGTGTCCTAGAGATGACCTTGAGCAGGTTATTAAATTCCCTGTATCTGTTTCTTTCCACGTACAATGGCAGTACTACCCTGAGTCCTCAGCAGCCTCCATAAACCTACAACCTGCTTGACTCTGGATCTAGCCCCCCTGAGATTATTTAACGCAAGTGACTGGCTGCCAATGCAATAACAATCTCTAAGTATGATGGCCAGGTGCCCTTGACAGAATAGGATTCATCATGTACTCCATGGTTACTTGGTCAATGGTCACTATGCCCGAAATGCAAGAAGTAGAGCTTTTGCCTCATTCCAGTGTTTCAGATAAACTTTTAGCAGTTAGATCAAAAGGTATGGAAAACAATGTAATACATAATTCTGGTTCTTCAAGGTTAAGTTCACTAATACCACGACTGTGAATTTATTGCATTACACACAAGTAGTAATTAAAGACGGATAAGACTCATGCATGTGCCCAACTCGCATTCGATCCATGATGGCGTGTAGATGTCCTTCACAGATGTATTTGTTAGGTCATGTATGCATATGGATTTCCAACCTGGTTGGGGATGTAACTCAGTGGCAGAACACTTGACTGGTATGTTTGAGGTCCTTGGTTCCATTCCCAGCACCAAATCCATAAGGACACACAGGAATAAATAGGGAAACACAGGGACACACTACATACTACACATTACACACATGCACACACACACACACACACACACACACACACACACACACACACAGTCCCTGCAAATCTAGATTTCTATACAAGATAATGACAAAGTTAGGTCAACTACTCTAAACAGGTGGTGTAACCTCAGTCCTTAAGGATCCAGGAAGAAGGAAGCAGCCTCTCCTGCTGAACCCAGGAACCATAACCTAGCCAAAACACTACAGTCCACCTCCTGTCCCCCTCAGCATCTGTCTAAGAGTGTTTCTGACTGCGCTCTTGTTACACTACTGAATCCTACAGTGAAGAGACGAGGACAGCTGAGCAGAGAGAGAACAAAGATTGACTTGTGTTCACACTTATGCCCGTGAGATCCTTGTGCACACAGGTTGGAGGGCTAGAGAGGAGGAGAGAGAGAGGAGCAGAGTGTTGAGTGAAGCTGGCCACAACTTGTCCATACACTTGCTCACATTTGAATGGGTTTTTAGCCTTACCAGGTCCCACTTTCTTAGACAAGACCTGTTTGTCAGGAGGTACTATAGTCAACAGCATCATTTCACCCTGCACTAAAAGAATATTGAGCTGTAAGCACTCTGTGAGGTATCGCTCTGTGAGTGTGTCACATTCTAGGCACCTGCAATAGAAATCAAGCAGGACAGTTTGAAAAAACAGAAGGCTAGAAGAGGGGATACCAATGGTCATTGGCCTCCTCAACTCAGAAGCTACAATTCCATGACACCAGAGGAGACCCCCATGAGACTAAGCCTCCCTGAAGATACACAGTGCTTAACAGCCGCTAGGGGCAGGCAGGGGGAGCTTTTTTCTTCCGTGGTTTAGTTGTCTGTAAACTACCTCTATTTCTGTAGGTAACACCTCACCCATGTTCCCATGTTCCTGTAAATACGCCCCACCCTGTGCTTCAGGAAGAAATCTCCATGTTCGACTTGGGCACAGTGGTTCTTGTCATTAGTGTTCTGTGTTGGGTAAGCAGATGTTTGTTCATCTGCTTAGGAAAATGCCACACAAAACCAATACTGGAATTCAGAAGTTGAGCTCCCATTTAAGCCTAAATGCATCTTAGGCTGGCCCTCATGGATGTACCCCACTAGCCAATTGTCCTTTCATCCCAAGAATGCACATGAGCACTTTGCTTCTAAATAAACTCCATTTGGGTCCCATTTTTCCAAAACCATGCAGATCACTGACCAGGCAGCAAGCCTATTGCTTGAGAAAACTCTCTGTCTTTAATCAAAGCAGATTTTTAAGCTGGAAGGATTTCCTGCTCTTTAGACCCAGAGAGTTGTTTGATGCCACATGGGTCTCAGTCTGGAGAGAGCTCCATGATTAAATATCTTGCTTAAAAAGGAGATCAACCACCCACTCTTGCTGTGCAGGAGTGTGGCACACACATCATTATCTTAGGAGCGTCAGTGCTGGCCTTACAGAGCACAACCATCTGAGAATCAACGTGCAGGGAACAGCCACCTCCCTCTACCATAAGCAGTTACACGGGCACCTTTCAAGCTATGGTCATGCAGTTCCTCCACTCAAGAACATCCATAGCTTCCTGCTGTCCATAGGCAAATTTGGCAAACTGGCCAGAGGGTTGAAGCTTACCTGTCCCGTTTTTCCAAATGGAATTGCATTGGAGCTCAGCCACATCTATCTATTCATGTATTAGGTATGGCTCCTGCTGGGCTACCAGGGAACAGCTAAGATGCTGCCATCAAGACTGGCCAGCTGAAAGGGTGGCTGTCATGCTCCTTTTGTGCGAGAATGCTTGGCTTGGGGAGTGGGCTGCATATGCATGCGTGGAGGCCACAGGACAACCTGGGGTGTAGTTCTTCAGTCATCATCCACATTGTGTGGAGACAGGGTCTTTCCCTGGCCTAGAACTCACCAAGTAAGCTAGGCTGATTGACCAGAGAGCTTCACCTGTCTCCTCCCCCGAGTGCCAGAAATGCAAGAGTGTCCTACCACCCCTGGCTTTTTAAAACACTGAATCATTGTGTACTTCATACAGAACATCTCAATCAATCCTAATCATCTTTATACCCCCTTTCCACACCGGCACTTCCCTTAGGTCCCCAACTGGAATCCATACATCCCTTCATCTGTGTTAAGGTCTATTGTGTCAAGTTAATGTCCCCAAATGACCTCAGTGCAGGTTTATCACTGAGGTCTAGTCAGCCTACCCAGAGTCCCTCACTTTAGGAAGACCAGCTCATCCTCACCCAACGGTACAAAATATTGGCACACCTGGCTTTTTAAAACATAGATTCTGGGGATTGACAGGCCCTCAAGCTTGCAAGCAAGGACTTTACTGGCTGACTGAGCCACCTCCCCAGCTGGCTATCTGACTTGGTACAGAAAAGGATGGTGGACTTGCTGTGCCTTTTTGCCCTGGCTCTTCTCAAGGGACAGAGTCAGGTCTTCACTCAGTCTGAGGGTTGGACTGATGTGTGTCAAGTTCTCAGCTCTAGGAGGGGAAGAAAGGATGGGGAAGGTGGGTGGGGAACAGCAGCAGCTAGAATTCTTAGCCTGCCACCAGACTCCGAGTACAGCCACAGCTTTGGGGGAAGTCGAGCCAGGAAGGGGTTGAGGCAGGCAGCCCAGCCCCCTAACAGGCTCTGCCGAGTAAGAGGCACGCTGGCTCTTGAGACAGGGTCTCAGAGTATAGAGGAGCTAACCTCACCAGATATGGCTTGAGGTCCCCACAGGGCTGGAGAAGGTGTGAATGGGGCTAAAGTTGCTCCTCATACAGAGTTTCTGTTTCCTGTTTATGTGGACCTGCAGCCAGGAGAGCTGGAACTAGCCCCTTAAAGGTGTTGCCCTGAGCTCTGTGGACTTGGAAGTTTCCTGTTCTGAGCTGGTTTCAAGGACTTTCAGGGAAGCAGGTCCTGGGAAGCCAGCTGTCATAGTGCTGGTGGTTTCGGCCACCCTGTCATCAGTACAGAGCTCCCTGCTTTTCCCCTCCAACGTCCACCTCTGGGTTTGTAGTGGGATGTCAACTGACATTATTTTGATCACCTCCAGTGGTTCCATGGCTAGCTGAGGACCAATGGCAGGCAAACAATGTACAAGGCTGGAGCGTTCAGAGGGGACCCTTGAGGAACCTCTCAAGGTAGGCCACCATCTGAAACAGCGTTCTTCCTGTAACAGACTCTAAGCCACCTGTGTGCAGTCCTCAGCTGGGGACTGCAGCTGGTCCTCGCTGTGCTCCACAGGCATCCCCACCCGGCTCTGTGACTTGAAGGAGGGGTCCCCATGGAGGCCATTCTGAGAGAGCGCCCATGGTGTGGGGTATGTTCTGGGCAGGGCTGGTGGAGGTCAGGGCTTTTCTTGATCATTTGCTTTCTCCTTTCTGAAATGGCTGCCCCTCTTCTGGCTCTGCCATGGAGTCCTCAGTCATCTGGAAATCAAGAGAATAGCCAAGGAGGCCAAGAAGGGCAGAGATGGGGAGGGGTGTGCCTCTGCAGGCACAACATGGCTACTGCGCTCCTGAACCCACAAGGTCTGGACAAGGCAAAACTAGGCCCTTCAATAATCAGTGGTGGGGGCAAGAGGAGCTGAGAAGCCCCCATCCCTCCACAAAGACCTAAAGGCATAAATGGTTGGCAAGAGAGGAAGAGACATGATAGTCAGTGGAGTAGCCACTGGCAAGGCGCCCATGGCCCTGTAGACAACCCTCAGTCATGGTCCTATAAGTGACCCCAATGAAACTCATTACATCACCCACATAAAGCAAAACAAACCAACAAGCAGCAAAATAAATCAAAGCAAAAGCCATGAAAATAGAAGGGGACTAGTTGGGAAAAAGGGTGTCAAGCAGGAGTTGGGGGGGGGGTAAGAGAGGGTAACTGGGTCCAAATCATCAAAATATATCATGTGTCTATGTGACAATATCATAACGAAACCTGTCATGATGTTTAATGTATGCTAACAAAAATTTTTAAGAAAGAAAAGAAATGGGAACCCCTAGCTGCTCTGTCCCCAGACTCGGACACTGTGTCCCTTTCTTGATTCAGGTCACTTCCCCAGGGTCCTCCTCTTACAGAGTTCTTCCTTCAACACCAACCTCAAACAGCCTGCCCCACCACTGCTGTGCTTTGCTGCCGACTGGCTTGCTCCTTCTCAGCAGGCTCTGTCTGCCACAGGACACCCACACACCCCCTTGCTTAGCCTTTTCATCCAGGCAGGTGAGCTGGAAAGAGCGGATGCTTCCTGAGCTCTACCTGGATGTATTCAGTGTCTTGAATGGCACCCCAATAACAGAGCACATTACTGACAAAAACTCGCTTGCTTTCATTGAGATCTTGAGTAAAGGAAGGCTTCTGGGGTTGAGCAGTGGTCCCAAATGCTATACCCAAGTCTCAGAAACTGAACACAACAGTATTTGGAAAAGGCACTTTGATTGTAAAGAAGTACAGGGTCTGGAGACGAGGCCATCCTGGATTATCCAGGTAGGTCCTAAATCCCATCCCAGAGGGCTGTGTAGGAGACAAACAGGAACAAGACATAGAGGGGATGAGTGGGCACCAGGAAGGCTGTGGCAGAGAGGGGGGAGGCAGCCACACCTGAAAGGACCCCTGCAGCTCTCAGGTGCTATGGAGGCAAAGTTCCTCCCAGAGCCTTCTGAGGAGGCAGGGCCCTGCCTTCAGCCTCTGACCTTCCAGGCTGAGAGTTGGCTCCTGCAACTCCAAGGCCTGGACTCTGGCAACTGTCATAGCAGCTACAGGACACTAGTATAGCAGAGGCATTTGCAACACCTGGGATGCCAGTGACGAGACAGACCCTGGGAAGGGGCAGTGTCTGTGAGGAGTGGCAGGCAATAATTAAGCAAAGAAAAGAGCGTTTATAATTACAGCTTATGAGGAACTCACGAGGATATGGGTGGGCTGGAGGGTGGAGAATCCCTGGGGAGGGGAAGGAGACTGAGCCTTTCAGAGATATTACCACTGAGCTGGAAATCCCAGGGAACAAAGGGGAAGTGCGGTTAGGTCCGTGTTCCTAGGGAGCTGTGCCCCCTCCCCGCACTCCACTCCACTGGCAGAAGGGTCTCTCTAAAGCACAAAAGCCCAGTCACCACTAGTTCTGGAGGGGGCATGGCTCTTCTGCCCTGAACCTGAGATCCAACTCGTGAGATCTGTTCTTGTTCTGCTGTGCCGAATGGATGGTCCTCACTGCCCCCGTCTTGATCAAAAGGTGCTGTCAGCTGTCCAACATAGAAAACCCACCTTCTTCAGTGAGGGATCTGGTGCCCTACTACTCGGATTTCTGTGCACACTCGTTTGTAGTCCACAACCACATCTGATCAGGAATCTTCCAGCTTACCCACATGGACCTGCTCCCCTCTTTGAAGCACCTCTGTACCTGCTTTCAATGGCTATGTGGTTGGTATGTTGTTACTGCCTACACTGGGGAGTCCTGACATGAGTTCAACACCATGCTGGACACTTTACAAACACCACCTGCTTATTACTCCAGCAGCCTATGGAATTACATTTTGACATCTGTGTTTTGTAAGCAAAATGGGAGCCCCTGTCCAAGGCCTGGGGCACTGACCCAAGTCCAAAGCCTTCTATGGCACTTTGCCTACAGAAGTCTTGTGCTTTACTTTTGCTGGTAACTATTAATGCCCAGCTTTTATGCAGCATTTATGGTTTTTGTGAAGGACTCATGTACACATCATTTTCCTGACCCTTCCTGGCTGAGGTGTCTCTTTTCGATTTGCTTGAAATAAAGGCAAGGCTAGGATAAAGGTGGCTCATTAGTAGAGGGGGCAGAGATCTGGCTTGCCCAACCCCATGGAGTTGCAACTGAGCCCACTGCCACCAAATTATCTCAAAGAAGCCAAACAGGAGCTGAGGAGATGGCTTACTGTTTGCTCAGTAAAGTGCTTGCTGAGCAAGCATGAGGACCCGAGTTATGTTCGCAGCACTCCAGTAAAAAGCCAGGCCGGGCGGTGTACATCTGTAACCCCAGCACTGGGAAGGCAGATATAGCAGGATCTCAGGGACTTTCTAACCAGTTTTGCTAAATTGGTGAGTTCCAGGTTCAGAAAGAGACTTTGCCTCAAAAAATAAGGCGTAGTTTCTTCTCCACTTCCCCACTTTCTATGATGTGGGATTTTGTCTGGCTTGAGGTTTTATGGGACTTGTACATGCTGTGACCACTGCTAGGAGTTCGTATGAGTTATATGGAGTGCATGAAATGTGTCAGGAATGGTAAGAGGGGTTCACGCAGAGGAGGGGCTCTAAATATGATCAAAATATTTTACATGACATCCAAAACATCCAATTAAAAAAGACTAAATATTAATGAGGAGAGTGATAGAGGAAGATACCCAATATCAACCTCTGGCCTCCACGTGTGTGTGTGTGTGCATGTATCTGCATGTACATGAGCATGCAGACACACATAACACACACACACACACACACACACACACACACACACACACACACACACACTCTAAATACACAGGCACCTTGTACAATGAGCTCGCTCCAGCACAAGGCCACTCCCCTGGTTACTCTGGAGATAGACGAGCTTGGCTCTGAGAAATCCTCGCTGAGTCCATTTCCTCTGTTTCTCTTCATCTCTCTCAGAGCACAACCCACCACCCCATGATCCCAGAGGCCCCAGAAACTCCCTTCTGTGCTAACTCATTTCTAAGCTGACTCTTCCCATGGGCCCAGGAGGGCTGACATGTTGTCTTATCCTGCTCCCAAGCCCCCACCCCCAACCTCAAGCCACAACCCCAGCCCAGGGATTTATTAGTAGACTGGAGCCACACAATCTCTTTATCACAGCCACAGCCTTGTCCAGAAACAATGTTGCCTTTCAAATTGTTTTCCGCCTTGGACGGTGGGTTTATAAACCGAACCGGTGGTTAGGAACAGAAGCCTGGATGCAAAGACTAGCAGCCTTGTTCTACCCAAGGCCGGTTTAGTGTTATCCTGATAAGATAAACGTAGATAATAGCTTCACTGGAGGTGGACACTTCTCTATGTCTGTGTTGACATTGGCAAAGGCTGAAATTGGGGGCCTGCTTTTCTGAAATGGAGAAGAGGCCATTTTCTGGATCTTTTTCCAGAAAAGAAGTTGGATGTAATTATAGGATGTTAGGTTTGTCTCTATAAACTGCTCAGAAGTGAACTAACTGATCTGACAATATCCAAAGTGGTGACTCTAAAACCCTTGACTGCGGCGGAGCTCCTGGAGGTGGGCTGACATGCGAGTTGGTTATGGAATCTCCCATTTTTGTGTGTTTAAAATCTCTAAAAGAAAAAGGAGAAAGATGTGGTTTGGCTACACAATTGCTGACACTGTGGGGCGAACATATGGGGATTTGATATTATATTTGTTGAAAATTTTCTCAGGAAAGGGGAGGACAAGGAACATGAGTGAGACTCTGCTTAAGGGGCAATGGGATGAGCTGGATCAGGTGGCACATGCTTGCAATTCTAACACTCAGAAGATGGGGGCAGAAAGATTGTGAGCTTGGGGTCGGCCTGGGCTATATAACCAGACCCTGTCTCAAAAACAAACAAAAACAAAATCCAACCCAAAAAACAATGGCTTAAAGATTTTCTTCTGGGGGCTGGAAAGCTGGCTCAGTGGTTAAGAGCACTGGCTGCTCTTGTTGAGGACCCAGGTTCGATTCCCAGCACCCACATGGTGGTTAACTATCATGTTTAACTCTGGTTCTAGGGGATCCAACTATGTCTTCTGACCTCCACAGGCACTGCAAAACATGGGGTGCACTTACATACATGCAGACAATACACTCATACACATAAATTAAAAATAATAAACGCAATTTTTAAAAACAAATATTTTTTTCTTCTTAGTATTTCACTGAGCAAATATATTTGTGCCCCATATTCTCCTGGGCCTTGGGCAGGACAGAAGTCCAGGTCTCCATGGGGGTGACAGAATATCTCAACAGACATCGTTCAGGTATTCCCACACTGAGAACAGCTGACTGGGGTTTCCTCAGTGGAAGAGGCTCTGGGAAGGGGTGTGGGTTCTCTGGAGAGAACTGAAATCACCCTAGACTCTGATGACTGTTGGGAATGAAGTCTTCCTGGCCTGCCTGTATCTGTCTAGTCAGTTGTTCCCCAGTGCAGCTGGAGTGATGGGGATGGGCTTTGGGCAGCCCTTGCAGTGTGCTAGGGAACCCCTTTCCTCGTGAGTGACAGCTGACCCCCAAGAGGTCTGTCCACACAGGGTCTAGTCCCCACTTGCTTAGGGCTGGGCTGTGTCTGCCTTTATCAAAGATGTCTGGAGAAGGAATCACTGGATGTGGAGGCAGGGATGGGGGCGGGACTTGATGTGGATGCTGTCTGCCTGGATTAGGGGACGGAGCCTTTGGTGTTAACCTGATGGAATGTGAATTCTCTCAGAGGATAGGGACAGGAAGCTGAACACCCAGACCACTAGCTTCTGGGGTTGTGTGCATGCTCACCCTTCAGGGGGCCCCTAAAAATCAGCCCACAGGAAATGCCATGGGGAAGGTGGGTATTTGCTCTACATGGTAGTTCTAGGTGGGAACTGGATCCCATAGGAAGAGAAGCTCTTGGTGAAAGGCCTGGTCTGCTTCAGGTCAGCAAGCCACCAGCCACTCGTGTGTCAGCACATGGCTGGCTTCTCCGGTAGAAGATGGGCAAGGTTTGGCTCAGTAACTTCTGCAATGTGAAGTTCACAGTTTGCATCCTGTACTGATATCTGGTGGATTCTATGAAAACACAATGGTTCATTGGTCTTGACTGTTTCCTGCTCGCAACTGGGGCCAAGAGGTGACCTTATAGCTCCAAGTCACAGAATTGTGTCTGTCCACTGAGAATGGAGCATTTGAACAAAACTGAAAATACCTAGGAGGCTGGGCATGGTAGTGTATGTCTGAAATCCCAGCTCTCAAAAGACCATTACTACCACCAAAAAGAACCCTGTAAAACCCAAACCAACCAACCAGCCAAACAGAAACCAAACCACCCACCTACCCACCACTCAGCCATCCAGCACAGGGTCACTGGAGGATTCATTCATTCATGTTTAATAACAAGCATCTACAGTTGTTTGGTCAGTTCTGGATCCCCCGTTCCCCCGCCGGATACACTATCAAAGAGGGGACTAGAGGCTGCCAGGAGTGAATGCAGGAGACAGAAGTCACAGCCCGCCCCCGGATCCTTAGGTCCAGGGGAGGGAAGAGATTCAAAGAAGCCCCAGCTAGCCACAAGGGCACATAACCAGCGGCAGAACTTGAAGCCTCAGGTCCAAGTCTGTGATGCTGGGGGACCGCTCTCACCTTCCATCCTGGTGGTAGAGTTGAGAACCCTGGAAGAACTGGCCTCTTTTGGCAGTTCCTGTTCAGATGTCTGGCATGGTTGGTTTCAGCATGGCCCACAATACCTTCTAGGAGATGAAAGGCCTGGAATTTCTCCTGAAGAGAAGGAGCTACAGTGGCAGCTAGCTAAACGTGGAAGCATGAGTCTCAGGGGGGGACTGTGAGCAGCTGCTCTCCCACATGGGGAGGGCCAGAAGGGATGGATTTGGGGGTTGCTGGAGAGAAACATCATGCTTCCTGTCTGGAAAGACCTAGACCAGACCGAGCTCTCTCGGAAGACAGTAAGTGATGCAGTTTAAAGAACACTTCTCACCTCACGCTTCCTGCACCAATCGGTAGTCTGCACTCAATGGACCCGCATGCTGCTTTAACTCCTGATAGGCTCTACTAAGTTCCAGGTTAGGAACCAGCTGGCTTTTGTTCTGTTTTGTTCTCTTTAACCTGTACTAGGAACAGTCCCTGATCCACAGTAGGCCTTCAAAATCCCACAATACACAGGGCATCCCCTATGACAAAGAATTATTCATCTCAGAGCTAAAGAGTTCTAAGATCAAGTCATCATCCCTTTTGCATGAAAGCGGGAAGAGTACTGTTGGGGAATGTGGTCCTCACAACACAATGACCACTGTGCCTTGTTCAGAGAGCTGTGACTATGGAGGAGATCCTCAATAAGATGGGGCTTGCTGCCGCTCCCTCACAGGAAGAGGAAACGGAGAGGTTCGTTAGACCCTAGCCTAAGATTCCAGCCACTTCCTCTTGCATCTCCCTTCCTGTTTGTAATTCTGCCCAGCTGCATGGGGTCTCAGCAGCTGTTGAAGGAGACCAGATGGAGTATGGAGGAGTAACTAAAGGGAGGGGTCTATCTATGCAGCTTCGGGGATGTCAGCATCCACGTTGGGGCAGGACTTTTGGTGATGCAGCTGTCTTGTGGTCACCCACATTCCCGTGAGCCTAATAAACTCACTGGTTCACCGAGCTTGGGCTTGGGTGGAACTGTTCTTCTGGTCTGGTGTCGGTTCCCTTTCTGGGGTGATATTTGTTCACCTCTCCCCAGGACCCCCTCCTTTCCATCAAATGTTAATAATGAAGTCCACCTCTCTTGTGGGTTTGCCAGTCTGGAATGAACAAAGAAGACTCCATAGCCGCTGAGCCTCATGAGCTCCATTATTGCCCCATCACCAGACACCTAAGTGGAGCTGTGGATTGTTCTGATTAGTGTGACTGCTTCTTCTTCCCACTGGGATTTCCTTAATAGGCCTTTCCTGAAATATCAGGGGCTTTCCATCAGGAGTAGATCCCTTCCAAACCACAGGGAAGTGAACAGACCCCCACGTGGGTCTGCTGCTGGAGACCACAGCATAAACCCCATGTTTCAAAGTCAAATCCCTCTAGACTCAAGTTCCAACCTGCAGAAGTCCTCATGTCCAAGTCATGGTGTGAAGCCGATGGCCTTCAAATTAGAGCAGTTCTGGGTAGGGAGAGCTGGGAAGGGACTATCATAACAAAAAACATGAAGTGACCTTTCAGTGTATCTGTTCCTGCAGGGGTAGAGGCAACCACAGGGGCACGGTGTTCCTCAGGATTCCAGGCTTGTCACCTTGGCCCTCTGTCTTGAAAGACTGTTCATGAAACACAGAGAAAGGCTTCCTGTCCCCCATTTTCCTTTGTGTGTAAGTGTGTTGGGGGTGTGTGTGTGTAAAGGTATATGCGGAGGCCAGAGGTAAACCGTGGGTGTCCTTCTTCAGGACACCTTTAACCTTGTTTTTGAGACAGGGTCTGTCACTTTTCCCTGAACTCCCTGATTCAGCTAGTCTGGCTGGCCAGTGAGCCCAGAGGTCTGCCTATCTCCACCTCCCTAGCTATGAGAGTGTAAGAAGGTGCCACCATGTGGGTTTTAGGGGATGTAACTAAGGTCTTCGTGTTTGTAGGACAGGTACTTTTACTGCCTAAGTCATCGCCCCAGCCCCTGCTCCCAATTTTCCTGATGAGCTTAGGCAGCTCTTTTACAGTCAAAGAACCTGCCTCATAGCCTCACAGTAATAAAGAAAAGAAAAAATACTATTTGGCAGACATGATGCTGAGCACTTACACAGAGGAGCTCACTAATTCATACTCTCTCCCTATGATAAATATTGTTCTACCACTCTCTGATTGGAGATCTTTACTAGCTTGTTCAGGGTCACATAGCCTCTGGCAAAGCCTCTACTGGCACCTGGGAAGTCTGACTTCGGGACTGTTGTTTAGAAGGTTATGCTAAAGAGTATCCTGCCAATCTTCAGTCATGTGGACTAATGGGCAGGAAACCTGAGTTCATAGGTACTAAGGAATAACAGTCAAAGTCAAGACCAGTGTGCCAAGTAGCTGGGCAGTGGACAAAACAGTGCTCTCTAGCATGCTTTCCTGTGGTCTTAAAAGACCCTGAACCTGGTGTGCTCTATATAAGAGGACACACACACATACACATACACACACACACACCAAAACACCATTTCTGTGTATACTGTCCAAGAACAATCCACAGGCTCAGCCATGAAGGTCACTTCTCCTGCCTTACAAGTGTCCCTACAGGTTCCTACAGGAACTTTCCTCTCCTTTCAGTCCACAGGGTTTGACTGGGATCCCTTATGAGCCCCAGATTGCAGAGATCTTACCCTGGAGAATAAATAGGTGCAATTCCATCTCTATTACAGTGAATCAAATTGGGTTTAACTGTACTCCAAGTGAGCTATTGAAAGGAGATGGCTTATTTCTGTTGGACATGAAGCTGGGAAGGAACAGGGCTGGATCTGTTACTTAGAAGCCACCAGGGCTGGATCTGTAACTTTGAAGCCACTGTGCCAGAACACAGAACCTGGAAAGAAAGTCCAGAAGGCAGAGAAAAATAAGTAGAAACTAAGGATATAATATGAGCCCCTGGATCAAACTGTGTTGGAAACCAGCATCCTTGGTCTCATTTGTTCTATGAATCAACAAATTCTCTTTTTAGTTTAGGAAAAGATGAATGTCCTTCTGTGTCTTGAAAATGATATACGCAGAAGCTAGAAACGTAATCAAAGAGTGGCAAAAGGACACTACACTTGCTGGGACAGAGTGAGAAAAACAGGGGTCAAAGTCCTGTGTGTCTGGGACACACACCATTTATCATGTCATAAGCTTTGTGAAATGATAGGAAACGTGGTGGAGTTGACAGGGGTCATACTGACCAGCACGGAGAGTAACTTACAAACCTTAAAAATGGAAACCTCAGTTAAAGAGAGCGTAATTCTCGCATTACTCTGTTTGTGGGAGTAACGGCGGAGGGGTGCATACATGTAGGTATGCACCAGAGGATATCAGGTATCCTGGTCTATCACTCTCCACTGTATCCCCTTGAGACAAGGTCTCTCGCTGAGCTCAGCTGGGGCTAGGCTGGCAGTCAGCCAGCAATCTTCATCCCCGTCTCTACCCCCCACAGTACTAAAGTTATAGATGCATATGGGGTCTCACTCAGCTTTTCACACAGGCACTGGAATCCAAACTCAGGGCCTCACGCTTATGTTGTAAGTGCTCTTATCCTCTGAGCCATCTCTCCCGCCCTGGATACTGCAGTATTCACTGAACTGCATCAACTCTTTAGCTACAGACACACCATACCCTTGACCATGGCTTGCTGTGCATAGTTAAGGGTGACAGACTGAGTGGATGGAGTTAGAAAGGTTGGCCCATCCTTTCTGCTGAAGGACTGGTGCCCTGACAGACAAGTCCACCCAACTCAGGAGCAGAGACTGGGCTGAGTATCTGTGTGTACAATTCCCATGTGTGTACAGTGCCACAGAGTTCTCCTTGGGCCAGCTGTTGACTTTAGGACTTTGGAACTGACACATCCAAATAAGAGAAGAGGCTGCAGAGACGGTTAAGAGCACTTGCTGCTCTTGTACAGGACCCAAGTTCAGTTCCCAGCACACACATCAGGTGGCTCACAATCACCTATCACTCCAGCTCCAGAGGGTTCTGATGCTTCTAGCTCCCAAGGACATCTGCACATACCATCACAGATACACACTCACACACACACACACACACACACACACACACACACACACACACACACACACATACATTTAATTAAAACAAAAGACGGAGCAAATGCCCCTCCTTTGTGTATTCATTCTCTAATTTCTCGGCCTCCAGAAAACCTTTAGCAAGCCTCCTGCCCCCTAAATGCACAGCTGCCAGCCCTCCGGCACCCCTGAATTATGAGAGGCCAACTGGCTTGGCAGGGTCTCAGTTGCTGGAGCTGCTGGAGCTGCTGGAGCTGGGTGTGGACACCTGGGATTCAGATGCCATTGTGTTTGCTTTCCCGCTGACTAAATTACTCATGCCTCATCCGGTCACTTCCCTGAAACAATCTCTTTTGGATGCATTTAAAAACCCCAGTCTCTGCGGTTAGTCTGGACTGGTTTCTATTTGAGGCGCTGAGGCGTTCACTGGTCTAGAGCGAGGAGGAAGGGGTTGTGTGGTAGTGGCAAGCCTTCCTGTCTTCTAGACGTCTTCAGTCTCTCCAGGAATCAGCATTCCTCATGGAAATCTCTGCGTTCCCTTCAGAAGTTCCTCGGGGAGCACGGGGTCAAATCTTGCTAACCCTATAGCGTCCCTAAACCCCTGGGTCCTCAGGGAGCACTCCAGCAGACTGCAGGTGGAAAAGCACTGCAAAGGTAAAGGGCAATGGCAGAACAAATAGCTTGCTGAGCCTGTTGGTAAACAGACCCCAAGAAGACAAGCAGCTTGGCTTGTTCCCTCTTGCCTGACAGACAGAATTTAATACCCTCCTGTTTCTGTTTTTCTTCCCCACATGCCCCAAGTTGGAGCTTGCTTAATTTCTATTTACAGTGTGGGTCTTATAGGAAGAGGGGAAGAGAGGTCTGGTCAAAACAGAGGAAGGATTTGACTCCCAAGGACAGTGCCCGACATTACTGTGGTTCCTGGCTTGGTCTACCCTACAGTTGCCAGAGGGGCTCAGACCCACCTCTCACAACCCAGCATAGTTAAATCAGAATCACTGGGGGTTGGGGACGTAGCTCAGTTGGTAGAGTGCTAGCTTGGCATGTGCAAATCCCTGGGTTTGATCCCCTACTGCCGCATAAACCAGGTGTGGGGGCCCATACCTGCGACCTCAGCATTTATGAGATGGAGACGGGAGGATCAGAAGATCATGCTAATTCCTAGCTATATGATAAGTTGGAGGCCAGCCTGGGATACATGAGACCCTGCCTCAAAAAAAAAAAAAAAAAAAATCAGGACTGTCAAGGCGGCTCGGTGTATAAAGGTGCTTACCACCAAGACTCACAACCCGAGTTCAATCCCTGGAAACCATATAGCAGAAGAAGGAGAGAACCAACTTTCTCGAGTTGTCCCCTGACATATACTTGTGTGCTATGGCATGTACACATACACACACAAAAATAAATAAAATGTAGTGACAAAAATTTCTCATGACTGTGGGTTAGTGCTTAGGCAAAAGCATTTTAAAGCTCTCCAGATGGGGCTAGAGAGATTGCTCAGTGGTTAAGGCACTGGCTGCTCTTGGAGAGCATGAGGGTTTGATTCCCAGCACCCCATGCAGCTAGCAACTGACCATAGCTCCAGTTCCAGGGGATCTGATGCCCTCTTCTGGCCTTCCTGGGCACCTTGGGCATTGCACAATACAGGTGCATTTACACACATGCAGGCAATACACTCATACACATAAAATAAAAATAATAAAACGTTTTTCAAAAGCTCTCCAGATAATTATAATGTGCAGCCAAGAGTTAAAACTCATGCACCACCCAATAAGGCAGCCATGCGTGGCTGAAACACACAATCCAAATTGAGATGCACTGTAGATGCGCATTGGATGTCTCAGAGTTTGTGTGAACAAGAGAGTGCGAACTCTCATGAACCATGTTGTCATGTTCATAATTGAAACAATGTAGGTCTGTCCTGAGTGAGACTGGGTTCTCATGTACGGGCAGGGACATGCGGGTGATGCTGCAGTGGGACAGGAAGTGGAAAGAATCACTCAGGAGGAGGAAGACTGAGGGAGTGCATGTGTCTTCAAGCCACACTAAAGACATCATCGTTTCCACTTATAAGGAGAACAAAGTCCCAATCATCCCCTTGGCACACCCACACCCACACCCACACCCACAGGGACACACGTTATGAGGCCATGAAGCCACAGCTTGTCCTTGCTCCACTGAATGGCTAGGAAGGCAAAGTCCACAGCATGGAAGAACTGTTGCCAAACGAACAGCAAAGCTCACATTTTAAGCCTCTTTTCATCTACGATTCTCCAGCATGGCACAAACAACTTTAAACCACAACTAGCTAGGAGCAAGGGCTAGAAGAAGCTAGAGAGGAAAATCAACAGAATTTAAAGACAGGTGCACAGTCAAGTGCAACGTCTGCAGCAAAACTACGTGGACGGTTCTACCACAGCTGACATGCACTGGCCCAGCCCACGGTCTGGGAGCCCTCTCCTTCGGTACACGGGTCCTTCCTGGACTCTGAACCTTAGCTGTCCTCTCCGTACACCAGTGAGCAGCCCTAGCAACTGTCTGGTGTGATGGCATAGTTTAACCTGGGCTATAGGTTGCCTAGCGATTGGTGACATTTCTTGATGTGTCTGTGAGGGCGCTTTTGGATGCAATGAACATTTTATCATTGTTGTAGTCTTTATTTATATTTTTGAGCAGGGTCTCACTGCTGGCCTTGAACTTGTTAGCTGAGGATGACCCTAAATTTCTCACTCTCCCATCTCGTCTCCTGAGTCCTGAGATTATAGGTATGCATCACCACCCCTGACTTGTGCAGTAATGGAATCGAACCCAGGACTTACCGCATGATAGGCAAGTACCCTACCAATGGTACTTGCTCCTACACCCTTAGCCCTAAAATGAAATTTTTAATTAGTGGTATAAAGAATATTGACCACTCTCCTCTGGGCAGGTCTCATACAATCAGTTCAGGGCCTGACTAGAACAAAAAGTGGAATCCTCACAGGGTAAGGAAGACATTCTCCAGTGACCTCTACGTGGAACTGCCCAAACGGCTGGCCCATACTTGCATTTGGACTCCTCAGTCTCTGTAGTCATGTGATCTGATTCCTTCTAACCTCTTCATGTATGCATTCTATTGGTTGTGTCTCTCCAGTGGACCCTGACTGATAGACGCAGCACACCATTCTCACAGTTTTGTTTGCCTCATAATATCAGGCACCAGCTTGCCTGCAGTGAGGGCTGGAGGAATGGTGGCTGCAATGCCACCACCCCCTTGACTGGGGCATACAGCAGCTCTCTGTGGAGGGATGGGAAAATGCAGCCTTGAAGTGTGAAGGAAGTGGAGCTGGACCAAAGCAGTGGATGATGGGAAAGGAGTGGTTGCATCGATTTCAATTGCTTCTCTTGAATTCCACATTCCCTCTGTTGATTCCCAGGTAATTCTGGGCCTATACACTTCCATTTCTTCTCTTCAAATGACCCACGGTTGAACACTGAGACTGAGCTCCTAGGTCTGCTAGGGGCTACCTGCTTGCCTTCCTGCGTCATTGTTCCCCTCCCAGGGCTTGCTGGTGTTCTCTAGTGTGTCAGTGAGGGCGGTGTCTAGCCTTAGTATTTTAAAATTCATTTGTCTGACCAGAAAATAGTTGATCTCTTTTTTGATGAGGGCCCTTCAACTGGACCAGGAATGGATATCTATCCCAGGTGATCTGACAGCAAGGCTGGTCTGTTACCTGAGGTCGGGCTCTTCCATGGGCAGATGCTCTTCCAAGCATCTTCCCTCTGTCAACTAAAGTTTAACCAAGAGGAACTTGTACAATAGGAAGGGACTGTTGATGAGGACAGTCTAGACTTACTGGTTAATGGAGTCATGTATACAAAGCCAGAAGCACATGAGAATGAGGAGGAGAGAGGGAGGGAAGAGGGAGGGAGGGAGGGACCGGGGAGGGGGGGAGGGATGGAGGGGGAGAGGGAGGGGGAAGGGAGGGGGAGAAGGGGGGGGAAGGGAGGAAGGGAGGAAGAAAGGGAGAGGCTTTCTAGTGCAATTTCTGTTCCAAAGGCCGATGCTGTTGCCCCTCGCTTCCTGGATATCTCTCTTCACTTGAACTAGTCTCTGACCAACTGGCATATACAGTAATCCTCTTATGTGACTAGATTTCCCTTTCTAAATGGTTTTGCACTATTTCACATGTCCTTGTCATTCAAAAGCTTCTTCCAGGGTAGGTTTCCTGTTCATTAAATCCACCTCAAATGTGGTGTGTTCTTTTGGGGCACATTTCGTGGATTTTCTTTACCCCAGGTCCCAGGAGTTTTGTTTTTAATTTCTGCTCCTGTTCAAATGAACCTGGTTGCCCTCGGGGAGGATGCAGACATCCCAGGAGCATCTGCTCTGCCAGCCATGCCTCCTGCTTCCTCCATCTCTTGCACTCTCTCTCCTTTTCCCGGCATCCAGGAAGAACTTACCATTTCTCCTTCCTGCAACTAGTATGATTTTTCTGTAATGTCAATTTTCTCCCAATTTCCTGCACAAACCCTTTCATTGCAGCACTCTGATTCCAGATTCCTGTGCTTCTCTCCCTCTCTCTCCCTCCTTCCCTCCCTCCCGCTTTCTCCTTGACTTGTTTGCCTGCATCACCTTCTGCCACTGCTCTATCTCTGCTATGGTCTGAATGTACTATGTCCCTCCAAAATTCCTGTGTTGGAGCCTCACACCGGGAGTGCCAGTGTTCGGATTAGGTTTTGATTAAGTGATTAAGTCATGGGGCTGCACTAGAGAGGATGAGTGCTCTTACAGAAGACGTGGAGGACGTGGGCTGTGTGCCCTCCCCTCCTTCCCCTGTGTGAGGTGCAGCAAAGTACCATGAGTGAAGTGGAGAACAAACCCTTTACCAGTCATGGATCCATCAGAACTTTGATCTTGGACTCTCCACCATCTATAACCTGCATCTACTCTGTCTATGGCATTTTGTTATAGCAACAAGAATAGACTAAGACAATCTGTATTTACCAATCTTAGACACTCTTTTCTTATCTGTAAGAAACTGAACAATTACTTCCTGCATGATTTTGCTAAGACCTTTGCAGAGTAGGCAGGCACATGGTTTATCTTAGTCCAATTCTACTGGCTAGAAAACTAGGAAAACTGTCTATAAATACTACTGTAGAATCGTGATCGTCAACTTCATTGGATTGAGAGTCGCCTAGGAGATTAGGAAGGCACACCTCTGTGTGTATCTGCGATGGCACTTCCACGATGGCATTTCCAGAGCCCACTAGATTATGAGGATTCTGATCTCATCAATGGCTTGATCCATGGACAAATGTGGCTTTGAATAGACTGGAGGTGGTGAAACTATCATAGTGGGATCTGTCTGGAGAGAGCTCGTGGCTGCTGGGGGCATGCCTCTGAAGGGTGTATCTTAGACCTGGTCTGTTCTGTCCTTCCTCTCCATTACCTGGCTGCCTGAGTGAGCCACCACCTCCTCATCACACTCCTGCTGCCTTGATGAGCTCAGGCCAAAACCAAAGGAGCCCAGGTACCTTGGACTGAAATCCCTGAGCCCATGAACCTTTAAACTGTTCCTCTCAGGTGTTGGTCAGGGCAATGAGAAAGCCCAATGAACACGCTGTTTTAGTCTTCAGCAATGTGGAAAGTTTTTACCACATGTCCCAACATGATCATCCCAGACTGTGGACCTGGCACACCTGTCGTCTTCTAAATCTCTTTTATGGCTCTGGTTTGCTTCTAAGAACTGCAAGATCCTTAGGGTACAAAATGGCTCTGATGATGTGGGTCCTGCCTCGCTGTGCAGCCTCACCCTTCCTCCCTGCACACCTGCCTGTCTAGTTCTGATTCATCCCTCAGCTTGCTCGCTTACGGCAGACTGTTTGCCTATACCCATCCTCCATCAAAGAAGAATCTCTGATTGCTGGCTGGGCACATGGATGCCTGGAATTCAACCAGCCTCCCTTGCAGCTAGGTGACAGCATGTGATGAGCTTCTGGCCAAAGGCATGTGGAAGAGATGAGGTAAGTCTAAATTCCGGAAAGGTCTTTGCACAGAGGAAGTGTTCTCCATTCTGTCTGCCCCCATGCCGGTATTTGGGATAGAGAGATGACAGCTTGTGCCATCTTGGACTATGAGGTTGGAGGTAGAAAAGAGGAATCTAATTACACTTGAAGTCACAGGCAACCATGGCGGCAAGTCCTGGTTTCTCTTCTAGTTGCTATGATGAAATACTCTGACCAAAGGGAGAATGGGATTATTCAGTCAGGGGTGTATTCAATCCATCAAGATAGAGAAGTCAAGGAGGTGCAAGCTTGAGGTGGCTGTCACATCACATTAGCAATCAAGAAGCAGAGAATGGGCTGGAGAAAGGCTCAGTGGCTCAGAGCACTGGCTGCTCTCGCAGAAGACCTGGGTTCTGTTTCCAGCACCTACATGGTGACTAACAACCACATATAACTGCAATTCTGCAACTGGCCTCTGCAGGCACTGAATGACATGGGTGTGCTTACTATACATTCAGGCAAAATATTCATGCACATAAAATAAAAATAAATATTGAAAGTTAAAAAAGAAGCAGAGAGCAGTGAACACATTCTGCTGCTCAGCTCCCCAGTTATTCAGACAGGGAATGGCGCCACCCACGGGTGCAGTTCTCTCCACCTCAGCCAGTGTAATAAAGATCATCACCACGCACGTGTATGTCCATGGCTTCTCTGCCAGGTGAGCCTAGATCCTGTCAAGCTGACAGTGAACACTTGCCATCACAGGCCATAGCACCCTTGTCTGGGTCCTGCACTCTAAACCAATGGTGAGATTCTTGGATAAAAATGTTTCTACATCTTGGACAGGAGGCGTTGAAAAGACGACCACAAAGCACAAACCTTAGCAAGACAGCAGACGAATGTCCTGCTTCACCATGGCCCAAGCATGGGACAAGGGTCACCTCCCCACGTAGAACATTCATTCCTGATGTCTTGGAGTCCTTGCCATTGAGTTGAGAGTGTAGCAATCAGCTAAACCAGAGGCCAATAAAGGATTGGGGTCTTTGTGAAGACAGATGGCCAGGCTCCAAAAGCATGAAACAGATGAGGGGTTTTTAGCTCTGCTGTTATTCACTGATGGCCTGTCTGAGTGGACTAGCCACAGGAAAACTTAGCTGGCTGTGCTGGGTGATGTTAGGTCTTCATTCAAGTCAGGGCTAGGAACGTAGCTCAGCTGGTACAGTACTTGCCTTAGCAGTGCATAAATCAAAACAGTGGTTCCTGCCAGCAACCTCCACACATGGGGATATTGAGGCAGGAAGATCAGAGGTTCAAGGTCATCCTTGGCTATGCAGGGAATTTTTGGCTAGCCTGGGCTATATGACGGTTAAGCTAAAGGGCAGAATGGGAAGACCACTGGAAAGGGCCTTGGATCTCACTGGCGAGGACGGCAGAACACTGCACTATGAGCCCTGCGCGCTGGTGCCAGTCTGCTCTTTCCAACACTCTGCTAGGTGGCAAGAGGAACTTTGTAGAGTCCTCAGAGGTGACCCTCCCCGGGGAGTCACTGCTGCACCTCCTTGTTTCTCTCTCTGCAAAGACCATGGTCAAGGGATATACTGTTGTGTGTTTTACTAAACCGCAAAGAGAAAAAATAGAAATAGGACCTTTCACGGTGAAAGGTACCACCACCGGCCACACTGAGACATGACTGGCAACAGGAAGGGGTGGCCAGGTGAATCCGGGCAACAGGAAGGGGTGGCCAGGTGAATCCGGGCAACAGGAAGGGGTGGCCAGGTGAATTGGGACCGGCAGCACCGAAGGGTGAGACACTGCGACAAACAACGTGGGGAGGGGAGGCCAGTCCATGTCAGCAAGGAAGGTGAGGAGTTCAGGTGGGGGAACAGAGTGGGGTACTGGAGCTGGGGTGCCCGCCTGTCACGCCAGCATTTGGGAGTAGGTGGAGGCAGAAGGATTGCAAATTCCAGGGTAGCCTGCGCTACCTGGCAAGACCCTGTCTTACAAAACAAAGAAACAAACAAAAAACAGAGCTAGATATGGTGGCTCACACCTACAATTCCAACACTCAGGAGGTTGAGGAAGAACTGCCCTAAGTTCAAGGCCTGTTTGGGCTACATAGTAGGTATCAGGCTATCTAAGACCACATGGCAAGGTCCTGTCTCAAACAAAACAAAAGCAACAAACCCCAAAGAGTTGAGATTCTGGGGCTAAAGGGACAGTGAAAGGCATTACAATTCAAAAGGCCAGGCGAGCAGCTCCTTGTCAAGCAGACAAGGCAGGCTTGAGCCAGAAGAGGGGACAGCAGAACTGGAAGAGGCAGGTTCAAGCAAGCGGACAGGGGCTCTGCAGCCTCCTCGGGTAATGAGCTAATGCAGCACAGGGTGGGGACTTCTTTGTGTGTATCCACATGTGTGCACTTGATCCATGCGTGTGTGGAAATGCAGGCATGTGCATGCCATAGCATGCAAGTGGAGGTCAGAAGACAATCTTGGGTATCAGTCCTCGTCTTCCATCTTGTTTGAAAGAGGGTCTCGTCATTGTTTTCCTGCAAAGCCAGCTGGCCTAGGAGCTTCTTGGAATTTCCCTGTCTCTGTCTCCCATCTCCCCGCAGGAACCTTGAGATTACAGACATTCAGGCTACCATATCTGGCTTCATGTGGGTTCCGGGGATTTGAATTCAGATCCTCATACTTGCAAAGCAAATACTTTTACCTACTGAACCATCTCCTCAGCCCAACAGGGTGAAGACTTCTAAGTCCACAGCCCAGGTAGGTTATTAGGTCAGAATCTAGGCTCAAGGAGTTAGGAGTCACAGACCCAAGGCCCAGGTCAGAAATTGGGTAACTAGGAGGGAGCCCAGCACAGGTCGACATACCTCACCTGGATAGTAGCCCACTTCTCATAAAGGAGGAACTGAGACCATGAAATGAGCAGACCATGGGCGGGTGGGAACATTTCTGGGGCAGCGGCAGCCTACCTATTATCCCGGAGAAAAGCTGGGGTCATGAGCCAGGCTTTCCTTAATACGTCAGCGATGGCGCAGGAACAGCTGAGTGTTCTTAACCTGACATTCAGCTCAACATCAAGCTCATCTGCTTCCTCCCGGAGCCTCCACCTGTGTAGCATCCCCCTAGCTGCACAAACCATCCCTCATCTAACTGGACCCCAAGTCCTATTGGTTTTACTTAGTAAACTCTGGGAGGCAACCCTCTCCTGCATCACCACCATAATCTGATTTGACACTATGACTTCCCTCATTCTAGACCTGGGCTAGGGCTTCCCAAGTCCCCTGTACTATGTCCCCAACACTGTCATCCAGAAACAACTGGTGTTTCATTATACAGACTGAAAAAAAAAAGTACCAGTGAGGCTCAGAGAAGGTGATTAACTTTCCAAAGCTTACCTAATTGGTAAACAATGGAGTTGGGGTCCTGGATGTAGGACAAGAGTCCACCATAAAGGCTGTGGGTAGATTATATCCAGTAAGAGGCAGCCAAGGAAGACTAAGTGCCAGAACAAGCACTGTCCCTCCTTGGATGACCACCAGCACCCCCGTGGAGTGCCTGCTGCACACCAGGCTAGACTCGAGAGCTTTGCCTTTTCTTCCCTTGACCCCTTTTGTTTTTTGGATGAGGAACCTGAGGCTCAAGGAAGATGAAGGGCTGAATTGGGGCCGCCTCAGTGTTTAGTCTCCTGGATAGACACCAGAGAATAAGACGTACCTACTGCGGCTATGGGGTAGCTCACTGGGCTAGGTGGGAAGACAGGGCTGCCTTCTGCAGCCTGTCACTGTCTGGTGTCAGAGCTCGGTTCATGGAGCTTCTTGTTCGCCCAGCTGAGGAGAGACTGTAGGTGACATGGGGCTGACAATCACTTGGTTAAAACAGCTGAGAGGCATGGTTGGAATCACAGAATTCCTATATACTGCTCAAGATCGCCTGACCATCATCAACGTGGTCCTCGTCATTTCTCCCTAGTCCCTGCTCATTCTTTCTCTTCTATGGGTGTATGTAATGGAGAGGCGCCTCACAAGGCAGCCCGGCCACCTGAGTAGGTAGCCACTACAGATGCTCACTGGAGAAGCCTCGGGCACATGCCTAAGGCCCAGTATCACTACCAGAGCTGAGGGGTTTATGGAAAATAGCTGAAAAAGAGAGTCTAGGGGGCATCCTTATCCCCTAGGGTAACTGAGGGCCATATATGTCAAGAGGCCTGTAGATATTAGGTGCAATCTGAAGGGAGATTCGTGAGCTGAGGTGTTCGTTACTTAGCCTTGCCGGCTTCTATCATATTTCTCTTTCTTTGACTGAAAACTTCTCCATATGCAGCCCTGGTTCTCCAGAGTGCCTGTCCAGCCCTGAGGGCCCTCTGTCTTCCCACCTGCAGGCCCATGATTATGCCTGCCAGAGCATGGTGCATGCCCATGCAGACCGTCTAGGCCGCACCTCCACCAGGCCCTGGGTTCTGGTGACAATGTATCTGAGGGAATTACATCGATGAAAGGAAATTTGTCTTTTAAGAACAGGAGGAAGGTAGATGACTGAAGCCCTAAAGAATGCTGTGGTTGGACCTTTTTTTGTTGTTTGTTTTCTGGCACAATCTGTCTCTGTGACTGGGCTGAGGGCTGTGTTCACGCGACAAAGGCCTCTTTCTTATGACAGTTTAATAGCCTCAAAACAGACAGCTCCCACTCTCCTCTGCACTCAGATTTGAAAGAGGAGAACATGGCTGCTTTTCTGCAATTTAGTCCAAACTGAACTGAGACAGACTTCAAGAAAAAAAAATAAATAACCCCCCAGATTTTAACCTCCTCCTGAAACTAAAAACCAGAGGCAAAGGGAAAGTCAAATGTGTGGCTGTGGGTAGAACAGAGATTGAAACGTGACCTCGAGGCTTTGGATGAGGAAGTGGAGAAAGCTAAGTAGGGGGCAGAAGGCCAGAAAAACCCAGATGTAGCCTAGGAGGCTCTCCCTGCGAGTCCCTCAGGGCTTCTGGAGCAGTTTAGTCTCTGAGTTCCCGGGGCCAGAAGCCTAAAGTCAAGGTATTAACCGGGCCTGGCTCACTTCAACAGCTCTGGGGAGGGTCCTTCCTGCCTATTCCAGCTCCTGGTGGCATCTGGCCACCTGATGAGTCTGTACAGATGCATCAGTCTAAACTCTGTCTCTGCCGTCACCTGGGCATCTCCCCTCCGTGTGCCTGTATCACCACCTTTCTTCTGTCCCCTTCATTTTTTAAAAAAAATTATATTTATTTATTTATTTCTATTTTATATGTATAAGTATTTTGCCTGCATGTATGTAAGTGCACCATATGTGTGCAGTACCTACAGAGGCCAGAAGAGGGCGTCAGATCCTCTGAAACTGGAGTCACAGGCAGTTGTTAGCTACTATGTGGGTTCTGGGAACCAAACCTGGGTCCTCTGCAAGAGCAGCCAGTGCTCTCCACCCCGAGTGGCTCTCCTGCCCGCCCTCTTCTCTCCCTCGCTTCCCCGCTTCCCCTTCCCCTTTCTCAGTCTCCCTCCCTCCTCCCCTTCCCTTTTCTCCTCTTCCTCCCCTCCCCATCTTTCTCTCCCTCTGTCTTATAAAGGCTCCCAGTCATAAGGGATTTAGGAGGGCCCACTGTAATCCAGCATAAACTGGTCTGAACTAGCCAAGACCCACTGCAGCATGAGGCTGGCCACCGTTACAATGCTGGGGATTAAGACATCATTTTTCCCTACTGTCCCTCTATTCTGGAGCCTTCCAGGAGTGACCCCTGCTTAGTAGTTCTGTCCGCCCCAATACCTTGCCCTTCTGCCCACCTTCCCCGGAATGTCAGGCTGGGGGAGCAGGTCGCATTGTAGGGTCATCCGAAGTGTCCATTTCCTCCCTCCCTCCTTCCCCTCAGCAGCAGTCCACTCTGCGGGGTGGTCAGGGATAAGCGCCTGCAGCTGTTCTCAGAGCCCTGGGCAACACTCTTGTTTGTTACTAGTAGGGCTGGCTAGACTTAACTGTTTTTCTCCTGGGAAATTTTTGCATACACTGTCCCCCAGCATGCCCAGAGAGATAGGACTTTACATACTTTAACACTTGAATCAAGACTTCTACAGAGAACATCCAGAGTGCTCATAATGGGAGCTAACATGTTCCCCACACTGGAGCTGACCCCAGTTTCCATCATGCTGGGGGGTTATGTTTTTAGCCTTTAGTCACAACAAACATATGGTTTGGGAGGCAGAGGAAAGCACTGGCTGGAGGCACAGGCTCTGGAGTGGGGCTGTCTGTGTTCAAAACTCATTCTGTCCTGATTCTGTAGTCATAGGTACAACCCACATCTGCAAAACGGGGTGTGAGTGATACCTCCTCCCAGGGCGGGGATGGAAGGCTTAGAAAGCAAGTGTGTGCCCGTGCACAAGGTCTCTGTGTGACAGACACTCAGAAAACGGCAACTTCACAATTGTTCCATGACGGCAAGAGGCCAGGTCAAGGTGGCAAATTCATGGGCTTTGGAATCAGATAGGCATGGACATGGGTTAAACCCTTTCCTTGTTAGGAGAATGGCCTGAGAAGCTCCCCGGAGCCACGTCACCCCCAGTGGCCAGGAAAACCACACAGAGAGCACACTGGCTCCCGGAGGGCTCGGTGGTCCACCCCTCCCCTGGCTGCTGCAGGCTAACAGAGCACGAGTTGTGCATCTAGGGCTCCGACTGCCAAGCCTTGGGTGCCAAGACTGTCACCAGGGACTTAGGTGGGGGTGGCTAGGGCAGTGGTGGTGGAGGAAGGGGAGGACATAAAGGGCCCCTTGTGCTGCCAATGGGGAGAGAAGTGGCTGCGAGCTGTTCAGGGCAGACAGAGGGGGGCTCAGTGACCTCTCTGTTTTGAGACAGTGACTTATGCAGTGACATTGGAGGGACTTGCTTCAAGTCCATGGAATTAGGGAGGGCTTTTTAAAAGGGAGTCATTTTCACTGTATGGAACGACTGCCTGTTCTAATGTCGCCTGCAGAATTCTGGGCAAGACATCGATACCCAGTTCACGGCCTGGTCCCTGGGTCTTGGGGGGAACAGAAGTGTCCACTGAGGGGGTGCTGCTGCTTGGCAGAAGGAAGTAATCACACGTGGCAGGGTAAAGGCTGAGGACGATGGCCAATGCCAAGAAGCATGCGGCCTCTGTGTGAGGCAGTGCTGTGAACTCTGACTGGAGGGCCCCCGAGGCAAAAAGAGGAGGATGCTACTGCCCGGTGCCTGAGAAACACCTAGACTGTGGTGTGCACCCAGAGACCCCAGCACCTGTGCCCGGGCTCTGCACACTGTGGAAGCCATTTCCATTCCAGTCCCTCTGGGTGATCAGGGGTGGGGGGACCTGCTCTGAGGCTTGGGACAGGGAGGCTGACTTAGCTATTTCACACAAAGCCTGCCTGCCTCATACCATCATAGATGTTCTGATGGATAAACTCCGGTAATTATTGGAACACCCCATTGTGGTAACTATGGTTATCCACAGCTTGTAGATTAGGAAACTGAGATTATGAAACAGAAGAAAAGCCACCTAGCACACCAGATAGCCAGGACCTGAGCCGGGAGCTTGGGGGTCCGGAACCCATGCTCTGGATATTCTGTTGCTGCATCCTGCCCACCATCACTTCACCCTCTACAGGCTCTGCAATAAGGGAGACTCCATAGGGAAGCCAAGCCTGCCTACTCAAACAGCCACTACCCTAGGCTTCCAGGTTGTAAGTTCCACCAAACCGAGGAGCAGGTGGAAGGACCTAAAGTCCTTGCTGGGAAGAGAGAAACGCATCGTTTTTATTCTGTGTTCATACACTAATGTTTGGTGACAAATATACTTTTTTTAAAGGTCTTTTTGAGACAGGGTCTCCCTGTAAACCTAGCTGGCCTGGAACTCAATATGTAGACCAGGCTGGCCTTGAACACACAAAAATCTGCCTGCCTCTGCCTCCTGAATGCTCAGATCAAAGGCGTGTATCACCACGCCCAGTTAATAAATATACATTTTAAGAAAGAGATCGTCAGTGCTGGAGAGATGAGATGGCTCAACGGTTAGGAGTACTTCTTGCTCTTGCACAGGACCCACACAGCAGCTAACAACCATCTGACTAAACTCCAGTTTCAGGGGATCTGAAAGCCTCTTCTGGCCTCCACAGGCATTACATGCATGAGGCTCACTAACATACATGCGGGCCAAACACTCATACACATAGAAATAAAAATATTTTTTCAAAAAGAAAGATTATCTCATAAAAGAACTGACTGACCACAGTGATCTATGATTATAACATTCATTCAAAGCCTTTAATTTGCAAGAGATACACTTGGGTCAGAGCTTTATTGTACCACAAAGCCAGTCACAGAACCATGACTGTAAGCCATCTCTCTCATTTACTATGCATGGAAGATGAGGCATATTTATTAAGAGCATGGAGTAAATTATTGGATGCTTGTTAGGCAAGTTCCTGAAACAATCATCTCTTTTAAGAACCTTTTCAGTATTTTCTGTGGTTTTATAACATTGTATTGTATGTCTATGCATATGTGTGTGTGAATAAATAGAAGTTTGAATCAGACCTCGTCTCCACCCTTCAAATGACAATCATCCTTTAGAATTGCACAGCCCTTTCTCTCCTATTGGCAGGAAGAGACGATCGGCAGTACCTGGATTTATCTGAGAGCCCTACATCCCGGTCTACCCAATGGTTGTCCTAGACTTGTATCCTCTGTGCTCACAAAGCAAAGAGAAATGAGGAGCCCTAAGTTCAGACTGTCCAAATGTCATTTACTTTTCTTTCTATCATTTTCTGGGGGTTAGGGAAGTACAAATCTGTTTTCCTAATGACTTTGTTAGAATGATTTTATTCAAAGCCAGGCATGTGGTGAACATCTGTAACTCTAGTGATCAGGAGACTGAGGAAGGAGGATTGCTGCAAATTCAAGGCTAGCCTAGACTACACAGTGAATCCCATGCATGCTCTTTCTCTCTGCAGTTCAAGGTAAAAGGCTTAAATCGCTCTCCCTACCTCTGCCATTCCTGTGCATCACACCTGCCCAGGAATAGACAGAAATAAGCATCATGAGGGACAGGCACTGCTCGCTCTGGCACCGCGGGGCACTGCTGCCTGCAGAAACCGGTTCTTCACAGAACCCAGAGCAGAGCACTGAGCAGCCAGTCCCTGGGAACCCTGGCGCACAGTGAGGGGCTACGTGGGCAGTGTGCTTTGTGCATTTTCTTGGCGGCAAGGCCTCTAGAGCCGAGGCCTGGTCCCTCCAGGGAGCTGTGTGCTACTCACACGTAAGCACATTTTGTTCTGCGAGAGTAGCTGCAGTGGATTCCGTTGCTTGCAACTGAGAACTCTGCTAATGATTCCTCTTGTGTGTGGTATATGCATGCATACATGTACTACGAGCAGTGCGTGTGTGTGTGTGTGTGTTTGTAGGACAAACTCTGGCTGTCACTCCCCAGATGACATTCACCTTGTTTTTTCAGAGAGGACCGTTCACTGGCCTGGAACTCACTGATTAGGCTAGACTAGCTGGCCTGCAGGTCCCAGGGATCTGTCTGTCTCTGCTAGCCAGGGTTACATAGCAGTGCTCTGACTCCCTGTCAAAAAAACAAACAAACAAACAAAAAGCATAAATAAAGTCAGATGTGGTAGTATATGCCTATGATCCCAGCATTTAGACTTGAACTACTGAGATCCTGTCTCAAGAGAAGCTTTTTTTGGGGGGGCGGGGGGAGATGGCAGTTAACAGAGATCCTTAGCTGGTCAACGTGCAGAGAATAAGAGACTCTGGCGTGCTCAGCCCTGCGTGGGACATCTATATCACACTCCTCACCCATGAGCACAGAGAGCTCCACAGAAGAGGGGGTGGAAAGGTTGTAAGAGCCAGGGGTGGCTGACGAAGACCAGGAAACAGTGCTGTCAGGATACAACAAGGTGGTTGTACATATGAAACCAAGTGCTTGTGACAGCAGGCACAAGGCCAGTACAAGTCCAAACCAGACAAAATCCCAGCATGGGGCGGGGAGGTAGACAAGCTGCCCCAGCTCTAACTGAGAAACTATTAGCAACTGACAGTTGCTAGGAGACAAAGAGTTAGTTTTCCTGAAGATGGGATGCTGGGTGGGTTGACCAGGCTCCAGGGGATGGACCCACAAACCAAGAGTAATTGAGGAACATAAATTCGACTCAACAGGTCTTAGAAAAAGAGAGGACATGAAGTCGGGGATGGGGTAAGGGGTGACAGTGTGCCTGAGAGGAGACGGCGGAGGGCGTCTGAATGTGATCAAAATACACTGTATGACATTCTTAAAAGAATTAATACAAATATTATTTTTAAAAAGCGATTTAGTCTATCAATCCTGGGAAGTTAAGAAAAATGAGAAAATCTGCTGGGTGCACAGCAGCCAGACGAAAATTAAACACTTTATCACGGGCAAGCTCAGTAAACGGGATTGGGTCTTCTGCCCACACATCCACCTGCCCACCCACCATTCAGCACTGAGGCTTCTGAGCACCAGTAACCACCAACAGCATAGCTTGCAGGCAAATGCTGTTTGTTCCAGATCCTCCTCTGCATTGGCCCCAGGATTACTGGGCTTCACAGTAATGATGAGATTGCATTTGTCTGTATAGATCTTGTGACACAGAAGTTCCTAGCAACACCTCTTGCCCTATGAAGACTACTCAAAGAAAAGCCATGCTGGCTTCCTGTGGAGATAGGGGCTGCTGACGGAGGGCCGTGACACATTGGACTGGCCAGACATTTTTGTACCCTTTTTTATTTTTAATCTTTCTTGCTGGAGCTCTGAAGACATTGTTGTAACAAGCCAGAGTAAGGAAGAAGGAAAAAGAGAGCAGAGCAGAGAAGGTCAGAGATGCCTGAATGGGTCTCTGGTCCTGGAGGCAGGACCCAGGATGCTTTGCTTACTCCTGCTGTTTCTAACCACTAGATCCCTTCACTCCTAGAACTCGTTTCCTACCACACAAAGTGGGCAGCCCTCTGAAGTTCACTCACAGGGTTCAGGGTTTATCCCAGAGGCAGGAAGTGATCTTCTTGAAGTTTAAGTGGGGAGAAATAGAACAAAAAACGAAAGCAGGGAGCAGCCTTGCAGGGAAAGCCAGGGCCGAGACCCTCCTGGAGAGTCCTCCATCATCTAAGGCCAGAGGGGCCTCAGGACTCAGGAGCCAGGTGCAGGCCTCCTGTCACTTAGCTAGACAGCACCCCAACACTTGGGCTGCAGTTTCCCACCTGGGCTCTACTAAGGACTTCCTCCCACGGGCAGAGGGGGGAGCTGTGCTGGGAGTGGTTTACCGTCTTCCTAGAGTCTTGTTTGAAAGCTTCAAATGCTTTACAAAACAACAGAGAAGCAAGACTGTCTCTGAATAGCATGTCCAGCCTATCAGTCTTGTGATTTCCAGTGTGTTTTCCCAACTGCAGTGGCTAGAATTGCTCTAAGTGATCTTTCTCCAATTAAGTTGAATTCTGTGGCTCGAAGGAATGCCACATAGATGCATGTGTGACTTGGGGCCTTGTTACCTGAGACTGCTCACAAGAACCCCTTACCCTGGTCATCTCTGCCCCTGCAGACTTTTCAAATCTACTTTCTTCACTTTATAATTTATAAAATAAATAGTTACTAGTTTGCACCCGAGTGACCAGAAGAAAACTGAGCTGACTTCAGGGGGTTCTGAGGTTTGGCTTTCCACACCTCTGACTTCCTCCAGGGCAGCCTCCAGCTATGTCACGGGCCTCTCTGCAGAGGGTCACAGAAAAACTCTATTTTATTCTTGGACACAAGGAATAAAGATGATGAGTCTTTTCTGTAATGAACTGAATAAAGTATGAAATATTGAGGACTGAATAGCAGGATTATAACATATATATCTCATATATATATATTGAGAGAGAGAGAGAGAGAACATGAATAGATGCATAGACAAGAGTATGGATAATAGACTACAGAGTATAGATAGCAGATAGATTATAAATAGATGATGGCTGGAGTACATAGATAGATACATAGACAAGAGCATAAATAATAGACTACAGAGTACAGATAGTAGATAGACTATAAATAGATAACGGATAGATAGATAGGATGCAGATATATGGAGATATGTCAATGCAGGTACAGCTTGTACTTAAGCCCAACACCAATTCAGAGCAGCCTCTCAATCACCTTCTGAAGTTTGTCTTTTTTGTTCCCCGCCAATGGCTACCGCACGGTGGCACTGTGGGTCATTTTCAAATCCCACTGTGGACTAGAAAGGACAAGATAGGGGAGAGCCAGCAGTAGACTACTCTAGAGCTCCAGACAAGACAGTTGACAGGTTCAAAGGAAGCGCTGGTCACCAAGGTGAGACTGAGAGCAGGATCTCTGAGAGCACAGAACTGCCCCTAGTGAGTCAAGGGCTGGGAGGGCACTGCTCTGGGAAGTGGAGAGGGGCCCTTGGCATTTCCCCGCCGGCCGCCTGCCTGCCCTATGCCGGCTCTCCACTTCTCAGTCCAGAGATCACTTCCTGGGAGACTTAAGTCAGAGGGTGAGGAGGGGTGGAGATCAACAACCTAAAGAAGGAGGGTCTCCCTGGAATGACCCAGGAGGCTTGGTTCTGCCTACGTGTGTATAGGGCATCGTAAGTGCTTCTACCTGGATGCACGGTTGGGAGCAGCAAGGGCGGGTCGTTTGGTAAAAATGTTGAGTGACTGACACCTCCTGCCAGGTCTCATTAACTACTCTATCTGCAGTTCACAAGTGTGCTTTCAAGAATCTCCTGGAATAAATAAATGTAAGAGGACTACTTGAGCAGATACATACATGTACAGTACATCCATCCATACAGATATACAATACTGAACCAGGAAAATACATCCATCACCATTTTTGGTAGATAAATGAATAGTTGTTCATTTAATTAATGGCCACTATCCTAAATGATTGGCAATATAGAAACAGCTGTATTTTGCAAGCCAGAAAAAAGACTTATTTGATTTATGATCTTGACTCTTTGATTTGGTAGCAGACATAAACTTTAAAGTTGATCTTAATGCCTCTGTGAATTATTTAATGAGCTCTGTTCTCTCCAAATGCAGGCTAATCGCACAAGCATTTTTTACTAGCTGTCTGGGCATTGGGTCACACACTGGCTGGAGCACAGAGTAGAACTTACATGCAGTCTACGTTGGGACGTGCTTTATGCATTGTCCACAGCATACAGTCAATGTGCAGCCAACCCCATCTGCTCTGTACAGCCTGCTCGAGGACACCTGTTGAACCTGCCAGTCCAGGAGTGTTTGCTGACTACAAACACCTCTAGCTCAAGTTGGAAATGGAGCGTGAAGCACAGTGTTTAAGTATAAATGGCCTTACTCTCCCTGCTGGTTTGAATTATGTTCACCACTAAGTGAGAGCTGGGGGCGTAATCTTCTCAAAATGATACTTAAGAAAGGAAACTTGCATTAGGTATCAAACTCCCCAAGGACATATGGTCTGAGGAATTTCTTTGTGGTTAAAGCCAAAAGAAACCGTCAGAGACTAGATCTGAAAAAAAAAAAAAAAAAAGAAAAGCTTTTTTTTTCCAGTCTTCTCCCCCTCCACCCAGCGCCACCCCCTCCTTGAATGACAGACTGCCCATGCTTGGCTGAGTGTTCCTAACTTGTCACACTAGTTTTTTCTTTTTTTGAGAGAGGACCTAATGCATCCCAGGCTAGCCTCAAACTCACTATATATCTGAGGAGTGAGCTTGAACTTTTGATCCTCCTGTCCTTATCTTTCAAGAGCTAGGATTACATGCATGTACCATCACCCCCAGTTTATTAGGTGCTGGGGACTGAACCCAGGGCCTCGGGCATGCTAGGTAAGCACTCTACCAAATGGAGCTACATGCTCAAACTGCCTTCTCCCCCTTTTTTGGACAGGGTATTTCTATGTAGTCCTTGTGGGCCTAGTACTTTCTATGTAGCCTACATTGGCCTTGAACCTCATGGAAATCCTCCTACCTGTTTCCCAAATTCTGGGATTACAGCTCTCTGATCTAGCTAGGTATATTGGGAAGACATAAAAGATGTAGTAACAACAAATAGACACCAGGTGGCAGCAGGGACACACCAATTCTAGGCTAGGTTCCTCCTGTCTATGGGCACTGAAGATAGCACTTTCTGGTAATATTTACTTTTTACTGCTCTCTTCTTTGATGGTGGTGATGACTGAGAATGAAGGGAGAGACTCCCCTACTCTAGATGCATTGCAAACAGGCCCCAAGCAAGAGGTCGTGAAAAGACAGTTGGTACCTAAAGGCTTAATTAATAAAGAGCGTAGGCCATGGGGCTGGAGAGATGGCTCAGTGGTTAAGAGCACTGGTTGCTCTTGCAGAGGACCTGGGTTTGGTTCCCAGCACCTACATAGTGGCTAACAACCATCTGGAAGTCCAGTTCCAGGGGATAAGACACCTTCTTTTGACCTTCGTGAGCACTGAACAATACAGATGCACTTACATACATGCAGGCAATATACTCAAACACATGAAATAGAAATAATAAATTAAACAAAGAACTTAGGTCAAAGGTATTGACTATATTCATGATATCAGAATCTATGAACTTTCTGTTAAGAGACAGTTTTGCAGACAGTAAAAATCGCCAACTTCTCAGCCTTAGGATACCTGTGCCAACTACTCAGATCAGTCAATGGAGTGTGCAAGGCGCCAAAGACATCACATAAACAAAGGGATGGCCTATGTTCCAGTGAAACTTTACTTACAGAAACGTGTGTTGGGCAAAACTTGGCCCCATGGCTCGTAGCTTATTAAGTCCTACATTAAGTGACCAGAAACCTCCATCTTAATTGGTTAGCTGTGTCCCATGTACACATTTTTCTTGACTAATGACAAGTAAGTAAAAAATACACGAAGGGATAGAGAGGTGGCTCAGTGTGAAACATATCTGTCACCAAGCCTGATGATCTGAATTTGATCCCCAGAACCCACATGGTAGGAGGAGAGAATGGACTCATGCAAACGGTCTTCTCTCTCTCTCCCCCCTCCCCTCTCTCTCTGACACACACACACACACACACACACACACACACACACACACACTAAAATATAATAACAAATTTAGAACTGCATCGAGAACACCTAGTATACCTGATGCCCCAGTTTATCAACACAGAACTCTGCAGCGTGTCAGTTCCTTCCCCTAATGGCTGACTGGTCACTGCCACCATCATGTGAGAGGTGGAGAGCCAGCCCAGGAAAAGACCAGAATTCAAACTACAGCTTCTGCACCTCAAAGTAGAATAAGCAGAGCCATCATAAGGCGACCACCTGTGTGCTTGCGGGCATGGGTTGAGCAGTCCCCTCCACAGGGCCACATACTTTACTTGGGGCTCCATGTCTGGTTTTGAAATGTCCCTTCTAAAGGAACATAATTTGGCATGTGCATTTAAAATGCTTCCTCTGATGGGTCTCCCTTATTCCTCTCCTTTGCACAACACCCCTTACTTGCATCAGAACTACTAAAGTTCAGGCTGTGAGGTCAGTAAGCAGTTCCCTGGCTCCCCACTGCATTCTACCTCTCCCAAGCCATTCCAGCTTACACAGCTGAAGGCCTTCAGTACCTCTGGGGTTCTGTCGTGGGCCTGCATGAGAGTCTGTGGGGGATTTTAGGCCTCAGCATGAGTGATGTGCTTGGTCTTAAGCCTGTCTCAATGGAATCCTTCTGTCCTCTGTCCAGTAAGCATCTGGGAATTCTACCTCAGTGGCATCTATCTACCGGTCCCAGGAACGCTTGGGGATCCCTCAGCATTTGCTGACTGCATTCACTGGCCGCCTCATTATGCCCACTTAGCCTTCATGCTTGGATGAAAATTCACACTGTGACTGTAAAAGGCTCACCCGGTTCCTCTGGATTGCGTGGATGGTCTGTTCGGTTTGGGTTGGTCTCCTGGATCTTAGATAACACTGATCTCAATACTGCTTCTGCTTTTAGAGGCCTACTCACAAATTATGCTGGCTATTCCTCTGTCAATGATAATCAGTTATAGCACATGGAGGCTTGACAATGTAGCATGGACCTCGGAGTACTCATTCTTTATGACACAGCAAAAACCAGCTTTGGGAAATATCTGCACATGTGGGAAGACAGCTCAGTGGGAAAAGCCCTTGCTTTGCAAATGTGAGGAACAAAGTTTGGACTTCTAGAATCCACAGAAAGATAGACACGGTAGCAAGTCTGAAACTCAGCCTCCCTACAGCACGATGGGAGGCAGAGACCTCAGAATCCTAGAAACTGTCGGACCAGCTGTGTGTACAATGAAAAACTAGAGACCCCACTTCAGACAAGGAGGAAGACAAGGACTGACCCCCAAGGTTGTCCTCTGATCTCCACAGGCATGCTGTGGTATGCATGTGCCCACACTCACACATACATACAAACAAACACTACAATAAAAAAAGAATCTACTTTTAGATTGCTGGGGTAGGAGTCTGGAATGTGCAGTCTATGTTGCATTCACCTTTCATCCGTGTTCTTAACGCGCATCAGAAGAGGCACTGTACTCCCCTTGATTGTGGTTTTGCCTCTCTCTTCAACGTTCAGACCTGCTTTGCCTTTAATGACAGTCTGGGCTGATGCTGCAGCAGCACACGACATTTACGTCATCCAGGAGTCTGCTTCCTTGTCCATAAAGCATCTTCTTACTCCTTATGTGGCTTTCTACCTTAAGGTCCATTTTGTTTGCCTCTAAAGTTCTGCTTTGCTCGTTATTAGCATTTGCCTTGTGTCTTTTCAAATCTTCCTCTTCCTTGGCAGAGGTATTGTTTTATTGTTATACTTCTGTTCTTTACTAGATATTAAAAGGCATCCTCATTTTTGCAAACTCACATATATTTTTAAAATGCATTTATTTTTATGTGTATGAGTGTTCTGCCTACAAGTATGTAAGTGTACCCATGTTGTACAATGCCTGTGGAGGCTTGAAGAAGGCATTAGATCCCTGGTAACTGGAGTTATGGATGGTTATTAGCTGCTGTGTGAGTGCTGGGAATCAAACTGCAGTTGCAAGAGCAGTCAGTGCTCTTAACCTCTGAGCCATCTCTCCAACCTAATCTCAAAAACTTTAATAAATCTTTTATTTTAGATAAACTTTAGCTATCAAAAAAAAAAAAACTCAGCACAGACAGTTCCTGTATACTCTGTACCCAGTTCCCCAGAGCTTCTCTCTGTGTGTGTGTGTGTGTGTGTGTGTGTGTGTGTGTGTGTGTGTGTGTGTGTGTATCTGCTCACCGGCACATGCATGTATTGTGTGCAGAAGCTGATTTCAGGTATCATCCTCAATTGCTCTACACCTTATTTTTTTTCAGACAGAGTCCCTTATCTAACCTACAGCTCCAAGTTTTGACTAGCCCGGCTGGCCAGGATCCTTCTCTCTAGTCCTCCATTTTAAGATTACAGGTCATGCCACCAGGCCCCGCTTTTTACATGGGGGCTTGGGATCTGAACTCAGTTGCCACACTTGCAAAGCAAGCCTGTTACTCACTGAGCCATCTCTTTAACCCTTCAGCTCCCCAAGTCTTTTTTTAAGATTTCATTTTTATTTTTACGTGTATGGCTGTTTTGCTGGCATGTATGTAAATGTACCATGTGCATGCCTGGTGCCTGCAGAGGCCAGAAGAGGGCAGTGGATCCCCTGGAACTGGAGTGATAGATGATTGTTAGTCACCATATAGGTGCTGGGAACTGAACCTGGGTTCTCTGGAAGAGCAGTAAGTGCTTTTAACTGCTGAGTTATCTCCCTAGCCCCAACTCCCAAATTCTTAACATCGACATATAATAATGGTACATTTGTCTCCAATGAGGAATGGACACTGACACATTACTATTAACTACTCTGTAGAGAAGACTTAGATTTTGCTAGCTTCTGCTAATGTCCCCAGGATCCCAGTCAGGACAGCACCTTACATGCAGTCTCTTTGGCATGATCTGGGCTGGGTCTGGGTTGGTTCCTGATTTTCACGACATGGTGTTGAGGAGGCTGGTCCAGGGGAGCTTGACATCTCCTCAGATGGATTGTTACTCCTCTAGTTTTGCAGATGTGATTTTCCTCAGCAGTAATGCTTTCTTACCTGATTTGGTCTCTATTTAATTTGTTACCTTAGTGTAATCTTATCTATACTAAGCATCTGCCTCTAGTATTTGGGGTACCTGGTTAGTGGTAGAACTCTTCAGTCTAATCTTTATGCTTGTTTCCACAGAAGCCTGAACAGTATTTATATCCTAGACCCATTTTAAAAACATTTCTTTATTTGGCGTTTCTTGGGACAAGAGATAAAGTATAGGGATTTGTACTCAATGGCCCTGTGCAATGCAGATCTGAGGTTCTGGTAGCTCACAGATCATTTTCTTTACTTTATCCCCCTGCTCTCCATCCCAGATCCTGGAGAGATGGCACATTATTTGTGAAAGTTCCTGGACCCGTGGGAGAGCTTTATAGTCCCTTTATAAAGAGGAAAGATCTCCTATTCCTGGTCTCTTGGCAAGTCTGCACATACTCCAGCAAGACAAGACCCTGGAACTGCAGCCCCTTGAGCCTCTCTGAGGGAGTCAGGCCACGTTTCCCCTTTACGTGAGGATCTGCTGTTACTCCTCAGATACAATCTTTGCTCTTTGGTTCCTTTGCAATGAGCATCCATGTCAGCTGAATGTATCATGATGCCGGGGACAGGTTTTGAGCTTCTTAGAAGAGTTTCATCACACGAATTGTGTCTCCACAGAAGGTGATACAGCGTGAGGCACGTAGCATGCCCACTGAAGAGTGGGTGGATGAATGAGAGAATGAATGACTGAGTAGAGATCAAGGGAGCTCAGAAGAGACTTAACATCCACAGCCTCCACTGGACCCTAAACAAAGCACTGGTTGAGTTCAGGAGACTCAGAACACACAGGGAGCAGGTACAGAGCCCCCTTGTCTAGTGCAAGAACTCATAGACACCCTACCTGTGGTGGTTCGAAAGAAGCCCAAAGACTTCAAGTATTTGGACATTTTGTCCCCAGTTAGTGTTGCTGTTCTGGGAGATCTTAGGAAGTGTGGCCTTGCTGGCCAAAGCATGTCACTGGAAGTTGACTTTGAGAGTTCTTAAGCCTCACCAGATTTCCAGTCGTTCTCTGCTTCCTCTGCCTGCTTGAAGATGTGATGCCTTCTCTTTCTACTACAGCCACCTCTTGCCACCGCCCCTCCCTACCACGATGGACTCTGATTCCTCTGGAACTAAACTCTTCTTTTTATAAGTTCCCTTGGTCACAGTGTTTTATCACAGCAATATAAAAGTAACTAATACACCCCGCACCCCGCCCCTGCCTGCCTCATGCTGCCCCGTGTAACCCTGGAGACATCACACTTTCACAACAACTCATTTTACAGACACCATCACACTTTTACAACAACTCATTTCACAGACACCTGTGTTCATTGTCGTTAGTTGATGCCTCTCCTAACAAGTCAGGGAGGAACTAGCATAATTTACCATGCACAAGTTGTAGGCACTGATCCCAGACAAGCCCCTGCCATGGTGTATGGAAGCTCCTGCAGACCTTCTCCTGTAACCCCTCATTTTTCTGGACTCCACACTGGCTCCAAAGCCCCACTGCAAGAAGATGTCTAGAAGCCACAACTTTTGAGCTCACTATATAAACATGCATCACACAGGCCTGACCATGGGTTGGGCTTCCATGGCCTAGAGGATCAGAGCACTGTCTGCTCAGCACACAGTTCATCAAATTCTTTCCCCTGTGGCAGCTGGAGGGGGTTCTCACTTGCCACTATCCTGGTCCCTCTCGTCTCACAAAAGCCTATATGTAGCTTGAGGAGAAAGCTAACACGCCTTGCGTAGGGGCCACTCTGCGTTTACTGCTCAAGAGAAAGACCTTCCAGGTAACTGAGGGAAGAAGCTGAACGGTAAACTTCCTGTGGGTTTTCAAGTGGGCAGAGGATCTGAAGTTGGGAGTTGTTCTCCCCCATTTCTTGTCTACAGACCCTCAATACCATGCCATTACAGTAGTCATGGTGGTAGTGGATCTTCAACACCTCTGTCCTCTGTCTATCACAGTGGAGTGGTCTGGGGGGCACCTAGGAAGCCCCCAGTGGTGCCAACGTAGCGGGGGCTGTTCATGCAGCGGAAAACGTGGAGGCCTGTGGCTCCAACCCCACCTGGAGGATCCTGTAGAGGGTAATATAACTCAAAGAGGATCGGTTGGGTTCAGGGAAGGACAGAAAGTGTTGGAAACGCTCTGCTCTGTCTCCTTCAGAAATGTTCCCAAAGACTAGCGACAGAGCAGGTGACAGCAGAGAGGGAGATTAGAGTTGACACTGAGATGCCACAGGGGGCATGGTGCCGCAGACAGAGCCTGGCCTACGAGTGCGGTGCCTGGGGCATGGCTGTCACTTGTAGGCACCGACCTCTTAGGGTACATGTGTTTTCCTATGTTCTGGGAGAGCCTGGCCTTTGAATGTTTGTAAGACAGCCCCTTAGGGCTCTCCGCCCAGGGACACTGCCTGACCCTGGAGTTCTCATGGTCTGATGAAGATTGAAATGGCTGTGTCAAGGGGTAGAGAGCCAAGTGTGCCCTCCCCTAGTCTGTTTGAGCAGAGCAGTCTATGGGGTGTCATGAGTCATCATTAGCCCTTGTCTTTGGTGACATTTCTTATATTCTAAAGGCCCTTCCTTCCGCCATCTACCCTCTTATTTGATTTTTACAAAAGGCACTGCTTTTACCATAATGAAGAAATCATGATAATGACTGGGAGTCCAAGAGACAGATGGACAGTTTAGAACAGGACACATTTCAGCCTAGAGCACAGCAATCCCTAATGCATGATCAGGACTCCAAGGAGCAAACACCCCTCCTAATACACAGGTTTAGAATTCAGTGCCCACGGCGAGTGCATTTAACCTGCAGAACTCCATTTCCTCTGGGGACACAGATGCAAAGGGGATGGAGACTCAGCCTTCACGGAGCGGAAAGAGGCCTCATGCAAAGACGCGAAAGGGTTGATGAGAGAGATCTGCTCCCGACACTCCTGGCTGCAGACACGGGACTGTCACCACAGGAGGGTACACGTGTGGGGCAGGAAGCAGAAGCGTTCTGGATTTCATAGTCTGAAGGCAATGTGAAGAGCTAGGTGCCCCGAACCATCTGACCTGAAGTGTGTGTGTGTGTGTGTGTGTGTGTGTGTGTGTGCGTGTGTGTAGCATACACACACGTGGGCTACAGAACTCCAGATGTTATTCCCCAGCTGTAGTTGTTATTGATGTTGTTACTGTGCTGGGACAGGGTCTCTTACCTGATTAGGCGAGGCTGGCTGGACAGCTAGGCCAGGGACCCTCCTGTCTCCGCCTCCTGTGCCAGGATCACAACTGTGCACCATCACGTCTAGCTTTATTTTCTTGCCTGCATATTCTGGGGATGGAACTCAGGTCCTCAAGCTTGCATAGCAAGTACTTTACCAACTGAGCCCTTAAACTCTGTTCTTGACTCCGTGTGAATCCAGGTGCTTTTAGACAGTATGTGTGTGTTGAGTTCCCTTCAGGGCTTGCCATTCCGGCTGTTGTCACCCATTCTCCCTATTTGTCCTTGTCCCCCCATTCTACCAGAGGCAGCTGAGTTTGTGACCCTTGGATGGAAGGTTACATCTTATAGTCATCTTGGATTTGTGGGCCTGGGCCATGTGGACCGCATGGATGGACCGCATGGGTGGACCATAGAGCTCACCTCCATAACGCTTACAGGACATCATGTGATCTCACAACTGTACTCTTCCCAAGGCCCTGCTCGACTTGGTGGAAGTAAATGGGAGGAAGAATTTACCAGTGCTGATGGTCAACAGGAGAGGAAAAGGGAAATGTGGAGGATGACAGTGGGTTCAGCTTGGTTACAGGATGTAAGCTGGTGGCACAGGGTCCATAGAACAGAGATGGTGACAGTAAGATCAACTAGGAAATGCTGAGTGTGGAGACCCTGAGACAGCTGTGCAGAGGTGACTGGGAAGCAGCAGCCCCACAGGAACAGCTCAAGCTTAGGCTGGAGATGGGTGTGGGTGGCAGGCAGATGGAACAGGTCACGGGAATGTTGCCCGGGGAGTGTGTATGAAAGAATGTTCCAGGGACAGATCCCCGGGGACAGTGGCATTTAGGAATCAGTCATTGGATAAGAGATGGGCAAAGGCCCTCTAGGAAGCAGGTCTAAAAGGAGGGAACAAGAGAAGCCTAATAACAAGAGAAAAAGGAAGGAGCTGCTTTGAGGATCGATTGTTGCCTTTGTTGTAACCATCTTTCTTGGTCTTTGCAGATTCCACATGCTTGGAGTACCACATCTAATTAGACCTTGGTTTCATTTCCAAAATGGTTACCCATTAGATAGCACCTATGAGAATGCTAGGCCTGCTTATGTGACTGAGTACCCCGTTCAGGTATGAACTTCCCCTGACCTCATCATTCATGTTGCCATGGGGCTGAGGGTGCTTAGCAGCCGTGTACCAGCAGCTGATCCAGGTATCAATCCAAAGGTAAATCCAAAGACCATGGGGTGCAAGGGCCATGCCCTAGGCTCCAGGAGCTGGCTTACCTGGCGCTCTCAAAGGTGGCAGATGCTGTTTTTTCTATAGCCCCAAATCCAACTCCAACAGCAAGACCCTCTGAAATAGACACAAGATACAAGGGATTAGGAACTGCTTCCCCATGAGGCACACTGTGTCAGGTAGGTGCTTTAGGCTCCAAGTAACAGAAGATCAACATAACAGCAGCATTGTTTAACTAGGCTCAAAAACTCCAGGCCACCACATTTGGTGTGGGTGTGTGTGTGTGTGTGTGTGTGTGTGTGAGAGAGAGAGAGAGAGACAGAGAGACAGACAGACAGACAGACAGACATGGCTAAAACCGACAACATGATGGAATTTAGACTCACCATGGAAACAGATCTCTGGGCAAATCTGTGAGGGATTACTTAGATTAGGTTAACCCACGTGGGAAGACCCTAAATGTGGGCAACACTTTCCCATGGACTGGCGTCCCAGGCTGAATAAAAGGAGAAGGTGATCTGAGCACCAGCCCTTGTCTTCCTCTTCTTCCCAGCTGTAGGTACAATGCGACCCGCAGCCTTGGGCTCCTGCTGCCCTGCTGTCCCCATCAAGATGAACTAGTTCTTGGACTATGTCCATAATAAAAGAAAGTGGAAAGGCAAAACCTTTCCTTTATCAAATCTGTCTTACAACTTGGGAAGCCAAGCCTTCCTGCCACACCTCGATTTTAGCCCCTGGGCCAGTGAAGAACACTGCCACTGGAAGCAGACCGGAAGAGGAAAGGTAAAGATCTTTTGATCTTTAAGCAGGAAGGAAAATTACCAGTGCTTATCTGGGTCAAGATCAAGGGCTTCTTGGGCCACAGTGGACGTTTTTAAAAATTTATTTTTATGTTATGTGTGAGTGTTTTTCCTGCATGTATGTAAGTGCACCATGCACATGCAATGCATGTAGGCCAGAAGAGGGCATCAGATCGCTGGAAACTAGTTATAGACTGTTGTTAGCTACTACGTGGGTGTTGAGAAAGGAGGCCATGTGTTCTGGAAGAGCAGTCAGTGCTATTAAGGGCTGAGGATCTCTGCAGCCCCAACCCAGTGGAGCTTTTTCATGAAGAAGGCAGAATCTACTGATTGAGAGGAGTTTGTATGTGCTCATGATTCACCATTCAGATGACCTGCTTCCTTCTTTGTGTCTTGTTCAGTCGCGACATAGGAACTGAATGACTAAGCCTAGAGGCCCTCGGAGACAGGCGAGGAAGAGCAAGCTCACCTGAGGCCCAGTACAATTCAGTAAGAGACCACTGTGGGGTTTGGAGTCCAAAGAGCCTGCTGTCAAAGAATAAATGGTTCCTTAGGGCCTCATTTTACCCTCTGTGCCTGCTCTCCTGTGGGGGTCTTACGCAGTACCTGCGTCACCCTAAGCTGCTGGTTGAGAATTTGGGATTCTGATTTCTTACCAAGTATCTTCCCAACTCTGGATACAGAGTTCTAGGGCTTTCCAAGAAAAGGAATCTGAGTTCCCGGCTGATATGATGCTTGGGCCATTTCTAGTTTCCAAAGACACAGATTTGGAGGGGGAGGGATTCCTTCTAAGACCAGACAGGAACATGGAGGCTCCTTAGTCCTGTGTCCCAGCATGCACAGCACACCTGACGGTGGTCCAGGAAGAGGCTGTCCTAACACCCCTCCATCGAGCTCTGAGGTGGAAGAGGTCAGCTAAGTCAAGAGTGTCAGAACCACCAGTCCATTCCAAGACAAAGATTTTGGTTCCTTCTTTTGGTTCCTTCTACTGATAGAGATGGAATCCTGGGTCCTATCAGGCAAGACAAGCCCTCTGCCAATGAGTTATGCTTCTACTCCTCAAAACTGAGTTTTTAGAACTTCATTTTAATTTGTTTTTGAGGTACCTGTTCATCTGCTGGTCCCCACTTGACAAGTGTCTCTTCCAGGATGACAATGGGTTCCCACTAGGATCTTTTTTCAAAATCTTCATCTCTCTAGAGTTCTGGCAGCCTTTTCCATGCTTGGTTTATACGTGAATTACAGGCAGGGACTGTCATCTCCTGAATCCCGGACATAGAGAGCAAGAGTGACAGGATGCTGGCCTGGAAGCCCAGGTGACTTCTGGTTCTGAGAACCAGGGCCTTTGGTCTCTATACCTGTCTGTTCTTTCTCTTCTCCTGAAATTCCCACCCGGAGTAAAAGCTATAGTTCTGGGATGGAGAGATGGCTCAGCGGTTAAGAGCCATTGGCTATTCTTGCAGAAGAACTAGGGTTTAAATCCCAGCACTCATATGGTGGCTAACAATCATCTGTAACTCCAGTTCCGCAGGATTCAACGCCCTCTTCTGATGTCTGTGGGTACTGCATGACATGAGTGCACTAACATACATATACATGCAGGCGATACACCCACACACATAAAATAATTTTTTTTTAAAAAAAGCTACAACTCCAGGAAGAGTTTTGTTATGTTCAGTATTTGAAGATCTGCTTGATGTATCTGACTGGCTTCCAGACAGGGTAGGCAGGAAAAAGTCTCCCACATTAGTGTCTGATGCTAGGAAGGGAGGAGGTCAAGGCAAGCCATGGTAGGGAAGACCGAGGTTCTGGGCAGCCTTGCCATGAGGAAGAGGGGGCCTCTTTCAGCACACAGCTGCCCACGCTCATGCCCACGAGGAGACAAGGAGGGCATCTGAGCTGTTGTCCCAAACTACCTTTACACACCGCCATGATCTGCACCCCCAACCCAGTCCCCTGAATAACAGTAGATCTCCAGGACAAACATCTCCCCCGGGATCTCTTGGCCAGCTGGGGACAGGTGTTAAAAGGTGGGGAGCACTGAGACTTTTTACTGACCCCAGACCTGGATATTTCCCTATGGGGGAAAAACTGCTCTTTTAAGTCATAAACAACAGCTGTTTAGTTCTTTTGTTAATGGGTTTTCTCTAATTAGTCATTTTAATGTAAATCATAGAGCAGCCCTGAGCAAGGGGATGTAAGTTAATTAGCAAAATAACACAAGCAGGCTTAGCAGCACAGCTCCAGCACTGTGACATATGCACGCACACAGCAGCTTCCATATGGGACAAAGGACCTAGTGCAAAGTGACCCAGCTGTGGAGGGGGGCGGTCGGGGTGAGCCTGTTTCCCTCTGTTCCATTCCCAGCCTGTCCTTCCATATTGTTTGCTACCGGGGTTCATGGCTTTTCCCTGGATGTGATGTGACCCTATGGGCAGCAAGCACTGGCTTCTGCAGCTCTCTTCTCTGCAGAAGTGCAAGGCAGGATGAAAACCTCCACCGCCCTGACCACAAAGGAACTTTCTGTGATGGCTTCCAAAGGGTCAGGCCCTTCCTTTCTGTTCTCCTGTAGAAGGGAGCCACCACACACTGCCTCAGAAGCATGGAGCTGGCCTTGAAGGTGGCTATGACGGACTCAGGTCCCCAATGGATGGAGCAATTGAACGAGGTCATGGGGGACAGGGAGAAGGTTTTGCTGTCATGCTCACACATGGGAATTGCTGTTGGGAGTTAAATGAGTGAAATGCTAAGACAAATTACACTCACAGAAAGAACATAAATTAAAAGTGTATGGGGGGGTGGTAGAAGGAACCCACCAGGGAAGGGAGATGGAGTTAAAATGCTGACCCCCAAACTCCTACCCCAGGTGTTCCACCAAAAGCTCAAATGAGGAAGGTAATTAAAACAAGACAAGCATGTGCTTGGAATAGCATTAGTAAGCTCCTGACATTAGCTCAGATGCAAAGAGGCTGGCTGGTGGTATGGGAGTCACATTCAGGACAAGCTGAAACTGTCACATCCACCATAACTTGTCCCCAGAGTCAGGACAAAGCTGCCCATCCCCTGCCACTGCCCCGTCCTTCCTGTATCTCCATCTTTCCATGGCCTCCATGGAGGAAAGAGTAACACAGGGCCTTTTACCATGACAGACCCAAGCTCTGACTCTTCTCTGTTACTTACGATTCTTGCAGAAATGGATGGAGAGCGACATGGCTGCGCTCACAGGGTGATTGTGTTAAATACAACATGCCTGATGTATGGAGCAGACCTCTCGATGCTGATACTGTGCAGGGACCATCCTGGACACCTTAAGAGTTGAAGCCTGACTTTTACCAACTAGATGCCAGTAGTGACAGGTAAAATGTCTCTAGAAATTGCCAGAAGACTTGTGGGGTTGCTTAGAGTTGGCCAAAATTCACTAGGGTTCATAACCAGAGCCTGGACCATGAGAGATAATCCACTTCCTCTTCCTCTTCCAGTGAGTGACACCTACAACTGAAGGTCAGAGGACCCCAGAACACCAATTAGTGTCTACGCAAATGGTGGAAAAGTAACGGACGGCAAACAAGTGTTTGCTCTTCCCACTGAAGGCCCACCAGCTCAAGTCTTTCTTGCCAGTTTCCCAAAGACCAACATCTATGTGACTTCAACTTTGACAGATGCTTTAGTCTATGGGATTCTATAACAAAACACCATGGACTGAGTAGTCTACGAATAAAGGTTTATGTCTCATAGCTCTGGGGTCTGGGAAGTCCAAGCTCAAGACAACAATGTCCGGAGGATCATTTTCTGGTTTAGATATGGAGCGTGATAGGTTCTCATGTGGTGGACAGGGCCAGGAGTTTCTCTCTTGAGGCACCACTCATGAAGACTCCATTCTGAAGACATCATCATCCCCACGCCCAAACCCCCAGACTCTGCCTCCCAAAGCATCACACTGGGGGTCAAGATGTCACTATAGAAATTTTGGAGGGACTAATACATTTGAACCACAGCCGCCATCATTCATGGAGGTCGGCAGGGGTGGATGGGAAGGAATGCCATCAGGTGAATGGAGACGCACTGCCATATAGATTCATCCATCTCCCCTACCGGGACAGAGCCAGCTTCCTCAGAGCCACCATAAGAAGGCTTTCTCCTCTTGCCTGGTTGTGTTCCCTGCGGTGTGGAATCAGGTACCAGACAGTCTCTGCATGGTGAGGCTTCTGAAGTAGGATGGGGTTGTCCTAGGGTGATGGGACCATGGTTGGGGACCACGGGGGTCATTTCTCACCCTCTGGACTTTATGCAGCTCAGGAATACAGTGCCCTTGTGTAGCTGTCCACGGGGACAGCTCCGGGGCTCAGGGCTCACTGAGGGCTCCGTGTCTCCCCTGTGTGCTGCTGTGAGGTCACAGTCCTCCAGATCTCCTCACTGGGTGCTATCCATTCTCCATTGGGCCTCTGGTTTAAGCATGCATGATGTCAGTTCTAGAAGTCATGGCCAAATGCAGTCCGGAAAATGTCAACACAAAGGCCACGCAGGAAATGAGGGGAGAGGCTGGTGTTTCCTCCTGGGTCTGAGAACCTTTAAAACTAAGGCAGCAGCTAACATTTCCTGGAGTGGCTTCATAAATATTAAACACTGCCACCACCAGCAACATTACCACTGCTATAGACAACAACGACAGGCCCCAAGGGTGGACGGATGACGTGAAACGGACAGGCTGAGTCATTTCCAAGTCCACTGAGGATGCAGAAAGAGAAAAACGAGTTAAACTGTGCCCAGAGGTTTCAGACCAAGAAAAAAGAATTATCCTGAAGGAGAAAGGCTTTGGAACCTATGACTAAATCACTGAAGTCAAGTCAAGGGTCCTACCCTTCCCCAGCTGGGGAGGGGCTTTGAAGGAGATGAACTTTTACCCTGTGGGGCTGACTCGATGGACACAGAAGAATACAAGCAGGCAGAATGGGAAGGGGAGCCTCATAATGTCCCTTCCAGCTCACTGGTACAGCAATGCGGGCTCAGGGTCAACAAGCCCCAATCTCCACTTACATGTCTAGGTTTTCATTGAATGAGTCACACATTAAAAGACAGAAAACTAACTAACCTCGACGGACTATCCTTTGTGGCAAGGGGCTTCAGAGCTTGTTTCTGGGGACAGAGGGACAGCCACCTGCAGTTGCACCCAGGAGCCTCTGGGGAGTGTAGGTAAGCTCAGCTTGGACTCCTCCTCTGTCCCTGTCTGTCTGGGATGATCACTAAGCTCATGAGAGGAGCGGCCTGCTAGGCCAGGGGGCAGAGTCACATACCTCTACAAGGGAGCTCTGGGTCCTGGGCTGAACAAGAGAGCAGACAGAACCAGCTGCAGCACATGGGGGCAAGGCTACTGTTTCCAGCTGCCTCGCTCTCTTCTGGGAAGTCTGTCTGTCTGGCGGTATACTGATAACCCTACCTAGTCTGTCCATGGCCCCAGATATCTAACAGGAAGCTAAAGGAGGTGAGCAGGACTCTGACCATACTAAAATCTTGGAACCAGATATTCCCAGATGCCTGGGAATCATAGGGAGCCTGACAAAGGCCAGAAAGGGAATGATGATTTGGGAGTTATGTTCTTGTGTAAATAGTCTGACTCAGCTTTTCTAGTGTGGATTGCTAGGCCTGGTGCTCATAATGGATAAGGTTAAGTGTTGAGAGACACGAAGAGTTGAATTCGAAGAAAGCTGAATTGCAACTCAGTTGTGTTGTGTTGTGTGTGTGCGCGTGCGCGCATATGTGTACACATGTTTGTGCGTGTATGTGTGCTGAGTTGGAGGACAATCTTGGCTATTGGTTTTCAGGTGCTGTCACCTGCTTTTTAAGACAGAATCTTTCATTGACCTGGAATTTGACACGGTGGCTAAGCTGGCTGGCCAGTGAGCTTCACGGACCTGTGTGCCTCTGTCTCCTCGGTGTGGGACGATAAAGGGAACGCCTCCACACCCGGCTTTTTGATGTGGGTTCTGGGGGTAGAACTCAGGTCCTCATAATTGTAAGGCAAGCACTGTATAAAATGAGTCACTCCCAGGCCTTAATTCAAATTTTTATCAATAAAGCTACCTTAAAGTTTACTAAGAGAGGTTGGCAACTGGAAATACCCTAACACAAATCTCCTGTAATTAAAATAAACACTTCCTAAGTACTGTTGGCAAAGGTGCCTTTCTGGCACATTCTATTGTCTCAGGAAGTGCTATTGGCAAAGGTGCTTTTCTGGCACATTCTGTTGTTTCAAGATGAGCCCTACCTGCCTGGTGATGGGCCCTAAAACTGCTGTTCTCCAGGCTCCAAAGCCCACTGATGATGAAGGTAACATCAGCAGAGCGTGGCAGCAGCCCTGCCCCACAGGCACAAAGAACTGACAACAGGCCTCTTCTTCAAGCAACTCAGAAGGAGCTGGTTAAACACCCACATCCAGAGTCAATTTCAATTTGCTTTGACTTGCAACAACCAGACAAAGATAGAGCCGATCCCTGCATTCTCATGGAGGATGAATGTCTTTGCTAGTTCAGATGTTGAGTGCCCCAATGACCCAGTCCTGCCTCATGCCTAGACTCTTGACTCAGACCAAAGTGACTCACCTTGGGCCACACTTGGGTTTGCGCTGGGCCCACAGTGCACAGGGACAGAGGTAGATGTGGCAGTGGGGCCAGGCAGGGTACCATGGTGTGGTCCTCAGGTCTGTCTGCCCAGTGCAGCCCAAGTCCTACACAGCTTAAAGGTCAAGAGATAGGTGGGGAGAAGGAGCAGATCCAGGGGTTCTGACTCAGGAGGCGCACCACACTGCAGGGAGAGAGTCCACGGTGACGCGACTTCCTAAATGTGTGTACCCACAGGAGAGTGCTGCTGCTGGCTCTAGTCAGAAAAGCTTTTCTGTAGTGGGTGACGCTAAGGCAGAGATTCACAACTGATCAGAGTGCTGAGAATAAGTGACTATTGAGTGATGGGCCCCAATAAGGCATCTAAGTCACCTTCTCCAAGACCCAGAGAACTCATGGAAGAGGGACAGAAGACTGGGGAGATGTACGACGCCATCTTCTAGGTACACTATGGCCTTGACAATCGTGTACACACAGCAGCTGTGACTACCTTAGAAGACCTGTACACATGCTCAGGCACACAAATACATACGCACGGGCACACACACGCTACAGGCATACACAGGCACACATGCATGTGCACTCACAGAGGCATACACACACATACACATAGAGGCAAATACACATGCACACACACACGCATGCACAAGCACATGTATACATACACAAGGCCTAGGGGGTCTGAGGGGGACTAGTTGAGAAGAAAGGGGTAAGAGTAGGAGAGGGATAAGAGAAGGCGATGGGAGTCGACGTCCTCACAGTGCCTTCTATGCATCAAAATAAGCAAACAACAAAGACAAAACCCTAACCTCAGGATTCCCTGTGTGTTGCCCGGCCAGGGTTACTATGAAATCCTCATGTCCTTTGGAGAGGGGAGGGAAGAACTCATCTTTTTATTCTGCTCTACCTAGGAATTAGGTGACAAAGTCACCCAGTTCCCTGACTACTCTTATTACATTTATTTATTTGTGTTTATATGTTTGGGCACATGTGTGCCCCTGCACATGTGTGGGGACAGAGAATAACTTGCTGGTGAGTTGGTTCTTTCCTTCGCCCTTGTGGGTTCTGGGGATTGAAGGTCAGAGCTTGGCCAATGCACATCTCATATACGGCACCTCCTGGTGGCAGTGTGAGGAATAACTAATTGACTGTAGGACATACTGGAACAGGGGAGCTTATTTATGTTTCTGTATTTCCTGTGATTTTGGATAAAGAAAATGAGAAGAAAGAATTTGTTTTTAACCTCCTCGGAGGACTTCTGAATAAAATTAGACCCTGGCAGTTCTTTCAGGATGATGAATAACCTAAGATGCAGGTTCGTTTATCACTCCCTGGATTTGACTTGCACCAAAAGCATTTCTAAAACACCAGCCAGAAAAATAGTCTGCAGCCTCAGTCACAATTCTGCACTTCTACCTCAAAGGCAGATAGCATCCCACAATGTGTTTTGGGGTAAGGGCACTCTGTTTTTCTTATAAGGGCAGTATCTCATCAGGAGGTTAAGAGAAGGAAAAAGTAACCTCTTGCCTTCTACAACTCAGTTCAGCAAGTGGTGGTGCCAGGTACCAGGTACCAGCTGGCCCTCTCCTCGTGGTGGCCCTATGTGGCTGTGATCAGGTTGGTTGTGCCAAGATGAAGTCTAAGAGACATGTGTAATGATGTCATCTCAAGGTTTAAAAGAAACTGACAGGTCACAATGGGATGGAGATGGTTTCTGATCTGTTGAGTTGGAAGTTGTCTAGAGCATGGACAACTTTCCCCAGGGAACTGTGGGGGAAAGGCCAGAACTCAGAGAGCCGTCCTGGCCCCACTGACGCTCAGTCCTGCCAACAACCTGGGCCCTCGGGTGAGCCCTGGAGAGACAGGGCACTGGAGCTGTCGTCTGATGCCCTGGGTCACATTCCGTCCAGTCTCCTGGCTCCTCCCCTGAATGTCCTCTGTTCAGACCCTCATCGGCCATCTCAAACACCTGGACCATCCTCTCTACACAGCTGTACCCTGCCTTCCCAGTGTGACTTGAGACGGGGACATAAAGACGGCTTCATTTGACATCCTCATTTAAAACTAAAAAGGGGTCCATTTAAATTACACAACAATATTTTTAACCCAAACAAAACATCACATGGAATAAAACCTCAGAGGTCAGAGCGTCTAGCGTCCTTTGTCCCCACCCTTCACTCTCAGCTCTTCCCAGTTTACTTTCACGCTTTAGACATTTGACTTACAATTCTCTGAGCCATGACATAGAACTTTAAAGACATATCCATCTGTTTTATTTGTGTATGTGTCTGTGTGTTGGCGTATGCACACATACTTGGGGGAGGGGAGTCATGCCTGTACGCCATGATGTATCACTCTCCATCTAGTCCATTGAGGCAGGGTCTCTCCGTCATCTCAGTCATGCTAGAAACCACAAGCCCCAGTGATCCTGTGTTTGCTTCCCTTAGAGTTTGGGTTACAGGTGTGCATGGGATGCCCGGCTTATTACATGGGAGCTGGGATCTGACCACCGGTCTTTTTTTCTACTTCTGCTTCCTTCCCTGTTCACTCCATAGCCATAGTATAAGCCATCTACACTTAAAACACTAGTAATAACAGTAGTAAACTTCAAGAGCTCTTTCTTATGTTCTGATGATTCCTTTTTCATCATGGCCAATTCTTGCTTTATGGGTATGATAAACATCCCCTTGAAGATCCATCAGAACATATTCCTTACAACATTTTTACAACCTACTCTTTTTTTTCCTGGGTCATCTGTTCTTTGGGGGTAGACTGGTTCTGGCTTTCTTCAGTGTCCGATGGCACTGAACCCTTCTGAAACAGGCTGAAAGACACAAGGTTAACTGGGAGAAAGAATGGACAACTTCCATAGTCACACAAGTCTGTTTCTTTAACAGACTTTCCCAATAAATCTGGAATTTCATTTCAAGAGATCGTGGCCTCAGTTTGGCAGTGGGTTATTGAAAATGAGGGAGAAGCAACGGGAAGACAAGAACGTGGAGTAACAAGGTTAAATGTCATCGACTTGAGGTCAAGACACTACAGTGGTGCTGAAAATGATTGAGTAGTACACCTGTCCTCTGGGCGGCTTCCTAAACGAGACACGGGAGTGATGGACAGCAGCCACAAGGTCCTGTGCCAGGTGCAGCAGGGCATAGCTCCCCTCTGGGACAGCCCAACTTATTCACAGAAGAGTGGGTCAGGGAGGGAGTGGAGGGGACCCGGTGTGGGTATGAGCTTATACACAAAGGATGTAGTGGCATCAGGAGGAAAAAGACGTGCGCACAGATGAGCATTCACACACAGCCGTGGGGAGGGAAAGGGAGAATGCACAAGTGTGGGCCAGCACACAGGCAGACACAGCGATGATGTGAGCAGAAGAGTGTGCAGGGGCTAGTGAGATGGCTCAATAGGTAAAGGTGTTTGCCAGTCAAGCCTAGGGACCCAAGTTCGATCCCTGAAACCCATGTAAAGGTGGGAGGAGAGAACCAACTCCACAAAGTTGTCCTCTGGCTTCCACATGTGCCAAGGCATGCGTGTGCCTGCGAGGTCTGGGTTTGAGAGACGCAGCAGGCAAATGAACCAGAGTGCTGGGAGTTATAACAGGGTCGGTTTATTAAGGGCACAGGACTGGCTTCCTGGTCGGGAAAAGAGAAGACCAGCTGGGACTAGCTTCTCTGCATCAGGAGTGGAGAAATGCTAGCCCTCCTGGGGCTACCCTCCCCAAGGAGATGGGGGAGACTATCCCCCTCATCTTGGGGGCTTGGGCTGGCATGCCCGGCTCCAGATCTGGATGGAGAAGCTCCCTCAGGGAGAGTGCAAGAGGCTAACTCCCCAGGAGAGAGATAAGCCATAAGCTCTCACCTAGGTAGTCAGTAGGCCTTTTTATAGGGAGGTTCCCATGACATCTGATTGATGTTTAAGGGAGATTGTAAAACTTTTGGCCAGGAAGCAATCCCCTTTCACAGATCTCTGGGCATATCTATGGAGGATTACCTTGACCATTACTTGATGGAGGAAGACTCGGACAGTTGTAGGCAACACCATTTCCTAGGTGGGGCATCCTGAACTGTACAGAACAGGAGAAAGCTAGAGACCGCAGCAAGCAGACTGCACGAGTGCGTTCCCATCTCGACTGCGGAGGTTAGAAGTGAGCTGCTTGAGTTCCTGCCCAACTGCCCCTCAATCACAGACCATAACCTGGATTTGTAGCTGAATAAATCTTTTCCTCCCCTAAGTTGCTTTTGGTCAAGGTGTGTTATCACAACAACAGAAATGAAGCTAGAACACAGAGTAAGCAGTGTTAATAAAGATGCAGCTGAGAGGGGGCTGGAGAGATGGCTCAGCGGCTAAGATCCCTGACTGCTCCTGCAGAGGACCTGGGTGTGGTCTCAGCATCCACATGGTGGCTAACGACCATCTGTAACTCCAGTTCTAGTGATTCTGATGCCCATTTTGGCCTCTGTGGGCACTGCACACATAGATGCACTTCCATACATGCAGGCAAAAGACTCACATATATAATAGATACATAAAAAATACATCTTAAAAGATGCAAATGACAGTCAAATGGATGAAGGGTAAAAGGCAACAGCGTCAGGAAGCCAGCGGGGGCAACAGAGGGATGGGACAGAAGCATACCAGGAGCAGACAATGAGAAAGATGCTGGTAGACAGGCACCTTCGACAAACGGGCAGTGACAGTCAGCTGAACAAAGGACCACCCAGAAAACAGCCATGGAGACAATCTCACATGTCACTGCAAAATGTTGGAAAGTTAAAGTCCAGTGTAAATGCCAAAGATGAACACAATGTGCATCTCAGCCACTCTGAGCCCGAAGGGCTCCTTTCCATTCATGTATGATATGACCCCTCAGCACTCCCAGGGCAGAGAGTGGAGGCTTGGAGAAGCCAGCCCAAGGGCTGGCACCATCGCTGACAAGTGTCATCTCTGGGTCCTCTGATGTGGGGGACACAGGCTGCTCTTCTCCTCTGCTGCGACCGTAAGGAACCTGCTCTTCTGCTTGGAATGCGTGACCCTGGTTTCCTAGGATGGAGATGCTAAGATGGAGTGCCTTCAGTGTATGGAAATTCTGTGGAGGGTTCAATTCTAATGTGAGTCAGTATTTTATAATATAGGTTATGACCTACACCTACCGGGGAGGATGTGTGTGTGTGGTGAGGGGAGGAGATGCTGGCAAGGATGTGGAGCCATTAGAACTCTTGCACACCATTGGTGTGAACTGGAAAACATTACAGGAGTTCTTCAAAATATTAAAGATAGAACCACACATGACCCAGTCAGTCCACGTCACAGTATAGATCCAAAAGAACTAAGCAGAGTTTCTAGAAGGTATTTATATATTCACGCAGATAATAGCACTGTTCACAGTAGCTTTAGGAAGCAACCCAGATTTCTGCTGAGGAAGGAATGAATGAGTACAATGGGTCCCTCCAGACAATGGAGTATCATTCAGCATTTAGGAAGGAAGTTCTGGTACACGCTAAAATTACCTGGATGAGCCTTGAGGGCTTTGTGCTAAGTGAAACGAGCCAGTCACAGAAGGACAAGCATGGTAATATGCTACACAAGGTCTCTGGAGTAGTCAGACTCATAGACAGAAAACAGACTGCAGTGACCAGTGGCCAAGGGGTGGGGTGGAGTGTTAGGAAGTAGTATTGATAGGGACAGTTTCACAATTTGGAAAGATAAAGAGTTGTGGAGATGAACAATGACTCCTCTAAGTGAACTGCAGTCCCGAGCACCGTGTGACATGCTCAGATTGTTAACACCCCTGGTCAATTAGCATTCTCCCTCTGTCCTAGTAGAAGTCTCATTTTTCAGGGTTGCCATGTACTTGGTACAAAAAAGTATGTTTTCCCATTTCCTTGGGGCCAGAGATAGCTTATGTCTCAGTTCTGGCCATGCTAGCAGAGTTGAAAGATTCTTGGAAGGTCACTGCTTCACTTATCTAGGCTCCAATCCATTCTGAAGACAAGTGAAGAAATCAAAATCCAGGTCCTGGGAGATCAGTGAAGAAGAGAGGCCTGTGCAAGAATGATGACTGGAGTTCAGATCCCCAGAAGACATGAAAACTGGGCAGTGTGGCAGCCCGCCTCTAATCCCAGTGCTCAGGAGGTGGAAGAGGGGATCTCTGGGAAAAGCTGGCCAGCCAGCCTAGCCAAAGCAATGAGCTCCAGTTCAGGGAGAGACTGGCCTCAATAAATAAAGTGGAGAACAGTCTAGTAAGACACCTGATATCAACCCCTGGATTCCACATGTATGTACCCCCCCAACACACACATGCACCCCCAAACATTCAAACACCTACATACACACACAACACAAACAAAAAATAGGATTCTTTTCCTTTTCTTGCCTGGAACACAGACATAATGCTTACAAGCACTTTGTGACGGGGACCATTAACTCTCTAAGGAAGAACAGTGGGGCCCACATTAGGAAAGCCTCCTTTGCTCTCCTGAGCAGCCCAGTGCCTATAGCTGCCTGGCCTCCATACTGTGTGGGAGCTAGAACTCCCCACCTGTTTAGAAGGTGCTGCTGGCCAGAGAACTCCTAGCTTGTACATCGCAACTGGGACATTTCTTACAGGCCTGAAATAACTCATGGGAGACATCAAAAATAAAACAATCTTGGAGGAATCACAGAAAACAGAGATTCCAGAAGAAAAGAAAATCGCTAGATTTTAACGATGGAAAAAATGTTAGCAACTACACAAAATGAAGAAACTGTTGGGCTGTGGAGATGGCTTAGTTGGTAAAGTGCTTGTTACTCAAGAATGAAGACCTGAGTTTGATCCCCAGAACCCACATGAAAAGTGGAGCGAGATGCCATGCACTTGTAAGCCCAGTGCTGGAGAGGCAGAGACAGGTAGGTGCTAGGGGTTCTCAGGCCCCGAAGCCTCCCCTAATCAACAAGTCCCAGATCCTAGTGCAAGACCCTGCCTCAAAACAGGTGAACAGCTTGTGAGGAACAACACCCAAAGTTGTTGTCTCGTTTGCTCATGCATGTACACACACACGTATACCTGTACACAAACATGTACCTACATGCAACAAATTGTTAGCAGCCACTATGTGCAAAATTAAAACCCAACACATCAAGAGTAAGTCTGGCTGATGAATTTCCTAAAGCATCGAACGGATATGGAGATCAAAGGAACCAGCACGGGTCCAGAAACTGACATTTCAAACTGAGAGCAGAAGTCTCTTGGTTGGATTTTAACTGGAAGAGCAGGAGAATACAAAAAATTAGAAACAAAATTCCATGTGATTGGACTGCTTTCAGGTTTTTAAGTCTCATGACACGACACGAACACAATTTTTAGAATGCAGTGACAACAGGGTGCAGTGAAATGAATTTCTAACTGGCCAGCTGACTGCTCTCTGCAGGTGTGAACTGATGAGTTTATGCAATCCTGGAATAAGGCGGCGAGAGCGAAGCCACAGAGGGGAAATCAGGAGAGAGCACAAAGCCAGAAACACAAAGGGGCCTGGCAGATGAGACACCAAAATCACCCAGGGTAGTGACCGAGGGCCCATCAAGCTCAGGGGTGGCGTTAAGAAAGTGTCAGGTCGGAAAGATGGCGCAGCAGGTAAAGGCACCTGCCACTGAGCCTGATGACCCGAGTTCCATTCCCAGGACCCACATGGTGAAAGGAGAGAACCGACTCCCAAAAGTTGCTCTCTGATTTCCATATGTACACCATGGCACACACATTCCTCCCGCCACCCAACAAAATGCATACATACATTCATAAATGTAAAAAGTGGAAGAAAAATAAATGTAGTGCTCTGGATTTAGGTGTAAAGAAGCAATCAAGTGAAGGCTGGGCATCTCTGGGCTTCATATAGAAGTCCTTGCTCATCATTAGCTACCTGGAAACAACACCAGCCTCGGGGTGAAGATTTCCCATTACAGGACTGTCTGGTAGTGACAAAGAGAACTACAGGGTTGCCATAATTAACACCACAGGAGGTTCAAGTATGAGCCTTCTCTCTCTCCCCATTCATACTCTTTCAAAACTTTCCTTTCCTGATTTGGGGCAAGGTACTAATCTCCCTTCTCTGTAGGCTGCGCTGGATTCAGGGCAGAGTTTAGCTTGGTCTCCTGAGAGGGCTGTAGCTTTAAAACTTACAAGCCTTTGGGCAGAACATGCCTTCTCCAGGGGCCAAGGGATCCATCGTTCCAGAAACCTTCACATCTGGCCCTGTCTCATACATATTTATTTATCCATCTGGTCCCTGCGGGCATTCCATTCAGAACGCAGCTGCAGATGTACCTTTAAAGACTGTTTTTTAAGGAATGGAAAAATATTCTCAAGGAGGCTTGGCTCAGTCTATAAGAACCATTAGCTTATGTGGAGCTTGGTTAACACCTGGAAACGGACAGAAGAATATGGCATTACCTAAGTGAATTTGAGAGGGCTCTAGGTCTGTTACATGTCAAGCATTTCATGAATGTTTATCAAATATATTTGACACATAATACGTACATTCATATACACATATTTATATATGTACACGTCTGTATTTGTACATATATATTTGTGTAGTTTTTATGTATCTACATTGGCATGCATATACATATGTATGTACATAGGTATCACGTTTATATATAAACATATTTATACGTGAATAAACAGATATCTGCAGCTGGTGTTTGGTGAATTTGCCAGAGAAACATGAAGAGTGCATGTCTATAATGTTTTTGGTCCTGGGATGCTGTTTGCTTTTTGTCTTGAAAGATCTCACAATCTAAGGGGTTTGCGCAAGCCCACTGAAAGGGAGCGTGCTGGTTGGGAGAGCCAGTAGGTGAAAACCACCGGCTCTATGCAGAGAGCCTTTCTGATCTGTCTGGGCCTGCTGCTCCTCCCATTTAGGAAGACAGTCTGGGGCATGAAGACAGAGCTTTGGGCCTCTGTGTAGGACAGGCGTATTCCCAGGGCAGCTGACCACAGCCAGTCTCCAATCCCAGTCACCTACAGATCCCTGCAGCCATCTTCTCTTGTGTGAGTGATTCAGCCTGAATCTCTACCCACTGTGAGATCTCTTAAAGGATGCCTAGGTGGGATAGTATCAATACAATATATACCTTCTCCATTTCTTTTGAGAACAAATATTCCTGATCAAGGAAGCCAGGTACAAAACATCCACTTTTGAGTCATCTCACAGCCAGGTCTGCCACCACCTCGAATCACAGCTCTCCCTCGGGACGCAGTAGTAACTGGGTCGCCATCCAATATGCTTCCAAACGGTGTAAAACCCTCTGGAAAGGCATCTGCCCAATTCCTACGTAACTGCCCCTTCTGAAGAAATTGCAGGCATGGGCCTTCTCTCCCCTTAGCACACACCTGGCCAGTCAACAGCCAGATTATCACCTGTCCCCCAATAATGCAAAAAATATGTGCCTCGGCTGAGAAATCAAATGCAGGAACACGCCTAACATAAAACAGGTTAGGGCAACTCCATCCCAGGACTCCAAACTTCCAATCCCTGCTAAATCAACTCAAGATGAGAGCTTAAAGGAAATGCCAGACGTGAGAGGGAATGGCAGGGGGCGCCAGTGTGGCTTTGGTGCATGTGTTATTTTTCAGCCACTGTATTTTATATTTTCAAATATTATCCTTCCAAACAACATAGGATGGAGATACAATCGATGTCTGCATTTTAAAGATAAGAAGTTAGGTCCCTGAGAGGTTAAATGACTTGTTTGGGGATATACAATGTCTGGTACCTGTATCTGTCAGGACCCAACTTCTGTTCTTTTTACTTGTCTGAGATCAAAGATAATTTCGATTCAGGAGTTTCAACCACTACCACGCATGCCTAGGGAAGAGGAATTCCATTTGGTTGCAATTCTTTTGCAACTTCATGCAATGCTTAAGCCTGCAAGCATCAAAGAGGAGGAGGAAGAGAAGAAGAAGGTAGGCAGGCTTCACTGCGTCCATCAAGAGGGGGTGAGGACACAGGGGGGCCACCATTCCTTAGGGACCAGGACTCCATATGTGGCGGTTAGCTGTGGATATGGACAGCAGGTGCAGCTTTACAAGAGCCTGGGAAGCATAAGAATGAGCTGGCAAGGCCTGGCTCTCCTACAAAGATGCAGAGGTTCCTGGATGTTGTGTTTCTTATAGGAACTGGGTATTATTGCTTAGACCTTGACTCCCTGACCCCAACTACCGCTCTTCTACCACATCCTAGCTTACACACAACTTTTACCACAGAACAGTTAGGATGAAGAGGCTGTCCCAACCTCATCCGAGTGACTCTCAAACATCCAAGGTCATGTCTGCTCATATAAACTCTTCAGACCTTCAAGGCTCAACTAGACTATTGTTCATTTGGAAAGAGGAAACTACTGACCTCCAGTGGATGAACATTTTGTCTAGCTAGGCATTTATTGCTAAGCTGTTGCTTCATATAGCTGCTTTGGAGCTGGAGAGATGGATCAGTGGTCAAGAGCAGCGACTGCTTCACCAGAGGACCTAGGATCAGCATCCATCATTCACATGGTGGCTAACAACCATCTGGTAACTTGAGTTCCAGGGGATCCAACATCCTCTTCTGACCTTTGTGGGTATTACATACATGGTACGTTTTCATGTGCACAAAACACACATAAACATAAAATAATAAATAAACAAATAAAGGCTTCTGTGAGGTAGAGGCAGAGGAGATTGCATCTGATTCTTTTGGGAAATAACCGTCTAAAAACCTCAAAACAGTCAGACTCTCCTGGGCTGGGGGAAGTCTCTCATTGTGGCTGTGATTCCTTCCCATGAGTCCTACTCCGAATCCCCCTTCTCTCCCAGTGTTCTCATGTCATGATTAATCCTGACTGTCACCCTGACAGGAAACAAATCTCTAGGCATGCCTGTGAGAGATGTTCTAGATCAGAAAATTTCCACTGTGGGGGGAAGACCTACATTAAATGAGACGGCACCATTCCAAGGGCTCAGGTCCTGGACTGGATTGAAATGAGACAGTGTGCTAAGCACCCAGCATTTGTCTCCATGGTTCCTGACTGTGGGTCACAGGGACCAGCTGCCTCAAGCTCTGTGCCTTCCCCACCAGGACAGACTGCATCTTCACTGTGGAGCCAAAGTAAACCTTTCTTTTCTCAGGCTGATCTTGTTAAGTATTTTGTCACAGCCATGAGAAAAGTAACACAACTAGAGATTGGTAGAAAGAGCTTCAGGGAACATTAGTAACATTTAGGATTCTATGACCAAATATTAGGTTTAAGCTATTTAGCCATGTACATTTTCACTAGTTCTATGGATTGAACCAGGGCTTCACATAGCCTAAGAACACGTTCTACCAACAAGTTACACCTCCAGTCCATGATCATTTTATTGTGTGTTGGGGTTTAGGGATTACACATATACTAGGAAAGTGCTCTACCACCAAGCTACGTGCCCAACACCAGTCTTTTAAAGCATAAGGCATCAATTTCAGATAATGTAACCTAATGCATCAGGAAACCTTAACTGTTCTCTTGAAGCTTCAGAAACCATATGGACATTTCATAGCCTGGGATCCTCAGCAGTAAAGAAACCTGTATAACTTTGTTTCCTTAATATGTTTGACAAGAGAATTCTTTTATTATATAGCACCTGTTAAGATCTTGCAGAACCTGTATTTTATGGAGACTCATTTTGGGAAACACTGCCTGGGAGGATTCAGATAATTAAGAGCTTTCTGAGCTGTTCACAGACTCATCCTCCCCCAGCTCATGACTATATCTGCATAAAATAAAATGTACTCATCCCTGTACTGTGCTCATTTCTTCAACTCACAAGTACTTACTAAGGACCTCCTCAGCACCAGGTGTTGGTATAGAACCAAGGATTTATTGAAGTTTAGTTGTTCGGAAAAAGGAAACAGAAAATATGAGGGGCCAGCTTGGTGTGAAGGAGTTACCAAGGGCTTTGTATAAAAACTCAGTTTTGACCTGGAGCTTAAAGGAATTCTCCAAGAGAAATAGGGGTTCTGGATCACTAGGGAGATGACAGGTTTCCTCTCATAACTCTCTGATCAGGTTTACCCTCATTAGGCAAACTGATGGTCCCTCAACTCCCAGGATGTCACCATAGTGATGCCAAACTTAGTACAGACACCTGATGCACTACAGCCCAGATCACCTGGATTTAAATGGACTTCCTGACTTGGCCTCCCCCACAGCTGAGACCACACATGAACACCATTGCACCTGGCTCTTCCTCCTGCTGTCTCAGCCTGTATGAACTCCTTCAATGAGCCTCTGTCTCAGAAAGGCCCAGTGGCCTCTGTCTCATGCCATACAAGAGCTTCCATGGAGAGTGGAACAGCTGGAGATGCTTGTGGCTGGATAGAGTAATGGGTGGAATGGATGTCTAGATACTGGATAGAGGTCTTGTGTCCAAGCTCTGAAGATGGGGTATGATCCTATATCCTGGCAGAAGTTGTGCTGCACATCTCCAATTTGTAGTCCAGCAACAGAGAAAATTGAGGTGCAGCATTAAGGGGGTGAGGAGCTTTAGTAGTGTCCCCAAAGATAAGCCAGAGAGGGTCATGTGACCAGGGATGGTGGCATCAGCTCAGCCTGGCAGGGATTCCCACCAATGACATGCTAAAAACTAAACCAGCAAGTTCAGGGAACTGGGCTGCCTGGGCTGGGTGCTTTCCTTCCGACTTGCCAGCACCATTCCCCGCAGTCACAGGTCTCCACAAGGCAGGTATATTTTAAGCCAGTAACAACATGCTTGTCGTTTTTATCCTTTGTGGTTTAAGGTATTCCAAAGACAGATTTATTTCCCCAGTATCCAACAAAGACCATTTGAGTTATAGCTAACATGGCGCTGGGAGCAAGACAATGTGAATTTTATTTTATTTTTACCAACCTCAAGAGCATTGCACTCGAGTGACCAAGCTGCCCTGGCTCCTCCATGGGCCAGCTTAGAGGTGATTTATAATCCCAGACCAGGGATAAGGGTCACCACACCACCAGGAGCTGTTGATCATGGAGCTCTTGTATAGAATGTGGGATGCAAATAAGAAGCGGGAGGATGCCTAGAGATGCCATCGTATCTCTCACCAGATGAATGTCCCTCCATGAATCACTTATGGTCACAAGTTCCTGGAGGCCTCTACTCTAGACAAGGGAGGTGAGTGGGTGATCAAGTGAGATGCTGTATGACAAGCTGTCTCAGGGCTGGTAAGATGGCTCCATTGGTCAAGTGCCTGCTGTGTGAGTGTGGATCTATAGCACCTGCATGAAATCCAGGTGCAGCGGTATGCATCTGCTGTGGCCTGCATCTGCAATCCCAGCACTGGGGAGGGGAGGAGGGAGTAGAGGCAGGATGGAGCTCAGTGGCCGGCCGGCCAGCTCAGCTGAATCAGTGAGTTCCAGGTTCAGTGAGAGATTATCTTAAAAATAGGGTTGGTAAATAGTTGTGAGTAAAGTCTAGAATTTTAGAAGGAAGACAAGGAGAGTGTAACGTTACGTGATGGGGAAGGAGGGAATGTGGGCCAAAAGACCCATGGATCATGAAAGAGGACATAAAGCCAATTTTTTTCTAGTTCCAGCTCTGTCATAGTTTCTCCCCTCTCCCACCCCCATAGTAGATACGTGAATTCAACTTTCTGGTACTGATTAGCAGGCAAAACCAGCCTGTGGAGAACAGGGCAGCAGAGAACACCATTAGTCTTCTGAGATTACAGGTTGCCCTGAGATAGCATCCCCTTTCCCAACTGAAGATACTATGGCCTCTGGTAGCCAATCAGCACCCACCACTACAGTCCACAACCCCCATGAGCAGTGAGGGAGCACGGTGAGCCAGCAGGGGCTCACTCAGGAACAACACAGTGTCCTCTCAGAGGACCCACCTCGGGCCTGATGGAAACATGCTGGGAGTTGTTCTGTGTTATGGGTGCTCCCCCAGGACTCCTCTCTAGGGGCCCAAAGAACAACACAGCCAATAAACATTCTGCAGAGCAAGGATGTGCTTGAAATTATCACTAGAACAGCCATAAATGCTTTGAATTCTTTCAGACCTTAGTTTATAGCCTGTGCTATTTAATACGTATGTATTAAGCTCTTGCTGACGGCAAACATAGGCACCACCTGCACTTTAGAGGCAGGCAGGCAGGCTACTACTCGCCCACATTCTGCATATAAGTGAACCGTAAGGGGTTATTAGACATAGATAATTTGGTTATAATTTATCTTAATGGTCTTAGAAATAAAAGGCAATGTCATTTAGCCCTTGACGTGTGCCAGGTTCTGTTCTATATTTTAAAAAACCATATATTTCTCCATCTTTTTAGGGAGCAATGAGGAGCCAGGAGCCCAGGTGTGCACAGAAAGTCATTTAAGGTGCTACCGGAGTTCAGCCAGAACAGGAAATGGGAATGACAGCAGCCCTGGTTCTCCACACCCAGTAAGCTAAGGGGGGGGGGGAGTGCTGCTGAGCTGAGGCTCCGGAGCTTGGCAGAGGGACACTGTCTCTGTTTTCATGTTGGACACCATCAATGAGAAGACATGCCAATGGGCAATAAAGTACCCTGGCTGAGAAGCCTAATAAAACAGAACCGCTGTTTGCGCATCAGTCACAGTGGAGGCCAACTGCAGTATAGAAAGGAGGAAAATCATTGTGTGATTTACAGAGAGAGCGGGGATTTAGCTCTTTCAGATGTCAGTCAAGGAGTAACATCTGACACCGTGTTAATTTTAAGAATGCGATAAACCAGTCATCCAAGGCAGAGATGGAGATGGTGTGAAAAGGGTGGCCAGGCCACCCACATTTCTTTCCTGCAGGGAGAGCGTGGGGCTCTGTTCCACTTCACTCTGCGTGCCCTTCTCTCACTAACACAAGCAAGCCGGTCCCTCTTCACCAGCTGCTGTGGGCGGAACACCTGAGCAGGAACGCTGCTCTCTGGGGCACTCTGTGTACCCTTGAGCTCTTTTTGATAGAGTGGGTACCGAGAGGCTAGCGACGGACCTTCATCAGGGACCTGTTTTCAGGAGAGCTGGGCTCTCTTTGGTCGCTGTGAAAGAGGTTTCACGTTACTGTTCCAGGCCCTTCATCCCAGGAAGGGGGATGGCCCATCCTTCACACACTGTTCTTCCTCATCATGGACCTCCACACCTGTTCCATAAGCTGCAGACCCTGCCAGCCCCAGGCTTCTGGGGTTCCCCAGACCCAGCATGGTAACTTTCTCAATTTGTATCATGAGTTATATAGGGGTACATTTACAGTTTACCTCTGCCTCATGGAGGGACGTGCCTCCAAGAATGTAACTGACAGAGATGAAGCCAACAGACTTCATCCAATCAACCAGTGACTTGAGCGGGAGGGTCTGCAGGAAAACAGACAGGAGACGGGCGCTCAGGCGGCTGGTCGCCATCTTGGCGGCATGTGCTGGTGGTTCACAGCACTTATGATCAAAATGCTGCCCCCCCATATGAAATTGCCGTCTCTCTCCCTGGGGATTGAATCCTTTGTAATTACACCCAATAAACTCTAATTCTAATTGGAGAGCATTCTCTGTTCGCTCAATCCGTTCAGATCTAGAGGGGCAGGGCAGAACGCTGGGTCTCACTGAGAGGGGAGAATTTATAAGACAAGTTATTAGAGGCATGATTAACAAAAATCATATATACTAAAGGTGTACAATGTGATGTCGTTATCTTAGGAAGGCAAATATCATGTATTGTCTCTCATTCATGGCTCCTAGATTTATATATGACATGAAAGTAGATGTAAAACTCTCTGAAAGGGAGGGACTAAGGGAATACAGAGGGGTTTTAAAAGAAAGAGTAGGAGGTGGAATGCCACATGTGATGTGTGTGTGTGTGTGTATGTGTGTGTGTGTGTGCAGGAAAACTTAAAAATAAAATAATGAATAAATTTGTTTATTAATCCCTGGATGTTATCCTATGTGTGGTTTCCAAGTTACTGGGGACTAGGGACCACGGCCCTGCCTTCAGCAGCTTCTGCATGTTCATGCTCAGAAAGCCACAGCAGTGGATGTTCAAAACCTATATGGAGAGTCCAGGAGTGGGTGGCTCACACCTTTAATCCCAGCACTTGGTAGGCACATCTCTGTGAGTTCATGGCCCTGAATCCCAGGCAAAGCAGGGTTACACAGTGAGGCCTTGTCTCCAAACAACAACCAACCCCACATGGATGCGGCCTGACCTTGCTTAAGAGAATGTGTCTGCTATTCTGGAAAAGCAAGGAGGCAATAAAGGAAGAGATTCACCCCTGGCAAGGCAGAGCTGAGGGAGAGACGGAAGGGGAAAGCCAGCGTGGATGAGTCACAGGCTGCCTACTGGCCAGGTTCGTGTTGTCCCAGCAGACCTGCTGCCTGCAGCTCAGGGAACAGCTCATGGAAGGTGTGCTGGGGAACAAGGGTTGAAGGAATGAAATGAACACATGACGTGGAAAGAAGGGAAGATCCAAAGAACAGGAGAGAAGGGGAGAGAAACGTAGAGGTGCACCTGGATCAGAAAGGGCTGGCTAGAGGCTACACTGTGATAACAGAATGGTCCTAAGATTCACCTCAGCAGAGGCATGCTTTAGCTATGAATAGATTTCCATAGACAGGGAGAGACCAATCATCTTCCTCTAACACACACGACGGGGGCAGGGATATCACAATGCTTGTCTTCTGTAAAGTGACCCAGCCCCAGGCTGACCACAGCTCTTGACCATCAGCACAAACACCAAAATAAGATTTGAAAATTGATCCTCACTGGTCTACAGAAATGGAAAAAAAGAATGTACAAGCTTGACTTTGGACAAGTTTGCATTTGCAGGGGCTGGAGACCTGATTATAAACCTCTCCAAGGACCTTCTGAATTGGGTGAGAGCTGGTTGAACCACAGATGGAGTCTGGAGCAGGACGGACTCCTGCTTTCCGTAAGCCCGAACACATCATTAAAATATCAGAGAGCTTGCGAAGGCAGTAACAAACCCAGCGACGTGGCGGCAACGATGTGAAAGCCAAGGATGCTTGCATTCCCATGTCAGCCAGACTTGGGCATCACTAGGACCCAACAGAAGAGCTAGAAGGGAGAATGGATAGGCCTGTGGTTTCAGAGGTGTCAATCTATGACAGAGTGGCTGCGGCAGAGCGGAGCAGCTTATATCACAGTGGCCAGGAGCAGAGTCAGAACGCCTGAGCTATAGGTTTCTTTCCCCCTGTGGTTGTTTGAATGGACATATCCCCCACAGGCTGCAAGCATCTGAACATTTGGCCCCGGCTGATGGCACAATTTGAGAAGGTTTAGGGGGTGTGGCCTTGCTAGAGGAAGCATGTCATTGATGATGGGTTTTGAAAGTTCACTTCCTTGCCCCATTTCCAGTTTCCCTTTATCTGCTTCCTGTGCCTGCCTGAACATGTGAACCCTCAGTTTTCTGCTCTGGTTGCCCCCACTTCCAGCCCCCTCCCCGCCACCGCTATGATGGACTTCTATCCCTCTGGAACTGTAAGCCCAACAAACTCTTCCTTCTATAAGATGTCCTGTCCTGGTCAGGGTGTTTTATCACAGCAACCCCTCTTTTATTTCATCTGGGTCCCCAGACTGTGGAATGGTATACCATTCAGGGCAGGTTTTTCCCCCTGTAGTTAATCCTCTGTGAAAACCTGCTCACAGAAACACCTGGAGGTATACTTTATTAGTTTCCTAAACATTTCCTAATCCAATTAAGTTACAATCGGAATTGCCTATCAAATGCCTCCAACTAACTACTCTCATTACAAAATGATGCTAAATCATCCTGATTTTTCATGGTCCATGGAAATGAGAGTGACTGATGGTGTGTTGGTGTGACAGCGGGGGTCAGAAGCACAAGCTAGACCATCTCACGTTCCCTCAGGGACTCTAGCTGTCTCTAATAAGATGAATGCAACCGACACCTCCATTGTCTTGCTACATGACTGACACTGGTTCCCGAGACATTCTTGACTTGGAAGGGCTTACAGCAGCTTACCATGTCTCCCTGAAAGGTGACAACTTTGAGCAGTAAAAACGCTAGTTTCCAAGCAACCAAATAACAGCCCTTCAGTGCAAAGAACAGTAACTCCAGAATGGTATATAATCAATTTGACCAAGGCTCCCCTTCCCTAGAACAAGATGAGCCCTCTAAGACCTTCCTAAGACTCTTTTTCACCTAAAAAGATAAGCAATGAGCCTGAGGCCAAGCCTAGGGCGGGGGGTGGGGGATTCCCAGTGTTGCACTAGGTAGAGATCCAGGTGGCCTTCCCGAGCGCAATCAGCTACGCAGTGACATAATCAGCTGCTGGCAATGGGCCACTTTGGATGCGCTGTTCTCTGTTAAGAGGGAAAGTCAGCTCTGGTTTGAACTCCACTCTTCTAGAGCTTGCTGTGCGTGCCCATTTAGGCTGGACGGCTTTACTCTCCTTCCTAAGCCAAAGTCTTCTTCAGCCCAGGGTACTTTGGAACTCTGGGGGTCGACTCCTCCCCTCTCCTCTTCATTTTGATTCACGTCATTTTTCATTTTACGTTCGAGTGCTTTGCCTGTATGTGTGTAGGTGCGCCCATGCCTGCAACACCCATAAAGGCTAGAAGAGAGTGTTGGATCTCCCGGAACTGGAGTTACTGATGGTTACTAGCCACCAAGTAGGTGCTGGGAACTGAACCTGGGTCCTCTGCAAGAGCAGCCGGTGCTCTTAGCCACTGAGCCATCTCTCCAGCCTGTTTCCCTCTCTTCTTTTTCTCCCTACCAGGTCCAAACATTAAATGTCCCCTTCTCCTTGATTCCAGTGCTACCATTTTCCAATTTGAGCTAGTTTAACTACTGGGCACACACTGACATATATATGGCAAAAAAGAAAGAGGGAAGCGAGGGAGAGAGAGAAGGGAAGAAGAGGGGGAGGGACGGCAGGGAACCATGGCGTCCGCCTGGCTGGAGGGGGAGGGACCAGGCAGCACCAGACGGCAGAGTTCAGGCATCATTCCAGACGTTCCGATTCTGTGGAGGATCCCCAGGTCACTTCCTCTATTCCTATCTCCTCCCCAGCCCCTACCATGCACTTGGCACTTGACACATGCAAACCATCCTTGACTACACAGGACACATAGCAAGTAAGCAGAAGAACTGGCTGGTGGTACCAGGACTGCAACATACAAGAGAGAAACAGAGTATGCATGCTCTAATTCCGTTTTCACAATGGCTTCCCAAAGAAGACCTTACTTGCTCCATTTTACAGACAGAAGGCAAGCCACTTAGACAGCTGTTGTCCCGGGTAGCACCCTGTCCTTGGTAAAGTCTCCATCACCTGATCACCATCTCCTTACGGTCCAGGGACTCAGGGCATATCTTTGAGGACTGCCAGAGCAGTTCGGTGCTATGCAGCTTCTTTCACCTTTACTTGTGTGTGTGTGTGTGTGTGTGTGTGTGTGTGTGTGTGTGTGTGACATGCTTGTGGGGCCAGCGTTCAATCTTAGATGTCATTGCTTGGGAAGTACCCATCAATTTTTGTTGGTTTAATTGAAATGGGCTCTCTCATTGGCTGAAACTCACAGAGCAGGCTAGGCTGGTCAGTCAGCAAACCATAGGGTTCAGTCTGTGTCCCCTACACTGCTATTACAAGCACATACCACCACACCTGGCTGGGTTCTGGAGGATCAAACTCAGGTCCTCAGGACTGCATGACAAGCTCTGTACTGACTGAGCCATCTCCTCCCAACTTCACCTCTCTCCTTTATAAGCTGACCTCTCCAGGCTCGGCTTAGGTCTAGCCTGGATCTACTTTATAAAGTGCATGTCATGGTCAGGATTTGAGATGCAAGAGAATAAAGATGTTTACACAGAGGATTTTGAGCTTGAGGCTAAAAAAAAACAAGTCAACAGCACCTCATTGGACTTCAGGAGGGACAGAGCTCGCTCCAGTAAGAGGCTTCAGGCCGGTCCCTCTTCACCAGCTACTGTGGGAGGAACACCTTGAGAGAGAACACTGCTGTCTGGGGTGTTGCCTATTTAGTACAGAGTGTTTCAAAATTGTATGTCACCAGGGAATAATGTCCTGGGTTTATATCTGTTCCAGGGATCTACAGGTCTCTGGCTCCTTAGCACTGGGATTATACAAGCAGACTACTATGCCCAGCTTTTAAAATGTGACTTTGGGGGATCAAATTCAGATCCTTGTGCTTGCAAGCTATCTTCCCAGTCCCTGGAAATAAAGGTTTTCAGTTTAAATTTTTTTTAATTTCGTATACGTGTACAGCATTTACCATCATGTACATCCCTCTCTCTTTCCCCTCCAACTCCTCCTGATCCCCCGACTCCCCCTCAAATGCATGACTCAGTCTTTAACTGCTGATATGTATATATATATATATATATGTATATATATACATATATATATATATGAGTATATGTACAAATATAGTACATGGAGAGAGATACATAGATATAATCTACTCAGCCCAGCTAGTGACGCCTTGTATTTACATATGTTTAGGTGACCACTTGAGATGGATAACCTATCAGGGAGCTCAGCCTTGGAGGAAACTGATTCTCCCTCTCTCGGCACCCACCGATTGCCTATATAAGTCCATAGTGGCACTTTTATCCTGGGGGTAACAACGGCTATCTGATTCAACTTAAGGTCAACTCAATAATACCAGTTGCCTGGTACTGTAAATCTAGGCAACTACCAGTGGCTGGAGAGCTCATGCTCCCTAGAGGAGAACCTGCTATTGCCATTTCCCTAAATCAATATAATTCCTAACAATATTCTAAATGTTTATCCTTATACCCACAGACAAATGCAGTTCTCACCCCTCAGCAAAGAAACTTATTTTTTAGCAGATGGAGATCATTGCAGACTCCATAACTGGTCACAATGCAGAGAATAAGTGGCTGTCGGGTGCCCAACCCCAAATGGTACATCTATAACACAACCCCTACACCTAAGGCTGAGGGAACATTGCAGAAGAAGGGGCTGGAGAGACTGCAAGAGGCAGAGGACCAGGATGTCTGCTCCTAGGCAGCATCTTCTAGACACAGCAGGGAGACTGTGCTGGTGAAATCTCAACAACAAACAAGACCTGCACAATGACGCCACCAGTCCACATGCCAATGCGGATGGGGGACGTTTCACCCCTAGATGAAAGAAAGTCTTTGTAGACGTAGTTAAGGGGAAGTCTTAAATTAGCTAAAATGGGTCCTAAATTCAATACCAATTCCTTCTCAGAGGAGAAGAAAGAGGCTCAGAGGCATGCAGAGACCAGGGAAGACACAGGGCAGTCTGAAATGTTCATGAGCCAGGGAATGCCAGGGACTGTGACAGCCACAAACAACTGGGTGGGTCAACAGTGAGCCTGAGAGGCTTCAGAAGGAGCCTGGCCCTACTGACGCCTAGATTTCAGACTTCTAGAATCTAGTGCCACCTGCACAATACATTTCTGTGGTTTGCAAGCCACTTGGCTGGTGGTCTTTGCTGTGGAAACCCTAGGGAACCAACACGATGGTCACTGAGGATTCTGAAACATCATGCTTTGTGTTGTCCTTGTGTTCATCCTGTGGCATGGGAACTGTTGCTCTGTGGGGCAATCTACAGAGACACAGCTCTGCTGGAGAAGCAGTCATCAGCCACCCCCGCCTTCCCATAGCCTGCTGTGCATAACCCACAGACCCCCTGATGTAGTGCGCCTCAGTGACTCAGAGCCACAAAGGGGCTGGACAGTCCAATTAGTATGTTTTCTCCTACAGCAGAGGGCTTGCCACTAAATAGTGATGTTTTCCTTTATGCTGACAGAAGGTGTTCCCAAGGGCAATATTCATTTCCCTGCATCCTTAATTCTATTTAATTTCTGCACTGATGACTCAGAATTGTCTTGGAAACATTAATTACTGGGTGACTACACAGAACAGCGATGGCCTCAGTCATCTTGGAGCAGGAGAGGATGTCAGGTCCTCCTTTAAGCGGTCCCCAGCTGGTCTGTCTGCACAGAGAGGTGGCGCCTGTGTTCACACCCACGTCGTTGGCATCGAAGGATCTGTTTTCCTGACTCCTGGTTGTCAGGAGGCTCTTGTCCCGCGATTCCCTTTCGTGTTTCATTTATCTTTTCTTCCCTAATTTAATGAAGGCTGGGGAAGAAGATGACTGAATTCCTGAGAACTGGGCATAGACCGAGAATAAACAGAACTGTGGGCTAAGGAGCTCTTGCATGGTCAGATCTATACGCTGTGGCGCATTACGTTTTCATTTCTCTTCTGGAATACACAGACTCCCCCACCTCACTTTCCTGTTACCCTGTTGCTTTCAAAGAGAGAATCTACCCTTATCTCCTGACCTGGCTGGGTTGAAGAAATACCCTCCATTCTGGGGCAGGCTGCCAGAATTAAAAACAGATTTGGGTGGATGGGCAGGTAGCTCAGTTGGTAAAGTGCTTGCTCACACAAGCATGAGGACCTGAGCTGGGATCCCTAGCTAGCACACATGGAAAAAAGTTTGGTGTGGCGGTCCATGACTGTAATCCCAGACCTAGGGAGACTGGAGGATCCCTGGAGTTCCTTGACCAGCCAGTACAGCCAAATTATCAAGTTCCATGTCCTAGTGAGAAAGGAAATGCACCCAAGGTTGACCTCTGGCCTCCACATGCACATGCACACACATTCATGAGCTCTAGCACATACACAAAACAAGTAAACAGATCTTTATTTATTGTGTATTTGAATCTGAAATGTCCCTCACAGGCTCATGTCTTGAAAGGTGGGGCTATTCTGAGCGGCTGTGGCACCTTTAGGCAGTGGGGCCTATGTATGAGAAGCAGATCACCATCGATGGGTCTCGTTAGCTCAGCCCCAGGGACGCCCTCATTCTGCTCTGATCTGAACCACCTTTCCTACGTCCTCCCACCGTGGCTATGACCTGAGCAGCTCCTTCCTGTCTTCCTTTGTCTTGATGGGCTGAAACCTTCTGAAACCGTGAGCCAATATCACTTCCTCTTTCCTTCTGCAGCTTCTGTCAGACATTCAGTCACATGATTAGTACAGTCTCCACCCATATTTTCCCTCCAACTGGCAGGGAAATAATAAATAAATAAATAAATAAATAAATAAATGTATCTGCTGGGACTGGAGTGATGGCTCAGCAGTTAAGAGCACTGGCTCTTGCAGAGAGGACCTGGGTTCGATTCCCACATGGTGGCTAACAATCGTCTGTAACTCCAGTTCCCAGAGATCCAATACCCTCTTCTGACCTCCATGGGTATCATAGGACATAGGTGCACTTACAAACATGCAGGCAATACAGTCATACACACAAAATAAAAGTTATTAAAAAAAATGTAAGATATTAAATCTTTTTTTAAAAAAATGTATTTGCTAACCTCCCAAATATACTGTGACATGAGCTGTGTCTAATGAATTCTGTCCTAGTTCTACTTTTCTGGTATGAAGGATTCTGGGTCTCCTTTGCTGCCCTTGTTCCAGCTGCTGGAGACGGCGTCACTAATGACCTCCATCTCCACCTGCAGCTTGCTCTCGGGCTTGAGGGGACTTGATGCATTTCTGTCTCTGTGCTCACCTGATGCATGTCTGGGGCCTTATGGGTTCCCAGCCTGTGTCTCAGCTACAAACAGCCTACCGTGAGGAGCACCCAGAGCCACACTGCCACGAGAGGGGGACTCCCAGCCCTGCACTTACAAGGGTCACTTTCTTGGTCTCTTCTGGCCACTCCCCTCCCAATACGATAGTAGTCCCTGAAGGGAGGGAAGCCTGTCTGTAATCTATGCTTCCTTCTCCCCCAAGCACAGATAGATATTCCTTGATTTATGATGGGGTCCTAATCAATCTACAGTATGGTAAAAATACTCTTAGGTTAAATGACTGAAAGTTAGGGACCTACCTGCCTGCAAGGATTCTGAAATTGAAGTTCCTAGAAAATAAAACGGAACGAAACAAAACACATCTTTGTTAGAGATTCTACAAGGCTAATTAACTGATTCTGATTTGGAAGAGTTGAAATGTTTGAGATCCAGAGACAAAATAATGTTGGGCTATCGTTAGACCTCAGTAGTCCTTTATCACTCACCTATATATCCGACCTAACAGCTCTCAGATAAAACCTTTGGGCTGTATTAACTAAGAATTCTATCAGATGGCATCTAAAACCTCTGTTTTACTGTAACCCACCTATCTGATGTCCCCACCCATTGATTCATGGCTTTCTTTTGTTCTGGGGCTAACAAATGCTCACATAACTGCTTTCATATTAGATTACGTCACTTAGGGCAACTTGATCTCTGTTCCCAGGCTAAGGTCACACATAGTTGGTTCAGAATAAACTATCTCTCCTTCTTGAGGAGAGAGCTAGATTTTACATCAACAGAAGTATGCATGGACCACTTCCCTAGACTGATCAAATGTTGAACATCCATAGTCTGAGCACAGCAAAGGCAGTTAAGTCTGATTTTCTTGATTTTGATCCAGTTTCTGGACTCTGGTACGCATGAGGGGAGAGAGAGAGGGATGGAGGGAGGAAGGGAGGGAGAGAGGATGAGTGGATAAGAGCCTGGCGTGGATCAACTTTATTGACCAGTCACCCAGACAAACACTGGGTCTATATTAGGCCGTCTATGACCACACCTTCAGGCTGGGTCCACTGTGAACTCTCTTTGGGATGGAGGGTCTGGCTTTAGTGTCTCTGAGTTGGGCATAACCACCTCAGAGGGAAGCGAACCTTTCTGACAGGCCTCACACTCCTCCTCTGCTTTGGCTCTGGAGTGACAGCTGATGGTATGGAAGGGCTACACGGACCTTACCATGTGCATGCTGCAAGCCCTGCGCAGTGCTGGGGGACCCCAGGCGATGGAGACGCATCAGAGCCAGTGGACACCACAGCAGCATTATTCCAGGTTGAGTGCCACACACTTGCACGTTTACTACCTCTCCATTAGGTCAGCATTCTTCTGTTTTTTCTTGACACTTCTCCAAATCACTTTTCTTTATATTAAGGCACATCGTCCTCTTGGCCTAAGCCCTCACTGCTAAGCTAGTCCAGCATGCCCACCTCTCCCCTGCTCTGGGCCTCACACGGAAGGGAGCATTACATAACAAGAGTGCTTTGAGGAAACCTGGGGAGACTATACACACTTGCCGCTGACGTGCAGCATCCTGGGCCCACCATCCTTTCAAGCCTTCTGTTCCACTCTTTCCATGCCAGCAAAAGTCCTTCTTCTAGAATGTTCCAGGAGAGAGATAATTTTTTACTAAAGCCTGCCCCTCATTTCCAGAAATGCACTGCACTTTATATTAATTTTCCTTCTATTTTTTAATTTCTCCTGTGTGTATACGGTGTGTGTGTGTGCGCACACGTGTGTGTGTGTGTGTGTGTGTGTGCATGTGTGCTGGACAGTTTCAATTGTCAACCTGACACATCTGGGAAGAGGAAACCTCAATTGGGTAATTTTCTCTTTCATATTAGAATATGTCATCTAGGGCAACCTGAGCTGTGTTCCCAGGCTAAGGTCACACACAGTTGGTTCAGAATAAACTACCTCTTATTCTTCTTGAGGAGAGAGCTATGTTTTACACCAACAAAAATATTCATGGACCACATGGCCTGTGGCCATTTCTGTGAGGCATTTTCTTGATTGTTGAGAGATGTGGAGGGCCCAGTTCACTGTGGGCGATGCCACTCCTGGGCAGGTGGTCCTGGGTTGTATAAGAAAGCAGGTTGAGGGGCTGGAGAGATGGCTCAGGGGTTAAGAGCACTGTCTGTTCTTGCAGAGGACATGGGTTCAATTTCTAGCACCCACATGGTGCTAACAACATTCATAACTCCAGTTTCAGGGGGTTCAATTCCCTCTTTTGGCCCTCTGCAGGCATTGCATGACATGGGCACACCTATCTACATGCAGACAATACACTCACACATATAAAATAAAAATATAAATAAATAAACAAATAAATAAAGCAGGTTGAACACAGACCAAGGGAGCAACCAAGTAAGCAGCATTCCTCCATGGCCTGTGCTTCAGTTCCTACCTCCAGGTTCCTACCCTGGTTTCTCTGAAAGCTGAATTGTGACTGGGACCTGTAAGCATGTAAGTCAAATAAACTCCTTCCCCCTGCAAGTTGGTTTTGGTCAGAGCATTTTATCGCAGCAACAGCACATTAACTAGGACAGCATGTTTTTCGGCATGTGTGTATGGGCATGTGTGAGTGGGTGTGTGTGAGAGTGCATACAAAGGACCGCAGCTGATGCTGGGAATCATCTTCCATTGCTCATCCCCCCTATCACTGAGGCAGGGTCTCTCAATCAAACCCAGAGCTCACCAATATGGCTGGCATCACTAGAAAGCTTGGTCTGGGGATCTCTGTCTCCACCCTCTGAGGTTGGAATTCCATAAGGGCCACCATGCCCACCAGGCATTACACGGGTTCTGGAGATCCAAACTCAGGTCCTCAGGATTGTGTGTCCAGTGTAACTGCTCAGGCATCACTTCAGCTCTACCATTTTGTTCTATTTCATTTCTCGGCCAACTGCCGAGCAGGAGCAGATATGAATTAGCAGCGTTTTCAGAAAATAGACTTTCTGTACCTTTGACTCTGAGAATCTAGTTCACATTCCTTTGGAAGAAAATAACAAAAATTCTATTGACAAAAAGGCTCCTTAATTCCCCGTGGGTTGAACTCTGTCTCCTGATCTCCCCACTGAGCCCTAACCCCTGTCTCTGTGAAGATAAGCTCATCTGAAATCTGGCTCTTGGAAGATGTAATTAAGGACCTTGAGGTGAGATCGGCCTGAGTTAGGAAGGACTTTAATCTGCTAAGTCCCTCTAAAATGAAAGTTAGGGGAGCAGATTTAGGAAGACAGGCACAGGGATGGGAGTAATGTGCCTGCAAGCAGTAGTCCCTAGGGCTGGGGGGCAGGCACAGACACATCCCTCTTCAAGGTTCTGGGAGGGACCAGCCTTGCCGACACCCTGAATTCAGATGTTTCACCCCCAAAACATGACAGCACATCTCCTTGTGTATCTGGCACTTGTTACAGCAGCCATGGGAGGTGGACACCCTCAGTCATGCTCCATGCCACACGCGTTCTATGTAGGTGTGTATAACCTGACTAGTTCAAATTTGGTGTTTGAGTCTCCAAACCAACATGCTATGCAGAACTATCTTCCCCAAATGCCTTACAAAGTACCTTCTTCATCTTCTTACAGCAGGTGAGATACCCATCGCCTCATACTGCGGTGACCTTAAACAGCTCTATAGCAAACTGATCTCCAATGTACTTCTCCAAAGCGACAGGATAATTATACCCTTCCTCTAGAAACGGCCAGAGCTCCCTGCTACCTCTACATCTGTGGCTGTTCCAGTCAGCCCGGCTTTATTACCCAGCCATTTTTTCAGGGGCAATCCTGTGCTCCAATGAGGTCAGCCTTCCTGGGACCCCCCATTCACATACTTGCCTTCACTCTCACTCACTACTGTCTTCATGTCCACTCTTCTCAACTCTGGATGATACCCCAGCCTCTTATCTATGAGTCTCATACCTTCCAAAGTCAAGCCTCAAATTTCACTTCTAAGGTGACTCCCCCAAACCTGAAGACACCTCTAGCCTGTTTCCCACTCCCAAATGTCCTAATAAGAATAGGAGGATGCCTTTACCATGTCTTCCAAATGCATGTGCAGATCTATGGAGCTCCAAACAGTACTGGTATTGTAAAGATGAATCAAATCTTGTCCTTATTCAGCAGGGAAACACATGTGAGCAGATAGGTAAAAGTCAGAGTATTGGGTGCTGTGACCCATTCCAATTCTGGAATGTTCCAATGCTAGAGAGATTGGAAGCCCCAAGGACAAAGGAGGGAGCTCTGCATCCTTGTGTCCAGCTGTGTTGGGTATCTGTATCTCTGAGCTGTAGCCTCAGGGACCTACAACAGAATAAGATATGGTCCTCGACTTATAGGTTTTCCTGCCTTCCTGGGGCTCTTTTGCTGGAGAGGTCACTTTAGGACTAGATGATAAAAGGATGTATAGGAATCGGTCAGGGGGAGGGGAAGGACTCTATAGGAGGCAGGTATCATCAGAGGGTGTGGCTTCTTGATGGAAGGGGAGGAACTCAGTGTGACTAAGACAGAGGCTGGGACAGAGTGACTTAATGGCAGTTCTGTGGGCTGAATGTGCGCCCCCTCTCCAAATCCTAAGCCTCAAGGAGATGTTATTAAGAGGTGTGGTTCCAGAAGAGGATTCAGTGTGTGGCCCTCATGAAGGAGTTTAGCTCCCTCCTACGAGAGGTCCAAAGGAACTCCGTTGTCCCTTCTACCATATGAAGACAGAGCAAGAAAGGGCCCCATCTATGAAACAGACACTGAGTCTGCTGTCTTCCCGATCTTGGTCTTTCCTTTTTCTAGAACCAGAAGTAGTAAATTTCTGTCTTCCCTAAGGCGTTGCAGTGGTTTCAATGAGAAACGCTCCCCACAGGTTCAAGTATTTCAATACTTGGTGCTCTGTTGCTGGCACTGTTTGGGGAGGTTATGAAATCTTCAGGTACAGAGTTACTGAAGGAAGTATGTCACAGGGGCAGGGCTTTGAGGGTTGACAGCCTCCTCCCACTTCTTGTTCTCTCTGCTTCCTGTGTGGTGATGAAAGGAGACCAGCCAGCTTCCTGCTCCTGCTGCCAAGCTTTCTGCCCACAGCTTTCTACAGCTGTGATAAAATGTTCTGACCAAAACCAACTTGAGGATGAAAAGGTTTATTTGACTTACACATCCTGATCACAGGTCATCCTTCCGAGAAGCCAGGGCAGGAACCCAGGACAAACCTGGAGGCAGCAATGGAAGCACAGACCACGGAGAAATGCTGCTTTTTGGTCTGCGCTCAGCCTGCTTTCTTATACAACCCAGGACCACCTGCCCACGGGGGGCTCCATACACAGTGGGCTGCGCCCTCCACATCACTCAACAGTCAAGAAAATGCCCCACAGACATGCCCACAGGCCAGCCTGATAGAGGAAATGCATCATTTGAGGTTCCCTCTTCCTAGGTATTCTGGTTAAGCTGACAACCAAAAGCCAACTAGGTCACTTTCCCTCAATGCCACAGTGCCTTCTGGGACATGATGGACTTTATCTTCCTGAAACCACAAGGTGAAATAAGCTCTTTTCTCTAAGTTGTTTTTGGTCGTGGTATTTTATCACAGCAACAGAAAGGTAACTTACACAGGCGTGGGGTGGATAACATGTTGTCCTAGAAAGCTAAATGCACCAGGACAACCAGGCAAGGAGCAGAATCAGGGCCGTAAGGGAAGGGCTCATGGAATTCACCCCATGTTTCTTTTCCCTCATCATGGCCAAGACCTCCCTGCTAGTCTACCAAGTTCAAGAGCTGAATGTTCCTCCTAAAGAAGCCGCAGGAGGCCCACCATATCCAACCACAGACCTTCTTCCTACTCATTCTCAGCCCTCTTCAAGCATTTCCCATCTCTCCTGGACCAACACGTGCTGTCCTAAATTAGACAAAAAACGCCATTTCCCATTATCTTTCCTGTTCCCCATACAAACAGCCTGCCAAGTTCAGCCCACTGTATAGCAACTCTACCAGATAATTCATGCTGTGGTCTAAACCTCGTGTCCTCCACAAGCTCATTTGTTCACATGTATGGACACTTGGTCCTGAGTTTGAGGAGGCTGTAAAACCTTCAGGAGATGGAGCCTCACTGGAGGAAGTCACTGGCTGTGATGGTTAGTTTTTACCAACTTGACATAAACTAGAGTTACTGGAAAGAGGAATTCCCTCTCTCGGGCTAGCCTGTGGGCGTGCTATGGGACACTTGACATTTTCATGGCTGCTAACTGAGGTAGAGGCAGGCCATGCCCAGGCAGGTGTGCCTGGGCTCTATAAGGAAAATAAGTAGCATAAGCCAGGAGAAGCAAGCCAGTAAGTATCCTTCCTCCATTGTCTCTACTTCAGCACCCGCCTCCATGTTCCTGTCCTAACTTCTCTCTGTGATGGTTTGTGACCTGTAAGCTAAAATAAACCCTGCCCTCCCCAGATTGATTTTGGTCAGTGTTTCACCACAGCAATAGGAAGAAAACTAGGATACTGGTGGAGGGTGGGATAGGACCTTGGGATTTACGTCCTGATCTGCCTATTTGTGAGCAAGTAGCCTCATGTTCCTCCGCCAGAGCCAGGGGTCATTCCTGCCCTCCCCACTCCTCCCCACTGTGATGGACTGCACCTTCAAAGCATGAGTAGAAATTAAACATTCCTCCCTTAAGGCATTTCATGCCAAGCATTTGATCATAAGCACTGAGAAAATTAATTACTGTATCCTAATCTCATTACCATGAGGGAGACAGTCCTTCCTCTACGACCATCCTATCCTCCCTCCTCAGGAACAGGGCTGTAGGTGGACAAGGACAGCCCAAGTAAAGCTCCCTCTCAGTTAGAATAAAGTGCTTAAATGCATAGGACCCAAATGCACTTCTGTTTCACAGGCCATTTAATAAGCACACTGAGACACAGGAGCCTGAGTTGGTGAGATGGTTCTGTCAGTAAGTACTAAAAAAATATGAGGATCTCATTCTGGTCCTCTCAGAATCTATGGAGGCACACGAGTTTAATCCCAGCACTCAGAGGTAGAGGCAGATCTCTATGAGTTCAAGGCCAGCCTGATCTACATAGAAAGTTCCAGGACAGCTGGGGCTACCCTGTCTCAAAAGACCAAAAAGGAAAGGAAGGAAGGAAGGGAGGGAGGGAGGGAGGGAGGGAGGGAGGGAGGGAGGGAGGGAGGGAGGGAGGGAGGGAAGGGAAGGGAAGGGAAGGGAAGGGAAGGGAAGGGAAGGGAAGGGAAGGGAAGGGAAGGGAAGGGAAGGGAAGGGAAGGGAAGGGAAGGGAAGGGAAGGGGAAGGGAAGGAAGGAAGGAAGAAAGAAAAAATCCTGGGGCTTGCAAGGTAAAGACAGGCAGGTTCCTCAGGCTGTTGGCCAGCCAGCTAAACAAGCAAGCTCCAGGCCAGTGAGAGACCCTGTTTTAAAAAGAAGATGGACAACACCTACAGTACAATGGCCACAGTTGTCCTCTGACTGCGCTTGTATACACACACATACACACTCGCCACTCCTACGACCACCATCACAGGCGCATAGGCACAAGCTGAGGCCTTGTGCTATAATCTTGTGGACATGGAATCATGAAGCAGGAGCAGGGAGCCAGAATCTGATGGAAACGACAACCCTCCCCATGTGCAAGCATATGGGGAGCTTCAGTGAGGACCTTGCACATGCCAGAGGAGCCAATGGAAAGTTCCGTTCCTGGTTAACACTGTAACTGCAGACCCCTTTGGTCCTGGCTCTTCCAGACAACGCACAGCCTGTGCCAACTGAATTTTACATTTATCTTCCTGTCTTACTGTAAATATAATCCAATTTCGAAGGCAAATGTGCTATATGCCCTCCCACACGTGTCTTATTTTATATCTCACATCCTGCTTCCCATCAAGAGAGGAAAGCTGTCCTAGATACCGGAATAAGCCCCCTCACCGTGCCCCCAAATGTTCAATTGGTTCCAAGAGTAGAAGATTCCAGATCAATGCGGGGGTACTTTTCCTGACTAGAAGGCACCCAGTATATTCCTCGATGGCCAGGAGTTCATACAGTGACTCCTAGGCCTGTCATAGACCACTTCCTTCTGCATAGGGAGGAAGGGGAATACACACCCGGATGGGAGAAGTAACAAAGAAGTGAGGATTCTGGGGGCGGTGACATGGGGCGCATGAATCAGGGTCACAGAGGCGGCCTCTAGGGAGGGAGCTGGTCCCATCCCTTTGAGATTCAGGGAACATGACCTGGTGTCAGCTCACTGGGACAAATAAACCTCAAATGGTTCTGAAAGAGTTATGTTTGTCCTCCTTTCCTTCCTTTCTTTTTGGTGTATGTGTGCTATGTATATGTGTACACATGTATGTGTGTGCACATGTGTGTATGTGTGCTGGCCAGAGCTTGATACCAAGTATCTTCCTCAATTGCTCTCCATATTACTATTTTTTTGGCAGGGTCTCCCTAGACCCAGTCTTCCTGGAACTCACTATGTAGACCAGGCTGGCCTTGATCTCACAGAGATCCACCCGTCCCTGTCTCCAGAGGGCTGCCGTTGAAAGCCTGCGCCACCATGCTCGGTGTTATGTTTCAAATTTATATTTACTTATTTTTATTTTATGTGAGTGTTTTGACTGCACGTGTGCAAGGGCACCCCTGTTGTGCAGTGCCTGCACAGGTCAGAAAAGGGTGTTGGATCCCTTGGGACTTCAGTTACGGACAGTTGTTAGCCACCATACGGATGCTGGGATTCAAACTCAGGTCTTCTGCAAGAGGACCACTGAGCCAATTCTCCAACCACCTCTATCTTATTTTTAAGACAGCGTCTCACACCGAACCTTGAGCTCACTGTTCACCAGAGTGCCCGTCCAAGGGGCCCGAGGGATTCTCCTGTGTCCAGCTCTCCAGCACGGGCATTGCAGACATACACCACCACACACATCTCTTTACACGGGCGCCAGGGAGCTAAACTCAGGTCCTCATGCTTGCCCAGAAACTACTTTACCTACTGAGCTATCTCCCCGGCTCTACTTTTGAAAAAAGAGCCTCATTCTGGAGTTCAGGCTGGCCTGTAACTTACTCTATATCCCAGGAAGATTACCATAAGGTAATTCTCCTGCCTCAGCCTCCTAAGTGCTAACACTAGAGGTGTGAACCGCCACTCCTGGTTCTTGGGAACTTTTGCTGTAATAACCTGAGGGTTTTACATGGAGTTCTCCTGTAAGCTGAAGTCCTGGGGGTTCCAGAGCTGCCCTTCCCTTTCACAGACGCTATCCTAACTAAACCACAAAATGTCTATAGTGTCCTTGGGGTAGAAATTGTTTTTGCAAAACCAAGTACACAGAGAATTCAACTGTGTCCAGCCAAGCTGGCCTTTTAGTTACATGTCAGCTCAATGTTACTGCAAACCCCAAAGTCAGCATGCGGCCTGTCCTGATTAGCTTTAACTAGCAACTTGGCACACCCTAAAAATCACCTCAGAGCAGAACCTTGATTGAGGAGTTCTGTCACATACCTGCTTCCCATCAAGAGAGGAGAGGAGGGCCCAGAGCACTGTGGACTGTCCCAGTCCCTGGGCCGATGACCCCGGGCTTGCTAGGCTAAGCAAGCCAGTAGGCAGCATTTCTCGTGGTCTCTGCTGCTCTCCCTTAGCTGTGTCAGTGCCCTGGTTATGCTGCGTGAAGCGGCAAGTGGGCCCGCCTTCAGGTTCCTTTCCTGCATTCCTGCCCTGACTTCCCCAGCGAGGGACTGCGGCCTAGAAGTGCAAGCCAAACCAATCCTTTCCTCCCCTAAAATGCTTTGGTCATAGCAATGAGAACAGCATGCTTCCCCATGCCACCTTGTACCTTCTGTCACTCTTCTGGGACACGATGCTCACCAGCTGATCTTCCTCATCGTCAGCTACCACAGGCTCTGGAAGCACTGTGCTCCTGTTACAGACAGACTCACATCTATTTGCATAATTCTTTCATTAGTGTCTTTCTCCACACTAGACTATAAATCTCCTCAAAAGCAGGGACAGTATGTCCTAAGAACTCCTACCTCTCCAACAGGGGACACACCGACACGCTCATTAACTACCGGTTCCAACAGATAACAACCCAGGCAGCCTCTAACTGCATCCCCTGGGTCCCTGCTCATCCTGTCCTCACTGTCTGGGCCTAAGCCAGCACCCAGACTACAGGATCCATTCTTCCCAGATCCTTCACCCAGGAACTTGTGGATCTGGCCCTTTTCTAGGTCAGCTCTCCTAATGCTGTCTATAGTGCCTCTTCTTGACCCTGGCTGGTCTCTATATAGTGAAGATCTTCTCTAATGGCATTGCTCATCTGAGAGCGATGTCAGAAGGGCATCTGAGGGATCCCTGAAGACATGTGTGCCTGTCTATTTGCTCAGATAGACAAGAGGAAAAAGAATTCAAAGGAGGTGACTGATATCTCTCAGCCTGTCTGCATGTTACTTTTTCTGTTTTTCATTCTTTAGCTGCATTACTTTCTCAAAACCTTCTTATCTGTTCCCTCTCTCCTTTCCTTTAATCATCTCCCTGCCCCCTCTTTGGGCCGTTTGTGTATGTGTCTATGTGATGTACATATACATTCCTGCATGTGCGTGCGGCATCAGAGGTCAACACCGGGTGTCTTCCTCAGTTGCTCTCCATCTTATTTTTTGAGACAGGGTCTCTCACTTAATTCAGAGTCCACTGATTAGACTAGAGGGAATGGCCAGAGAGCTATGGGGATCCACCTGCCTCTGCCTCCCCACACTGCTGTTACACTCAGCTTTTCTTTTTTTGCATGAGTGCTGAGGATCTGAACTCAAGTCCTCATGCTTGTATGACAAGCACTTTAGTGACTTGGCCATCTCCCCAATTTGGATTCCCTCCCTCCCTCCCTTCATCTCTTCCTTCCTCCTTCCCTCCGTCTCTCTCTCCCTCCCTCCCTCCCTCCTTTTCTACTCCCTCCTTCCTTCATGTTTTTATTTTGTTTTTGAGACAGGTTCTCACTCTGTATCCCAGGTTGGTCTGGAACTCATAGTAATCCTCCTGCTTCAACTTCCCAAGTCACAATGGCCACACATTAGCCACATCCAAAATTGTGTGTGGATGGACCCGAGTCCATTGCATGCGCTAAGGAGATGATATTCACATCGATTAAACACAAGTCCTAGCAACACTAGAGGCAGGGTCCCGTTCCAAACACCGAGAGGGGATGCTGTGTGTTGGGACTGGCCCACAGGGGTGCAGGAGGAATGGCTGGAGTGGATGGAGGCAAACAGTGCCAACTGTACGACCGGAAGGGGACCACACCGAGGTACAGCACGTCTTCTTCCATCTGCACGAGTGTTACTGTCATCACTGCGAGTATGAAGGGCACAGAGGTCAACATTCCACTTTTTTCTCAGTCAGCAGAGAAAAGGTGGGGGACACAGAGCAACGTTTTACTCTGCCTGGGCCCAACATCTGCCCCGTGTTTGGCCTAATTCTGTGAATGCTCTTGGACTGTGCAGCACCGAGGAGACCCATGGAGGGTGGGCCAGCCACTTCCAACTCCAGTCAGAGCAGAACTTGTCAGAGCTAAGGGCGTGTTAGGCCAGGACGGTGTCTCGACTGGATATGAGAAGTGAACGGTCGCCCGGGCGGGAACCCTCAGAGAAGGTCTATCACAGGGAAGGTCATCGCCTGAGCGGAATGCCACCCTTCAGTTCACTTCAGTGAACTCTGCTCAGCTGCCCACTGTGCAGGTGAAAGTGGATGTCCAAGACATTAAACCTCAGTCTGATTAAAGGCCCTGCTTCCCTGTGGCTTCTGAATAAGAACCTTTTCCTTCTCAGGGAGGTTATGGAGCCTATGTCCTTGGGGAACAGTGTGAAGGCCTGGCCATCTAGGCACTACTGGGAACAGGGGGAAGACCTGTTAATGTGATCAGGCCTCCTGCCAGGCTGAATGAACAATCTGTGGGCATGACTGACTTTCAGCGCCCATGCGTAGTCTAGTAAGCCTGGAGACGTTGGTCGAGGGAACTGAACTTTAAGTTAGATCTATTTTTAACCTTATCTATTTAGTCTTTTTCTTTCTTTCTTTTTTTTTGAGACAGAATCTTGCTGTGTGAACCTGGTAGGCCTGGTACTCTCTATGTAGCTGAGGCCTAGCCTTGAACTAGCAGGACTCCTCCTGCCTCAGCCTCCTGAAAGCTGAGATTTACGGGGAAGCACCATTATTCTGGCTCTTGTTTGGTTTTCTGATACCTCCCAGATTTCAGAAGACCAGCTTCCTGGAGTCACTGAAAAACAAAATCCATTCACCACCCAGGATTCAAAGATTTAAGACGGGTGCACTACGTGTGCACAAGGACGCACTGCGACGTGCGTGTGGTTCACTCCTACAAAACACACGCTGCAGTGTGGTGCTTGACAGGTTGAGAGGTGGTAACCCTCTGAAAATAGTTAGGTCATGGTGGCGCTACCAACAAGTCTTTCTCAAGAGGCTAGGTTATAGGTTTGTTGTGACATTTGGGTCAAGAAACTGGAGATGCCACCAGAAGCCAAGCAGGTGCTAACGCTATGCTCTTGAAGCTTCAGACTGCAAGCTAAAAACCAAACCAAAAACAGCACGTGAGCATGCGCGCGCGCGCGCGCACACACACACACACACACACACACACACAGATGCCCATTGCGGCCATATTTTCATATTCACTTCACCCTCCCAATGCATACAATCAAGATCTCCCGCCGGATGGTCCAGTGGGCACTGCAGGCTAAGCTTCTGAAGCTTAGGACTTGCTATGGTAGCAATGAACTCAGTAGGCTTGTGATATAAGAGTTCTGTCTCTGTTTCTAAACCCTGGATTTTGGAAAGGCGAGGATGGCTCCAGGCACTAAACCCAGAGAGCAGAGAATTCCCTGATGAATAGGGACTCCACAAACAGCGGAAGGGAGGATGAACAAATGAAGGAGTGGGTGTGAGTGAATGAATGGACGGGGAAGAGAAACAGGAGCCCAAGAAAGAGGTTAGACTCATGGTGCCACATTAACATGATGAAATGCAAATTCCAGCCAGAGCAGCCTGTCAGTCATCCTGGCTTCCTTGGACCATGGCTCACACTCTCATTTATAAGGTTGGAGCCCTGGGCTCGGCCTAGGGCAGCAGGAAACTGCTCAGGTTGGCTCAGCAGGATCTTGGTAAAACAGGAAACCTATGCCTAATATATGAGACAGAGGAGCCTGGAAGTCACATCTCATTTATCAAATCAGGTGTCCCTCGTCCTGGTGGCAAAGGGCGCCAGTCCATCCCTGCCATCAGCACAGCTCAGCGAAGCCTGCTGGCAGCTGTCTCTGGTCTTCTCTTGGAGTCACTCCAGATGCATGGAGAGAAGAGGCGTGAAGACCCCTGCCCAAGAGACTCAGAAATGTCCCTTCTCCATAGGATTGGGCTATCATGGTGGCTTGACCTTTGGCTTCTGCTGGGAGAGCCTTCCACCTGTCCCCAGGAAATGGGAGTGGGTGGGAGACATAGAAAAACAACAAGGGAAGGGGCTGAGAGGACAGGAGTGAACAGAATCAAGGCCCTGGAGGGACACACCATGTCCAGCACATTCACATTTATGGGCAACACAGTCTCCTGATACTGATACAGGCCACATGCTCACTGCTGCAAAGTAAGCACACACCCTAACCCCGATGTCAAGTTATTTTGGGAGAGCCAATGAGATGGCTCAGCAGGTAAAAGTGCTTTCTCTGCAAGCCTGTTGACCTGAGCTCGATCCCCAGAACCCACAGTGGAACAAGAGAACCAATTTCTGAAAGTTGTATTCTGCCCTCTACATGCAGGCTGTGGCGGTGTGTACACATCCCCATAATTACCCTGCTCCCCTATGGTAAATACTAGATCTCTAAAGTCATTTTTAAAGGTTACTTCAGTAAACCACCCCCATTTGAAAAGGATAAATGACAATGTTATATAAGGAAACAGGTGCCATAGGACAAAATAATGCACACATTTTTTTTTTTCAGAAGGGATGGAACAGTCCCTGACAGTTCCTGAGGGGCCAAGGGTCTCCTGATTAGGGCCAAACAGAGCAGTGCTTGGGTGTCTCTGCATGAAGAGTGTATCTCACCCTGAAATGTTTTCCCTATGCAGGAAACCCAAAGAGCCGAATACAGCCGGCCTCCCACTATTCCCCAGGGATACACTGGAGCCTTCCCCCAGATGTCTCAGACCACAGGCAGAGCCAACCCTCCTTATACTGTGAGCTTGCCTGTGCAATGATGCAACAGATGTAACAGATGAATTAGGCGGTAAGAGATTAAGAACAATAACAGACAAAGATGATGGCAAGCTCAACATATGACCTTTTCTTTCCTTAAGTCCAGAACTTCCATTTAAATAAAGCACTTTATGGCTTCTCTCTGGCATATCTGAATTGCCACCCTTAAGACTCTTGTAATTTGGGGGTATTGTTCAGTAAAATAAGTGTTACTTGGATCCAAGCACTGCTTTTCCACAACAGTTAAGCTGACAACCAAAAAGACCACTAAGCAGCTAAGGAGCAGGCAGGGCCTCCAGATAAGCTGAAAGAGATGACTGAGTCTCCTGATAGGGCTACCTGCGTTCACGCCACTGAGAATAGCAGGCAGTTCCAACCTGGTTTGGGGCTGGAGAAATGGGTCAGCAACTCAGAGCGCTTGCTGCTCTCAGAGAGGACAAGAGTTCAGTTCCCAGCACTTATACTGGGTGCCTCATAGCCGCCTGTATCTCCAGCTCTGGGGCATCTGATACCCTCTTCTGGTTTCCTTGGGCATGCAAACACATGGGCACATGTATTTACACAAATACACACACACACACACATAAATTAAAAATACATTTTTGTTTTGTTTTGTTTTGATTTTGAGAGAAGGTCTTCCTATAGCCCTGGCTGGCGTAGACCAGGCTGGCCTTGATCTCACAGAGATCTGCCTATCTCTGCCTCCTAAGTGTTGAGATTACAGGCATGTGCCACCATGCCTGGTAAAATGAATCTCTTAAAAAACTTATTTTGTAGGGCTCAGCGATTAAGAGCACTGGCTGCTCTTCCAGAGGACCTGGGTTCAGTGTCCTCCTCTGACCTCTACAGGTATTGCATGACCCAGGTGTACTTAGATACATGCAGGAAATACACTCATACCTATAAAATAAATAAAATATAAAAAATAAAATAAAAATTTACTTTGTATCTGTGTATACACATGTGAATATGGTGCATGTTCAAGTGTGCATACATGCATGTGGAGGCAGAAGTTGACTCCAGGCGTCTTCCTACATTGCTCTCCACCTTTTAAAGACAGGGTCTCCCCCTGAACCTGGAGTTCACTGATTTACTGAGAGTGTCTGCCCGATCCCCAGACTACAGTAGACTGCTACTTCCCCTGGTTTTTTTGTTGTTTTTTTCTCACATATCTTCTGTGAGTCCAGACTCGGGTCCTTATGCTTGTACTCTAAGTACTTCACTGACTGGACCATCTCCCCAGCCCCCAATCTAGTCATCTGTCTAGATGGCTAGTCCTCTGTCAACTTTTCCATTTGATATTTTGGCTCTCAGCTGACTGCAGATAAATTTAAGAAAGAAAAAAAAAACACACATATGGTGAGACTACATGCAAGAGGGAGGGAGCGCACACAGGGTTCAGCATCTAGCTGAGGACCTGGGTCAAATACAAATACCTGGGGCTAGAGTAGCCCAGGAGGCTTTGAGAGTGAACAGCAAGAGATAACAGTAAGAGGGGCCTGCAGGATGCTGCGCAGATTGACTCTGCAGCAGTCAGTATTCACATCTGTGGACTGGGTCTGTTGAGTACTAGAGAAAAAACCTGAGGACCTATTTAGAGGTAGAGTGCATCTCCTTCCTCCATTTTCCATCAAAGTAGTTGGTCAAAAAAAAGACAGAGTTTAAAGATGGGGCACCTGCAATAGGAGGCTCTCGCTACTGCAGGGAATAAAGGAAGAAAAGGCTGGACAAAGGTTTGGGGAGGGTGAATGGATTACAGGCCTCACATCCTAACACCAGTTGCTCCAGTTTTCAAGCTTTTCCATCAGCACCAGACACTGGGTATGCAAGGCCTTATTTAATACTTGGTACAAATTCACAAGATGTAAATCATTACTGTCCAGCTGTCCAGATGAGGAAGGGAAACAGAAAGGCCTCCAAGTCCTCTCTTCTAAAGTAAGAGTGCTCAAGTTAGTTCCTCAAATCAGCCGCCTCTAGAGGGTGCTGCATGATGAGGCCAAGGAGCTAGCAGGGAAGTCTCTGGAACCTGGAAGGTCATGTCTGGACTCAGAATCCAGCAGCTCAGCACGCACTCCTCACCACCAAGCGAAGAGGTATCTTGCTCTCAAGTTCTTTGCCATTTTTGGAAGCTAATGAGAAGGCACCAAAGAACAGGGTTGACCTGGAACTCTTGACGTGCAGATCTCAGAGACAGGGGTACCAAAAATGGCAATGCCTTTGATTTGGGGTCTCAGGCAACTAGTAAGGGTGTAAGGGTTGCTGATGGTGGGGTGAGGTGAACTTGTCCAATAAATTCCCCATAGATCCAAATGCATCTTCGGCTGCTCCGATTATGATAAATGAAACACCACCAGCTAGGCCAACATGACAGGATGTATTTATTTTCAGTTCTGGAAGTCAAAGCCCAGGACTAACAGAGCCCACATCTCGGTGAAGATCTCTTCCTGTAGATGGTTACAGTGTCCTCAAATGGAAGGAAGACAGTTCTATTCTTAGAGGGACCTAATCCCCATGTGGGGGTCCCATTTTCATGACCTCATCTAAACCTAATCCCACCTCTAAAATATCATTATATTAGGGGTTTGGGATTTGACTTAGAAACTCGGGATGGGGGACACAGTCAATGAGTCCATAATAAAATATCAGCATCTAGTGGGTGGAAAGAAGGGTCTGGTGAGATTCTGAGAAGGGAAGGAGGGAGGGAAAGAGAGAGGGAGGGAGGGAGGCGGAGACAGAGAGGACTGAGGAGCATCTTGCTTGCAGAGGAGAGAGGTTCAAACCCAACAGGGTGTGAGAAAGCCAGAGAACAGTGGAAGAGCAACATCTGGAGGGCCTACCTCTGCTGGTGAAAGGGTCTGGCCAAGGTTTAACCCGTGAACAGGAGTACACGCATGCGCATGTGCATCCAGGTCAGCTCCGTTAACCGAGTAGGCATCTTAGAATTTAGGAAGCCGGTAGTGAAAGAAGGAGAAAAACCAAAGCAATGATGATTCTATCTGTACCACATAATGCAATGACATTTAAACCAGTTTGTCAGTCACTCATTTTTGTTTTGTAATTGTGACAAATAGTTCAGAGAACCAGATTAAAGGAGAACTAACTCCTTGCAGAGATTTCCATGCAAGACCATCTAGACGGACTGCTCTCGTGCTTTGTGTCTGTGGCAGAGCAGCTCACCCGTGACAGCCAGGAAGCAGAGAGGGCCAGTTGCTGTGCTGTCTGGCTGCTTTTCCCCTCTTTTGTTCCATCTGTGTCTGTGGGGATCTGGGCATTGAGCAAGGCAAGCAACTCCAGATACCCTAAAAGAATGGCAGGTGTCTGACCTGCTCTGCCTGATGTGATATGAATCTTCCTTTCCCTCACTCCAGACCAGAACCAGGTTTTTGGGTTTCATTTCCTCGTTCCTGAACTTCCACAGCCTTCCCACCCTTTACCCCAAAACCCCACCCCTAACTTTCCCGCCTTCTGTAACGGTCAGGAGGCCTCCCTATATAAGCCCCTGCATTGGCTCTAATAACCGAACTACCCACCGACGTAGTCTCCGGGGAGGGAACTCCTCCCGCCGCACTCTGAGCCACCTGAGGTCCCATGTTCGATTGTCCTCCATTCTCTGGCATGGCTGGAGCACAACAGCTGTGCTGGAGATGGAGACCCACCCACAGTGTCCCCAGCGTATTTGGTAGTATCACTCAGTCAAGGTGGGTCTTCTGCCTCAGTTAGTTCTTTCTGGAGATGCTGTCACAGACACCTAGAAGTAGACTTTTACTAATTCCTCAGGATCTTCTCAATCAAATTTACAATCACGATTACCTACCACATGCTCTATCTTGCAATGGGAGATAATTCAGAATACAATGAATAGCAAAGCCAGCATCTGGGTGCAAACCTATAATCTCAGTACTCAGGAAGCCAAGAAGTCACACTTCCAAGGTCTGCCTGGGATATACAACAAAATCCTGTATCAAAATCTAGGTATGGTATACTGATATGTACAATAGCATGACGACAGGAAGCTAAGTTAAAGAGCCAGACATAAAGGGTCATATGCTGCATGGATCTACTCACAGGCAATGTCCAGAATAATGAAGCCTACAGAGACAGTAAGCAGTTTAGTGATCCTGGGGCTAGTAAATATAAGGAGATTGCTTGGGGGATGATGGCTAAGGGATCTAGGGTGTCTTTGAGATTATAAAAAGTAATCTATTTTTATATTATGTGTATGAGTGTTTTGCCTGCATGTAAGTGCACCTGTGTCATGCAGTGCCCATGGTGGACAGAAGAGGGCGTCAGCTCAAATGGAAACTGAGTTATGGTTGTTGACTGCCATGTGGGTGCTGGGAACCAAACCTGAGGCCTCTGCAAGAGCAGCCAGTGCTCTTAACTGCTGGGCCATCTTGCCAGGCCCTCTTTTGGGGGCTATTACATGGACTCTGATGACAATCACACAATTCTAGACATATCTAAAGCCACTGAATTACATGCTTTGTAAATTACACTTCAGTGAAGCTATTAAATATTTTTACTATGGGGTTAGGGAGATGGCTCAGTGGGAAAAGAGCTTGCTATGCAAATATTTGGGGACCTTAGTTCAAATTCCCAGAACATGCATAAGCAAAATCGAGGCTTGATAGCTCATGTCTGTAATCCCAGTATCCCTACAGCAGGCAGGAGGAGGAGACAGCAGAATCCCCGGAATCCTGCAGGCCAGCCAACCTGGTTCACATAGTCATGAGCAACAAAGCGAGTCTGTTTCAAACAAGGCAGAAGGTGGGATCCACACCTGAGCTTCTCCTCTGACCGCCACACATGCACTGTGGCACACGGACACCCTCACACACATAACAATATTTACCATGTAAGTATGTGAGAAGCTCTTTGAGTGAGGAAAGTCTACAGTTGCATAATGGGAGCATGTGCACAACTGCAAAATTACTAAAAACACTTAAACTGGTGAGCCAGGCCTGGTGGCACACACCTTGAATTCCAGCACTTAGGAGATAGAGGCAAGTGGGATCTCTGTGAGATCAAGGCCAGCCTGGTGTACATAGTGAGTTTCAGGCCATCTGGAGCTACAGGGAGACACTCAAAAGAGAAAAAAAAGAAGAAGAAACAATAAGTAAATAAAACGGGTGGATTTTATGGTAGATCCATTATGCCTCAATAAAACTGTTTAAATCAGTAATTAAAACCTTTATAATGTATATAAAATATTATAGGGTAACAGAGCACTTGGGTTAAAATGACTCAAGAATACCCTGAGTCACCATCCATGGCAAGCAGAAATGCTATGAAATCATGCTAAAGGCAACGCAGGCTGTGCCGACCTACAGAAGACTCTCAGCCTGATGCAGTCCCAAGACAGGAGCAAGCCTCCACCGCCTCTGAATCTGGCTTCCCTGCATGACGCCTCGGAAGTAGGAGTGCCTTCGTGATTGACTGGGGGATGATGGGTGGGCTTTCCATGAAGAGTAACAGAGACAGACATACTTCTGGACACTGGAAAATTCCACAGCCCTGGGTGGAAGATAAGGACAGAGTGAATCTGTGTCCTGAGGCCTGGGAGGAAGCCAGCAGCACCAGAGATGAATTTGCTTGTGTAACCATAATACCACGGAAGGAGGAGAGAAGCTGGCAAGCCCAGTTTAGCTGCTGGATGGCAAGGTTCTCTCGGGGCCTCAGAGGAAGCTGGAAAGACCTCTTTCCAGAAAGACAGAGGCCACAGTTGCCAGCTGGTTGTGTTTCCAGAGCCCTGAGGCATGCCAAAGTCCTCATGATGGTCAATGGGAAGCCTCTCTCAGTCTGGAAGTATCCAGGAAGTTCCTCTGCCTGCCGGGGACAAGCCACCTACCTTGTCCTACAGGGACCTCCGGGGCACACATGCAGCCTTGTGATTCAAGGACTCTGTCACATACAAGGGCACATCCTCCTTCTTGTTTATGAAATTGACATAGGTGAACTTTCAGTTCCCGGGAGCACACCCTGAAACATCTTCCAACCTGTTACAAAGCCCCAGAGTGGTTTGCCCTTGTGGATCCAGGTGTTTTAAGGCACTGTCTTCTGAGCCACATGTAGCCATTTTCATGAGATCAGCTGTGCCTACCTACGAGAGTCCATCACATAAGACCAGTGGACTGCTGACATTCCCTCAGAGAAGGAGAGGGTGGACAGGGTCACTGGCCCTTCAGCTGACATCCCAGTCACTGCTCCCAGCCAGCTGCATGCAATTCTGCCCTAATTCTTATGGTAGGAGGTGATTTATCGAGTGGACACTGCTGCTGATTCCTTTGCTGACATCAGAACCAGTATCTCCAGGCTTCCATCACTGACTAAGGCCCAACGGCTCTCCAGAACCCTCTAGGATTTTGTCACCATTTTGATTGAGACTGCTGAGGCACCCAGTCTCACAGACTGAACAATTACCAGGTTATTGGTCCCTCCAGTGAGAGGCAGTCACTGTGGGACCACTCTGATTGTGGAGTTACCATCCCAGCCTCAAGGACCAAATAACTACTGGGTTCTTAGAGTCTCGGGTGTGACACTGCTGCTGCTCCTATTTCAATATAGGCAGATTTAATAAAATTCTCATAATACAGCCCGTGCCATCATCTCAGGAATGACAATGCTCACAAGTGAGCGGGGACTTCGCACATAAATCAACAATTAAGAAAATGCCTCAAAGACACGGCCATAGGCAACTCTGATGGGGGTAATTCCTCAACTGAGGTTCCTTCTTCCCAGGTTGTAGGATGATTCGGGCCATGCCCAGATAGCTCAGTCAGTAGAGCATGGGCCTCTTAATCCCAGGGTCACGGGTTCAAGCCCCACACTGGGTGCCAGATGTTGTCGGGCATTAGCAGGTCCCTCGGGGGAGGGGCAAGGAGGCACAGAGTCAATGACACAGACCCCGGGAGAAAGTGGAACCACCATCTCGTTTATTTTAAGAAGGGAACAGGTTTTATACTTTGGCCAGGCTTAGAGGAGGTCTTCTCTGGTCATCTGACATGCTTCATTTTGGTAGGTCCTGAATGCCTCTGACATACGTCACTCCCATTGGTCCTAGATGGCTTCAAGGGCCTGAGAGCTGCCCCAGGTTAGGTCTCAGGAAGTGTTCACTGTGCATGCATGCTCAATATAGATTCTAGCCAGTTTAGGCCAGCAGGCCGGGAGCCTGCCTGGCCTCACCTGAATCATCCTACACCAGATGACTCAAGTTTGTGTCAAGTTGACAAAAAGTAACCAGTTCACCCTGAATAAATGACTACTCTCCTTTCACCCTTCAGATCTTGTCCTTTCGTAGCTTGAGGTAGGAGCCTTTGGATGCCGGAAAGATGTGTTCTTAAGTCAGATCAAAAGCCTTTCTGATGTCTACCTTCATCTGTCATACCCTCTCCTGACAAACCTTATGCCACAGTAGAGGATCCTTGTAGAGGAAGGCCTAGTGTTTACGCCAGAGCCGTGAACCTGCTTCTATGGTTCTATGTAAGCACTGTCTCAAAGCATTTTTTTTTTGAGACAAGGTCTAGTATAGCCCAGGCTGGCCTTGAATTCTTTATGCAGCCAAGGATAACCTTCTTAACTTCTTGCCTCTACTTCCTAAGTGCTGGGATCAAAGGCATGTGCCACCATGTTGGGTTTATGGGGTGCTAGGGATGGAACTCAGGGCTTCCTGCATATTGAACAAGCATTCTACTGTCTGATCTTCATCCTTAGCCCTTCAAAGTACTTTTATTCTAGGTTCTTATTTGACTGTTAGGTCTGAGGACTCTATTATCTCCCTTGAGTTCTGCCTTGGGAAGCTCTGGACACAATGCCTGGTCATGTTAGGCTAGCAGGAGCAGAACCCTCACACCTCTTCATCCCACTGTACAGCCCAGTGATTACATAGCCATAATTTAGCATCTTTGGTCCAGGGTTGGATAACATGTATAAAACGATACATGCAAAAGGAATAGTTAACTTTACAGGAAGACAACAGGCTGTTGAATAACCTAAAAATATATGTGGCTGAGTAGAGCAGAGCAAATGTGAAACACCTGTTGAGTTCACCATTCTTGATACCTGTGCCAGCCTGGTGGGCAGCCCAGGATTCTTCAAAGGCCAAGGTGGAAGGAAGCTGACGGTGAGCTTGGGCAGTTTGTAGCTCAGTCAACTATGCAATTAGCATGTGGAGCTGGCCACATGTGAGGCCTGGTGTTCTGTTGGACAGGCCGGTGGGCCTCTGAGGGAGGTGAATTTACACTCCCAGTACAGAGGTCTGGCTGTGCAGCTGCTGCTTGCCCTTGATCAGAGAGACATGGCTTGGCACTTCTACTTCCCTTTGCACATGGGCCCAGATCTCTTCACCATCTCCACTTGTTTCAGTAATGTCAGGTCAGTTCTAAGGTTATCTTGAAGTCCCAGCAGTGTGGACAAAGGGACACAGAGTTACCTTGCACACCTCTTGTCTGATCTATTGTCATTTACAATGTAGAAATGAAATAATGGGAGAGTGAGCAAGCGAGCGAACAAGAGAGAGAGAATCCAGTTTCAGTGGGAGATGCTCTCTGCCTGGCGAAGCAGGGAGTGCTTGCAGGGCCCCGTGCCCTCTCCCTTCTTGGCACTCCCACTCCCCTATCAGCCACTATTTTTCACAGCCGATCTTCAGCCATCTTTCTCAACAAGTCTGAGAACATCTTTATTCTATGAGGTACAGGTGAATTATCTGTGATTGAAAATGTAAGGTTCTAGATTTAGCTGGGCACAGTGGTATGCATGCCTTGAATTCCAATGCTTGGGATGTAGAGAGAGAAGGATTATAGGTAGGAAGCCAGGTTGGGTTACATGGGGAATTCAAAGTCAGTTTGGGCTCTACAGCAAGACCTTGATTCAGGGAAGGAAAGGAGAGAAGGAAAGAGAGAGAAAGACAGAGAGAGAGAGAGAAAGGAGGAGAGAGGTAGGGCAAGCTCTAGATTTAAAATTATTATTGTTTTTAAACTTTGAAAACCTTTAAGTGTTCCTGAAGAAATGTTCAGTTCTGAATCTGAATCATTTCCCATTTTCTCGAAACTCTGAAGACTAATTTTTATTTCATCTTTATTTATGTGCATGTTATATGCGCACATGTGTGCAGGTAGCAAAAGGCCAGAAGAGAGCCAGGTCCCCTGGAGCTGGAGTTAAAGGAGGTAGTAAGCCACCTGACGTGGGTGCTGGGAACTGAACTCAGGTCCTCTGTAAAAGCAGAAGCACTCTTAACTGCTGAGTCATCTCTCCAACCCCTCAATTAAAAAATATATAAATATAAATATATATTACATTTTCTTTATTTTGTTGTGTATGTGCATGTGTGGGGCTGGACTGTGGCATGCATGCGGAGCTCAGAGGACAGCTTTCAGGAGTCTGCTCTCTCCTTCCATCATGTGGGTCCCAGGGATCCAACTCAAGTTGTTAGGCTTGGCAGCAAGTGCCTTTACTTGCTGAGCCACCTAGACAGCACCCCTTTCTGGAAACCCTAGTGACGGCCTTGGGAACTCTTAAGATGATGTATGGTGCCAGCTGTGTCTTTGGCATTATTGGCCTGGCACTTAGGAGGCCTGTACAGTCTCAATGAATTGTCTGCTTCGATTTCGGGAGGATTTAGTGACACTGCACTTGTACTTCCCTGAGCTCCATTTTCTCTCTCTTCCTGGAACCCTGCCATTCATAGGGGATACCCTTAGGCTCATTTTCTATCTTCTTGTCTCATGTTTTTGTACCATTATGTCTTCACTCACTTCTTTCCTTAGAGACAGCCTCAATTCTCACTTGCTTTTTCACTCTAGATATCTTATTTGTAATTCGTAGGAGCTCCGAATCTCCTGGGGCCTTCCCATGTTTTTGACAGCATCTACTTCTCTGGTCAGCAGAGACCAGGCAGGAACTCCCAAGAACGAGAAGAGCTGCAGGCAGCTCTACAAACATTCCTCACCGATGGACTTCATGAGCTCCTGGGGTGCTGAACGCCCGGAACTATCCCTCTGCATCTTGTCCATCTAAAGCCTTCTAAAACAGACTGTCGAGACAGTCAGCAAAGCATCTCCCGTGAGTTATGTGAGCTAGTCCATCAAATGAGCAATCACAGGGAGGAGCTGAGGGGAACTCCATCAGTTCCAGAAGCAAAGGTGAGGACCTGCACATCTGACAGGCATGTGAAGTAGGACCAGCCTGTGAGGCAGAACTCTGTAGACCCCCAGTTGGTACCTGCATATCACTGGGCTATACGCACACACAGTGTGTGCACGTGAAGACAGAAAACAGGAAGTTCTGTTTTCATTGTATTTTACTGTCGGCATTACGAAGCAGACTGGAGGCTCTTGTGCACAGGCAGGGCCTGCTTGGCCACATGAGCATCAAGCCATTTTTGTCATAGGGAGACCCCAAGCATCAGTGCCTAGAGGTCATCTTTTCAGGACCCTTCAGTTCACAGTCCTTTCTTCCCCTCCCTGGAGAAGGTGCTTGCTGTCAGCACTCCCTGCTCCCACCGGATCTTCTCCAGTTCGCTCTGCCCTCCGGCTCCTCTCCTGACCAGACGTTTCTACGTACTCATTGATCTGGATAGTAAACCTGTTCCTGCCATGGTGCAGGAGAGAGGGTAGACTGCTTGCGGGGTGTAGGTGATGAAGACCTAACTGCTCACAACACAGCCCATCCCACTTCCAGACAGCTTACCTTACTTCACCTCTGCCCTCAGCCTGGCGCTCTAGTTCCCGAAGCGTCCCAGGGTTTAGGTGGCACATCTCAGTGGGACTACCTCATCTTGGTAGTCTCCCACTGCCAGCACTAAGATGGCACCTTCCTCTGCTCTACGCCCACTGGCCCTTCTTTGCCAGCTGTCAACATGTGGAACACCTGTCTCCTGTCACCACTTCAGGACTCTGTTCCTTTAAATGCCAATTTATTTTATTCTTTTTAGTTCTTAATGACATTTAAATAGGATTTGGAGCAGTAACACTGCTGAATACTCTACCTTTAAAGGACATCTTAATTGTAAGCCTTGGGGTTTGTTTTTAATTTTAGTATGGAATAAAACACCAATAATATTAATACCTGGATACCACAAGAGAGTGTATTTCCAAAACTGTAAAACAGTGCCAGATGATCTATTAAAGTTAAATATTAGCCTACCCTGTTACAATTACACCCATTGCATATATACAAGAAAAGTGGGTGTGTATGTCCAACGAAATATAGGTACTATGGTGCTTTGAAAGAGAATGCCCTCCATAGACTCCAAGTATTTGAACACGTTGTCCCCAGGTGAGGGCTCTGTTCCGGGAGGTTTAGGAAGGTGGTCATGCTGGAAGAAACAGGTCACTGGGAGCAGACTTTGAGAGTATATACACTTACCCATTTCCAGTTGCCCTCTCTGCTTCCTGTGTGTGCTTGAAGATGTGAGCTTTCAGCTTTCTGCTCTGGCTGCTTCCTGCCATGATGGACTCTCATCCCTTTAGAACCATAAGCCCAGCCCAATAAACTCTTCCTTCTATAAGTTGCCTAGCACATGGTGTTTTATCACAGCAACAGAAGAGTAACTAAGACAGGTACAAAAGGCTCCCTGTGGTGCTTTATCACAATGTTCCAAAAGCAGAAACATACGAGCATTCATCCACAGGAGAAGGAATAAGCAGTAAGAAAGACAAAAGATAGAACACCATGCAAAGTAACAATGAGAAGGATGCAACCAACCACCACAACTGTCTTAGATTCCATTACTGTGGGAAAAAAACAGCTTCAAAGGAGAAGGACTTATTTGGGTCCCGGTTTCAGTCCACTGTACTGGCTCTACTGCATCTGGCACGTTACAAGGTGAAGAGCAAAGTGACTCACTCCACAGTGGACAGGAGGCAGAGAAAGCAGAGCGTAAACCCACACCAGCCTCTTTCCTCTTTCATGCCATCGGGGCCCTCAACCTATTGGATGGTGCTGTGGACATTCAATGTGGGTCCTCCTGCCTCGGAAGCTGCTCTACCTCCAATCATCTTTGGAGACACTTCACAGACCTACCCAGGAGTGCTTCACAAATCTCCCCAGTAACCCCCAATCCAATCAAGTGGCAGTCAAGATTAACCATGGCAGCCACACGCCGAGATGCTTCAGAAACAGTGATAAGCCACAGAAACAAGACACAGAATGGACTATGCAGGAATATTCCATTCCAAAACTTGAGAACAGGCCAAGCCAATCTAGGATAAAAGGAGTTAATAGTGAACATCTTCTTAGAGAAAGTTACTGCCAGGGAAGGGACAGTCAGAAGGGCTCTGTGTTGCTGGAATGCTTGCTCCCTGATGAAAGCTCTTGCAGGGGCACATGCACGCAAAACTTCCTTGAGTTGTGCGTTTATGACTAAACATAAAATACGACTCTTTTATGCAGCTGTAATGACACTCCATAAACTGGGTATCTCATAAATAACAATCTTTATTGCTCAGAGTTCTGGAGGCTAAAGAGTCTAAGATAAAGGCGCTGGGAAGGGCCTCCTTTTTGGAGACTTCCCACTATGTGGTGGGGGAGCGGGGGTTGCCACTTCTCTGCAACTCTTTTATTGGGATATTGTGATGGCTAGCCTTCCTCAACAAGATTGAGTCATCATACACCTTGGTGTATCGATGAAGGTGTTTCTGGGCAGGGTTAACTGAGGTAAAAAGACCCTTTCTGAATGTGAGTGGGACCATTCCATGGGCTGGGGCCTCCAACTGAATAAAAGCAAGGAAGAGAGGCTGAGCACAAGATTTCCCGTCTGCTCCCTGACTGAAGATGAAAAGCGAGCGGCTGCCTCCCACTCCTAGCACAACACTTTTCCCATGATGAACTATAGCTCAAAACAAACTGTGAGCCAAAATAAACCCTTCCCTCCCCAAGTGGCCCCTGTTAGGGATCTGGTCACAGCCCGGAGAACAGCAGCCAACATAGGCACAGCTCCCACCTGACAGATCCCTTCCCAGTCTCTGCTCCTGCTATCAACCCACTGGGTACTTAGGCTTCAACACATGGATGTGGCGAGTCTGAGGAACCAAACATTCAAATCAGAGTAATTGCTGATTTCAACACCGAAGTTTTGTGGGGGGAATAATTCTTTTTGAAGGAGAGAAAATAGAGACATGAGTAGAATGAGAACATCATCTTGGTGCAGGAAGTCAGGGGATCCCTGTCATCAGACGCAAGGCCACTGGGATGTTCTTACAATGCAGTCATCCTTCCTTACCCCACAAGTTTGGCTGTGAGCTGCATCATCTCTGCCAAGTCACATTTTCCTTGACCTTCAGTTTCCTCTTAAAACAAGCCTGCACTATCTGTGGGCCCATTCTACTTCTAAACGTCATGCATCTTGGGATGACTTTTCAAGCAAGAAGGTATTCTACCTCTTTCCCGGTGTTCCCCAGACGCAGGCTTTCCCTGCCGTTTCCCAAGCAGATGGTAAGATCTCTGGGGCTGGAGGAAAAGGCACCACCCATGCCTTATCTCAGCCAACATCACATGATGAACATAGCAGATGCTGTGAGATGAAAGAGTCTTACTTTGCTGTAAAACATATTGTTTCTGAAGCAAAGGCTTAGATCATAACGTGATGAAACTACACCCACAATGAAAATGCTCCCCACAAAGCTGTCTAGCAACAGGAGGCTTTGGAGTTACTGTCTGGGCCCACCAACACAGTGACCATTGAAGAAAGTGCTTTTGCTTTCTTCCCGCCAAATCTGCCCTCAGGCCAAATGATGCTTCCTTTGGTCAGAAATAAGAAAATCTAAACCTGTTATTATGAGAAAGCTGTTCTCCAAGGTCACCTTAGTTTAACTAGACATCATATCTGACAAGACAAGCACCTGAGCACTCTAAGGGGCTTCAGCCTTGAGATCTCCCAAGGTCAATCTCAAGAACCATTGCTATCAGATCCTGGATATCCCAGTTGGTATCTGGAGTCAGAGCAGAGAGGAAGAGAAATGTGAATTTGAATGATTTGGAATCAGGTGCCTAGGACTGGATACCATCTATAACAAAAATATCTAAGCAATATAATTGCATCTGTGAGGTTGCAAAAGCAATGATCAATGGGCATAAAGATAATGTGCTTTGTCGTCCTGTTCTTTGAGACCATGGAGCCCAGTTTAATGTCCAACTCACGGCAATCATCCTGCCTGGTTCCTGAGTGCAAAGATTAGAGGTATGTCACCACGCCAGGCTGGTTAATGTGCTTCTGAGAAACCTACACACATTTTTTGATGGGTAAGGTAGAGAAACAAAGACAGGGACGTCACTCTGCAGTCCACTCGCACATTTCTGTCCCGTCTCTGTCGTTACTTAGCCTTGGACAAGTATCTAGATTCTGGATCTGTAAAGTGGAAGGGAGCACATGAGGAGAAGCCTAGTAACTGCCACGTTCTCTTTTATGGTGAACTCTTTTGTTCTGTTATTCATGGATGAACATTGCAACCAGTTTTATTCATTTAACTTAATACTGTGTGTGTCCAAATATCTTGATTCTATTGAAGGAGGAACTGTGTGTGTGCGTGTGTGCGTGTATGTGTGTGTGCGCGTGTGTGTATGTGTGTGTGCGTGCGTGTGTGCGCGCACGTGCGTGCATGCGTGTGTGTGCATGTGTGTGTGTTTCTGGCACACCAGCATCTCCACCCTCTTCTTTCAGTGACAGCACTGTTTTCTTGAGAAAGCCCGCCCCCCCCCGCATCCTATGCAGTCCTAATGGATCATTAATTCAGATCCTTTCTGTCCTGTCATCCTCCACAACCTGACCTAGACTAGACCACACAAATATTCTCTTTCAGAACCGAATCCTCAATGGAATGAGCAAGGCAGAAATGACTTGTCCATGAATCATTCTGATGCCAGCCCTTTGAAGAAACTCTCTGTTAGAGTTCAAATGTGAAATGTCTAGTTAAGACATCCTTTTCCTACGGAGTAATTGGACATTCTCAAGCATAATCATAAGCTGAGCACACATGTACATATCATACTTGCACACACATGGATAGACCCACACATGCACAAACATGTACACACATACAAGGAAATAAGCTGAAATAAAGGGCAGCACCAATCTCCCTACCCACGCCACACCATGACCCAACAGTTAAACCGGAAAAGTTGTAGATGGCAAAGTCTCAACTTTCTCCCACACTGGACCTGAAGACACAGACACTGCTTGGAAAGATCAGACTCTCAGCCCAGTTCTCCATAATCACGGGGATCCCTGGAATCCTGTATGGTGCTTACTATGCTCCAGCTTAATCCCTGGAGAAAAAAGAGGGCTGTGCTTACTCTGACTTCAGCTCAAGCCCATGGCCACATTGTCCAGCATGTTTGTCTCTGACAAGAAAACACTGAGCTTTATTTAGCAGGTGGGTGGAAATATGCCTGGGCTAAACTTCCAGCATCATCAAATTAAAAGGGTAAAAAACGGGGCTGGAGAGATGGCTCAGCGGTTAAGACCTTCTTACAGAAGACCAGGGTTCAAATCCCAGTACCCACATGATGGTTAGCAACTGTCTGTAACTCCAGTTCCAGAGAATCCAATGCTCTCTTCTATCTTCCATGAGCATCAGATGACACAGGTGCATCTACACACATGCAGAGATAACATCCATACACATAAAATGAAATAAATGAAAAAAGTTTTTTAAAGAGACTTTTCATCAGAGTAGGTCAGCCCCTGGAAGGCTGCAAGAAAATGTCTCTGTTAAAAAAGGCTAGAGGCTTGGCATGGTGCTGTACACTTCTAATCCCAGTACTCAGAGGCAGAGATAGGCAAATCTCCTTGAGTTTGAGGCCAGCCTGGTCTATATAGCAAATTCCAGGCTAGCCAGGGCTACATAGTGAGACCATGCCTGAAATTAGATAGATGATAGATAGATAGATAGATAGATAGATGATAGATAAACACATGTCAGGGCTTAGGAGATGACTTGGTCAAGAAAGAACTTTCTATATAAGCACAAGGACATGAGTTTGATCCCTAGAACCCACACAACAAAGTCAGGTGTGTGCTCATAACCCCAGTGTAGAAAGGCAGAGACAAGCAGATCCCTGGGGCTCCTCTAGTCAGATGAGTGAGCTCTCGGTTCAGTGAGAGACCCTGTCTCAAAATTCAATAGAGTGCAACTGAAGAAGATACCCACAGTTGATTTCTGGCTTCCTCAAGCATGAACACACATGCATGTGTGCCTGTACACACATGCACCCCCCTAAACATGTACTCACACATGAAAAAAGTAAAAAAGTCTAGTATCCATTCCCTGGCCAGTGTCCACCTCCCTGGCCTGGTTTTATGGACTTACAGTCACTGGACAGTGACAGTGCCTCTTATTTCCGGCTCAGGAAGTCATGAGGGTGGCCTTGAGGAGGGGCACAGCAAGAAACACACTGAGACTGCTCTGGTCTCAGAGCTATTGCTGAGAAAAATCACTGGCATTACCCTCTCTACTCCATTGTGGAGCCTCACTGCATGGCTGATACAGTAACCACAAGTGGCTATTTAAATTTAAATTAGTTGAAATAAAACTAGATTACACTTCTAGTTCCTCAGTCACACAAGGTGCATTTCAAGTGCTCAGCAGCCGCAGGTGGTCTGCGTTGGCCGGCTTGGTTGATGGAGATACTGAACATCTCTAGCACTGTAAAATGTTCTGGGGGGTAGTGCTGGTCGGGTGGGATATGTCTGACCTTCCTGCAGGAGCAGGATGCCACTGTTCCCTAGGGGAAAGGCAGAGAAAGCAATCACAGCAAGGGCACCCGAGAGAGCATCAGAGTGCACCTGAGGATGAAGGCCTCCTGGGCGCCTCAAAGAAACGCTGGAGAGCCTGCACGGGCTCCCAGGAGCTTCTCTGTAAACACACTGAGGAAGAGTCCTGAGGTGAGAGGTGACTAGAAGTGGTCAATGGAGGATAGGCTGGGTCAAGGACTTTTTGAAAGGTGACTACACACAAACCCTATCTATGTTCACCCAGAAGGCCTTCTCCAAGAGTAAGCTGACTCTAACAGGATCTACGCAGGGACCACTGGGATGAGAGATGTTCCACAGCAGCCATCTTTAGAGACTCTTGCTCACCACAAATATACTCCCAGATGGAAGCTCTGAGGTGCCCTGAAAGCGAGGCCCTAAGAGAAAAGGACCACACTTGATAATTTGTTACTCTGAGGATGCAAAGTCACAGCTGTACCCTTCAACAAAGGACCTTAGTACTTAACCTAGTTCACTTTATACTACTGTAGCAGAATGCCTGAGACTGGGTCATTTACAAAGCACAAAGGTTTGTTTCTAGTTATGAAGCTCAAGGTGAGGGATATACACATGATGAGGATCATCTGTTGTGTTGTTCCATGGTGGAAGACAGAAAGTCAGAGAGCAGATGTGTATGACAGAGAAGGGAGGAAAGCCAAACTCATCTTTTGTTAACTAACCCCATGTGAACTAACCCAGCCCCATGATATCAGCATTAATCCATCCTCCAAGGCAAAAGCCCCAAGGCCTTAAACAACTCTTGAAGTTCTTACCACCTAAGCATATTCTCCTCTTCTTCCTAAGCATAAGTAATGTACTGGATAGAAAATCAAGAAAAGAACACGGGGTACAGATCACTCACATTTTGTGCCTGGACCTGGCTATCTAGACCAAGCTGGCCTTGATCTCACAGAGATTCATCTGCTTCTGCTTCTCACGTGCTGGGATTCAAGGTAGATACCACCAAGACTGGCTCAGTCACTTCTTAGTCACTCAAGGTTTCCAAGACTAAATCAGACCGGGAACTGTTGAGACAGACATTGACCATGGAGATAGGGTGACAGTGAACCTCTCCTTCAGTCCTTCAGCTTCACAGGAGTGTGTCTGTATCTGCCCAAGAAACTATCAGGGCATGGATGGGAGAGGCTAAGAGAACAGGCCGGAAAGGTGGGGAGACAGCAAAGCTGTTCTATGATTTCACCCTTCAAACTTAGAAGGTTCTAGAAGAAACGCACAAAAAGAGTGCAACCCAGCTAGGACAACGGGATGCAGAAACGCACGAGGGGTGACGGCATTAGCAGGACACAGGTAGCCTGCTGTTTGGAACGGAGGTCACTGGCCATGAGCGTCCTGAGGCATCCAATCATTGGCTCTTCTTAGAACTGTAGCTCAGAAGAGTTTAACAACTTTCTTCTTTTTTTTTTTTTGGTACTGGAGATTGAACCTATGACCTTGAGGATGCTTGACAAGAGTTCTACCGCTGAGCCAGAACCCCAGCCTTAGTTCAGTAATTTTTCAAAGAGTTCTTGAAAGTGGCTGACTCGGAGTCCTCCTAACCACACTACGCTGCCTCTCTTTAGGGGCATGGTATAGAACGGGGCCTCTTTCCAAATGCTTACTTATCCACTTCTCTCTCTCTCTCTCCCTCCCTCTCTCTCTCCCTCCCTCCCCCTCTCTCTCTCTCTCTCTCTCTCTCTCTCTCTCTCTCTCTCTCTCTCTCTCCCCCTCATCTCAGTCTCCCTCCTGTAGCCCCATCTGCCTGGTCTGGAACTTGCTATGTAGACCAAGCTGGCCTTGATCTCACAAAGATCTGCCAGCCTTTGTATCCTGAGTGCTGGGATCAAAGGTGTGCCCTACCACACCTGACTCACTCTTTTCTTTACTGAGAACACTTTACTAAGAGAACACTACGAGAACTTTCTAGGAGGCAAAGTGACAAAGCACAAAGTTTTCCTCCTTGACAAGAATAGAAGGAAGGGTGGAACATGGCTGCTGCTCCAGGAGCAATCTCGAACCCATGAGGTAAACTTAAAGTCACATGTGAAATCAAAATATTAAAGGGGTGTGTGTCCCCAGAAACATCTGAGAATGTTCTCAGTGCTGGACTGCCTGTCTCTGGATGTCTTTAACAGAGGAGAATCTGTTGTTATGGATTTTCTGTGTTTTCGGCCAACTCCTGATCCACGCGGGGAAGTGGGAAATCCCATTAGGGAGGTGGAGGTTCTGTAAATCCCATGTGCCTCACTGAAAACCACCCACCCACATTCTGTGGGTTCAGAAAAGTCCCTGAAGGTGGTTGCCCAGCTGTAGAGAATATGTTCATCTCCATGACTGGTGTCCTCAGATTGGACTTGAACTCGGCAATTTCTATCCCTGGGGGAGAGCATCTTTTTCTAAAAGGACCGCCCAGCCAAAGTCGGCTTGATTATTGGTGAGATTGGAGAGTTTTTGAATTTAAGCATCTCTCTGTTATTTCTTTTGCTCTTTCTTCCCATACCCATGCTTCTGCCAGGAAGAAAAAAACAAACAAACAACAAAAAAAAAACAGCCCAACAAGAGTACATGCAATTCCCTTTCTTAATTAGAAGCAAAACATTTGTAACACAGTGGCGAAGTCACAGGAAGAGCATTTGCAAATTATCTCCGAGCACAAAGCTAGCATATCAAGGAAGGATGGGGCTGCAGAATGTTCCAAGCTAATGGAGAGGGTTTCTGCCAATGGCAGCTGGGACCTCTAATCCCCTCACTCAGAGCTGGCCATGTACACAGGGGTGGAATACACAAACCCAAGTTCCCCAGGGTGTCGGCAACAGAGAAATCCATCATCCCCAACCAACACTCCAGAGAACGTAATGGGCTGTAGGAGAAGGTTCAAATAAATAATCATTTCCTGGCACTGCAGATTAGATTTCATACACCACAGCCCGGGACCAGCTTAAGTGGAGAGATATGAAGAGCAGAGTTCTTTACCCCAAAGCAAGATTTACTTCTAATCCAGTAATAAGCATGCAAATAGTTTCTCCAGACTCTGCCCTGGGGAAGAAAGCAGTTAGCTTGCTTGAGATCATTTTCTGAACTTGAGGGTTCCTGACACTGGATGTGTTTGTAGTTGGCCTTGGCAAATCCTGGGGTCTTTTTTTCTAACAGGCTGGCATTTACCAGGTGTTCAATAGATGTTGACTGTGACTACATTCGTGCAGCTAAGGCAAACTTGAGCATTTTAGGTAGTTCTGGGTAAATCTACTCCTTATTCAGACAGCCCCAACCTGTGATTCAATTTATGATTTTCTGACTCAAGATTTGAAGCATCCAGCATTCTTACAGGATGATCTTCCCCTAAGCTAGCAATATGTGGTCTGGACCACCACCAGCCTCTCTCTTCCTGCCCTCACTTCTCTCCTCCATCTACCCAGGAGGAAGTGAACCATTCAGTGAACCATTAATTGGTGAACGATTAATGGTCTTCAGAAGGTCCTGTTGCTGAGTTTTTGGACACAGATATTCAGTGACTTATATGAACTACGTCATTTTTATAAAATTGACTTTGTGTTGGATGATTTTCTGTCTAACTATGAACTGATATAAGTGGTCTCAACACATTACTGAACTAAACTCCATGTTCCTTCCCAGTTCCTTGATGTTTTTATCGACTCTTAGGGGGAATCTGATTCCAAGCCTTCCTCAGGACCCCACTGGCCTCATGAGATCCATTGGTTAAGTGATTCCATCACCCCACACACTACCTGTCCCTCCTGACCTCATGTAAACTGCAGACACAGTCATGCCACTGACAGACTCATCGGAGTAACTAATTAGAGTCATCTGGTTTATATAGATTTTTACACATTTTATGAAAGTATATTAAATATTACCTGCCTATTCTTCCCCAAAGGAGGGTTTAGGGTTCAACTATGTCTCTCTCAAACTCATGTCTTGAATGCAATACCTTAAAATGTGGTCTTACTTCAAATTAGAATAGTTGAAGATATGATTAGGTAGGTTCAACGAGGTCATGAAGAAGTAGCATGGGCCTCTAGTTCATGACTAACGGCCTTAAAAAGAAATGTTGGGGCTGGACAGGTGGCTCAGCAGTTAAGAATGCACTGTTCGTGCAGAAGAATCAAGTTCGGTTCCCAGCACCTACAATGGGTGCCTTACAATCACCTGTAACTCCAGCTCTGGGGACTCTGATGCCCTCTTCTGGCCTCCATGGGCATTTGTACTCACATACACACACCACCTCCACAAGAGCCACATATACACATACCCATAATTAAAATTAAAAAATAAATCTTGGGGCTGGAGAGATGGATGTTGTTAAGAGCACTTGCTGTTCTTGCAGAGGACTTGAGTTTAGTTCCTAGTACCCACATAGTGGCTAACAACTATCTGTAACTCCAGATTCAGCAGATCTGACGCCCTCTTCTGGCCTCCATGGGTACTGCATACATGTGGTAATTTATATACATGCAGGAAAAACACTCATACATGTAAAATAAAAATAAATTAATTTTTTAAAAATCTTCTTTAAAAAGGGCAGTATTAACACAGTACAGACACAGAAGGAAGATCCTGTAAAGAATCACAGGGCAAAGATGATCACTTAAAGCCATGATCACTTAAAGCCTTGTGTTCTGGATGTGACATTTCCCCCTAAGTCTCATGTGTTTGCTGCTGCTGCTGCTGCTTTGGGGAAGCTGGGAAACCTTCAGAAGCTGGAGCCTCCATAGAGAAAGTGGGCCACAGCAGCCTGGCCTCGAGGTTGTTTGGTTCTCTTGGCTTTCTGTTTACAGTGTACATTCTGACAGTGGATACAATATGACAGTTGCCTTGTGTTTCTGCTCCATGCCTCCACTCTCTCCCCAAACCCCACCCCTGGAATGATGGTCTGAATCCTCAAACTGTGAGCCAGAATGAAGACATCCTTTCTTAAGCAGTTTTTGTTAGGTACTTTGTCACAACAAGAAAAGTAATAATCCAGACCTGGAACCGATGGGGCCAGCCCTGCCCACACCTTCCTTCAGATGCCAGCCTTCAAAACCATGAACAATTATCTTTCCATGGATATCTGCACCAACACCAGAGCTCAGACAAGTATTTGCCCTTGAGTTATGGGTCCCAGCTCAGTCCAGAGAAATTAGGGGGCAAGTTTTAGAGTAAATATCAAAGAACGAGCTCCAAGGCAAACTATCTTGCTTCTTCCCCTTTTCATACGATGGGCTGCCCAAGCATCAGTTTGAGCATCAACCTCTCTAACATCCTTTGTCCACAGCACCCAAAAATGAACACCATAATCTTCAAGGTGATGAATACAGAGATGTATTCTGATCTGTACATGGTCACTATGTCTCCCACCACCCTATCCTAGTCACAGAGAAGCTTCCGGAACCCCATTTCAATACTTAGTCACCTCCACCTTATGCCCATACCTAAAGCTGCTGTTAACAGACACTGTTCCCTTTCCACTGAATACAATGTGGTCACAACAAGAGAGGAAATCCTGAACAGAAACTCAGAGGCAAATGGAAATTCTAACGAGAAAGCCCAGAAATGTCCAGGACCATTGAAGCCACATGACTGCCACCTTGGAGCACACTAGCCACACTTTGTCTTTCTGACTCGGTCACAGAATTTTCTAGCACTCATGAAAAAGTTTTTACAGATGAACAGAAACCTGCAGAAAATGACTTATTTAGTGAGTTGTGCATGGTGGCACACACCTCTATGCCAGCACTTAGGAGGCAGAAGCAGGCTGATCCCTATGAGATCGAGGCCAGCCTGATGTACACAGGGAGTTCTAGGACCACTGGGGGATACAGGGAGATCCTGTTTCAAAAAAAAAGAAAAGGAAGAAAGAGAAAGAAAATGTCTTACAATAAGATCCCTGACCCTGAAAATCAGTTCATGAAATTTTAGCTTAGGAAAAACTCCAAATCTCCATGTTTAGAAAGGGATTGTTTGATGTTAAAACTGTTCTCAATTTAAAATAAAATGAAAATATAAGAAAGTATAAGAACTCCCTTTCTACAGAAGTTATATTTCCCTTGGGGAGAGGTTCAGATACGGCTTTTTCTATGTAAACCAAACACTTATTCTCCTTTGTAACAGGAAAGGTTCCTTGGAGAAGGGAGTATATCAAGAACCCACAGATCCAGAGCACTGTACATAATATACCATTGTTATGTGAACACAATAATTTAAGGCGATGTTTCTCACTGTTTTCGTTTGCTTTCTGTTGCTGTAAGAAAATACTGGCCAAACTAACTTGAGAAGAAAGAGTTTATCTGGCTGATAGGTCACAATCCGTCATTGAGGGAAGCAAAGACAGGAACTCAGGGCAGGAACCTGGAGGCAGGAACTGAAGCGGGGACCATGGAGGGATGCTGCTTACTGGTCTGCTCCCAGGCTAATGTTAAGCTACCTTTCTTATAGAGTCCAGGCCTACCTGCTTAAGGATGGCACTGCCCATAGTGGGCTGGGCTCTTCTACATCATTTAGCTGCTGACCAGGGAGGTCCCATCTACCCTCAAACAATACTGGTTATTGTCATTGTTCTTGGCTGACCTTCAGAACATGACAGTAAGACTCTATGCTAAAGATACTACATAGAACAAACATGGAGAAATCAAGCTGGTATTGACCTGAAAGCTTCATCTCTACTGACTAGCTTTGATGGTCCTGAAGGTGCTATGTAGCATGCTACTAGAAGAGAAACATAATCCTCAGCCTTAACCAGGTGTGAACTCTGTGAGCTACAACGTAATTGGCTTGGTAAGATACATCCATCGGTGCAATAATGGCATGAATGTCATGGGAGTAACCACTTACTGACTGGATTGAAAGCCCACTTTACAAGGTAGAGCCCAGAGTTGGGATGGTAATCAGGGCCCAGAACCTGTGGTTAGATGGCTCACAGGCTGGAGGGTGAGTCTACTACTATTATTCTGTCAAAGGAACATAGTATTAAAGGAAATGATATTAAACCAGCTCCTACTGACTTATTGTTATACATGTAGATTATTGTATCTCTCAACTCTCACCAGAGAAGCGTCTTCTTCCAAAGGACAGTGATTAACACAAAGATTCACAAATGATCAACAGGAAGAGAATAAGAGACTACAGAATGATCAGACCCAAATGGGACACCTACATCGCACCCTCATCTGTCAAGGCTCAGGGATCAATGCAGAAAAGGGGGCAGAAAGACTGTAAGAGCCAGATATGGTGGATGAATACAAGGAAACCAGGTTTTCCAGCTATAACAGGGCAGTTATACATAGGAATCCGCAGTGCTTGTGACAAGATGCACAAGACCTGCACAAACCTGGACCAGACAAAGCCCCGGCATAGAAGAGGTAGGTGAGCACAAATCTCTGTCCTGGCTGATGAACTATTAGCAATTCACAGCTGCCAGGAGAGGGACAGCCAGCTTTCTTCAAGGGTGTGATGCCAGGCAGGCTGACTAGGTTCCAGGGATGGACCCTCACCCAAGAGTATTTGGGGAACACAAATTAGACTCAATAGGACTTAAAAACATAGAGAACATAAAATGTAGGAGGGTGAATCTGAGAAGAGATGAGGAAGTCTGAATATCAAACACACTGTATGAAATTCGCAAAGAATCATAAAGATGTCATTAAAAAAATGAAGTTAGTTTGAGTGCAGAGTGAATGGTGTGTGAGGGAGGGAGAGAGGCAGACCAGCAGGATGGGCAGCATGGCCAGAGGGGGGATGGACATCAACAACACTCAGGATTAAGTGATGGAGGAGAGAGAGGACAGCAGGGATGGTGATGGAGGAGAAGGAGGAGAGAAGGGATGATGGAGGAGAGCAGGGATGGTGATGGAGGAGGAGGAGGAGAGAAGGGGTGGTGAGTGGGTCGTGACAGTAGTGGGGCTTCTAGCTAAGAACACCTGGGCAGTGATAGGAATTTATCTACACTGGGACACGGAGAAGAGGAGGACAGACGGGGACATGCGAAGCACGTGTCAGCAGACATCAAGCAGGAGGTACGTGGAGCCCAGGTCCCTCCTCTCTCTCCTTTTCCGTTCATCAGAATCCTTTGCATCTTAGGAGGGCGGGGTCTGAACACCTTGGCACCCCCATTGCCACGGGGCCTGCCTGGTACTCACACCCCCACAGTTAACCATTCCCTCTTGTCTACTCTGACTCCCCCTCATCTCCACACCAGCAGCCGTGTCCCTGTGCTGCAAGCCCACTCACATGCCTGAGCAATCCTGTGACTCTTCCAAAACATCTCAAGGTCGTGACAGAACTGCTGCTCGGCACGGTCACTAGGGAGGAGCGCCACGGGGGCGTAGGGAGTCGTCAACGCAAGGTCAGAGGGGCTCAGTAAATGTGTGACGCTACACTGGGGTGAGGTACACCGGGCGAGGGAAAAAGGAGCGGAGGTGGGCAGCTCGCAAAGAATCAAGGCCATGGAAGTCAGACGGACAGACAGACACACACACAACTTCAGGCTCTCATCAGGCTTCCGGTATCATGAGCTAAAACTGTAACCAGTAGAGGTGAACCTTCTAATTTGAATCTTAAACGCACCCCAGGGCAGGACAAGCATCTTGGGGTTCACTTCGGGATATCACCCACACGTCTTCAGTCCACTGGCATAGTGAGCTTGAGCAGATGAGAGCATGTGCAGTTTGAGAAGGAAATCTTCTGGATAAGGAAGTGAAGAATCTTTTTCTCTGAACCACGACCAACACCAGGGCTACGAGGAAAATGTCTGGATGTGTGATTGCCACCAACAGAAAAACAAAAATAAATCAGAGACAGAAAGAGAAGACAAGAGGTGTGCCCTGCTGGAAAGCTCGGGCAGAAAATCCCAGCAGCACAGACATGTTGGGATAATAAATGAACTCAGAATTCGATGTGGCTAATTTGTATGACAGAGCGGCAGAGAAAAACCAGGACTGAAATGGCCAACTAATTCTGTCTACACTGAAATGCTCTGACTGAAAGAGCGAGTCAGGACTCGATACCCAACTTGTCAACTTGGGGACAGGCTCAGATGTGTCTTGGACAACACATCAATTTGTTAAACACAGAGAGAAAGGAAGATATCTACTTCTAGCTGTCAGAGCAAAAATCCTTTACTCTTCTGTCCAGAAACCTGAAGAAAAACAAGGGGATTTGTGGCTTGGTTTCCTTGACAACCTTATCTTCATTTCAGGCACCATCCTGTCTCTAAGCAACGGGGCACTCTTCAGAATTACCGGGATGTAAAAGCCAGCACTCACCCCAGACTTCCAGGACAAAGCAGATCAGGGTGGAGCGATTGCTTGGCATCTCACAAGGCACAACCCAAGGCGGCACAGAAGGGAGCATGACCCTAAATCTCTCTCCAAGCTCTGTGCGCCCCACTCTATCCTCCCACATTCCTTGGGGCCTGAAACCCCGCCTGTGCATGTCATCCCCTATGACTTAGTCCCCTGTTTTCTCGAGGGCACAGTGATTCAATGCATCAGTCAATATCTACTCTCCATCTCTATACCTATCAGAAAAGATCTACATGACCTAGAGTAAGGAAGGAGAGGCTGGCCTTAGAGGACAGGGTAGGGGAGGAAAGCCTAGATGTAACCATCACTGCCACTTACTGGTTTTGAAAACAAATGGCTAAACCTGGAGGAAAGTGTTTGATTAAAAGAAGAGGAGAGGAAACACCTGCATTGAGGTGTTGACATTTAAGAAGACCTCATTTGCCTCTGAAAACAGGATACAGAGTTGGCTTGTTTTCTACCAGTGTACCCGAATGGCTGAGCCAGGAAGAATTTTTGAGACTATAAAGAAAAGGAATAAATGACAAACCAGAGCCATGAGTTTTAATGGGGGCCAGAGAAGCAAGCTGGTGAGCTCAGAGCTCTGCAGCTGAAAGATGGAATTGGGAAGAGGATGGAGTGCAAAGAGCATGCTTTCAAGTGCTGTATCCAGCAACACCGGAGACTGACATTCATCTCCTTCCTTTGTCTCTCAAGTTAGCTCTTGCCCATGGCCTAGTTACCCTCACATCCCCACAAGGTAGCCGCTGGGCCAGAACCTCGAATGATGCCTTTCCTTCAAAGACTTAAAATCGCCACCTGGAGTTGTTCTTGGTGGGTTTTTTCAGTCAGTCGGGGTGCTGCAGATTCTCACTCTGAACTCTGAATTATCAGAGGTATTGAGGAACTCTGATAGTCTCATTTGTTGTAATTCAAATAAAATTTCCAGATTTCATGTTGTCTTTGAACTGTGACCCAGGTACTTTCTTCAGTAGTCCCTCAACAGCATGGATCCATTTAGGACCGCTTCCTGTGAGGGTTAATATTGGTTGCCAATTTTTCAGGACCTAGACTTACCTAGGACACCTGTGAGGGATCAATTAGACGGAGTGAGCTTCTGAGAGTGCATATGAAAATTATCTTGATTAGGTTCACTGAGGTGGAGACACCCACCCTAAAGTAAGGTGGCATCATTCCTTGGGCGTGGGTCCTGAACTGCCTAGAAAGAAGGACGACAGTTGAGGAGCAGCATTGATCATTTCGGCTTCCTGGCTGTGTACACAATGTGACCAGATGTCATGCACTATCCCCACTATGGCAGACTATAACTACCAACTGTGAGCCAAAATAAACTCTTCTTTAAATTGATCTGTCACAAGACAAGTAACTGAAACATCACCCTATTGTTCATTTGTTCTTAGGCAGAATTAAGTGGCGAGATTCATTTTCAAAATCTTTACTCAAATTCCATTTACAATACAAGTCTTGCTGAAGCTGAAGAAAGAGAGACTGCAAGACTGAGATGGAACCCAAGCCATTATGGCGGGCTGCAAAGACCCCACCTGCGAGACATCCACAGAGCTGTGAACGATAAGATGCAGCCGCAGGAGAGGAAGGTGGGCGTGGGCGTGAGGGTTAATTCCATCATCTTGACAGGTTCCAGAATCACCAAGGAGACAAATCTCTGGCTAAGTCGTGAATGAGTCTCTGGATTGGGTGGACCAATATGGATGACCCACCCTAAATGTCAGTGCTATCATGCGTGGGCTGAGGTCCTAGGTTGCATAAGAAGGAGAACATGGTGAGGAACTGACACTCAGTGTTCTGCTTTCCAGACACGACGTGACCAATAGCTTCACCCTCCTGCCGGCATCAAGCCATAAGGACTGAACTCTAATTGTGAGCCAGCATAAACCCTTTCTTGGTGAGCTGTGTTGTCACCCAAAAAGAAAAGTCACTAACACAGCAATGGAGCAAGGAGAGTCACTAGGCTCTAAGTATTCGCAGGCTGCTGAGGAATAACAAGCTTTGTCCAGCTCCAAAACAAAAGAAAACAGGATGAAAAGGACAGTTCTAACAGTTCCCAGCCACTGCATGAGCAGAAGAAGCCAAGACTGATGAGCGTGTGTCACAGGTCACACACGGGCCACAAGGACCGTGGGGATCCTGGGTTTCTGGAGGCTTGGGTTCATCACAAGCTCCCCAGGAGCTTCACACAGATTGATCTTGAAGACTCTCTGCCATCCCCCCAGCACCCCAATAGTACAGTCTGTGGAAGGGATGCTGTCTTCTCCCCCAAATGGCCATGCTGAACTTATGACTCTCTCTAAGCCAGTGGCCATGTCTACAACAAGAAGGAAGGAGCCCAAAACACTGGAAGGTGTTCAAATCAGGTCAAGACATAGCAGTGCCTAACAGGAGGATTCAACTAGCAGCTTTACCACATGGAAGAGCAAGCAGACAGCAGCATAGGAAACGGACCTATCAGATCTCACTTCCACTCACGGTTTCTAATTGGAGAAAGGAAAAGAAAATGGAATTTTCATCTCAGAATCCACCCTTGGTTAATTGTTATTTGTAGAACACAAGTAACACTGTAATTATTTTCAACTCCACACCATAAAAGCTATCAAGGGAATGAAGGCAAAACAGAATAAACAAGGACCTATTAAATACATAATTAATGTGTGTTAAAATTAGCATACATAAATATGAATCAGCTGGGACTATTAGAAAGCATGAACCTTAAATGTTATCAATTGATTAAACTTGCTACCTGCTATGGCTTTGGATCCAATTGGGTGACGACCTCCAGGGACAAGGAGAGTCTGGAAGCAGAGCCGGTGGCTGCTTGGGGGACCTACTGCTAACAAAGGTGTTGGATATTTTCATGAGCAGTTCTAAAAAAGCCACAGCTGCATTTACAGCAAGGTAAAAAGGAATGCAGTTCTTGCCGAGGTCATCTTTGAGCTTTTGAGCTAGGGTGGACCACGAGGGGCTCTGGATCGTTGACTTACTTTATCAAAGCATCTTTTTCTCAGAGGGATGAGAGCCTGGCACTTGCAGTAGGGGTAGTCCCGTGTGGCTTCTCCAGGGGCCCAAAGGGGTCTGGTGTGTATCTCATTTGCAGCCTTATCTGGGCAGAGTCACCAGCTGAACAGTACCAGGGATGAAATCTGGCAGAAGAGGTCACAGCTGACACAGACTGCCTGTCATGCTAGGGGGAAGGTCACACTAGCTTCTGAAAGACCGAGGTCTGGCCCTCGGCCACTGGCCCTGACTTCCCCTCCTTGCCTCTGTGTAAGTGTTCCTGTAACATCCCCCCCCCCCCGGCCCCCAAGTTCCCTGTGATGGTAAATCTTGATGGTCAAGTTGGTAGGATTCAGAATCGCCATGGAAACAAAACTCTTGATATGTGTATGCCACAAGAAGGGTTTAACGGAAGTGGGCATCATCCCACGGGCCGGGATCCTGGGCTGAGTAAAAAGACGGGATGGAGCTGAACACCAGTGTGTGTGTGTGTCTCTCTCTACCCCTCCTTCCCTCCCTCTCTCCCTTTCTCCCTTTCCTTCCTTCTCTCTGCTTCCTGACTGTGGACACAATGTGACCAGCTGCCTCAAGCTATCCCCATCATGCCTTTCTCACCATGAAAGGTTATATCCCTTCTTAAACTGTAAGCAAAAATAAACCATTCCTCCTTTATAATGCTTCTTACCGGATAAACACAAAGAGACGAGAAAAGTATATACTGTTCCTCTGGGGATGGAAACGCCCCCAACCCATTCCTCAGGACCCAGGAGAAAGGGCAACTCTTTTCTGTCTGTTCTAGTTGCCGCTCCTGCTCCTCCTCTTCCTCCTCCTTCAAGCAGTAAAAATTATTAATTTTTTAACTAAATCACCTTCAAAGTCTACCAGATTCATCAACTAAAGGAAAACTACATTCCTGCTTTCAAGGTTTGCATTTACTGTGCTGACTGCCAGTAATGATGAGTTCACTTTGTATAATGCTTTGTGTGCATAAACTTTATTTCCTGTTAGATTGAGAGCTCTTTTGTTGCCAGAACTCTATTTTATTCCTTAAAAAAAAAAAAAAACATGGCTCCAATATTGGCAACCACTAGCCATGTTTTCCTGTGGAGTACTAGAAATATGGCTCACATCACTGAGAAAACAAATAATTTCATTCAATTAAAAAAACTAACAAATATATACATATATGTGTGTGTGCATGTATGTATAAAACATGTTTCTGTTATGTACAACTTTTTAAAGATCTTCTGCGGTGTGTATGAGATTAGGTGTGTGCATGCCATGGTCCCAATGTGGAGGTCAGAGACAACCTTCACATTCACAAGTTGGTTCTCTCCTTCCGTCTGGTTTCAGGCAGGGCCTCTGTTGTCCCGCACCCCCACCCCACTCATACCCCCAGGCTAGCTGGCCCAGCCACATCCATGCAATTGCTGCCTGCTGCCACCTTCTGTCTGGCTGTGTGAATACTGAAACTACAGGTGCAAACTATATAGTACCTGGCTTTTTACTTGCTCTCTAGGGATCCAAACTCAGGTCATTAGGCTTGTGTGGCAACTGCTTTACACACAGAGCCATCTCCTTACCATTTTAAGAGGACTAAATTTCACTTTAACCACTAAAATTTTGCCTCCATATTGAGATATGCTAGGGGTATAAAATATATACCTCAAAAACTAAAAAGTCTCTCAACTTTTAAATACTGATTCCATGTTGTTATGATAATATTGTGGCTACATTAGATAAAATATATTTTATAAACTGTTTACTTTTTACCTTTATTTTAAAATCTCTTTATCTCTATTTTATGTGTATGAGTGTATTGCCTGCATGTGTGTAAGTGCACCTGTGTCGTGCAATGCCCATGGAGACAGAAGAGGGCATCAGATCTCCTGGAACTGGAGCTATGAACGGTTGTTAGCTGCCATGTAGGTACTGGGAATCAAACCTGGGTCCTCTGGAAGAGCAACCAGTACTCTTAATCACTGAGCCATCTCTATAGCTCCTTAGCCTCTTTTTTTAAAGCTCGAGAGTTTAAAATCTGCACTTTGAACAGTATAGTATTTGAGAGATACGATATGAAAGGACTACCTGCTTCATGCTAACAACATCCAGAAAGAACCACAGAGATAACTTCCTCTCTTCTCATCTGGTTTCTAGTTTCCCTTGTAACCAAATCCAACACTGTTTTCAGGTCCTGTATCTGGATTAGAGGTATAATCTGTGGTGCAAGAAACAAACGAGGAAAACTGGCAACAGAGGAATAAAATCTTCCACCAACTAATGAATAAAATGTGTGCTTTTGAAATTGATGAAAGTTCAGTACAACAATTGGTTGTAAAATGGTAGAAGAATTCAGACCCTAAGGGGTCTTCTGCTCCCAGGTAGCCAATGAACAAAAAAGGTACACACAATGAATGACCTCAATTGTTTTTACAAGGAAGGCAAAAGTTTCCAGAAAGCTTACTGTGAGAATGTCTGACCTGTAGCCCTGAATGATACTCTGGGCAATGTTTCCAGCAAAAATCTGACAGTAAGTTTCACAGTGGTCACAGTTATATCCTTTCTTAAAAACTGAGCTCAGTTAATTAAAGGGTTGGTTTTTCAAGAGGGCTGGAGCTGACACAGACCCATTATGTTGTCTTGGCCAGGAGGGAGGGCCAAGAAGAAGACGAGTCTTCTCATTCTTTGAACATGCCTTTCCCAGAATTGGACACTGCCTCACAGCCTGATACACATTTTCCTATACAAGCTGTCTGCACACATTTGTCCTCTATTCAAGAAAACTGGGGCTGGGATGTAGCTCGGCTGGCAGAGTGCTTGCCTGGCATGCACCACATGAATTGGGTGTGGAGGCACATACCTGGAATCCCAGCACTTGAGAAGTAGAAGCAGGAGGATCAGAGGTTCAAGGTCATCCTTGGCTACATGATGAGTTTTATACATGTGTGTATATACGTATATATGTGTTTGTGTGTACATATGTGTATGAGTACCCATGCACTTGCATACCTGTGTGTGCAGAGACAAAAGAGTGATGTCGGGGGTCTTGTTCACTCACTTTTAGCCTTATGTTTTGAGACAGGCTCTCTCACTGAACCTGAACCTCATGAATTCTGCTAGACCAACTGATCACCAAACTCCAGGGATCCTCTTTACTCTGTCTCCTTGGTGCTGAGATTACAGGTGCATACCACAGCTCCCTACTTAAACGTGGGTGCTGGACATCCAAACTCAGATCCTTGTGTTTGTGTAGCAAGCACTGTGGAGGCAGAGACAGGAAGATCTTGAGAGTTACAAGTAGTGGCCTTTCAGTCCCTATAGAAAATTGGGCTGTAACACTGTGGCTGTTTCCGGTTCCTCTCAGCTCTAGAGTATTAAAACAGAAAAGGAGCCAACAGGCAGTCACCTGGTGGTTAGGTTAAGTTAGATTAGGGTATGTCAGGTTAAGTTGGTTCTCTGATGACATGGACACCATCCCTGTGGATGGCTTTGGATTCCGAGCTTTTCTGGAGGGGCGGTGAAGCCTTAGGCTTCAGCCTGGAAGCAGGACTTAGCACCTGCGTGTCCTCAGCCCTTGGCAGGGGTTGTAGGCATGTCATCTTGCCCGCAGCCTTCATGTAGGATCAGACAGGGACCCAAACCTTCAATTCTCCCTCTGGGAGTCCGTGCCAGAGCTCACACTCACATCCAACAGCATAATTTGGAAGTGTGCTCCTAGCTTCTGCTACCACGCACCCCCAGGAACATGTTATGTTGAGTAAAATGTCACCCTGCACAGGAGCCAGTGCTAATTATAATGTCAGGCTTCCCACTGCGCTGCAGATAATTAAAGGAGAATATTACAGTGTTTTCAAACTCCTGAAGTAAATGAGATGAATCTTGAAATAACCTGCTGGAGATGAGAAACAAAGTGTTCAGAGACATTCCCACTGAAGGCCACCTGCCTGGAACTGGGAGATCCCTGGGGATTAAAGCAAGGTACCAAAAAGGAGGAGCAAGTGAGAATGAACAGAGGAACTCAGGCTTATGAGTCCCGCTGTGTTCTGCCTCTGCAGGTGGCCCTACCTGCTGCAATAGCTCATTTCACACTGAACTGTAAGGTGAGATGTTATCTCCAATTTACAGCTCCAAACACTGAAGTGCCCAGGCTCTCAGAGACATCTAGCTAACAAAACTTCTGGTAACTATAGCAGCCAAGACCGGGCCTTACTGAGTCTAAAGTCTATGCTTGTCCTACCCCTGGTGGGTCCTGGGTGGTCCTCCACCTGCTGGTAATAGGTGGTCAGTCATTCATTCTGTATCCCTCTGTGGAGCTCCTTCAGTGGCACCGCTAGGTATGGATGAGGCTTCCCATCCCAGGTTGCCTGGCCTGAGTCTGAACCAAGCCCAGTGCATCTGGAGCGAGAACTCCACCAACATAACCTGCTGGTGCCACAGATGCTAACATTTCATGTGGCAAGCCGAAAAAAGCAAGCATTCCCTGAACTTTTTTGGAACCAATTCTGAAGAAGCTCAGCATCCATCAGTAGAAAAGAGGCAGAGTGCTTGGCAGAGCCAGAGGTAAGGGCAGGCGGCAGGGCAAGAATAGTCAGTGCTCTTAACTGCTGAGCCATCTCTGTAGGCCCCCAAACCAAATTCCTGCAACTTTATGACCTCTGGATTCCACACCTATAGGAGAGTAAACCTCACCTGAGTTTTCTTAAGTCATTAAGTTTGTAAAAATTTGTTACAGCAGCCATAGTTAACTAGTACTAATTCACTGTGTTTCCAAAGGATATTGTTAGGAGACAGAGCTTTGGGGGAGATGATTAGGTCATGAGGATAGAATCCATGGAATGAGGTTAGTGCTTGTATAAAAAGCAAGAGCCCAGAAAGCTCTAACACCATCCCCATGGGAGAGAGGTTTCAGAATACCAATTTGAGAGACACACACTTTCTGAGCAAATCAGCACACAGCATCTTGCAGACAGTTTGGGGCATTTAGACCTTGTAAAGACTCACGAGAGCCCTAGAGCAGGGAAAACGGCCCACTTTCGAAGAGAAAATGGTGCAGCTTCAAGGAGTTGCCCTGATTTAGGAAGCGTGGACCTTGTTCCACCATGTCCAGACAACTAGGCTAGCCCAAATAAGATTGTTTTGGTCAAAAACACCTAACTTCCTTTCCTACCTCCATGATATGAGGACACCAGGCTAGCCCAAATAAGGCTGTCTGTGTCATAAACACAGCTTCCTTCTCTACTTTGGTGGGTATGCTGAGGGGTGGGGAGCCAGGGCGGATAACTCAGGGAGATTCCCTACCTATAAAACCTCTTTTATCTCACCACAAGTAATTGTATTTATTACAGGGAAGTTTAGCCATAAATCTCACAAAACCATGAAGGAAATGCAAACCAGTCATATTTCCCTCCCCCAGGAATAGCCAGCCACCATCAATATTTTGCCATCTAAATTTGTACTTTTGTTCTTTGAACCAAAAATCACTTCTGACTCAAAGCTTAAGAATTCTTTTTGAAGCCATTATTAGAAACCACCAATGATGACAAGCCAAATAATTAACATCAACCGCTGTGCTGTCCAGGAGACACGGACAACGGCCCTCAGGTCTCTCTGTCACAGCAAGAACCAGCAAAATGAACTTGACTCTTGACTGTAAGGAGAGGAAATGACAAGCACACAGGCCACACGGGTTCTTCTTCAGACATGAAGAAGAGCAAGTGATTGACATAATCAGGAGCCACACAGGGGCTGGAAAGATGTCTTCGTAGGTAAAGTGCTTGCTATGCAAGCAGGGGACCTGAGTATGATCCCCAGCATCCATGTGAAAAGCTAGGTGTGGTGGCATGTACCTGTAATTCGGAGCTGGGGAGGGGGAGACAAGCCGATCCCTGGGGCTTGCTGGCCTGCTAGTCTAATCACTGAGCCCCAGGTCCTAGTGAAAGCCCCTGTCTCAAACAGTAAGGCAGGGAGAGATAGAGGACAATGTCCAGTGTCAACCTGCAGCTTCCACATGCACACAAACACATGTAACATGTACACACAAAGACACACACATATACAACATACACATGATGAAAATACCTACCGTTGGCCTACCCAGTGGCCAACAAGGGAAGAGAACCAATCACCTGACTCTTGAATGGCCTCTGCTTTCCTAGAATGGTAAGTGAGTACCAAATGGACCTATTCTTCTAGGTGCTGGAGGATACACTGTCAGTGGAACACACAGCACTTCAACATGTATTGTGATACTGGCTTGAAAAAATAACATGGCAGGGACCTTCTGGAAAGAATCATCCTCTACCAGAAGAAAACAAGCACTTAAATAATTGTATATCATAATGTGAGTACCATAGCAGGAGAAGGTACGGCACGCAGAGAGGCCCCCGACAGGGCAATTAACTTTACGAAATAAATGAAATTCAGAGGCTGGAGAAAACATGCTGGGTTCAATCCCCAGCAGAGAAAGAATAAAAGAACAAAATAAAATTCCTAATGGAGCATTCATAGTATTCTCCACAGACACATCCCACGCAAGGCCTAGGGGAGCCACAGTGGTAATTAGCACAGTCCCCTATGTTCTCCACTAGGGTGGCTTTGAATTAGATAATGGCTGGAGTCCCTTCAGGCTTCTACCTGACAGCCTCACTGAAGAGCCCCATACTGCTGAGGCCATCAACCAGTCAAAAGAGTGGTAGATATTTAATTTCCAGTAACTTTTAACTCCACTGAAACCCACCTAGGGAGTTTGTTTCCTGTCCCAGGTAGTTTTCTAAACACCATGACCAAACAGCAAGTTGGGGAGGAAAGGGTTTATTTTATTGTACATCTCCCAGGTCACAGTCCATGACTGAGGGAAGCCAGGGCAGGAACTCAAGCCAGAAACCTGAGGGCAGGTGCTGAAGCAGAGACCACGGAGGAAAGCTGCTTACTGGCTCGCTTCCTCTGACCTGTGCTCAGCTACTTTCTGATGGCTGACACCACCCACAGTGGGCTGTGCTCTCCTACATCACTCAACAATCAAGAAAACCGACATGCCCACAGGCCAATTTGATAAAGGAAACTCCTCAATTGAGGTTCCCTCCTCCAAGATGCCTACAGTTCATGTAAAGATGAAAAAAACCAACACGTTTTCTGAAGTCTAGGAATCTTCGGCAGGCTCGGGGCCCTTGAGTCATGCAGTAATACATGGAAGGCACTTTCAGAGATGCTGCCTTCAAAAGGCTATCCATCCTCTGGGGCTGCTTCCATAGGTAACATGTATCCCCTAAATACTGCCTAAGCCTCCAGGAGGCATCCAAAACAACCCCATGGATGCACACGGGAAGAGGTAAGGAGGAGCACGGACAGACCACGTCTCCACACTGCGTCATAGAGGTGCCTACCAACGAGGGTCTCCTTTCCTGGTCCCCATCAGTCTCATTGCTTCCTAAATCAGGGCAACTCCTTGAAGCTGCACCATTTTCTCTTTGAAAGTGAGCCGTCTTCCCTGCTCTAGGGTTCTGGTGAGTCTTGACAAAGTCTAAATACCCCAAACTGTCTGCAAGATGCTGTGTGCTGATTTGCTCAGAAAGTGTGTGTCTCTCAAATTGGTATTCTGAAACCTCTCTCCCATGGGGATGGTGTTGGGAGATGGGACTTCGGGGAGGTGATTAGGTGATGAGGATGAATCCCTTGGAAATGCACCTAGTGTCTCAATCAAAAGAGACCCCAGAAGCGCCTCACATGCTGTGGACCCCAGGAGAAAACAGCTACCCTCAGCTAGAAAGAGCCTTGCCCAGGGCCTACTCTCACATGCTGACTCACAGCTCTATCTACCAGAAGTGCCAAAAATCAGTATCTGTGGTTTATATGTACTTTGTTAGAGTAGCTCAAAAGGACGAAGACATGTGAGTAGCGTTGTCTTGGGAAAGAGTTGTGGTTTCCACACAAAGGTCCCCCAGTAAGGCTCATGTGTTGGACGGCCTGCTTCCCAGATGGTGGTACTACGAAGAAGTGACTAGATTGTAAGGGTACTCACTTCATCAGCGGATAACCCATTTTCATAGCTAAATGGGCAAGTGTGAGGCAGGGCCTAGTTGGAGGAAAGAGGTGACAGGAGCTGTGCCTTTGAAAGGCTTATGCTATGTCCAGATCCTTCTCTCCCTCCCTCCTTTCCTCCATCTCTCCAGCCCCTGCTAGCCATCAGGGGCCTCTGACACCAGGCATGCCTCCCACTATGACATTCTGCTAATTTCAGGCCCAAACACGAGCCAGATAACTGAAGCTTCTGGAACCATAAGCTAAGGTAAAGTTGATTTCTCTCAGGCATTTTGTCACAGCAATGAAAAGGGACCAAGACAAGTCCATAGCTTCACTGTCAAGGAGGACTTGAGCCACAGAGGCCCAGGAATTCATCTGTCCTCATAGGGAGGTTTTACACACTAGCTCAAGTGCCTTAGGTATGTGCGAATGCCCAAGGTGTGTCTTTAGACTCCCGAACACTCCAGAGCCAGAATGCTCATTAACAAGCCTTCTTGCTTACTTCCATACCACAATATAAAAGTTCTAAACAAAATGTCATCCTCAGACATCCTCAGAACATAGGAAATTGAACCAGCAAAGACAAAAACTTCAAAAAAAAATCAATTATCTGTTAAGTCATTGTGAAAGGTCTGTTTGAAAACCCAGAGTCTAGGAGAATGTCAAAGCTGCAACTAAATCTTTAATAAACCATTGAGGATGGTGCTAAAGAGGAAACCTTTTCAAAAACAAGTCAGCTCCAGACGGGTTCTTAAAATGGCTATTGTCAAAGAGCATGTGGCTGCTGGTGGGCGCAACCGTGGGCGAGGAATCCTCGCCTCAGACTTGAAGCAGCAACGGCAGACGTGATAAATGAGCCCTACAGGAACTTCAGAGTTCTGATTTTTGTTTATCCAGAAAGGATCTCATGGAACCCACTGTGTTAGACAACCTCAGTTGTCAATACAACACACCTGGAAAGAAGGAACCTCCACTGGGGAATGCCTCTATTGGACTAGCCGGTGGCCATGCCTGTGAGGTATTTTGTTGATTATTGAGGGATGTGGGAGAACACACAACCCCTGGGTGGTCCTGGGCTGTTTAACAAAGCAGGCTGAGCACAGGCCAGAAAGGCAAGCCAGTAAACAGCTTTCCTTCGAGGTCTGTGCTTTAGCTCCTGCCTCTGGGTCCATGCTTGAGCCCCAGCTTGGGGGATTCCTTTGATGAAGGACTGTACTGTAGGTCTAAACAAATTCTTTCTTCCTCAAGTCTGTTTTTGTCTGAGTGTTTTATCACAGCAACAGAAAATAACTAGAGCATCCAGGCTGGCCCTGAACTCACTAGATAGCAGAGAATGACCTTAAACTTCTGATTCTCCTCCAGTCTCTGCCTCTTAAGTGCTAGAACACAGTCATTATACCTTGATGTCCAGTTTCTGAGGTGCTGGGGTTCAAACACAGGGTTTCATGCATGCTAAGCAATCACAGTACATCGAGTCCGAATTGTAGTTTTTATTTAGACCTTGGATGGCGCACTATGGTTTAGATGGCATTCGTGTGCTGTCTTAGCTACTTTCCTAGTATTGTAATAACATTCCCCTACAAAAGCAACTTATGGGAGAGTGTATTCTGGTTCATAGTCCAAGGGCACAGTCTATCGTGTCAGGGGACACAAAGCCGGCCTCGCGGCATCCACAGTCAGGAGGCAGAGTGATGAAGGCAGTGCTCAGCTTGCTTTCGCCGTCACGCAGTTCAGGACCGAGCTCGGGAAATGGTGATGCTCACTTTTAGAATGGGTCTCCAACTTCAACACCCCTAATCAATATAATCCCTTCCAGGCATGCCCAGAGACTCACAAGTATATCTCCTAGGTGATTCTTGACCTATCAAACTGATACTCAACATGAACCACTGTAAGTGCCAACGAGTCCCAGTCTGTACCTGTAGCTAGACTCTGCTTCCCACTTCCAAACTTGTATGCCCAGCAGTCTGGTCAGTATCGCCACTTGTCTAACTGACAACAACCAAATATCACAGTGTACAGTGTAATTCCCATCATCTCCTTAAAATCCATCCTGATTCACCTTACTCTGTTGAGCCCACCCCAAATCCATCCTTATATCTGGTTGGCCCAGAGTCGTCTGATTCCAACTGGCTCATCTCTGTTCACATTCAACAGCCAGTCCATCAACCCTCAACTTAAGTGGACACCTAGCCAGGGACGCTTGCTGCCCAGCACCCCACCCTGGACTATAATCTAGATTCTTCACATAGGCCTTCTGGAGGCTTCCATGCTTTCTCTTCCTATATCTGTCTCAATTCTGCACCTGAAGGGAGCACTTGAAAGCTCAAGTCAGATCAGATACTCCTCTGCCCAAAATCCTATAGGGGCCTGGCACACAGAAGCAAAACCAAACATTGTTACAAGGCCACAGATTTGCAGGTAAAGACACAGCTGACTCCTGCCCTTGCCTTTCCACTCCCCCTGCTGCGGCAACCCTGGGCTCCTTCTACTCCTTCCAAGTGCCAGGCGCCCTCCCGCCTCAGAGCTTGCATACTGGCTATCCCTCTTCCTGGAGCACTCACTGTGTCGGGGATCTGTGAGATGAACTCAAATACAGGTTCATCTCATCAAGGCCATACTGCCTGCCCCTACCTGTTTGAAATGGCAAACTCTTTCATCTAACACTCAGCTGTCTCTTTGGCTGAGTTTATTAGCAATAATTTGTTAGTAATACATAGTTCACTTATTGTTATTATGCTCATTGACCTGTCTCACCCTAGTATAATACTGACAGGAGGCCCGGGACCTTGATCTACCTTAGTACTGATAGAACACAGGTATTTAGAAGTACAAGTAAAAGGTAAGCCTGGAAAAAAATTTCCCTTCCAATCCCTCAGTGCAGACAGGCCAGCCAGTTGTTCTCCGGTGTCCCAAACCAGAGACTGTTACTGTGACATAGCAAGAGGGACATGTACATTCACTACCCCCCCACACAAAAGGTTGACCTTGGAAACACCTAAGGCCCCAGTGTTGGGAGAGGCAGAACATGAGTCCATGCTAACCCAGGACCATCAGATGCTGCTGGCTTCTACCTACCCACCTCTGTTTCTCGCTATCTATCAAGCTCTCCCTGGGTGGAGAAGTCTCTGTCTCTGCTGGCCCCCCAGTTAAAGGAGCCAAGTAAGAAGACTGAGAGCAGACTACTTGGGTACAGGAGGGCAGGGTGGATAAGGGTCCACTGGAGACAGTCCAGTACCCAGCGTGCATTGTTGGAAAGCCTGCCTCTCAGGACACTTTCATATTCTTTAGGGAAACATACCATAAATCAATGTCCTCATCGTACCTGACTCTGAGCCCTCTGCAGAGAACTTTAGTTTTTAAGTTAAAGAGAAGTCTTGAATGACAGAGAAACAATATCATTATGATTGACAGGATGACCTCAGGAACCTTGCTTTTGCAACGATCAGTATTTCACAGCCTAGAAGGGACTATGGTGCCCTCATTCTCCCAATGGGCTCTTTAAGAAAAGGTAGACAACATAACAGGAACCCCCAACAGGGAAAATCTACCTTGGTCTTCTTTGTGCATTAGAGTCCCATGTAAGATGCCATCCTAAAACACGCTGAATACAGAGCTCCAGAGAACTAACTATAACACAAGGGGCTAAAGAGTCAAGAGGGGAAGGGAAGGGAGATGGACAATGAAGGAAATTATCAGCCTGTGATAATAACACAATAACATTGCTATGGTGGGATAGAAATTACTAAAGGAACATGCTTCTCCCCTAAAGCTAAACTTGAGACAGATTTCATATATACTAGGTGTTATAACAAAGGTTAGAATTTTCATTTTCATAAGATGACAAAAGTGGGGGTTGGAGAGATGGCTCAGTGGTTAAGAGCACTGGCTGCCCTTGCAGAGGACCCAGGCTTGATTTCCAGCATCCACATGGTGGCTAACAACAATCTGTAATTACTATTCGGGGAGAAGGAGTATATCCAACACCTCTTCTGACTTCCACAGGCATTGCACGAAATGGGTGCATTATGTACATTCAGACAATACACTCATACACATTAAAAAAAATTTAAAAAACACTAAAAAATAAAATGAGAGAAAGTGTCTCCATTGTACTTGTAGTATCAAGTGCAATATCAAGTTTCCCAGGGGAATAAACTCAACTGGGATGTGTCCTTTGTCTCTACAATACTAATGCTCAAAGATGACAGAGTAGTATCTACGTGTGTTTTAGGAGAAAAATGCCTCAATTCTGGAAAGCCTTGGCCAGCCAAGCTGCTCGTATAATGGGACAATAGATGGACTCTATGAACTCTGTGAGGATTCATAAAATAAACTGTCTGAGGAGGCAGGCCTCTAGTGAAAGCGATTGCTCAATTTTCCACAAGAGATGGATGGGAATGATTAAGAATTCTGGGCCGACAGAGTCAAGGTTGAGACTGGACCGGCCTGATCCACATCCACAGTGGCTCCCACACATCAAATGCTCAGGAGACTCAAGCATGATGCATGAGCTGTGCACATGTGTCTCAGCTCACAGAAGTCTCAAAAGGAACCAGTAAATGTAGCATCTCCATTTCATTGATGAGAAAACCAAGTTTGGGGGATTCTCCAAGTTTTGGATTATTCAAACAATGCATCATGGTAACCTTATCAGAGGGCAGCAGAGATGGAATTCAAAAATTCGAGCCCTAGCAGTCAGGCTCCTCGGTTATTTTCCTAATATCCTCATTACTTTATTATGTATATGCTTGCCTATTCCTTGCTATTCCTCTAAGACAAATGAACGCTCTTTTTGAAATAAAACATCATTCAGTCTTTCCCCCTCCCAATCAAAATAAATCCAATGACCTCAAGCAAACGAGTCTGTTTCTGAAAGAAGCTCCTGTGAAGACAGCAGGTGAAAGAAATAGGAGTGTCAATCAAGGCTGAATTCAGTACATTTTTCTTTGCATATACATGTGGTGGAGGTACACGTTTGCATGTGTACATCTGTATGTGGGTACACTCAGTGTCGCTATGCATGCAGAGGCTAGAAATCAACCCTGGGTGCTGCCCCTCAGGCACCGTCCACTTTACCTTCTGAGACAGGGTATCTTACTGGCCTGGAAATCACCAAGTGGGCCAACCCCAGGGATCCTTCTGCCTCCACCTCTCTGGAGCTGAGAGTGCAGTGCACAGCCACCATGCCTGACTTTTTCACGTGGGTTCTGGGGATCAAATTCAGGTTCTCCTACTTTTAGGACAAGAGTTTTACTCATGGAGCTATTTCCCCGGCCTCTGAATTCAATATATTTTAAAAAGCACCAGGCAGAACTGGAGACATCCTTACTTATGGAAGCCTCACTCTATCCCCCAAATCATGAAAAAAAAAAAATCACAAAATTACACTGCATGTGATCTGGTACTAAATATGTAAAAAGGAATTCCTGGGTCAAAATAGTAGAAGTTATTTAAAGTAACTGGAATGGAGAGGTGGAACAGGAAAAGACCCTTCTAGAATGAGTCACGCAAAGCACGAAATGACCTCCACCCCACTCCAAAAGGGACCTATGTCACAACTGCCAGCTCTCCCTTTCCAGCCCCACAGGGGCAATGATGAACAAACGCTCTACCTTCCACAAGGGGAAGAGAGCCCCAGGGTCAGCCCTCACCTGGAACGTTGTGTATGGTGATGGCCAGGATGAGCAGCGCGATTCTCCTCCAGCTGCTGCCGCTGGGCTGCCCCAAGTTCCCTCTCACGGGCCCCGAGGGAGCAGGGCCCTCTGGGAGCTCAGCAGCGACCACCTTCTTCCTCTGGTAAGCCTCACCATTCTCACTCTTATCTGTGCAAAAAGAGAGAGTGGAGAGGGAGCTGTGAACACGCACAGGTTGACACCTAGGCAAGCAGCATCAGGAAGCAGCTTCCAAGCCAGGAGACATTCTACACCCAGACTGCCGTGGGCCGGGCAGCCCCTGCTGACTGCTCAGACTGCCGTGGGCCGGGCAGCCCCTGCTGACTGCTCATCTAGTCCCTCACACATTCAGCCACTCCATGAATACTCAGTAAATAGACACTATGCCAAGAAGAGCACAAATGTCGGTGTAAGGCCAGTGATGCTGAGGACTGATCAAGAGCAAAGATTCTGGAATCAGTGCATCTATTTCACTTCCTGACCCAGCCGTGCTTCACCCGGCTAATGCATGCTACCCCTGTGGTTTAACCTTTCTGTGCCATAGCTCCTTGATTCAAAAATATGGAACCACAGTGACACTTATTTCCTGGGGGCAAGGAGGAGGACTCTAAGAGGGAACATGTGAAAGTGTTTGGAATATTCCAAGTGCTGGAAGTATGGATTGGTCAAGTCCGTAATATGCTCACCTCTCCCAGAGCCCTACAGAATTACATATGTGACCCTATTTCTGGTTACCCCAAGACAAAAAGGGTCCAACTCAGACGGTAGGCTCAGCCAATCAGATTTCATCTCCTGGGATACAGAGGGACTGGAAGGTGTGGGTGCTGAATCTGACAGGTTATGTGATGTAACAGCAACTGTGCCAGAAAACAGCCAGGAAGGCAGCTGGGCAGCTGGACGGAGGGCAGAAAACATCCCTCCGTATGGCAGAGGTGGAAAAGCACACGGCCGGAGAAACAGCGGAAGCGGGAAAGATGCAGTCCGAGACAGGCAGACACCTGGAGCCCAGTCCTGGGGCACATTCATGGCTTAGCTACAGCACCCAGCTCCTGCATTTCAGGAGCTGAAATGGTCCACATTTGACTGTCAGGTATCATGGCTCATGCCCCAAATCCCAGCCTGTGGGAGGTGGAGGCATACACAGAACGACCCTGTCTCAAAACCCTTGGTTTATACTCATGTCGAGCTCTTTCACTATGAGCAAGGTAGCCACAGAACCCAGTTTGGGCTTGCCACTCAGGATGATGATGATGATGGTGATTCTGTGGTGCTGAGGATGGAACTTAGGACCTTGCCCATGCTCAACAAGGTTGCCATTGAGCTTCACCCATCCCTCCCTAAGGGAATGATTACTGTTATTATTTTCATTTTGTAGTGCTGAGTTACATCATGCTAGACAAAGCTGCCCCCGTCCCTCCCAGGGGAATTATTATTGATACTATTATTTATTTTGTAATGTTGGGATGGAACCCCGGGCCTTGCCAATCTTAGCAAGGCTTCCCCTAAGCTGTATCCAGCCCTCCCAGGGGGATGATGATGATGACATCACTTGATGAGTGTCACTTCTCTCTCACATGTATCCATGTTTGGGGGATCCATTCTATGCCCCTGACTGAATTACAGCCCATGCCCTTAGCCCAGGGGGCCAGAGACCCTCAGCATCCCTCCTTCCCTTCTCCACTCAGGGAGCTCCTGCAAGCGTGCCACTCTTGCTATGAAGACGAAAGCCAGATAACAACTTTCCCAAATCCAGTCTGAGAAATGCGGGGTGGGGAGTTGGGGGGTTGGCAATATGGCTCAGCAGTAAAAGTGCTCCCTGCATAAGCCTCACAACCTGAGCCTCATCCCTGGAACCCACAGTGAAAGGAGAGAGTGGACCCCAAGGGTTGCCCTCTGGCATACACACACACACACACACACACACACACAGGATAATTCTGGGGTTTCCTGGTCTTGGCCCTGTGCACCTCTGGTCAGATGCCTTCTTCCTCCTTTGTGTCACATCAGGCTAGAATCCACATGGGGAGGGGGTCTGCTAGAGGGCCTGGCCAGCTCTCTCCATGAGGCCTTTCATCCTCACACTTCTGAATGAAAACTTCAGTGGAGCAGAGAAGTTCCTGCTGGCTCTTCCCCCTGAATCACCAGGTGACCTTATCAGATGCACCTGCTTCAGTCCTTTCTCTCCCTCAATACAGGGATGAGATTCTGGTCCCTGCACATCAATAGATGACACCTGCTGAGCACAAGCCTGGGGCCCTGAGCTGAGCAAACTCTGATGCCCCTGAAACATGACAAGCCCCGAAGTCCTCTCCTCATGATGGCTCCGAGCCATCTTGATCAGCAACCACTTTTGAAAGCACAACAAAAGCCACAAGCCACTCTGCAGCCCAACGTGCATGGCACAGATGGTCTGGTAGCACGACTACATCCTCAAGGATTCAAGACTCATCTAGGGAGGTGAAAGCGGAGCTAGCTATCCTCACTGGCCTCCTCTTTCATAGCCCACGGGCCCAGCCACATGAGGACACAGATGGTCTGCGGTCCCTGGGAGAATGACTGGCTGAATCCAATGGGCCCAGTGATGGAATCTCAAGTCTCCTATGCATAGAACAACACTAATGAACATAACAGCAGCCACAGGAGAATGTGAATAAAACCCACAGATATCGCTGGAGATGATTTGGTTGGAATAGCACCATGGGAAAATTCTTAGCTTCTAATTCTCAGGAAAAGATTTTCTTTCTAAACCCGTGTTACAAAACATCCAAGAAAAAGGAGCCATAGATGTAGTCACTGTGTACTGTGTGGGTACACAAAGAGCACCAGCAGACCAACTAGAAGATAGAAGAGGAGGGCCGGGAGATGGTTCAGCAGGGAACGGCACTTGCTGCCAAGCCTGATGATTTGATCTCTAAGACCCGCATGGTGGAAGGAGAGAACTGACTCCTATAAACTGTGCTCTGACCTCTAAAGGGATGCCATGGTGCATATATACTTACACATACAGATGCCCAAAATTTGTAAAATAAACAAATTTAATAATTAAAAACAAACAAACAAAAGCCTGGCACATGCCAATAATCCCAGTGTGGATACATTCAGATCCCAAAACTCATAAAAATGCTAGGTGGGGTGGGGCATCCCTATAACCACAGTGATTGGAGAGAGAGGAGAGTGGAGATAGGAGGGTCCCTGGAGTTCACTGGACAGCCAGATCAGCTGAATCAATGAGTTCCAGGGGCAGTGAGAGACCCTGTCTCAAAACAGGAGGGGCTGGAGAGATGGCTCAGCAGTTAAGAGGTTAAGCTCTTGCAGAGGACCCGGGTTCTGTTCCCAGATCCTGTGTAGCAGCTAACAACTGTCTGTACTCCAATTCCAGGGGATTCCAAACCCTCTTATGATCTCCTTGGGCACTGCATGACACGGGTGCACTTACATACATGCAGGCAATATACTTATACATATAAAATAAAATATAGCAAAAATACGGTGGAAGCCAATTGAAAGGTGGAAATCAAACTCCAGCAACCACACACATATATATATATATATATATATATATATATATATATATATATATATATATTCACACACAACTTGTATGCATGCACACCATTCATACTATATATAATTACATTGAAGAACCTGCTCCAGAGAAGAAAGGCTCCCCACTGCTTCCATCCTGTCCCGGCCTCTGGCCCAGCTCCTGAACATGGACATCTTCCTGCATTTCTGCAGCAAGGGCTGTGTCACCATGGCAGAACTGATGAAAGGACTGTGGTGTGTGCCATGAAAGGAAAGCTCTATCAGTTATTAGCCTCACTCAGGCAAATGTTCCTTGAGGCCTCAGGTTCCTTGATATAAAATCCACTTAAATCACATCTGCCCAGTGAGATGGTTCTGAGAACTGAATGTATGAAAACACACGGCACAATTCTAGCTCACAAAACACAATTCACATCCCAGTTTAATAGTCTACTGTTGCACTTCAAACTATGGAAGTCTTTTCCAAATTCGCAGTCTCTGTGACTCACTGGGTACTTACTGGTCCTAGGGCTTTTTGCTTAGCTCTGAGTCAGTTACATGACAAACCATTTTGTTTTACTTGCAGGCTGTTTGTTAGCTTTTCTTTCCTGTGTGCTAAAAGTTTCAGGAACCATCTCTGGCCATATGGGTGCAGATTTTTCTGCTCCCTCCCATCTAGACTGGGTGCCAAAACTGGGAAAGGACCCTTTTTCAGTGAGTTGATGTATTAGAACTTTGTACCCTGACTTCATAGACCATGTAAACCAAGGGAACCTGAAAGGGGGTAGGCCTGTCTCAGGACAGGGAGACCAGGACATGGGGAAGGGGTCTGATCCAGGTAGGGAGAATCTTCACACACAGATCCTTACGTCTTTTTTTGTGTGTGCTTGGGTGTAACTAACTAATGAGTAGTGACTGTTGTCCTAAAACTGAGTCACAGAGGACCATTTCACACATGTTTATACATGTAAAGCAAGCATATGCATATATTCATTTAACAATAAATAAGAAAGGGGTCAGAGAGATGGCTCAGTTGTTAACACCACTTGCTGGTTCTTCCAGAGGACCAGAGCTCAGTTTCCAGCACCCGTGTCAGGTGGCTTAGTCACCTGAAATTCCAGTTCCAGGAGATTGATACCCCTTTCTGGTCTCTGTGGGCACTTTCACTGACATATGTGTTCATACACACACACACACACACACACACACACACACACACACATAATGAATAAATAAGTGTCCTAGTTTCCGTTGCTTTGATAAAGTACTGGCCAAACCAATTTGGGAAGGAAAGGGTTTATTTGGTTACAATTCATCATCCCTGCAAGCCAGGACAGGAGCTCAGAAGGAACCTGCAGGCATTTTCTTGATTGTTGAAGATGTGGGAGGGCCCAGCCCACTTATGAGTGGTGCTACCATAGGGCAGGGGCCCCTGGGTGGTAAAAAGAAATTAGGCTAAGCCCAGGCCAGAAGAGCAAGCCAGTAAGCAGCATTTCTCCATGGTCTCTGCTTCAGCTCCTGCCTCTGGGGTCCTGCTCTCGCCGCCCTCAGTGATGAACTGTGACTTGGGAGATGTAAGATAAAATAAACCCTTTCTTCCCCGCACTGGTTTTTGGTCAGTGTTTTATCTCAGTAATGAAAAGTAACTGACACAATAAGAGAACCTTCCCTTCACTTGTCCCTTTCTCTCTCTCCTTTCCGCTGCCTCCTCCAACTGACTTTGGCCTTGACGGTGCCGGAAAGGAGGATTTCATTGAGATGGAGAAAAGAACAAAATTCTTTTATTTATTTAGTTAGTTATTTTTGAGATGAGGTCTCCTTATAGCCCCAGCTGGCCTGGAAACAACTATGTAGACCAGGCTGACCTCAATCTCTCAGGAGATCTACCGGCCTCTGTGCTGCCTCCCCAGTGCTGGGACGAAAGGTGCGTGACACCATGCCCAGATAAGAAGCCCATTCTTGGTTTGTGATCTTCTGGGGGCCTGGGAATCGGGTGTTTAAATGAAAGGAGTGTTCAGAGAGTGACTTTGACCCTTCGGTAACTTTGCCTTAGAGATCCATCTTTAGCGTGCATTGGACTTTTGAGCTGTGGCCCAAGTGTCAGGAAGGTGGGAGCAAGGTGGTGATGAACTTGGCCTATCAGAGATGGTGAAGAGGAGGAAGAACACCATGAGCACCTCTGCCCAGCGAATTCTCTGCTTCCCTGAATCTTACCAGGTTATGTGCACTACAGTATTTTAGAATATTCCCGAACTGTTTGAACCGCCAGCACAGAGATACAAAGGTAAGATTCTTGCATAAACCGACTCACTGAAATCTCATCGATTGAATACAAGTTTTAGCTGTAAAGGACCACAGCAGGACTGGGCTCTATCTACCCCTTCCCCCTCCACCTTGCCATGGGGCTACAGACCTCACATCAAACATCCCTGCCCATGTCCTTGTTCCTGGCCACAAAAGTATAAATGTGTGCTGAAGGAACTGTGGGAAACTTAGAAAGTACACAGAAGAAAATGCAAGTCACCCACGATCTCACTGCCTAAAAAATAATAACGGAGGTTGGGTTGGTGAATTTCCTTCCACACAACCTCATGCGGTGAGATATCATGTTTTACAATGAGAGAATGTTTTTTGTTCCCACTAAACACAACATAAGCACTTCCTCTGATGATTAAATACCCTTTCGGGCACGGCAAGCAATACAAATTATTCTTGACATTCTCAAACTAGTGGGCACTGAGGCTGCCTTGAAATCATTCCCTTATTAAATATCACTGCAAACACTCTAACCTGTGCAAACAATTGGAAATTTGGACAGAGTTGCCTGAAGTTGAACTCCTGACTGAAGGGCTTCAGATACGTTCATCTAATTCACTTTCTGGAAGATGGTGCAGCTGACATGACCACAAGCAGCACGTGGGAGATTTCGGTAACCATGTTTCAGTCAGCCCTAGAATGCATAAATGCATTCATGTTTGCGGCAATGACATTCCCCTTAATTTGGATCTCTTTGACTGCAAGTGAAGCTGAACATTTCTATATTCCAAGCAGATTTCATTCCACTTTTGCAAGATGCCCTTCGCCTGGATGAGGCCTCTTTAAATAATGACCACATGATTAACTAATTCCTCACAGTCGGGTAATTTTCCCACGATCCACTTCTGTCTGTCAATGACAGATGAGCCCTGGCTAGGAGCGGTAGGACCAGAAGGATGCACCTACCTGGTCGGGTGAGAGTTTCAGCCTCAATTTGTTTTGAGTTCCTTTCTGAGCTTTCTCAAGATCTTATGGTGTCTTTTCTAGAACATTTTATCAGCTTTATTTTTGACATGATTTGCCGTGGTCCCCAAAGCTCATTATCTGGGGGCGTTTTCTCTCATTACTAAGACATCACTCTTTCCAGAGGCAGAGGATGGATGGGGCACCCTTCACTTCCCTGATCTTGTTCTTGTGTAGCCCTGGAATCCTTAAAAAAAGCCACAGCACTCTTGAAAACAATACAGACAGAAGAATCTATGTGAACAGGGTCCCTACTAACAATCCCAAACTTAGTGAATATAAACGGGTTGGGTGGATAGATATGAATTCCAGATGGAAAATGTTTTCTACAAGTACATCCTAAATACTGCATAGGATATAGTTGTACTACAAATACTTGTTTTAATTTTGAAGTTCAAATTTGGGTACACTGTGCTTCTCTAATTTGTGCCTGGGAGGGTATTATGTGGTGTATGTGGGAGAAGGGGAGCACGCCCCGTGGGGGTGAGCGTGGAGACCAGAGTCTGATGTCTGGTGTCTTTCTTAATCACTTCTCAACCTTACATTTTTTTTGTGTGTGAAACAGGGTCTCTCACTGAACTAAGAGCTCTGTTTCTGCTAGATTGTCTGGCCAGTAGATCCCTGGGATCTTCCTGCATCTGCTCCACCCTTCTCCCTCACCCCTAACCCAGTGCTGGGGTTCCACACACACACTGCAGCACTGGCTTTTAATGAGGTCTGGGAATCTAAACTCAGGCCCTCATGCTTGTAAGGCAACACTTTACCCCATGAGCCCCCTCCTAGGCCAGGCGCACTGTGCTTTCTCTGACACCTTTGATTGTGCCCAAAGGTGCGGGTTCTATGAGGAACGAAGCTGAGCACTCTGTGTGGAAAGCAGGCACACGCTTGCCTCTGTCTGAGTCCTATTATGGATCCTCTTCATGTGCTGTACCGAGCCCCTGACAGGAAAAGATTCCACTGGAGACCAAGACAACTGAAGTATTTGCTCGGCTTCTGACCTGCGGGCAGAGACATCTGTGCCCCATCCTGGAGCTTAAAAAAATCACCATCAGAAGTTTATTTACAACCTTCCCAACGACAAAGGCTATTTCCACTTATTACTCCGACAAGCACAAGCTGCACAAATCTGACCCGCACCTCATGCTGCCCATGTAAGCCAGCTGATTTGATTTCCTGGTCTTCTCAACCAGTACATTGCTATGCATCAAAAGTCATCCAAGCCTTACCTTGAATGCTTCTGAATAAGCAATTGCTTAGCGACAAAACAGATGCAAATGGATCTGCATAATTGGTAAAAATTAAATGTACAGCCGCAGAAGAGATGGGCTCACTATTAGCTAAAGATTTCTCATGCATTAAGCAAACCACCCACTAAAATGTTCCTCGTCCCAAGGATCCAGGTAAAATAATTTCTACTCTCACGTAATCGAACCAACATGTCCAATTGTACTCAAAGTCCATCTCTCAGACCAGCTGTTCTATGTTAAAGGGACAAACAACTGCGTTATGAACCAGGACTCACTCCTGGTGACTTAACTGTGGTCTATAAAAACAGCTCGAGGGCGGCTCCAGCGCTGCCTCTGCGCGGCCTCCCAGCCCACCCTGAGCCCGCCTGCCTCTGCGCGGCCTCCCAGCCTACCGAGCCCGCCTGTTCAGCTCAAGTGCACTATGTTGGACAGAGCAGCACACCTTGCACAAGGCTCACCAGTAAGACATTTGCTTCAGATAGGTTCCTGCAGGAGTAGGGAGACGATGGCTCAGCGGAAAATCGCCTGCCACCTAAGTTCCGATTCCCACACTTAGTAAAAAGCCAGGCAAGGTGGTTCAAGCCTGTAATCCTAGCACTGAGGAGGCAGAGCCAGGGAGATTCCTGGAGCACAGTGGCCAGCCTGACGTGGATAGACAGCTCCAGGTTCAGTAAAAGACTCTGCCTCAAAAAGTGAGGTAGAAGGTGATAGAGGAAGGTCCTTGACCTCTGGCATTCACCTGCACACACACAGACACACACACACACACACAGACACATACACACTACACACACACTACACACACACAGAGTCCCTACACACTTTTAGGAGAAAGGGCATTTTGGAGAATGCCAAGCTTTAAACACAAAGATTTCCCAGCCTCCCCTGACAAAAGATGGGGGTTCTCTGCTTAACTTGCATGGCTGAAAATATTAACCCAATTGCCACTTGACTCACTCCATGATGAGGTAACCATGTCCTGTCATCTCCTCGAACTGTGAGAATGAGTAAAAAATATCATTTAGACTCCAGTGTCTCCACTGGAATGAGACTCACCCACTGCGGCTTCACAATGAGAGCTCAGAAAATGCCAATTTCTGGGTCCCACCCAGGAACTACGAGGTTGGACTCTTTCAAAGAGGCAGGAATCTGTGTTGTAGAAGTCCTACATCCCCAAACATACATACAACCCAGGGTAACTGGGACACAGACTTGATTTTGAAAATTAATATTTTAAACTACCCAATGATGAGGCAGTCTAGATACTTTCTCCTTGCCTAAATCTGCTTCAGTCCATGTCTGGAACTCTCCCCTCTGGGCAGAGCAACCATTACCGTCTCAATCAGAGCAGCTTTGACTACCAAAAGAGACCCCTAGTAGATCTAGCCTGATGCTGTTACCCAACAGAAGGAGGGGCTGGGGAGGCTGCAAACCCTCAACCTGAGACGTCAGTCACTCCCTCCCTTGCCCCACTCCCAGGTGCTTATGGTCTCTGGAGGTGCTAGAGCATACAGACGTGGAAGTTAGCCGAAGGGAGGCCTCCATCTGTGCAGCCTTCAACCATGTTGGGGGTGATGTAGATATGTGGGGGGGTTCCCCATGATTCTGGAAGTGAGCCCAATAAACTCACTGGTTCATCAGGCTCTGGGTTTGGATAGAATCACTCCATTAGCCGGTCCTTGGTACTTTCCCTGAGGTGGATGGACATTTGTTCACATCATCCCACTGTAACTGTCCATTAGGTACTACACATGGATACACCTGACCTTCCCTACATCTGGCCTCCTTGAGGATACATGGGGTTCTTTTTCAAATACACAGGGGATGGAGGGGGAAGAGGCATTGAAGATTAGAAGTTGGAGGCTGGAGAATGGCTCAGCAGGTTAGGGTGATTAGTTCTCTAACAGAGAACTGGTGTTCCATTCCCAGCACCCACATTGGCTGGCTCACAACCACCTGTAGCTCCAGCTCCAAGGTATATGACGCCCCCTTCTGGCCTCTATGTGCACTTGCACACATAGGTACATACACACAAACACACATAGATTTAGAAAAATAATATAATTTTTTGGAAAGACTAGGAAGTAAAAAAGACTAGGATTAGTTTGACAGAAAGTACCATTTTCTTACATCAAAAAGCTGCATCTTTCTGAGAGGAAATCTGCTCTCACTGTACATGGGAAATGTAAAAAGAAATCCAACCACAGCAGAAAAAATGGAAGAAAAATGAACTCCCCCAAACCAAGGCATTCCTTCACCGTCCCTGCATCTATATATCAAATCTACCTCTCTATTTTTATCTCCCATTTCCTCTCCTGTCCTGGAAGTCTGTCTCCAGAAATCAAAACATAACAAGATCAATAAAAACTGGCAGTTGCTCCAATCACAAGTCTACTTCTTATATATAGTGCCACATCCTGTAAGCTACAATAAAAACGAAAACTGTACAGTCAAAAGCCACATAAATGAGTGGGAAATACAGCAGTAATCCATCTCAGGGATGCTAGCATTTCAGAGACATCTCTGGGATTATAGGTTTTCTTGCTCTTTCGGTTGGAAACAGAGGATGCTACACACAGAGAGATCCCTGGAGACAAAGGCAAAGAAAAGAGGAAAGACTTCATGCCTGAAGTTGGTTTTGCTTTTGGTCTTTGTGCCGACAAAAGCCACACAATGTTCTGGATGGCACCTATCTCCGCAGTGCCAGACATCAGATGTCTCTACCTAGGCCGCTCACACTGAATGGGGTCCTCTTCCTGGTGGAACTCCCACTTCATCTGCCATGAGGTTCAACTGTGAGATCAAGTCAGAGTCACCAGAGAAACCCAAGAAAGTCTAGCATCTGCCCTGATGGCAAGTTCTGCTTCAACTGAGACTCCAGGTAGATACTGGAGGATTCTCAGACATGCCAAGGGCTCTGGAAGGAGGAAGAGGATGAAGGAGCAGGCAGTCAGCCTGCACAGAGAAGCCTGCTGTATACTCACTTCCATTAAGTTCACCCCAGACCTTCCTCCCCTTCAGAAAGACACCCCCAAACAAATGGATGTTGAGGGATGGGTTTCTGGAGCCAAGTCTATATACAGGTTGCTGTGGGTACCTGTTTGGAGAACTCCCTCCCTGAGGAGGTGGAAAGCAATGTCTGTCCCTTCTCATAAGAGCCCAAAAACAAACCAAAGAACAATTTCACCCAAGTGTACCCGGGGGAACCAGTGAGTTTACTGTGCTTCCTTACTGAACATGAGTGAGGGGTTACTGACAGGACTGTGGGGACCCCAAGGCAGCTGCATTAGAAAGTCTACAACCAGCACAGATGATGGTTTTCCCTCTGCCACACAGATGGAGCTCCTCACTTAGCCTCCCCCAGCATATGCACTCTCGTACCTCCCCTGATTCCGACGCCTTGTGCTGCTGGGACAGAATGACACACAGATGGTTGGGAGGAGGGGCAGGGCTCTCAGGTGAAAATTCAATGATCCTCCCCACCCCACCTTCTATGAGGGTGTGTCAACAGTCAACAAGCCTGATCCTGATGGTCTTCCGCAGCAGGCAGAAGATGGTGACACAGCTAAGGAAGATGGTGACTGCTGTGCTCAGAGGATAGCAGTCTACACCGTCTTAGCGAGACTAGGACCTGTGATGGTCTCAGCTACATGCAGCTGTAAAGATGCCTACAGGTGGGCTCTGGGATGCCTTCCGGCATGAGCATTCCTGTTTGGTACCACAGCCTCTGCTCTGATTGCTGAAATGCTCACACAGCCCTGTTTGCAGGACACTGAGGCTAGTGCATGTGTGCATTTACAGCGCATTTACAGCGCATTTACAGCCCCATGAGACTCGGGCACTTTGGGGTCAGCATGATTCAACCACTCACAAGAGGAAGAATGTGTACTCCATGAGAAGCCATGCATCTCCCAAAAGACATGATGTCTCTTTGTGCCCTAAAATAAAATTCATTCTTTTCCCTGGAGGTCCATTATTTCTTTGTTTTTTTTTTATTTTTAAATATTTAATATATTGTTTTTCATTTATGTGTATAACTGTAATGTCTACATATATGTAGGTTCACCCATGTCGTGCAATGCCCTGAGAGGTCAGAAGAGGGTGTAGGATCCCCTAAAACTGGAGTCACAGATGGTTATTAACCGCCATGTGGGTGCTGGGAATTGACCTGGGTCCTCTGTAAGAGCAGCTGGTGCTCTTAACCGCTGAGTCATCCCTCCAGACCTGTCTGCTTTCTTTTTCAGTGACGAGGTTTCACTGTGTTGCTCAGGGTGTCCCAGGACTCCTAGGCTCAAGCGATTCTCTTGCTCTTAGCCTAGGAGTACAAATACAGCGCAGTGTGCCCGATGAGAATGTCCACCTGATAACAGAAGTGTTTCTACAAGGAGACAATTTAGAAAATACTGATAAGCACAAAGAAAAGCTAAAAACCATTTACCTTCAAGAGGTAAATATGCTTTTAAACACTGGAATAACTTTAAATGTTTATTTACTGGGCTAGGATGATGGCCATAGTTGATAAAGTGCTTGCCTTCCAAACATGAGCACCTGAGTCCCATTCTGAGAAGTTGTATAAGAAAAGAAACCTGGGCCTGACATATCTTTGTGACCCCAGAGCTGGGGAGGTGGAGATGGCAGGGCCCCTGGGGCTCATTCCAGCCTCGCCTACTTGGTGACTCATAGGCCAATGAGATACCCTATCTCAACAGACAAGCTGGACTGAGCCTGAAGAAGGACAAGTGAGATTGATCTCTGGTCTCCAAATGCACAAACACGGGCACATACAGGCTCGCATGCCTGCACACACATTTGCACCTATACACATCTAAATGTGAACACACACAAACATGTGCATACACATGTGAATGTTTATATGACATCTATGCATGTACAAATGGACACACACAATTTTACGGATGTGGACTTTGAGGCCTGATTTTCACACGGAACTAAAATGTGAACATACTCTACATCTTTAAATCGGTGGCTCTCAACTGAATTTCCTTCAGCTTTGAGCAACTGAAGAGCAAAATGAAGAATTTCTAGTAATCAAACCAGGACCCAAAGCTATATGTTCATTTTTCTTTTCTCTTAGAAAAGAAGGTGTGTGTTCATTGTTCAAATTACTTCAAAGTCCAGGCACAACCAGCTATCTTCCAGGCCTCTACTGAGCCATGCTGCTTAGAACATCAAAAACTAGCTGGACAGGAATTATAAATTGCCACTTAAAAATTAGCCAAATGTTGTGTGAACTTAAAAGGGCCAATACATCTTCCTTTGAGACAACTGTGGCATAAATATTACCCTGATGAGTAGTTTCTGAACCTTTCCTTCTCCAGAAGGGCATATTAGAAAGTGTAGGGGGGGGGGGTCTCCTGGCAGCTTGATTTTTCATAGTATTTATGGGTTTTCAAGGGCATCACTTACCAGCTGTGTCTGAAGTCTACCACCCTTCACATCCATAAGCACACTGTGCTGATTAGTTCTTGTCAACTTGACGCAAACTAGAGTGACTGGGAAGAGAGATCTCAACAGAAAAGCTGCCTCTAGCAGACTGGCCTGTGGGCATGTCTGTGAGGCGTTTTCATGACTGCTAATTGATGTGGGAGCTCAATCCACTGTGGGTGCTGCCAGACCTGGGCAGGTGGGCCTGGGCTGTATAAGCAAAGTAGCTGAGTAGGTCAGAGAAGCAAGCCAGTAAGCAGCGTTCCTCCAAGGTCTCTGCCTCAGTTCCTGCCTAGGCTTCCCTTGAGGATGGACTGTAACCTGTAAGACGAAATAAACCCTCTCCCCTCCAACTGCTTTTTCTCACCATGTTTTAGCACTGCAACAGATGCAAACCAGGAAACACACTGGCAGAGAAGGGCGTGGCTCTATTTCACTCATGTTCTCCACTATAGAGCTTGCAAGCTGCGGGCTACATTGTAGGTATTTGAATATTTGTAGCCTGGATTAAGAAATCAAATGAATGCTGTGGCCTGGGGAAGTGTCCGTATACATGCATGCACACACGATATCCTATCCTATTGCTAGACCAAACTTCATTCATACCAAGATCTATTTCATAGACATAATCAAAGGTCAGCAAAATTTTCTTAAAGGTCCAGATAGAAAAACGTTAGATGTTGTGCTTTGTTTTATCTTTAACTATTCAACTGCCTGTTGTAACACAAACACATTTGTAGATAATGTGTGAGTTGTCCATGCCTGTGTTCTAATAAAACTTTATTTGTAAAACCAAGTGCCAGTTCAGATTGGGTCTGTAGGTGGTACTTACTGACTCCGGATAAGGACTCTAAAAAGCAGAGCTTTTAAGATTTCTTAAGATTCTTACTATTTGTTCACTGGTGAAAGTACTCCAAGGTCTTTTAGATGCTCAAGGAAATTAACTGCCGAGGCCCACTAATGGGTCAGTTGTGCACAATGTTCAGAGACAGAGAGCACCTTTTCCCGGAGGGGGTCCAAGGACATCAAAGAGAAGATGCAGCGGACTGGTGTCCCTGTGTTCTTCAGGTAGCAGCAGTCCACGGCTAGCAAAATCTGCCGTGGGCATCCACAGGTTGAGTGAGCTCATATCTAATTAGCAAGGACTCAGAAGGGGCAATCAGCATATCACTGAGATGCAAATAATTTACTCATCATGTAAATGAAGCTAAATGTTTGTCTTGAAAAGTTTGTTTTCTTAATTAGCTAAATATTCACCTGCAATATTTTCATGCTATTAATGTCATCAGGAAAGATCTCAGATCGTGCAAAGATAAACCTCAACACAACTCACCCAAGATGCTAGAGGAAGGAAAACCACCTTGCAGGAATGACACCCGCTGCTAGAAGAACGCACCTGGGCCTCCTCCATGAAAAGATCAAATGGTACTATAGCGAACTTCTGCTAAGCTTTGAATTGGGATCAGGGGGTCAGCAAGGCAAGGAGAGCAGGTTTCAGCTAAGAGGTTCAAGGGTACAATAATATGTCCTGGCTACTCTTGCAGGGTGCTCTCTAGTTTATAGTTTTGTCTCTGACACAATTCTCATCATCAAAAGGGAATCAGACTCAAGAGATCTACTTGCCCGCTGCTTCCCTTGCCTGGGATCGCTGTGAGTCTGGGGAGTTTTCCCTTACTCATCTTTTGGGAGGATGTTCTATGTATGAGAGAAAGAGATGGGGGTGGGAGGAGGAGAGAGGAAGGGAGGGAGGAAGAACGTGTGTGGCCACACATAGATTATGCCTTGGGTACAGTACATAGGTGTGGCGATTCCTCCAAGCCCTCATCTGAGGACCGCCATCAGAGAAAGGACTAAAAGGTCAGACAGGCAGGGGCTGCAGGCAGAGGTGGCTTACATTACTGGCACTCTGGTAACTGCATCCAGTCCTCCCGGCAGGCTCCAATAAGGGAGGCCAGTGAAGCCCACAGAGTAGGCCCCTCAGCACAGCCCTCTTCCATTCTCTCATCACTTTGGCTCCACCTCTTTCCTTTTTCTCCCAGATTAAGTGTAGAAGGAAGTAAGAGAACGTGCTTCTGAGGGCTGAAGGTCAGGCTCAGCCTTCGCTCCTTTCTTTTTAAAGTTTTGCTTTATTTTTAATTGGCAAATATACCCACTCTCTCCCCCACACTCATATCTCATCAAGAGCTCTTTGTAGATATCTACCGAGACTGCAGTGCCTCAGTTTCCCCACTCGCTATACGGGGATACTATTACTTATGCAATAGGCCCGCTGTGGAGAGCAGATGAGCTTGACACAACAGGCTTGACACAAGCTTCATTCTGTGACTCTACAATGAATCCAAGAGGATTTATAAAAACACAGTAAGAAAGACTAACAGTGCCCCTGGTACAGCTAATCTGCCCATAACTAAAATCTGCTTGTGGTGGTGGAGAAAACATTAGTAGATCAGATCAAATTTGGTGCACAGCTGTCAAGTACTATTAAACCCCAAATCTCCGTGTTAGTAGAGGAAAGCAGCAGATTGCCTAGAATGTGAACACTCCTTAAAATTCTACAATCAAATTGACATTTTCAACTTTGAGAAAGGATTACCCACGGCTAAAGATAATAGAGATTTTCCATCAATAAAAAGAGGAGCAAGTGCCCTTTAAGATGCTCTGTATAACTTTGGAATACAAAGTAATACTATCTTTTCTCTTTTCTTTCTTTTACTATTTGAAATGGTAGATTCATTCTTCTAATGTTAGGGTCACACTGATATAAGTTTGCACTTTCTAAAACGTGGTCCAGCCTAGGAGATGAGAATAAACTAGCTTAGTAGCATCCCTAAAGCTGGCTGGGTACATATTATCCTCCTATGTCTGGCTGGTAAGAGAGATGACAGAACAGATGACTGATGGATGGATGGATGGATGGACTAACAGACGGAGGACAGAGAGAGTAAATACATGTGCAGATGAATGGATCACTACAGACATGCTTAAATATATGCATGATCTATACATAACATATATAATATATATTCAATCCTATTTCATTAAACCATTCAATATCCATTTCCCTGGTAAATTTCCAAACTATCAAACATAGGTTTTGAAAAACGTCACCCCCAAACTGGGATTATATTGTCTTAATGAAGTAGCACTGGGCAGCTAATTTGAGAGAAGAAAAAGCATCATTCTGTAGCCTACGGATTCATTCATATCGTGGGCAAGAATGGAATCAGCCAAGAAGAACTTGGTTTCTGAAAGGATGGGGGAAGTGGGCACATGAGACTATTAGACTTTAGCTCTCAGGAGGGGGAACACATCTCTTTGCCTATTTGGCTATTGCTTTTTGTCATGCTGAGGGCTGATTATTTTCAAAGATGCTATCCTTTTTGTTTCTTTCTTTCCTTTGGAGAGTGTGTGTGTGTGTGTGTGTGTGTGTTGTATGTTTACAGACACATGATGAGGCAGAGCGGAGCAGTGTCCCCATGTTGCTCCTTCTTAAGAGAGGGACCCCAGGGTCCACCCCAAGAATAGGAAACAAATTCCATGTAGTGAAGATTCAGAGAAGGGAGCCACGTGGCTGGAAGAGCTCTGTCTTCACTTGGCTTAAGTAAAAGGCTGCAATGTCTGGCTGGAAACAAAAGCTTCTGAAAGTGCAGACCCTCCTGGTGTTCAGATGACAACTAGCCAGGTATTCATGTAAAGAAGGACACAGAGCTGGGAAACTGAGGGCAGTTATCCCTCCTGTAGCTCAGATCATCTAAAAGGGGTGAGATGAAGAATTATGTATATATGTTAGGAGCAGTGTGTGAGTGGTTGGATGGTAGGAAACTAGACAGAGCCCAAGCCAAGGTTAAGGTCTTTCAAAGGGAGCCCACTGCTAGGCTTGATGGCACTTAGGAGACAGAGTCAGGCAGATCTTACAGAGATCAAGGCCAGCTTGTCTACATAGTGAGTTCCAGACCAGCAAGCGCTACAAGGACATCCTATCTCAAATAAATAAATAGCACATGCATATATACACATAAACAACTAACTGGAGAGCCAAGTGCAAATTCTTGGACTCCATGGCCCTGGTGTTTCCCAGCATTACTTGCACTCTAGTATCACAATCCAGAGAAAGACTGGGCCAAGGAGACAAGAGGAAACCCCTTAAGAATGCACTCTGGCCAGGCGCGGTGGTTCACATCTGGAATTCCATTGCCTGGGAGGCTGAGGCAGGATGATCGTAAATTTGAAGTCAGCTGACTGGTGAGTTCCAGGCTAGTTTGAGCTGCAGAGGACACTGTCAAAAACAACCACCTGCCATGACAAAGAATGGTCTCCCAAGCTCAGGACTCCTGTCAACTACTCCCCGAGAATCGCCATCAGAAGATCCTGGCCTCCACTGGTGACCTTCTCCCAAATGGACTACATCAAATTTTTGCCAGGAACATGTTCCTCCTCTCGCCTTCCATACAGACAGAGGAGCAGAACAGGCTCGGGATATGGATCAGTCAGTGAAGTGCCCGTGTGCAAGCACAAGACCTGAGCTTGATCCTCAGAACCCGGATTTTCAAGTGCTGGGCTTGGTGGTGAATCTTCTAACTCCAGTACTGGGGGTGGGGAGGGTGGAAACAGGAGTTTCCTTCCGGCTTGCTGGCCCAGCAGCTTAGCCTCAGTGAGTTCCAGGCCAAGGAGAGACTGTGTCTCAAAAAAAAAAAAAAAAAAAAAGATACATTTGAGAAACAACTCCTGAGACTGTCCTCTGGTTTCCACATCTCTGTGTACACACATACAACTGCACGTTTGAACACGCATGCACATGCACGCACACACACACACAGAGAGGATGACAGACTCTATAGTCTCCCCCATTTACAAACCAAGAACATGGACAGAAACAAGTTTCAGTAGAGAATGCCTGTGGAACCCACTCTAAGAAACCCTTTACTAGGAGGACCCAAGGGAAGTCCATGGACTTACACCCTAGAAACCTGTGTGTGAGTGGTGAGGGGATCCGGCTCTGCCCACAAAATGACCTAGAGAACCTTAGAAGGACGGCAGACATGCAGGAACACTGCACCCTGTCCAACAGGATGTCCAACCCATGATCCTGAGGTCGGAGCCTAGACACCACCCACCGTAAACCACCTCCAGTGGCCAAGCCTGACCTGCTGCTGCTGTCTGTCCCACAGCCTGTCACCAGGGCCCCATGTCGGCAGAGAAGCCCATGGACTCTGCACTACCAGAGGCAGGTAGCAGCGGTGGGCTTCGGAGTGCAATGTGCTGTTGCCATGGCAACCCATGATCAACTTGGGGGTGGGGAAGAAGGTGCTTTCCTTAATTGAAATCCAGGCGACATTAGAACACACCCAGGAACTTGATGCCCAATTAGTTTCTCTTGCCCTCTTTTCCAGTACTTTTCATGTCGCCAAGTGACTTCAAAACATCTCTCTGGAGCTCCCTTCCTCCCTAAGAAATACCCCCAAAGATGAGGTATTCAATAGACTGTGCCCCCTCCTCCACAGTCTACACACAAGCAACCGAGGACACTCTCAGTGTGCCTCCAGCGCTCCTGTAGCAGCCTCCCATCAGAAAGGATTTTCCCTCTCTGCTGATAAACCCAAAGCCTTGCATTCTAGGCACACCTCTACCACAAAGCTAAGGCTTTAGCCCCCCAAAGGAACTGTGTTTATTGAAGTCCTTAAGAATGCACTGGCTTCCCTATCACCGCCTGGGGACACCCAGCCACCAGGACAAACAATTCTTTGCTTTAATGGGACTGCAGATCACCTGGAGAGAGTTAAAATTCAGATTCTCCAGCCTCATCTCCAGCCTCTGTCAGGGACAGAGCGCCATCATCTGCGCTTTCTTCTAGCACCTGCGGGCATCTGGTGCAGGCTACATGGAGACACCCTGTGTGGAACAGGGAGCTTTTGGCCTCCATACCTCCTTTGGGAGGCAAGGTAAAGGTAGGCATAAATCTCAGCAAATAAACCTCTGACAATGCTGGGTAGCTGGCTCAGTCAATATAATGCATGCCACAAAAAATGTGAGGATCTTGGGGCTAGAGAGATGGCTCAGAGGTTAAGAGCACGCAGTGCTCTTGTAGAGGACCTGGGTTCGATTCTCAGAACTCACATGATGGCTAACAACTGTCCATAACTCCAGTTCCAGGGGAATCCAACACCCTCTTCTGACCTCTACGGGCACTGCATGACACGAGTGTACTTACATTTTTGCAGGAAATAATCTTTATCTCTCTCTCTCTCTCTCTCTCTCTCTCTCTCTCTCTCTCTCACACACACACACACACACACACATGTTTTACTCCAAAAATTAAAAAATCTTCAGTCTGTACCTTGCACATTCTGAGGTCTGAGGTTTCGTCTTCCCTGGTGTTACAGAGACGGGTTGAGACTAACCTATCTCTAAAAGGGCCTCAGGGAGCCTCCTCTAAGCATCATGGGCACAAAAAGTTCCAAAGTCTGAGGAAAAATAATGCTCTGTGAATAAGAAGGAGAAGACAAAGCAGACAGAGAGAAGCATAGCCTTTCTATGACAGAGTGCCATTTAAAATTCACCATACAATGTGCCTTACCTGCCTTGCATACTCAAGAGGCACAGTGAAAAGAGGGACAAGGAAAAGAACCCAGGAGAACTCAAAGCCAAAAGCTCCAGACTTTCCAATCAAGAATCAACAGACTAGGTAAACGGGCCAGCCCAAGGCCTAATGTGTGAACCAGGGCATGGATCTGCCATGCCAAGACCACGGGACGCAGAGCAAGGAACGTACAACACAGGAGAGAAGTAGGCTCACTGTGCACTCAGTGTTGCAGAGGAAAATGAAGAATATGATGGAGAGGCAAATCTGAAAATAATTGTTAAAATGTCTTCAGAAATAAGGATTTCAAAAAGGTATTCCCTTTAAAGAAATACTCCGTCTTAAATAAAATAGAATGGTACATACATGCGCACGCACACACACACATACCTCTCATACTGAAATGAAAACTCAGCAAAGACAATCGAAAAACCATGAACGAAAAGGAAAACACCTTGAACTGAGGCTGTCATACACACTTTGGTAACGCAACACAAAGCACAACACATCATGTAATCCTTCAGGTAAAGGGAAGGGGTCTAAATGGAACAGAGTGCCAAGGACAATAAAAATCCCTTTTAGCCTAGAAATGTTATTTTATCATATATATCTTCCAAGAGTCAGAACAAAATAAGACATTTTTAGATGAGATTAAGTAACACCCCCAGATCCTAAGTAAAGCTGTAAAAGGGAAAAGCCGAAGGCAATGCTTGTCTTTCCAACGGAGTGTGAATCCAACAGAGTGAGGCAGAACAGCTGAGCAGAGGAACTGGGAGATGAGGTAAGCCAGAAGCCAGGGCTGACTGCGGAGAACGCAGCCCCAGGGACTTACTGGGAGGTAGCCAGACGGTCCTGCTAAATACTGGGAAATATTGAGAACTAACAGCAATATCAAGACCCTGCCTTTGCAGGTCCTCCAACAGAAGGAGACCACATAACAACAACAACAACAACAACAACAAAAAGGTCATATTCAACTAAGAACCCAGATGCAATATTATTGGGATGAGAAGGCATCTTTCATATACATCAAAGTGTATTTTTAACAACCCTTCAGGAAGGATCAGATTCACCGTAAAAATGTTCTCTGTAAGACAGAGGCAAAAATTCTAGAGTGTGCCCAGGGTTCCCTCAGCCCCATCCTGGTACAGCCTGCCATAATCCCTGTGCAGCTGCAGCACAGAACTGTGAACGGGGTGAATTTCATTCCCAAAATGGGGCAGAGTTGATCTCAACAGATTAGCAGGAGAGCCTGACCCAAGCACACAAGGTCCTGTAAAGTGTTTTTCCCAGCTGACTTCTAAAGAGCAGGTTGGAGATTCCTAAGTGTGAGGTCTACACACGTGGGTTGAAGGGTATCGCCCTCTGGCAGGTGGGACCTGGCATTCTCAGCCTGGACTGGGGAGAGTGGGAGGAACAATCAAGGACCAGAAAAGACAGACAAGCACAGAGAAGGCCCTGACTTCTGTGGAGCTGTCCACCTGGAAACAGCTGGGATGAGGAGTCCTGTTCTTAAACAAGGCTGTAAAGCGAAACACTGAGCGCTGGGCTCATTCCTGGGAGTCTGAAGCTAGGAGCAGCGGCTGATGGACGTTTTAAAATTGATTTTCTTAATACAAAAAGATCATAAAGAAAAGAAACGATATGCAATCCTGTGGCTCAGATAATCCCTGCTGACATTTGAGAATACCAGCAGTTCTTAGAAATGCAAACACAATGGAAGGGAGAACCAGGAGTCTTTCTATCACACCCCAAATCTTCCCACAGGTAACTACTGAGCACAGTTTCCACGTGTCCCTCCAGAAAAACAAAACAAACAAACAAACAATGATCGTCATACCAGGACACATGCCCCTCCCAGCAATTTTCTATGCCAAATTGCATTTAGTTCTGTGTCTTCACACACACACACACACACACACACACACACACACACACAACTATAGAACTTTCTACAACTGTTCACTAAAGTAGGCACACTGTAGGAAGGGAATCACAATCACATCACAGGTTCAACCAATGCTACAGGGGGGGTCTCATGGGTGGTGAGGTCAGCAGAACACACTGAGAGCTCGGACCCGGGAGACAGGGATATTTTGCAAGGACTCCCTCTAGTTTTGTTAAGGCCTTGAAAACAGTCTCCACTTCCCCCTAAGAGACTAAATGTGAACATTCTGCCTCTCAGCACTGTGGTCACAGTCCAAATGGCTGACACTCCCTATCCAGACTCTTACTACACACCTGTAAGGTCTCCTGACAGCTGCCAGGAGTCAGAGAGCTTAAGCAAAAAGTTTGTCTGACTTTGCCTCTGAAAACAGTGTATGTGGAAACCATTTATTCCTCTGCAAAGCATACCGGGTAGAATCCCAAATGACCGCTCATCCGTTTTCCTGCCTGGTTCAAGGCCAGAGCTAAGCAAGCAGCCCTAGAGGCTGGTTGGTCTCTCATGGCCCCAGATGCTCTCCAGATATGGACAGCCATCTGCCCCCCTTCTCGAGGCCACATTCTCCGGTGGATATTCAGCCACCTGGCAAGTACTTCCAAAGAAACCATTGCTACAGATCCGCCTGAGGCTTCGATTTACAGTCTCACTTATCTCGTAATTGGAAAAGGCTTGCCTGCTAATGAGCCTATGTTAGCTTTCATCTAATTGTCTCTGAATATCTGTGCCAATCGCCTCCTCTGGCTGTGATGGTGATGATGATGATACCAGTCACTCAGATCTGCAGATGGAGAGGGCTGGCATTCTGATACAGCATGAAATATAAACTTTGGTCTTCTGCTCTGGTTCTAGAGCTCCTCAAGCACTTATAAATTTCCTCAGTGATAAGAGAGACAGAACAGACATCAGTTATTCAGGAGCTGGAAAGATGGCTCAGTGGTTAATAGCAACAGTTGCTCATGCAAAGGACCCAGGTTCAGTTCCCGGCATCCACATGGTGGCTAATAACTGTCCCTAACTCTAATTCCAGGGGATCCAATGCCCTTGTTGGGTATTTGGGCGCACATTGTGCACTTACATGTAGGCAAAACTCTCAAACAACAAAAATAAATAAAACAAAAAAAATTGAAAGAAGTCCTTTAAGAGCACAGTTAATGCTAAAGTAGTGGCTCTTGCAGCCAGTCACATGATGAGAGGGAGAGGGACTGCGGGTTGAGTTCACTTCCCAGAGCCAATGACCTAATATGCATGCTTGCGTAAGAAAGCCAACATCAAAACCCAAATGGACTGGTTCAGAGACCTTCCACACACTGGTGGGTGGGACGCTGGGTGGGTGGCACGTGATCCTTCCCCATGTTTTACCCCCAAGCATCTCCTGTATCACTTTCCCTGATCAGAACCTTCTGCAAGGAACTGACAACCAACCAGGTCACCTCTTCTCCAAAGTCCTGTGAGTCATTCTAGCAAATAATCCCTGAGCAAAGGATTCTGGGAATCTTTCTGTTCACTGTTCAGAAGCCCAGAAGAGGATTTGGACTCTGAGTTAGTGTCTGAAGTGGGCATAGGCTTATGGGACTGAGCCCTTCACCTGTGGAATCGGATGCCATGGGAGTTGATTTGAATTACAGGAGGCTTAGTAAGTGTCCTCAGAGCACTGGAGAGCTGCTTGGTATGGGAAAGACACACACATCTGCTCACAGGCCTGTCCTTTGGTGAGGCCTGGAGAACAGGTGGTTTTCCGGTAGGAGACAACATGACCCACGATGGTGTTCTTGCTCTCCTGGTGTGGGGGGAAGGCAGGTGATTCCAGCTCAGCCCACTGAATCCTGGAGGTGAAGGGACTTGGAGCTGACATCCCTATCTCCAGATTTATAAAGTTTTAGTGTGTTCTATTCACACAACACCTATATCCTCCGAGGTATGCCTTCTGGACCCATGGGAAAGCCTGAGCTATAGATGTGCTCCACAGAGAGGGGGACAACTGGTTCAAACTGGTCCAACACCCAACTGCCAGATTCTCAGGTTCAGCTGCTCCTGAACAGAGGAGGTAGCAACCCCCGTGCCCTTAACTGGTGGTGGCACAGAAAAGCAGAACAAGGGCTACAGGGCAGAGATGGGCAACAGAAGGCAGGAATGGGGGCCTTGGTGGGAATGAATGGGAGGAAATAGCACATGTCAGCATGGCCGTCTACCGTCGGAGTCCCATGGGCTGAGCTGGCTCACTGCCCTCGAGATTCTAATTCCTCAGAACACACTCTCCTTCAGCTAGTCTTCCCTCCCTCTCAAGTGACACACACAGCAGCTGCAATCAAGTTTTGATCGCTAATGGTGTACAAGACAGCAGGAGGCTGGAAATGAGCACTCAGACGTTTGCTCAGGGGACCAATCACCCAGGACAGGTGAACAGGAATGCTGCTGCTCCAAAGCAAGGAGGAAAATCCAGAATTTGGCCTATTCCCCATTGGATGCAGGGCTGACGGTCCTCTTCCTGTCCTGTCCCAGACAAGCAGTTCCTTCTCAGAATGTCTGACCAAGCTACTCTCTCAGTCAAGCTGGATGCTCCAGGGACGATGATCAGAGGCGTCCATTTGCAAGGGGTACACCGAGTCAAGCTGAGTTGTGGCGGAAGGAGTGGATGCTGCTTCTTGGTAATCAAGTGTCTATGAATTCCCCCAGCTTTTCAGGAGCCTGGAGTCACCAGTACAGAGAAGAGGATCACCTTCCGAACCGTGCTTCCAACAAAATGACCAGGACAACTGAGGGAGTCCTGGAGGGTAAGCAGCAGTGCTTTTGATGGGAAGGAGGATGTGCTGATGGTGTGAGCACTGTCAGCACTGGTTACACCTACCCAGAGCCCAGTCCCCCACCCTGACTCCAAAGAGGAAGCGCACGCAGGGGCGACACCCCAACTCTGGACTAAACAAGGACAAAGCGTTAGGGAGGAGGAGTTCAGGACCTGAGCGCTCCTGATCTTTTACCCTGAAAAACGAGGAGTTCAGGACCTGAGCATTCCTGATTCCTTACCCTGAAAAAAGAGGCCAGTGGAAATCATTCTACAAATGAAGATAAGGAATACTGTGATGACTACAGACAGAATAAACTGGGGGGGGGGGGGGGAGAAGGAACCCCACAAACAATAACCTCATCTGGGCAAATACACCCAGAGTGAGACACACAAGAAAAATGGAAAAGAAGTCACAGGCAAAGGAAAGGCGGTTACAGCTGTCTGGAGAACGAAAACGAGGTGCAATTAGGCTGGGTGCTGAGATGACATTTTTGAAGCGGGTGTGGAGGCACAGGGAATGTAATTAAGTGAACTGTACACATTATTTTAAATCCCGTTCACATTAACACCGTAAATATTCCACTTAATCCATCATTATTGAATTTACCAGCAGAGCCGCAGGGTAAAACTTCAACACAAAGTTTAATTACACCCAGACAGAGTGGAGCAGATTTCATGTCCCCAAGAGCTGTGATGGGGGGAGCGGGGGTAGGATAGCTTTCATAGCAGCCAGGGTGACAGGCACCTTTGGGAACACAGCTGTCACTGACCAGGGTACTCCACAGGAGGCCAACACCATCCTGAGATGCCCCAAGGTTGTTCCACAAACACCAGCAAGTTTGCAGAGTGAGGCGGATTCAGGGAAAAGCTGTTCACACTGATGACAAACGCTCAGAGACACATCCACCCTTCAATTCCTCATCTGCCACAAAGGCACGCTCAGGGCCCTGCACACTCACGTGTGTGCCTACCATGTCGAATCATGATCACTGGATGGAAACACAAGCTGTATTATGAAGATGATAGTTAGATTACGAATATGCAGAAACTGGAGCTGGAGAGATGACTCAGCTTTTAAGAGCACTGGCTGCCCTTGCAGAAGATCCAGGTTCAGTTCTCAGCACCCACATGGAAGCTAACAGCCATCCATAACTCCAGTTCCAGGGGATCCGATACCCTCTTTTGACCTCTGTGGGTACTGTGTAACACGGGTGCACTTACATCCATGCATGCAATGCAATCACACACAAAAAATAAAATAAAAAATATATTTTAAAAAGAATAAACAGAAACTACTGCAGAATCCTTATGGAGAGAAGTGGGCAGTGACCAGGAACTTCATCCCTGGGGCTGAGATCCCTTGGTCCCAAAGCCAGGTGCAGAAGGGCCAAGTGTGCCACTTCTTGTTGCTCTGACCAAGCTGCCTGACAGAAACTGGTGATTTGGGGAAAGGTTGATTTAGGCTCACGGCAGGGTTGGCATATCAGAGTGCATGGTGGCCGGAGTGTGAGGCGGAGGCTCCACACAGCACAGTGAAGGACAGGAAGCAGAGGAAAGAACTGAGGCTGGGGTCGGGGATGGATGCAACCTTCCAAGCCCCCCCACAACACACACACACACCACACACACACAAACGCGCACACGTGCGCACACACACACACTGGCCTGCCTGTCGGCCAGGCCTCACCTCCTAAAGGCTTCACATCTGTCAAAACAGCACCACCAGCAGGGGACCAAGAATTTCAAAACAGGAACCTATGAGGGACATTTTGGATCTAAGCAATGGCACCAATGGCACAATGTTCTTAAGTTCTTGATTCAGCTGGTTCAAGCCTGGTGTGAGTGAGCCCACATGTCAGACACTTGAGGCCTATGGAACCCTTTCAATTTTCCATAGCCACAAAATAACCCCAGTTACTTGTCAAGTCCTCACAGAGGCAGGCCCTCGGTTAGAAGGGGGCTCAGAGGGACTGTATATTGTTAGTGTCCTACCCAGGTTAGATAAAACCAAATTAAACACGCTCAGACCAAAGGTTTCTAAAGAATCATTATTCATCATTAAGCAACATCATTTTCTTTAGATCATGGTATGACTCAAGTTAAACTGACAAGTTCTGGTGTGTGTCCTTTTGAGGGAAGGGCTGGAGAAAGCTTCGTGATCAACTGTTCGTGTCTCTCCAATCTAATTTCCTCTGACTCCTTTGTCGCATGAACACCCATTGCACCGGGTCTTTGAACAGTGATTCACAAGACAAAATTATTGTGGCTCTGAATATGGCCCATTTTCCTGACACCTTTGAAGGTGGGCAATTAGACCATTGGATACAATTACTGTCACACTGACTGGTGTCATATTAAAACGGGCAAAAGTGGGAACAAGAGGCCCAAGCCTTTCCTCTGCCATCAGCTTTGGGATACTCAATTGAAATGTACCAATTATTTTTTTGCGCCAATTATTCATGAAAGGTAATCAAGGTGAGAGGAAAAAAAAAAAAAACTAAAGCTGAGCAAGACAGAGAAATAACAGGTAATTGTGCTGGGAAAGGGGTTAGTCTAGCCGCCTGATGCCGACGCTCCTATTGGGAGCCTGCTGAATGGCATCCACGGTCTCATGAGGGACTTGGGCTAGAATGAGCAGGCTCGATTCCAACTTCAAGGTGTGTTCATCTTTCACATATGCGAGGGAGTCTCTGTCTTCATTTTCAAAATGTTATTTAGGGTCTGGGGAAAAGCGCAGTCAGTAAAGTGTTTGCTTGTCTTGAAAGCACAGCGGACTGAGTTCAATCCCCAGAATCCACATTAAAAACAAACAAAAATGCTGGGCATAGTGATGCCCACTTGTAATCCCAGTGCTGGTGGGGCAGAGACAGACGGATCCCTGGAACTCACCAGCCCGTCCGCCTGGATGAGCCTTCAAGTTCTAGGTCAGTGAGAGACATGGTCTAAAAAGGAAGGTGGATGGTGCCTGAGAAAGACAGTCAAGATTGGCCTCTGGCTTGTACACACTTGTGCACACGTGTGCACCTGCAGAGGTACACTTTTCTTTTAAAATGCTGCCTGGGGATGTCAGAATCTCTCACAGCTTCTAGGGAAGCTTTGGCTGTCACATCTGTCCTGTCACCTGCTACTGCAGAAAGGGTGTCTTGCATGGCTCAGTAAGATAGTCTGCATTAATTTCAGGATAGTAAGTAAGGCTCCCAGCCCCAGGGGCCTTCTTGCTGTTTGAACACATCAAGCTTGCCCTGACCCTGGGCCTTCATTCCTGCTCTTCTCTGCTCGTCTAATACTCTCTTCTTTTGGACTCACTCATCCCTATGACGTGTTCAAGTTCCTTATTCAGGCCTTCACACGCCATCTTCTCAGTGAACAATCTCACTGTCTTATTTAAAATGTCAGCACTTTCACAGCCCCTTCCTCTTGTACGACCATGTGAATGATGAAGGATTTCCCCCTCTATTCACATAGCAATCAACACAATACTGCTGTGACTCCCTCCCCTCTGGCAAACTGATCAGTTCTTCCGTGGTCAGCAGCTGAGTGTCCTCTGATGTAATTCCATCTACCTGGAAACAGCTGCCTGTCTGAGAGATCTACAGGTAAGTTCCAATGGAGATCTTGCTTTACCTCACAGGCCAACTCCATTCCGAAGCATGTCTTGGTCCCTGAAATAGTAACACATACTACAGACTTGCTGGCATAGGCCTGTAATCCTATCTGCTAGGAAGGCTGAGAGAAGAGGTTCCTAGAGCTACACAGAGAGTTCAAGGTTAGCCTGGGCAACCTCGGAGGCTTGTTTCAAAATAAAAATAAAAAGGGATTGGAGGCTGTATGTCTCAGTGGTAGAGCTTTTGCCTAAAATATGTGAGATCCTGTGCTTAATCTCTAGGACAGGGGAGAGGGTAGCAGTGTATGGAAAGCCAATGATGGATTAAAAAGGAGGGGGCTGAGGCTGGAGATCGGTGGTAGAACATTTACACATGCGTGAGGCCTTGGGTTCCATCTCTATTACCTGCGGGTCAGGGAGTTTATCAGTCAAGTTTCTATTGCTCTGATAAACACCATGACCAAAAGCAACTTGGGGAGGAGAGGGTTTATTTGACTTACAGGTTTCAGTCCATCATCAAAGGAAACCAAGGCGGGAACTCAAGGCAGGAACTCAAGGCAGGAGCGGAAGCGGAGACCAGGGAAGAACGCTGCTCACTGGCTGGCTCCTCTGGCCTGTGCTCAGCCTGCTTTCTTATAGGACCCAGGACCGCCTTCCCAGGGGTGGCACCACCCACAGTGGGCTGGACATTCCCATATTACTCACAAATCAAGAAAAATACCTCACAGACATGGCCACGGCCAATCGGACGGCAGCAATTAACTCACAGAGGATCCCTCTTCCCAGGCCTGTCAAGTTGACAGCTGAAACCAACCAAGACAGACAGCAACACAAGCAAATAAAAAACAGGCTACAAGAAAAACTCAGGGCATGCTTCCGAGCGGAGGCCCTGAGACTCCACCCCTGCCAGTACAAGGGTGATAAACGGATGCCATGCACCGAGCAGGGTGCAAACATGGGGACTAGAAGATGGGTATAAACAGCGTAGTCGAGTCACAAAACTTCACATGCTGGTTGCAGCTGATACCATGAGTTCTCCATCCAAAAGAAAGTGAGAATTAACACAAGCCTTAGAGGGAAAGGAAGGGGTCAGAGCGGATGGTCTAATGGTGCTGTGTGTGGCACAGATCTTACCTTCAATTCTCTAAATCTCCACCTGCTATCTCCTTTCATCACTGCCACCTCCCACAGAGGAACAAATGTCACTGCCCCTTGGTCAAGCCCTGGAGCTTAGCATGGGTCTTCCTGACCAGAGGAGTTCAGGGACCCAAGCCTCACCCCTGAGCCCTAAGGTGATGCTCTAGCGTGCCCTGTGTACCCGAGCCTGGCCTCCAACTGGTGGCAATCCTCCTGCTGGGGTCAGCATCCCAGTCTGGGATTACAGGCATGAGTCACCACCCTCACTTTCTTTCTGTTTTACTAGGTCTGAGCTTCTGTTATGAATGCTTCTTGGTTCCTTCACTTAATACATCGTATAAAATGGACAAATCTTCATGCAAAAGGGCATAATGGTAATCAACTGTTTTCAGGTAATAAGAAGAAAGACTTAGACTCCACCGTCAACAGCCTGCTTTGCAACTAATGTGTGGGACAGTAGGTACTACTCTCTCTCTCACGGGTTCAGACAGTTTTCTAGAGGGCTCCGCCCCATACTGTTTTCTCCTGTGTGAAATGTAACATCAGTGCTGCTGAACGCCCCGCAACACTTCATCCAGGGGTAACAACTGGTAACGAAAAGCCTCTTATCATTGGCTTTTCTCCCAGCACACTTAGGAGAAGGGAAAAGTCTGAGAGTTGATTCCACGGGGACTCAACAGCCATCAGTGACCGCGGTCGCAGGGGTTCGTGCTCCGTGCCATGCAAGTGCCATTCCACTGTCACATTAAAAGGATCCTCATCGGAGCTGGAGAGACGGCTCAGCAAGTAAGAACACTGGCTGTTCTTGCAGAAGACCCAGGTTCTAATTCCAGCACCCACATGGCAGCTAACAACTGTCTATAACTCCAGTTTCAGGGGATCTGACACCTTCTTCTGGCCTCCGTGGGCACTGCACGACAAGGGTGCGCTTATATACATGTAGGGAATATACACATACATATAAAATTAATAAATAAAAAATGATCTCCATAGAACACATCTAGGCCTACCTTCACAATGACTTTCTTCATTTTGACAGTGGTCCTTGTTACTTAAATTTTGTTTCAAATAAACTATTTATAATAGTTTTATATCTAGTACATTTCTGTGTATATGCATGTGTGCACACATGTATATGTGTAAGTCAGAGATTCACCTGTGGGAGTCAGTTTTCTCCTTCTGTCATCTGGGTTCTAGAGATTGATCTCAGGTTCTCAGGCTTGGCGGCAAGTGCCTTTAGCCACTGGATCATCTCACAGGCCCTAGAATAGTTTTAGGTGTCTAGAAGAGTTACAAACATGGTACAGAGGTCTCACAACCTCTTCATCCAGACTGCCCTTTGGTTAGCAGCTTATGTTGCTGTGATACCTATGTCTCAGCTAGAGAATCCATCTTGACACATCACTGCTCACCAAACACCATACTTGACTTGGATTTTGTCACTCTTTTCTGAACGGTGGTTCAGGATCCCATCCAGAGCCCCACATTATACTCTGCCACCCTCCTCTCCTTCAGTTCCTCTGGGATGTGATGGTTTCTTAAACTTGTCTTATTTTTGATGACTCTGATACTTAAAGAAAAATCTTGTGTGTGTGTGTGTGTGTGTCTGTGTGTGTGTGTGTGTCTATGTGTGTGTGTCTGTGTGTAGGTATGTCTGTCTGTGTGTGGGTATGTGTGTCTGTGTGTGTCTGTGTGTAGGTATGTGTGTCTGTGTGTGGGTATGTGTGTCTGTGTGTGTGTGTCTGTGTGTGTGTCTGTGTGTCTGTGTATGTGTGTGTGTCTGTGTGTCTGCATGTGTGTGTGTCTGTGTGTGTGTATGTGTGTGTGTCTGTGTGTGTCTGTGTGTCTGCGTGTGTGTGTCTGTGTGTGGGTGTGTCTGTGTCTGTGTGTGTGCGTGTGTCTGTGTGTGTGTCTGTGTGTATGTGTGTGTCTGTGTGTATGTGTCTGTCTGTGTGTGTGTGTCTGTGTGTGGGTGTGTGTGTCTGTGTGTCTGTGTCTGTGTGTGTGTGTCTGTGTGTCTGTGTGTGTGTGTGTGTCTGTGTGTGGGTGTCTGTGTGTGTGTATGTGTGTGGGGGTGTGTGCGTGTGAATGCTGGTGCCCATGGAGGCCAGAATAGGGTGTCAGATGCCTTGGAGTTGGAGTTACAGGCAGTTGTAAGCCAGCTGATGGGTGCTGGGAACTGAACTTGGATATTCTGCAAGAGTAGTACGTACTCTTAGCCAGTGATCAAACTCTCTAGCTCCAAATATGACAGTTTCAAAATGTAATAGCCAGGAATTTCACAGGATGCCTTTAGATCTGATTTCTTTAAAAATCGTGATAGATGGGGCATGGGGTCTTGGGGACAGAGACTTCTTTTTAACATTTCATGTTTGGGTTGCTCGGGTCAGCATGACTGGCCTCTAGTCAGTTAATCTCGATCACTTGGCCAAGTTCTAAAGTTGATCACAAAAAAATAAAAGTTAGCCTCCTCCTCACCCCAAGCGCTCTACTCCACAAGCTATTAAGTGTAGCTTGTGCTTAGAGAGGAAAGCCCCACCTCCTCCAGGAGTGGAAGTCTACACACCTCCTATGCATGTTACTTGGAATTCTTCTGTATACATTTGTCTCTTCTCCCTCATTCACAATCTATTAATTCAGTTACTTCTATTGGTCTAGGCACATGGGTATTTCTATTTGGAGTTATAATACAAAACTACATTATTAATTTTGTGGCTTAAACTGTCCCACTGGGGTCTCTTTCTGGTCGGCACTTGTTTGATTACATTTTAATATCCCACCCCAAGCTGAGAGTCTATAATTAAGAAATGAAATTAAATGTTGTGTTTTCCCCTCTCTCAAAGAGCACTGGATTACACAATGGAAATTTCTCCTCTCCGTGGGAATGTAAAATCGGGAATTTTTTTCCCTCTTATGGGCGGAATATTCTTTGCCCAAAACTCTTGGGACCAGAAATGTTTTGATTTTTCCACCTTTTGGGATTTTATAATAATTACACATACATAATTAGAAGTTGTGGGGGTGGGACCACTGTCTAAAGACAAGAGCCATTTGCTTCTTATATACCCTACAGATGTAGCTTGGGGTTAGTTTCACATATTATTAGAGCACTGGATTTTTATTTATTTATTTAAGACACGGTCTTGCTATATAAGCCATGCTGACTTCAAACTTCCGACCTCCTACCTCTGACTCCTGAGTCTTCGGATTACGGTATGTACCACCATACCTGCTACCATACCTGCTTTTGGAGCGCAAGGTCACATGTGTGGGATTTTCCAACTGTGGATCATGGTGGCACTGAGATAGCTTCTTTTAATTTAAGAGCAACTCTGGCTTTTAGATTAAGGAGGCTGAAACATCACATAAAACAACCAAGCAAATTATTTCAGACTCACCCCTATAAGCCCCAGTGTCATTGGCCAGAATTAATGCACAGTATTAACTAATACATAACATCACCAACACTGGTTAACTGGGGCTTCAAACAGTCTCTTCTACATACATCATCTGGAATTCTTCTGAACATGTTGGTCTCTTCTCCCCATTTATTATTTGCTAATCACTAACACGTACATGGCCTCAGAAAGGGACAGGATGCCTTGTAGAGAATGATATAGGACTATAAAATCTACGAACTAAAGGAACAGCAGTAAAAAAAAAAAAAAAGAAAGAAAGAAAGTCCACTGAGAAGGCTGGAGAGATGGCTCAGTGGTTAAGAGCACTGGCTGCTCTTGCAGAGGACCCAGGATTGGTTTCTAGCACCCACACGATGGCTAACAACCATCTGTGACTCCAATTCCAGAGGATCTGATGCCCTCTTCTGACCTCCACGGCTATCACACAACACGGGTGTGATGACATACATGCAAGCAATACATTCATACACATAAAATAAAAATAATAAATAAAAAAGTTCATTGAGGGTCTACTGCCTATCATCTATTTATTTGTCCATTGATCTAGTATCTAGCTATCTATCATCTACCCGTCTACCTAAGTACCATCTATCTACCATCTATCTTCTATCTATCATCTATCTATCTATCATCTGTGTGTCTGTATATGTATCTAAAGGTCAGCATCTCATTCAGTTATCCTTCAGCTAAAGTAAAAGCAGATTTTATACTCATTTTAAAATTGCATTTAAATATCCAGAAGCAGATGTCTAAATTTTTTTTAAGAACAGTTATACTGGTTATTTCTGGGGCATGGGACGTGGGAAGATTCTTTTTTTTTTTTACTTCCTCTATGGATCCTCTGTATTACTTAAATGTTTATAAAACTCAGGCATCCTGTTTGCCAGCATAATTAAATCATAATTTTAAAAGGATGGTGTGAAGGGGCTTGGGATATGGCTTAGTTGTTAGAGTACTTGTCTTTGCCTAGCATGTATGAAGTCCCGAATTTGGTCCCTAGCACTGTATAAAGCAGGCACAGGGACATATACCTATAATCCCAGCACTCGGCAAGTGAAGACAGGAGGATCAGAAGGTTAAGGTCATCTTCGGCTACCTAGTGAGTTTGCAGCTAGCCTGGTCTACATGAAACCTTGTCTCAAAAAATAAAAATAAGAAGGATAGAGTAGGTCTCTCCTCTAATTCTAACCCTAGCACCTCATTCATTTCTCTCATGACCCTGCCCCCAAGTTCTAGGCATTTATGCATTCCACATGCAGGCTTAACATCTCTGTCCATCACTAGGTAGCAGGACGGAAGGGCGAGGTCCAGAGCTCCACGTGACACATGCTCTCTGGAGAAACTGCATAAAGGAAGCAAGTTCATATATTAGTTTCTCAGCTGGTATATTTTCTAGAACTTAAAAAGTCACTGAGATTAACCCTAATTAATTTTTTAACATATAAACTAAAGGGATGGAGTGTTCTGGGTTCAGAAAGTGACCTTTCCAAAACCCACAGGCCTTCGCTTATATACTTTCACCCGAGGACATTAGGGCAGCAGAGTTGTCACTGAAAAGAATACTTGCGTAGGCCAGAGAGGTGAGGCAACCTCAGGGCCAGGCGTAGCTTCTTCCAGCAGTTTTATGTAGGTGAGAGTGATGAGATTCAGATCCAGATCCTGGATCACTCCTAAACTCATTCCTGAATAGCCTGTGGGGCCACCGTGCAGGCTCCACGGCTTGACTCCAAGGGTGGCTTTTCCAAGTCAAGAGAGGGATTGCCATTCTACACTTGCACCCCCACAAATGTGGACTGCATTTGGGGGTCGCTGGCGGGTAGGAGTCTCTTCACTTCTCCCTGACTTTACCAACTCTTATTCTCTTCTTCCAAACCTCTCTGCAGCAGTTCTGTGTTCTTCCTCTGGAAACAGGGCTGCCTTCATTTCTGATCTTTAATAATGAATTTGTTCTGAATGTTCTCAGCATAAGTGGTCTGTACTGTGGTTGCTCTTTAAATTTCTATTTGGAAGACAAATTAAAAATGCTAAATGTCAGTGTCTAAGTGGGTTCTTCCATTTATTGTAGAGAGCACAGTGATCTCAGTTTTTTTAAAAACATTCATCTCAATTGTACTCTCCTCCAGTAAGCCTGGAGCTGTGCTCTTCTGTGAACAGGAACTCTGGTCCCCTCCTGTGAACCTGGAGCTGTGGTCCCCTCCTGTGAACCTGGAGCTGTGGTCCCCTCCTGTGAACCTGGAGCTGTGGTCCCCTCCTGTGAACAGGAGCTGTGATCCCCTCCTGTGAACCTGGAGCTGTGGTCCCCTCCTGTGAACCTGGAGCTGTGGTCCCCTCCTGTGAACCTGGAGCTGTGGTCCCCTCCTGTGAACCTGGAGCTGTGGTCCCCTCCTGTGAACAGGAGCTGTGATCCCCTCCTGTGAACCTGGAGCTGTGGTCCCCTCCTGTGAACAGGAGCTGTGATCCCTACTGTGAACCTGGAGCTGTGGTCCCCTCCTGTGAACCTGGAGCTGTGGTCCCCTCCTGTGAACAGGAGCTGTGGTCCCCTCCTGTGAACAGGAGCTGTGATCCCTCCTGTGAACCTGGAGCTGTGGTCCCCTCCTGTGAACCTGGAGCTGTGATCCCCTCCTGTGAACCTGGAGCTGTGGTCCCCTCCTGTGAACCTGGAGCTATGGTCCCCGATAGTGAACCACAGTTCCACATTCCTCCTGTGATGGGGCTGATGGTGAAGCAGATGGGAGAATCGAGGACTTCCTGATGTTGGGCAGCAGTTTCAGCCTTCTCTAAGTGGCTGCACTCCCTACAACCGCCTACCCAAAGTTCCAGGTTGTATATGACAGTGGATTTGCCTCTGAGTAGAGCTTATGCTGGGGACAGAGGAGGTGTCTGTCATTTGCAGAGTCTAGTCTTAGGAGAGCTGGTTCTCAAGAATGGAATTCCCACCTCCCTGACGACCAGCTAGGTCTAGACTCCACACATGGTCCAGGGCACCCAGGCCTTGACGCTGGGCCTTTCTCACTCCCAGGCACCAAAATGTTTCCCATCATCTTTCTATGACACTTCCACAGCCTTCACCTGTGCTTTATGGGAAATGTAAATTACCTAAATGAACTTCTAGAGATAAAAATCACAGCATTTGATAAGCTCAAGGCCCAGGGTTCAGTGACCAGTGGGGTGTGGGTTTAGGTTGAGAGAAAATAAAACTCCAAAGGTTAGGGTTTTCGGCTCAGTATGTGTGAGGCTCTGGGTTCTGCCACAGAAAAAGAATCTAACTTTGTAAAATGCTATCATTTGGAAAACCCTGACTAAAATGCCCAGAGGAGAGGTGAGTTTTCTTCCTTAATCCCCTGTAAGTCCAGTTATCTCAAAAATTTTTCAATAAACAAAAGGAAACAAACCAAACAAAACTTAGCCGGAAGAAGGGCATATGCTCAAAATACATGTATGAAACTCTCATAGAATTGACAAAAATATTTCTTAACAGATCTCATTTATCAAGAGTTCTTGCTTTGAATTATTCTTATTTGAAAATAATATGATCCTATACTTAAATACCCTAAAGTCCCCACAAGAAAATGCTTAGATCCTGTGGTTTGAATGAGAAATGTCCTTCACAGGATCAAGTATTTGAGTTCTGTGTATGGTCCCCAGGTGGTAGCCCTGTTTGGGGAAAGTCATGGAGCCTTTAGGAGGTATGTCCTTGCTGGAGGAAGCAGGATCTAAGAGTTCATAACCTTGCCCACCCCTGCTTGCTATGTGTGCTTGACAATGGGAGCACTCAGCTTTCTGCTCAGGCCGCCTCTGCCAACATGCCTCCCCTCCCATGATGGGCTCTTACCCCTCTGGACCCATAAGCCAAAGCAAATTCTTCTATTTTAGCAGAATAACAGAAAAGTAACTAAGACAAAGTGTCAGGATACAAGATCCACATACCGAATCAGCAGCTGGCTGTGTACCACAAACAAACATTCAGAGGAAGAGATGAGGGAAAGGATCAGATCCACAATAACGAAACACCAGAAATTAAAAAAAAAAAAAAATGTGATGCAGTGTCCATCAAAATTCCTGTAAACGTCTATGTTGAAATAGATGACTTGATTACAAAAGTTACCTAGAAATGTACACAACCCATAAAAGCAACGACTTTGTAAAAGTCATGTGGTTGGAGTTCTGACATTGTCTAATTTCAAAACTTAACATAAGGGCTGAGGAGATGGCTCAGTGGATAAAGTGCTTGCCATGCAAGCTTGACAACCTGAATTTGGGGTCCTAGAACCCATGTAAAACCCAAACACAGCAGTGCACGCATCTGTAATCCCAACATGTCCCTTCCCAAGAGACGGGAGGCTGAAGGGGAAACATAAGAAGTTCGTGGAAAAGCTAGATTAGCATACACGGCACTGAACAAGAGACCCTGTCTCAAACAAGGAAGAAGGCTAGCACACCCAAAGTTGTCCTCTGACCTCTACATGCACAGCATGGCATGCACACACCAGCGCGCGCACACACACACACACCTGAACAAACAGTACACATCATATACGCACAATTATACACATAAACTTAACAAAAGCTTCAATAATCAAGATAATGTATTAGCATAATGATAGATACATGGGTTTGTGGAGCAGAGTCTAGAATGAGACCCAGACACATAGAGTTAACTGATTTATTACAAAGATGCAAAGAAAATTCATGGGAAAAGGATTCTCTTTTCTAGTACAAGGCTTGAACAGTTCTAGCTCCACATACAATGCATAAATTCCTAGATCTGTACCTCATACCATGTATAAACATTAACTCAAGCCTGGCATGGTGGCACATACCTTTCATCTCAGCATTTGGGAGGCAGAGGCATGGACATCTCTTGGCAGCAACGACATCATGATTGTTTATTCTCAGGTTTCTACTAAGAGGCTTAGACCCAGTGGTGGGTTTTATTCCTCTGTCCCATGAAATCTTCCTGTAGGGACTGTTATTGGTGATAATAACGATGTTAAATTATTTGAGCCCTAGAATATGGCACCCTGAAGAAATCATTAAAGCAGGTGCTCATTTAACTCCTTTAAGAAACAGGCAGATCCCTGGCTGGGGCTGTCTGGCCAGCTGGCCTAGCCTACCTAATTTGTTCCAGGCCAGTGAGAGACCCAGTCTCCAAAATACAACATAGATGGTGTCCTGAGGAACAATGCCCAGGTTGAGTCCTGGCTTCCACATGTAAGCACATACCCATTAACATGCACTCATACACAAATGGGGCAGGTATGTGTGTGTGCACGCACACACATACACACACACACACACCCCAAAGATACCTACAGTTCAGAAAAGCAATGCTCAGGCATTTCAAATATGATGATTAGGAAGGTTTTTCTAAACTCTCAAAATGCCAGTGTTTAGCTAATTTTGACTTCTCCATGCATATATGTTTTGACTCCTCCACGGCTGACCTCCGAGTCTTGCAGCTCTGTGTGACAATCTTTGAAGCGTGTGATTAAGTCAGCCAGCTCAGCTGTTTTATTCATGCAAGTTGCTTGCTGCAAATGTTTAATCCAGTAGCCTGGGTTTCATCTGCAACCCTAATCAGCCTCCAGGAGTAAGGTTTGACTTGGGCGGAATGATGAAACAGCCCATAGCCTGCTAGAGGAAGACCGTGATTTGAAGCTTGTTTGTTGTCCAGCCCTTGCAACCTCTGGACAGATTGGCTCAAAGCAATCCTAAGGGCTGGAGAGTCCATGCATGAGCCATGAGGAAGGGCTGGATTCCACACAGAGAACCCTAATGCCTGTTAATGCACTTACCCTAGCCCACCTGCCCTGGTGTTTTCAAACTATCTGTGCTGTCTGTTTTCAGGATACTATTTTAAATCCTCTCTAAAGCTCTCAGAAAGGTTGCTTTCAAATTTTCATGAATATCTCAGAGACCAGAGAGGACCCTGTATGGCACCATGCTAATGACTGAGCCAGATGAGAAGTAATCCTGGTAGATATTTAAATAAATAGTTCAAGAAGATGGTCAGGAATCATTCACCCCAAGGCATTTTGAAGTTTCATGAGGACAGGAGCTAACCAGATACTCAGAGGGAATCTGGGGACATAGTCCGGTCCATGTTCCGGTCTCTGTTCTCCTGCTGGGGTATGACTGGGACAGGTGAGGGCCTTGACTGAGACATGGCAATGAACCATGTCAGGTTATGAGGGGGAAAGAACCAATCAGAAAGTGTGTTCTGGTCTCATCAAAGAGAGCTGGAGAGTGGAGCGCTATGAGGACAGCTCCTACAAGAGGTATTACAGGGCAATGCAAAGACAATACGCGTGTGAAATTCTCAAAACCAAAACAAGTAAAATTTTTTAAAAAGCGAGAAGATGAACTGGAGAGATGACTCGGCAGCTAAGAGCACTGGCTGCTCTTGCAGAGCAGTCAGGTTCGGTTCCCAGCACCTACATGGCAGCTAAGAACCAATAGTGACTCCAGTTCCAGGTGATCTGATGCCCTCTTCTGACCTCTTCAGGCACTGTGTGACACGGGTACACTTCCATACAAGCAGGCAATATACACTCATACACATAGAATAAATTAAGTAAAATATATTAGAAAGAGATAAGATGGAGAGTGACAGAGGAAGAGACCTGATGTCAGCCTCTGGCTTCCACACCACGTACACACATGACATACACCCAACATATGCACACACACACACAAATAAAAAGTAAACCAAGGTCAGGCACAGTACCGCGTGTCTTTAATCCCAGCACTCAGAAGGCAGGGGTAGGCAAATGTCTATGAGTTTGAGTCCAAGGCTAACTAGAGCTACATGAGAACCCACCTCAAAACAAAAATAAACAGGGGCTGGAGAGATGGCTCAACACTTAAGGACTCAACCAGTTAAGAACTGGCTGCTCTTGCAGAGGACCTGGGTTCAATTCCCACCACCCACATGGTGGCTAACAACCATCCATAACTCCAGTTCCAGGGGATCCAGTTCCATCTCCTGATCTCCACGGGCATTGCATGACATGGATGCACCTACCTGCATGCAGGCAATACACTCATATATATAAAATATTTTTAAAAAACAAAAACAAACAAAACCACGGTAGACAGCTCTTGAGGAATAAGCCTGAGGTGGACCTCTGGCCTCCACACACAGGCATGCATACACTCACACACCCCCTCAGGGTTGGGGGCTTTGATACAGGGCTGAGGAAGGCTATTGGCAACTCTATTCTACAGTCCACAGACTCAGCCCTACCAGGGAAGTCTACAGAGTTTCTCCCCGGGTCTTGCGTCCCTCCCTTTCATCCTCGGCCTCCTTTCCCTGCCTGTGCACGCAGTAGGTGACTGAACAGCCGAGGAAAATGTCAGTGTGCAAAGCTCGAAACAGTCCCACTGCTTCAACAGTCCCCTCTCTTCCTTGGTGACAACAGCCAGCTTCGCAGTTGTAATTTTCTGTTTAGGTAACGTCTGATTTGCATGCTGAAACCATATTCCTTTTCCTATTACCAATGTAAAAGATTGCTTATTTCTAATCATATTGCAGGCATTCGGGGAATTCAAAGAGCAGAAAATATGTCAGGCGCAATTTACAAATTGTGGCTATTTGTGTACATGCTTGCCTAGACTACTGCACATACAGAATGAGGAGGAGACAAACTGCTCATTAAAAACCCCAGCTCTCCTCAGCAGAGCCCTGCTTCCATTTGTCCTCCCGGTACTTGCTGAATAGCAAAGCTAAACGTGGAACGTGAGAGTGCTCCAGTAGAAACGATGTTCCCCCATCTCCCAAGTGCTGAGTGGGAGTTTAGAGACAAATTTCCCCAGTTGCTCCCACTCTGCTTTGGAAATTCCATGTCCCTCACACTTGAGTTGCTTCTAAAAAAGAAAAGGTTTTATTTTTTTTTTTTCCTATATTTTTATTCCCTGAAACATCCCAGGAGCTGGAAACTTCTTCCGAGAGTCTTACAATCCAGGACTGAATATTCCAAGGACCCGGGGATAAAGCTACTGTGCATGAGCTGGGGTGCTCTTTGGTCATCTTAGGGTTACTGAAGTCAGGATCAAAGCTTGGGCTCTGGCAGTCCATAATAGGCCAGGCTTGGCTTCCCATCCTCGATAAGCTAATGAAACAAACAAGTAAAGGTGAAAGACAGAAAATGGAGATTGATTCAGGGTATCCACATTGAGAAGAGATACAAAGGGGTCTTCCAGTCCATCTTCAGGGTACTAAGATGAGGCTTAAGTCCAAATGGAAGGTAAAAGCTACGGAACTAAACAGTCCTGGCCTCAGCATAGTTCTGTTCATCTCTGGTGCATTACTGTCATGGTGCCAGTTGCTCCTGCAAGGTGGTCTGATAAGTTATCAGCAGGATGTGAATTCATTCCTGGAGACAAGCTCCCCTTCTCGCTGGCACTAGGTTTCAGCCTTTTCCTTCTTCTTGCATGAGACTGACTTCTGGGGAGATTCCAATTTCTAGGGTCCACTGTTTCAATAGTCTGATAAGTCAAAGGGAGGGATGCAGTCTCTTTAGAAAGAATAATCACCTCTGCAAGGATTGTTATTAGGATGCTGTCTAAATCTTTTCTACATTTTAAATGCTATTAAATTATACGGCATGAAAAAGCCTGAAAACATGCCCTTCGGTGTCTTCGGTGCCTTGCCACGTCTTGAGAGGGCTGTGGAAACCTCTCAGTATTGTGGGGAATTAGGCCTCCCAACACAAACCCCCTCCATGGCTATGTGATGGTATGCGGGCCCTCCATGACTGCACCATGGTGTCTGATTCTGCTTAGCTTAAGAGTTGTTCATTAACTTGTGACCGCAATCGCAGAACATTCTTCTGCCTTTGGCAGAGACTATCTTGTCTGTGCTGCCTCTGCTTTATGGCCTAGTAAACATGCCTTGAAGTGCTGAGTCCCTGGGTGGGCACGGGGTGCTCTGTCATGTAGGACAGAGGTTGTTATCTTTTTTGGCCACTGGGTCAGTGGTCCCTGGTCTTCTGCGTTCCTCAAGGATTGTTAGATTGTATAATGACGTATGGAAACGGTATAAAAAGGAAGAGACATTTGTTAGTAAAGGCTTCTTCTTCTCAACTTCCATGGTATGTGTGTGAGTTCTTTCATCAAGCCTCGCCGCTCCTCGCAGGGACTCGGACCCAGGGCCGTGCAGGCGCGGCAAGTATGCTTTCAAGTCAGACCCGTCATGGAACTAAATGGAGTCACAGGACAGAGCCCCCACACTTGAACCTACCCACTACCTAAGAACTGGGTTAGTAGATGTTTATCAGTGCTTACATTTAAGACCAAGCCTTCTGGAACCTTCTTTGGTCTAAATAAAGATATTTCAAAGCACTTTACAGACATATGCAAGTACGTTAGTTACCATGTGTGGCTGTGATAAAATACCATGACCAAAAAGCAACTTAAGAAAGAGAGAATTCACTTTGGCTTACAGTTGCAGAGAGTTCGTAATGGCAACCGCAGACAGATCAGGAGGCTCAGCAGCCTCATCTCCAACAGCAAAACGTGACGCGCAGAGGGTGAACTGGAAGCGCGAAGAGGCTCTGAACCCTCAAAACCCACCCCCAAGCGATACACTTCTCCAGCAATACCAAGCTTCCCCTAAGAGTGGCACCACCTGGGGACTAAGTCCTCAGTACCTAAGCCTATGGGCGACATGTCTTACACAAACTGCCATAGAGTCCTGGTAGTCAAACACAATTCTAGCGGCCTCTTCCACTGCCCGCCCCCCACACTGACTCTGAAAATGGGGCAATTCTCCATTTTCCCATTGAAAAGAAGAGCACTCCCCAACACAGTACATAAATTTTTGGAGCCACGGATTTAGATGTACTAACCAAATGTCAAATAATAATGAACTGATTTCATTCCGTGTGCATAGTTAAAGCAATCCTTCTGCGCAGTCCCCCATCTCACAAAACAGCTTTATTCCCTCTCCGTGTCTCAGTGCCAGCACTGTTCCTCTCCCAGAGACCTTTCAGTTATCGAACAGTGTTTCAACAGCACATAATTCCTGCTTCCTCCTACGTTATGTAAGATTCAACTCTTTCCTAACCCACATATGACACTGCTGTAGTCATTTTACTGTGTGCCATAGGATTCATTTTCAGGGCACCTGGGTAGATTTTCATTTTGTTTGCATTTATCTTGTAGGAATAGAGTTGATTTGCACTAGGTAGTCACATGCTATACTGATCAGCATGGCTTGGGTGCCGTGTGAGGAATAATGGGTTCTGACCCCGTGAAGGGTTGGAACACGTGAACACACAGAGTAAGGTGGGTGACGGATACAAGAAGCCCAGGGGCAGGGAAGGCAGAGGAGGCTGAGGGATGACGCGGGCAATTAAAATACAGAACTGGACAGTCATCGTATGCAGAGATTTGAGAAGTATTTATGAAGCAGAATCAGCAGAGCCTAGTGAACTAAGCGGATCTGGGGATTAGAGAAAAGGAAGAGAGATAAAGGATGCACAGGTTTCAGGCTGGAGGAGCTGAGCAAATTTGGTTCCATTAAATTCTCCCTGATAAGAGCAATAAAAGAGAGAGAGAAAGGTTTGGTTGGACAAGGGGAGATCGAGCGAGGTATATTCTACTTTAGACCCACTGAATATAAATGGCCAGTGGACAAGTGAGTGGGGATCCACCCAAAGTGGGGACATTTGACCCTCACATTCATGAAAGAAAGCCCGGCTGGAGAACTGACCTAGAAGCCTCTGTCCAGGGCTTCTAAGAACTGTGAGCCTAGGTGAGATCCCAGGAGAGAATGGGAGTGAAAAGAGGCAAAATGTTGGAGGACTTGGGGGTGAGGGGCAGCTGCATAAGTGAATGGACAGACAAGGAAAAGGAATTCCCAAAAGATACTGGCAAGACATTGCCAAAAAGAAAGTTTGCAAATGTCTGGCCACTACATACGACTGGAAATTTCAAAGAAATGACTCCATTTTCCACTGGATTCGACTGACATCTAGATCAGTGGTTGGGAGATGATGAGAAGCAAAGAAATGAAAACAGTTATTGTGGACCTCTTTTCCATAGGGCAAACCCAACCCCCACCCCCAGATAAAGAACATCTAAGTAAGAATGTATTGGCTTCAATTTAAAGAGCCAGTGGAGGAGAAGGTACTGAGAAAGGAAAAATGGCTGGAGGAGGAAGCAGGCAGGGGAACCCATGTGGGAAGGACAAAGAAGTGACCCTGAGCAGAGGGAGCAGACCCCACAACCCCAGGGGATACAGGAAAAAAGGATGGTCTTTTGGTATCAGAGGAGCACAGAGCATCCTTTCTTGGTACACATTTGTTCCAGAAACCAAAAGGGGAATGGCTGCTGAGACAAGAGGATGAGGACTGAGAAGGGAGTCTGAGAAGTCTGACAAGTCTTTGAAGAATCACCTAGAGAAGGGGAGAGAGAGCTGACAGGCTTGGTCAGCCTGGTGGAGCAGGGCCCTGAATCTATACTGGCGCTGGCTCCTGATGGGGCTTGGTCTTTCTCAGCATGCTTTGGGGACCCAAGCAGAGAAACAAAAGAGGTGCACTGCCAGAACAGCCCAGGGCTGAGGTCAAAGGACAGAGTGCGAAGGAAGGGAAGGTTCTGGAAAAGAATAATCCTCTCAGAAATCCTTTCCTGGTCACTACCTCTGGTTGTTACCTTGGCTTCATTTTATTTCTCCCTTTGACTCAACCTCCACTTGGCATTATTATACAGATATAGACACACACAGGCCTATAGCTATCAACTTATATCATGGTTTTATTACTCCTAAATTTGCCTGCTACTGAAACTCTTTTACCTGTCTCCCTACTTGCCCATGAGCCTGGACTGCTGTTCTGTGCTGGGTTCCTCTGCTTCCCCGGGGCCTAGCACACAGTCTGGCACACAATAAACTCCCAATAAAGATTTGCTAAATGAAGAAGGGTAGAGCACTCACCTACCATTCCTGATGACCTAGACTGAATCCCCAGCATTGATGAGTTGGTGCGGGTAGGGGGGAGGGATTGGATAAGTACTATAAAGGGCCAATCAATACAGAGGTAGGAGTCTTGACTGTTCCCAGGTTTTACACAGGATACACTGAGAGTCGTGAGAGGGATCACACTCGTAACCTTCTCTTCTAAATATAAAAAGTTGGGAATGGGAGCAGTCAAAACAAACAACAACAAAACCCGGCTTCACCTCTCCAGCATCTCTGAGAGGAATAAAATGAGATAATTCTCTCTCTTGGGTAGAAAAAGACCTAGGAGAAATAGATTAAATAATATTGTATGGTTCTTTCCAGATTGGAGAGTCTATTTCCCCACTGATCTGGGTTTTTTTTTTCCCCTCAGTCTTTTCTAAGTGAACTGCAGAGCAAATTGAATTTCTAGGCTCCAAGGCTAAAAGATGCTATCAATTTCTGTGGATTCTAGGTGGGATGGCATGACACAGAAACAATTGGTGTACGATCCATCATTTGGCTGGCCCACACAGCTTCTGCAGTTAAAATGCTCAGTGAGGTGCCGTTCAGAACACTGGCTGGCCACTGCCCACTATTCCCCTTTCCGCAACAAACTGACAGGTTGCATGCAACCAAAGGACAAGCCAAAGGGAGGTTTGTCACCCTTGGATGACACTGATGTATTTTCCAGGGTACTCTCTCCAAGAGGCAATTATGTTAAGTCAATCACCAGGAAATGAGGTCTCATAATGATAGCTGTGACTTTGATTTCAAATGCAGTCTGACTAGAATGAGGGCTTTTGTTTCCTATGAAAAGGACCATTTATATAAAGTTCTAAAAAACAATACCGCCTGCCCATCTCCCACCAAAAAAGTGGAGAGAGGAGAAAGAAGCCTGGTACTACTGAAAGCTCTATACAGAATGAAGTTCCTTGGCTACCTCTACAGCACAACCTGTTCTGCTATACAGCCTGAGAATCTAATGTTGAAGACTAACAGATAAAATGCAGAGGGAGGAGAGCTTCCATTTACTATGAAAATCCGAAATACATAATAAGAAAAACCATCTGAAATCCATCCCAGGCTAATGTGCTTAGCACTTGGTCCCCAGATGGTAGTGCTGTTTTGAGGGTTGTAGACCTTTAAGTGGTAGGGAATCCCTGGAGGAAAGATTCACTGGGAAGGGCCCTGAGGGTATGTGATAGCCCAGTCCTGCTTCCACCGAAGACCAGCGCTTCCTCACTGCCACTAGGATGTGACCAGTTGCCTCATGGACTGTATACCACAAAATGTGAGCCAAAGTAAATCCTTCCTCCCTGAAGTTGTTTCTGTCAGGTATCTGCCACTGAGACAAGAAAAGTAACTGACATACACCACGGTTAGAAAGAGACTGATTAACACACATCCTGAGGGGCTGGGCGCACAGAATGTCGCTCACTGGTAGACCGCCTCCTTGGCGTGTGCAAGCCCTCTGAGTTCCATCTCAACTCGGGGCGAGAGGAAAAACGACAAAGGAAACAAGATTTGGGTCTAGAGCCCATGATGTCACTGTTGTGATGCAGAACTAGGAAGAAGGCACTGAGAGATGGCAATGGGGCTGGGTATGTTACTGTTGGGTAGAAAAGAAGGTAATGACTTCCTTAGGCTACCAAGGTACTCAGCATCTGGGGTGGGCAACCCTCACTGTCACCGTCCCTGATTTAGAATTGTTCTGAAAGCATACCTCTGGCTGTGACCTCCAGGGTGTTTCCAAAAAGGTTTAAGTGAGGATGGATGGAAGACCCCAGTGTGGGAAACACCAACCAATGGGCTGGGGTCCTGAACTGAATGAAAAGGAGAACGGGAGCTGAGCACCAGCATCCACCTCTCTCTGCTTCCTGACTGTGGATGCCATGTGACCAGCTGCCTCATGCTCCTGCCACCAGGCCTGCCCCATCATGCTGGACCGCACTCTCAAACTAGGAGCCCAAATAAACCCTTCCTTCACTAAGTTGCTTTTATCAGGTATTTTGTCACAAAAACAGAAAAGTAACAAAGTTTGCATTATTTCCTGTGTGGCAAACTTCATATCTAAGCCGAGAGCAGTCAGTTACCCTCAGAAGAGCTGAGCCACTGTTGCACCTGGCAGGTGAACGCTGCAGTTCATAGGGTTCACAGCTGAGAGCACTGATGCCTTTTCTCCTTCAGTATACTATATAGCATCTTCTAGCACTATGGAAGCTAGCGACCAGGAAGGAATCTTCCAGTTCGGTGCCACCTTGATTTCTCTACACCTTACAGCCAAGGTAAGGGGTGTCACCACCAACATGATCTCACTGCAGCTGCACGAACTGGTCCTGCACAAGACGAGGCCTGTCAACGGTCATGAGTCAGGGTTGAGTGCATGGGGCCCTATCTGAGCTGAACTATTGGCTGCTGATAGAGTCCAGGGAAGGGACAGTCACAATCTTAATTTGTGTACCCACTGGTGAGCTCAGAACACTGCGATGGGATACTTCTAAACCTGTGGCCACAGAGAAGACCCTAGTCAAAAATCAATGGGTCACAAACAAAACAAGAAGATACGAATGTGTGAAGGGGACTTGTAGGGAAGAAAGGTATAGCAGGAGGTGGAGGGGACGGAAGGAAGTGGGGGTGAGAGTAACCATATACCTGCGTATACACATGCATGCATGAGGCCACACATGCATACATGAGGCCACACATGCATACATGAGGCCACACGTGCACGCGTATGCACACACACAGGGAGAGAGAAACAAGCACCCGAGCCACTAGCTTGTGTCGTCTATGTCTATCCCCGACGACTCCCTTCTCCTCTCCATTCCCTACTCTGAACCTCTGCCTCTCAGTGTCATGTACTTTGGTTTGGAGAAAGAATTCCATTCGAACATTATCTTCATCAAAACCCAATTGAGAATATTCAATAAACCCCTTTTGTGAAGGATGGTTGGGAAAGGGTATTTTATTTAACTAAATACTGTAGTTAAATGAAAATTGCTAATATAGATCATACACAAATTGCCAGTTTTGAAGAAATTAGTGCTAATAAAGTACCCATAATCCCAAAACCCTATTAAATATTTTAAAAATTCTTTTCTCCTTTAGTATGCATTTAGTATGATTCAGTACCCTAAAATTCAAAACTCTTCGGAATCTAGCTTATTTAATGGTGCCATGAAAGCTTAGCATTCAGGCCATATGGGTATTTTAGAGGTGGGAAGTTGAGAACAGTTAGGAGCCAATCTTGCAGTCCACAGTCAATGGGACATATTCAAGCACTGAGCCTTCATGAGCTCAGTACCTATTGGTACTAAACCAGACACCAGGATCAAGCCTATCTCTCCTCAGAGGGGACACGAGTTTATTTTTAGTAATTCCCCAGGCACACCAGCTCATTGCAATAACTGAAGAGAGCAGTTATGGAGCAGAATGGAGAAGAAAGGAAGAAAGTGCCTCAGGTAGCTGCTGAAGGTAGTGAGAAGGAAGTGTTTGTAGTGGAAATGGCCACATAGGGCTGGGGCAATAGCTGTGTCAGGAAAGAGCTTGCCTTTCAAGCAAGAGCAACAGTTCAACCGCTTAGAACTCAGGCTAGCACAAAAAGTTGGGCATGATATGCTGATGACTCCATCACAGGGGTGGGGTGGGGTACAGAGAAGTGGATCCCTGCAGTTTGCTGGTCAGCCAGCCCGGCACTCCTAGCAAGCTCCAGGCCAATGAAAGGCCCTGCCTCCACAGTCAAGTTGCAGGGCACCGAACACCAGCCAAGGTTGTCCTCTAGCTTCCTGTGCAAGCACATACATATGTGCACATGTGCTTTCTTCAGATATGTGCTTCTCTGCACATACATGTAAACGTGTGCACACAACAGAAATCTCTCAGCAGGTTAGAAGGAGCACTCTTAGGACACTGCACACTGGGTGGAACTAGAGTAAGGAAGAGGCCTTGGAGAATCCATCCACCAAACCCAAAGTTGACACTGAGTCCTACTTGGCTCTCGTATCCTCAAACCAACAACCTTGAACAGTTACACTTCGCTTTGTATTTTAAATCTTAAACTCCATTTTCTTTGTGTTTAACCCTAATCTGAGGAGAAGACAGTAAAATTTTATGGGAAAGCATGCCTGGCTTCAATCTCTCTGGTTCCCACGCTGTTTCTGCTGAGCCCCAGTCCTTCTGAGTGGCATTCACCACACTTCAAGTGCGATACTATTTTCATCCCCAGGATCACAGTTCTGGGCAAGACAGACAGACTGAAGAAAGAAGGCGGGCAGTGGGGAAGGGCCTACGCAGCAGGAGGCAGACAGTGAGGTGAGGAGACCAGAGAAGCCAGCAGGATCTGCGGAATGGCTCTGCTGGTGCAGGACCACTGGTCAAGGACTGCGGATGTGCAACGGGAAGAAGGCGGACCAGGCACAGGGCCCTGAGGAAGAAAGGACTTCAAGTCTGCGGATCTGCAAGGCAAACAGTGAGGAAGAGAGAAAGGGAATGGGCTGACGGGCAGAGCAGCTGCCACACACCTAATCCTACAGGCCTGAAGTCTGCCTGAGTCAGTGGACGTGGCTCTCACACCCTCAGCTTTGCACTTTTACATGGTTGCTCTGGCTGCTGGGCAAGGATCTGACAAAAAAAAAGAACAAAAAGAAGAGAATGGGGAACTGTCTTAGTCTCTCCTGTAATACATTTCTCTGCTAAAGGCAACTTAAGAGAGAAAGGGTTTATTGCTGCTCCCAGTTCTAGAGCACAGTCCATCACAGCAGGGCCAAGGTGGCAGCCTGAAGCAGCAGATCACATGGCATCCACAATCAGAAACAGAGCAACGAACTGTCCTAGTGTTTGGCTTGCTTTCTCCATCCTGCAGTCCAAGATCCCCTGCTTATGGAATGGTCCCTTGCACTTCTTAGGAAAGTCTTATCAATTAGCATCATCAAGACAATCCTTCCTGGACTTTCTCAGAGGCTAACAATCTAGATAACCTCCTAGGTGTGTCTCCTTGGTAACTACATATTCTACAGGGTGACAATTAACAATAACCATCACAGGGACAAAGGATTCATGAGGAGGCAGGTGCTGCCTTCTAGGACAGAGAGTGGTGGTGCACTGTGCGGGGTGATTGCTTAGTGACAGCCTCAGCAGCATCTATAGTTATGGGTGCAACAAGAAGAGGTTGGGGTGAACATAGTGGCAGAGTGCATGCTCCAGGTCCTGAGTTCAATTTCCACAAAGTGCGTGCACACGCACACAACGCACACGCACACAGATACACAGGTACACACACACGCACGTACACACATACAGACACACACACATACATGCAAAATAACAATAAGCAGTAGCATGCATGCATGCAGATATGTTCAGTCCCTGTGCTGGGCAAGTAGACACAGCTATGGATCGGTTGTAATTAGAGGGTCTGGCCTCTGACCAGCAACAGTGCAGAGGGACCCTTGCTTCTAGGGTCTTCCACTTCCTAAGCAGAAACCAGGCCTCCAGATATCACCTGGGTACCTGGGTCTACTAGAAAAGCAAATACATAGCTCTTTAAGATTATGTAGCAAGAAGCCATTGCACTGGAGGAATCTATCAGCACATCAGCAATACTGATAGCATATGAATAACTGGGTGCAAGCAAAGTCAGAGAAAAATGAGTTTTCCAGGGAGCTTTCTAAGAACGAAGGCTGAAAGTCAGCGAGCTGGCCTCGTAGGTGGAATTCCGATGCAGGGGCAGGAACTGCAGGCAGTGGTACCGTAGAGCTGTCAGGAGACTGTATGTCACGGCCATGGGGGGATTTGTTCAGTGGCGTGCCCCCACACTAGAGTGAAGAAGGCCCGTTGTAGCCAGGCATCGGTCGGTGCATGGCTCAGAGTAAAGTCCTATTGGAGGCAGGGACTGCAGGCAGACAGCAGAGGCTGGCAATCAGAACCCACCCTCGTCTTTGAGCAAAGACAGCAGGTCTAGGTATGCGCTGATTTTGTCCTAAGTATAGAACTACACCTGGGGCACATGAAAACAACTATCCAGACACAACGAGAAAAGCAGATAGACGCTTTTAACTGGCTCATAACTTGGTATCTGGTTATGACTGGGCCATTAACTCTCCTGCAGACTTGGGCTCAAGGAGGAAAGGCCATATCTGCCTTTACACACAGGTATGTTCCCTGAAGATGGCACAGTGCCTGGAACCATTAAGAACAGCCACTGTGGACTGAACAGTGACCCCTCCCAACCCATGTGACCTGGAACTAGAGAACATGATCTTATTTAGAAACCTGGGTCTTTACGGATGTCATAGACATGAAGTCACACTGGATTAGGGTGAGCTTCAAAGCCAGTAAGAGATCATACAGAACAGGCCCTGTAGTGACAGAAGCAGGGCCTGGAACGGGGCAGTTATACCAAAAGACACCGAAGACAGCTGGAAGCAACCAGAACCTGGGAGGAGGCAAGGAATGGTCCTTGCTAGAGTCATGATCCGGAAGAACACATCCCTGTTCACACCTGGATGCCATTACTAAGATAAGTAATTTAAATTCCATTATTTAAAGTCATTCAAAAATTCCAACAGGAGGGGGAGGGGTTCCTGAGGACTCTCCCTAGTCAAGAATTACTGCCAGTCGCTGGCAGTCTAGGGAGAGTCACGGTTTTTTCTGGGGGTGGCTACTGTAGGTTGCCCATGCCCCAGTGAATGACCCCACAGCCAAGGATATGTCAGAAGCACTAGTTGGACTCAATGGCTAATTAAGAAAAAAGAGGACATGAGGTTATGAGGGAGGAGTATTGAGGGGTTCCAGGGGGAGGGGTGGAGAGAGAGAGGTGGGGGGTATGATCAAGATATGTGTATGCATGTATGAAGTTTAAAATAATAAATGAGCTCAGCAGTTAAGGGCACTGGCTGTTCTTGCAGAGGACTCAGGTTCGACTCCCAGCACCCACATGGCAGCTAACAACCGTCCTTAACTCCAGTTCTGGGGGAATCTGATGCTGTCTTCTGACCGCCACTGACAATGGTGCACTTACACACATGCAGGCAATACACGCATACACGTAAAATAAAAATAATAAATAAAACATTTTTAAAACAATACTTAAGTAAATGCAAAATAGAGGCATTGATAAAGTATTGAGGACATAATCATTACTATTCAGTATTGGCTTGTTCACGTCGATGCAAGAATGTATTAGAACTTCACAGAAGTCTGTGGGCCCACCATGTGTACCCTGCCACCAAACCTGACTACTTTACTGACATATTCCTCTAAACACCCCTCTCCCTGTGACTACTGCTCATGCTCGAAGCATTTTATTTACCCTCAAATAGTACACTGCCTGGAGAACGTGATGCAAGTGGCAAAACCTGGTTATGCAAAGTGAACTTGTGCCCATCTGGTTTTGATTTTGATACAGGCTCTGCCTGCATCTCTGGCTGGCCTGGACCTCACCGTGTTCCAGCTCACAGAGATCCTCCTGTCTCTGTCTCCTGAGTACTGGGAATAAAGGTATGCACCACCATACCTGGCATGTTCCTATTTAAAAAAAAGTCATCCAAGTGTGTAACAGCTTGTTACAGAAGTACTAGGAAGGCATGGTTGCTACTGAAAGAAGTGAATGAATGAATGAATGAATGAACGAACCAACAAGTGAGCAAAGGGAGGCTGGTCTACACTTACACGCCAAGAATAAGGAACTGAAGAAGGAAGAACGAGACCTCTCCAGGAACCAACAAATTGAAGGAAGGGCTCTGGAGGCAGCTGGTGGAAGACTCCAGAGGAGCTTAGAAGCCACCTGACCAGGCTGGCTACCAGGCCTTTTCCTGGTAGTCACCCCCAATCTTCTCTGCCATTGTGGAGTGGGTCCTACCCTACAAATACCTAGTAGGTCCTAAGAATTATTTTGAGTTTTTTTCCCTATAGTAAAGTTCATAAACTGTGACTAAGAGTAAAAAAAAAAAAAAGTCATTTGGAACTGCCAGCAAAATTACAAAGAAGCAGATGCAGTCATGTGCTGCAGTCCTAGCCACCTAAAACGTCAAGGATAGAAGGAACGCTGGAGCCAAGGTGTTCAAGACCAGCCTGAGCTACACAGTGAGACCCCCAACTCAAAAAACGAAATATAAAATATAATATATAGATATAATAAAATAAAAAATATTCAGGTCATGATAATGCCATTCCACACATGAACTCACAGTGGCTGTGACGGTATACACACTAGATCAAGCCAACCTCTAACCCTGCACAGATGGGAGAGGGGCTCATGAAGTCCCACCTCTGTCTGAGAAACTACTGGCAAGTGATGGAGGCAAAGTTAGTTTTCTTTAAGGATGCAGGCCCTGATACACTAGTGTATTAGTTACTTTTCTATTGCTGGATAAAACACCATGACCAAGGGAACTTATGTAGGAAGAAGAGTTTACCTGAGCTTACAGTTCCAGGTTCCAGAGGGATGAGAGTCCATCATGGCGAGGCATGGTGAGGCGGCTGGGGCAGGAGCAGAAGCTAAGCCCTTACAGCTTCAAGTAGGCACCGGAAGTAGAGAGTGACTAAAAGGCTTAAAAACCCTCTAAGCCCACCCCCAGTGACATGCTTCCTCCAGTAAGGCCATACCTTCTAAGACCTCCCAAAATAGCGCCACCACCTGGGCACAAAGTGTCCAAATACTTGGGCGACATTCTCATTCAAACCACCACGGCTACCCATGCTCCAGAAGATGGTCCCATATCCAGGTACATAGAGGCAACAGTAAATCAACTCAGTGAGTAGGAAAAAAAGAGAGAGAGAGAGAGAGAAAGAGAGCAGATGAGGCTGAGAGGGAAAATGGGTGTATAGGAGAGAGTAAAGGATAGATTTGAGCAAAACAAATTATATGCATGTATGAAAATCTCAAACAATAAACATTTATATATATAATAATTAAGTTAAATTAAAATGTATATGGGAAAAGGCCACAGGAGAAACATGTAGGCAAGGTCAAGGTCAAGTTTGGGTTTGTGAACCCACAGCAAGGACCTCTTTCAGTCCTTGTTGCTTGACGGACAGTGATACTTCCCAGACTCTTAAGAAATCCCTTGTCAGAAGAAACAATATATCTGTTCTATGCTCTGCAGTGGCCACCAGCAATCACCCCATCCCTTGTGAACTCCCCCTGCCAAAAAAACCATGTTTGCTGGTCCATGGCCGTAGGATGTCTGAGTCAGCCTTGCCACACAATGGGGCAACTGAGCCTCAGAAACATTAGCTGTCAGGAGATCTCCCAAAGCCTGACTGATCTGGGCTGTTTATCTTCATCTATTTTCTCCATTAAACTTGAAGAAGAGACAGGAGGCGGGAGAAGATAATGGAGGAAACAATGAGAATTTTTCAAAGTAATTGGACTTGATTGGTCTTTTTATTTGTCTAGAAAGATTTGTCTGTCTTGAGGAGAAAAGAAAAAAAAAAAAAAATACTGTCAGTTGCAGGCAAACTAGCATTGTTCTGAAGCCATGCTCTGTCTCCTCATTCCCTCTGCACCTCTGCACACGGGATGGAAGCCAGTGAGTTTCCGAACTAGAAACTGCTTTGCCCAACTCTTGATGGTGCTGGCTTTGAAACAGAGGCCCGTCATCCACCCAGAATGTGCCAGGCTGTTCTGAACTGAGAAGACAGGACAAGGGCCTCACTTGGGAAGGTATTTCACCAATTATTAATCACTGGTGACAATAATACTGGGGTTGGAGAGATGATGGGAAAGGATCTGGGTTGGGAGAAGGCTTGGTCTTCAGAGGAGTTAGAAGGCTGGGAAGCATTTTAGGGGAAAAAAAGAGGGCAGTGCTCTAGGTCAAAAGTCCTGCGCATCCAGTGTCCTTTGTCAGTGTGGTGTCTAGAACGGGGAAAAGTTGCTAAGCAAGTCCTGTCTTGGCAATAAAATGCCTCTCATTAGCTTCTTCCTTGTCCTCATAGCATGTGTCATCTAGACATGGGAAACTGAGAAAAAGCAGGTATATACTGAAGCAACAAGGAAGGTATACGGGCCAGTGGACCATGTGTGGTTGCAGGAGCCTGGTGTCAGGGTGAGAAGCCCTCTAAGTTCCAAAGGGAGCTCCAGGTGCTGTGTGGCCTTAGAGACCTAATGAGCTCAGCATCCCAGAGGGGGATTATATTCCTAAGGTTTAAGGAATTCTCTGACCACAAGCAGACCCAGACAGTGGGAAAGCGAGTGTGGTTGTATTACTGAACCCACCCCACTTCTGAGAAACTCAACTCTCATAACAAAAGATGGCATGTCCCCTCATTCCCCAGGAGGAGGCTGTGGCCAGGGCACAGCCTGGGAGCCTGGGTGCTGTGGTCACCTGGATTCTGGATCTGTCTTCTGATCACACAGAGATGGTTAGAAGGGAAGGATGTTAGGGGCATATGAGAAAGTGCCTCTGGAAGAGGGATGATTCCAGGGGATCATCTGCCAGGCTGAATAATGCCCAGGCTAGGAGGTTCGGGTCTTAAGCCCTAGACTGAACCTTCTCTGGCAAAAGAGTTTGCAAGGGCTGGAGAGACCGTTTAGCAGTTAAGAGCACTAGCTGCTCTTGCAGAGAACCCAGCACCCACGTGGTGGCTAACAACCATCCATTACTCCAGTTCCAGAGGATTAGATGTCCTCTTCCTGCATCCATAGGCACTGCATGCCATGGTGCCCTTACAGATATACAGGCAAAACATTCATTACAGATTAAATAAATAAATACATTTTTTAAAGAGTTTGCAAATGGAACTAAGAATCTCAAGGTCAGGGGATGACTTTGGGTCACAGTTGGGAGAGTGGCATAATCATAACAGGAAGCAGGAGGATTTAGAGAATCAGAGAAAGCCATGTCATGATGGAAGCCAAAAGTCATGTTTAAGGGATGCAGACATAAGTCCAGGAGTGCTGCAGGCTCCAAGCTGGGGAAGAAAGCCGCCTTCAGGAGCCAACCCTCATCCACCTGACTAAAAGTGATTTAGCCCTTGGCTGATTTTGCATTTCTGACCTCCAAAACCTAAAGGAGAATAAATGTGTATGGGCTTCTTACATCTAAGTTACCATGATTTATTATAGCTACAGCAGGAACCTCATGAAAGTCCTGCAAGGAAAAGAGAAACCTGTGACAGCATAGAGCCCTTTCTGTGATTAAAAAACGATGTACTGTGTGTTTGTTGAAAAGCCAAGGAGGCTTCATTCAAAACTATTGCAATCAGAGAGAGAGAGAGAGAGAGAACGGAACAGCAACAATAACTGAGGATTTACAGTCAGTGAGCAGAGCAAAGAGGTCAGTGAATGGAGAGACTTGATTAGCAGGAAGGGGAAGGGGAAGTTCTCGCTAAACTGGCTCAACAGGAACAAGATTCTAGCTAAAGCCTGGCCAAAGTGATTAGCTATGGGGGCAGGGGCGCTCATTTCTCAAAGAAATGAACATTCTGTTAAAACCGTGTTACCAGGCCAGGGCTAGTAAAGATCAGGTCAAAAGAAAGCTCAGAAGAGTGTGATTAAAGTTTTCTCAAGAAGAGAGTTGTTTCCTCTGGACCTCAATCCTCTGTGCTCTGGACAATCTGTGTTGAAACATGGGGCCATGGCCACGAGCCACAGAAGTCAGCAGTGGCTGATGGCCTAGTCACAGTTGCTCACGGGCTGCAGGAAAGCTAAGCATCCAGGCTTGGAAACCAGGCCCCGTCATTCCCAAATCATTGCGAGATTCCACCTTGGGAACAAAGTCTCATCCAGTGCGTCACTGATGGTAGGGAATGCAGGGGGCATTTTTCTATTCTCTAAGAGCATCTGCCATTTCTAATAACGCCCCTGGCAAGTGCCAGCTGGGCTATCCACAGCCAGAGGACTAAACCTCAGTTGCACAGTGCAAACATGCACCAGTCCCACCTCCCCGCTCAGCCTCCTTCATTCTGTAAAACCACACAGAGACTGCCTGGAAGGGATACAGCGGACAGAGGGAGCAAGTAAAAGACAGTGGCAGTGACCAACCAACCTTCGGATGTCTGGGGTTGAGAGAGCCCAGGTTTCAGTCCCAGCTCTGCCACATAGTGCTGACCGCTGTCCACCCAGTGCTATAGGGAGGATAATCTGTGCTTGTAACCTTCTCTGCCTCATAAAAATCATCTCATTAATAGGCTCTGGTCACTCAGGCTCTGAATGAATAAAAGTTAGGGCAAATATTCCGGGTGTTGAACCGACTGTGGGAACATGAACACGGGCTTAGAATGAGCACATCTTCAGGAAATAAGCCCTGGGTCAATAGTTCAAAGGTAAACACAGATTTCTGTGGTACACTGTCCCAGGCAGGACCCAATTTCAACTTATCTTCATCCTTCCTTTTGGATGGTCTTTCTAGCCTCACACCAGAGAATTCTAGTAGGGCCTGCCGTAAATTTTGCTTCCCGCAGGAAAGGTACTTTTACGCCTCTTCAGGTGAACTGCTTTGGTGAACAAGAGTCATTATTTCTACAATGATCTCATGATGGCATCCCGACCACACAGCTATCATAAAGGCTGGAAACTGAACACTGGCTTTTAGGTCATAACTGCCTAGAGTGGACCAGAATGGCTGGGATGAGGAGTCTGGCCAGAAGATACCTAAAATTCCCAGTAAGTCACATGAGCTAGAGATCAGACCCAAAGAGGTCCATGGATGGCAAATGAAAGCAGAAGAAAAGGTGACCAAAGACAAGTGTCCCCTCCCAGACTAGGAGTCCACAGGAAACAAGGGAGGTCAGTCAGTCAAAGGTCTGGACCACAAGCATCCAGGAAGCCCACTGTGGAGTATGAAGAGTCAGGATGCAGATGTGGACACCACAGGTGAGATCCCTCCCTGCCAGAAGTGGATCTAGGTTCAAAACTCAGATGGACTTGAGCACACAGGAAGGAAAAGTAATTAACTGCTGGAGAGAGGCCCGGGAGGTGAGACATCAGTCAATTCCTAATTGAGTGGCCCTCAAGAAGATGTCCAGGCCAAAAGGATTTCAGTCGGTCTTGCCTGAGACACACATTGCATCCTGGCTTCAAATGATAGAAAGGTCAACTCGCCTGGTTAATGAAACCGGGCTTACACAGATCACTCACAATAACATTCACTGGCAGAGCTCCCTTAAAGAAATCTCATGAAAGGCCTAAAATCAAAATCTCTTGGTCTCAGGTCACCTTTCCTCTCAGTGGCAAACCTTACCAGGCACTGAGGTAGCTCTTCTCCTGGGTCTGCTTGTTTGTCTAGAAACCTGCCTTGGACACCTTAAAGTGAGAGATTGTGCCCTCTGTTCCCTGCACCTAGGAGCTCAGGCTGCCCCTCAGAATACCTGCTCCCACAGAAGGGCTGTGACAGTCAAATCTGCTAAAGCAGCGGAGGCCAGTGACCAAAGGAAGCAAGGACGCCATGCAGTCACCAGAGCAAAGACGTGGGGCGAGGAGGGACACGACACGTAGGAAGCTGCAACATTCCCATGCTTTCTCTCTCAGTCCCGGGAGGAGGGTGCAAGGAGAGTCAGTCAGAAGAAAATGAGTCAGGGGTTGGCGTGAGACCCTCTGCCCACACCAGATGGAGGAGCCCAAGTGGGGACTGTCAACGGACTTCTTGTCCCAACAACATCCTGAAATAGCTGTTCTTTCTCACCACCCTCTTCCCTGAAAACAACAAAGGGAGCCAACTGCTCCCCTCCTTCTCCACCCCACTTCCACCAGTCACTCCAGCTCTGGTCCCCTCAGTGGGTCCAGGCACATCCTCCTACTGTGGATGGAGATGACACCCAAGACCCAGGAGGCTCTCTGGGTACTCCCACAGAACCGGCACCATGTCATACATCACAGACCATGCATGGTGCATCGCCATGAGGCAACCGCAGAAAGAACCGGCAAATTGAGATGGAGGAGATCATCTGCTCCTGACACAGGAAGGCACGTGTGTGCTGGGTTTGGGGAACCGTATGTGGACAAGGCAGTAGGGAGAGAAGGAAGGAGACGAACAGCTTGTGGAAAGCTTACCTTCCACTTCCCATCAGAACACTCAACATATACTGCATCCTTGTCCTTGCAAAGGGTCCTGGGACAGGCCTGGCCCTCCATAATATGGACACTGGGCACTTTCTTCCAGTCAGCAACCAGAAGCCCAAGGAGCCAAATTTGCTCAATTTCTCTGGCAATTACCGATGTGAGCAACTTTTCTCATTGCAAGACAAAATGCCTGACAGAAAACAGCTTCGGGAAAGAAAGGATGACCTGGGCTCACGGTTTCGGACAGATTTCAATGCATCGTGGTGAGGCCGGCAGGGAGGTGGGAGGGACCAGAAGCAAGCACAGCCCCATGTCTACCTTTCATGCGTTACTTCCTAGAGGTTCCAGAGCCTTCAAAACGGCAGTACAAGTTCACAATCAAGTGTTCAAAACCTAAGCCTACAGAAGGTGTTCCAGGCTCAAGTCACAGCACTGTGAGGGCCCTGACCCACCTCTCCTCTTTCCTTTGTCTGCATTACAGTAGCTGCAGCTAGCCCACTATGTTCTGCACAGTCCCCATGGGATTTTTACTTGCAATTCAAAACAGATTCATTTTTTCTTGCCTTATATTAAAACTCATTTATCAAATGGGTAATACAGCAATCTCAGCTTTATAAATAGACCTTCCATGCACAAAAAAAGACAAAATAAAATTATTGTCCCCATCATACAGACTGAAACTAACCAGCTTTTAAGCCCTGTGGAAATGCTCTTTACAGCCTGTGTCTTATTCCCCTGTCCGTCTTGTCGGCACATAGTGTTCTGCACAGAGGGCCCTTATCTTTTGACCTCCTTCTCCCCTCTCAGCCTCCCTGTTCCCCACACCTTTTACCCAGGGAACTGAAGGCCTGCCCATCCCATGAAAAGCAGCCTGATTCTGAATTCTTCTGCAAGGATCACCCGGCCTATATCCAACAGTACCATACACACACACACACACACACACACACACACACACTCACACACACACGTGCGCGCGTTACTCTCAGATGCATTTATTTGACACAGAACAGATATGCAACAGATTACAGAAGCAGTCCCAGGCTCACTCACTGGATAAATAATTCCTAAGCACTGACAGTGTGTCAGGCACCATCTTAAGCATTAGAAATATGGCATTAAGAAAAGGCAGAGAAGGACCTTGCTCTCAGGGACCTTGTACCTAATGGGGGAGGTGATACAAAGCCACTAAATGAATAAATGAGAGCATTTCAGGGAGAATAGATACTAGGAGACAAATGGGTTAATGATGGAAGGCTGAAGGAGCTCTCCAAGCTAATGCAGAAAATGAAAGATGCAGAGCAACACGCCAGGCAATGTGGCATGGCCATTCTTAGAATCATACAAGAAACAACAGGACCTAGAGAAGGCAAAAGTGCAGGAAGCAGGGTCCTCAGGAGAGGAAGTGGGATTCATTCCATCTCTGGGCTGAAGGTCAAACATCATCACTGTACATGCAAGACACACGCGGTGATGGGAGCTTCTTGGCAAACACACGGCAGTGAACTTGAAGGTGTCAGGCTGAGATGAACACTTCGGACAATGAGGGATCTCGTTACTTAATTCAGAAGTTAATATGAGAAGGATGGTCGTCCTACAAAACCAGAGGGCGCTTGATATTCCAACAGCAGAGCAAAGGGGAAGCTGCCACTGTTAAAGCAGAAAGACCTAGCGGCAGGGGCAATGCGTCCTCGGTTCTGAAAGATTCACATCCTTAGATCTCTGTCTGATTATGCCTCAAGTTGTAATGATTTGGGACCATCGTGGTTCTGAGAGATCATGATTAAAAAGTTCCTCCTATTTTTGTGGCAAACCTTAGGATGAGGCACACTCCATCATTCATGGGTTTAATGTCCCAAGTAGTGACATCCTTCCTTACAGATAGGGATGCTAACATCTCCAAACTCAGGCCTTTTCGTGACCCCATTCGATCAGACAGGTCAAAACTTTTTATCCACGGATACGCAGGGTCTACACTCCTGGCAAACAGTGCCAACTTTCAGAAAACAAATTGTGGCTATCATTGATCTTTAAAATTAAGAGATCCAAGTTGAGGGATGTAGCTCTGTTGGTAAAATGGTTACCTAGCAATGCCTAGCAAGCGTGTCCTGGGTTCAGTTTCTAGCACTTCATAAAACCAGGTGCAGCAGCACAAGCCTTAATTCCAACACTTGGGAGGCAGGAACAGGAAGATCATAAGTTCAAGGCCATCTTCAACAATGAAGTAGTTCAAGACAAGCCTGGGATAGTGAGACCCTGTCTTAGAAATAAAGATGAAGAGATCTGTGGTAGTTTGAATGAGAATGTCCCCCATAGGGTCACATACTGTTGGAGATAGCTGCCTATTTGAACTCTGCAGAAAACAAGCTTGAATACAAGATTGCCTATGATGGCAGAGCCAGATAGGCATGTATGAAGACTCAGGGTTCTGAAGTGCAGTGTCCCTTGTGTTTATATTTACATTAGATTAAAAGAAAAAAAAAACTATGTCTTATTTACACTGTTGTCTGATTATCTGCGCTATACCTTATAAACAGGCCACACTTGGTTGCTAATTGTTTCCTGAGCTCCTGCAGAGAACAGTCCTTTGATCTGTATACCAAAGTTCCTGAATGCCTTCTTAGAGCACTTCATCCCTGGGAATAAAACCTTGAGAGTTACAGGCTCAGTGCGCTTTGCTCTATGGAACAAGGAGTCTCCTGGTCCCCAGTTTTCTTAAATATTAAATTGTCTATGTGATATTTTATTATTAGATGCCTTGCTGTCCCTCTTTGTGTCCAACACTACCCAGGCACTCAGGATAGTGTAGCCATACAGCAATGTATTTGAGCATGTGGTCGCCAGTTGATGGTGATATTTGTTTCAGGGAGGTCATGGAGCCTTGCAGGGGGAGAGCTTTGAGAGGTTATGGCTTTGTCCCACTTCTAGCTTTCTGTCTGCTTTCTGCATGTGGTAGAAGATGTGATCTCTCAGCTTCCTGATCAGGCCACCTGCTGTCATACTTCACTTCCCTCTGGAACCATAATCCAAAATAAACTCTTTCTTCTACAAGTCATTTTTGGTCTTGCAGTAGAAAGTAACTAATACAGGATCAAAGTCTTAGGGGAAAATTGAGGCAGGACTGGAAGGGAAAGTTAAGGGAAGGTAAGAAGAGAATGGAGACCCCCATGTGTACTCTGACTGAAGTCTCTTACCGACTAAGAGTCAAGAATGTCAGCACAATTAAGATGAAGATTGCTGACCTAGAGATAACGTTCTTTTTGTATAAGGATAATTCAAATAATGCAAACAGCAGAGAACCATGCTTGAGGTCAGAGGGTCAACGATCCTTGAGTTTAACCTTATTCCTTTCCTGGCTCTAAACCTGTAACTTCCTGAAAATCTCACAAACAAAATCAGGTTTGCTTATAATAAAAACAAAACAAGTATTGGACAAGAAGCATCAACCATCAACCAGAGCATGTTGAACTTGATCCCATGTGCACCAAAGACATGTGGCATGGAGAAGGCAGGTGTGATCAGGATGTTGGACACTGGTGCTGTGCAGGATACCACACCTGACCTGTGCCAGGGTGCCCACCATGGGCTCTGCCCACCTTCCCCTTCCCTCCTGTTTCCATGGGCTTGCAAGTGTTCAGCCCTCAGATAGTTAGACTGCTAGGGGCCTCCCAGATGTGCTTTCAAAAGGAAAGCAAAATATATATCACAGCCGCTCTTTTTAAAAAAAATAAATAACAAAGCAAGATAAAACTATTCTGATATTCCTAGTTATTCTGTAAAGTCCTCAACTGTACCTGTAATGCCAGGATGTCCTCTGGCCATGTTACATGACATCCACTATGAGGTAAGGGAGCTCTGGCAACAAGAGAAAAGTGTAGGGTGTTGGGTCAAAATGCCATTTTTAATGAGAAAGCCCGAACATCCTCATGAGTTGAATAAAAGCAGTGCACAGGGCAGAGGCGCAAATGTAATGAAAGAAAGCTAACAGTGGAGGCAAGCTCCTGGGGGAAAGGAGGGTTGGCAATCACTTACACTGCAGTCAAAGGAACCCTGCAAAAGGCCAGGAGGCCTGATTCCTCGGAGGTAACAAAGGGGAAGGCAGAGTCAAGGGGAGGAAGTAGATGGAGTCCCAGGAATTCCCTTTGCTCCCAGAAACAGGAGATGGCTTCACTTGTGGAGGAGGATAAATCCAAAGATAGGGATGAGGGTGGGGTGGGAAAAGAGCTAAGTATTTGGACTGGTGCCCCTGGAAAACACAGCAGGTGCACATCTGGTACATGTTATAGGCTTGAGTCCTTTTGTCCGAGCCTCCTCTGAGGTTGCGGGCTTTGAACTTGAAGTGGAGAGAACCTGTGGTGTGGCACTCCTCCAGCAACTAGAACACTTCCTTCCTCAGAGGACTAACAGGCCTGGTGGGAAACCTCAGTCTGCATACATCAGCCTCATCTCCCATTCTGTATTCTTCAAATGTCTTCAGCTCCCATCCCACCAGGAAGGCTTTTAAATGTCAAAAAGTCTGAATACTAGCATTAGAAACTTAAAACATGGAACTGCCAGAAAGGGTGGAAGGAGAGGAATCCATACATAAAAGTGTGCTATCTGAGCCTTTTGTGGGCTCAGGTTCTCGGTTTAACCATGGCAGTCATCCCCTAGATCTACAGATGCCGCTAACTTTGCTTCCTTTTAAGAAGGGCAAAATGAATTTTCTTTGTATCTGTAGGCATTTTGCTGTTCCAACCTGAGCTTCCAGCTTCTCTGGGTTGTACCCAACCTCAAGAACATTATGCCACTCCCCATGCTGTGTACTAATTAGTATTATTGGCTCAGGCTGTTTTTTAAAACATTTTATTTATCATTTTTATTTTATGTGTATGAGTGCAGTGCCTACATGTGTGTAAACGTATCCACGTTGTACAATGCCCATAGAGGTCTGAAGAGGGCATAAAACTCCCCAGGAGCTGGAGTTATGGACAGTAGTTAGTTGCCATGTGGGTGCTTGGAATTGAACCTGGATCCTTTAGAAGAACAGCAAGTGTTCTTAACCGGTGAGCCATTGCTCCAGTCCGGGCTTAAGCTGCTTTAACATTTGTGGGGTTTGAGAGACCCAGAATGGACCACCTATCCAAGGGTGAACCAGCAGTTAAGGATTATGAAGAGAGTAAATTGCCTCTCAAGTGCAGGGCTCTGTTCCCTCCGCCAACTCAGGGCTAACCCCAGGCAACTAGGCGCCCTCAGTCACTCTGGGCTAATCCCAGGCAACTAGGACAGAGCGGCAGGTCACAGCCACCAGAATTATTCCAACTAGTCAGTCCTGAACCGTTCACCTACAGTACCTTGTTTCTTAAAAAAAGAAAACAATATATTTTCTTTTTAATAGTGTATATGGGGAGGGTGCGTGTGAGCACAGGTTCCCTCAGAGGCCAGAATCTCCTGGTGTTGGATCTCCTGGATTTGGAGTTATACAGGGAGCTATGAGTGCTGAGTGCTAGGAACTAAACTCAGATCTTCTTCAAGAGCAATTCACGCTCTTACCCACTGAGCCACCTCTCCCGCTGGTACCTCGCTTCAGAGGAAAGCCCACGATCCGGCCTCTGCTTTCCCCTCACTCTGGACTTCTGCCACTTGGTGTGTTCCTCCATCCCTGCCTGACATGGCATGTCCAGTTATCTCGCGACACATAAGTCACACACCCCTCTTTTGGTAGCACTGGTCTCTCCATGTTCTCCCTGGGTCTTCCCCATAAATTAAAATCCCCTGGGTATGAATGAGACCCCCTATCCCGCACACCCCCACCAGATTCCTCGAGCCCCCCCGACAAGTACTTTTCACTCATCCACTGGCTCCTTTGTTAATCCTGGTAGTGGGCAAAGTTGAGCCACGTGGCCCAGATGGTCCCGGGACTACTGTCAGCCTAGAACATCTCACACCCTGCAGCTCCTGATTCACACCTTTGTGACTGCTTTAACTGAAATGTCCCTGGATCCACTAAAAGAAAAGGTCTGCTAAGCAGACACTTTCCAGAAACCTGCACGTTCTGTCTGTGTAAATGGGAACCAGCCACTTACACCCACACCACCATATGCCAGTGTCTAGTGCTGTCTACTGCAGCACACGTCCATACGTCTGCTCCTGCCTAGGAAACAGGCGTACACAAAGGAGGCCTTTGTGTTTCAAGACGGGCTGGCATGGAAGCCACCTGTCTTCAGGACAATGGGAATTTCTGTTCAACCCGTGGTGGAGTTAACTACATCTGAAAGGCATCAATCTCTACACTGCTTTTTAATCTGGGAGACACAGCAAACTGTCAGCCACATGCACAGAGGTGAAACAGATGCATGCAGAAAGAGTGTCCACTGTACATGCATGAGCACACAAAAACATACATGTATACACACAGGCAAGACCTTATGGAAAGAAGGAAAAATGGACTTTGTCCCATTTAATCACCTTAAAAATACACATAACCTTATGTTACTAACTCATCACACTGGCTAAAGCAGGACCTGGGCTCTCTCAAAGTCCTTCATGCAAGTGTAAGTACTGCCGGGTGTCCTAGAGGCTGATCCAGGAGTACACCAGCGTTCCACCGTGCAAGGTCCTTCCATTTCAGTTCTGATGCTATTACTGGGCGCCCTAAACTGGAGACAGCCCTGCACAGCTGTCATCACAGAGCAGCAGGACACTGCTGCCACTTCTCTAGGCAACTCTATCCTAGGACCACCAGGCCTACATCCTGCTTCTCCCCTTTTCCCCAAAACCCTCACTTCTCCCTTTCCTTCTATAGTTTCTGGGCAGGAATCCAACAATCAGACACAGGCCAAGGGTCAAGTTCAAAAGGTGGACTATAGCTGTGGTGGTTTAAATGAGAATGCTCCCCCCCCCCCCCCCCGGGCTCCAAGTATTTGAATACCTCGTCCCCAGTTGGTGGTGTTGTTAGGGGGAGGGTTCCTTAAGATTTAGGAAGCAAATGAAAGTCTCAGAAAGTCCCTGAAACTAACCAGTCATACAAGGCTCCTTCCTTCCAAAGGTTATATAAGCAGGAAGGCCTGCAGAGGAGGTGGACACCAGCTCAGCTGTCTGGAAGAAACCCTCCTACCTGTCAAACTGCCTGCAAGTCACGCAATGTCAGAACAACAGGTTCAATGAGTTGTCCACCCATGCTGGGGTGAGCTTGTGATGCCACATCTGCCTTTGAGCCATCCATGCACCCGAAAGTAACCCCTCACCCATCCTTCTACAAGTAATCCCAGTAAAGTCACTGGTTCACCAAGTTGGACTTCAGTGGTATCATTACTCTAGTCTATCACTGATTGCCCTATCTGGGGTGAGGAGACATTTGTCCATGTCTCTCCAGGAACAGTATCACACAACGCTTGGCAAAAGAACACTTAAAGGAGAGAGGAGAGCAGCTCCATCTCCCCAGTGCAAAGCAAACAGATCAGTCAAGATGGGCAGAGCAAGTCTTTCTGCTTCCAACAACTCAACATCCAAGGGCGCACAAGAAAGGTTTCTTGTCCCGCTTTCTGCATGGTGCCTGTAAGTCATTCTTTCTGCAGTATCTGCTAAGCACAGTCAGTGCCAGGCACTGTTTGGGCTGTGGCTGCAGAGGCTAAGAAAGCTCAGGTTTATCTCACAGAAGGGACGCTTTTACCTAAAATACACTGGGAAGAAGATGTGAGTTGGAGGAAGCAGCCAGAAGGGAAAAGCCAGGCCCAGCATGGCAGCACCTGGGATTCTACCACCTAAGGGTTCACTATATCCCACAGCACCCAGGCTTTAGCACATGGGCCTCTGGGGACACTCACAATCGAATCAAAATAATAGTCAACGTGTCTTCTGAATTTTTTAAAGAGGTTCTCCGGCTGCATACATCTGGCTTCCCATCTGTCATGCTCAGAAATCTCTACCTTTGGCCATTATGCAAAATGGAGGGATGCAGGTACAAAACTGAGCTCAGATCCATCACTGATGTAGTGAGGATTCATATCAAGGGTGTCTTTCCCAGCCTCCTCGCCTTCATGTCACTCTGTTGCTATATCCTGAACCTGAAACGTCCTCCAAAGACATGTTCCAATCCAGAAAGTGTAGCTGGGGAGGAAGTCCGTGAGCCGATGGTAGCTGGCATCAGGAGAGTGAGGGGCAAGGAGGTGATATCCCTCTCTACAACCTACTCTCCAAAAACCCGCCCTTCTTTGTGCAGATGCAAACATTAGGATAACACCTCACAGTCCAGCAGTCATCCCATGCAGCGCCCCAGACCCAAGAAGGGCAGATCTCTGGCTGGGCATTAGAAATTCTAATCAAAACAAGAGTCAGGCCTCCAAAAGTGGCTCTCCATGCGATTCAGAGCCCAGCTGCCGATTTCTCAATTAGCCACAGCATGCTCTTGAAATATTGGAGAACAGAAGAAGGGTATGCTGAAAAGAAACGATCTGTCCAAGCTTCAAAACAACAACAAAAAGGTAAGGTTGGAGACACGGTTCAGTAGTTAAGAGCACCTGCTGCTCCTGCACAGGAGCAGAGTTTGATTTCCAGCACCCATGTCAGGCAACTCACAATTACCTGTAATCCCAGCTCCCGGGATCCAGCACCTTCTTCTGGCCTCTACAGGCACCTACACACAGGTGGGCATACACAGACACACACGAGACACACAGACAGACACATAGAGACACACAGACACACATACGACACAGATACACACACAGACACACAAGAGATACACAGGCAAACACACAGACACACACATACACACTCACACTCGTGAATACAAACAAAAATAAATCCTAAAGAAGAGATGGAGAGAGGGAGGGAGGTGATGAGGTGGGGGAAGAATCAGGTACAGGGTGAGTTCTTGGGAAACAGGAGCAGGTCAGCACTTCTCTGGTGATCATAAAGATGAGGCAGAGAAAGGGAAGACTTTGTCCACAGCAACAGAGACAATTGGAGACATCCAGAGTGCAGGGGCCAGAAGTGGCTCCTCCTTCCAGAAGCCAAAAGAAGGTCAAAGATCACCAACCTGAACAGAGAGCAGCTTAGGAGCTTTGGACTGTGACCTATGATGGCAACGGAGCTTCGAGGTGACCTGGTGCCTGTGGCACTGGCTAAACCCCAGCGCCCTGCCAGGAATGCAAGATGTGGCTGAAAGTGGCTTTCAGAACACACAGCTGACAAGGACAAGCCTGGATGCTATGAATTTCAATCCAATACTTTGTCACTGACGATACTCGACCGCCCTGCATGACATTTTAGAGAAGTGGACTGCAAGCTGGAGCTTGGGCTGTTTTCTATTTTGGGACAGAGAGCAGCTTCAGTAAAATTGGCTGGTATGAACATTTTCAAAAAGGCATCTCAACTAAGCATTTTATAAACATAGGATCTCTCTGCCTGCTCAATGTTGTCGGAGCCATAGAAGCATTTTAGACATGTAAAGAAATGCGCGGGGGGCGGGGGGTGGCAGTGGAGGTCTTCGAAAATGTTCTACCTGCTCTGATCCATCCCCAACACAACAGCCAGGGTCATACTCTTAAAACTTGCATCAAGCCAGGTTCTAACCCCTATTCCAGTGGCTTACTGAGACTTGCAGCGTAGAAACTAATGTCTTATTGTGACTTCTGAGGGCTAGGCTGCCAGAGTTGGATATGGCCCTGATTCCTTTCCCCTTCTCACCTTCTGCACCACAAACACTTCCAATACCATTAGTCTCTTCACATATTCACTTGGCCCCAGTGTGACAATTAGGTATGTAGGTATTTAATTAGAATTACAAGTGTTAGACACAGAATTCCAAGGAGAATTCACACCTCAGTTCATAAGAATGCCTGCACATCAACAAACCACCTTCCAAGACAGGGCTCCTGTGCTGCAGAGTAAGACCCTCTAAGCATCCGAGGATGCAGCTCAGTTGCTAGAGTGCCTGCCTAGCATGCCCAAAGCCCTGGGTCCCATCCCTAGCTCTGCCCAAAACCATGCAGGGTAGCTCACACCTGTAATCCTAGCACCCAACTGGTAGAGGCAGGAAGATCAGAAGTCCAAGGTCATCCTCCCTACATGGTGAGTTCAAGGCTATGATGGAGTGAGACACTGACTCAAAAAAAAAAAAAAAAAAAAAAAAAACACTCCCCAACCCCAGCCAAAAACCGAACAACTCTAACAACCAGCTGTACTAGGGAGACAGACAAGCAGTTAGAGCTGGGAATCAAACCACTGCAGGAGTTCCTAGCAATAATTTAAACAGACATTCAGATGCCCAAAAAGAACTCGGGTTTCTGATTATAAGGAGCTTCAGCTTTTCATCAGGTGCATAGCCAGCCCTCTCTTGCTCCAATAAACAATTGCCGAAGTGGAATGTAATGACTTAGGATAGACAGCACTCTAAGTTGAAAGAGGGGTTTAGAAACAAGGGTGCATGATTCCTTGTCAGGCCTAAAATATATCCTTTTCTTCAGTGAAAGAACCAAAGAAAGTTTTGGCAGAGTGGAGTGGTCTGTGTACATAACCACACGAGCATGTACCACAGAGACAGAGAAGGGAGAAGTCTGTGGACAAACACACCCATGCCGTTAGATGGCTTCTCAAATGGGGTATGTGGCTTGTCCTAGTGTGCTTCCAATCGCTGTGACAAAACACTCTGACCGACACCAACTTGGGGAGGAAAGGGTTTATTCCGCTTACATCTCCCAGGTCACACAGTTCATCACTGAGGGAGCCCGAGGTAAGAACTCAGGGAGGGAACCTGGAGGCAGGAGCTGGAGCACAGGCCATGGAGGAACACTGCTCACCGGTTTGCTCCCCTGACCCAGGCTCAGCCTGCTTCTTATACAATAGGCAACACCTGCCCAGGGATGACAACTCCCACAGTGAGCTGGGCCCTCCCGAAACACTCAATAATCAAAAAAGTACCCTACAGACATGGCCACAGGCCAGTCCAATGGAGGAAATTCCCCAATTGAAGCTCTCTCAACCCAGGTGTGTCAAGAGGACACCAAAGCTCTCTAACACACTACTCCTCCCTGGAGAGAATTTTAAAAAAACTGAAGGAGTAAGACGACCACCAGGAGAGAGCCTAAGCAAAACCAAGGTGAAAATCAGCTCTACATCTGATCATCTAAGATATTAAGATTAAGAAGAAAATGGCTGAATTTCCCAAACAAGCCAGTTTCTAGGCCTGCCTCCCAGTTTTCCCATCACATGGTGAAGTGCACGTGATATTATCATGAGTGCCAGCACAGTTACCTCTTCTCTCCCTGATCTAGAATGAAAGAGAACTACAGAGCAGGTGATTGTCTACCATCCCTCAGCAGCTCTCTCTCCTTTGTCAAAAGACGAAATGACAGCAATTTAAAGATCTTCAGTGGCTTGATTTTCGAGATTAGAATCAGGCAATACCTCATACCAGAACAGAAATTGAGTTTTTGGGTGAGCTAGACAGAAGGTTGGTTCCACACACAGAAAAGGGCTGAGGAAGTAGAACAGAGAGCAAAAGGCAGACCTGTCCTTTCAAGTTACTTTCCTTAGAAGGTGGTTAATATCAGGCTATTTCAGGTTACTGAGTGCATGCCTGAGTGTGTGTGCGTGTGTGTGTGCACACTCATGTGTATATTTGTGTATGCTCGTGTGTATGTAAGGATAAAGGCAGAAGGAACTTTTATGAGGGAAACTGGCTTGTTTGGGAAATTTGGCCATTCTCTCTTTAATCCTGAATTCTCAGGTATCAGATGAACAGCCTAGTTTCAACTTGGTTACATGGATGGTTAGCATGACTGATTCAGTTCATTTTTAATCTCATGTGTTGGGGCCAGAGCAGAATAGTGGCCTCCAATAACTTTACTCAAAGTGCTACATGGATTATATAAGCCTGCCTGAGGCCATGCAAAATACATGACCGGGGCTGGACCTGTGAATCCTTTTGCCAAAGGAACGTGAGTTAGATTCTGTGCATGGGAGGAGCAAACATGATTATCTATGATAATGAGGGGGACTGCAACAAGCTGTATCTTACCCACAGCTATTCCTTCATTCCTCTCTTTCCTCTAGAAGATTTTCACAATCCCACCTAGACTCCTAGCATGTCTCTATGAGCCAAGAGTATTTCTCTGCACAATGTCAGAATTTGCCAATCAAGCTGTTACATGATAGAAAACCATGAGTATGAACAAATCGTAACAGAGCAGAATTCTAGTTGGTTTTGGTGGTGGTGGTTTCTGGTTTCTGTTTCTGTTTTTGTTTTAAATAAGGTCCCAAGAGCCTAGGCCAGACTCAAGCTCACTATGTAGCTGAAATGACTGAATTTATGATCCTCCGGCCTCTACCTCCTGAGGGGCTGGGATTACAGGCCTGTGCTACCAAACTTGGTTTATGAAGCATAAGAGATTAAACCCAGGGCCTGGTGCACGCTGAGCAAGCAGTCTACTAACTGAGCAACACCTCCAGCCTTACCACGCAGAACTCTTAAAGGGCATCTCCCAGCTCTTTTATTCCTCTCCCCATCGTGACACTAGGCATGTCCTTCAAAGAAGCTGCTTCTTCAGTCTGGGACCCAGGAGGAGAAAATAAAGCGGGTTAGAGATATAGCCAACCTGCTGCTTGCATGTTATCTGAAAGCAAAAGAAACCCCCAAGATCATAAACCACTGAGGTTTTTTAGTTGTTTGTTATACGGCAAAGCTGACTCCTACAGCTTGTTATATGACAGATAAATGAAGTCAACACCATGGCTCTCCTCAGCACAAAAGCTAATGAAAGCAAGAGGCCTGAAGCCCAGAGTGAGCCCTCAGGGTCTTTCAATTCTCCTCCTTCCTGGAGAGGAGTTCAATTTTCTCTCTATAAATGCTCTTGGAAACTTTGAGTAAATTCTATCATCTTTCTGAGCCATCTAACAGTGAAAGTCAATAACAGTGGAAAAAACTGAAACTACAGTTTTTATTTTGAGACAGTCGTGCCTTGTGTAACATCTGCAGCAAGAGCTTGCCACATCTCTTTCTTAGGGTCCTCTCTGTGCAGCCTCATACCTAACCTTGATGGGCCAGGAGGCCAGCAGAAGCAACATATCAGCTAGGCCACAAACGCTAGGCACACACAGAAAAATGTTACAGGATTTCAGCTCCAGGGACAGGGCTTGCCCTGAGATTTCTCCCTCCTACTCAAAGCAGCAGGGGCAAGAGAATGGAGGCCACTCTTGCCTAGTAATACTTTGAGTGTTGACAGGAAGAAGGTTATTTTAGGAATGTTAGTGATAGTATCATTTAAATGATGCCCAATTACAAAACACTAAGATTGCTTTTGCTTATAAATTTGGATTATGAGTCAAGCTTGAGAATCCTTCTAAGCGATTTCCAAGTCTTTAACATCATCATATTACTCTATTTCCAATGCTATAACATACCTGAGTCTGGGCAGTTCATACACAGGAGACCTTACTGAGCTCACAGGTTTGGAAGATAACAGGACATGACTGGGTGACTCCATCTGTTTGGCCTCTGAGAAAGCCTTCTTGGCTTGGTCACAACATGACAGAGAAGCAGAACAGGAAGCATTCAGGAGAGGAGGAGGAGGGCAAGCTCACAGGAGCCTTACTGGATAACAGCCCACTCTCATGGGAACTAACTCAGGTTGTGAGATGAGCAATCCATCCTGATGACAGCAGTCCAAATCGTCTAATTACCTGGCACAAAGCCCCATCTATAGAAGTTTCACCATCTCAGTCCTAACGCTCTAGGGACCAAGGTTCTAGAATATGAACCTCTGGAAGTCACACTCCATACTGTATCCAAACCGCAGCAGCCATCATCCCAGATGGACCACTTCCAAGGAATCCAAGCTCATTAATTCAAGTGAGTTCTGCAATGTTTGTTCAAATATTAATTTTGTTTTTACTCTAAGAGGATTACTGTGTGCCTCAGAATGGACACTGGCAAGTCTTAGTGGCTCTTTTTGCTACTGACTCCAGTGGACACTAGGGGACTGGACTCAGGTGACGAGCAGACCAAAGGGCTTTGCTAGCAAGTAAATGCCCTAAATGACCTAGTCTAACAGCTAATGTTCAACAGAGATCTCAGTTCCTAACACAGAGCTGAGCACAAAAATGCTCCATGCAGATGACAGCACCTGGTTTTTCCAGTCCTGGGTTTGAGCCAGTTGTTCACTGAAGCATCTCCAAGTCTGTCGCTTAAGTGCCCATTCTGAGATGCATTCTGATAAGGACTCAGTAGCGTTCAGTAGAACAGAAGGGACTCTGTATTCATGGATGCTCAGGAGGACAGAAGACAGTCTTGGGAGTTCTGCCTACACTGCTTCTGTCTGTAACCAAGCTCCTGTGATGTTAAGTCTTCTCTGCTGCAGCATGTCCATCTGTGTGGGTATTCACTGACAAGAACCAGCGTGCCCATTGCATGCTGCAGTCATACAATCCTGCAGTAAGCATGTTATCAACACATGCTTCCAGTACACGGTCATCTACAGCTTTCAGGGAAAAAATGCAGGGGGCCTAACAGTGTGTGAAATCAATGGGGGATTTCATCTATATTTGCAACAATGTTCAGTGCTACTGGAGAGGAAATATGTCAGCACAGGCACACACACATAACATACACACACATGCACACACACATACACAAATGTACACACATGCATACACATACAAATACATAAACATAAACACATACCGCACCAACACACATGCACTCACATATGCATACATACACACTAATACATGAGCATACACACATTTATATACCTGCATACACATCATACACACATGAATACATATGCACACGCACATACACAGATGGATGCCTAAACACATACACAAACACATGAGCGTGCACACATAAACACAATCAGCACACATATACATACAACATACACAGATATATCCTCACAAACATTTGAACACCCACACATACACATGTATGTGCCATAGTCCAAGGTATACAGCTTATTAACAGAGGAAGAAAACATCTGATTCTTAATGAGGTTGACTATGAGGTGCCCAAATAACACTTACTGGTTCAGAAAGAATGATAAAATCCCTGCAAATAGAGTGTGGGTCCTTGAACAGGATTCCTATATTAAACTCCACCCAGGGCTCAGGGACAAGTGTGGAAGAGGGAGAGGAAAGATTCTAAGAGCCAGGGAAGAGGTGCATGACCATCTGGAAATAGAGTCCTACAAGCTCCTGGGACGCTCCTCATATGAACCTACAGCAATGGTGTCAGCGGGCACAAGACCCGTGCACACGCAAGCAGACAAACACCTAACATAGAACTGGGGAAATGGGCAGCAGACCTCAGTCTTAGCCAAAGAATTATTGGCAGCTGATTTCTGCTGGGTGAGGAAGAGCCGATCTTCTTAAGGGGAGGGTCTCTGAACGGACTGACTAGACCCCAGTGGATGAACTTGCACGGAGGACATCTGGGGACACGAGCTTGACGCAATGGTCCTTAACACAGATGACAGAATGTATGAATCCCAGTGAAGGGGTGATGAGCCAGTGGAGGAAGAGAGTTAGAGATGACTGGGATCCTCTGTGTGAAATACACAAAAATTCAATTTAAAAAACAACCTGCAAAGATGAATCTAGTGCTTAAGATCTTTTCTAGACAACTACAGCTACTCGAGAGACCCCGAAGAACTCAAACATCAAAATCACATTTGTAATTACTGTGGAATTGTCTGTTTTCAGGAATCTGTTTCTCCTTTGGCTCCATGAAAGCAGAGCCAAGTCAGTGATCAGACTCAGCTGAGAAGTGTTTGGATGGACGGACGGATGGACGGACAGACAGACGGATGGACAAACAAACGGGTGAAGACAACACCTTATGAGCTCTGTGTCTTAAGAGGAAAAGGAAAGAGCAAATCCTGTCAATTTCAAGTCTGCTCTTATCCTACCAGTAATGTGGCTGGCAAATGGTGGGGCAGGACAATCAAGAATCCTTTGTTTTCAGCCCACATTCTTAGAATAGAACACAATTCCAAAATGCCACATCATGCAGGTTGGCTAAGAAAGAACAGAAACGAACAGAAGGCGAGAAGCCAGGCAGTGAGTGGGTCGGGGAAGGCGAGGCTGGGAACCTTGTACCAAAAAGTCCGGTTGTGGCTACGGAGGAAAAAACTAAAACTTCCAGGTTCCAGGTGTCCAAACTCTGACTTCCTCCCTTACTGTCTCATGGTGACAGCTCCTGGCTGCACCATAGCTGCCCTACTGTCTGAATCTCAGGTGACAGGAGAAGAGTGAGATGCTCTCAAGATGGAAGTGAAGGGATGAGAAGAAGTGCCTGGTTCTGGGGAGCGGCAGGACCAGGAGCTGTGCATTTCAGTCAGTCATCACCCTGAGCGCAGGCACTGTGCTGGGTCAAGCCAGAAGCATCTCAAAACTGAAAAGTGAAATGCATGAGAACCCACCGGGGTGAACTTTCCTAAGGAGTGGTCTTCAGCATGGCTGCAAGCTTGGGCCACAGCAGGGTTGCAGTGGGTCCACAGAGAACACACTAAAGAGAGCCCTCTTCTAAGCCGACTCAGCCTGACCCTAGGCTGATCTCTCCACAAACAGAATCCCAGCTGGCTCCAAACTCCTTGGGTCTGTTGTCCTTGTGTGCGAGTTGTACTGCCTTTTACTCTCTTGCAGCAATGCAAAGGCCTTTGGAAATGGATAGGGCATCTTTGTCCCACTGTCTCATTGACTTCAGGGTGCTAGAGGCATGTACTAGTTAAGGATCGAGGTGTTAAGCAACCTGCAGTGGACAGAACACAGCCAGTGTGGTGGTTAATCTTCACTGCCAGCTTGCCTGGATTGAGAATCCCCTGGGTATATCTGGGAGACCATCTCTAGAGAGAATTAAGTGTGGAGGGAAGACGTAGCCTGAATATAGTGGTCCCATCTCACAGGCAGAGATTACAGCTGAACGAATGCAGGGAAAGGAGAAGGCAGGCTGAATACCAGCATTCATCACTGTTTCCTGACTGCAGACACCCACCTTACACTCCTGCAGTCATGCCCTTCCTGTGACGACAGGGTGCATACCGTCAAACCAAGCCAAAATAAATCCCTCCCTGAAGTTGTTTCTTCTTGGGTATTTGGTCATGACAATGAGAAAAGTAACTCATACAGCTACCTTGGCCCAGATACTAATAACCCAACAGTGAGTGGTTTTTGTGAGGTGTGCTCTAATCTCCACCGGAAAATAAAGATAGGTGTTTACACATGCACACATAAGTATAAACACACACACACACACACACACACACACACACACACACACAAATAGACATTCTGGAGGGACTCAGGGGTCATTACATGAAGATCCGAATGAGAAAGATGTGAATAGCTACTTGAGGTGCCTAGACAGACCAGAACACTCTTAGAAGACCTTGAAAGCTATCTAAAGTCTGGCTAGCATTCCGCCTTCAACTTGAAACTTCTCAATTACTTAAGTAACATTTTAAGCCTGATTCTCGATTTCTATTTCTTACAGTGAGAGAAAGAGGAGTCAAAGTCCTTGAGCACGCACAGCTGAGACCCTTTCCTAACCCTACCAGGTACTTAGGGGGGTCTTGGCATCCTTAGAAACTGCAGGTTTCCTTTCTATGATGCACCCTATAAAGAAAAGAACTGCTGAATGGCTTCAGCAAGATACTGTACTTTGAAAATAAGACAGCTGTCGGTGTTTAATAGACGGTACTGATGAGTCCCCTGGGCGGGGAAAGGCGAACATGCGTGCCTCAGTGTACCAGTAAAATGAGACAAAGATACCTACTTGACTTGACAAGGAGAATTTAAGAAAGGGCATGAAGAGAGGGGTTGGAGACGACTCAGGGGAAGCACTCCCACAGCCCTTCCAGATGGCTCTTAATCAGACTTTCAGAACATAGGTTGTGAGTCAAAGTGTCCTGTCCTACTGGTCAAGATATACAATCAAAACATTTCAAACCAGCCTTGGAGCCACGGGGCCTCCCGACAGCAGGCTGGCAGGGAAGCCAGGGGCAGCTTGTTAGTTTCCAGAGAGCTGTTTCAATTAAATTCCAGTCGCTCTACTTCCTGTCCTCTAGTCTTGCAAGGGCTTTATTCCACTGGCCCTATCCTGAAACCTGGCAGAGCCAAAAGGCTGCTTAATCTAATCACTAGCAAAGATGGACTCTGAGGTCTTGACCAGGTAAAGGGGTCTCCTCAGATGCCAGCGCAGTCGTTAACCTGGGCCCTACTCCTCTTCCTCAATCTCAGACAGGAACATAGGGCAAAGGCAAGAAACATCGCAATTAAGACTCTTCAAGTTGAATACTGTTGGAACGGAAGGCACTGCAGAAGGGAAAACTAACAGAGTGCAACTTTATTCCCAGAGAAGCACCCGCAGTTTGACACTTAAGTGGTTAATGACTCTAATCAAGCAGGGCTGGATGAGGAACAGGATAAAGCACTGTCACCCAGATACCGGGGAGGCAGGCTTCAAGGATAAGCCTCCTCTCCATCACAAGTCTCCTGGATATTCAGGCTCCTCACTTGTCCCCAAATGAATGGCAGCCCCAAGTGACACATCATTTAGATAAGTTTAATTAGCACTGTAGACTAATGGGCTTTTGCTCTGTAAAACCAGTCCAAAGCAAAGGCCTGGAGGAGAACTTTACCCAGATCTAATTTTCCAGAAAGTGGGGAGGGACCCCCAGGGTGGCATCTGCCCATGTAGATCTCTATACAGAGGGAGAAGAAAGCACCTCCAAAGAGCATTTCCAGTCACTGGCATCTCCATGGGTTGCTGCATGACTGGGGCTGAAAATGTCCCCTCGGGCACCCCGAGAACCCAAGAGGATCACGCAGGAAGCTGCCAGTGCTCTCTCCAGCCTCGGGGGGAAAAGGATAGAGGGAGATAACTAACAGAGATAAAGAGGGGTGCAACACTGAGAGAGAGGGGGGCAAAGGAGCCAGGGAGGGAGGCTAAGAGACACAGAGAAAAAAGAGGCGAGACGGGGCCCAACCAGAGAGGAGGAGAGATGCTCAGTTAACGCAGTCAAGAAGTGCTGGGGGCCTCAGGGAAGGGGGAAAGGTTACCATGACAACACCTAGGAGAAAGGCAGGTCCAGAGAAGGGAGCTGATGTCCCCCCCTGGTTGTACCTGTTGCTGCATCTGCTTACCTGGGGGACCATGAAGAGAAAGAAGCCTAGAGCCAACTTCCACTTCCCATTCTCCAGCTCTACGCCAGAACCTGGTCCTGTAATATCACATGAGCCCTTCCTCCGTGGGCTAGATAGACAGGGGAGGCTGGGTAGCCACAGGCTCAGGTGCATTGCCATTTGCACAGGGGTCTGTGGTAGGCTCGTGGGTGAGTGTCTGGGAGTATGTGTCCCATCAGCAAGTTACCCAGCCCAAACTCTCATGCCAAACCAACAGAAAGCTCCCTGTAACTTCCTGGCCACTGGGCACTGAGTCTTTGCTTGAATCCTTTCAGTGATGCAGAGTTTAAAAACTACATAATTCAACCATTAACACTCCAACTGCTGGCTTAAGGCCTTGCTCTATCTCCTGGCAGAAGAAAAAGGAAAGATGAACAAAGTCCAGCTGAATGCTAATGAGTCATGTGTCTACATCACCCTCCCAAGCGCTGACGGCCTCCCGCTTTGAGGGGCAGATGAGTGATCCACCACCCAAGTTCTCCATAGATTTTTGTATCTACTTTACAGTGTACTTTTCCTAATCTGCATATTCACACTTCTTTAATTTCTTCAGGGATTCACTTCTCTACTGAGAAGCCTCCTCTTCTACCTTAGGAGCAATTTCCTCCTTTTTGGTATGGACACTCCATCCCTGAGCTGTCCATCTATGGGAGCAGCTTGAACGTACTGCAGACCTTGATGTGCTCAATGACCAGAGAATCCACCTTTAAACCCAAAGCTCTCCATAGTTTTCCATATGGGCAGCAATGTCCCTCAGTCTAGGCCAACTCTCACACCCAAGCTTTCTGGGATCTCTGACCATTTTATTATCAGTCATGTAAACAATTAAAAAAAAAAAAAAAAAAAAAAAAACCAACACAACTAACACTCACTGAAGACCTACAATACAATAGGTTTTATGCTACACACTTTATACATATTAACTAACTTAGTCTGTTTTCTCAACTCCCAGGTCAAGCTGCTGCTAAGGATCAAGTCAGAATTTAAACCCTGAAAGTCTAAATCTACAACCTACCCTTGGACCTTCTCCAACTGTATACCATTTCCACATTGAGCAAAACACTTTTGAAATATGCACATCCTTCATCAACCCAAAACAAGCAGATAATAGCATATTTGCAACAACTGCCTTTATCTCTACCATTCAATGTCATACTAGAAGCCTTATACATTGCAATAAGGCAAGAAAAGGATATAAACAGCAGAAGGAAAAAACAAAACTGCCATCCACAGACACAACATAGAAAATCCTCCAAAATATACCAAAAAAATTCTTACAACAAATGAACTTAGCAAGTTCTTAGGATACAATGCTGACACACAAAGCAAGTGTGTTTAAAGCAAGTGTTTTTACATACACTGGCAATACAGCAATTAGAAACTGAATTTTGAATACATTACCATCTAAGACAGCACCGTAAAACGAGACATACACAGATACAAAGCTAAGCAAATGTGGGGACTGTATATGCTAAAACCCACAGAGCACTGATAAAAGAAATCAGAGACTGATGGAGAGATGCAGGGTTGATGAAATGGAAGACTCAGTAGCCTGCAGATGTTTACTTTCATCAAAATAGTTTGTGAATTCAATGCAATCCCAACCAAAATATCATCAGGATTTTTTTAAGATATTGGCAAACTGATTCAAAATATGTGTGTAGAGGCAAAGGAATTAAATCAGCCAATACAATTTTGAAAAAGAGCAAAATGAGAGAGGGTATGCAATACATGATCTCAAAATTATTACAAAGTTCCAGTATTTGAAAATGGATGATTTTGGTGAAAAGATGGACACACGGATGAATCGGAATGGAGGATCCAAAAATAAAGCTACACAAATACAGTCAAGTGAATTTTACGAAAGAATCTAGATGCTGTAGCAGCTGAGCATCTATATGGGAAGAAAAAACTTCCTCTGACACTTTATTTTAAAAAGCAACTCAAGAGGCTGGAGAGATGGCTCAGCCGTTAAGAATACCTGCTGCTCCTTCAGAGGCCCTAAGTTCAGTTCCCAGCACCCAAGTTGGGTGGCTCACAATTGCCTGCAACTCCAGCTCCAGAGAGATCTAAAACCCTCTTCTGGCTTCCACAGGCACTTACATTTATGACTCACACATACATATATTAAAAACAAAACAAAACTTTTTGAGGAACTCAATGGGAAAAGGCTTTCTTAATTTCTTTTCTGTTGCTGAGATCAAATATCTGACAAAAGCAGTTTAAAGGGAAATGAGCTTACTCTAGGTCACGGCTCTGAGTTACAGTTGACCATGGCAGAGAAGTCAAGGCATCAAGAACTTAAAGGAGCCGATCATATCACATCCACAGTCAAAACGGAGCAATGGATGAGTGCCTGTCAGTGCTCAGCACTCTCTGTACACTCACATAGCCCAGGATCCCTTGCCTCCGGATGGTGCTGTCCTCAGTGGGTGAGTCTTCCCACCACCAATCAGCTAATCCCTCACAGACATGCCCAAAGGCCAAACTAATTCACACAATTCCCTCAACGAAACTTCCTTCCCAGGTGACTCTAGATTTCCTCAGATTCATAGTTAATACTATCACAAAAAAAACAAATATAAAATATAAAACCTTTAGGAAAAAAAACATGGGAGGAAATCTTAGGTTAGGTACCAAATTCTGAGACATTGCACCACAAACATACTAAGAAAAACAAAAAACTAATACATTGTACTTAGTCAAAAATTAATAGCTTTTGTTTTGCAAAGGAATTGATTGTCTAGAGACTAAAAAGGCAAACTAGAGACCAGGAGAAAAACAAATGAACATCTCAGATCTGACAAAGCATTTTGATCCATGATAACTCTGGAAGCTCTGCAAGGAACACAAACATTAAAATAAAAAACAGGCAAAAGACTTTTCCCCCAAAGATGATGTACAGATGGCAAAGAAGCACATGAAACGAGGCTGAACAACTCAAGGCAGTCAGGAAACACAAATTAGAATCGCAAGAGACCACTGTGCTCACTAGGAGAGCTAAGATCTAAAAAAAAAAATGCAAAGCTCGTGCCGCCAAGGGCTGATGAGGACACACAGCAAGTAGAGGTCTGGCGGGACTGGAGAACCAGAAAACTACTTTGGATGACAGTGTGGAGAGTTCCTGTAAACGCAAACATACACTCATCATATAATCGAGTCATCCTGCTGCAGAAGAAAGGAAAGCCTTTGTTTACACAAAAAGCTGCATGGAAATATTTATAGCAGTTTCATTCACAGTTACCAAAAACTGGGGAGCGAGCCGCATGTCTGACGGTTGCAGAATAGGTAAACAACTGTGGTATATCCACACAACGAAATACTATTAAGCTACAAAAAGAAGGGAAAAAAAAAAAGGAATTCTTTTTCCCTTGCAGCATCATGAAATGTTCTCAAAGGCAAAATGCCAATGAAGGAAGTCCGACTCCAGAGACTATACTTATGTGGCTTCCCAGTAGTAAAACTCAGAGCTCTGGAGTTGCCACGGGTTAGACAAGGGGCTAGTGAGGCCAACTACAGGGTGGCCAAAGGGAAGGTGGGAAAGTGATGGGACCGGTTGGTATTTCACTGCGGCCATGGTTATACAACCCTATGCATATTTTTATCACTCATACAACTGTAGGTGATATAAAGAGTGAGCCTACTGATGAACTTAAAATAAGTTTCACAAACTCTTCATACTCCTCATCTCCCTGATTTGTGTGGGTATTCCTGAGATAATCCTGAAGCCTAGGATCTGACAATTTATAATTTTGTAAGTCTTTTAGATCAAGTTGCACATCTAACCATTATCAGAGATAATCTGGACGTGATACATAATGTCTTCTCTATGAGGAACTAACAAATATTGATGCCCTTTCTCTGGGGAGGCCATGGAGCAAGGTTTTAGATTATGAGCCTGGATAACAACTCATCAGAAAGTAGAAAAATCTCCTTGTCAGTTACCTTGGGAAAATGAGGGAGACTCTGGAGAAGTGCTAAGGGTTAGCAGCTGGGCCTGGGCCCCGCCCTTGTCTCTCCATCTGGAGTGGTGGGAAGATAGATCTATAATATAGAAGATCTGTAATACAGATCTATAATACAGAAGATCTGTAATACAGATCTATAATACAGAAGATCTGTAATACAGATCTATAATATAGAAGATCTGTAATACAGATCTATAATATAGAAGATCTGTAATATAGATCTATAATATAGAAAACATTACCTTTGATGGACAGGACCGAAGATAAGGTCAGTAAGGACCCAGTCCTATCCTAGCCAAGGGCTTTCCTGCTCTCCCAACAGGGGGTCCCAGAGGCTGGTGGGGACTTGGGGCTTGGAATGGTTGTCTTTACCAGTGGCAGCTAATATCCTTTTCTCCTAGGTATGCCTTTGCTGATTCTAATCCTTGGATAAACCCTCATTGACACTTGGTCTCAGAGAGGCTGTGTGGTAGTTAAGGGCATGGCCTGGTGTCACACTGGGCTGAGCTGGGGAAAGCGAGGAGGAGGACATCCAAGTCTGCATGGTGGCAGCCTTCTAAGAAACCAGCAGGGCAGGCATGCTAATGGACGTACAGTCTGATTGTGTGTTGAGCTCTGGAGAAGCTCAGACTCACTTCAAGGGCTGTTGGAGATTTACAAAGATCAATTATTTGATCTATTTGTTTTCGGAGAGCTTAGAGTCTCCTTGAGGGCAGAGGCCCTGTTTTTACGTGCACAGAGCCCTCGAAGCTGGAGAGAACACAATCTGTTACTACCAAGGCTTACTGGACAGAACCTCACTGAGGCCCATAGAGGGCTAGTGTTGTGGGCCCAGCAGGTGAGCCCCATTCTAGGAAGAGAGCAGAGATCTACACCATGGTAGTTGTAAGGGACCATCTCATGCTTCCATGGACTCCTATCCTCTATGGTCTGCCTTCCCCACCAGCACAGGATGAAGGCTCCAGGAACACTGAGACTTGCTTTGCTTTCAGAGTCACTGGCAAGTCCCTGAACACCCACTTCCAAACCACTCTGCAAATCATAGTCCTTCGAGACCACATTAGCTTTCGGATACCAAGCCATTTCCTCCTCTATTCCCAAGAGAGGAAACACGCAAGAAAGCAGAACAAAACATTAGACCCACATAACCCAAGAACAGACAGAAGGTCTCAGTGGGTGTCTATAGCAGCCAGGTCAAGCCCAGGACACCACCGCCCCACCTTCCCTCAAGGAGGGTTGCACAACCGCATCACAGATGTTGCAGCTACGGCCAAACTTCACCATATGTCAAAGCCCAATTCTGCATCCTCCCTCAGTCCCTTCCATCTCACAGGTTGGAAGCAGCATCAGTTTCCGTACAGTTTTACAGGGTCAAAAGCAGCTTTTAGTCGTTACCAGGCACAGTGAGTGACAGAAAAGGAGAAAGAAAACAAGTTATGCTAAGAGGGAATACAGAGAATACTAAAGAGTCTGAGGACTTGAAGGCTGGGGAGGTAGCTCAGGGAGAGTCCCGGCCTCACCTCCCAAGAATGAGACCCTGGTTGACACAAACCCCCGAGCAAGCAAAATAGAAAAAAAATATCCTATATGCTTGAAACCAAAGTGCTAACCTGTATTTTACTAGTTTAAAGAGGTGGGGTGTGGGGAGAGGAGAAACACCTGAAAAATAAAACAAAATGATATGGAAAACAACCAAGCTGCCTATTTCAAGGAGCAACCTCCTAAATCTTTGAGTAATAAAGCCCGGCAGGAATACCCTGACCCGACTGGTGCTGCTCTGGCCTCTTCTCTGTTGTTTCCCAAGCGCACATTAAAAACACATTACCCTGTTTAATAGACTTATGAGCTGAAATGAATGTGTCAGACTCTTATAAATATGATGGAACCTGCTAACCAAGCAAATGTTAAATTTTGCATAAGGAGACAGTCTCCCTAACTCCTCGGAAACACTTAATGAATATTTCAAACAAAGCTCCAGGCAGCGGTTCCAAGGCTCCGAATGAATTAAATGGGCTTTTATTATGTTAGCATCAGGATTAGCCTTCCCAGGCTCCTTCATGTTCACCTCTCTTTCACTTGTACCTGACACACACACACACCCTCCTTGGGAACCAGGCTCCTGAAGTCCAGACATGGGGTGAACAGAGGATGGGTCTGGACTGTGTGTCTTGTGAAATAGATCCCTGCCCCAACTCCTGCATTCAAGATGCATGTCTTCCTGGAACCTGCGAATATGACTTCACTTAGAAACTGAGACTCTGCATGAGTAGTTAAGTAAACATTGGTCAAAGAGCAAAAAGACTGAGTTACAAGGAGGACATTTTGAGACCTAACGCCAAGCAAGGTGACTATAGTTAATGGTAATGCAATGCATATTTCAAAACTGCTGAAAGAGTAGATTTTAGCAATTTTAGTTTTGTTGTTACTTTGTTTTGAGTTAAATTCAGAAGTAGCGTGGGCTGGCTTGTGGTGTAGTTGATAGTGACCTTTAACCTCTTATCTTCCTGAGTACCGTACATGCATGTACCAGTACATGTGGTTTTCTGGTGCTGGGGATTGAACCCTGGGTTTCATACATACTTGGCAAGCATTCTACACACTGAGCCATATCCGCAGCCCAAGAATAGATTTTGTTTTACTTTAATTTTTTTGTGTATGAGTGTTTTGCCAGCATGTTTGTAAGTGCACCCATGTGGCGCAAACCCCACGGAGGCCAGAAGAAGGCATCAGATTCCCTGGAACTGGAGTTATGGATAGTTGTTAGCTGCCGTGTGGATGCCGGGAATCGAACCCAGGTCCTGTGGAAGAGCAGCCAGTGCTCTTAACTGCTCTCTCTCCAGACCCAAGAACAGATTTTAAATGTTTGTAATACACACACACAAAGAACAGGTAATGGGTATGTTACTTAGCATGAATTAATCATTTCATGACATCCACATGTATTAAAACATCACATTGGACCCAATATTTATCAATGCTGTCAGATAAATTTCAATTAAATGTTTTGAATGTTTTAATTTTGATTTACATTTTAAGTTTTATAAAGAAGTGGTTATATAGATTAGGATGGGCCCTAAATCCAATGACTAGGATCTTCCTAACTTAAAGGAAGAGGAGTCTGGGACTTAAACATAAAGGATGTGAGTACACATAAAGATAAGATGGCCATGTCACACAGAGGGTAGAGGATGGAGTGCCACAGCTCTATGTCCCGGACTGCTGGAGGAAGGAGCTAGGAGAGGGAAGGGGAGACCCTTCCACCCTGAGCCCCCAGGGAGAGTGCGGCCCTGCCAGCACCTTCACTCCAGCCTTCTGCCTCCAGATCTGCGAGGGAATAGATGTCCCAAAGCTGGACGCAGTCACCCGGGTGGCAGCCGCTTTAGGGGAGCCGCAGCAGGAAATGGATTCAGTCAGGAGAGCGCTTCTAAACCTTCCACATCACTTCAAGTGGCAGGGAAGGGGCCTGCACTGGGCTGTGGTGCAGTGTAGCTGCTGGGGCTGCACATCTGCCACGGGTCTTCCAGGACCAGACCTGAGATCATACGGCTTTCCAGGTTCTCTCCACTGGAGTAACTTCCACCCTTTGCCGCCTCTCTTGCTACCTGAGGCCCCTTGACGTTGACAACCAACTGGGGAGACATAGTTTTGGAAACTGGTTTGCTACAAGGATCCTGTGATGGTTAATCTGATTGTCAACTTAGTGGAGTCTAGAATCGCTATGGTTTTAAGACACTAGGAGTCTTAAATTCCTAAGAGGCAGACAGGGGAAGGAGGTTCTAGGTAGATTCACGTCTTCTTCATTTAAACTTTAAGATAACCAGCATCCTGATTCTTCTCCTTTTCCAAGACAAAGACCTGGTGAGCTTTTTATCCACCAGAGGGAACTGCTCCAGAGGCACTTTCAAATCTGGGGAAGGGGGTGGTACTTCTGTGAGAGAAACCAATCTGTTTCCCTGTCTTTTTCTAGATTATCCAATCCCCCATGATAGGCCAAACAAGCCATTCCTGAGGGAAGAAAGGCAATTCACCCTGCCCCAAAACATTCAAAAGTTTTGGCTTTTCCCAGACAAACTTGGGCACCACCTCCAAGTTCCTGTCCCACCTGGGAGACTCACTCCTTGTGAGCTTGCTCTGTGAGTTTCTGCCTTCAGTAAAACTTGGCTGAGTGCTGAGACCTTGCTTTTTCTACCTTCTTATTTTTTAAATCAGCAAGGAAAAAAAAAAAAAAAAAAAAAAGAATCTGTTCCTGCTGCCGCAGATGAGCTCACCATGAAGGCATCAGAACAGATCTCTGGGCATGTCTGTAATGGAGTTTCTACACTGAGGTAACCGAAATGGGAAAACCCACCCTAAACGTAGGTAGCACTATGCCATGGGCTGGGGTCCTCGATTAATAAAGAGGAGAAAGCGAGCCGAGCCCCACATTCATCTCTGTGTTCCTGACTGTGGATGTGGCATTACCAGCTGCTCTGTGCTTCTGCTGCTAGGCTCTTCCTGCCATGAGGGACTGCACCCTCAAACTCTGAGTCAAAACAAACCCTTCTTAAGTTGCTTTTGTCAGGTAGTTTTCTGCAGCAAATAACACAGGTGGGCTGATTTGGGATCCCTTCCCACTGCCTGAATTCACATTGAAGCCCAAAGGCCCCATATCTTGGAATATGGGGTCAGTGGTAAGTCATTTAAAGAGAGTTCCTAAGAGTGGGCCCTCAGCCCACAGGACTAGTGTCCTTACAGAGGAGTCTGAGGCAGACATGCCGTCAGCCACTCACAGGCCCATGACAGGCCTTCAAGAATCCACCCTCCAGACATTTCCACCTGACTTCCAGCCTCCAGAGCTTTAAGAAGATGAATGTCTGCTGTGTCGGCCTCCCAAGGTGCTGTACTCTGTATTTCATTAGGGCCGCTCAAGCAGGCTTGTGGAAATGCCACACTGCCTCTAGACAAGGCAAAAGAAAAGCACTCACAAAATAATGCCTATCTCAGAAAAGAGAAAGCCAAGCAAAGGGCAAGGAAGAGGCCAAGAATAAAAGTCTTCAGAAGCCAAACGATCTTCCAAAGTGCATCACCTGACTATGGTCCCAAAGCTAATACATGCAACTGCGCCAGCCAGCCTGCACAGTCAGCTTCAAGAAAGTGTTTATCTATATTGTTTATTTACTTTCCTTAACATCCAAGGTGATAAAGAGCTCCTGACAATTTATCATCATCACCATCATCATTACCATCACCATCATCATCAACTCATCCCTTTGTTCATCAGTCTTCTGCAAAACAATTTTCACAGCACATCTTACTATCCTCCCTGTTCACTCCCATCCTTTCAATGAAGAAGCCCAGGCTATAAACCCCAGCCCAGAGGGGTTAAAGAAAAACAAAGCCTAAAGAGGTGGCTAACCTAATGTAGTTGAATGGGAGAAACTGAGGCACCAAAGTCCAAGACCTACAACACATTGGCATCATGAAAATATCTGAAGTATGGTAGAAGTCATAGCCTTGTGCCTTCCAAAAACACACAGGTCAGGTTACACAACATTCAAGTGGTTGGTCAATGAGTTCCAAGAGACTCCTGAAACAATATTGGCTGTTGTTGTTGCCCTGGTTGCCTCCCAGAACTTGAAGGTGTGATCCTATTGCTGAAAACTTCTGACACAGGACGAGGAGGAATTGAGCTGGAACTGACCTGGAAACGTCCTCTCAATTTATGACATAAGCTGTCAAGGGAGAAAAGCAATCGATAGGCACAACCAGCTGTAAAGTCTATAAACCACATCAACAACCAGCCCAGCAAGATACCCTCAATGGTACAACAATGGCACTTTTAGCCTGGGGATAATCAACAGCTGTCTAAACAGACTTAAGGGTCACTCGGGAATTCATGCCTAGCCAATTACCAGTGGCTGGAGAGTTCTTGAATCCTACAGGAGAAACTACAACTGCCATTTTCCTAAATCAATATAAATCCTAACTGTATTCTAAATACTTATCCCTATACTCACAGACATAGTTCTCACCCCTCAGCAAAGAAACTTCTTTTGTAGCAGATGGGGACTATTACAGAGTCTATAACTGTTCACAGGGCAGAGAATAAGTGACCATGGACTGCTGAGCTGCAAACGGTACCACACCTAAGGCTCAGGAAACACTGTGGAAGAACGGAGGGAATGATTATAGGAGCCAGAGGATGCCAGCTGCTAAACAGCATCTTCCAGACCCGACAGGGAGGCGGCACCCATGAAATCTCAACAATAGACAAGACCTGCATTAGGGACAACACCAGTCTGCATGACAGTGTAGGTGGGAAAATCTCACAAGGCCCCATCCCTAGATGAAGAGCTAAGAGCAGTTGATGCTGCTCAGGGAAGGGGAAGTGGTTTTCCATTTTCTCCAGGGACAAACCTGGTAAGCTATCCAGTCAAGATGGTCAGTGTGGCATTGACTGTGCACCACTGTTTACAGCCATGCCTTAATAAATAACAGCCTGACACTCAGCATCCATTTTAAGGCCAAGAATGGACCCACAATTATAAGAACCTGTTCTTTCAGAATTCTCTTGAAACTATGTTCCAGAACAAGGGCCTGCTCTTTGCTTCACTGAAACCGTATATCCAGCATCAAATGGGGAAGTAAAAGTCAGGCCCTTATCTGAGGATTATGTCCCTTCTGATTCCTAGACCAACACACACAATCACAAACAGATGTTATCAATTTCTTTCATTGCTTGTAATGAGCCAAGCTCTGTTTGCAGTGATTGATACATAAACACACATACATTCATACAATATCTTTCTAGAGATTTCTATTTACTTTTATTGTAAGTGTAAGACTGTTTTGCCTGCATATATGCAAGTATACCACGTGCATGCCTGGTGCTCATGGAGGCCAGAAGATCAGATGCAGATCCCCTGAATGGGGGTCAGCTACCACACAAGTGCTAGGAACTGAACTCAGGTTCTCTGAAAGAGCAGTAAGTGTTCCTAACCACTGAACCATCTCTCCAGCGCCCCATTCAAACTGTATTTTAAGTCAGGGTAAGGAAGGGTCATGAGGAATTAAGATCATATAAGCAGATCACAAGAAGAGCACATTGCTCCAGTGATCTTGTTTAGATTATAAAGAGGTAAGATACAATTAACTTTTTGGTTGCAAGGGTTAGGTAAACACCATTTTCCCAGAGTGTGTCCACACTATAAAAAGTCATTACTATAGTCAACCCTAAACACCTGCACAACACTAAATGGACTAATATTACTCGTGTGTGTGTGTGTGTGTGTGTGTGTGTGTGTGTAACAGTAACGATTACAGAAGAATATGTCATGAACTTGAAAGGGGGTGGGTGGGCCTCGGAGGAGTTTGAGGACAGAGAAGAAATTGAAATATCATAAATACAGTACTCATATATAAAATTCTCAATAAAAATTAAATTAAAAAAGAATATTTACATACATGCAAGAAATTGTCAAAGAACTAACAATAAAAACACACAGGTACATAAAGTTTGGTACATTTTAAGAGAATAAATGCTTTGATGCTCATGTATGGATCACACACACACACACGCACACGCACACAAGCATGCACACAAGCATGCATGCAAATACACACACATACACTACATACACTCCTATAATCTTGACTCCATTTCTGCAATTTACTTAGTCATAACTGTCCACACATGTTGAAATGTCTTCTGCTCTCTGCCACATCCTTCATAAGAGCAAAACACTGGAATTAATCTAACAGACTATCGATTATGCAATGTCAATGGATGGACTGCCCCAAACAAGACCAAAATTCAGTTAAGTTCAAAACCACAAAGTATAGAACAATAAATAGGTCAAGGATGACTGCAGCATGGACACTGAATCCCTAAAAGGATACAATAAACCAGAAGCAATGGGGGGGGGGGGCTGTGCTGGGAGGGGTGCTAAACCACAAGGGGGTTCAGATTAGAAGTAAAACCACTTTTCATTTTTTTAATTTAATTTTTATTTTATGTGTATAAGTGTTATGCTTATATGTATGTACGTGCACCCATGTCGTGCAGTGCCCACGGAGGACATAAGAGGGAACTGGACCCTCTGGAACTTGAGTTACAGATGGTTGTTAGCCTCAAGTGTGGATGCTGGGAGCTGAACCTGGGTCCTCTGCAAGAAGAGCCAGTAGTGCTCTTAACCATGAGCCATCTCTTCAGCCCCCTCTTTTCATCTTTAATACTTATTATTTATTATATTTTGAATTAGAAGACAAATAAGATGGGTGGTGGATGAAGGGAGGATGGATGAATGATGGATGGATGATGGATGGATAGATGAATGGATGGGTGATGGATGGAGAATGAGAAAGACATGTAAGAGTGAGAGAGGGATTGGAGAGGGAGGGAAAGAGGAAGAGAGAGAGATAGAGAATGAGCTAATGTTTGAAAGAACTTCTGGCCTAGCTATATCCCAAAATATCCCCAGCCTCGAGGACAGTGAACATCATAAATGTCTGGCACAGACAGCGAGGGGAAAGTGTCTCATAAACGCGCTCCCCAGCTCAGCTGCTGCTACCACTCAGCGCGGTAGAACTTCCCTCCCATGTTGTGGCTTCTCCGGCTCTTCCTATTAAACCAATTACAGGACACGATAACAGCAGCAGCAAGATGATTTTTAAAGGCTGATAATTCTCACTAAATGCCCATTGTGCCAGCCTCCTGGCTCCAGCTACAGAGAGCTTAAGGGAAAATCCAGAGAGTACAAATAATGGCCCTTCCAACTTGGTCTGCAGGAGGCCAGTCAGCAAATAGCCATTATCAGTTTGAGAGCTCCCAGATGTCTGGCACCCACAGGTGCACCCAGATGAGAAGAGATGGCTGGCTACAAACCATCTCCATGATCCCCAAGAGCTGCAACTGTATCAGGACAGTGAACAACAGCTACAAGGGTTGCTTGGCAACCTGGTTACAGGCTTGCCTCGTGTTGTACAGGAGCTGAGAGGCCTGCCGGTCTCTCCGCTCAGCCACGCCACTTAACCCTGGGTTGCCTGGGAAGATCCAGAGATCTCCCAAAGACCCTGGAAAAGGTGCACTAAGTGGCTGGGGAGATAGTTCAATCTGTAAAGTGCTTGCCTTACAAACATGAGGCCCTGAGTTCAAGCCCCAGAACCATCATTAAAAAGCTGGGCATTGTGGCACGGGCTTGCAATCCCAGTGTTCTCTCTGGTCAGCCAGCCTAGCCTACTTGGCAAGTTCCAAACCCCCTGTTCTCAGTAAAACAAACAAGGAGCTGGAGAGATGGCTCAGTGGTTAAGAGCACTGGCTGCTCTTCAAAGGACCCAGGTTTGGTTCCCAGCCCACATGATGGCTAACAACCATCTGTAACTCCTGTTCCAGGGGATCCGACGCCATCTTCTGACCTCCACAGGCACTGCACGACATGGGTGCACTCACATACATGCCCACAATACACATGAAATAAAAACAAATATAAATATTTTTTTAAAAACAAATAAAAGGTATATAGTACCAGAAGAATGATACTCAAAGTTGTCCTCTCGTTTCCACAAAACACACACACACACACACACACACACACACACTGTCAACTATGTTTGACTGACAGTCCCTACATCTTCTTCATCCCCTACTCTAAACTCCTGTGGCTTAAAAGACAAGGAAGGAGAGAGAATCAAGCCTGGCCAACTTTTCCATCCTACAGAAAGCTCTGAATTAGGTCAACAAAGTCCTCACAAGGGCACACAGGAACTGGGCACAGTATTACTAGTAGGCTCTATGAACAGGCCTGTGTGCTCAGGACTCATGATGAAAAATAATAAGTTTTATGGGAGATAGTCCTTGACTACATTTCCACAGGGGAGAACAGCCAACAAAGACTTGGTTATTCCAGGCTAAGTATGTGGGGAGGCGGAAGGCGCGGATGGTGTTTGGCCTTCTATAACTGAAGCTCAGATTAGATTAATTTATTTCCTGCTTATGTCTCACCCAGGAAGCCAGGGGATGTCGGGAAGATTAATCTGAGAGGGGAAGGCATCCAAGTTCTCCTTGTATAATGCATACAGGACAGAGCTGAACAAAGACAGCTGAGCCTGGCTGTGCCGGGCAGATTCTGAACAGACTGGACCCCTCTCAGGTTTAGGAATTGCTACACTTATTCATCTAGAGAGACACTTCTAACTCAGCAGAAAAGATGTGACTCAGGCCAGTGTCTTTACATTTCCTAGCTCGACACAGAATCCATGAGAGACACCTGCACTGTTTCCCAGATGAATCAGAAAGACAATCACAAATGAAGAGAGCACTCAGGGTTCATCAGAGACGCGAAGATGGAGGGATTGGTGCCCACCCTTTCTAACCTAATTCTGCCCTATCCCCTTCAGAGTGACCCCTGTGCACTTGCCAAGTTAAAAAGAGCAGCTAAAGGTGTGGTTCCTGCCCACACGCTGGCAGGTGTTTGTAAGAACAAATGCACAATAAGGGCATGAGGCCAGAATGCCAGTCTGGCACCGTGCACAGTGAGTGAGCAGCCTGGAGAAGCAGAGTCCCTGGCATTCCCTCCAGTCCCTCCTACCACCAGCCCTGGTTCTACACCCCCTGACCCGGCTCAGCATCTGCAGCAGAGAGCTTGCCTGAAAGAAGCCCAGCGCTACCTATCCGGATGGAAAGTTCAGTCTCGGGGAAGAGCAGTGTGGGGCCCTCAGGATCAGACTTCTTCTTCATCAGTGCAGGGTCCAAGTTCAGTGCCAGGGCCATCTGGGGGTCTTCTGCTGCACCCTAAAACAAGAAGGAGTAATGTCACTACAGCACTTCCAGATACTTAGGACTCCAGACCCCTGAGCCCACAAGTACCCAGGCAACAGAGCCATGTCAGTCACGAGCTCCAGGGATAAGAACCTGCATGACCCAGCTTCCGGGACAGGCTAGAGTGTGAGGAAGGTGACAAGCATGGGGTGGATGACTTTGCCGGTTCCAACAAGGTCTAAGGAGATTGTGCTGGTCCCACAAACAGCAAAAGCATACTTAGATAGCTTGGGGCCCACATACTAAACCTCACCACACAACTCACCATTGTCAGACAACTAGCACAACAGACATAGCTCCTGACCTACTACCACCATACGCCTACAGGGCCAGTCGTCCCACAGGGGAGCTCCTTAATTATGGTGCTGGTCACTGTGACCAAATGACGGATATAGTCAACTTATCGGAGGAAAGGTTTATTTCACTCGCTGTTTCAGAGGAGTCTGTCTACTGAGGGGGAGAGGGCTGTTCCCAGCACAGCAAGAAGGAATGTCAGTACTTGGCTTTCTCCTTCCCTACAGCTTCCATCCTGGTCCCAAGTTAAGAGGACGGTCTACCCACATACAGGATGGGTCTTCCCCCCTTAGTTAATCTTCTCTGAAAACACCCTCAAAGACACGCCCATAGAAGAGTAGCATCAATATCCTAGGCTAGTATGAACCCAGTTGACAGTAAAGAAAACTGTCACAAGTCCACTACTTGTCAATGTGGCACTCAAACATCTCACTTTAAACCACAGGACCCTACCACTAGCATGAAAAAGGACCATGTCCATTTCACAGAACAAAACATAGTCTGTTCATCTCCAAAAGTGCTCAAAGTCACAGTTTGAATACGGTTCAAAAGTCTCAAAGTCTCTTCTAACACTCAAGGCAACTCTTAGCTGTGAACCTCTATAAAATCAAAATATAAATTGCATACTTCCAATAGCAAATAGCACAGAACTAAGACTCCCATTTCAAAAGAAAGGAATTGGGAAATAGCAAATAAGAACTGAACCAAATTTTCCAAAGGGAAATTAAACAGGGTGAACATTACATTCTGCAGCTCCACGTCGAGTATCTGGGGCACTCGGTGTCCTGATAGGAGCTCCAAAGGGCTTGGGCTGACCTTGCTCATTGCCCCCACTTTTCCTCAGCAGATGGTCTATAACCCACATCTCTGGCATCTCCACCATCCTAAAGTCTCCAACTGCAGTTCAGGCTTCCCCCTCGGTCACACGCCACATTTTCAGGAGCTCCTCACAGTGAAACTGGCCCTGTTACACACTGCCTGGTCTTCCAGGCACACTGAAAACTCTAGATGGAAGCCTCCTTAACGCCATAGTTCATATATTCTGTATGCCTGCAAAACCAGCATCGAGAACATGTCAAAATCTGCCACCGGGTTAAGTGGCCAGACGAGCTTTGACCACAGTTACAGGAGCCTGAGAGCCTGACTGGCTGAACCTGGGAAAGGAATGCCCTAAGTGGCCCTGAGCAAGAAGGCCACTCTGATGGGATTCTACTCACAAGGAAAAATCTTTCAAATGAGTTTGCAGTTTTACGTCTTAGAGAATGTTATGAGTAGGTTGGACCAATTTCCAGTTATCCCAGGGCAAAACATTTGGCTCCTCTTCACTAGAACAAATCTCTTTAAAAACCAACCCCTTTGTCAACAACTTCTACCTCACTCCTTCTCTAGGCAGCCTCCACATTTTTCAGATTCTTCTGCTCCAATTTCTCGTTACAAATTTGGCTTAAAGAAGCCAACAATAACCGTGCTGCCACCTGAATGCTGTGCCGTCTTGAAATACTACTTTCCTTACTTCTTTTTCTATTACTTTATGTGCACGTGTAGGTGGAGTGGGTTATATGCACACGTATGTGCATGTGTGTGTGTATGCACACACGCATGTGCATGTGAGTACAGGCCCATAGAGGCTAGAGGAGTTGGATCCCCTGGGAACTAGAGCTCCCGGTGGTTTTGAGCCTCCTGACATAGGTGCTGAGAACCAAACTTGTGTCTTCTGTGAGAACAGTATGCACTCTTTTAACTGCTGAGCCATCACTCCAGCCCTGTCTATTACTTTTGAGTTCAGTCTGCCATGAAGTTTTAGGACATAGGAAAAATGTAGACAAAAATCTTTGCCAGAATACAACACGAATGGGCCATCACCCAATTTCATTAGAGTGCTTGTTCCCACCAGAAAGACTGTGTGATGAGCACAGTCTTCGCGGTCTGCATTTCTTTTGGAATTCCGGTCCTCTGAGCTTCTAGCAGACTCATCCATTAAGCTAAGCTTATAGCACCCAGGGCATCTCTAGCTCACATCTCCAAGCAGTTCCAAATTTTTCCCAGAAACCAGTTCCAAAGGCTTGAGAACGGTATAGTCATGTTTAGTCAAATGAGTGGCCCCACTCCAGGTACCAATTTTCTCTGTTACTTCTGTCACCATGACCAAAAAAACTGAACCTGACTGAACAACATGAAAGGAGGAAGAAATTTTTTTGGCTCCTGGTTTCAAAGGGTTTTAGCCCATCATGGTGTAGAAGGCATGTCAGAAGAAAGCAATTTATATCATGGCATTCCAAGACGCCAAGAAAGGGGAACGCTGGTATTTGGCTGGCTTTCTCCTTTTTGCTATTTACTCTGCCTGGACTCCCAGACAATGAGATCGTGCTACCTAGGTGTGACTTCCCTCATGAGTTAATCAACTCTGGAAATGCCCTTACAGAGACACCTGTAGCTGTGTCTCACCAATCTCCCTGGTGATTGGAAGCCTATTAAATTCAAAGATGAATAGTCACCAATGCCTTTTCTTAGAATCCAAGGTATGAAGGTTAATCTCAATTGTCAGCCTAATGGGATTTAGAGTCTTCATGGAAACAAACCCCTAGAAAATTAGGGTACTTTAATCTAGAGGTGATAAAACCTGCTGTAAATGTGAGTGGCACCATTCCATGGGCCGGCATCTCAGGCTGAATAAAAAGGAGAAAGTGGGCTGAGCAACAGTGTTCATCGGTTTCTGTTTCCTGACTGCAGGAGCTGCAAGCTCGCCTGCCACTCCTGCCATCGTGCCCTCCCATCTGCTGCCACGCCTCCTCCACCACCATGGAAGTACCCCTCAAACTGGAGGTTCGAGGTGTGAAGTGTTATGAAGTGGAATAAACCCTCCTTGGGTTGCTTCTTGTCAGGGCTTTGATCCAGCAATGAGAGGAGCAGCCAGTACACAAGGTCAATGTGTTTATTCTGTTTCTTATAAAAGTCACAAGAGGAGAAACCCCAAATGAAAGCATCACACGTATGGTAGAAAAGTGAGATTTCAGGAAGCACACACAGCTAGGAGTTATGTCCAGATGGCCTTATGGCAACCAAGCCTCTGTCTGCTAACCTTGGGGATTTTTGATGAATGAGGCAAAGCTCTTACCCAGTTTTCTTTCAGCTAAAAGCAAATGAAGGAAGCCATGCTGGGCCGTAAGCTTCTGTCTGGAGTCATCAAGGGACACCATAATTCTATGGCACAGGATCTCAACAAGAATGAGGCAGACAGAGAACTAAACCAGCTACATAAGCACCTAAAGACCTTAAAGCCAAGGACAAGTAGGAAACATCAACTCCACTGGCAAAAAGCAGGAGATAATTTTTAGAAACCAGGAGTCACAGCCTGTTCAGGCTAAGATGAGAAAATACTGTAAAGCAGGTCATTGACCAACAACAGAACATCGTGACCATTCTGGAGCCTGGGAGACTGCAGTGGAGACATGGGTAGGGTCTGAGTCTCGTCTCCTGTTGCTGTGACAAAACACCCTGACAGACACACAGGACTTGAGGGAGAACGGGTTTATTTAGCTTACAATTCCAAGTTACAGTTCATCACTGGTTTGGTTTTTTTTGGGGGGGTGGGGGGGCAGATCCTGGTGGCAGGAACTTGAAGCCACTAGTAACATTACATGCACAGTCAAGAACAGAGAACCATGCATGAATGCATGCATGCAAGTGCTCAGTAGGCTCTCTCCTTTTCGTTCAGTCCAGGTCACAACCTATATAACAGTAACACCCACATGCAAAATAGATCTGCCCACTTCAATTACCCAACCAAGAAAATCCCTTAGGCATGCCTACTAGTCAACCTAACCTGACAATTCCCCATTGAAACTCCCTTCCCAGAAGATTCTAGATTATATCAAATGGACAATCAAAACTAGCCATCTCAAGCACATTCCATGTCTGAGGAGGGATTATTTTTTGATTCACAGACAGTACCTTCTAGCTTTGTGGCTTCCACAGTGGAAGGATGTAAAAGGGCCCCTCTGCATCTTTTAATACGCCTCCCTTCCCCTAGTTACTTCCCAAAGGTTGCACTCCTGAAGCAGTCTTGGAGGTAAGAGAAAACATGAACTTTGAGGGAATTAAAAAACATCAGATCACACCACCAGGCAAAAATCACTCCAAACAACAGAAGTTTCCATTGAACATATGCGACACTACTAGGGAAAGATGAAGGATGACAATTCAACCACAGGAATACATCCATTTATAAGAAAAGCCTATAATCTTTTTTGTTTTACTTTTCTTTATTCTTGAGACTTTCATAGGAGTATACAAACTGAAACTTCTCTTGGGGAAGTTTCATAAAATAATTTCAGAAAAGGTATGCTGGGCTGTATCTTACATACCATACAACACGGACATGTGTACAAGCTCACGTGTACACATATGCATCCCTTCTTTATCATGGCCATGATGATCAAAGATAGAACAGATAATCTATTCGGGTATTTTATTTCATCGTTTCTTTCCAATTAAATGTTAAAAATGAGTATGTAAGTACATCCTCCTGTCTTATTTGTTTAATGTATCTTCAGTGTCTTAATCTTTATGTCACAGCTTCTACAGAGTACTTTAATAATTGTACCAACACCTCATTTAGCCTTGTTGAAAAAGGAAAAAGAGAAGCCCCCTTTTGGTCAGCCCACATAGTCTCCAGTTCTTCCGTTGAGTCCCAGGAACCCCGTTCTGTCACAATGAGTGGCAGCCGGCTCTCAGCATCTCAGTCGAGGCTGGCACCACAGATGGACAAAATTTTGAGTACAGGAGAGGTTCTGAGCAGGCCAATCCCCACCTCTGCAGAAGCCCCCTCTCAGCCACCCTCGAGTGACAGCTGGTATCTGTGTGATGTGCCACAGGCCTCAGAGTCGCAGCTTTTTGTTTATGTATATGCTTTAATTATTTCTAATTCTACAACTCCCGCTGACATCTGACGGCTCACTGCCACAATAAAAGACAAGCCTCACCATGAAAGGGTATCAGCTGACTTTCCTTCTTTTGTCTTCCTTCTTTTATGAATGTGATGGATGCTAAACTGGGAGGAAGATAGGCGGGTTCACTTCATGACAGCAGAAATGCCACTGCAGGATGCTCATCCGAATGGAGCCACGAAGAAGGCACAGGGTGGAGATAACCAGGTTGATTTAAGACAGTGGGTGAAACAGGATGGTTTTAGTCCCCTGGGGCCACAGGGCATTGAGAAGCGAAGATCTCTGGCTTTCCAGACGGGTGTGGGCTGTCCTCTCCAGTGGGTAGAGAGCAAGGATGCCTGTCAACATCCTATATGTATGGAACAGCCTCGCAGTAAGGAACACCCCAGATAAATGTCAACAGTGCTGACACCAAGTGACCCTGCTTTGGAAAGATTCAAAATGACCAGGACCCCTAGCTCCCATGTTATTAAAGATTAATTCTGGGAACTTGTGATATCAAGAAAATAAGACAGCTGACTGCCTGCCTTCATGTTTTCAATACATTTTTAATTAGGCATCAACTGTCCACCACAGCTATTCCAGTTCCTCGAGACACAAAAGAGCCAATTCTCATATCCTCACAAATCTTCCCTTCTCCTTGGAGAAACTATAATAAACCAATCAATGGTAAACTAAGAAATCAGAGGCCCAAGTGGGGAGATGGCCCAGCGGGTAAAGTGTCTACTATCTAAGCACAGGGCCTGAGTTTGGACCAAAGCATCTGTGTAAGTGCCAGGCATGGGGGTAGTGTGTATACCCCAGCTCTGGGGAGGCAGAAACATGGGAATCCCGGGAGCTCACTGGCCCACAAGCCTCAGGTTTAGTGAAAAGACCCTGTTTTAAAACATAAGATGGAGAATGACAGAGGAAGATATCTCGCTTAGATCACTAGCCTCCATGGGTATGTACATATACATGTAGGCAAAGTGCTCATACACATAGAATAAAAATAGATAAATCAAAACATTTTTAATTAATTTTTAAAAGTTGCCCCTCTTAGGGTCAGTGAGATAGCTCAGTGGGGACAAACCTAATGACCTGACTTCGATCCCCATATCCCATAGTAGAGGCAGAGAACTGACTCCTCAAAATTGTCCTCTACATACATACATACACACACACACACCCACACACACACACACACACACACACACACCCCAAGACCCAGAATATCCTACCCACACACACATACCATCAATTCCTCAATAAAACATTTACCCTTCAGAAGGCCAAAGCCTTGTATTTATTTTATGATGTTCACAAAAGCTAAGATATGCCTGTCAGGCTGAAGAGAGGGCTCAGAAGTTAAGAGCGCTAGCTTCTCTTACAGAAGACCCAAGTTCGAATCCCAGCACCCACATGGCACTAACAACCACCTGTAACTCCAGTTCCAGGTGATTCAACACCCTCTTCTGACCTCTTCAGGCATTGCCACTTACATGCATATAGGCAATACACTCAGAAAAAAAGGAAGATATGCCTGTCAACACATGAATGGATAAAGAAATGTGATGCACACAAAATTCAATATAAAGAATGAAATGCCACCTGTAGCAGAATGGATGGGACCACAGGACATCATGTTAAGTGAAGCAAGCCAGACCCAGAATGGCACTCGCTGCAGGCGCTCTCGCTATCTCTCTCTCCTCTCTCTCTCTCTCTCTCTCTCTCTCTCTCTCCTCCCTCTTTCTTTCTCTCTCTCTCTTTCTCTGACATTGAGGTCATCAGCCTCAATGTAGAACAGTGCTTTCTAGTGGTTGGGAAAATGTGGGGGAGGGGAAGGTAAGAAGAGGGCCTGCCTAGTCCTGCTCAGTGCCTGCTGATGGAACATCACACCGAGCTTCATTAACATGCACAATCGGTAAGTGTTAACTTACAAAAATTTTAAAAAAAGGAAGAGTGGGACGAGACACATCAATCAGGAGTTACAGGGGCTTTTCTCAGGTACTGAGGACGGCTTCCCCTACACCCGATGTCTGCAGCCTTTTCCAGCTGCCTCCCATCCCAGGCAACAGCATCTGGGCTCCTTTCAGGCTCATCCTGGCATTCCCAACATGCTTTACCCTCTATGCTAAAAAGCTAACAAGGAAGACACATAAATATGGCCCTCTGCCCTTCCAGGAAAAGCCCTGATGGGAGACGCGAACTCTGCGTAGGGGCCTTCACCATGAGGTCACTGGCAGATGGTGGGGGAACAGGCGGAAGAACGGGAAGGATCTGCGGCACAAGGTGGCTCTCGAGGTGCTGGGCTGACAGCACTGCCACTCCAGAGAGCTCTGCCCACTGAAAGCACCCAGATGACAGGTAAGAGAGTGCTCAAGTTCTGCAGGCAGATGCCGTCAACACACAGCCTTGGCCTGTAAGAAGGGCAGAGACTCGGGCGGGAACGCCTTCCTCATGGCCCTCATCTTGATGCCGTAGTCTTCCTTCCATTTCTGGGTGGATTCATTTTCAGCTCTGCAATGATTTCCTGGCAAACCCCACTCCCAATGCCGGTAGCCCCATGAAATGAGCAAAAGGAACGCAAGGTCCTCTCCAGGGCACTGATGCCAGCTCTCCCTGACTTGCTGCCACAGCCCTGAGAGCTCTTGGCTGCTCATTAGAGGGTAATGAGTCACCCTCTTCCCTATCCCCACTGGTGGGGCCATAGGGGCCCCCCAAGGGCTTCAGACAGCTCAGGCTTGCTATGGTACTTCTCAACGATCAAATGGAAATGTGCAAAATACACAGGCTCCTTCTCAAGCTGCAAGAACAACGTTCCCTTTCCTTCCCACTCCCTGTGGACCCGGTGTCCTGCCCTTCCTCCCCTATTCCTGCCCACTTCCCCAAACCCAACTAGGTATAGAAAGCCAAGAGTGGGCTGCTGGAGGCAGAAGGCAACGCCCATCCAGGGCTCCAGAACTGGAGATGGCACACTCCTGCAGTGGAAATACAATCACTGCTATTATTATTAGGCGTGTCATGCATGGGTTGCGGCCAGTCCCTGGTCCACAAAAACACGGCATTTTCTGCCCACTCTAAAAAGGCTATGCAAAAAGGCAGGAGCAGAGGAGAACAGTATTTTCCGGAAGGAAGACAAAGTAGAGAGGAGAGGGAAAAAGATGAAATGAAAGGAAGGCGGAGATGAGGCACAGGGCAGGGAAGGCAGCACCACAATGCGCCTCCTCGGCACAGACGCCCGGGACACAGCGTGCACATCTCCGGGTACTAAAACCCAAATCCATCAACCGGTTTGCTGTCCCCAGGTAAGAAGTCAACACCGATGTGTCCAGAGTCCTTCTAATAAACAAGTCACTGGGGCTGGGGAGTCGGCTCAGTTGTTAAAGCATTTGCTGTGTAAGCCTGATGACCTGAGTTCAGATCCCTGGCAGTAATCTGTACAGTAATCTGTAATCCCTTTGCTCTTATAGGAAGATAGGAGGCAGAGACAGGAGCATCTCCGGAAGCTTGTGGCCCAGCTGTCTGGAGGAAGGAGTAGTGAACAGCAAGAGGCCTTGCCTTAAAGCAGCAAGGACCAATTCCTGGAGTCATCCTCTGACCTCTACAGGCACACTATGAAACTCCTGTACACACACACACACACACACACACACACACACACATCATTCATACATTATTACAGAAGGGACGCACTCATCCCCAGCTGGAGGGTAAAACAGCAAACTAAAAGCCCCATGCAAAACACAACTAGAGAGATGGTAGAGCTGCCAAATATCTGCAGGCATAACTGTCCCCCAAACTCACCGCAGGCAACTTGATATTACCCTCGGGCCCCAACAGTGACCTTTGCCGAGCTTCCCCTCACCCATGCTCCAGTTCTCCCCCCCTGGGGTGTCTCACAATTCTGTGCCTAACCAGGAAAAAGCAGGTCAGGCCCTGATGCTGGGGGTCTGTGGGGGCTTGACCTTCCCAAGCTCCCCACAGCTGCCACCACGCTCATGGGGTGGGGTGCAGCCTCCTTAACCTTTGTCTAGGTTGAGGGAACTGTGACCTTCCCAGGCCTCCTGAAGCTCAGACTAAGGTTTGTCAACAGGTCAGAACTCTCAGGGGATGAATCAAGAGCAAGGTCCGGGAATTTGCTGGTACCCCCAGTAGACGTTACAGCAGAGTAGAAAGGAGGGACCGAGGGAGGAGCCTCACCCTTAGAGTCCCAGACTTAGATAGACAAGGGTTTACAGGGTGCCCAGTGTGAGTTTCACTTCCTCCCTGACCGGCCTCTACCTCCTGCCACCCCCACTTAACCCAGACACACAAGGCAATGTTGAATAATTGATGCTGTTTTTAATGACTGAAAAGTTGCCATAAAAATGACACTCATAACATAATCTTCAATTATTCTACATAATGGAAAAAAAGTTAAATGTCGCCCCTGATCACCAGTTAAAATATGGATGATGCTTACATAATAGATGACCTTCTCTGGAGGGGAGCCCGGCACGGCCTCTGCCCGAGGCTGGATTGGTTCAGAGTGATGAATGGTCAGCCTCGAAGCAAACAAGGATACAGAGTGGAGTAGACAGGGAAGTGTGGGGCACTGGCCTGCCTCAGGCCCAGAGACAGATCACAGGCAAGTGGCTTTACCTCAGCTTACCCATAGAGTCAGAGACCCTGAGGTCATGGGATCCCTAGAGACAAGGACTACTGAGAATTCAAAGTTCCTAGTGGCCTTCACAGACAGTTCCTCTTACCTTGTTGAGGATACTCTCTACATCTCTAACTGGGCTCCAGTTCCTTGTCCTGATGGCAACAATACTATAGCCAGGTCAACAAAGCAGGTTTAAATCTCTGGGTTATTCTTCCTCTGAGACTTTCAAAATCCTGCTGAAGTGAGGTCCCTCTTCCAGAAAGCATCCCCAGATGCATTCAGTCCCCTCTGGATCCAAGGTGGCCCCTCTGCCCTCCCCTGACATTTGCATATGGGTCAGCCATCTGTTGTCTGAATTAGAAACTTCTATGTTTCGTGGTCATTGATTGTGGACAGTCATCAGTATTGGTCCTCAGACCTTGAGAGGTGATACAGCTTGGGCCTCTCCACACACAGGGTTCAATCCCCTCCCTTTCCTGACAGCACGGTCTGCTCCCTGCTCAGATAAGACCTTCCCACCTGGAAGCCGGGGATGCTCTGAGGCCACATCTTCCCGCTTCCTCCCACCTGCTCCAGGATGTTGGCTTCAGGTTCTATAATGAAAGCAGGTCATTACCAACTTGCTATACTTAAGCTATGTAAATGTGCTATTACTCCAACTACCTTTTGAGGAACAAAGCCTTCTCCTATTTCTGATGCCAAATGGCTATTCATAATCAAGCCTATTTAATCACACTGAACAGGTTTTAAAACATGACACAGTCCCACAAAGGTTCAGCTCTGAGAGGATCTGCAGTGGCAGTCAAGAGGATTCCTGGTAGGCGGCTCGATGCTTGTGTTCCTGAGACCTGGGTGTCCCACCAATACGGATAACAGAGGTGGGGGATGGCAGTTTTCCAAACCATCATGCTATTTCTTGTAGCTTAAAATGAAATTGTTCTTAAAGTGACAGAAATCTAAAGGAATGCAAGAACCTTAGTAAAATAAGGTAATTTGCTTTCTACTCTGCCCTCAAAGATGATTCCAATATAATGACTTTAATCAATGACTTTAATATAATCCTAGCCCTCATTTTAGATAGTACTAAATGGTTCCCATGTAAGCCAGTCTGAGCCTTTTCTGCCTCTTCTTAGGCAATTTTTTTCCTGACCTAGCGGATAAGAAAACAATCAGATCCCAAAATCTTCTCACAAAGGCACATGTTTCAGGCACCTATCACTAAGGTAGCAAAAACATTCACAAGCTGTTGGCTTTAAACCACCACCAATTATTGTAGCTCCCCTGGGCTCTGCTGCTAGTCTGCTGGGCTCACACATATAGCCAGCTGGAGGCCCATCCAGAGATGGATGGTCTTAGATGACACACATCTGGTCTGCAGGCGGAGGGCCAGGACTGGCTGAGAGCCGGTTGGGAAACACCGACTTCTCTGTGGGGTTGCTCATCCTCCAGCCAGCTAGGCTGAGCTGTTCATGAGGTAAACTTGAAAGTAGCCTCCAATGTCAAGTACCTTCAAATCTCTGCTGGAATCAAATTTATTATCATCCCATGGACCAAACCAAGTCAGTGGCAGCCAGACTAAATCTGCAGGGCTCCTTCTGGAGAGGAGCTGCCATGTCATGAAATCAGGGTATGGGTGCCAATGGGGGTGGAATCTATGGGCCTTTTACAATCCTCCGCAGCCTATACACAGGGGTAGAGAAAATGTGGCAGGCCATAGTGGCAGCTTACAACCATCTACAACTCCAGTTCCTGAGGATGCGACGCCCTCTTCTGACCTCCATGGGCACTGCACTATCTACTATATGTAGATAAAATAGTCATACACACAAGATAGATAAGAGACAGATAGACAGGTAGATAGATGGATATTTAGAGAGACAGAAGCTGCCCATGAGCACAGACTGTATAAATAACTGCTGCAACTTAAACCACACACACAACCTTTCACCAGGAGCAGGACTTCTTCAGTGAGGGCCCAAGGACACATACTCAGAGATCTGAACGTTTTGGTGTGCTTTTTTTCCATTTTATATTTCCATCTAAATGACAGTCAAAAGAAAAAAATGAGACTCAGTCATCCAAAAGCTGGATTTCAGTATCTTCATTTGCATGTGTGTATCTGGCTACGTGGGCACCATACCACACTGTCTATGGAGGCGAATGGGACAAGTACAGAGGTGGGTCCCACAGACAGATCCTCTCTGAGTCTAGAGCAGCCCATTTAATTCACCAAGCCCTGGAGAGATGTCAGGAGTCTCCAGAAGGTTCTAGAACTTCCCTGGGAGAGCTGACTCCACCCAGCCCCTTTCATGGAATAGAGCTGTTAGGGTCCAAGGGAGAGATGATCGTGGCACCTTGCAGACAGTGGTTAATATTTGTACAACAACCAACCCCTGCCACATTATGAAAATCTTGTTGATTGTAATTGATTTGATGCTTGATTTGTACTGACACATTTTTGGTTTTATGACAGCTGAAGCCACAAAGCATGGGGCCCACCTTATACCTAGTTTTGAACTTGTGCATTTGCATGCTTATATACCAGTATATTGTATACTATACACCAGCACCCAACAGGCAGCTTGACTGACCCTGGGATGCATGAGGTTTTGTTCTCTTCAAAATGAATGTATATATTAGTCAAACAGGAAAAATGCTGTCCTACAACTTAGAACAATGGAACTTTCTTCCTCCCTATACCATCCAACAAAATACAGAAATTCCCGCCTTTGAAATGCGTGCTAATTGAGAGGATGTTAACACTCTGTAGAGGTCCAGTAATTGTTTCTCTATTCTCTAAAACAACTACCTGCTTCAGTTATCACTCTCTGAGTCTCCTAGACTCAACATGCTCACCAAGACACCATGCATGCCTTGGGTGAGGGCAAAATTCTCTACTGGAACACTCATCCTAAAGCATAGGTTCCCAAGTTCCCTGTTTCATAGGATGCTCTAAGAGAAAGGATTCTATGAAAAAAATACATTTAGGAAAGTCTATGTATCAGTGCACAATGACTCTAAAAAATTCCTGGAGCAAAGAACAAGGGCTCTGCTTAACCCTGCATAGTTTAGACATATATAAAAGCCATTCGTATTCACGTGAAGTACGTGTTCAGAGCAATTCCACTCTGTATTTAGTGCTCATGATATTCAGCAAGATTGTTCTCCTTACACCTCCTATTTTATTCAGGAGCAAAAGAAAAAGTGGCTGGAGCCCCTGGTGTCAGACACCTCATCACATCATCACAGTCATAAGAGAAGGTCTGGGCTTATTGTGCTTAAAGGGCAATTCAGTAGAGTTTGTCAAACACACATGCACCTGCCCCTTGTGGTCCAAACAGGTGAAAATGATTATGAAAGCCAAGAAGGTAGTGATTCTATAAGACCCAGCCTTCCACTTTCGTTTATACCAACTTAAGGAGATAACGATAAAAAGGGACAAACTAGGCCTTCTATTGCCAACACTGGCCAAGAGATCTTTATCATAGCATGGCAAAGAGGCAAGACTCTGGCTTACCACTGATCTCTATGGCTTCAACAACCACAAGAGATTTTGCTTGATTCCGAAGGGAAAGAAAGGAGACTGAGCCTGCATGCCAAAAAGCCAGCCCCAAGTCACAGGACAACTGCTCAGATCAGTAACCCCATCTCATCCAGGGGTGCTGAAGCAGGGACAATGGATAGGACTAGAAAGAAACTGGCTTGAAATGGACCCAGAATGACAGGAGCGGTGCTACCTGGCCAGACTCTCCGCCTCTGATATGCTTTTTCTCACTGTGTCTGATTCTTGGCATTGTCTAGTGATGTAACCAAACAGGCGGCATCATGACCCTGCATCCTTTCCTTCTCCTCCCTGGGGTCAAAATTTACATATCAATGCCCTAGGCCTTCAGCAGCTGCATTTGGAGATAGGGTACTTAAAGACATACTTCAATTAAAATTAGGTTAGAGGTTAGGTGAGACAGCTCAGTGGTAAAGGCACTTGCCCCCCAGTCACCCAACTCCAAATGGTGAAAGGAGAGACCCAACCCCCATAAGTAGTCCTCTGACCTCCAACATGCAGTGTGGCATGCACATGCCTACAGACATACCTACAAACATATATACATATACACAATAAATTTTTAAAATATAATAAAAATTAACCTGAAGTTAGTAGGAGACTCTAATCCAATGACTAAAGTCCTCATAAGAGGAGATCAGGGCAGAGAGTACAGGACACAGTGTGAAGGCACGAGAAGAAGATGGTCCTCCACAGACAGGGAGGGGCCTAGGCAGAGCCTTCCCACTAGCTCCTCAGAAATTCACCCTGTCAGAACCTTCACATCTGAATTCCGGCCTCCACAACTGTGAGAGAATGACGCTAGTGTTTAAGCCATCTAGTCTGGGGACTTTGTCGTGACAGCACTACGAATCATTTCTTCATTTATGAAAACAGTGTTTACAGAAGCTAATGACTTACTTCACATCACACTATTAATCAGAGGAACAAGCAGGATTTTTAAAAAAATTTTTATTAGCATATATTAATTATACATAATGATGGGTTTAATCTTAATCTTGACATTTTCATACATGTATATAATGTATTTTGATCATATTCATCTCCCACGGTCTTCTTTTTGTCCCCTTCCACTCCCATGGCCTCTTCCTCCAATAATTTATTTATGTTTTACGTGCATGTGTGTTTTGCCTGCATGTATGTAAGTGCACCATGTGCATGCAAAGCCCACAGAGGTCAGAAGAGGATGTCAGATCCCCTGGAACTGGAGTTATGTTGAGTTGTTAGCCATCATTTAGGTGCTGGGAACTGAACCCAGGTCCTCTGTAAGAGCAGCCAGTGCTCTTACCTGTTGAGCCATTCCTCAAGGCCAAGTATTTTTTTTTTTTTTTTCAAACACAGGTCTTGACCTAACTATGAAGCCAAAACTGGCCTCAAACTTACATGCACGATTTTAACCCTGATCATCTATTTCTCCAAACCACCATTTGTCCAGTACCATGATATATCCAACGGGCAACTAGCAATGCACAGAGACAAATGAGGCTCCCTTAGAAGTAAACATGAAGCTGGGGATGGTTCCACACCAGAAGGCCGAGGCAAGAAGACGGTGAATTCTAGGCCAGCCTAGGGGAGACCCTATTAAAGAAGAAGAGGAAGAAAGAAGGGGAGGAGGAGGACAAGGAAGAGAAAGAGAAAGAGAAGGAGGAGGAGGAGAAGGAGGAGGAGGAGGAGGAGGAGGAGGAGGAGGAGGAGGAAGACACCACTAAGACATGGGCCCACAAGGAGGCAGAATTCCTGCGCATACACCAGGCACTCATTTGTAAGATACTGTATTCAGCAGTGTGTCTCCATTGCAGAGCAATAAGTGCTCCTTTTGAGGTGGTTTACGTCTCTGGTCATGGCAAACTTGAAAAGAACAGAGCCCTGAACCTCAGCCTCCTCTCAGCCATATATATAACATCCTGCAAAGAACTTACCTCCCTACTACAGAGAGGTGGACCTAAGAAAGATTCAGTGGAGTAAACCTGTGATCATTCATCACATCATCAGCTTGCCTAGATTTGGAATCACCTAGGAGACACACTTCTAGGGTACCTGTGAAGACACTTCCAGAAACGTTTAACTGAGGAGGGATGAGCCGCCCTGAATGTGGGGAGCCCCATCCCAGGGACTGGTGACCTAGACTGAGTAAAAATGGAAAGAGGAGAAACAAGCTGAACATTTGCATTCAAGTCTCTGCTCCTTGACTTCACAGGCAATGTGACCACTTGCTTCCAGCTTGTGCTGAACTGCCTCCCCAGTTCATCCTCCAAGAAAAATGAACTGACACTCAAACCATGAGCCAAAACGAACCTTTCCTTCCTTAAGTTGCCTTTGCCACAGCAAAAGGAAAAGTCACTAATTTAGGACCCAAACTGCAGGCCAGACCTTCAGGCTACTGAGAAAAGTTGGCAAATGTTCCTGCTATTGTTAAAGATGGCCTGAAATGGAAAACAGGACGAAGAGTGTTTGATCCTTGGCAGGGATGGAGATGCCCTTGTGCCAATGCCGGGACCAACATCAGAGGGCTTAAAGACAAACACTAAGAGGCCAAGAGACAAAAGCCAATATCCCTAAACAGGCCAAGAGGGCTCCAGAGCTGGTCTCCTGAAGCATTTCAGGTTTAGCATAATGTCTTCCAAAAATCCACTGGGCATAGACCCAAAGATAGGCTTCCTAAAGTTGGATGTGGTCTGGCACTTGGATGTGCAGAGGCATACACATTACAGACATTTCCTCTTGTCTTCATAGTCAAAGTCTCCCTCCATCTTTGCACTCTGCCCACCCTCCCAGCCAGTGTCCTTCCCAAAAACATCACATCATAGGACCTTGACTACTAGGAGCCTGAAACCTCTAGCTGTTTTGGAGAATAACTTTTCTGCCTCCTAATAATTGCTACCTCCAAGGCAGAGACAGACAGCTTCAGAGAAGGAACTGTCTACCAGGGTCGTCAGCCCAAACCAAGCATTCTCGAAAAGATAGAAGTTGGTAGACCATTCAGTGATCAGACAGTGGAGAGAAAGGAACGGGCTATAGATGGGGATGGAAACCTCCGGATTGCCACTAAGGTAATTATGTGAATGGCATGTCGACCGCTTCAAAGGAAAGCTGGGGCTTTGAAGAACATATCTGATTCTTTTTAACAGGCTTTATCTGTGGCATCTCTCTGCTTAGAGCAGAATTAATTATTCAGCTTATCTGGGCTTGATGAGGACTTGGCAGCCGAGTCGGTACTGAAGCAGTTTGCTTCTAAGGGAATGTTTTTCTGCTTCCTGCCATGGGTATGTGGCGACCTGTCATCTTCCCCCTCTTCTCTTTTCCATGTCTAAATTCCAAATCACAGCACTGGGTCGAGAGAGACATGGTGCCTGTGAGGTTCCTAATGCTGGGTAACAAGCTGCCAGCAAAGCAGCTATTTAAAACAGCCCCCTTTCTCATCTCTATGGGACAGGAGTCCAGGGATGGGCAGGACTAGACCCCTGATCAGAGCCTGCTAAGTTGAAATCAATCCTGGGGTGGAGGCTGGGGCCCCATCAGAGGTTCAGAGCCTTCTTCCAATACAGTGACTGTTGGAAGGATTAAGAGCCTGGCAGATAGAGGACTGAAGTCACCATTTCTTGCTGGCTGCCCGCCACCACTCTGAGTCCCTGCAGGCCACCCTCAGCTCCTGGCCACATTGCCTCCTCTCTGGCAACTCAGCATGGCTGTCTGTTCCTTCAAGGCCAGCAGAGACTACTGTTTCTCTTTAAATTTCTCAGCCCTCAAGGAGAGGACCCAGTCCCTGTCTAAGGGCTTATCTATCAGGTCATGTCAACCAGGATCATCTTCCCTTCAGTAGACTCAGGCAACTCGGGGCCAAGTCAAAACTCCATCCACCAAGATGCCTGTCATACCCATCTCCCATGATGTCTCAACCCCCTGAGAGTTCTAGAATCACTGTGTTCTACTAAAGCCTCAATCTGGAGCAACATTACAGGTTAAAGCTGAATGTCATACCAAGTCACTGTGGTGCACTTCAAAAGCACAGTATGACCTTTCAGCTCGAGTACCATGTCTCCAGACTCATGAGTAAATGCCTGCAAAATGGAATATTCTAGAAGCTCTTCCAGGCATAGGCATCAGCTCAGCTGTCCTAAGGATGAAATCCTCAGGGCCAAGTGGTCCCCTGGACACAAGAGCACAGCAGTCCATTGTAGGGACGTACAAAATGTTTAGTTTCTTTTCATATCAGGAGAGAAATGGATAATAATGAACACACAATAATAAATCTAGCCATGGTCATGTTTATCTTTATACCCACTAAGCTCTAAGGAGTTTTTTCACAGAGAAAGGAGCCCAGAAAACAGGAGCACCCAGAGTCCTTGGAAATTCAAAGGCCATCCAAAGGTATGACACCCCTTGGGGTACACACATGCTTTCTCCACATGATGAAAGTGATTCCACAGAGCATCCAAACCAGTCTCAGGATAAGACAGCCAAGACTTTGGTCCTGCTACAAGGCCCAACTTTGGACTTAGCAAGGATGCCAAGTGACGAATCAGGGTAGCTCCCAGGCCACTACAGAGTGGTACAAACTTGATAATTAGCTCGATCAGAACAAATTAGCGTGAAGTCATAAACACAGGATTGACAGGGCCATCTCTGGTCCCGGGCTGAGCCATTTCGTGTTGAGATTCAGGGTTCCACTGGGCCTCTAATCCCATTAGCCAGCTCACAGCTGAGAGCTGATGACCTCCAGGGGGTAGAGGACTTAAATGAGGCAATAAAATCCTTCTCTAATGCCAAAAACCAGACAGAACTATTTGCTGTTGACAATACCAATTAGCTAGTCAACCTGTGTTTTAAAGAGGAAACTAAAGTCAAAGGACTATGAGCTGACATGAGTGTGTTCAGAGGGGTTAGCATAATAACATGCTTGAACATCTGTAGGCAAGAGGAAGAGAAATATCAACGAGAGTTGGGGGACAGGAAAGATGGGATGATGCCCAGGTGGATGGACTGAGAAAGAAGCGGAGTTTATCAGGTGGAAAGAGTGGCAGGCTGGAGGGCCAGAGAAAGATTCGGGTAGACAGAGGTCTTTATGTCGACACTTCAAGAGGCGACACTTTGAACGGAGAGGAAGTTCAATGAGAAATGTCCCTGACCTTGCCACTTCAACGTGTGCTCACAAAACTGGGGGATTCCCACTGGGAGACTCAGCTGGTCTAGATCCAACTGTCCACCAGTCTCTAGCGTTCTAGTTCCAGAAAGATACCAACTCCCACTCCATGGAAGGGTGAATCCTTCCAACTCACCTCCATCACTTTTCAGGTTGCTTACAAATACATAATTCTTGAGGAAAAGAGCCATAGGCTGCAAAGTGTGTGTGGGATCAAGGAGCGAGGTCAGTGAGTATCAGCCCACCTCCCTCTCAGTCATTCAGATCTGTTCCAGCCAAGCTTATTGCTGCAGCCTCAACGTGAGTCATGAATAACCTTGGCCATCCCTCCCCATCTCTGCCCACTCCCTCCCTCTCCCAACAGCAGCACCTCTGATCTAACTCAAAACCTACTACCCAGCATCCCATCCCAAAAGTAACAAGAGAAAAGGTGAATGAGTTCCCTCAGTGGAAGGTAATGATCTGCCTCCATGCTCAGGAAATCTGCTGTTGTCCAAGAAAGGCCAGAGCTGAGGGCACCATCTTGGAGGGCACACTCCTCCAGACCTAGGCGCCTCAGCCCCTTGCATCAGTTTACCCAGATTCTACCAGGACCAACTCATGAAGGTTCCTTCCCTCAACCCACAACCCCATTTCTAATTGTGTGGAAGAAACCAGGTAAAAGTCTGAGGGGCTATAGCTCGTGCATAAGGTCACACGGAAGAAGGTGTTTTAACAGCCTGTCATTTCCCTTAATGCAGCCTGACTGCCATCCATTGGCACTGGCCATGGCCTGTTGTGCAGATGGTGAACTGAGCAAGGAACCGTGTGGGTGTTTACAGAGGCCTCGCCTTCCATATAGACCTATGTATTTGCACACCCCCGGGCTAAATAACCCTTCAGGACAAATGAAGAAAGTCTGGTGTTTATGCCTACACGCAACAGAGATACTCCTAGACAAGACATGATCAGTCTCAGCCACAAATATTTTACATAGACTGAGAACATTACCCTCACCCCACCCCCACCGCCACATACACACACACACACACACACACACACACACACACACGCTAAGGAGCTCATTAAAAGGAAATAATACTTTTTAATCCCTCCCTCCTCTTTCCCCCTCCTCCCCCTCTTGTCCTTCTGACTTCCCATGGTAGCAAAGTTCTGTCCTCTCATCATTCCCCACTGGAGTGGGAGCTCAGAGTTCAGAGGCCTGTGCTCATCTATCCGAAACCCACAGAAATGAGTGTCACAGAGAAGCCAGTGCCATCAAAGGACAGACCACAGTGTCCTGTCTTTTGAGAGCACGGGGTCCCTGGGGGCTTTTCCCATCTCAATTCTCAGGGAACAAGGCCACACAAGAGTTACAGGATCAGCATTTTAAGTGGCGTCACAGTGTGATGGCCCAAGGGACAAGGATGGAGAAGTAGCCAGGTCCAGGGTACAGGACCGATGGCAGTCAGGAGCTGAGCCTCCAGGAGGACTTATCAGGGAGGGAGTAAGATGGCTAAAGTCAGGAGAGATGCTGAGGGTGGGCGACATAGACGACAAGACAAATTTCAATAACCACTGACAGAAGTCTGGGCCTGTGGGAAAAGAAGGAAGCAGTGGGAAGGCAGAGGGGTCATATTAGACCATGACCAAAATACAGGATATGCCTGCACGAGAAAGTCATAACAGGAGCCAGTAGCTCATACAATTAATACATATTAATAAAAATGCCCTTAAAGGGTGAGGATGATCCTGGGACTAAAACAAGACACCTCCAGGGAACCTCCAAGTGGACCCCAGGAACCTGAGGCAGCAACAATGTATCATCATCATGCCCCCCTTGTCCTGGTTTGTTCTCTCTCTCTCTCTCTCTCTCTCTCTCTCTCTCTCTCTCTCTCTCTCTCTCTCCCCCTGCCCCCATGTGTGTATATGTTTTTTTTCCATTCATCCATATAAATCTTGAAGGCATATGCATATTAGTACACAGAAGGCAATTCAGAAGACACCATATTCATCTCCCCAGTTCCCTGGTTACTGGGAGACAGACTGAATGCTGAGAACAATTAGTCATCAAAGAGAATGCTAATCTTATCGTTAACATTTAAGGGCCTGGGTGTCACAGGGCTATACTGAGGGGGTGCACCAAGCCCCCTAAAACAATGTCCTCAAGGCTCAGAGACCAGCCCAGGGGGACATGGATTCCTCCTCCTAAATGGAACCCACTGGGACCATGAGCCTAAGGGTTGGTACTCAGAGGAAAGGCCAGCATAGTCCCCACACTGTGCACTTGAACCAGAGGCTGCCCACAAGCGTGAGAACACTTATCTTTCATTTGAATGGGCTTTATAAATCTCCAAGCCATTTAGCTTTTAATCTTCCGGTAGATAAAAGGCCAGCTTTCACAAACTAAGCAAGGACAAATAATAAATAAGTTAGCCAGGGTCACCAGCGAGGTTCACAGCACCCACAAAGGAACTGAGTTTTCACTCTGGCCAGGAGTCAAGATTCATCCCTTGCAGCTTCCGCTTCCCTTGTTTGCGTTTGCAATGCTGTATATTTGGACGTGGGAACAGGGACAGGAGCAGCCTGCAAGGCAACAGCATTCAGAAGCCAGCTGCAGTGTGGCAGGAGAGCAGAGCGGACAGGCGTTTCAGTATCAGCATTGTTTCCTGTCACTGTGAGGAAACACTCTGGCAAAAGTAACTTAAGGGAGAAAGGGTTTATTCTGGCTCACAGTCAAAGAGTATGTCCGATTGTGACAGGTAAGTCAAGGCAGCAAGAGCCTGAAGCAGCTAGTCCAAGACGTCCCTAATCAGGAGCTGAGAGCAATGGATGCATGCATGTAGGGCTCAGCAACCTTTCTCCACTTTAGACAGTCCAGGACCCCTGCCCAGGGATGGTCCCGCCCACAATCCATGAACTCAATCAAGATGATCCTCCAGGAGCATGCCAAGAGGCCTATCTCTAACACTAACACTCACCACGTGAAAGAAGCCACAGGCAGCTAGACTGGAAGACCCTCACCATGAGGGCTGACACAGAGCATGTGCAGAAACGTGTGCACTGAACCATCTACCTGCACAGGCATGACTGAAACTCTGATCTTGCCCCAGCCCTGCCCCACTTCCTCTCTCTTCCTTATCTCAGTTTCTACCCCTATCCACATATCCTGGTCCAATTGCTTGTTTCGGGACATAAGAACCTGGAAACCCCAACAAGCGCCTCTTTCTGCCTGTCTCACTAACACTGACTCCCCCTTTTCATGTTTGAAACACAGAAATCTGAGCAGATGCATGGCTGAGCGACAGAGAGGTAGGGAAGACGTGCTGCTCTCAGGAGGAAGTCTACAGCAGCCCCATCAGCCTCGGGTCAACATGAATCCAAGCTCAGGCCATCCACAAGCATTTGCCCTGGAAGACTCTCATTGACTGACTATTGAAAAGGTGACAGGATTAGTTCAGAGGACAGCAATCCAGGAGGGTCTGGGTGAGAGGAAGTCTCCTATCAAAGCAAGGCAAAGAAGAGACACTCATCTTCCTTAGGGACCCTGAGTTCTTAGACAGGTGTACTGGGCTCTGCCCTGGCCCCTTCCTCCCCGTCTGTCTGCTGTAGGAATGGGATTCAGAGGATCCCTGACACCACTCCATGCCCATAAAACAGCTGGCTGTTCACAGTGCCTTTCCTGTGTGCTGGATACCGTATCTCAAAGGCCTGCTACCCTGTCTCCAACTTCCCAGGCATCTGGTGTTTCCTGCTTTCTGTGCTGGTCTCCTGTTTCTCTGATCACAGCAGGGAATTATAAGGTTCTGGGTTCGAGAGATGCAGCAGACAAAAAGGGACCAGAGACTCCACTGGGAGCTAACAGGACCCGGTTTTATTAAGAGAAGACCAGCTGGGACTAGCTCTTCGGCACCCACGAGTGGAGAAATGCTAAGAGATGGGGGAGGCTAGCCCTCCTACCCCCATCTTGGGGCTGGGGCTCCTGGGAACCGGGCTGGTGTGCCAGGCTCCAGATCAGGATGTAGGAGCGCCCTCAGGGAGAGTGCGAGAGGCAAACTCCCGGAGAGAGCGAGCTCAGCCCAAAAAGCCCAAGCCCCAGTTCCCGTCCAAGTCTTAGTCCAAGTCCTCCAGCCTCAAAGCCTCAAAGCCTTTAAAAACCCTCAGCCGCCTCCTGGCTTTTAGGGGAGGGGAGTTGGGATTGCCATGACATCTGATTGATGTTTAAGGTAAGCTTCTGGCCAGGAAGTAGTCCTTTTTTACAGCTGTTTGTGAATCCTGGGTTGGGGACCTTATCTATTCAAAAGTCAGTTCTTTTCTCAGATTTCTCAGATCTCAGAGGCCTCAGAGAGTCTGGTTTGGAACTGCTGGGGAAGGGTTTGGAGGGTCCAGTCATACCTAACAGGAATGATCCAGAAAGAAGATAAAGTACAAAGTAAGTGCTGGTTTACAACTCCCAAGTCCAACAACAAATTTGAGAATGGTTGGGAACTGGAGTTGAAAATGAGACTTGGGGGCCTGGAACACTGACTGCTCTTACAGAGGACCCAGCTTCCATTACCAGCACCCACATGGCGGTAACAACCATAACTCCAGCTTGAGGGGATCTAATGCCCTCTTTTGACCTCTGCGGGCACTGAGTGACCTGGGTGTACTTACATACATGCGGGTAATACACTCATACACATAAAAGTAACAGGTATTTTTAAAATGAGAATGGGGGGGGGGGCAACACTACAGAGATGGCTCAGTGGTTAAGAACACTTGTTGCTCTTACAGAGGACTTGAGTTCAGTTCCCAGCCTTCACATCAGGTGGTTCACAACCACCTGTAAGTCCAGCTCCATGGCTTCTGGCCTCTACCAATATGTACACACATGTACATAGGTGCTTTATTTCTCTCTCTGAAAATCAGTTTTCAAGTGGCCCACTGCTCATTCCCCATGGGGAAATGCACAGCACCCCAGCTGTAATGAAAGCCCCACCTCTTTATTTCTAATCCCCTCCAGACAGAGAATACATTCTCTTCTTTCCTATTCAGATGAAGAGCAAACACAGAAACCAGGTAATCAAGATGTTATTGGCCCTTGTGACCGATAGCTTTAAAGACATGCAGGAAGAATGGGGGCAGACGTGTGGGTTGCAGACAAGGGCACTTCCTGGCAGAATGGAGAATGAATATGAAGGAAGTATTCCGAGCTGCTTTGGTCCATTCTGGCTGGCGGAAGAAAGGGACGAAACAGAGACTCATGGCTTTCTCAATACCGGCCCTTCACTACAGTTCACCCACCTAACTGGGTACACAGCATCTAAATTGGTTTGCAATTGGTTTGACTAAAGAAGAGAAAGCCTGGAGGCTGCAGGTTAAGACTGTAGACCTCAATTTAGACATGCAGGGAGCAAGATGGTATCTATAAAGTATTTATGGTTTACAAAACAAACTGCAGATTCTTGCCTAAAAAAAAAAAGACGCTGGCCACGGGTCCAAATTCTCCTTCCAACCTGCTGGGACCTGAGCTTGTCTCCACAGTGAGAATAAAGACAGTGTGTGTCAACAGCCAGGCAGGATGCCTGCAAGGTAGCAAACCTTCAATTAGTATTAGCTGTCGTCATCATCATCATCATCGTCATCGTCACCACCACCACCACCACTGTTAAAGCAAATGCTATTCCTCAGGCTATCTTGGCAGTGGAAGGAGCAAGGGAATAAACAGGCTCAGGGTGGCTATAATGAAGCCAGTGGCTTGAATCTAAGTGGCACATACGAGCCTCCTCCACAGCACCACTGCTTTCTGTCTTTTCCAGCCACCGTGGCTGTTCCCTTCAGAAGTGAAGCACAGGGATGGGGGAGTGTTCACAGTCCAGTCAGGCCTGGGACCACAGCACAGACTGCTTCCCAACCCTTCCACCTGACAGATCTGCTCCACAGACTCCCATCCAATCATCAGCCAATGTTTACCCAACGGAAGCAGTATGTGTGTGCCTTGCTATCTGAAATCCAATAAGCATGGAGACAGAAGAGAGCTGCCTGCTTGTAAGGCATGAGGGCAAACACAGCCGGCTCTTTAAAGGGCCATTCAGCTGATCAATACCCTCTTCTGCTCCCATTCAGGGGCCCTGGGCCAACAACAGAGACTTAATACTTTTTTTTTCCATTGTTACAATCCTCTGAGAAGCTTAAAAAGTAAAGGTTGCAGCTTCTAATTTTGTCCTCCTTGATTTGCCATATTTTATTTCCTGGGGTCCATGAGGCTTTCTTCCCAAACTGGAGCAACAGGGACCCACTGCAGCCTTGGAAGTAGGAACCGGTTCTGGCCTGGAAGGAACTGTGATCATCCATCATATGTCCTTACGGGCCTGACCCCCCACCTTGTTGGTCAAGCTCAAGTTGTGGCCAGACCTCCTGCTGAACTGTCTGATTTTTTTCATTGTCCAGAAGTCAAAAATAAATACCAAGCCCTGTGGGAGGTCGGGCAGGAAAGAGCTGTGGGTTGCTTGGTACTCTGACCAACTTCCTTAACCTAAGTCATCTATGACCTCTGACCAAGTTCCATAACCTAAGTCATCTATGACCTCTGACCAACTTCCATAACCTAAGTCATCTATGACCCCACACAGGCTCCAAGCTGAGCACCCATAGAAACTGTGATGTCCACCATGGCTTCTCCCAACACCTTCCTTTCTGTTCCTTCTTGGGGGGTGAGGGGAACTTGAACAGTAAGAGGAAAATTATGGAAGTCTCTTGTGTTGCTTAGTTTTAGCTGTCAACATGACACAAGACAGAATCACCAGGAAAGAGTCTTCTCAAAGGCTTATCAGGTTGCCCTATGGACATGTCTGTGGGGGATTATCTTGATTGTTCATTGATGTAGGAGGGGTCCAGACACTGTGGGTGAGAGCATGTCCTAGGCAGAGGGTCCTGAACTGTGTAAGACAGGACAAAGCTGAGGAAGGAAGCAAGGATCCCCACACTTGTTCTCTCTCAGCTCTTGTCTGTGGAGGTGATTCTTGAAGCTCCTGCATTGACCTCCCTGTAGTGATGAACTGTGACCTGAAATTGCCACCAAATAAACTTTTTTTCTAAGTTGTTTTTTTATCAGAATATTTTTATCACAGCAACAGAAATGAAACTAAGACACTTCTTGTTGCACAAGAGTCAGTGCAAATAACTGATTAAGACTAACTAGGCTGATGATGGTTCCTAATTGATGCAAGGAAACAGAAAGCCTGATTACAGGGCCCCACTCACATGAAGGGTTTGTCTCTCTGACTTGGCAAGGAGGCCAGCCTTTAAACTGGTGAACAACAAATTTCTGTTGTTTTTAAGTCGCTTGGTCAATGGTATTTTGTCATGAGCTCAAATGAACTATAACAGTAGGTATCTGTGATGCTGCTTTGACAAAAACTGACATCCAACAATGACTACAGTATGATGCACAGTTGCTAGGTCAAAGTCCCAGCAGATGGTCTGTGATGGGTCTGGTGAAAAGGCACAAGGCCTGAAGAAGCATTGGGAGAAAATGTGTGAACACGGTAGATAGTATCGCAGTATTCATATGAAAATGAAGTTCTATTTCAATCATTAAATAGGCTGTTATTAGGCAGCCAAGATGGCTCAGAAGGTGAAGGTGCTTACCATGAAGTCTGATAACTGGAGTTGGCTCCTCAGGACCCACTGAAGGGAGAAGGAGAGAACCACCTCCACAGAGTTGTCCTCTGACCTCCACATGTGCCACGGCATGTGTGTGCTTACACATACCATACATATACACAATAATAAGCGAATACCTCTTAAGTTGGTTATTATTTTAACCTCTTAGCTCCCCTGAAAGGATTTTAGGGCCCTCTAGGGCCTTCCTTCCCTACACTTTGAGTCACACTAGAAGATCATACTTCCTTGATAAATGAAGAGAAGGTCCTGATATCACAAGTAACAACTTGCTCTCTAAGTCTAGCACTCACATTCCATCTGAATTTTCTACTTTAAAAGGGAAGAACGCTAAGTAGCAGCTGAAGCATTCGAAGGGAAATATGACGGTGGAAGGCACGGTGGGGTTACGGAGCACATTTTCCCATCCATTCCTCTTGGCACCTAGGTTGGGTCCACGACTCAGCTGTTGTGAACAGAGCTGCAATAAACGGGGACGTGCAGTATCTTGTGATGAGATGACCTGGAGTTCTGCAGGTAAACTGCAGTATCTGGTGATGAGATGACCTGGAGTTCTGCAGCTAAACACTCAGGAGAGGTACAGCTGGGTCAAATGGCAGATCTATTTGGATTCTCATTCCATAGTGGCTAGACTAGCTTACATCCCACCAGGAATGTCTACAGGTCCCTTCTGTCCACATCCTCACCAGAATGTGTGATCTGTTTTCCTGACGATGCCATTCTGACTGGCATCATCTGCACACAGCGGCTGCACCTACCTTGCTTGTACACACTACGTGTACACACCATTGGTGAACAAGGGCCTAAACAGAAAAGAACAGCTTTCTCCTTCAGCACTGTTTTCTTCTTTGAGTACTTTGTACATATTTCTCCAGGGGAAAAAAAACCTGATTTCATTTTTAAATGGCCTTTATCTGCTTCTCCATACATACATCTGAAAATACATAAAGTACATCTATATATGAACATAAAAGTAAAATGAAATTATTAAGAAAAAACACTCACAAAAGAGTCTCAGTTTTCAGAAAGACAAATCTTCCTCTTGGGTTTTAGTATTATGACTTCAACTCCTAGGCCAGATGAGGCAGGCAGAACTTCTAAAATGGCATCCCAGAGGCATCCTTCCCAACACTTGACTGGGCCTGAGCTTTCTCTAGTGATGGTGGAAAGAGAAGTCAGAGACGTGGGAAAGAAATAACATGCATGCCCCAGCTGGCCGCAGACAGCTGTGGAAGAAGGAATATGGACAGATGGGGTGCGGGGAGCTCCAGCTAACAGCCAGCCAAGAGATGGGGCTCCAGCCCCACAGTCCCACTGAAATCTGTTCACAGGAACATGTCCACTTGACAACTCTGTCAGCAGACATCCTGACATCAGTACTCATGGAGAATCTGACAGACAGCCCAGTCACAGATTTCTGACCAGAACTTCAAGCTCACGTATGGGTGCTATTTAAAGCCACACATCTGATAGTCATCTGCACACAACAAGAACAAATGAAGACACCAGGCCAGGAAAGACAGTGAGTTCCAGGCTGAGTGCATATAGAGAAAGCCGTCTCGGACCACTGAGGCAGTGGGAACGCAGACTCCTGCCCAGGTGAGATAAACTGGGGACAAGAAGCAGCCCCTTCAAAGGCCACAGAGAAAGTGAAGAAGCAAAGAACAGCCAGAGGAACTCGGGAGATCCACTAGGTACTAGTACCTTCTATGATCCACACAAAATAAGCCACCAAAATACATGTATGTCCTCCCCCCGCATCATCCCTGGGAGGGGAGGGTGGCACTGGGGAAGGATCCAAAAGGTACTCTGCAGGTGGAGGAAAGCTCCATTCAATAAAGCAATAAAGTGACAGCCTGCACAACACTGTGGCCAGCTGCCAGGGAGAGCCTTGAGACGCTGGGAAACGACCCACCATGTGAGCCTGTGTTCCTAGGTGCCTGTCCCTCCCCTGAGGCTCCGGGAATGGAAGCGGTGCAGAGTCACCAGGTCACCAAGGAAAAACTAACAAAATGTCAGTTCCCAAGCCTCTCTTTTGTCACTGGCTTCCTAATCAAAAGGCTGTTGGGAGATATCTGGGCCAATCTCCAGCCTGCTCGGCAAATCAAGGAGCATCTGGACTGCCCCTGACGTCCCAGGGTGCAGGTCCCATCAAAAAACCTGCTAACAGCTGCCCTCATCCTCCCTGCGCCCCCCGATTTACTTCCTCCCTCCTTTTCTTCCTTTATCTCTTCATCAGATATTTCCTGAACAAATACATAAGTCTGTGTATTAGTGCTAACAACACATACACACTCCCTGTCCTCAGGGAGCCTCCACTCCAAGGGTGAAGACAGATGCGTGTTCTAACTTCTCTGCTGCTGTGATAAAACCCTAACCAAAAGCAAGTGGAGCCAGATAGGGTTAATTTGGCTAACAGGTGATCATCCACTTTCAAGAGAAGCTAAGGCAGGAACTTGGAGCAGAAACTGAAGCGGGAGAGCGTGGAGGAGTTCTGCTTACTGGCTTTCTTCCCAGGCTCACTTTCAACTTCCTTTCTTTTACAGCCCAGGCTCACATGCCCAGGACGGCACAGCCCACAGTGGGCTGGGCCCTTCTATATCATAAAGAAATCAAGAAAATTCCCCTATAGGCATGCACGCAAGTCAATCTGAGGGTTGACATTCTTCAATTGAGGTTCCCTCTTACCAAGCATGTCAAATTGACACGATTAGTCATCACAGTGAAAAAGGCATATAATAACAGAGCTGCCAAGATGGCTCAGTAGGTAAAGGTACTTGCTGCCAAGCCTGATGACCTGAGTTTGATTACCAGGCCTACACAGTGGAAAGGAGAGAAATGATTCCCTCAGGCTGTCCGCTGACCTCCACGAGCATGCCATGGCAAACACACACACACACACACACACACACACACACACACACACACGTGCATTCACACACACAAACACATAAAATAAATAAAGATGGAATTTAAGAACAAGCATGCTAATAGACCAACTGGTTAATATAGATGATGGCACATTCTAGACAAGAAACATTGAGGAGCAAGTGGGGGTCTGGTATGGGGTATCTCAGGGAGTATGTGCTACTAGTACTGAGCCAGTCCCAAGTCCAACTCCCCCCTGATTCAGAGCTCTTTCTGTGGGCAATGCCAAACACATACCCACCCTACCCACATGTCCTAGGATCTCAGGCTTCCCAACAGAGCCACCAGTTCATGCCTCTGTAGTTTGAGAATATGTACTGCTCACCCAAAATACGCAATGCTCTTGGAACCAGGAGCCTTAATCTTTACTGTGCATCAAACTACCCGAAGTGTTGGTGTGATCTGGTGGCTCTGCTCAGAGCCAGAGATTCAAATGCATTTCAAGCGCCCATGTGACACTGCCAAGCAGGTCATGGATCATTCCTTGGAAGGAGAGTCTTTGCCTAGAGGGCAGCATTCAAGACAGAGACCTTCTGTCCTCACCCACCTGGTTTCAGAGCTTCCTGGCCTACTTTCTATCAATAACATAGGATGGAGTGAGCACTTCCTGGCAAGGACTTGGTAGGGTTAGTGATGACCACGTCTGGACTGTTCATAACTGCAAAACGACTATAGGAAATGGATGTTGCTGCCTCATAACAGGACTATGAGCCACCGGTCTCCTGGGACTATTCAAGCGTACTTTCTGTCATCAGTTTAGTGGGGCTCATCGGAGGTGGCACGCACTTCGCTTCTTATGTGAATCCAGACACTGCATACAAAGGCAATGCTTAAGTCCCTGGAGCCCACACTAAGAACAGAGGAGAAGGGCCCACCAAGGAAGTACAACTAAATAAACTGCAAAACAGAACCATGGGCAAGCTGGGAGGGTCCAAGGACCGCTGCCTTTCCAACTGTATGACCTTTCTCACTGATGACAAAAGCAACTTAAGGGAGGCAGGGTTTATTTGGGCTCATGGTTTGAGGGTACAGCCCATCGTGCTGAGGAAGGCAGGAGACAGACACAGCTGGTCACATTGTACCCAGTCAGGAAACAAGGAGAAATGAGTGAGGTTAATCAGCTCACCTTCTCTTCTTTATGCAGCCTGTGGCCCAACCCATCAGTGAGGCCAAGCACAGTTAAGAGGGGTCTGTCCTCCTTCCTCAGGTAAACCTCTCCAGGAACTTCCTCAAAGACACTCCCAGAGTTGTGTTTCCATGGTGACTTGACACCTTCTCAAGGTGACAATCAGTGTTAACCATCAAACCCACAAAGAACAGTTACCCAATTTGACTACCTTCCTACATTTCAAGAGTTGGGCAGGCCACCTGTCAAATCAGTGTACCATTAAGCTGATGCGGGATCAGGGGACACACCAGAACTAAACCAGGTCACTGTCCAGCTTTACCCAATTCCTCTCACTTTGCTCACTCCTGACCACACTGTGGTCACAGGTCTGCACTACAGCAGCCCCCAGCCAGGGGACCTGGAGAAAGCAGCTGCTGTCCCAGAGTAGACAGACATCACGTGCTGCAGAAGTGACCTGGGAGATCTGAAAAAGGCATAATACGTGACAGCATGACCTTGTCGCGGCAGGGTCACAGCACTCCTTGGAGTCAGGGAGGAAGATATAAGCGAGGATGAAACAAAGACAAGATCCTCTGGGGCTTGACAGCTGGAGGAGAATTTGTAGGTAGAGAAAGCATGACAGGAAGTTGGCAAACCCTTGATAGGAAGCCCCCAGCCCTTGATAGGAAGTCCTCAGCCCTTGATAGGAAGTCCACAGGCCTTGACAGGAAGTCCCTAGCACTTGATGGGAAGTCCCTAGCCCTTGATAGGAAGTCCTCAGTCCTTGATAGGAAGTCCTCAGCCCTTGATAGGAAGTTCTCAGCCCTTGACAGGAAGTCCACAGGCCTTGATAGGAAGTCCTCAGTCCTTGATAGAAGTCCCCAGCCCTTCGTAGGAAGTCCCCAGCCGTTGAAGGGAAGTCCACAGATCCTGAGGTTCACTGCCCTGGTTTGCCAATGCTCCACTTCTCCCCAGAGAGAACAATTGGGAGTAGGAAGACTAAAAACAATACCTGGGAAGCAGAGCACTCCCTGTGGGTGGACTGAGATCTCACTTGTTGTGGAGACCCCTTGATCCTGGGAGTGAGCCTGAACTTCCCCATCCACAAGCCTGGTGTTCTAAGGATTTCTGTTTATTTCTTGTAGCTAACCAAGTCTCTAAAACTGTTAATCTAGCTCGCAAAGAACAACCCGGTCATCCAGTTTCATACTTCCGCATTAAAGGAAGAGTGATGTTAGTCACAGGTAAAAACTGAGAAAAAGAGTTAGACTTGATCAGGGCCTACAGTGGAGTCTGTCCAACCTAAGTCCTCTGGGACTGAATCCTATTTCAGTAAGGCAATCCATTTTGCTGACAGAATCTCACTCAAGACAACACTTGAAAATTGTGAGAGTTAATCTTGCCAACTTGATGAGTTTTAGAATTACAATGAAAACAAGCTTCTGGGTATGGATGCAATGGAGTTCTAAGTGGGACTAACTGAGGTGGGAAACCGAACCTAAATGTGGTTGCCACTGGGGTCACAGGCTAAATAAAACGCAGACAGTGAGTAGAGCAGCCACATCCCCCTCTCTCCACTCCCTGACTGTGACCAGCTGCTTCGGCTTCTGGCCTCAGGCCTTACCTGTCCTGATGGACTGTACCCTTGGAGAGCAAAATAAACACATCTCTCCTGGAGCTGTTTATGTTAGTTATTGTGTCACAGAAACACATACAGTGACGTCCCCAGACTCAGGCTTCTGGAATACCACCTCAGTGAGGCCAGAGACCACGCTTCCCAGGGTGGTCAAATGAACCATTTCTATTTCTGCTGAAACAGGACATCTGAGAGTCCCTTTGGGATTTGCTTTCCCAAACTGGTTACAGTGTGTGAGTCTTGACCAACACAGCACAAGAAGGAAATACATGTCAAGCAAGCCTTCCAAGCAGTTGGTGCCCCTTTGATATCCAAGCCCAGAAGTCAAGGAAATGCATGCCAAATGGCTTGGAGCTGTTCGCATCAAACATATTAACTGCAGAGTTGAGGATGTAGCTCAAGGGACAGAGTACTCGTGGAGCACACACATGGCCCTGAGGCCCATCACCAGCACTGCACAAAACAGCAAAAGTAAACATTTACTAAAGCTCAAGGAAGCTTTGTGTGGCTGGCCACTAGGATAGCATTACCCTGTCGGTTTCTCCTCTGTGGACTCTGCTGAGATGACAGTCTCCAGGGAGAGCCTCTTAAATTGCTTCCCAGTTGGTAAAAATGTCTTTTGTCCCTCACAGGACTCAGAAAACACCATAGCAAATAAAGGAAGGTTGTTGCTGAAGTTGGAAAACTTCTGGGGGTGAACACGTCAAAGAGGCAATATCCTTGCAAAGCTCTCCTTCGAAACAGGCATGTGGAATCCCACCTTCAGGCAGCCACAGAGCTCAACTAGCAACAAAGACCGAAACAGGATGGTGGGCAGAATCTCCGGGAGTCTCCTACGGCTGTGCTTCTTTTAAGTAAGATCCCATGTGAATTGAAAAAGAAATCCCTTTTCATTATTTGATAATACCAGCTTTCCTCTGACTTCCGAAGCAGTCATTCACAGAAGCTGGTTGCCACCACAAAGGCTGGGCTGCTCAGCAGAAATGCAGCTGGGGGCATCTCTCCTATCGGGAAGCACAGAGCTGCTGCTTACTTTAAAGATCTGTCTGGCTGTGAGTGTGGAGAAGAGGGAAAGGGGCAGACTCTACAGGTAGCTTGCCTTGGGGGGCGGGGGGAGGGACTTGTCCATCAAGGTCAAAGAGAATTCTAGTATCTCACCTTCTTTTTTCCACTCTTTCATTTAATTTATTTTTCTTTCTTTCTTTTTTTTTTTTTTTGAGACAGGGTTTCATGTAGTCCAGGCTGGCCTCGAATTCCTTATGTAACTGAGGATAACCTTGAACTTGTGATCCTCCTGCCTCTACCTTCTGAGTGCTGGAATTATGGGCAGACACCACCTTGCCTGTTTTTTTACGCAGTGCTGGGGGCTTGAACCCAGGGTTCTATGCATGTTAGGAAAACACTCTACCAACTAAGCTTCGTTCCCAGTCCCTCCTTGGTCTCATTTTACAGAGAAATCAAAACACTGCCTTCCTCTTCAAGCTGTTTAAATCTAGAACACACTGTCCTTTGGAATCCCAAGTTTCCATTCCAGAAAACTGTCCAAGTGGAGGTTGTCAGGTCTATCTCATCTTTAGGTTTCCCCTTGTGGTTTATGTCACCATTGACACCACCTCCCTCCCTCTAAGGATCTTATGAGATGCTTCAAGGGTCCCATCATTGTTATACTAAACTCACAGTCAGCCAAACTTCTGCAGACCTTTCATTATGGAGGTGAACGCCAAACTGGTCCTACTGCTCCAAATAAGAGTGTTAACGTTTTTTTGGCCACACAGTCCTGGGTTCAAGTACCACTATCACCACATTTTAGCCTTTCAACCTGGAGTGCATCATACATGAATTAGTTTGGGTACATTCAGAAATAATTTTACAGAGTATCTGATTTTTTAATCAGGGAGATCAGAGTCTAGATACTAGTCACTCAGAAAGATTACACAGAATTTCCAAAGGCAGGGGACATACAATCAAGTGCTTGGCAGGCTCCAGACGAGAAACCTCAGGGAACATGTGTGAGCTCACAGTCTGAGGGCTGATGAAGGGGGGCAGCAGAGCTGGAGGGGAGCGTAGGTCTCACCTAGAAGGGGCAGCAGCCACTCGGGGCCAGCAGACCATCACCAAGCGGGGACACCAGGTTCTATTTGCCACAATGAGGGATCAGAAGTCTTATTTGGGCTGGATAGATGATTCAGTGGATAAAGTCACAAGTATCAGGATCTAAATCTGGATCCCAAACACCCACTTAAAAAGCTAGGTACATAAGCACCTGTCTACAACCCCAGCACTGGAGAGAGGGGTGGGAGAAACAGATTTCTGGGGCTCGCTGGCTAACCAGTGTAGCTGATTTGGCGAGTTCTTGGTTCAGTGAGAGACTCTGTCTCAAAAAATAGAGAGTGATTGAGAAAGGCACTGGATATTAACCTCTGGCCTCCTCCAGCCCACACATGTACACACACACATTTGTAAACATAACACATGCGCACACACACACACACACACACACACACACACACACAGAGAAATAAATCAGCATTCTTATCTGACATTATTTGATCTTTAAAACTACTGGTTCACAGCTGGGTGTGATGGCACATGCCTTTAAATCCCGGCACTGGGAAGGCAGAAGCAGGCAGAGCTCAGTGAGATCGTGGCCAGCCTGGTCTATACAGCAAGTTCCAGGCCAACTGGGGTTACAGGGAGATCTTCTCTCAACAAGACAAAAAAACATATTGGCTCCCAAGAAGTTCAATTAGACTTAAAAAATAATTTTAGATAATTTTCTAACAGATATTGTTACAGGAAACTAGCCAGGGTAACCTGGCAGGTGAGAGCTCTCCATCAATGCTCAGGCAAAGACTGCATAGCCCCTCTCTGTGAACTGGGACCAGGAACAAAAGACAAGGTGTCCCTACCAGTTCACACAGCTCACACTCTTGTCGAATCCCCCTATTTAACAGCTGACCTTAGCCTCAGCCTCCTGTTTCTTGCCATCCATCACAGACAATACCCTCCTGCCTTTCATACCCAGAGGCCTGTTATGGCATTAGCCTCCATTAGGCTGTTTCTCGGACAGGAATGTTCTTCTCTTCCTTCTCTCCTACACTTATTCAAGGCCCACAGCGTGGAGACGCACACTCCCAGCTCTTTCATGCATAGTGTGTATAATCACTGTCCTTCAGGTTTGGTGGAGGTCACAGAGTGCCCTTCGATCGTGGGATGTCTGGGTTTGCCTCCTCAGAGTCCGCACACTTCAGCAGAGCACAGCTGCATTGTGGACCATGTCACACGATGACGCCTGGCATGGTGCAGAGCACACAGTCACTGCACATCAATCAGGCGCATCAAACCTGAGGCCCACAAGTCACAAGTATCCCAGGAAAGCCAGGAAGGCAGCCCAACAGAAAATCCTAGATGTACTTAAATCATTATGAGACACTCCCCTTTGCCGTTTCTTTGTAACTTAATCCCATGGTTCTGGAGTAGCAACTTTGTCGGTGGCACTGTCTGTTGCAATGTCTGAGGTTGCGCTCGCCTGCTAAGTCCTAAAGGAATCAAGTGATGATGGAAAGTAACCCCACAGAGAAGTAACCCCACAGAGAAAGTAACCCCACGCCTCCGCTTTATGGCAAAACAGCTATCAAACCCCTAGACTGCACATCCCTGAAATGACAGAACGACAGGAGCGTGAATACTCACACAAGAGCCACGAAGAAAGCCAATCTCATTCTTCACGGAACAAGAAAAAAGGAAATGTCTTGTGCTAATGAGACTCCTCACATCGCCCCTCATTTCAGTGTCAAGTATGGCAGGAAAATATTTTTAATTATTGGTTGTATTGTGGTTTTATTCCATAACTTTATTGTACCCATAGGCTCTTTTGCTGCTCCCAGCCAGGCAGCCCTATCGCTCAGATGAATACTTCAGGGAAGGAAAAGAAGAGCCGAGCACTAAAAATAAAATGCAAAGTGTACCATGTGAGAGGGGTTGTGGAGAAAGCAGAAAGTAGCCTGGGAAGCAAGCAATGTATCTGATAAATAAAAGCAAGATTACAGATGCAAGAAGATCAGACCAAGAGAGATGAGTCACAGAATGGGGGAAAGGCAGCATCGTTTATGAAGGTATCTTTGAATATAAACAAATCCCAGAGAAACAGCTAAAGAACCATTGTTAGAAAGGAAAATGCTCTGTTTGAGGGTTCAGCTGGTAAAGTGCGTGCTGTACAAGCATGAGGACCTGAGTTCGCTCCCTGAGATCCCATGTCTGAAAGCCAGGCACGATGGCAAACCTTTAATCCCAACAGTGGGATTATAAAATGGGAGGATTCCTGGGCTTGCTGGTCCAGTGAGCTTGGGGTTCAGTGAGAGTGCTGGAGACAGACTAGGCTTGGCAGTTAAGAGCACTTCCTGCTCTTCTAGAGAGGACTACAGTTCACTTTCCAGCATCTACATGGCCGTTCACAACCATCTGTAACTCTAGTATCAGGGGATGTGACACCCTCTTCTGGCCTCTGAGGGCACAGTATGCATGTAGTACACCTACATACATGCAGATAAAACACTCAGGCCCATAAAATAAAAATAAATAAATCTGGGCCTGGAGAGATGGCTCAGCGACTATTCTTCCAGGTGACCTGGGTTCAATTCCCAGCACCCACATGGCAGCTAACCACCATCCATAACTCCAGTTCCAGGGGATCCATGGCTTCTTCTGACCTCTGTGGGTATTGCACAACACGGGTGCACTTACCTACACGCAAGCAATACTCTCATATACATAAGATAGAAATAAAAATATAAAGAAATAAATGTTCTTTAAAAATTAAAGTGGAGAGCAAACAAGAAAGACATCCCAAGTAGCCTCCAAATACACGCACACACGTACATGCACATGTACAGCATGTACACATGTGCACACAAACGTGCACACACATACAAAAATAAAATAAAAACATTCAGATTGGCAGCTCAGTACAAATTAGTGTGGACACATCACTAGTTTTCCTAGGTCAAAATGACAGCCACATAGACAATACTATCAACAGGAAGATCCATTTGTAATAGTGACCAACGGAAGTGAAAACTCCACGATACAGTCAGTCAGAAAGAGGGAGCCCTCACAAAACTGAAGGCACTGCAGAGCAACATACCTAGTAGCATGAAATGGAGTGCTTTGTTCTTGAAGACTGACATCACTGCTACCTTCTCATGGCTGCCTAAATTAATCTCCAAATCTGAAACAAGGCTTGTGAAAAAGGAAAAATCTAGAAAATACTTAGCGAATAAGAGAGTGGATTCTAAAGTTCACATGGAAATATACACTGAAGGAATCACCGAGGAACTTTGGAGATATGCATATGATGCAGGGGACAGATGATAAAACATAAAGTTCCCATAACTGACATAGCATTGTGCCACAGAAGGCAGCACAGAAAAGGTCAGAGCAGCACAGAACAATTAAAATACAATACAAGCCACAAATAGAATTTTAAATTTTCTAGTAGCAACAATAAACAGAGGAAAATGAGCCAGGCAAAATTAATTTTAATATATTTTATTTTACCCAATATAGCCAAAATATTATCAATCCAATAAATGAACAATGTAAAAATTGCTAATGAGATACTTCATGTGAATGTTAGCATGTCTCTAAAAGGCAGCATGTATTTTACATTTACAATACAGTTTCATGTGGCCCAGCCACAGGTTAAGTACCCAACAGACACATAAGGCTAATGGTTAACACACTATTCACCTTTGAATTCTTTTTAATTCTCCCCCAAAAGTACACAAATAGGGGTCAGAGAGATAGCTCAGCAGTTAAGAGTATGTACTACTCTTCAAGAGCATGAGTTCAGTTCCCAGCACCCACACCAAGCAACTCACAACTGCCTGTAACTCTGGTTCCAGAGGAATCTGAAACCTCTAGCTTCCACAGGCACCTGCACTCACATGCAGACACCCACACATATATACATATAATTAAAAATAAAATTTAAAGTGCATAAATATATCCTTTAACTCCATGAATTATATAGTTGGCATTTCATACCCATGAGAAAGGATGGGTGATTCAGCAACGGTACTGGAACTTCTGGGACAATCTGGAAATGTACACATCTTAAAAAATTAATTTCTTTATTGTTATTTGAGGTGTATCAGTGTTTTGCCTGCATGTAGGTAGGTGCATCTGTGTCATGAAATATCCATAGAAGCAGAAGAAGATGCTGCATCCCCTGGGACTGGAGTTACAGATAGTTGTGAGCTGCCATGTGGATGCTGGGAACCAAACCTAGGTCCTCTTCAAGAACAGTCAGTGCTCTTAACCACTGTGCTATCTCTCCAGCCCCTGGGGTCGCATACATTTTAATCCCCACCTCACTTCTTTTAACAGAATGGATTTGGGATGGTTCAAATATCTGAAAGTGGCTAAGGAGATAGCTCAGTCAGTGAAGCGTTTGCCTTGCCAGCATGAGGACCTGAGGTCAATACCCAGAACCCCCATCAAAAAGCAAGGTGTGATGGCACACGCTTGCAATTCAAGTGCTGGGGAGATGACATTGGGTACATACCTGGGACTTGATGGCCAGTCAGTCTGGCCTACTTGTTAAGTTCCAGACCAATAAAAGAAGATATCTCAAAAAATAAAGTAAAAGAAAAAAACAACCTGAGGAACAATATTCCAGGTTGACCTTTGGCCTGTCCCTGTCCTACACATATACACAGAACCAAAAAAAAATTTTTGAATGCAAAAAAAAGAGAATAAAATCATAGAAAATAATTGTGTTTGAGTGATTCCAGAAGGAATAATAAATTTAAGTAGATACAAATTAAATAAAACCCTATGTGTTCAGTGGTACCATAAACAGAGTCATAGATTACAAACAGAAAATAAAACATGACCAGGTAATGTCCTCGTTCTACAAGGAGCTTCAAAGCACATTGTAAGAAAAGAACAACAGTAAAACAGAAAATAATAGCAAGATGCAGGGACCCAGCAATAGAGAAGCAAACTCTCTGAATCACGTGGGAAGATGGCTGGGTTGGTTGAAGATGCTATGAAATAGGATTTTTCACCTTTCCTTATTTAAAAAAAAAAAAAAAGTTTGCTAAAAGCCTACCATGACAATGTGCAGGGCTGGGGGTAGGGGGCATCCTCACACATCGGTGGTGAAACTGTACATGGGTATATGCTCTGCCCAGAGTAACTTAAATTTTAATATAAACACAGAAAATTCACAAACCGTGATAAAAGCTCACCTTAAGAAACATGCTGGAACTGGCAAGATGGCTTTGTGGGTAAGAACCTATCACTTATAACCCCAGCTCCAGGGGATGCAATGCCCTCTTCTGGCCTGCATACATGTGTGTATGTACACACACACACACACACACACACACACACATACACACATACACACACATACATGCAAATAAAAATTAAAATTAAATCTTTACAAAAGGAAACATGCCCTATTAAAGATGCTCAAATGTACTCAGAGGCATGCAGTAAATATTTTCTCTTTGATGTGGTTCAAACTAATCATTATTAAGTTAGTTTTTAAAGTAGGTGAAGAGGGAACTGGGGATGCAGATTGACGTTAAGAGTGCTTGCTTAGCATGTGCAAATCCCTCATCCCAAGCACTGTCCCCCCAAAAAAAATAGAAAAAAGAAAAAAGGATAAAGGAGGAAATCTTCACAAAATGTTTTCATTTCAAACATATAAATGAGCATTAACCTGCCATCCTATGATGTAAGTGGAGACCTCTGGAGTGTCTGTGGTATATTAGTTATTTTTTTGTTACTTTGATAAAAAAACATGACCAAGGCAACTTACATTAGGAAGAGTTTCTTTGAGCTATGGTTCCAGGAAGAGCGTCCATCGTGAGAGCCACGGCAGGAGACAGCTGGAGCAGAGGCTGAGCGCTCCTATCTTCATGCAGGAACTGAGCGACAGCTAACCGGAAGTGGAGCAGGACTATGAACTCTCACAGCCCGCCCCCAGGGACATGCTTCCTCCTGCAAGGCCACGCCTCCTAGAGATTCTATGATGGCTTCAAATAGCACCACCACCTGGGGACCGTATACCAAGTGTTCAAATACTTGGGCCTATGGGGGACTCCTTTCATTCAAGCCACCATGCCAACTCTATCAATTCCACAAGCCCGAACCTCTGCCTCTCACTTGCCCACCTTCAGATCTGGCTTCTTTACAGAGCTGTGAGGACTTGTGGGAGCCTAGTAAGAATCCTGAAAACCACAGCTCTCAACTTCTCCAATCCATTTCCAGGTCTGTTTATCACTGTCCCTCCTGTGACTTCTTTGACAGAAAGTTGGTGATTTGCTGCTGGCCAATCTATTCAAAGCCATTGGCTGAACATGCATCAAAACTTCTCTGACAGAGTGGCTGAGAGGATAAAAATGCTTGTCATGCAAGCCTGATGACCTGAGTCCAGATCCGCAGAACCCATGTAAAAACTGATACCTAAAGGCACAGTGTATAGGTATCTATAATCCCAGGGCACCTACAGGGAGATAGGAGACAGAGAAAGGAGATTCTCCAGCATCCTACAGGTCAGCTAGCCTGGCTTACCCAGTGGTGAAGAGACCCTCTCCGAAACAAGTTAGAAAGGCAAGGACCAGTACCCAAAGGCAGTTCTCAAACCTCACACACAGGTCATGGCATTTGCATGCCTGGACTCACATACATAACTGAGTACTTCTTGAAAACCCAAGAAACTAGATTCTTTTTCCCTGAGCATTATCAGGTACTTAAATTCTAGATAAGTAGACTGTACATTCAGGAAGGTAACCGTTCTCAAAGTAGAGTCTCCAGGAGCAACATCTGGGAACTTATGAGGAACACCAATTCCAGGACTCTCTCCCAACACCCTCAAACCGTCCTCCTGGTAGCAGTGGACCTGGTAGACCAGCAAGGCCTCCAGGTGATTCCAATGCACACTCATACTCAAGGAGCACTGTACGAAACTGTGCCTTTCACAGGAGCCAAGAAAGGCCTATTCACACAGCACCTGGTCAGGATTCCTCTGTGCCACAAAACACTTTCTCAGCCCTGAGTCATCCACTCTTTCCCCCTGGAAACAGAATACCAAACAAGTAAAGCCAATGGACATTTGTTTATCTGCGACATAACAATATCCCAAGTCAACTTCATTTATTTCCAAAGCTAATGGCTCTGCTAACCAATAATGTTAGTAAATTGCTCACACCAGCAACAACAACTCTCTTACAGAATTGATTTTCTTTTCTTTAGGAGCAAAAAAGTCTTCCCTCGAACAATTCTGCTGGCATCGATTTGTTCAGCAGAGCACAGTGGGAGGCCGAGGCAAGAGGCAGGAGCAAACATGGCAGCTTGTCTTGAACTGTCCCCTTCTCACACGGGGCCGCCCAGCATGGCGGATGCTCCTCTCTTCCCAGCGCCCGGTACAAGGCAGTGATGTGTGAATGCCTGAGCACTGGAAACAGAGTTTCACGGGGGTGAGGGGAGGGTTACGGACTGAACAGAAAGAGCCACTGAGCTAGAGCCCTACAAGCAGCATCTGTGCAGGGAGGGACAAGTGGATCGTGCCCACTGTGAGGCTGATGCCATGCCATATCCCGCCAGGCAGCAATCATTAGTGCTGCTGGTTTTAGCCAATCCCTTTCTGTTGACATGGCTCAATTGAATTTTCTCTTTCTAAATGCCAGGGTCTGACTTTTGAGTATTGCCCTGTTAATCCTCCAGGTCTCTGTGCCCTGGGTCAGTATCACAAGCTTGACTGTAGCCTTCCAGACGATGTCACAATCCTGGCACCTAGTACTCACCAATATTACTTAGAAATGGGGTCTTTGCAGGTAGTAATTATCCCCTCCAGAATTAGGGGATCCTTATAAAAAGAAAAATTTGGATGCAGAAAGAGGTACACAGAATATCGGGGAAGACTGGAGCTGCGCATCCACAGGCTAAAAGGACTGCCCGAATCTGGAAAAGGCCCAGGGAAAATCCTTCCCCAGCATCTTCAGAGAGAGCCTGATTCGCCTATAACTTGATCTAAGGCTTCTAGAACTTTCTAGAAGGTTCTGACCTGAGGTTCTGTCTCAGAACTGAGACAGCAGATATCTGTAGCTTCAGACGTTGGAGTTACGGCACATTGCCAGGCAGCCCTAGCAAACCAACGCATTCTCCAGGGAGACTCCAAGGTCCCAGCAGCTGCCTTCCCAAACCAGGACCAGCAACTCATCACTCAACCACTATGAGATGTTGAAAAGGCAGCCTGAACCTAAGTTGGGGAATCCATCTGATAAACGGATCGTTCCCAAACCTGGGGATGCATCTGCAGCCACTGTGAAGCTTCTCAGAAACGCAGAGCTCTGAGCCCTGCCCCAGGCCTCTTACACTAGAATATCAAAGCCCAGTGTGATGAGCCAGAAATTGGTCCACAGACCCTCACAAGGCCCCTCAACAACAAGGTTCCACAAGTGCTATACGGCAGCATCGTCAACTGCTGACTACTGCAAGGGGAGCCCAGGAGCTTGTAGGACAGGCAGAATCCAGGCTGGCCCCCTCCCAGACCTGCACCATTAGAACCCACACTTGGGGGTTTTGTTTTAATTTTTTTATGCATGTTCAGGGGTGTGTGTGCATGTGTGTGCCTGCATATGAATATCAGAGGACAACATTAACTGTCATCCTCAGGAACGCTACATTTTCTTTGATGGGATCTCTTATTGGCCTAGAGCTCACCAATTGGGCTAGACCGACTGTCCAGCAATCTCCAGGAATCTGTGCCTTTGCCTCCTCAGTATGGGATTACAAGTGTGTTCTACTATGCCCAGCATTTTTACATTGGTTTGGGGATTGAACTCGGGTCCCCATGCTTGCACTTTACTGACTGAACTACCACCCCAAGCTATCCCAGAACTCACCATGTAGCTCAGGCTGGCCTCAAACTTTCATAATCCTGAGTGCCAGGATTACAGGTATGAGCTAAGTCCCTATTTAAATAAGATCCCTGGGTGAATCGTGGGTTCATTCCAGGGTGAAAAGTGCTTCTGGATGCTCAAGAGATGGAAGGTGAATGATTATGAGGAAAGGATATTAACTTTGAATAATCTGAGAGGTAGCTGACTAGTGGTCAATGGCGTGGACACTGCAGTCAGACCCTTCCCATCACTGCTCTGGGCCTCAAGTCTTTGATCTGTAAAATGGTGTGTTGCAGTGATCCTCCTCTTGAGGTCATGAGGACTAAGAGCTGGCTGTGGACAGGGCTTACAACTTGACCCATGTATACTGAGCACACAACAAACCCCAGGAAAACACAGAAGAAAAGAACTGCCTTCTGTTAACAACAATGCCTAGGCTGTTTTACACAAGGAAAATACTACAATAACAGAATCTTTTTGTTCATACCATTCCAACCTCTACCACCACAGACCAAGAAGCTCCAAGGACCTAAGATTCTCTCTTATTAAGTAATCGCCAAATACGCAAAATTATTGGGTGTGGCTGAATGGGCACCTTAGCATGAGGCTCTTGATTTCCTCCCAATGGGCAGTGAGAAAAAGGGATTGTTTCATGGGTGTTGAGTTTCAGATCTGCAAGATGACAAGGTTCTGGAAATTGGTTTCACAGGGATGCGGTTATTTTGAGCACGAATGTACTGCATCCTGAAAAATGGCAAAACCAGGACAGCGAACGTGATGCTTTTTAACAGAAAAACACAAGATACCCGCCCCAAAACAGCCAGCCGCCTTCCAGAAGGCTAGAGTTCCTGCAGTACGGAAGGATCTTAGCAACATTTTCCAGTGTTTTCTAGAATCTCCCTTCCTCTGATTGCTTAATTCTTTCATTTGCAATGAAATGACTTTGTCATAGTAACTGTATAAGTTTCTCTTATGCTGCATGGAGCAACAACAGGGGCATAAATTTCCCGTTCTGTCGGATTCTTTTATTCACCATTCCAAGATATGTCTTAAGAATATAGACTACCTTTAAACAATCTAGTCTAGTGTCTCTGGTCTTTTGTTTTTGATTTTTTTTTTTTTTAATTCTAACAGAATTCTCTGAAAGGGCATCCACTGCTCTAAAAAATGATCATTGTTCTTACAAAGTCTGCTAACATACCATGACAATTTGTCAAGCATCTCATTCCTGCAGTTTATCAAGCCAGGCTCCAAGTGAAGACAGACCCTCTTGTTTCACTCTTTCAAGAGGTAGAGTGTAGAATGTAGCAGTCATTAAGGAAAAGTGATAGATTCCCACCTCAGATGTCGAACAGGCTTTTGCCTGGAGTACACACCAGCATCTGAGCCCTGGCATTGTGCTCTGTCAATGCTTCGCGTATGCATACAACAAAACCGAATAACCAAGGCTTAATTATTTAAGGGACCTGACTGTCATCTGCGATGAAATGAATGCATGTAAGAGGCTCTCCGGCAATTTCTTTTGTCTTCATTAGTCAAGTAATTCACTCTCTCAGTGAGAAGTCACCCTAAAATTATACAGCGCAGCTTTGGATGAGCCACATGGATGATTAGGCTGTTCACTGACGATGCTGTCATGGGGAGGACCATCCCATTAGAGGAAAGGCTGGCATCACACACACCTCACCTCGGGAGCAAGCAGGAGCTGCAAGCTTAACAAGATAAGTTAAGAACTGATGCCTGCTCCTGCCTGGGTTTAGGGTTAGAATGTTGACATTCAAACCTACGGTACTCTATGTGTCACAAACACAGAGGTTGCCAAACTAAGACAACTTGATTCTCAGTAGTGATTAAAACTTGAAAAAGGAGCCACGGTCACTGAAAACAAAGCAGGAATAAAACACAGGGTGGGACTCAAAATTAAGGGGAGCCGAATGTGCTTCTGCACACCTTTAATCCGAGCACTTGGGAGGCAGAGGCCGGTGGGCCTCGATGAGGCTAGCCTTGTCTATATAGAGTTCCAGGCCAGCCAGGGCTGCAGAGACCCTGTCTGAAATGATGATGATGGCGATGATAATGATGATAATAATGAGGATGAGGAGGAGATTCAAGGTAAACAAATACTTCCTTTTCATATCAAGACTTTTTTTAATCAGTTAATTGTGTGTATGTGTGCATGTGCATGTCTGTAGAGGCATGCATGTCCTTCCCACAGCACACACCTGGAGGTCAGAGGACAACTTGTAGGGGTTAGTTCTCTCCTTCTATCATGTGGGATCTGGGGACTGAACTCCCGTCATCAGGCTTGGTGGCAAATGCTTTTGCCCACTAAGCCATCTCACCAGTCCTTAATAACAAGATTCTCTTATAACACCTCCCCAAAGCAACTTATGTACATGCACGCAAAATTTTACAGATTTGTTTTATAACCTAGACACAAAAACTTGAGGTATATAAGTTCTAAGGCTGTCCAGGACCAGGGACTATCACTATAAATAGAGAAAAAAAAAAAGAGTTTAGGTAACGACTATACATCCTTAGTATCACCTGACTTCTTTTTTCATTTTTGATCAAATATACTATGTAATAATTTAAGTAATTTCTTGGTTCTTCAGCATTTTCTCCTCTTAAATTCCTAATCAAATTAGTCCTAACACATGGGAGGCAGAGGCAGGTGGGTCTCTGTGAGATCGAGGCCAGCCTGGTTTATGTAGCAAGTTCCAGGCCAGCTGGGACTACAGGAAGACCCTGTCTCAAAAAACAACAAAAAATTTCTAATCCAAGAGTTTATTCATTTCTTTTAATTGAACCTAGTTTGTCTTTTTGTTGATTTGTGGGAGGCCTCTATATATTGTAGACACTGGTCCTTTGTCAGCCAGAGTTACAAAGATGCCTTCAAAAGCTTGGCTTAGATTAACTATATAATGTTTATTTGTCATAGAGAAGTTTGTTTTGTGGGTTTCTTTTGCGGGGGGGGGGGGTTGGTTTTTCTTTTTTTTGGTTGGTTTGTTTTTTGTTTTTTGTTTTTTATTAATTTTATGGTTATGAGTGTATTGCCTGAATGCATGTAAATGCACCTGTGTCATGCAATGCCCATGGAGGTTAAAAAAAAAAAAAAAAAAAACTGTTGGATTCCCTGGAAGTGGAGTTACAGATAGTTGTTAGCTATTATGTGAGTACTGGGAACTGAACCCAGGTCCTCTGCAAGAGCAGCCAGTGCCCTTAACCACTGAGCCATCTCTCCAGCCTCTGGTTGTTGGGGATTTTTTTGAGTCCCTGTGTGATGAGCACATCACGCCCAGTCCACAGAACTTGGACTCCTTCCCCCCAGTTCCAGAATCAGCATCTCTGCTAACTGGCTTCACTCGTCAAGAAAAATGACCAGAATATCATGCTCATGATGATGGGTATGTCAACTTGCCTAGGCTAAGACATACCCAGAGAGCTGGATTTCAGTGTATGGAGGGTATGTCCAGAAATGATCAGCATCTGAACTGAAACAGCTGGCTGAGATTATCTGCCCTCACCAGTAGGGGAGGGGGCGGTGAATTCACTTCTCTCTGCCTGCAATCTTCTCCTGCCCTTAGCCCTGGATGCTCCTGATTCTCAAACTTTCAGAATGAAATGGAGACTTCCACCATCACTCCCTTTCCTGATTCTAAGATTCTCAAACTTAGCGAGAAATCCACTTCTGCTGATGGCAGATCCCAGTCTCTGTGACCTCAGAAAAATTCCCATAACAAATCTCAAATATATATATATATATATATATATATATATATATATATGATTTAATACACAGCATGTGACCTAATATATAATATATGCTCTATGTGTGATCTACTAATATGATCTACTTGACCTAACTATAATTCACCTACGTGCAGGAAAAAGAAGACATTGGTGTCAATGGTCATCTGCTACCTAACTGGCTACTGCATCTTCAGGGCCAGGATCTTGCTAAATTTCCCTTGGAATTCAGGTGCAAATGCTGCCTCACTCAGGTGATTGATGTGAAAGTGGTCATGTTTAAGCAGTGCAGTGGTGCCTCTAATCCCATCATTCAAAAGGCAGAGGCAGGTGGATCTCTCTGAGTTTAAGGCCAGCCTGGTCTACATCGAGTTCCAGGTCAGCTGGGGCAACAGGGAGACCCTGTCTCAAAAAGACCAAAAGAAAAAGGAATTAGTTAAGTTTAAGGGTTAATAAACTCCACACACTAAAACTAAAACCCAGTCCAGACTTTTTCTTACCTTCCTTCTCCATTTCCAACCAATTACAGGTCCAGCTGTTTCCGTTAAACACGTGTCAGCTTCCCACCTTACTTTCTCCCTTAAGCGTCACCCTACACCATGTCCGTTTTCTCACCTGCCTAAGTCTGCTCCAGCGTCCTCCATACTGCCCCCATCTTGCAAAAGGCAGCTCTGAAGACGTCACCTAAACCTGCACCCCGCCATCTGATCCTTGCCTTGGGATAGAGCCTACACTTCCCATGCACCTCCTGACACAGTCCTGCCTGTCTCGTGTCTGTTACCACGGCTGCACTGTCCGTGGTGGCCGCACCGTCCGTGGCAAGCTGGGTTCCACGCTTCGCTTCCTTCCGTCTACCTGAAACCACTGCCCTGCAATGCACAGATGTACTCACTTACTTTGTTAAGTTCAAGAGCTACTGCCAGGCTAAATGACCACAAACTGGGCAGCTTCTAATGGTGGAAATTTGTGGCATCCAAGTTCTGTTGGGAAGTCTGAAATCAGGGCATCCACAGGACTATGTTCTCTCCAAAGTTTCCAGGAGAATTCTTTCTGTTCCTCCCAGTGTCTGAGGTCCTGAGCAACCCTTGGTGTTCCCTGGCTTGGCCATTATTATGACTCCAATCTCTGCCTGTCCTCGCCGAGCTGTTCCCCTGTGTCCTAGGTCTCTCTCCTCTATAAGGACACCAGTCACACTGAATTTAGGGCCTGACCTCCTCACCTTGGCTAACTGCATCTGAAAGACTTTGTTCAAGAGCTCTGACAAAGGCATTCACTTGAGCTACCATAATGAACACAGACCATACACCCCTCAACACTGGGCTCTGCCAAGTGATCTAGCGAGCCAATGATTCAGAGAAGAAGGACCGTCATGCCCAATCGGTTCCTCCACTTTCAGAGATCTGTCAGTGTCTGTTTTCTCTTATACATCTGTTTTTGCCATAAAAAGAACATGCTCTGGTCCAAAGCAGATGAGAGATCATTGGAACAGAGCCACCCCACCAATCTGAAAACTTAGAGCTTAAGGCTATAAAGGTCAGTGGACCTTCAGATGCAAGAGGAAGCCCAGGCGAGGATCAGGAAAGTTGATCCAGCCAACTGCACACACCTAGAAAGTCAATCTCTATTGTGGACTACTGACATACTACGGTGTTTGTTACATAGGAGCACTTGTTAACTAACACACCCTTTATCTCATAGTCACAAATAACTGGTCAGACTACTGAGTATAACTTTACATACCTGCTCCCTACCTCAAAAACCTATATTCCTCCCACCCAGCCAACTCCCATCAAATCCATTCACCTGGAGAATGCTGACTTCATCTTTAAAGTCTAAACACAGACACCAATTCCAGAAAGCCTCCTGTGATTCCCCAGATAGACTAGCTCCCATTGTATACTGGTCCCCATCCTAGACCACAATCACCACTAGGCCCTGGTTTCAAGTGTTTATACAGGCATGATGTCTGGCCCCAAAAGTTGGCACTAAAGGAATCAGAGAACACAGAGGCCTTGGGGGAACAGGGCGGCCATTAGTATGTGAGAAAGAGAAAAGTCACAGCCTAGAAAGACCAGATGCAAAAGTGTGGAAAATCTCCTAGTCTAGCCTCACATCACAGTGTTTGTTGACACTTGAAGCTACTTAGGGATCCTCTTAGGGATAAAAAAAACTCACCCAATTACTGATCCCCAGGAAATACAAAATGTCAAGGGTCCCAGATGAAAGAAATGAACAGAATGCAGGAGCAAGAAGGTACAGAGAGAGCTTCAGAAGTCACCTTCTAGGCAAAACACAGCCTGGTCTGGCATGAGACTGCACAGAGACAGGCAGGATGGCGGGGCCCAGTGGCACCAGCCTCACCACTGAATTATTTGCTACCGATAGATGCAGGGAAGACAGGAGTCACTGCCTTCAGTTGAACAGCCACTGACGACCCTGCCAGGCTCCGATGGATAACTCCAGTCAGTGGTCACACACCTGGCCCTGGCTAAAGTAAGAGGCATAAAGCAAAACAAAAAATCAGGAATCTGGGAAACGGACTGGTAGAGATGAGGTGGGTTGACAGGGTTGGGGGAGGGAAAAGGCTGGGGGGGGGGTGATGGAGAAGGGGTGGGTTGACAGGGATGGGGGAGGGAAGAGGCTGGCGGGGAGAGAGTAATCAGAATTGGCAAATAACAAAATGATTTGAAAAAGAACAGAAGTGTCACTGAGGATGAAAAGGATTCGTCCTCTTACTGCCGAAAGTGCGCTCTTCTCTCTGGCTGCAGTGCAATGATATGTGATCTTCCCACCCTGTGAGCCTGCTGGAACATTAATTAAAAGCTAGACTGGGCTTCCAGCGGTCCCTTTAACCCAGAAATCCCACGGGGCTTGGCGTTCTGTGGGTACGAGGTCCCTTGGACTGTAGGTCTTAGGAGGCCTGCTAAGCACCTTGAAACCAGAATTAGCCAGGGATTCCCACAGCCTAGAGCTTACTGAGCCTTTAAATGAGGAGGTTGTCGTAGACCTGCGCTGTAGACGCACTCCATGAAGCGATCCTTGGTGTTTGGTGCATTGGGGACTGCAGACTGCTGAAGTCTCTCTAGAGGTAGGGCCCAGCTTCTGGCCAGTGACACTACCCCAGGCAGCATATGGCACCTCTTTTTTGGATCTCTCCATGTGGATCCCTTTCTGTGTCTAGGGAATTAGCTACTTTATAGAGTGGAGGGTGAAGACTTCTCACAGGACCTCAAAGGGCTACAGAAATTTTCTTGGCATTACTGCAGCCCAGGCACAGTTACAGGACCAGGCTCTGCTAACCAAGGGAATCCAAGTTAACCTGCCGCAAAAGAAATGAATCGGATCTGTCTGTCTGTCTCTTTCTCTCTCTAGCTATCTACCCACCTTTACTTTCCCTCCCTTCCTCCCTCCCTTTTCCTGGTGTTGGCTAACACAAAACTGGCAGCAGTTGCTGGCAAAAATGCGGCACAAGACAGCTCACAGCCATCTGGCATCTGTGAGCCGCACTGGTTTGTTCACCAGAGCAGTTCAGTGGCTTCATTTGGTTGATTCTATTAGGTGCTTTTTGCTGCTGCAAGCAAACAATTGTCAAGAAGCAACTTAAAGAAAGAAGGCTCTCTCACAGTTTGAAGATCTAGTCCAGCGTGGTGAGGGAGGCATGGCGGGGAGACATGAGGCAGCTGGTCACCAGGCACCCACAGTTGGGAAGCAGAGAGAGATGAAAGCTGGTGCTCAGTTCCTTTTCTCCTTTTCATTTGTCAGACAGTTGGGGTGGGTCTTCCCACCTCAATTAACCCAACCTAGATAATCCCTCACAGACAGGCACAGAGGCTTGTTTCTTAGGTGATTCTAGATCCCGTCAAGTTGACAACCAGCAATTGACCATCCCGTGTATTCTTCTTAGAAGCTGAGCCTTGGACCTGGTTCTCCAGGTCTCTCTTCCCTTCCAACATGTCAGAAGAGGAAGAGGGCAAAAGCGTGTGAGAGCCAGAGGAGAAAAGGATGGAGTGTTGTATGACATTTTTCCTCTGACTGGCAGAATGGACCACACGCATTTGAGTACAACATAAACAAAGCTGACTGACAAAGGAAGAAGCCAACAGTCAGCTACGCCTCCCAACCAACCAGTGTCGTGAGCTGTATGTGGGAGGAGGGACTAAGGTGTGAGTGGAGAGAGCTGGGAAGGAGATACACCCATCTTGTTCGCCATCTTGGGGACTTGGCAGCAGATTACTGGAACCCACAGAAATGTAAAATTCATTGCCTGGCCTCAGTAGAGGGATTCTCCACTCCCCGCTAATTGCTCTGTAAGTAAGCCCAAATGAATTCTGGTTTCCCAAACTAATCTGGCAAAATCATACTTCATTTTCTTTGTTGCTCTAGACCTACAGGGGAGGCCAGGGCTAAACATCACTCATGCCTTACAGAAAGACAGACTAGAAACACAGCCCCCAGTGGCCACCTCTGCCAGCCGGCGCCCACAACAAGGCCACCAACTGAAACACATGAGCTTATAGAAGACGATGTTCACTCAAACCACAACACCCGTCACTGCCTGTAGGACGCAGCCATGTTTTAAGGATGAGAAAATGTGAAAAGATCCTTCTCAGAATCCACAAAATAGACCTGCTCACTCAGTCCTTATAGGAATCCGTTGTCGGGACCAGCAAGAAAGGGTACCTGCCACCAGTTGAACTTGATGGCCCAAGTTCGATCCCCAGAACCTACAAGTTGTCCTCTGACCAAAGGACAGCACTGAGTGTCATTTCTCAGGTCGTCCTCCTTGGTTTTGAGACGGTTTCTCAAATGGCCTGGAACCCTCCATGTAGCCTGGCTGGGCAATGAGCCTCAAGAAGCTGCCTGTCTCTGTCTCAGTGCTAGGATTACATGCATGTAACACCACACCTAGCTCTTTTACGTGGATCGTAGGGACCAAACTCAGGTCCCTGTGCTTGCAAGACAAGCACTTTTCCATCCAAACTATCTCCCTAGCCCAAGTCTCAGATTTTAGATGTTCAAAAGATATGTTCAAAAGAGGTGCTCTCAGTGGTGAACTTCAATATCAGCCCCATTCTGTGATAGGAAGAACGGTCACCTGATAAAGGAGAAAAGCAGGTGCAAAGTATAATTACCTCTGGGTGCTGTAACAAGTTGTCACAGACTCAATGGCTTAAAACTACAGAAAATCACTCTCAAAGTTCTGCAGCCCAGAACCCAAAAATCATTATCTTTGGACTGAATTCAAGGTATCATCAGGGCCACATTCCCTCCAGAGGCACCAAAGAGAAATCCATTCCTTGCTTTGTGGCTCCTGGCCTTGTCCCACTTTGGGACAGCCTCTCTGGTTACACTGCCCCCTCCTCCCTATTCAAATCCACCTCTACCTCCCGCTTACAGGGGTGTGTGTGACTGCTCTGGGGGGCCTAAGAGATAGATGGTCCAGAATCACCTCTCCACCTCAAGGTCTGTAAATTAATCACATCTGCGAAGAGCCTTCTACTTCTACCTTATAAGATAATCTTCACAAATATGTACACAGTACTAGAGTGTGAGTCAACATTCAGTTTCTCCACATGTTCAATGGAAGATAAACTTTCCTCCCAAATTATCTAGAAATGTCAAGATTATCCAAACTAGATGGACCTAGAGTAATTATAATAGAAACTGAGGCTTCGTTTGCTAATGTTACAAAAGACTGCTTTGACAAAGCCTCAGTCAGGGCTGACCGGATTTGTGGGGCAAAGTCCTGGGTCAGGACTGATGGAGAAGCAGAATGCTCACAGAGAAACCACTGTGGAGCAGGAAGCAGAGAAGGGACAAGGCTGGTGCCTGTTTTAGAGAGCAGGCAATGGCAGAGGAAGGGGGCACAGACACTGGGGTGACAATCCTGGAAAGCCAAGCAACGGCTAAAGTTGTCACACAGTGACACTGACCCATGCGAGAGGCAAAGAAGGACCAAGTGACCAGAGATCTGAGACAGGAGGCAGAGATTTCACAGCTCCTTGGTTCCAGCCGTCACAACACCAACACAGGGGGTTTAGCAGGAAGTATATGTGCAGGGCATGTATGCAGATGTGTGTGCATACATGCATGTGCATGCAAGCGCATGCAGAAGCAGAGGACAACCTCAGCTGCCATTCCTCAGGGGTCATCCACCTTGGTTTTGGAGTCGGGGTCTCTCAATGGCTTGCATCTCACCAAGTAGGCTGGCTGGCCGGAGAGCTGAGGCGGCAATGCAGGAAAGAAAAGCTTCCCCGGGTCGGGTTAACCGAGAGGGAGTTGAATCTGTTCTGAGGAGTTCTGTTTCTCCCACACCTGTTCTGTCCTCCTGAACAAAGAGCCTCTTCTTACATTTGCTGAACAGCAGGGAGGAAATGAGGCCACTCTCTGCCATCACAAGAGAATTAATCTGATTATGACAACCTCACCTTCATGTCATCAAAACTGAATTACCTCCTGCAATGCTTCACTTCAACTGCCAGCCTGACACAAACTAGGATCCAATCACTTGGGAAGAGAATGTCAATGAGGGATCATTAACACTGGGTTGGCCTGGGGACATATCTGCAGGGACTGTCTTAATTAGGTTAATTGATGTGGGATCACCCAGTCCACTGTGGGCGGCACGATTCCCTAGACAGGGGTCCTGAACTGTGTGAGAGAGAAGTTCAGCTGAGCGTAAGCAAGCACACAGGCACACATGCCTTCATCTCTCTCCTCTTGACTGTACATGTGATGTGACTAGTTGTTTAAGGTACCTGCCTCAACTTCTCCCAAATGATGGGCCGTAACATGGAATAATAAGCGTTCTCCCCAAAGTTGTTTTTTTGTCAGGGTATTTTAACATAGCAACAGAAACAAAACTAGAACATTCTTTACAGAAGTCTATTAGACTGGGAGACTGGGTTTCAACACATAAACTGATGGGTGGTTCAATTCCTAACAATAACCAAAATGTCACTCTAGGTTGGCAGCTGACCAGCATTTTGCTGAAGAAAACTAGTCTAGTCACTACTTAAGGTTAAGGTATCAGACACACAGAGGCTCCACTTCCACTTTTAACTCATTCATATGACTGACCAGCCAGTCAGTGACTGTTGCTTTGAACAATCTCACAAGAGACATGGCAAAGATGGACTATGGATGCCAGGTACAGAAAGGCATGCCTTTTATCCCAGCACTTGGGAGGCAGAGGCAGGTGGGTTTCTATGAGGTCAAGGCCAGTCTCATCTACATAGCAAGTTCCAGGCCAGCAAAAACTATACAGTGAGATTCTGTTTAAAAACTTTTTTTAAAAAGATGGACTATAGTTCTGGGGGCACAATCTTACAGGTAGAACTTTGAAGCCCATTCCCCTGGGAATGGCTAAGGAGAAGGCTGCCCAGTCTCTCAATACCCAAGGAGTCTGAGAGGCAAACCAGCAGACGTCCCAGCGATGATGCCCAGTGGTAGCCAGAGGTGTGGGAGATAAAGGGATGGGGAGCAACTGCCTAATGTTTGTGGGGTGCTCTTGGAAAGGTGAACTGGCTGGGAGTGCCCATTGCAGAGAACTGTGAACATGTTGAATGTCACTTAATTGTTTAGCTTTAAAGGGGTAATTTTATGTGATGTCAACTTCACATCCATTTTAATTTTAATTATTTTTATTAATACATTTCTTTTATAAGTGATTTGCCTACATGTTCGTAAGTGCACTCTATGCATGCAACATTCACAGAAGCCAGAAGAGGGCATTAGATCCTCTGGAACTGGAGTTAAGGATGGCTGTTAGCCGCCATGTGAGTGTCAGGAATCAAACCCAGGTCCTCTGCAAGAGCAACCAGTGCTCTTACCTGCTGAGCCATCTCTCAGCCTTTCATCTTCATTTTTTGGGGGGGGCAGGGTCTCTCTAGTCCAAGCCTGCCTGGAAGTCCACTATGTGGACTTGGTTCACAAGGTTGGCTTTGATCCCACAGAGATCTGCCTGCTGCTGCCTCCTGAGTGCTAGGATTAAGGGCCCGGTGTTCATTTCCATTTTAAAGGATGGTTTTTGAGAAGACCGGGGGATGATTAGCGAGTTCTAATCTGCTCTCAGTACTATCACTCCTCCTCCTCCCCAGACCCCAGCTGTGCTACGATCTGCCCTCTGAACTTCTGCCTGACCCTCCTACTTTATGGAGGAGTGAAAATCCCTGGTGACTGAAAAGGTTCTTCTTGCAGCAGATGGTGATTGACACACAGACTTACACATGATCAACACGCAGAGAATAAGAGACTACACTGTGGAGTGCTCAGCCCTAAATGGAACACTACGTCACACCCTCTCCCAAAGGCTCAGAGACCATTGCAGAAGAGAGGGCGGAAAAACTGTAAAGGCCAGGGTAGTAGATGAACACAAGGAAACTGTTCTCTGAACACACAGGGTTGTTGCACTTAGGAACCCACAGCATGTGCAAATCTAAGCCAAACAAAAACCCATCAGGGAAGAGGAAGGTAGGCAGGAACCCAGCCCTAGCTGAGGACCTATTGACAGTTGATAGATTCTGGGAGAGGGTTAAGTTTTCCTTACAAGTATGATGCCTGGTAGATTGACCCAACTCCAAAGGATGGACCCACACCCAAGAGCATTTAGGAAACAGATTTGACTCTATAGGTCTCTAAATAAAAAGACGAATGTTAATAAAGGACATGAAGTCAGGGAGGGGGAGTGGCAAGGAGGGAGAGGGGAAGAGAGTCTGAATATGATCATAATATATTGTATGAAATTCTTGAATCAAGAAAAGTCTTTTTTAAAGGGCAAGAAAATCCCTGGTGACTTAGCTTAAGATGCACGGGCCTGGACCTCACTCTGGAAGCTTCAAAGAAGACCCGGCACCTGCACCTTGTCAGACACCCCTGGTGATTCCCTTGGTGTCCGAAGTTGCAGTGTAGGTCTGGGGATATAGCTCAGTTGCAGAGCCTAGGTGTATGAGGCCCTGGGTTCCACACCCCAGCATCACATAAAACTGGGTATGGTGGTACATGCCTATAGTCCCAGCACTCAGGAGACGAGGATCAAGAGTTCAAGGTCCCCCTGAGCTACACAGGGATCTCCAGGTCATATACACTACATAAGACCCTGTCTCAAAAAAAAAAAAATAGTACAGAAGCTTGCAATCTATAGAAATCTATACCGTCAGGCCATTTTCTTCTTCCTCTTGAGACCGTTCACTAATCATATGGAGAGATGCAGAGACAGTCTCTTTTCTGAGTCCTTTGTAATAAGACAACTTTGGCCTCGAAGGGGAAGAGGGCTATACAGCACCTCAATTACAATGACTCACCCAAAATCCAGAACCTAGACAAACACAAGGCTCTGGTGTGCAGCAACTGGAGCTGTGTCAGAGACACTGTGAGGACTGAGGTATGTACACACACAAGTACACACACACACATATATATACACATATATACACATAGATATATATATATACACATATGTACACGTGTATATATACATATATTCACTTACATAGGAATGTATACATGTGAACATGCATACAAATATATACACATACATATGTATATTCACATATATGTACATACATATACACATATGCTGAAACATATATGCATGTGCATATATACGTGCATATATGCACAAACATATACTATATGCACACATACATATATATGTACCTACATCTCACCCTGGACAGAGTGAACCCAGAGGGAGATCCCAACATCAATATTTTTCTAAAGCAACACAGGCAACTTCCCTTCTCTCTAGCACTTCTTTTTAGCTAAAAAATACTGATGGTAATTGACACGTTTTTAGCTTCTTAGGCAAATATAGTTATGAAAGTAAATAAAGCATGAACAACCAAAGAACACATACAATATTCGTATTTTCTTCTCTTGCACATTTAATTATCTGAGGCTTGTGTCTGTGGTGCTGAGAAGTGGTCAGTTTCAAAGGGCATGGATCTGTCTCCAGGAAATACTCACCTGGGGAAAGCGCTTTCAGTCTATGAGCTGAAAGGAGGGCTTTTCATAAGCTTTCATCTGATCTGTACTCCCCACTTGCTTATTCATTCATCACGCACTTCCTGAAGATCTGCTATGTGATGGGCACTCCACTAGCAAGGACACAGAGGAGACCAAGGCGGACCGGAGCGTGTCTTTACCGTGCCTGGAGGCCACAGGAGAGCAGGTCCACCCAGGAAGACGGGGCCAGGATGAGACCCAAGTCAGGTTAGCCTTCTGTGGCCACATCTCAGAGACCGAGCAGAGGGGAGTGTAAGTAACATCACAGAGACAGTGCAAGGGCACAGGGACAGTGGACAAGGGACATGGGGACACAGGGGACAGCTGGTGCAAAGGCCAGCAGAGAAGAAGGACACCCAGCGTGGTGCTGTAGAGACTGGTGAGCAGGAACACGGCTGGCAGGGGCGGAGAGCAGAGAGCCCTGGTGAAGCTTGCTAAGAGGGGTGCCAGGAGAGCTTGACGGAGTTTAAGGCAGACATACGACTGGACTCCTGAGCAGTGAGGGAGGCTCTGGGCTGTTGGCGATAACCCAGAGCGGGAGATGCTGATGCCCTGGATAATGGAGGCAGAGGCACAGAGAAAAATGATTAACTGGAGTGTGCTTATGCCAGGCTTCTGCAAAGATACAGAGAGCAAAATACAGCTGTCATAATTATGCCCTCTGCATCCAAGGCCTCCGCGCCTACAGTCAATCAACCACAGATTAAAAATATTTACAGGGGGACTGGAGAGATGACTCGGCATTTAAGAGTACTACCAGTTCTTGCAGAGGATCCAGGTTCAATTCCCAGCACCCATATAACAGCTAACAATATAAATATTTACAGGAAGGTGTGTTGTGGGGGTCTCATGCCTGTAATCCCAGCACACTTAAGTCTGGGGCCAGAGTTCAAGGTCAGCTGGGCTACAAAGTGCAACCCTGGAAAGAAGGGAGGAGGGAGTGGGAGGAAGGAAGAAGGGACAAGGGGATGGGAGGGGCAAAGGGAAGGAGGAAGGGAGGGCGGGAGAGAGGGAGGGAGGGAGGGAGGGAGGGAGGAAAACTGAGGGGGAAGGCAGGAAAGACAGAAAATATCGACGTGGAAGAAAATTCCAGGACGTTCCAAAAAGAAAAACCTGAACTTGTGGCTCAGCAAGCATTACTCAAATCCACAGACTCATCCTCTTCCGGACTGAGCATTGTTGGCCTCTTTTCTCGCCCACTTGTGTGGCTCAGCCCACAGCAGCTGCATCCATGAACGACTGGGTATGCACAGGTTATCCCCACCATTCCCTGCACAGCACAGTAGAACTACTGACAGAGTCTTTGTGTTGTCATCAACATCACTGGTGATCTGGACACTGAAGGACCCCAAAGCTTGCATGCAAACACTATATCACTGTATATTAGAACAGACTTGCATCTGCAGATCTGGGTGCTGTTAGATGAGGAGGCTCCTGGAATGCACTCCCCAGGGATGCTGAGCAATGGCACTCTATCCCAGCCCATGAAGACAACTCTTGACATTACATAAATAAGGGGCTGTAGCTGACATGGCCCTGGGCTGCAGTTCACCGGTCCCCCTCATAAAGAGCAGCTATAGGGTCTGATGGTTGATGAGGCAGAAAGAAAGCAACCCTTCAAAGAGTAGCACGACCGGGTGGGACAGGTTCCGTCCCCCTGCTTCATTAATTAGAGTGGCCCCGCACTTGACCAAGGCCTTGACACAAACCCCTCTAGCCTCTTGCTTTCCTCCAACATCACAAGTACCACAAGTCGCACCAGTCAGTCCTGGAACCCTAACATTGCATTTGCTTACTTTGTCCACAGTCGCCTGCAACTCACCACTCACCCTGTCCTCAGCCCTTTCCCTACAGGAACCCAGAACCCTCTCAAGCCACCTCATCCTCCCAGAGTTTTGACCCCCACAGAGGCAAAGCCTCAGTGTGGACACTCAAAAGCCCCTTCAGCTCAAGAGGAGCTGGCCTGTCGGGAGAAACAAAAGGCCTAGCCTCCAGTGTGGTGGGAAATTTCAGTCCTCTTCCTCTCCTAGCACGATTAGCCAATCAGATCTGTTTTTTACATATTGGCTATGTCAGTACCTAACACTCTGAGAGCCTTGTGGGCAGACAAGCAACCTCGGGACCCACATTTCCTCACCAAGTCTCAAAGGCTCTGGTCAGTTTTTGAGACCTTGGCTCTACCTACTCTCAGCTTCTTATAGCCCTCTAGCTGTACACTTTTGACAGTACTCTGACACAAGTCCAGGGCCTGCCCAGGCCAATTTCCTGTCTCATGTACTCCTGTGTCTAATCCCTTGCTGTGGAGGGCTCTCACCAACAGTGCAGTGGCCTCTTAGCTTCCACGCTGCCTTGAAGCCATGTTTCGCATTCCCCCATCTCCTATGAGCCTCCTCACCCAGACCCATCACCACCAACAGAAAAATAACAGGCCTAGTCTACAGTCCATGCTTGTAGAAGCCACACTTTCTAAATTATAATGGCGTGCCACCTCCAACCCCATCATCCTTTTCCCTATACCGAGCGTTCATCCTGTTCTGACATACTCAAAATCACTTCACCCTGAGTTTTCTCCTGTCTAGATGCAGCCATCTGATCTTTTCCCTGCCCCTTCCTTCTCACTGCTTCTTCAGCGAACCCTCTTCTCTTTTCCCAATGCCTCAAGTAGGTGAAAATAGCTTATGGTAGAACACAGCACTCATCTCCCAGGTAGACCTTGGGTGTTTTGTCTTCCCCTTCTGAACCACTCTAGTATGTACTCTCAAGTTAACAGACAAAAACACGAGCAGACAATGCCACAACCTATACAGAAACCCACCTTTCCTCTGATCCCAGGCTGAAAGAACAGCACTGTCAGTGGCATGAGTATCCTGTAGCTTAGAGTTTTCATGATCACTCTGTTCTTGCTCAGCTCTCCTCTTCCATAACTCATCCTTAACAAATGCCCCGCAGAACAGCACTTCTGAGTCAGGAAGGTGGTTACAGGGAGAGAGGATGCAGAAGGCAGTGTTTTCCCATCTCAAACCACATGCACTAGTTACTGTCCAAGTTTACTTTCCATTGCTGTGATAAAACACTGACCAAAATCAACTTGGGGGAGGTTACACGTTATAATACATTATTGAGGGCCTGGAGAGATGGCTCAGCAGTTAAGAGAACTGGCTGCTCTTGCAGAGGACCCCAGGTGCAGTTCCCAGTACCCACATGACAGCGAAAAACTGTTGGTAACACTAGTTCCAGGGGCTTCAACCCCTCTTGTGACTTCTATGGGTGCTGCATGACATGGATACACTAACATACATGCAGGCAATACACTCATACACATAAAATAAAAATAATAAATAAATCTTTTTAAAGAAAACAATCCATCATTGAGGGAAGCCAGGGCATGAGCTCAAGGCAGGAACTGAAGCAGAGACCGTGGAGGAACATTGCTGACTGGCTGGCTTCTTCTGGATTGCTCAGCTAACTTTCTTATATAGCCCAGGCCCACCTGCCTAGGGATGGCAGCACCCACAGTGGGCTGGGCCCTCCCACATCACTCAGAAATCAAGAAAATCCCCATAGACATGCCTACAGTTCAGTCTGATGGAGAAAATTCCTCACTGGGATTTCCCCTTCTTAGGATGTGTCAGTTGACAACTGAAGCTAACTCTGACAATTATTTTTCTCACTGTGACAAAATAACTGTCAAAAACAACTCAAGGAAGGAAAGGAAGGATTTACCCACAGTTAAGATGGGTCCTCCCACCTCCATTAGTCTAATCTAGAAACTCCCTCATAGGCGTCCCAGAGATATGTCTCCTAAGTGACTCTGCCTTCTGCCAAGTTGACCATCAGTACTGACCAAGACCATTGCATCACAAGGGGTCCACAGCACATGAGGGAAATAACCACCTCTGGGAAGACTGGGATCTCTCCTTACTCTACTGCAAGACGGTTTCAGACGCAGGGAAGCTTTCAGCTCCTCTAGGTCACTGTCGCCCTCCCCATGGTGAGCTGATGACGATGCTGCTTCAATACTTTCTGGGAAGGAAAATAAAATACCAGACATGACAGATTGCCGCATTAGTTGTTCAAACTAATGAGAAACATTCATCAGACAGTGTTTCTTAGAACAAGATCTATGGATTTCCTACATCAGAATCTTCTGGGATACTTGATAAAAAATGCAGACCCCTGGCTCCACTCCAGTGCCCTGAGCGGGACTTTCGGGATAGAAGAGCTTCAGAAGCTGATTTTTAAAAGCACATCATTCTAAGATACACCAGAGCTTCAGAACACAAAATCTCTCAAAGAGCACTTAATTGCATTGTTAAAGAAGTGATTTTCCAAATGTAAGCAGTCTCCTTGAAACTGAGAAGAGTCTAGGCAGCTGGGACAATACTTTAGAATCCTTGAACCAAGGCTAAATCTAGCCGCCTTCCCAAGAGCATCAGCCTGTTAGTGGATTCTGTGAATCAGTCAGTGTCCCAGTCATCATCCAATCACTCTGATTCCTGCCATAAAAGGCAACACTGCCTTAAACATCAGGATCCAGAGACTCCCAACTCCCTTCTCGAGTACCTGCTAATTAAAGTCTTAAAAAGTATGTGGCTAAAATACAGCAAAGATTCTAGAAGTAGAAATTGATACTGGAAAAAAAAAAGAAGAAAAGGAAAGAAAAAATAGAAGTTTTTGTTTAGAAATGTATATACCTTTTTCTTAAATTGACCTTGGAGCCAGGGGAGATGACTCAGTTGGTAACATGTCTGCCTTGCAAACATGAGGGCCTGGAGTTTGATTCCGCACACAAACTCGCACATAGATGCCAGACATGGCAGCAAGGGCCTGTAATTCTAGCACTGGAGATGTAGAGATCCCTGGGCGTGCTGGCCAGCGAGTCGACCAAGCCTCAAATACATGTACTTATGCATACACACTCTCTGCACCCCCAACACACACACATACACACACGTATGCACAAGTTCAACCACCTTGATTTAAAACAAATGGGGTCGGGGTGGAGAGAAAGGAAGGGAAATAGGCAGGAGTTCGCAAAGAATCTGGAGCAATGACTCAAATTAATTTCATCCAACTTTCCGTTTCAATCTCAATGGGATAATGAGTAAAATCACTATAAACTGGTTCCAGGGATTAGTCAACAGGATGCACGGAGTTGTGATCCCTGCCGAAGGGGAACTGTACAATTTTAAATTTTACTTTAAAGGTAATTGACTGTTTAGAGCAAAATTAATGTGTTGAATATTTTATGATACAAGAAGAAATAAAATATGTGTCAAAAGTAATGTAATTGGAGGGGTGGCTGGAGAGAAGGGCTCAGCAGTTAAGAGTAATGGCTGCTCTTGCAGAGGACCCAGGTTCGATTCCCAGCACCCACAGAGCGGCTAACAATCATCCATAATTCCAGTTCCAGGGGGTCCAACGCTCTCTTCTGACCTCCATGGGTCATTATGCGACACGGGTGCACTTACACACATGCAGGCAATACACTCATACACGTAAAATAAAAATAATAAATTAATTATTTTTTAAGTAATATAATGGACCCAAGAGGGGAAAATGGAAGCCCACTGATACAAGGCTCTAACACCACACAGGAAATGGCATAATGGTCATTCAAGGTCAATTGTGGTAATCTAGAATATAGTAATCGCTACAACAGTCATACAAAACATAACGCAGATATACATACAATATATATTTGTGTGCATATATGTGAGTCGGGTGCATGTATACAGTACATGTGTACATATGTGCTAACACAGTCCCATTCGTGTGCACAGACGCTGGAGGAAGTTGCTGGCTGTCCAGTTCAGTCACTCTTGGCCTTATTCCCCAGAGATCCTCCTGTCTCCATCCTCCACAGCCCTCAGGTTACAGGGGTGTGTGTGGCCATGCCCGGCTTTTTCCATGGGTGCTGGGGATTCAGATTTAGGTCCTTATGCTTGCACAGCAAGTGGTCTTATCCACTGAGCTATCATCTGAACCCCAAGGGAAATATTTTTAAATTCAGTAAAGAAAACACAATGGGAGATAATACAACTATTTGATAACCCACAAGATGCTAAGAGAGGGGCCCAGAAGAACAGTGGCAGCAGAGCAAAATCCCAAACAGGATAAAGAGTAAGATGACAGGTACCATTACACGAAATCCAAATCAAATGTTCTGATGAAAGACTGAGAACGGACTAGGTAAAGAGGCAAAGCCCAGGGCTGGGAGATGACTCAGTACAGGGCTGGCCATACAAGCATGCGGCCATGAGCTAGATCACCAGCAATCACAGAAAAGGCCAGGTGCAGCAGCACACTCCTGTAATCCTAGCACTGGGGAGGCAGACAAGGAGGATTCCTGGGGCTCAGTGGCCAGTCAGAAAAGCTGAATCAATGGTTTCCAGGTTCAGCGAGAGACCTCGTCTCAAAAAATAAGGTGAAGAGGAGCTGGAGCGATAGACTCAGCAGATAAGAGCACTGGCTGCTCTTGCAGAGGACCAAGGTTCGGTTCCCAGAACCCACATGGCCACAAACAACCATCTGTAACTCCAGTTCCAAGGGATTTGATGCCCTCGTCTGACCTCCACAGCCATTGTACAACACGCATGCACTTATATACATGCAGGGAATACAATCATATACATAAAACAAAAACAAAAGTGGAGAAGCCAGGTATAGAGGCACAGGCCTTTGATCTCAGCACTTGGGTGGTAGAGGCAGGGGCAGGCAGATCTCTCTGAAACTGAGGCCAGTTTGTTCTACATAGCGAGTTCCAAGCCAGCTGGGGCTATACTGTGAGACACTGTTTCAAATAAACAAACAAACAGGTAAATAAGGTGGAGAGTAATCGAGGACAACTGATGTTGCCCTCTGGCCTCTAAACAGACTCAAACATACATGCACACAAAGGAACGCTTATACACACCAAAAAAAGAAAAAGAGAGGGAAAGTTAAATTCCAATTCTGTTGTTTACTAAATATAAAGACACAAAGAAGTTAAAAGTATCAGAAGGCAAAAGACAGGCCACGTCAACACCAACAAAAGGAAACCAGACCAGGCGATGATTATAGAACAAAGGAACCTCGGACAAAGAAGATAGTCAACTTTACTTCACTGAGAACAAGCAGGACGGGCTCTCGTCCTCCTGCTGTCTAGAGAATTGTCCTTTCTGAGGTCTGCTTGGGAACTTTCAGAGAGCCTTTTATGCCCAGCAGGCGGAAAAGCATCCCTCCAATGCCTCATAGTGAGTGTGGCAAACTAGATATTCATGAGTCTACCCACCAAAAAACTTGCTGTTGAAACACTGGCAGTGTCCAATGTCACCAGGGGTCTTTGGGCAGTAATTAGGTTAGATGAAGTCATGTGTGTGGTATCCTTATGATACGATTAATGTGTTAATGAAAAAAGACCCCTGGGGGCTCGCCCTGTCTCTGGCTCTGCCCATGTGTAGACACAATGGGAAAGCAGCCATCCGCAAGCTGGGAAGGCGGCCCTCACCTGTTATCAAATCAGTCAGCACCTTGATATTGGGTGTCATTTAAGTTCCCAGACTGGTATCTTGTTACAGCATCACAAACTAAAGAAAAGCAGAGACACACTTCAGTGGCATCTGCCTTGGCCCCACCCCCATTATGTTGCTAAAGGGAGGTAAGTGAAATCTTCAAAGAACCTGTCTGTTTTAGCTCTTGGCCCCATTCTGCTCTATTCTGCTGGTGTGACAGGGAAAGCCCAGACTGTCTCCTGGAGCACTGGCCAACACACTGTTTCCAAATCTGCCTCAGTCCCTGAAACCAACACCTATCAGGCCTAGAGACCACACTGGCCAAATCCAGGCCGCTCCTTGGGACTTTCAGGCCCCTGGGCAGAACGCAGGCTTCTACCAGAGGCTGCTGCTGTTAGCCCATCCCTAGCCCATCCTCTGCATTGTGTGGACATTGCTATCCTGTGTCATACAAAGTTTGGGGTCCATGGGTATGACAGGATGGGCACTAGCCTGAAAAGCCATGTGTGTGCGTGCTCACATCCATGTGTGTACATGTGATATGTGTGCACATATCTGTGCATGTACGCTGTGAACTGCAGATGTGTAAGGGTGCATACCTACATGCATGTGTGCTGTGTTCCATGATCATTCTTGGGAACGCATGCTTTATCTCCACTTTTCTGAAGATCAGAAAAGAGCAAGCTATTACATGTGCCTTGAAGCCTAGAGAGATGGGTCAGCAGTTAAGAGCACTCGCTCTTTTTCCAGAGGACCTTGGTCAGTTCCCAGCATCCACATGGTGGCTAACACCTGTCCTTAGCTCCAGTTCCAGGGGATCCAACTCCCTCTTCTGGCTTCCACAGGCCCTGCACACATGGTGCACGTATATACATTCAGGTAAAACACTCATGCATATAACATCAAAGTAAATCTTTAAAATACTTAAAACAACAACAACAAATGTATGGCCAAGGAATCTGGAGTTGATGTATTACTGCCTCGGCTCCCAAATCTACTGCGCTGCCACACGAATTCACAGACTTCCCTGAGGATGGAAGAGTGAGCCCTGTGCCTCCAGAAGTGACAAGAGGAGCTCTTGCTAAGCAATGATTAGTCAGCAACACCCACTACACAAGAGAATGATGAAGCCACAAGGTCACAGGGGGATGATCTGGAGCCGTCTTTCAAAAGGCTCATCAGAACAGATTTAAGGTTGAGCAAAAAGAAGTCTCTGTTACATACAAGATGCAATAATTTTTTTGAACAGTGTTGGGGATCAAACCCAAGGCCCTGTGCACACTAGGTAAGGGCTCTACCACTAAGCTACATTCATAGCCCCAACATATAATAAATGTAAAGCAAGCCACTCCAACCACTATAATGAACTGGTGCATGCCCAGGAGAATCTTAAGGCATGTTCCATGGTGGCAGATCTGCAGCTACGAGGGGAGGCTCACCTGAGAAAACTGGAACCCTCTGCACCCATGCCAGCCTGGGAGGAACGTGCACGAAGGCCTTTTCCAGCTTTCACAGTGAGCTTGGTTGAAGTTGGTTTGGGTAAGGAGATGCAGTGGGCATCGTCCAATCAGAAAGGGAGAAGATGTGTGTGAAGATGGCTCCAATTAAGGAAAGATGCTCTGCAGAGACAGAGTGGCTGTTAGAGAACCACCAGCCTGACTCCATCCCAGGCCCTTCTCTCACACACAAGGAGAGGTCTGTATGCTTAACAAGAAAGACAAACACACACACACACACACACACAGCCTCCAGTCCTTCAACAGGAAGAAATCCACTGGCCTTTAGGCCTGTTGCCAACTACTGCAATCCTGTTTAATGAGTTTATGACTTGCATATTAAATTCCAATGAGCAAAGTCCTCCAGATGCTCTTATCTTTGGCATCCCCAAGGCTCCATGTGGAAAAGAATGATCTTTTGCTTGTCCCAGTGGCCTTAGTTGGACCACCCTTCTTCCCACAAATTAGACACACCGTGTCCCTAACCCCAAACTTCAATGTCCACTTCTTCCCAGACACTAAAGCTTTTTCTCCCCCAAGGACTTTGATTCTGCAGCTTAATAACTCTGAGAGCAGATGGGCAGCCGGCTTAACTGGGAGAGTTCTGCGGAGTACCTGTCACCTGCCTAGGGAAAGAGCTCATGGTACAGGGCAAGCAGAGCCTGCCCAAACTCCCATGAGGAGTGAGGGAGTCCAGCAGCTCAGATGCACACTCAGTGCCTTCACTTTCCCCGCCTCCCACAGTCGCCTTCACTACCCCTCTTGTCTGTGGTCCTATACAATTCCATGTGGCACCTGGGTGTTTTTCAGAACCATGACGCCTGACTCAAGTCAAAGCAAGAAAGTACGGGAACCTAGCCATGACTTTACGGCCTAGTATATGAAAAGATGTAGGATGCTTATAAGTTCTAGAAGGTTCCAAGCACACTTGTTCACATTTAGGAATCTCCCTCAGCAAAACAGCCTGTGCTGAAATGTGGTGTGTGTGTGTGTGTGTGTGTGTGTGTGTGATCAGTCCCACTTTGTGTCTTCAGGAACAGACTGTCAGGTGCATTTCTGAATCCTGGTCCAAAGCTGGAGGGCAGGCAGTCTTGAAGCATTCCAGTCCTCTTCCTGTAAAGCTACAGACTATTTTCCTACAACTCAATGGGCAGACACTGTAGAAACAGCTCAGGTACCGGCAATACAAACGCACCAAGCAGTCTACACCTCCTGACCTAGAAAACCGAACATGAAGAAAGAGAAGTCATGGCATGAGTCCCTACCACTACATATGCACCCACACGTGTCCACAGGACGGTTAAGCTGCTGGGGATTTTGCTTGTCATCGTTGTTTTGTGGTGCTGCACTATAAACCCCGGGCCTTGTGCCTTCTAAACAAGGGGTCCAGCAATGAGGGGCAACCTCAGCCAAAGGCACTGTTTCCTCTAATAGTCACAGAGTACACTATACTAGGAAGTTGCCCCAAAGCCCTTTACCTGCTAAAAGGCTCCAGACTACATCTGACTGTACTCCTGGAAGCCACAGGTGGGTGGGGGTGGCTGCAAGAGCAGAAGAAACTGCTTCCACCAGGGCACTGCCATGTGTGTGTGGGTCTGGTACCCAGGCGGGCAGGCATACCAGTTCCCTCCAAGCTGCACTCTGTGGAGAGTCTGTGGCTCCAGGGTGCCAACAGTCCCTGGTGCAGCAAAGCAACCAGTCTACTTTACAAGACTCAGAACTCCACTGTCAGTGAAGCTCTGTGGACAGGAAACCTTTCTGCCCACCCGCGGGGACCTCCACTGCCTCACACTTGCAGGATCCCCACTGTAAACAGAATGTTAAACACAGCCAGAGATTCCGGAGCACACCATGCCCCTCAGGGTACACACACACAGCCCACCAGCAGGGGCCAAGAGAGTGTTGCCCACAGTGGACTCTGATTCCAAGTGTACTGTTCCTATCCTATGGCCTCTGATGACATCTGCAGGATAAGCATCCTCTACCTCAGCCATCATTCTAGCTTAACCCCCTAAGTATCAATAAGAACTGCAAAGTGGCTGAAGAGATGCTTAATGCTTCCTCTGCTCAGACACCTAGAACTTGCTGGCTGACCAACCTGAATGAATCAGGGAGCCCCATGTCCCAGTTAGAGATCCTGGCTCAAAAAAACAAGATCAGGTATGGAGAGACAGCTCAGAAGTTAACAGCACTGGCTGCTCTTGCAGAGGACCTGGGTTCAGTCCCAGCACCCACTTGGTAGCTAACAACCATCTCTAATTCCAGTTCCAGGTGATCCAACACCTTCTTTTGACCTCCACAGAAATTGCATGTATGGGTGTACTTATATGCAGGTGAGCAAAGCACTCATACCCAAAAAATATAAACAAATAAATAGATAGATAAGTAAATAAATATTTTTAAAAGAAAAGAAGGTAGAACTGGGCATGGTGGTGCACACCTTTAATCCAAGGAAGAGGCAGGTAAATCTCTATGAGGTCGAGGCAAGCCTGGTCTATATGGCAAGTTCCAGGCCAACGGGGAGACCCTGTTTCGAAAAAGAAAAAGAAGAAGAAGAAAAAAAAAGGTGGATGGTGGATGACTCCTAAAAACACTCCAAAAACTGACCTCCGGCCTACACACACGGAAATGCACACACAGAGTTAAAAAAGGAGAGAATTTACTTAACTGGTTAAATAAAGAGAAACTACCAAGACACTGTCCTGAACTGAATCACAGCCCTCCAAATTTGTACACTGAAGCACCTAACCATATGACCACATTTGGAAATGGGGGCTTTTAAAAATGTGGCTGAGTAAAGTGGTACCACTAGAGAAGCCTTCTGCCAGCCATGGAGAGAGACCTCAGCACTAACCAGCCCTGCTGACACTGAGTATTTGGATGTCCAGCCTCCAAGGAAGGAAAAAAATAAATATCTGTTGTTCCGGTTACCCCACCTATGGAATTTCTATATCAATTTAAAAAAAACTAATACAGATGTTCAGACAGTTAATCAAGGAGTCTGGCTGTAAAATCATAACCTTCCTTAGCCTGGAACTGCAAAATCCATTTCCACACACCAAACTTTTGTGGTGGCACAATAGTATCCCCACCAGGAAGGACCACTGCTGCAGAAGACCCACCCGGCAGAGCCAAATGTCAGCAGCCGGGAAAGCCAAGGCGCACCTTACACGGCAAGGCAGAATTGCATCTTTCAAACCCCAACGGAGCGGAAGAAAGAGCAAGATGCTATGTCATGCAGAGGACTAATTCTCTCTTCCACTGTTGCCCCTGGGGGCTCACCCAACAATAAGGCTCACCTAGCCTCATCCCACAGACTCACAGGTGGCGCAGCACAATCTCCTTTTTCTCTCTCATTCTTCTGTGAACTAGAATAAAGAGTGTTAATTATGAGCAAAATCTACGAAGGAGGGAGATACATGTAAACACTCCTTTGGTGGGCAAAAGCTGCCTCTTAAAACATCTGTCATGTCAGACACATGATATGTGGTTCCTGGAAGCAGCTCTCGGGGGCCAATGTCAACACCAGCACAAATTTGGTGCCTATGAAAACATGTGCATGATCACCCATTTAGTGAGTTTTTTGCTACGGCCACTGTCTTTGCTATCACAGTGAGAACTGACGGACACTGAACATAAGTGGGGACTCAGATGAACTAAACAGGGAGCTGACTTCTCCTGCCCCTACCCCTGAGCCTGCCCAGGAAGGATTATGGGCCAGGAGGAAATTCCAGATAGCCATAAGCACCTACTGCCTCTCCCTCCCACTCCAGTCTCTATGTAGTCTCCCTAAGATTCCAGACACCAAGAAAGGAGTGGGGGGCACACATCTCAGGAGAAGACGGAAAGCAAGCTGAAAAAAGCAGGTAGTACCAATACAGACAATGTATTACCATTTGTTTTTTCAGAAAATGCGAAACAAAATTCCATTCATAGACATACATGTGTACACATGTGCAAGCACAGAGCAAACTGACAGGAAGATGCAGAGCGGAGGACACTATGACGACTGGAATCACACGGGCACTGCCTTTTTACTACATCAAATGCAAATGTGTCCCAGGGAACAGAAGGGAGCCCTGGGATTCTCCCCAGATTCTGGTCTTCCTTAGAGAAGGAGTCCCCAGGGATAGGAGTCTCCCAGCGGGAGCAACAGCAAGAGCTTCCCGGCTTCCTCCATCCCCTGGAGGGGCCACCTGCTTCCATGAATTGTCCTAAGATGGGATGAATTGGAAACTAAAGCGTTCTCAAGCCGAATTTATTCCCCAAACTTTCCTCAGCCTCAAGAGAGCAGCTTCAAAACTCCAAGGGCCGCAAACGTGCCAAAAACCCCTTTGCGGGCCGGTTCTCCGCGGGTGCTCAATCCATGCTGAATAATCACAGGGATTCTACATCCACACCCATTAATTCACACTCCACACAGCACCTGGGAAGGGCCAACCTGCCGCCCTTTTCAGGTCTGGGAAGCAAATTAACAGTGACACCAAGGGAAGCCTTCGGCTGGCCTCCATGTGAAGGTCAGTAGGCTGCTCTGAGCACGACTCTGGCCACATTTGAATTCAGTGGCTGCAGCAATTAGAAACAAAGCTTGTCTACGAGATGTTCCCCTTCTCACAACAACAGCGACAATTAATTTCTTCTCAAAAGTCCCAGAACAGATGTTTACTGATGCTTCTGCCAACTAGTCAGGTCTGAGCCATAATGGAAATGACATCTCTTTCTCAGTCCTTTCCCTTCCCCGCCTAGCCACCCCTTACATTCAGTCTCTACTCCACCACCATTCCTGACTTGCTACCATCTATCCAGGCTCACCCCTGGGAGTGTCTCCATATTCAAAGCATATATTAGAACAAACATGAACCAAAGGTTAACAGAAAAAAGCATGCTGCATAGTACAAATTGGTCAATGACTATTTACACTGCCCAGAGAAAGCCCCTCTGTTCAGACAGCTGGTCAAACACATCTAACACCAAGCCTCATGCCTCTGTCATTCCCATCCCTCCCCAGGTCCCAGTCAGAAGGACCTATCATGACTGGGATGGGCTCTCCATGAGGCTGGCTTAGAGCCTGGGTGGCCCCCAGTGAGCAGGCAGAATGAGACCAAAGTGCAGGCCATATGAGGCCAATGAGCCACACCTCATCCTCTGTTCAGGAGTTCAGGCCACTGGCTTCATGAGCCTCCTGCTATGAATAGGAAATCCTCTGATAGGGAGTCCACATACAACTAGGTGGATTTAAGAGCAGAACACACAGAACTCCCTGTGACCACCTTTAGAAGCCACCAGAGAAACTGCATCTCACAGCAAGAAAAGCAAATGTCCAGGGGGCAGAAACATACTACCATTTAAGCTTTCAATTTAAAGAAAACAGACGACAGATGGTATTTCCTTAGGATGTGATCACAGCCATCCATCCAACTGTCAGGTCCAGGGTATGTACACCTGTTCTGTGAGCGATAGGCCTTACAGCCGCCCGGGCTCAGGGGTCAAGGTCCTGGGAGATCCTCTTTCTCTTTCTCTGGTTGGGAATTTAAGGTGAGAAAGGGGCAGGGGTCAGGCACAAGTCTGAAATCCCAGCATTTGGGTGATGGAGACAGGAGGATTGTGAGTTTAAGACCAGCCTGTGTTGCATAGAGAGACTGTGACTCAAAAAGAGAAAAGGAGAGACTGGAGAGATAGCTCAGTGGTTAGGGGCACTTTCTGTTCATCCAAAAGACCCAAATTCAGTTCCCAGCACCCAAATGGCAGCTAACAATCACCCTTAACTACAGTTCCAGGAATCCAACATCCTCTTCTGGCTTCTGTTGGCACCAGGCACACATGTGGTGCATTTACATACACATGCAGGCAGAACACTCATATACATAAATAAAATATTAAAAAATATATTTTTAAAGAGAAAAGGAGAGAGGGAAGGAAAGGGAGAAAAGAAAAGAGAAAAGATGGGAGGGAGGGTGGGAGGAATGGAGGGAGGGAGGGAAGGAGGAAGGGAGGAAGGGAACAGGGAGAAACAGAGGGGGAGAGACAGTGCTTACACACAGGCATGAGAACGTCAGCCTGGGATACACATCTCTTGGCTCCTAACACTCCATGACCTGACAGAACACAGCCCTCAACCTTGTTTTCTTCCCATGTCTCTCCCCTTTTTGGTGGGGAGGGAATCCAGGCACCACCCCGGAGGGACTTCTGTCCCCTCTAAGATGTCCTGGTGTACAGTATGTGGTAAGGGGACATAGTCTGCCTCACCCATCACATCAACCGTCACCTGACAACAGCATTCACTGTGTTAACACGGCTCAGTCAATGGCTTGCTGCTGTCGTCGTGACCTAGGCCTCGGCCCTCTGCTCAGCCATCACATCCTTCAGACTGCTGTTCACAACAGGCTTCTCTGGGAACAAGCCATGCTCATGCGAAGCCCAAACCACCAGGTCGACTGCCACACAAAACCTAAAACTGGTAGTTCACCCCTGACATATTTTGCTTCTCCACTGCTGTGATAAAACAGGGACCAAAAGTAATTTGGGAGGAAAGGGTTTATTTCAGCTTATAAGTTACAGCCCATTGTTAAGAGAAGCCAAGGCAGAAACTCAAAAGAGGAACCTGGAGGCACAGCCTGAAACGGACTGTGGAGGAAACTGCTTACTGGTTTGCTCCTCTGGCCTGTGCTCACCCTGCTCCGCACACAACACTGAACCACCAGCTCTGGTGTGACACCACTCAACAATCAAGAAAATGCCTCAAAGACACCCCTGCAGGTCAATGTGATGGAGGAAATTCCTCAACTGAAGTTCCCTCTTCTTGGGTGTGTCAAGTTGATAACCGGAACTATCAAGCACAGCCCACAACACTGATGCCTTTTTAATTTTCAAAAACAAATCAGTTTTATTTATTTGTTTATTTATTATACTTTACAGTCCTCAAATGGTAAGGAGGAAACAGAGCTGAGACACACACAACTGGTAAATGGCAGAGGTAAGTTCCAACCTCTCAGCACACCCCCCATCCCCCGCACACACACCTCTTTGATAGGATGGAGATGTACTAACAAACATTTTGTGCTGTAGTTTGGGTATTGTCACCTCCCAGATGTGATCAGTTCACTGAGGGCCAGGACTACAATCGTAGCCACTCCCTTCCCCAAGTCTAGTCGTTTGTGTACAGGTACAGGTAGGACACACAGCCCATCAGCCACAACTTGTATCATTAATGAAATCTGACATTCAAATCTGAACTAATCACCAGGGAGTAACAGTCATATTACCAAACGAGTGTTTTTCTCTATGGAAGGAAATGCCACTCACTTCCTCTAATGCCTCATCTGCTCAGATGAACAGGAAAGGAGGCCGGGGGCCAGATGCAGGCAAGACATCCCAAAGAAACTCAGTACTCACCAGGTGAGGCATCAGGAGGTCGGCCAGGTAGACAAAAGCAGCCCCAAGCGTGAAGCCCACAGCCACCGGGAAGAAGGCAAAGGCACCAAAGCCCCCTGAGGATGTGGCCATCTCAACCGCTGGTGCCAGCAGAGACCAGTAGGAAGCTGCTAACATGACCTGTAGAAATGAGAGAGAGCCAAGCGCCATTAAACCAATCAGGAAGGCCTTGCAAGGGGGCCTTGGTTGCCCTCTATGGCCTAAGGTAAGCTCTTCAGTTTCACACAGTAGGCCTTTAAATCTAGGTGGTAGGTACTATCCCAACCAAAAGACTACCCCAAACTAAGGTTCCTCCCAGAATTCCTGTTCTAAGAACTCAGTTTGTCAAAGGTATGGCCACTGGTAGGCTGCCCATGCTCCTGTAAGCAACCCTAATGAAACTCACTGAGTCAATAACAGCAACAAAGACATGAAAGGGGCCTCAAGAGACAGATGGCTCAGTAGAAGAACACGTGCTGCTCTTGCAGAGGATTTGAATTTGCTTCCCAGCCCCAACATGGTAGAGCCCACAACCACCAGTTCTGAGGGTTCTAACACCCTCTTCTGGCCTCCATAGGCACACATGGTATATATAGAAACAGGCATATATATATATAGTTTATATATAAAATTATATAAAGTAGAATTCTAAAGATGAAAAGAGAAGGGGGACTAGGGAACCAGAGGGGATGAGAGCGGCACGGGAGAGGGTGATGGGGGGACAGCAATCAAAATGCATTATACACGTGTATGAAATGTCATAATGAAACCCATTATTATATATAACATATACTAATAAAAGCCATAAAAATAAATATAAACAGACCTAATTTGGGGCAGGATAGAGCTGCCATGGGAGAATGGAGTCTAGTTTGCTGTGATCTGGCCTCTGGCCCTGGAGTGCTCATCCAGGGGTGATTCTGCACTCCATGGGACACGGGACAATGTCAAGAGACACTTTCAGCTGTTGTGGGGGGGGTTAGGGAGTTGCTGGAGGCATCTAGTGATCAAACATCCTACAATGTACATCACAGCCCAACAATAAAAACTCATCCAGCACCAGATGTCAGTAGTACGCAGCTGAGAGATCCTGTTCTGATGGAATACTTCTGGGACAAACTGCTCATTACTTCCTGAGCTCCACTGCATTAGATCACAGCCCTGTTAGTGAGTTCTTCCTTAGATTGAACTGAAATCTGTCTCCCTCCCTCCATGTTCACCTGCTCTCGTATACACACACACACACACACACACACACACACACACGAACTTGCTCATGAATGCTATGTGACAACCTCGAAATATTTGAGGACACCAGTATGTCAACATCAGATTGGCCTCTTCAATTTCCTCATCTCTAAAACTGAAGAGAAGCTAATATTTATTGATCTCCAACCATTTCCTGGAACCAAAGTTAACATTTGATATCTTGTTTTATCCCACTAGGCAGATGTTGTTTTCTGTTCCTATTTGTAGAAAAAGAAACTGAATCTTGGGGTAAAGTGCTTGCTATGCAAGCCGGAGGAGAGTTCAATCCCCTAGAATCCATGGGAGGAGGGGCCTAGAGAGATGGCTCAGTAGTTAAGAACACTGGCTGCTCTCGCAGAGGACCCAGGTTCGGTTCCTAGCACCCACATGATGGCTAACAACTGTCTACAACTCCAGTTCCAAGGGATCTGACACCCTCTTCTGACCTCCGTGGGTATTTCATGACACAGATGAACTTACACACATGCAGTCAATATACTCATACACATAAAATAAAAATAATAAAGTTTAAAAAAAAAAAAAGCTGAAAACAGTGGCACACTCTTGTCTCCCCAGCAGTGGGGAGGTAGAGACAGATAGATACATACGGTCCCTGGCCAGGCAGCCTAACCAAATTGACTAGCTCCAAATTCAGTGAGAGACCCTATCTAAAGAAACAAGGTGGGTGGCACACGAGGAATGGCAACAGAGGTGATCTCTGGCCTCTACATGTGTGTGTTGATGCAAGCATGTGAATTTACACACACATGAACATATACATACACATCAAAAAAGAAAAGAAATAGAATCTCAAGTATCAACGTAATGTGTTCCTATGGTGGTTTGAACAGGAAACATTCCCCACAGGCTCAAGTATCTGAACAGATCCGGGAAACAAACCAAACAAGCACACACTCAATGAAGAGAAGAGGAAAACGAGGCTAGCCTCAGATGTCAGCAGGTCAATGTGACAAAATGTTCTCCAGTGTTAACTGAATTAACCAATCACCCGTGGTTCTTTAATCTTATACCTGCTGTGACATCTTTGTGGCTAGAGTTTACCCACCATCCACTGCTGACATATAAAATGTTGAATGGATTTCTAAAATTTACTTAATTATGCCTTGCCTTAAAAAAAAAAAAAAAGAACAACTCCATCACCCATTTCCAAAATAACATTTAGAGTGACAGAAACAGGCATTATGACAGCAGCAAAGAAGAACAAATCCGTGCATGAGCGTGTGAGCTCCCTGCTGCCAGGCGTCACGCACACAGGGCCACATGCTTTGGACCACATTCTCCCAGCAAAAGTCTTGGTGCCAAGCATGGAGATCTGTACCTGCCTCAGAAACACACAGAAAGAAGGAACGTGTGTCCCCTCAACTAGATGGAGGCACAGGCTGACCAGTTCAACACCATGAGCCAGGCTGTCATGAAAGTCCACAGAAGGGCCCAAGGGCTCCCCACACTTATCCATCCAGTTTCTAAAATTCACCTCACCAGCTTTAGCATTCAGCAGCCCTTGAGAGCTCTCCATCTAAGAGGGCCTGCATAGCAACACAGAGCTATAGATGGTCCCCATTTGCAAACTTGATCCAACCAGTAACCTGCCTCCTGTTCTGTCTCAGATCCTTGCATACAGTCTTACTTTTTCAACAACTCTGAAACCGTGAGACCCAGGGAGAGCCACTCATCTGACCACCTCCCAAACCCTCTCTGCATGCTACCTCTAGACAGGGATGCAGTGACTTCAGCATCACTCCGGCCACCGAGCTCCTCTCCTTTTCAACAGATTCTAACACTGTCACAACTCCCTCCCATCCCTCTGCATCTCGGGTACCAACGACAAAAAAAAAAAAAAAAAAAAGAACAAAAAAACCCAACAATCTGTACATGGCACTGGGTTTCCAAAGTAAAGAGAATGGACCCAAAACAAAGCTCTTTCAAAAGTATGTGTGGTAGAAACCATGACCATGTACTAATGGTCAAAACTCGAGACTATTCCATGTGTCTTCTGTGGAAAAAGAAACCCAGCAGGCGTGACTGAACTGCAGACACGGAAGTTGGGGAGCTGAACCTTGAACATGGGAGGAGCCAGCATCATGCCAAGATGCTTATGACGGAGTAAACAGAGTGACAGAGAGGAGAGATGACATCGAACTGGAGACTTGACTTTATTTATATGAAATACCCAGAATACAGAAATCCACAGAGACTGAGCAGATTGGTGGCTACCAGGGGATGGTAGACATGGGGAGACAGAAACATTGCTTAAGGAGAACAAGGGGTCCTTTGGATATGATGGGAATATTTGGGAGTGGAAGGCGAGATCCTTGCATGTTGTAAATAGTCTGAACACCAGTGAATGGTCAACTTTATGTTATACAAATATCACAACTTAAAAAAGAAAAAGTTAGGGTTGGCCTCATCAACTGTGAGGGCCCTACCTTGTACCACTGTCCCCGGGGCTGTGTTGAGCTCTGCAGCCCCCTTGTGGGCCTCTGGGCCTCTGTGTGCTGTGCCTGTCCTGGCTCCCCTTTCCCCGGGCATCTTCATCTTCCTCCCTTGTACAGTCCATGTTTATGATGGAAAAATGCACTATCTGTAATCAGATCTGAGTTTGGATCTTGGCTCTGCCACCTACAAGTAAGGCGGCCCCACAAACATGAGTTCTCTGTAGCTCAGTTTGGACAACTGGCAACGGCACCACTGAACTGGGCTACTGTAAGGAATCCCAGGGGACAATGGAGCCACCACACCAACCCAGGAGCTGGCAAGCAGGTGTTATTTTGGATTCTCCTGCTTCCCAAAGCTGTTCTCACTAAACATGATCCTCGGTCTCCCTACCCCACCCAGCTCTCCTCTGGCAGGCCCTGATCAGCTCACTGCATCTGTTCTGTGTCGCTTTGAGCATCTCTGCTTGCTGGCACCACCCAGCAGAGTAGTCTTGACAGAGACTTGTTTGATGTTTGTTGCCTAAGTGAGTTCTCTGTCAGCTGTTCTAATGAAGGGGGGCAGCAGGGGAAAAGACCAGAACGCGGGTAGGAAGTGATTCCACACTCATTTTCAGTCTCTTGCCTACATTTCAAAGTGAAGTTTTTTAACCTTCCAAATTAAGTATCGCACAGGCTCACACTGGAGAGCCCTCACTCCTCTGACAAATGCTGGCTGAGCAATTGTCAAAAATCAGGGAGGTTTTCGTAGATGTGAAGTAAACGTAGACTTTGCAAAGCTTTGGGGATAGCCCATCAAATGGTCCACTGATGAAATCTCAGATTCAGTTAGTGTTGAAAGGAACGTAAAGGAGACAACTTAGTTCAAATATTTCATTTGAAAGACTGGATAAGTGAGACCCAAAGAAACAAAGTGGCTCTCCCAGGCCCAGAGCAAAGTGATGTCATCAAGGGCTGACAGCCCCATTCCCTGAGCAAGTCAATGCCACCCTTCAACCCTGGCCAGACCCCGGAGTCTTTTATGAAATTCTGAAAACGACAGAATAAAGACCAGGTTTAAGCTGCAACCTCCTCTCAACAGGCAAAGGCTCCTGGAATAAGTCTGGATTGAAATTAAAATAGCTGTCATCAAAACTAAGATACCAGGTATTGGGTATTGGTGAGGGAGAGAGAGAGAGAGGGGAGAGAGAATACACACCACTGATGTGTAAATTAGCATGGCAACATGGAGGTTGTCTACTCAGAAAGTTAAAAAAGAAAACTTCGACAGGATGCAGCAATCCCACCGCAGCACAGATACCTGAAGGAAACGAGGTCAGTATGTCGGGGGATAGCCACACTTCTGCTGATTACAGCATAATTCACAGTAGCCATGGAATCAACCTAAGAGTTAATCATGGATGAAAGGATATTAAGAAAACATAGTAGATGAGCACAATGGACTACTCTGCAGCACTTAAAAGGAATGGAATCTTATCATTTGAAACAAGGATGGAACTGGAGAACATTACTGAAGTGAAGTAAGCCAGGCAAAGAGACAAAAAGACACAATCTCAGTCATGTGTGAAACCCACAGAAGACGTTCTCCTACAGATAGAAAACAGAACTGAGGTTACAAGAGACAGGTGAGAGGAGGGGGAGGAGGGGCCCCAGGACCGTCAGCCAGCGGACACAGAGCCACACCTGGGTCTGAGAAGCTCTGTCACACACCCAACTGTGTCTGATGAACACAGCTGACAAGATGTAGCATGTGTATCGCCAGAGACGTGCTGTAAGACTGCTTGACGTGCAGGCACGAGGACTTAAGTTCAAATCCCAGCACCCATGTAAGCTGCTAGGAGTGGCTATGTGCATGCATAGAACCTAGTGCAGGAAAGGCGGAGGGGGCAGAAACAGGAGGATGCCTGGAGTTGGCGGGCGGCCAGCCTAGCTGTAAGTTTAGTGAGAGACTGTCTGAAGGGAATTTGGCAGAGAGTCACAGCGCAGGACATTTGATGTCCTCTGGCCTCCAGTCACCTGCCCTTGCACGCACATACACACATACACACACACACACACACACGCACACACGCATGCACATGCACTCACACAGCACCAAAAATAAGAAAATAAATAAAAATAAAGAATGTTATATACATTCCAAAACAGCTACAAAAAGGGAATCTTGAATGGGCTCAAAATAATGACATGAATGTTTACAGTGACATTCATGAAAATGACCAAGATTTGATCATTACCTGCTTGATACATCTGTGGAAGCTCTACATTGTACCCCATAAACATATACGATGCTTACTAAGTCTAGGTTGAACCGATTTCAGGAGTAATTAAACCTAACTGACCCCACGCTGTTCCCCAACGTGAGCTGCTTCAAAGGCCCAGAACTAGATTTTTCCAGATTGTCAGGTAATAAACAATGGAAATGAGCCTGTTAAAAATCTGCTCTGGAAGATGAATGGGACCGCACACATTTAAACCTGTGAAAGCCCCCGACTGCCTCAGAAGTAGGTAGGCAAACAAGCAATTAAGGAGCTCAGTGTCATCCCTCCCGGAAGCACGGTTAGTGCTGGGAATCGCAAACGAAATACGCACACTCTAGATTTCTGGCCCCGTCTCTGGATGGAGGACATGCCTTCCTCCACAGGGAACTAACTACACCTCAAGAAGAATCTCCATGCTGTGCATACCCTGATCCCAGAACAGAAGACGGACGGGAATGAGAGGAGCCGGTGACAGCCAGAATCTGGAGTACCAGGGGCTGTGATACACACTGCTGTGGTTTGAATGAAAGATGTCCCCGTAGGCTCATGTTCAGACACTTGGTCCCAGTTGGTAGTGCTGCTTGGGACGGCATGGAACCTTTAGAAGGTGAAGTCTTGTTGAAGGAAATACGTCACTGGGGGTGGGCTTTGAGGTTTTAGAGTCTGCCCTCACTTCCTGCTGTTTTCTGCTTGGGGTAAAATGTGATCTCCTGATCTCCATGCTTCCTACCAGTCTCAAGCTCCTGCTGCCATTCCTTCCCTACCATGATGGACTGGATCCCAAAATGTGTCTTTTAGTCAGAGTATGTCAGCACAGCAGCAGAAATGTAACTGAGACACGATGTCAGTGTGATTGTGTGAGGCAGTCAAATTAGGGGGAAGTAAACAAAAGATACACAGGAACTCTCTATGCTATTTTTAAAATTTTCCTGAAAAATCTAAAATTCCTCCAAAGTAAACTGTTTACTAGAAGCTATTACTAGAAACTAGTTTACAAGGGTGGCAAGAAGACTGAGAGAAGCCATTCCAGAAAGGTGCATGAACCAGGCACAGGCTGGCATCAAGAGCACCCTCTTGTGCTCTGTGGGGTCAGGAAAGTCACGGGTGCTGGGCATAGTGCAGGGTGGGCCTAGCCAGGCCACCTGCCAGGAGGGATGGAGGAACAGCTCTCGTGGGTGTGGTGCTCCACATCGGTTCGTTGTAAAGACAGTTTCTGCCCAGCACCTGGAAGGAACCTGATCCACCTGGCAACAAACTGAGATTGGCTGTAGTCAGGACCCCACCCCGTAAGGCTATTGGCTAACAAGACCTATAAGACTCTCTGCTCTGGCTTGAATAAATGAGTTTGCAGCAGACCACCACTACTGGCTTCCTGCTCAACTCCCAGAGTTGATGTCTTGATTCCGCGCCTACTCAACCCCTCACCACAGCAGAGACCCTTCGGTCCCTCTCGGGCTGGCCCTGAGTGCTGGGACCCAACAACGGGTCTGGGGCTTCAGTGTGTGGGAGTCAGACAACAGGCTTCACCACCTTGAACCTCACAGGTTCCTGTAAGAGGTCAGAGTGGTTAAGTAACTCACCCAAAGACACTCAGACTCAAGCGGGGATTCAAAGGTCAGGCCTGCCTCCAAACCCCTAATCCTGACCAGGAAGCTCTGGGCCCTCTTTTAGGTACTTGATATTCCTTTGGTTTTTGTTGCTGTTTTTGCTGGTTTTATTTTTTTATATTTATTTATATTTGTTTATATTTATTTAAAATAAATCAATTTTATTAATGATTGTGATATTTCAAAATTAGGGAAAGAGATTATTCATTAAGCAGTGATGGGACAGCTGCAGTAATTTGAGTAAAATCCAAAAGTAGATCTTCACTAACTCATTTCACCAAAGCAAATGAAACAAATATTTTTTACAGAATTTTTTTATTGAATGTTTGTGTATTTCACACAGGACATCTCAACCAATCTTAATCATTTTTATATGCCCTTCCTCACTGACACTTTCTCACAGTCCTTCTCTCTGGAATTGACATACTCTGTCATTTGTGTTAAGGCCTATTGTGTCAAGTCAGTGTTCCCAGACAATCCTCAGTGCAAGTTCATCTACTGAGGTCTAGTCAGCTTATTCAGAGATTCTAACTTTAAGAAGATCAGCTCTTTCTCACCCAACCATAATCAGCTGCCAATATTTCTTCACTAAGGTCGGGGCCTGCTGCCCATTTCCCCAGTTCCATGCTGAGCTTTTGTCTGCTTGAGTTTGCATGGGACCTGAGTGAGCATGCCAAAACAATCCCTGCAGGTTCATATGAGCAGGGTCCTCAGAGCTTCTAGATTCTATTTCCACATGGTCCTGCACCTGCTCCCTGGCTCGTACAGTCTTTCTACCCTCTCTCTGCAGTGGTCCCTGAGCCCTGGGGAGTGAAGTTTCACATAGGAGTCCTGCCCAGGGACCCACACTCTGAAGACTCTAACCTCCATGCTTTAGCCACTTGTGACCTTTTGTGTTCCTGTCTCTCTCTTGTACAAAGGAGTTTCATTAATGAGAGCTGAGAGATTCATCAGTGTCCCTTTACCCTTTATTCTATATTGTGTGAGCCTTAGGTGTAGAGAGGTTGCATTATAGATGTGCTGCTTAGGCTTTGACAACTCACAGACAACGTCTATGTGTGACCAGCTATGGTACTCTGTAGCAGTCTCTGCCTAGTGCAAAAGAAGTTTCTCTGATGAGTGGTGACTGAGATACTTGACTGTAAATATAAAGTTACATATTTTGTATTTAGTAAGAAGTTATATTAGTCTAGGAATGTGACAGCCTTGGAGATTTCTCAGATCTATGACCTCTTCAGCCACATATATTTGACTATATTTACAGTACCACACATGAGTTTTCTCCCAATGAGTGGGCTTTAAGTCCAGTTAGGTAACTGCTACTGCACCAGTATTGTATGCTGTGTCGGTCATCAATGTGGTCATTTGGTCATGAAGCTGGTGTAGAGCCATCAACTGATGTTCTCCCTTGGCTCCTTGCATAGTATTCTCCGGAGGTATAAGAGCTAGCCTTCAGGGGAAGTGGCTTCCAGGTCAGTTCCAGGTTCACTGTTCCAAATCCAATGTCTGGAGTATGTCTTGCTTTCAGCAATAGGGTTTTACCTTCAAGTTCTGGGAGGCAATCAAGGTGTAATTCTGGGAGTCTCTGGAACCACCCTGGCCAACAACTCAAAGGAAGGGTTCTCATGTGTGGCACTGTTTCTTCTTGTGTAGCCTTCAGCTATGTACATGGGCTCATGAAGAGATACTGTATGTGGAATTTATCATTAAGTTGTTAGACGAATATGATTCCCTCTGGTGTTTTACACTAGCTAGGCATTATTTATCGCTCCTCTCTGTCTCCCTCTCTCCATGCCTTCCCTATTAAAGTGTCCCCACTGTCCCCATTTCTCTCTTGATAATACCAGTCTCCTATGGCCCCACCTCTCTTGAGCTCCTTCTTTCTCTGTATCCCTGTAGTTCCTTATCAAACCCTCCCTCCTCCTCCCCTTTAAACACCCCATCTTATCTATTTCTCCCTTAGTGACACCTGTCTCCTATTATTCTTCTCTGTCAGGTTCCTTCTTTACTTTACCTCCCTGGTTCCTTTCCATGTTCCTGGTTCCTGCAGTTACATCAGGATACATACTCACATACAAGGATTTACTAGGATCTACAAATGAGGGAGAACATACAGGATCTTTTTTTTCCTGAGTCTGTTATTTCACTTAGCATAACAGTTTCTAGTTACCTGCAAATGTCACGATTTCCTCTTTCTTTGCCGCTGAGTAGAACACTGTTGTGTAAATGTATTACATTTTCATTTTCCACTTGTCGGTTAAGGGACAGTTAGGTTGTTTCCATCTCTTAGCTATTGTGAAAAGACCAGCCACAAACATGGATGTACAAGTAGCTCTGCAATAAGATAACTTCTTTGGGTATATGCCAAGGAGTAGCATAACTCATCAAATGGCAGGTTCATTTTTAGTTTTTTAAGAGTTCTCCACACTGCTTTCCATAGGGGTTGAACGTTCACACTCCCACCAGCAGTGAATGAGCCTCCCCTTCCCCACATCCTCTCCAGCATTTGGTATCATTTGTTCTCTTGATCTTAGACAGTCTGACTCGGGTAAGATGAAATCTTAAAGTGGCTTTAATTTGCATTTCACTAATTACAAACGATGTTGAGCACTTTTTAAAAATGTTTCTCAGCCATTTTTATTTCTTCTTTTGAGAACTCTCTGCACAGATCCTTAGCCCACCTTTTAAATGGGTTGTTTTCTTGATTCTTTGGTTTTTGAATTCTTTATATATTCTGGATGCTAAACCTCTGTCATATATGTCCCTGGTGAAAATTTTCTCCCACTCAGTGGGTTTTCTCTTCACTTCTACTGTTGTTTCTTTTGCTGGACAGAAGCTTTTTAGTTTAATGAGGTTCTACTTGTTGACCGCTGACCTTAATTCCTGAGCAACTGATGTCTGATTTAGAAAGTACTTTCCTACACCTATATCTTGTAGGTTACTGACAATGTTTTCTTCTAATGGTTACAATGTTTTCTTCTAATGGTTTCAATTTTAACACTGAGGTCTTTGATCCATTTGGAGTTGACTTTTGTGCAAGGTGAAAGATAAGGGTCTGGCTTCATAAAAGGAATTTGGGAGTTATCCCTCTATTTCTATCTTTTTGAATCATTTAAGTAATATTGGTTGTAGATCTTCTTTAAATGTCTGGTAGAATTCTGCTGTAAATCCAGCTGACCCTGGGTTTCTTCTAGTCGGGAGGTTTTGTATTACTGTTTCAATTTCCTTGTATGTTATGGGTCTGTTTAAGCTGTTGATCTCTTCTGGGTTTAGCTTTGGTGAGTCCCATGATTTTATATATTTCTTTCAGGTTTTCAAATTTAATAATAGAATATAGGTTTTTAAATTATTCCCTTATAATATTCTGGATCTTTCTGTGTCTGTTGTGATGTTTCCCCTTTCATCTCTAATTCTATTGATTTAGGGTTACTCTTTCTTTCTTTTGGTTAACTAGGCTAAGAGTCTTTACAAGAACCAGCTCTTGGATTCATTGATTCTTTTTATTGTTTTCTTTGTTTGTATCTCATTCATTTCTACTCTGATTTTTGTTATTTCTTCTTATCTGCTGGGTTTGGGTTTCGTTTGTTGCCTTTCAAGAGTCTTGAGTTGCAATGTTAAGTCATTTACTTGGGCTGTTTCTGATTTTTTTTTAATGTAGGCACTTAGAGCCCTAAACTCCCCTCTTAGATTTCTTTTAAAGTGTCCCAGAGGTTTTGTTGGGTTGAATTGTCATTTTTGCTTAATTCCAGGAACACTTTTATTTCTTTCTTCATTTCTCCTTTGACCCAATCATCATTCGGGAGTCTGTTGTTTAATCTCCATGAGTTCGTGTAGTTACTAGGGCTTCTTCTGGTGTTGATTTTAAGTTTTATTGCACTGTGGTCTAATAGAATGCATGAAATTATTTCAGTTCTTTTGTATTTGTTGAAGTTTGTTTTGTACCCCAATATGTAGTTTGTTTGTTTGTTTGTTTTTTGAGAAAGTATTGTTTGGTGGTTAGGTGGAATATTCAGTAGACTTCCCGAAGTGGGACTTGTATAATGGAAATAGAAAAACACATTCGATGGTTGCTAAAAAGACCCTGCAATATAATGATAATTAAGAACTCTGGACAGAAAAGGCTGAGGCAGGAGGCTTCCCTCTGCCCCCTGAGGCTACCCAGGATAGAAATCTTTGTTTACAAAGCTGCTACATTCCTGCCATATGTTACCTGCAAATTACCATAGGAGCTTTTGCTTGCATTCCTCACATGAACATATACTTGCCCCAAAATTTAAACAAGGGGCTGATTTCTTTAAGAAGGATCCGTGTGTCAGTTGGATGGTGCACCTGGCTCTGGCTGGTCTCTTGATTTTTCTATAACACTTGTGCTTTGCTTTTTGAAATTCTTTAAAAATTGGGGCTGAGGAGAGGACCCAATGGGAAAGAGCACTTGCTGAGCAAGAGTGAGGACCTGACTTCAGATCCCAGCACAGATGTAAAGCCAGGTGGCATAGCCACATGCACAGTTGTTAACACTTGCTGGGGGGGGGGGGTTGGCAGAGACAGAGGGCAGAGGGATCACTAGGCTTGGTGGCTCCACCCAGCTCCAGGTTCAGTAAGACACCCTGTCTCAGAGGAATGAGGTGGAGCATCATAAAGCAGGACACTCAGCGTCTTCCTCTGGCCTCCTCAAGTGCACACATGGATGCACAGCGCCCCCATGCACATACACACGCTGCACACGCACATACACACGCTGCACACGCACATACACACGCTGCACACGCACATACACCACAGACACACATACACTGAAATGATTTTCACAGTCACTTCTTCAGCACATCTAATCAGAGGGTAGTCTCTTTCCAGTACTTTCCCAGTGCCGGCTATGAAGCAGTTCATGGGAACCTGACAGTGTTAAGCTGGAGAACTTATACCTCAGTTCTCATTCCCACCTTCCTGAGACAGAGGCAGCATGTGACAGTCCTGAGCAAGTGAAGGCTCATGGACAAGAAGTTCTCACAGGCACAGAGGCAGACAGAAAGAGAAGGCACACTGGCAAGATGTCATCAGAGCTGGAGAAGCTGACAGACCCTGGGCAGGCTGATACCAGCTCTGGAAGGAGAGACTCAGAGGTGGGGCGGGGGGGGGGGGTGGCAGAGAGCTCAGCAGGTAAAGGATTTGCCAGACAAGCCTGAGCTTGATCCCTGGAACCCATGTCGTGGTGGAAGGAGAGAACTGACTCCACAATTATCCTCTGACCTCCACATGCATTCTGTTAAAAGGAACAAAGGTGGGTCACCCCACAGTTCCCAGAGCCTCTGAAATGACAGTGAAGATGAGTCTACAAAGACTAGAGGAAGAGCAAATACACCTTCTGATGCCTCCTGCACTCCACACAGCTAAGAATCCACCCCTGACACTCAGTGACTCCCTTCCCCCAACCCCCGCCCAGCCCAGGCACAGGGAGGGAAATCATGATGGAAGGAGGAACAGGGTGATCACCTGTATGTGAAAGGGGGACCTCCAGCAGCCTTCCACATCCTCACCCTGATTCAGCAGAAATCTGGTGGGACAAAAGGTCCTAGGTATGAAGACTCAGTCTTCAGAAATGCCTCTGCCAGGTACCTGATGGCCCCCTGGATTGCGTATTGAGGCTCCCTAATCACAACCCTACACCAGGAGGCTAAAAGGGGCTAAAGAGCTGGCTCAGTTGGGAAGGTACTTGCTTCCTAAACATGAGGACCTGAGTTGAATCTCTGGAACTCATGTTTTTAAAAAACTGGTATAAAAGGCTGGAGAGATGGCTCAGAAGTTAAGAGCACTGGCTGTTCTTGCAGAAGACCTGGTTTGAACCCCAGCACCCACATGGTGGCAGCTAACAACCGTCCATAACTCCAGTTCCAGGGGACCCGACGCCCTCCTCTGTCCTCTGCAGGCACTGCATGACATGGGTGCACTTACATACATGGAGGCATAACACTCATACACATAAAAATTTTAAAAAACCGTATAGCGGTGAACACACGTGTAATCTCCAGCAATGGTGAAATGGGGGAGGGGGACAGAGATGGGTGAGGCTCCAGACCAGTGAGAGACCCTGTCTCAAAACAAAAGGTGGAAGACACCTAAGGAATGACACTCAAAGATATCCTGTGACCTCCACACACACATACATGCACACGCACATGAATACACAGAACTGAAAAAGAGCTCAGGAAATGTCTAAAACCAGCAGATATTGTAAGCTTTCTCATGTTCCCTGGGAGCAAATCCCCATTTCCTTTCATCATTCTCACAACCCAGCAAAACTCATGACACGATCCTTGCTCTCAAAGTACAACGCCGCAGGGATCCGCACATCCTAATGCTATTAATTTCCCTCTAGCATCAGAAGTACCAGCACAGAACAATAAAAAACAGTCAGCGGAGCCCCTAGCCCACTGAGGGTGAGCCTTTTCATTTCTGTATGAGCGCTCATCTTGGAGCAATTTCAGCTCTGGAAATAGAAATGAATTTCTGAAGAGCTCCTGGAGGGTTGTCTGAGATGATGGGTGCTGTTAAGCATTCCCTTGATTATTGCAATGGCAGTTTAAACAGTGAAAGAAAATTGGAACCACAAAACAGAATCTCCATCTCCAAGAAAAGGGGGAATAGGAAGTGACTGCACACAAGTCATTACTGCCCACTGGACCACAGCATCGTTATCCGCACTTTAAGATGGGTGTCTACAGAAGATGGTAACAGGGTTCACAATAACCACACTCAGCTCAGAGCCTGCAACAGAGGAGAGCCTGTGTAAACGTGTGGCCAAGGAACTGAACACGGGCTATAACCTCCAGGCTCCATGAAGGGCCGTGGAGACAGTCAGTTATGTACCCAAGTCTGATCTCCAGCACCCACATAAAAAGCAAGGTGTGGTGGTCTGCACTTATGATCCCAGTTTGGGGAAGGCAGGGACAGGGAATTCCTGAGGCTCACTGGTCAACCAGCACAGCCGAATGGGTGAGCCTCAGGTCCCAATGAGAGACTTTGTCTCAAAAAGCAGGTGTGGACCGCTCTGGAGGAACACTATCCAAGGCTGATCTTCTGGACCTCCAGGCTGGACAGACACACACACACACACATAAACACACACACACATGGCTACCAGACAACTAACTGGCATAAACTTGAAATCCATAAAAATCAACACAATAATTATTCTCAAGGTACAGAGTCAAATAATGACTCTAAATTCTACCTCTAAATCAGATATAAACATGTTCGTGTCAATCAACATATACTTGGGCCGTGATTGTTATGTAGCTCACATTATTTGAGACTCTGGGGTGCTAAAGGGAAAAAAGACCCAAAGAAGATCTGTGTGCTGCCTTTACCAGGAGCTGACTATGCTCCACAATAACAGACACTACTTGGGGCTGGAAAGATGGCTTGCTCAGAGGTTAAGAGAGGTGGCAACTCTTACAGAGGACCCAAATTCAGTTCCTAGCAACCACATATTGGCTAACAACTACCCTTACTCCAGTTTCTTGATAGAAGAAGAATGCATGTGCTGGTGCATAAAGACCCAGTTGGGTGTGATTAAGAAGCCAGGCTGTCTTTAATCCCAGCATTCAGGAGGCAGAGGCAGGCAGTTCTCTGTGAGTTCAAGGCCAGTGTGGTCTACATAGAGAGCTCCAAGCCAGCCAGAACTACATACAGAAATACATAGTGATACCTGATCAAGAGAGAGAGAGAAAGAAAGAGAGAGAGAGAGAAAGGGGCCAAGCCTGGCAGACATACCCCTATAATCCCAACACTCCAGAGTAGAAACAAGAGCATCAGAGACCCCAGGACATCCTTAGCTACTTAGCAAGTTCCAGACCAGACTGGGCTGCATGAGACCCTGTGTCAAAAACAAACAATTTTTAAAAGGTGGCATGGAAGAAAGAAGAAAACCAGGCAGCGTGGACTGACCTTCAGACAACGGGGAGAGGCGTTTGTTTCCAACTCTGCACACTATAAACACTGGGATTTTCAACTGTTGGCACCCTCCAAACTTACTGAAAGGGATTCTGCAAGACAGGGCCCACTCACAGTACTTCCAGTCTCGGAAACTCTGTGGGACTGCAAGGACAGATGTCAGGTCACCAGGAGGTGACTAGAATGAGACAAGGGCACCTGGCAGAGCACACTGGCACCAGAAGGGAGGACGGATACAGGAGGGCAGGCTGGAAATGAGGGGCAGCTGCTGGGCTGCACACACGCACACGACACAAACGAGAACTGCAGAAGAATGGAGAGAGACCAGGGAGAAGAAAGGAAGATCCATGTCACCTTCCACAGTGAGGTCCCCATGACCCGCCACGAGTCACATGATCAGAAACCCATGATGAGTGGACACGTGAGCTCTGCATCAAGTCCAACCCAGCAGGTGAGTGACTAGCCATGACTCCAGCGTGAATCAAGTTCAGAAGGGGGCTCTAACTACCTCATGTGATGTGATTAACGAGCCCTCAGAATCTATCAGCTTCATGCAATTTTACAGAATTAAGCTTAACAGCTCAGAATTATGATCAATTAAATTCAGCTGCAGTTATAGTTATTAATTGTCATAGACTTGCTTGAATGACCTAACATTTCTTAGCTACACCCACCCAGTGCCAGAGCTTGGCTCACATACTCCAAATTACAGAAGAGAACTTGTGCTTAAGGAAATCACACACGGACACACCTACCATATAGCCCAGCAATTCCTCTCCTCAATAGCTGACCAAGAGTCATAAAAGCATGTGGTAACACAAAACCTTTCACAAGTGTTCACGGCAGCCTGATTTGGGGTAATAGCAAACAGCTCAAATACCCATCAAGGGTTGAATGGAAAAACACACTACAGAACATTCAAAAAACAAGATGATCCTTACCAATAAGAGCAGCAGACCCAAGCACGTCAGCACAATGTGCAATCACTGCATTGGGAAACTGAAGCAGGAGGCTCATGAGCTTAAGGCCAGTCTGGTCTACATAATGAGAAAATTTAAAAATAAACAAAAGAATTAGTGCAGTACTATGTGCCTGTAATCCCAGCAGTAGGGAAATGGAAGTGAGGAAGAGCAGGAGGTCAGGGTCATCCCAGGCTACATAGTGAGTTCAAGGCCAACCTTTAACATGAGAAACTGTGTGAAAATAAGTAAATAAACTGATTAAATAAATCAATAAACAAATAAGCGGGAGAACATGTTCAAAGTGCATTATATACTTGCATAAAGAGGGTGTATGTAACTCAGTATAAATATAGAATGAGCAAACACCAATAAGACAGCAACACTAGATGCTTCCCAGAGGAGCTACACTCAGCGAAAGCAGACACCAGGCAAACTGTGTGTGTGTGCATGCACAACATGCACATGATGTCACTTAAGCACAAGGAGTCTTCGGTGATTGCCAGGAGGAGAAGCAGAAGCCACTCAGGGAACAAGAGCTCTTCCTGAGATGACACAAATGTCTCTGTCTCATTAAGGGGATGGTCACACAGGTAGACACAGTTGTCAAAACACGCAGTGCCACACCAGAGCAATTCCCTGAGAGTGGCAGGCAGACGGGAGTTTCCGGAGCTGGATTGTACTTCCTAAACCTGGCCAAGGTTCTTCCTGAGTCCCCATGGCTAAGGCCACTCACCCCTACAAGCCGGCAAGCGTGAATGAGGTTAGCCCAACATCAGTGAACAACACACTTCTAGGTTCTTTATCCATTTCCCTGGCAGGAAATCTCAAGTCATCTAACACAATTATAGATGGTACAAGAACACTGTCATGAATAACAGGTGGTCGGGAGTGACTGCAATCCAGAGGCGACGTGCTCCAGATAAAGAGGCCTGGACAAACACTGCAGTTCCATCACACAGTCCTGGGGAATGAGAGTCATACATACTCGGGGCCTCCGCATTCAAGTCTCTCTCTCAATGCCACAGTCACTCACAGGGAAGCTACAGTTTTTCTGCATTCCTATAGCCTACTGAGAGTCACTTCATGACTATTATCGGAAAGAAAAGAAAACGGAGTGAGGATGGAAAGCTCCAGAGCAGAACAGTAACTTTGTGACTCACAGAAGTCGTCCTCTACATGCACGTGCAGATGTCCATATGTGTAAGGACGTACACGTGCCACAGTCCAGTGTGGGGGTCAGAAGACAACCTCAGGTGTCAATCTTCACCTTCTACCTTGTTAGAGACAGGGTCTTTTTGCTGTTCATCGCTGTGTGACAGGCCAGCTGACCCACATTTTCTTCTAAGGATGCTCCTGTCTCTGCCATAAAAGTGCTGGGATTACAAGAGTGTGCCATCGTGCCAAGTTTTATGTGGTTCCAGAGATTTGAAGGAAGATCCTCATGCTTGCTTGGCAAGTGCTACATACCCACTGAGCTATCTCCCCAGCTCAGCCTCCAATGCTTGGTAGCCTTTATTTCCATTCAAGTAGGACTGCCCTTCCCAAAAGACAGGGAGAACTAGGTATAATTTCTGCATACTTTGTTAAACCTAGTTTTTCAAGATGAGTGGAAGATCCTAATGCTTTTGGAGGAATCACTTTAAAAATGAGTTTCTGGGATATATTGATATAAAGTACATTTATTTAAAGATTAATTTATTTAAAGAATGTAAGGAATAATGTGACTTTGTCATGTTTGTTTAAACCTGAGACCTCTGTGATTTTGATCCTGCACACGTCTGTCACCCCCAGTGTTATGGATCCTTTTACCATCAACCCCTGCCTTCTGTCTGGCATCTCATCTCCCTGGCCAGTGATCTACTGACTTTCATACTTGTTTGCTATTTGCAGAATTATGTGTTCCTGTATGAATTCATGTGCATAAAGTGCCCGCAGATGCCCATGGAGGCCAGAGGGCACTGGATCCCCTGGAACTTGAGTTACAGCAGTTGTGAGCAACCATGCGGGTACTGGGAACCAAACCCAGGTCCTCTGGCAGAGCAGCCAGCGCTCTAACTGCCGAGACATCTCTTCAGCCCATGTTTACTTTTTCATATTTTCTCCATTCATCATCAAAAGAGATCTTTCCATGCCTTAGCTGTATGTTACTTGTTGAGCTTTGGATTAATTTCAAAAGAGGATAACTATAAATAGAGCCACAGTTAACATTTTTGTTCAAAAAAATTTTAAACCAACCTCACTGGACCGGTGACTTTAAGATCTAGGTATTTTATATATAAGGTGCAACCATTTTTTAAGTCTTTTGAAGGAAACATGCACCCCAGATTCTCATGAGCCAACTATGCTCAAGATGGACCTCATACTTGGCATCTAGGTTCTAAGGGTCCACATTTAAAAGGTTTCAGTTCAAAAAACTTGAGTCACCCTGTGTAATTCCTAAGTGCTTGACGAGGCCCAGGCCTAGAGCTGAGAGTCAAGGTCTCCTGAAACCCTATTCCTAGCAGGACTAGATAAGCATATGATCATACCCTGAAGGACCTCCCAGCGTCTGGTCTCAGCCACTATGGGTTGTCACTGATGAAACCCTAGGTCACACGTTTCTTAAAGCAAAAACAATCACCCAAGACATGTCTGGGATTCAAATGCACTGACCAAGATCTAATTCTGACTCCATTGATACAGAGTTGAGTAAGAGTTAGTCCAAGCCTGGTCCTGCTCTCAATTTAAGCCCAAGTGCAACTCATCAAACATTTACAAGCACCTCCTGCACAAGCGGACGCCCACCCGGACTGCAGCACCCATGAGCAGTGGTCTTGGCACCTCCTGAAGGGAGACCACTATGCTCCAAAGTCAAACAATACCTAGTTGCATGTGTGAACATGCTCATGTGTGTGTATAAGCATGTGTGTAATGAGACCAGAGATCAACATCAAGTATCTCCCTCCACTGTTCTCTACCTTCTTTGTTGAGACAGGCCTCTCAGTGAACCCAGGGCTCTGTGGTTCTGCTAAGCTGGCTGGCCACTGAACACAGGGACCCTTCCATCTCTTCCTTCTCCAGCACTAGAATTATAAGCACCCTGTCCAGATTTGTACATGGGTGCTGAGGCTCTGCTCTTGGGTCCGTGGCAAACACTTGACCAACTGAGCCACATCCCCAGCCCCAATGTTTCTCCTCCACAAACAGAACATAACTGGGACGAAGAGAACGGCAAGTATATTAATTATTCCAGTTCTCTCGAAGCACACCCACAACAACTAAATGATAGAGGACTCCCAGAATCATCGAGCTTGCCAAAATTAAACCTATGAAGACAAAAGAAAAAAAATTAGGGTGCCAGTAGAGGGGAGCGCAGGCTTAGGAAACATCTTCACAGCTGCCCACCACGAGGGTGTGAACACACTGGCCTCACAGCCTCCACATGGCATCCAGCCACCAATCCATCAGCACCTCTCAAGCAGGGGCCTGTTGATGGACGACTGCACCAGCTGGCCAGGCTTCCCCACCGCAACACCACCACTTGCTCAAGCTGAGTCAATCTGTCGTCGATCTGGGGGCCAAGGAGACAGACCCTACCCATACTGGAAGGAGGGGAGCAGACTAATCTGCCTGGTTCCATGGAGAGGAAGCTCAAATATCCAGGGATAAGCTTTCTCCTACATTGTTCAACTCCCTCAAAAGTAACTTTGTGCCTCTCTCCACTCCAACTAAAAGTGAGGCTCAGGGGCAAGCTCTTCAAGGTCAAGAAGAATAGACACTTTCTCCCATTCCGGAAGAACTGACGTTTCACGTCATCACTCATGAATAAACAGTAGTTTATTTATTTTTATGTGTGTGAATGTTTTGCCTGCGTGTATATAAGTGCACCTGCATGTGCAATGCCCACAGAGGCCAGAAGGTGTCTGATCCCCTGGAACTGGAGTTACAGATGGCTGTGAGCTACAATGTGGGTGCTGGGAGTCAAACCCAGGTGCTCTGCAGAAGCAGTCAGTGCTCTTAAACACTAGTACCAAAAACACAGTCTTATGGTTTGAGTATGAAATGCCCCCCTCCAGGCCTGCGTTTTAAACAGCTAGGTCTTGAGCTGATGGTGCTATTTTGGAAGGTTCCAGAAACCTGAGTGATAGGGTTCGGATGGTAGAAACAGCTCACTGGAAGTGTGTCCTTGGGAATGTGTTATCCTTGCCCTCTTCTTATTTCACACTGTTTTCATGATGGGAACAGCCTCTGTCACGTGCTCCCACCACCATGAACTCAGCTGTGAGCCACCATGCCTTCCCCACCACGACAGAAGGGAGCAGGAGGGACAGAGAGAACACTTCCATATTCTGTATTACAAAGACACATTTGTACGCCATATTGTAAAAAAAGAACCAACTCACATTACTAACAGTTTAGCACATACACACTGCTAATGGTTTGTCTGTGCTGAATTAATCCTGCTCCATCCCAAAAGGCCCTCAATAATAGAAGACTGACGGCTGGAGAGAGGTTAAGAGCAGTTAACACAGACAGCCCTGGTTAACATCACGTCACAATATAATATGAAACCAAGCTTGGTTCCCAGCACCATGCTGGGTGGCTCACGGCCCTACCTGTAGCTCCAGCTTCGGGGGACTCGACACCCTCTTCGGTCTCCTTGTGCACCTGCACTCATGTGCATATATCCACACATAGAAACTCACAAGTAAACACAGCGGAAAAAAATAAACCTTTTTCAAAAAGAATGCAAGGTTATTGCTAGAAGACACAGCATCTCAGGAAGTGTCTGAGATCAGACATCCGGAAAGTGATGGAAAGAAGGCATAGGGATAATAACAAGAGAGGCACAGGCACTACAAGACCCAGAACCATGCTGGTCACCTAAGGAGACGGTGAAGATGAAGCTCTGGACTGACTGGATGCCTTCATTCCCCACCTCATCCCTGTATCATCTGCTGATGGGTGTTAGGCAGACTCTTAGGATGTTAAGCCAGATCGTCTCAGATTGCTGGCTGTCTGAATCAAGGTCCACCAAGGTTCCTATCGTGGTGGACCTGAAAACAGTGTGAAATAAGAAGCGGGCAGGGATAACGCATTCCCAAGGACAGACTCCCAGTGAGCCATTTCTGCCATCTGAGCCCTATCTCTCAATTCCTGTCTCTGCTCACGGGCATCTGCAGATGAGAGTTAGAAGCTCCAGCATTCCAGTTACAAAATCAGGAGCCAGAATCTACGCTTTGTTCCCTTGAGTTGTATCTGTCAGGTGTCATGGTCAGGATTACACACGTGTAATATGCACGGATTATCAAAGTCCCTCCAGGGATGCAAAGGACCCCACCAGGACCGTGACAGTGATTTCTGGGAGATGAAGGACAAGAAGTATGGAGCCACAGCACGGGGTGTCTAGAAGGGACTGGACAGAGTGTGAAGGTCCCTGCAAGGGTCTGATTTAGCGAGCCAAAGCATAGGAAGCCAGATCAAACTGGAATTTCACATAGCAATATATGTTATTTGTATACCACATACAATATTTGGAACATACGTACACTTAAAAATAAGTGTTCATTGTCCATCTGAAATTCAGCTTAACTAGATGTCCTGTACTTTATCTGGCACAATCCTACCTGAGCAGTAACTCTAGGGTACAGCTACCATCTTTTATTCTCTTCCCCTTGTTCTCTTTCTGAAAGGTGAATAGAGGGCTGAGGATATAACCCAGTCGGCAGAATGCCTGCCTAACACATGTGAAGCCCTGGGTTTGACTCCCCAGTACTACACAAACTGATGTGACAGTATATTTTGTTTATGATCCCAGCACTCAGAAGGTGGAGGCAGATGGATAGTCATCCTTGGTTACCTGAGACTTTGTCTCATTAAAAAGAAAAAAAAAAAATGTGGAGCTAGAGAGACGGCTTTGTGGTTAAGAGTACTGGCTGCTCTTGCGGAGGATCCAAATTGGGTTCCAAAACTGACATGGCAGCTAACAACTGTCTGTAACTCTAGTTTCAGGGGATTTGATGCCCTCTTCTGACCTCCACAGGCACTGCACAAAACAGGTGCCCTTGCATGCAGGCAATACACTCATACACATAAAAAATAATAAATAAAATATTTTTTAAATGTAATAGAATATGGCAGGGAGAATTGCTAACTGGAGTCAAGACTGCCTGGATGTAAGTCCAAATGCCACCATGTACTGACCGGGAAATATTACATATGATACTAACCTCTCTCAGCCTATGTCAACTGCAATAACAGTAACATTCACAAATTAAATGAAATAGATAGCAATCCTACCATTTATACTGAGAAACTTTCTTAATCTTTTTGCCATTAACAGTTAGTTATTACTTTCATTGTGCTGGAAGGTGCTGTGCAGGCTGCTGGGGGAGAAAAGATACCAGCAATCTTACCTAGCGGTGAACCCTGCAAGCCCTGTGAACCTCCAGCCAACCTACCGGGCAGGACGAGCTCCCTGGTTGTAACAGCAGCATGGGTGTCATGAGAAGAACCAAGCACTCCTCTACTGGATCTGAGGCCTACCGCTTAAGAGGGAGTACATGTCTGGTACCATGAAGGCAATAAAAACCCAAGGCTGGGGAGGTCACAGGCCCTCGGGAGAACCACAACTATTGTTTAGTTAACTGCCATGAAGTCAAACTGACTTGTAAATGTCTATGTTTATGCCTAGAGAAAAAAGGTAACCTTGGCCTTAATCAGAGAATTTTCTTTGCAGTGAACAGCAGAGAGTGCAGAGACTCAGAGCTGCTCAAGGCCCCGGGAGGAGTGAAGGTCGGAAACAGGACATTTATCTCAGAGCCAATGCAGATAGGACCGACCTCAGGGCAGCTGCCCCCACTGGGCCTGCGCAAAACTGGGCCTGTCATCAGTCAGTCATGGATCAGGAACGGGCTCACAGGACCCTACCCTTCCCTGTTGAACTACTGGCTACTGTCAGATTCTGGGGGAGGGTCAGACATTGTCTCAGTTGTGTCCTCAACAGTGAGCAAATAAAGATCCAATGGTTAGGTCCAAACCCGTGATCAGAAGTCCTGATTAAATCAGGCCACAAAATAATATGAGGAGACATGAATGTGGGAAAGGAACTGTGTGGAGGAAGTGGGGAGGACAGGGGTGAGAGGGCAGTAAGAGGGAGGTGGGAAGGATCAGAATGCATTAAATACATGTATGAAACTATCAAAGAACAAATTTAATTAAGAAAGAGTTAGTAGTCCCCAGATACAAGGGCACTACCTTTAATCCCAGCACTAGGGAGGCTGAGACAGGAGGACTGTGAGTTTCAGACCAGTCTAGGGTGTGTATGTATGTGTGGACGGACGGATGGATGGATGGAGAGACAGACAGACAGACAGACCTCAAAGAGCCCAACTCAAAAAAAACAAAAAGAGCATCAGGTATCATTGCTATTATTTCCTATATAGAGGAAACCAAGGCTCAGGAAGGTTAAGCAACAAAACCAGGTCATGCAGGTCATAGTCGGCAGGAGCCAGCACTCAAACCCAGCAATCTGGCTGTTGGGTCCCCGCTTTTGACCACCACTCTGTTGCCCCCCCTGAGGTGGCGCTGTCTGCCAGGTTGGTCCAAGGAGGGTTACATGGGTTTGTCCATGTAAAATCCCAGTCGAAGAGCTAGCCCAGGTATGTGGTTACATCTCTGTTCCCACTACTATGGCAGCCAGTGACCAGAGACAAGGGGTTGAACCAAAGCCTCAGGGTCTATGTGTGGAGTTCCTAGGGATTTGAAGCCCATCCTGAAAACCTGTGGTGCCCTTGACTGGGAAAAGAAGTCTTGGGGCAGGGCTGGCATAGAATGGGAAGTGAGACGGGGCAGGCTCACAGTGCGCACTGAAGATACTAGGTGGGCAGTCCAGCAGCCAGCCAGCCTGCTGTCTAGAACAGAAGGAACTGCAGACAGGAAGGCTGGAGAAGAGGCCGCAGCACTGACTGCTGACCTGAACTGGGAAGGAACTCTGCGGTGATGGGGGCAGAGGGGCTGGAAGCCTAGGAGGTATGGTTGCAAAATGTGGAAGATTCAGCCTGGAACAGACGTAGAAGGAGAAACTCAGATTTTAAATGGCTGATTTCAAGAGCCTCTGACAAAAATGGTAATTTAGGGCTGGGGAGATGGCTCAGTGGCACCTGCTGCCAAGCCTGGAAACCTGAGTTCAATCCCCGGGATTGAATAAACTCCATCAAGATATCCTTTTACCTCCACATGAACTCCATGGCACATGTTTGCCCATGGGTACATGTATACACACACACACACACACACACACAAATAAATAAATATATATATAAACTAAAAATAACCTACACATGGGAGCTGAGGAGATAGCTTAGTTGGCAGAGTACTTGCCACGTGGGCATGAGGACCTGAGTGCCAATCCTAGAGCCCACATTAGAAACAAAACAGCAGTGGTGACAACATGCATGAGTCCCATGCAAGCTCAAATCAGAAAAATTCCAGCATAGACATGAAAAAATGGGCAAGACGCTCCAACCCCATCTAAGGAAACTGTGGCAACTGTCGGCTGCCAGGAGTGCCAGAGACCCTCTCTTTCAAACATGGGACTCTTGGTAGGTTAACCGGGCACCAGTAGATGGACCCACACTGAAGGACACTTGGAGACACAAATCAGACTATAGGCATACACACACACACACACACACACACACACACACACACACACACATATACACACACACACATTAAATTGGGTTGGGAGCAACAGGGGAGAGAGGACAGAGAAGGGGATCTAAACACCATCAGATTATACTGTATGAGAACTGGGAGAAGTCCATTTAAAAAACAAACAGGTATGGTGGCACATACTTGCAATCCCAGCACTGAGGAGCCAGAGGCAGGCAGCTCCCTGAGGCTTCCTGTCCAGCCAGCCTAGCCAAATTGGCCAGCTCCAGGTTCATTGAGAGATACTATCTAAAAAAAAAAAAAAAAAAGGATGGCACCATAGAAACGACACACCTGAGTCTGGCCTCCACATGTCACACACACACATACACATGCACAAACACACAACTAGGAATAGGGAGCAAATAAGTAACTCATTACAAAAGCAATGTCAACAGCTATCAAGGGATGGAGGGATGACCAACCTCACCAGTTGTCAAAGAAACAGGACAGGATTAAACCACTGGTTGAGTGGGAGACCCGACTCTACACCGCTGAGGATGAACTGCAGGGTGCCACAGCACATCATGCCAGCTCCCAAGGCCTCCCTTTTGTTGTCTATAAAACTGGTCCCCAGATCCACCCCACTGGCACTATTAGGAATCCCCAGCACTATCTGCCACCCAGCTGGAAATGATTTCTCAGTGTGAACCTCCAGCACGGCTGAGAGACACCACAGCAACCAAACAGGACAAAGATGGATCTCAGCCGGAACTCGGAGGGCTCAAGCACACGGCATCTGTGAGAAGAAACAACGGCCTACCAGAGAGATGAGAGTGCATGGAATGAACCAAGAGAAGGGCAGACCCTCCAGAGGGGAGGACAAGAGTTTCCAAGAACAATTTCAGCAACAGCCAAGGAACACTGACTCTTTGGATGGACTTAGAGTTGAAGAAATTCTCCACAAGACAGCCAGGTGTTGAGACAGGAAGAGAAGAGGAAAATGAGAGATGGCACCGGATGGCCACCAGGAACCTAATAAACGAACAGGAGGTAGGGCGTTTGCATGGGAGTGTAAGAGAGTATGAAGCAATGCGGCCCAGACATTGCAGAAGACATCCATTTAGAAATGCAGGGGAAGTTTCTCAAGAAACAAAGGTGACCATTTCTAGAAAGGACAGCAGGCAGGCCCACACAGCATAGACTGTGGGGTTTTTCCTTATAAGCCCTTTATTAACATTTACTTTTTCTAGTTGAGAATAGCTATTCCTTAAATTTAAGGCTGGAGGGGTGGGGGGGGCAGAAGCAGGGATTCAAAAGCATGAGACCAACGTGAGTGTCCAAAAAGTCACTCACTAAAAATGGCATGATCAGGAGCTATAGAGAATGCTCAGAGATTAAGAGCACTGGCTACTCTTGCAGAAGACCTGGGTTTAGTTCTCAGCATCCACATGACAGTCAATAACCATCCTTAACTCTAATTCCAGAGGATCTGATGCCCTCTTCTGACCTTCACAGGTACTTCATTCACGTGGTGCACTTACATACATGCACAGGCAAAACACACACATACAAATAAGCAAAAAAAAAGTTAATGGTATGGCTATTTATATCTGTATCTCATGTACTTTAATCTTACATCAATAAAAGTGAAAAGAAAGCATCACAGTGACGTCATGCTGTAGAGTATTATATAGCCACAAAAAAATGACAAGAAAAAGCTTCAAATAAGTGATCTCTTACAGCCCCATTTATGTGTGTGTGTGTGTGTATTTGTGTGTGAGAGAGAGACACATAAGAGAGGGTAGAAGCATGACTGTACTGAGAAGAGGTCTGGGGGTTCTAAGAAAGGAGCCACCTGAGATGAGTTAGAGGGGCACTCAGTAGCAGTGAGGGTGGCCTGTAGGATAAATACTGACCTAAAACCATAACTTTCACTAGCCAAAGCTTCCTGCAGGACAGCTTCCCCCTTTACAGTTACAATCATCAACATGTATTGGGCACTTACTGTTTACCCACATCATTGCACAGCAGTGCTTCTAAGAAAGCAAGAGCCTCACCCCCACTTTACAGATGAGGAGACTGAGGCTGACAGAGGCTAAGCTCACACCATTAATGAGTGGAGGAACCAGGATCAAACCCAAGCCAAGTGACTTGAGACCTTTCCAAAACCAGAGTGTCTATGTGCTAGGAAGAAGGCTCCATCCCCACAGCCCCCTGCCCCTGCCCTGAGTTCACCCAGCCAATGATTTGAGACATTTCCTGGCCTGGCTACATCCTGAAAATCAGTCATAATTAAATTACGGGACAATATTCAAAGCACTTCAGAGATGTAATGAGTTTGCGTCCAATTACTTTCTTCCTTCATTGGAAGAATCAGGGAGACGATGTCCTTACAGACTCAGTGGGGAAGGATTCTCGATGCCTGCTCAGAGATCCTAGACGGATGTTCTAGCACACACAGGGGACTGGAGAAATGGGGCTAAGGCTGCAGACAGACACTTGTGTCATGCGTGCCCAACACTTGCTTTAAAAATACTTTTGGAACCAGGCTCAGTAGCACATGCCTGCAATCTCAGCATTCAGGAGGTGGAGGCAAGAGGATCAGGAGTTCAAAGCTAGCCAGGGCTACATAGTGAGTTCCACATTAGCCTGAGCTACATGAGACCCTGTCTGAAAAAAAAGACGAGGAAACCAACAAAGTCTGGGGCTGTGGCTCAGTTGGTAGAATGCTTGCTTAGCATGCATTAAGTCCCAGGTTCAGTCTCTATCATCACAAGAACTGGAATCCTAGCACTCAGGAGATAGAAGCAGGAGAAGCCCAAGTTCAAGGCCTGCCTGAGTGATGTAGAGTGAATTCAAAGCTAGCCTGAGCAGCTTAATGAGACCTGTCTCCAAATTTTAAAAAAGGACTAGGAATATATATAACTGAGTAGTAGAGCGTGGACCTAGAAGGTACAAGGGCCTATGTTCAGTCCCCAGTACTCCAATAATAACGACAATAATAGTAACAAGCATAATAATAAGGAATTAGAAGTTCATGGGAGGAGTACTGTATGGCTCAGTCTTTTAAGACACACACTTATTTTAGGGACCAGAAGGACCTGCGTAGGCTCCTTTCCTCCCAGAGCCCTGAGCACCCCATGAACAGGGCATACTAAAGAGCCCTAGCACAGCGGGGCACAACCCACTCTTCATCTGTATCAGATGCAAATAACGAAACAGTTCCTTGCAGGAATCAAAGGAGAAAGGGTTAAGAAAAAAACTGTGAAAGATACGAAGCAACAAACCAATGTCACCAAATGGGGGGTGGGGGGCATATGACGTGAGCCCCTAAGATTGGAGTATTGCTTTCACCCTTTCACACAGAAGTCTTCACCCATAATTACAAAGTGCTGGGCAAATTCAATCTGGAATCTATTTCAAGTGTACAACCAGGAAACCTCTGGGCGTCCCTTGCTCATCTTAAATGCTCTGCTAATCTGTTTTCCCCTTGTCTACGTAACTTATCAGATATATGTTGCTTCCCACCCTCCCAGGGAGCTAACTCACTTAGCTGCAGGGCTGTCACAGTTCATTTTTTCACAAGAAGAGCAGAGCTTTGGACGTAGGAAGGTTTCCAAAGAAATGGTAGAGGAGAGGTAGGCAAGGAGAAAGGGCACCTAGGCGCAGTGAGCAGGAAGCCACCCCTTTGCTGGTGACGCACGATTCGAATCTCCCTCTGGCTTGGGAGGCCTGGCCTTTTGCTGGTTGAAGAGACTGCATCAAGTGAACATGGTGGCTCAGGCCCCAGGCCAAAGTCAAGGGTGAGATAAAAATCCAGTGCTTGCAGACCTCAAAGAGCAGCTTCCATTGGGTGGCTATCAGCACGCTTGGGATTTTGCACTCTCTTCTCTCCAGAGAACATAGATGCATTAACCAGTCAGGACTGGACTGCATCTCCACATGGGCACAACCTTAGAGGAACATTTGGTCTCCTGGAAATTCGAGGTGCTTGAACATTAAAGGACTTGCAGCTTAGTCACTAACCGGGTAGACTGTAAGCAGCTCAACTACAAATGCAACCAGCGGCCGCAGACTCCCTACCTCAGACAGCATTACTGTGGGACTGGAGCAGCACAGAGAGGGGTTTGTCTCCTTGGGGAAATGGGCAGGATTAGCCAGGTGCTGGCAGGGCCACCAGGATCCCACTCCTGGGCTGGGAGCCATCCAAGAGAACTCTGCTCTCTTCGGCATCTTCCCAGGAACTAACAAACGTGAACCGGCTCTTCGGGCCCTCTGCCCTCCATCCTCCACACCAAGCTTTGGGAGTGATGAGAGCTGCCACAGCGCCCCCCGCCAGGAGAAGGTCAAGTGAGCCATTTCATCTCTCTCACCCTCGGCAAGGAACATTTTATAAGTGCAACCCAGACTCAGAAAGTGAGACAGACCCTCCCCCACAAAGACAGGGCTGAATCCCGAATCAAAAAGAAAGCTTCCTGACTGTTAAGGGTTAAAAATAAAAGCTGAGCATGGAGCACTTGGGAGGATGAGGAAGGAGGACTGCTTTGAGTTCAAAAAGGGCCTGGACAAGACACTGAGAACCTGACCCCTCTCAAAAAATATCAAACCAGGCAAGGCCACACACCCCTGGAACCACAGTACTCAAGAGGCTGCAATAGGAGGTCACCAAAGGGCAGCGAGGACTACATATCAAGACCCTGTCTAAATAAAGAAATGTAACACAGTTCCAGTTATAAAATTAAAGTAGTGTCACTATATAGCATATTTTCAAAAATAGCAGCTCTCCCCCTGCCTCTTCCAATTGCACAGCCTGGAGAGCCCTGTTCTCTGAGACTCACACACCCCACTCATCCGGGGAGATTACATTTCTGCTACCATAGGAGGCTGCCTCATCTACCAATGAATTCTCTGCTTCTGAAACAACATAGCGCCAGGACCTAGAATGCAAGCCAAACAGTTCCCTCTACCAGACCTGAACCCCCATGACTGACCCAGGCCTTTGAAGGGTTGGCTCCCCTACCGCTTACAAAGAACAGGATGAGCTGGCCTGCGACTTGGGGTTTCTTCCTCCTCACATGTTCAGAGCAGGGACTGAGTGAAGCTGACAGTAACCCTTGCTCTCACTGGGTGAGGGCCAGTGCACAGGGTGCTTGGAGGAAAGCTGCAGAGAGTGGGGCAGGGGGCCAAGTGTGTGGTCCAGCTAACAGGAGGTGCAGGTGGCAGGACAGGGCCCTGTCCTAGTTTTGTTCCTGTTGCTATAATAAAATGCCCTGAAAAAAACCAAGTTAGGGGGAAAAGGGTTTACTTCATTTACAATTACACGTGACTGTCCATCATTGTGGGGACATCAAGCCAGGAACTTCAAACAGTCACATCAGATCCACACTCAGGAGCAGAGAGAAATGAGCGCACACATGCTTGCTTACGAAGCTAGGCGCAGACGTTTCCATTCTCACACAGTTCAGGACCCCGCCCTGCCTAGGGAGTGATGACAGCCATAGTGGGCTGTCTTTCCACATCCGTGCCCTTAAAATATCCCCACAGATATGCCTACTGGCCACTCCAATGTAGACAAAAACAAAAACAGAAATCCTTATTGAGATGCTCTTCTGTCTGAGACAAGGTTCTGACAGGTTGACATTAAAGCTAATCATCAGAGCCCTGTGTTTTGCAGATTCCCTCCCTCTAAGAACTTGAGTCAATTCCCCCAACCCTGGAAACTGACTGGGCCCTGCAGTTTGCTTTGCCCAAGAAAAAGTGAAGGAAATGGGTCTGTGTTCCGCAGTCTGGGTCTTCAGAGACCCGGCAGTTCCGTGCCCCTTGGGGCTCTCCCATTGCTAGGGAAGAAACACTAAGTGATGCTCCTGAGCCAAGAGTGGCCATGTGGAGACGAGAATCAGCAGGCGGCAGCAGGACCCCAGACCTGCAAGAGATGGCCGCACCCACCCCAGATCTACAGGAACTGCTGGTCGCGGCTGCCTGATAGTGAGGCTGGGTCAGCAGAAGACCCTCAGCTGAGCCCAGCTACTCTGAGGCCCTAAAAAATAATAAGTCATTGTATATTAAGGGGGTTTGTAACCACACTCTAAGAGCATGGGGATGCCAGTCATGTGTTGAAGTATCTGGGCCACGTCAAATGTATGTCCTCTGTGAGTGGCAGTGTCTGGACTGCGGTCACCCAGCATTGCCATGCCCACTTCAGGCACCAATGCCCATCTTCTTTTGGAGGAACTTGTCTTCTCACCTCAATCAGGGTTGGTCTTTCTTTTTAACTCTGGTCACAGGAGAAGGGGGATCAGGAAAAGTGACCTAGGCCTGGCCAAGGTCCTCACCACATTCCTCCTACCCCTGGCCACAAGGATTATTTTTCAGAGATAAAGAAATACATCCAGAACTGTGACAGTCACACCCAATCGTGAATGCCAATGCCATGAAAGGAAGAAGCTCTCCTCCGGACATGACAAAGAAGCCACACAGAGAAAAGACAGCCAAGTACCAGGTTGCTGCTTGGGCCCACAGGCCTCAGTGTCTGAGGCCAGCCCTACTCCTGGAGAGTCTAAATGCAGGAGGGGCTGGGAGGATGGCTTAGTTGGTAAAGTGTTTGCCATACATGCATGACCACCTTAGTTGGTAAAGTGTTTGCCATACATGCATGACCACCTGAGTTCCATCCCCAGCATTCACATGCAACTTCCAGGTACGGGGACATGCAGCTGAGAAGGCAGAGAGAGGGGGACCCCTGGGGCTCACTGGCCAGCAAACCTTGTGGATGGCATTAAAATGACAGTCAACTGTCCTCTGGCAGAGAGAGAGAGAGAGAGAACAGGAACAGAAACCGGTAAGAGCACCGGCTCAACGTTCTCCACACTAGACTGTGTGGTCAAATATGCACACCGCCTGCTGCCCACTTCACTTTCTGTTCTCTTCCTTTCAGTACCAGAATCCCAAAGTTTGGCTGGGCATGTTGCTACTCTGCTAAAGGATCATGTCTCTAACTGTCTTCGCAGCTGGACTGATAACATGAGTAAATTTTGGCCAATGAAATAAATACAAGAAGAGCTGTCTTGCAAGGCTTGCGGAGAATCCCCACTGCCTACCATTTCCCTGCCTAGAAGGCAAATGTGATGACCAGAGCTATTGCAGCTACTCTGAACCAGAAAGACAAGGGTACTCGGTAGGGACAAAGCAGTGGGCAAAACCAGTCTCCAGCCCCTGTTGAGTCAATGAATCTACTTTCCTAGTCATAGTCTCTGAAATTCTACAGGAGAGGAATCTTTCTTGTTCAGGCTACTGTCTTTCAAGTCTCAGTCCTTCTCAGTCAAATCTAACCCTAACAGATACAGATCACCAAAAGTGGATCAGCAGGAAACATCACCATCGACACAGCTAGCTGTAGGTGTCTGGTTGCCATGGAGACACCCCAACACATGCAAATTCCAAAGTACAAACCCACTCAAATGAGAAAAGTCTGACGTAAGCCTAAGAGAGCCCCCTCCCCATCCTGGTAGATATTCCCTCCACCCATGAGCCAGAGAGCGTTGCCAGTCCCCTCCTCGCCCCCAGGAAAGGTAGCCCGAGATACCCGGTTCCCGTAGTGGGACTGGACCTCTGGCTACCTTCCCCATCAAAGCTCTGCCAATCGACTCTCTGAGTGCTTACCTCCTCTGCCTCTGTACCTTGCTCTAACCCTCCCCTCTGCTGCCTGCCTTCCCTGAATGCTCCCTATGGCCATGCTGTCTGCTCCCAACAGAACACACTTCCCCAAACAGCTCTGATCCTGTCCCCATCCATCTAGAGTAAAAAAGGACCAATGTCTTTCCATGGCACCCCAAGTTATCTGCTTCCGAGCCCCAGTTTGTCACCATCCAATCAAACCAATCACCACCCCCAAATTTTTTCTTTTCTTTTATTGTGTATGTTTTTGTGTGCATACACGTGCACATTCATGTGCATGTGAGTATGCATGTACATGTGTGTGCATGCATGTGGAGATCACAAGTCAGTGTTGACTGTCAATCCTCAGGAGCTACCCACTTTAGGTTTTTTAATAAGATTTATTTTATTGCTTATTTATGTGTATGTCTGTGTGTATGTTGTGTGTGTATGTATGTGCATATGTGTGGCTGTCTGTGGAGGCCAGAAGGGGTGTCAGATCCACTGGAGTTGGAGTGATAGCTGGCTGTCAGCCTCCCAGCATGGGTGCTGGGAACTAAATTCTAGTCCTCTGAAAGAGAGGCAAGTGCTTTTAACCACTGGACCATCTCTCCAGGCCCCTCCACTTTGTTTGCTGAAATAAAGTCTCTCACTGGAACTTGGGGCTCACTGATTAGGCTGGCTGGCCAGTGAGCTCCAGCGAGCCACTGTCTCCACCTCCCCAGAACTGAGATTATAAGCACGTACTACCACCCCCAGCTTCTTACATGGCGCTGGGCATCAGCTTCTGCATAGCAAGCATTTTTCCAACTGTGCCATCTCCCCATCCCTCCACCCTGTGTTTTCCACCCGAAGTGCATGTGGGCTCTTCCTGCTGCCTATAATTCATTTCGTTGACCTCCCCTCATCATCCTCGCTTATCAAAACCCAGCTTCTCTTTCCCACCTGACTGCGCTTGTAAACTCTCTCTAGTTCCCCAACTAGAAGGAGCCTGCCTATTTCTGGCCCTCCAGCACCTTTTGCTTATCACCTTCTTAACATGTCTCACAACTGCAGATGAAAATGACTTCCATCTCTAGCAGACCCTGAACATCTCTTCTTTGCATGCTCTCCCATCATGTCCTACACACAGTAGGTGCTCACTAAATGAGTGGTGGACTGGCCTGAAAACAACTTGGTATTCTCCTTGCTTCCATTCTCCAAGAAAGAACCATTCTCCAAGGAACAAAACTAATGGCTATTTTGCAAAGAGAACACATATTTGACTGTCCCTAAAATTATGCTGGCCCTGACAAGGCTTTGATTACTGCCTCTCCTCCCTCTTGTGTTCAAGCCAGTGCTAAAACGCAATCATACATAGTTCAGCAGCAGCCTTTCCCCAAAGTACTTGTCTTAGGAACATGTAGAGATTTAGCCTTGACATGCAAAGGCTAAAGAACAGAATTAAGTCAGTTCTGCCTCTAACCTTGTATAATCAGTTAAGAACCTCTTTCAAGAGAGCACTCAGTAAATGCTTTTTAATGGGACTGGTATGAAAATGCCTAGGAAAATGATGGCACTTACTCTAGTGTTTAAATACAACAGAAGACACTGACATCAGGTAAGTTTTTAACAAGCCAGCTAAACATTCAATTAGGTTACAAAAAAATAAAATAAAATAAAATAAAATAAAATAAAATAAAATAAAATAAAATAAAATAAAATAAATAAAATAAAATAAAATAAAATAAAAAAACATCAAGTCTTGGTTAACAAAAGGCTTGAGGAACAATCCACATTCCCGCCATCTGTCTGGATTCAGTGAAGCATTGCCCTGTTCGATGCCAGGAATAACTCCCATGAGGCCCCACCAGTCCTGTGATGCTTCAGATACACGATGTAATCCAACAAGTACTCAGGGATCGAGTGGGAATTTAAACCCAACCTCCAGTTTCCTAAGTTTCTGCCTCCTGTCTTTCTTTTGTGAGAGCCAAAGAACACAGAGAAGAGATCATGTTCCCAACTGGTGGCTGCCCAGTGTTGCCTAATCAACTGGAAATGAGCCAGGAGTATAAGACGATGCCCTTTGCCAGGCTAGATCAACCAATATGAGGTGATCTTCTGGCAAGTTCACAGTGGACCACAGGGCTTCGGCAGACAGGGCTGCAGTGGACAGAGGGGCAGCAGCTTTCTCCTAGGCTTCTCCCACCCAAGGTCCCATCCCTGTCCTCCATGTCCAGCACCCTCACCATGTGGGGTCCTAACCCTAAGTGTTGATTCAGTTCAATTCTTGGCCACACAACTACTGGAGCTTTTGAAGGGAGTTTGATTTCTCCAGGTATCAGCTCATCCCTCATTAGAACATGGTTTCCAGTAGGCTGAAAGCCCTTGACACTGGATCCACATTCCGGAATCTACCATTGCCAGTTCCCACTCCTCAAACCACATTCCAACCGGCTGAGATTCCGATATAGTGAGCCCAGGGTGTGCCCAGGGCATTGCAAGTGGGACAAGAAAAAGCCTTCCAGGTGAGGGCGACGAGATGCTTCAGTGAATTAAAGGCACTTGCCACTAAGCCTGATGACAGGAGTTTGATCCCCAGAATCCACAGAATGGAAGGAGAGAATCAGTTCCTGTAAGTTGTCCTCTGACTTCCACATGCATACTGTGCCATGCCTCTGCACACACATACATCATACACGTACAGATAAAATAAATAAATGCAATAAAAACATTTTTAATAAAAGGTGGGGATGGCTGCATCAAAGTGAAGGCAGCATTTCCAAAGCCAGAAGGCTGCTTAGACTCAAATACCAACTCTGCCAGGTCAAGCTGCCTCACTCTGCTGACTGGGGCTTTCGAGGGCAGTTGCAACACTGAGCTGGGTTTGTGCTACCACAGCTGGCTTACTTTCACAACCTCCAGCTGCACTCTGCTATTAGTTACTTTTCATGTTGCTGTGACAAAATTATTGACAGAAGCAACTTAAGAAAGGAAGGGTCTGTTCTGGCCTTTGTTTTGAGGGGATACAGACCCTCATGGCGGAGAAGGCGTGAGAGCAGGAACAGGAGGCAGCAGGGACATGAAGGTGGCCTCTCAGTTTACTTTCTCCTTATTCAGTCCAGGGTCCCAACCCATAAGTGCTGCCAACATTTGGGGCGTGTCTTCCCATTTCAATTAACCTAATCTAGAAACTCCCTCACAGACATCCTCAGAAGTTCCTTTCCACTGTGATTCTAGATCCTGCCAGTTTGACAATTGACATTAAGCATCACAACACTTTGCCCTTGGCCATCTCTCTTGAAGCCTGTCTTATGTAACATGGTGCATGAGAGTCCACGTAAGTCATTGTGCCTGACTATAAAGCTGTCCCCTGAAGAGTCTTCAGAGAACCCTCATCAGAGAAGAGTAAAGCATCATTTCAGAGACCAAGGCCAAACCCCTTCTGCAGGATCCACACAAAGCTAGGCATCTCCCAGGAAATCACCAGACACTCCAGGGAGCATTGTGGAACCTCCAGTCAGACCAGACAATACAGAGCTGTGGTCCTGTCTGTTATGGGCTGTTCACATGGCCTCAGAAAATCCGGCCACAAACACTGCCTCAGGAGCCAGCAAGCATTTCTGTAAAGGCTCCACTCGGGAGCCTCCACAGTCAGGACTCAGGACCACACGACTCAAGGTCACTCCACTTCAGGTAATGCTCAGGGAAAGAGAAGGCAAGATGCTCTCCCACCGTGACACACGCTGTGGAGGGAAGGCCGTGGGGAGAAGGCCGTGGGGGGAAGGCCATGGGGGGAAGGCCGTGGAGGGAAGGTTGATGCACCCCTCCCCCTCCCTACTGCTGTTTATAACCACACTAGAGGTCTGAAGTGTGAAACTGAAAAGAAAAAAAATACAATGATAATAACAGTAATCCATCCCCTTCCTGAGCGGCTCTCTTCCCTCCCTCCCTCCCCGACCTTGCTGCCCCTCATCTGGCCATAAGAATGCCTGCCTGGCAACAAAGTTCAGGATTCAGGAAGAGTTGGGCAGAACAGTCTCAATTTCACTAGCATATGCTGAGCAGGGCAAGCGGCAGGCCGGGGACAGAGCAGCTATCATAGCGGCCTGAGTCCTCAGAAAGTCCTTGGAGGCCAGGAGAGCCACCTCAAGAGTCCAAAGACAGAAAAGGGAAGTAAAGAGGCTTCCCCCATGGGAAATGGCCATTTGAGACCTTAAAGTAAAATGACAAATGCCTTTCATACTAACCCTAAGAGTCCCAACCTCCTTACTATGAGAGTTTAGGATAAATGTCAGTGTCTTACAGCATCGCCAGACAGGAAGTCACATGCTGGAAGCGCAAGCATTGTTGTTAAGGACAGAGCCATGGTCCCTGAGGTGAGGTGTGAGCAATGGCTGAGAAGGACCTTCCTCTCTGCCTCTTCATGCACCACATGTTGCTGGCTTGTGAGATGAGATTTCTCTACAGAAAGCTGAGTCCCACCAAGATGCCAAGGTTTGGGAGTGCCCAACATAGGTCTAAATGTTTATGGTTGGGTCCCCAGGATGCACTACTGGGAGGAAGAATTTTTGAAAGTTGGAGCCTTATGGGGGGTCCATAGCCATGGGAGACATTGTCCTTAAAGGAGATTACATGACTCCCAAATTCCCAGTTCTTCTTTGCTTCCTGGAAAAAAGTCCAAAGTAAGAGCACTGCTCAGCCATGGACTAGAACCTCTAAAACAGTAAGAAAAACAAGCCATTTTCTCTATAAGTTAATCACCTCAAGCATTTTGTTACAGTGTTGAAAGCCAATGTTGATGATACACCCACCTCCTGGTCTCTCTGAAGAATGCCCACGGAGAGGCAGCCTTAGCCCCAAGATAGAGAAGCATCACGTTGCCCAGTCATCCTCCTAGGGCAAAACAGGAAACCTCAAGGTCCCCCAGAATCCTTAAAACAAACTTAGAAGGAAAGTTAAACATTGGATACCTGTCCCCAAGTCTTACAGTAACAGTCAAAGTGATGTTTCAAGTGGGACCAACTCTTAGTCTAAGCATTCTCTAGCTCTCGCCTTCATCCCTGGGACATCATCAGCCTGGGATACTATCTCTAAGTCCTTAGTTAAGCCCAGCCTGAAAAGGCGAATACTGGTGGCTCAGAAAGACACAGCACTGTGATCCCAGGGAAGTCTCTCAGATCCCATGAGCTTAGGCCGTCCAACCACTTGATCTGTGGCCCTTTAGCTGACAAGACCTCACATTCTGAAGCCACGGAGTCCCTCTAGTAGAACCTAGCAGGCTTCCCTGCTGTGATGGTTAGTATCGTCAATTTGACAAAATCTAGAATCACCTGGGAAGATAGACCTGGGCACGCTTTGAGGGATTATCTTGATCACCTTAATGGCTGTAGGAAGACTCATCTTAATTAAGAGTGAGACCATCCCCTGGGCTGAGGGAGCCTAACAGTGGCATCATTCCTCCCTCTCTGCTTCCTGATGGTGGATACAATGTGACCAGCTGCTTCAAGCTCCTGCTTGCCTGCACTTCTCCACCACAACGGACTGCACTTCAGATTCTGACATCAATTAAACCTTTTCTCCCTAAGTTGCTTTTGTCAAAAGTACTGCATCACTGAAATGGGAAAACCACACCTCTGGGGGTGCAGTACTTCTTGGTCCAGGATCTATAAAGTCCAAGTATAAAAGTCAGGGTTTATAGAAAACCCAACTCCAGGCTAGGAAGATGACCAGGTGGGTAAAGTACTTGCTTTGCAAATATGAGGAGCTGAATTCAGATCCCCAGCACCCATGTAAAAGCCTGGCCTGATGCACATGTCTGTAACCCTAGTGCTGGGGAGCAGAGACAGACAGATGCCTGGAGCTCATCAGGCAGGTAGGCTAGTTGAATCAGTGAGCTCCAGGTTCACTGAGAGACCCTGCCTCAAAAAATAACATGAAGAACAACAAAAAAAGATATCTGAAGGCAATCGCCAGCTCTACATGCGTATGTACATGCACATATATGCACACATGCACACACATGCAAACACATGTACACAGAACCAACTCAGTGGCTGCTCTCCAGCCTCTGGACCTCCTCCCTGTCATATTTACTCTAGACTGAACCTTTCCAATGCCCTGGCTGGAATCTCCTCCTTGAACTAATGTTCAAGACCATTTCTTATGCTCAATTCTCTATGGAAACTGGAACTGGCTAGCCACAGCATCCTTCAAGACTCATCGGCCATGATGGGCCAGCATTGTTAACTTCTAGCAGCAAGCTCCTTATCTGGAGAAAACATGATCCAATCCATTACTTGCTGGCCCAAAGCAGACATGGTCAAAATCTCAAGAAAATCATGTCTTTCTAAGAAATCAGCTGCCCATGGGCTAGAATGATGCATACTAAATTGCGTTTTCAGTCATCTTTCCCCCTGTGACTTCACAGTCATGTCCCACATAAGTGCTTTTTCAAAATAGAATGCACACTCATGTGGACAGCCAACTGTTGCCAAGAGATACCCAGTCTAAGCAGAGGGGACTTAATGGTGATCCTCCATAGCTGAGTCCCTTCAGATTCAACCAGACATCCAGGGGGACTATGATGGCTTTCTAACATGACAGGCTATTTACCACTGAGTCATATCCCTGAGTAGGAAAGCTGACCATGTGAGACATACTTCACAGCTACGCTACAATGAAAGATGTACGTCAACCTGTGCTGAGACTAACCCATCAAACACGCACCAACACAGTCTAACTATATAGCCCAAGCTGGCCTCAGACTCAGGACCCTCCTGCCTCCACCTCTAGAATGCTGCAACGATAAGTGTTTGCCATCATGCCCAGCTTCAAGAAGTTCTAATGGGCCATCCAGCCCATGCCCCCAGTTCTCAGCATGATCAATGAAGGCCAGAAAGACCAGAGAACCTGATCAAGATCACTCAACAAGATACTGGCAGCCCCCGGCTTCTCACCTGGGCTTGCCTCTATCTAGCAATGTTTAATTCAGTGTGTTCTTACTAAACTTATTTCTTGTCTGTAAATACAGGCAACTGGACCAGACATCAGCTGCAAGGCACTGTGGTTTAACCATGGGAGCTCTACAGATGGCGGGTTCAAAACCTGGTTCTGCTCACTGTGTGATCACAAGTTATTTAATGTCTCTGTGCCTGCAAAGTGGGAGTGACTCACAGTATCCGTCATAACCCTCATGAAGTGCTGTGAAAATGAAATTAGATCATCAAGGTAAAATGGCTGGCACTTTCCATGATGCACCCTAGTAAGGACTAAGTATCTGGAATCATCTCTAACTTTAGGCTGCATTGTTCTTGCATTCCAACAGAAAACAATAAAGTATACCTATTTTGCTCTAGTGGTCAGTACATTTGGGGGTTCTGTTGTTTTATTCTGTGTATATGTATGTATGTGTATGTGCATGTTCATTTGTGTGTGAGTTGCATGCATGCATGTCTGTGCCTGTGCAAGTCCAGGTTAGAGGACAACCCCGAGTGTCATTCTTCAGGTGCCTTCTACCTTTTCTTTGAAACAGGGTCTCTCATTAACTTGGACCTTAACTGAGTAGGCCAGGCAAGTTGGCCTATGAACTCCAGGGATCCACCTATCATTGCCTCCATCTCGGCATCACCAAGACTATGACAACACACCACCATGCCTGGCTCTGTTACATGGGTCCTAGGGACTGAACTCAGGTCCTCACACTTGTGAAGAAGTGCTTTACTGACTGAGTCATTTCCCCAGCCCTGTTTTACGTTTTCTGATGTTCATGGTTCTCACAATTAGGTTCATAACTCAGACAAAAAATTAAGAGAAGGCATTGGTCCTGGGGAGAGACAATGATTACTGGAGTCTCGGTCATGAGATTCCAGAGGAGGCATTTAAGGAGAAGTGAGTCACACCTCCAAGGTTCCGCTAATGAGGAAAAACAACCTGTGAAAAGCCTGCTCAGTGTGCTAAAATCCACAGGCCCTTGGTCCTGTAGTAGAATATCTCTACTGAAATGGTGGTTTTTGTTAAGCAACTAAATACTGTATAAATACATCACTGTAGCACTCTACCAGAGATACTCAGTGATGAAGATACATCACATGCACAAGTGGACACGTGACTAACAAAAAGACACAAGGAGCACTGGGCAGGCATCTCTGCACTATACAAGGGGACCCTGCTGAACCAACGGGTCCAGTCAGTAAAGTGCTTGTCACTCAAGCATGCAGACCTGAGTTCAATACCCTAGAAACCAAGTGTCCTGGTTAAGTTTTTTATTGTCAAGTTTGCACACCCCAGAGTCCCCCAGGAAGGGTGAACCTCAGTTAAAGAGGTTGATCAGACTGGCCTTTGGCCATATCTGTGAGAGATTGTTTTGACTGAGATTGATGTGGGAGGACCCAGCCCACTGTGGGCAGCACCATCCCTAGGCAGGTAAGGCTGGGCTACATAAGAAAGGCAGCTGAACATGGTTTCTCACTCCCCTCAGGGAGGGACTGTGACCTGGAAGTAGGAGCCAAACAAACCCTTTCCTCCCCACGTTGCTTTTGGTCAGTGTTTTATCACAGCAATGGAGTGAAAAAGCTGGGTGTGGCAGCACACACCTGCAATCCCAGCACTGGGAGGGCAGAGGCAGGAGGACCCCTGGGACTTGCTGGCTAGCCAGTCTAGCTGAATTAACCAGTTCCAGGTTCAAAAAGTAAGATGGAGAGCAACTGAGGAAAACATCTGCTACCAACCTCTGACCTCCACGTACACTCCATGGGCATGTGTACCCGCACATGCATATGCATACACACACATGCATGCACACATACATATACACAAAGTATGTACTCAAAGCATCTCACGGCTGGATGGAGAAGTCAGACACATTCCAATTCTGCACACAGATGACAGACACTAAAAGGCTTAGGACCACGGCTTCTCCCACTCAGTTCTACGGCTACTCTGGGAGATCTCTGTGGCTAGGATGCATCCTGCCTTGGGCCCCACAGGATGTTTATGAGCTTACTACCCTTACTACCACCAACAGATACCAGCTGAGGCAGCCAAGCATGGTAATTGTCTCCCCCACTTACGAACAGCTGCCCCAGTGCATAGATCTGCCACGGTAAATACAAACTACTCCAGGAGTAGCCCTGGTAATTAGTGGTGCTTCATCCACCACGCCGACTATTAGAATCTCCAGGGAATAAACTAGGAGCAGTTAGGGAGCAGCTTATCCTATGAGGTGGGTGACGATGGAAAAACACTAGTTTCAGTAATGAAGAAAGAAAGGGAACCTCGGAAAACAGAACAGGACAGAGGTCAGTCCCACCGGGGTGCTGTGCTCCCAGGGCAAGTGCCACTGCAGAGGGTGGAGGCCATGGCCCAGCTCAGGGACCGAGCCTCAGAAAGTTGCTACACTTCCAGCAGCAGATCACTTCAGTGTGTGAGAGCTGAGAGGAGGACACGGAAGGGGAGGGGGAAGGAAGGGGAAGTGCGGAGAACTCCTCTCCTCTTCCTCAGTTCCCTCCCCTCTCTATGTAGACCAGGCTGGCCTTGAACTCATCCCCCTGCCTCTGCCTCCCAAGGGCTGGGATTAAAGGCATGCATCACCACGCCTTAAGAAAAATTCTTTTTAAAGAAAAGAAAAATGAAGTCTGAATTAATCGAGGTCCAGGTCTAACTCTCAGCTTACAGGAGAGAAAGGAAGCAGTTATACACACAAGGAAGGAATCAGCCAAATCAGAATGAAATAAACGATCCAGGTTCTTCAACAAATTATCTAGGGGTGGGGGGGGGGGAGGGTTTGTAGACTATTAAAGAATAAAAAAAGACTTGACAGGCCTAGAAAATATGGTAAATAAATGCAACATAGAAATCACATTTACAACCCAGTTCTGGCAGAACCATCTTAGAGGACAGGAGGGAACTGGAATACAGGCTGAGCATCGGATTACAATGAGGAATTACTGTCTGAATGTTGGTAGGTATGATGATGGTGTACTGATTATGGTTTTTGAGGAAGTCATTCAGTTAGAGATCTGTATTGAATTTACAGATGAAATGACACATAACTGGGATTTGCTTTTACAAAACAGTCTAAGCTCCCAAGAAGGAGGAAGACATATAAAATGAAATTCAAGAAATGTCAATCATAACTGAAGGTGGTGATGTTTACCAGGGATGTATTTTATTCTACTTTTTCCTTACTTATTTAAAGTATTTGCTATAAACGTTTTTAAGGAGAGGGGAGAGGATTGAAAGGTGATATTCAATGGTAGCCATGTATCAAGCTGGGCCCTCCTAAATACTCCCTTATTTTCTAAGTCTTAATAACCAAGGTGCTTCTCTGTCTAAAGCAGGGCAGAATCACCTGATAAACAAGGAAATGAACACAGCCAGAGATGGGTGGGCATCTGCACTCAGAGAAAGAACTCTGGGTGTTGTGAAGAAAGACGGGCACTAGCCCCAAGCAGGGACAGGTTAGAACCAACACATTTCTCCCACTGTGTGCAACTTACCCCCGCAGCAAAGCCGAGACTCCCATCTAAGATCCGCCTCTGAAAATGAAAAATGGAACAGTTCAGCTTCTGAAGGACAACGCGATGCTGTGGCCTCAGCCAAGAGGACACCAGAAAGCTCAAGAGAGGCCCGGCCCACTCCTCAGCTGCTGGCGAACTCCTGAGTTTTGGGCCAAGAATCAGAGCAAAAACAGTTACAGCTGTCATCCAACCCAATCCCCAATCAGAAGTGTCCTGGAGAGTCTTGGGGTGCACTGGCCCACACAGCCTCTTACTCAGCTCCCTACTCCAGAACCATCAAGAGCCTTTAGTAAGTAGCTGACATAAAAGCTGGAAATAACCAAGGGCTGGCGAGGGACAAGAGCAATGGAAACCTTCACAGGGATGAGATACAAACGAGCACAATCCTGTGGAAAGCCACATGGAGGGGCAACGACAGGACCAACGACAAGTGACTACAATGCACATGCCACTCCTGAGTAATGACTAACAGAAATGTATGCTCGGAATCACCAATTCCTGTGAGGTGCTCACTAGACATTTCACGGAGTTCCACACACAGGAGGGAGGGTACACCCCTGAGGACATAAACACACAACCAAACACCACAGGACAGTGAGGAAACATGCAGACACAAGCACTGCATATAGGGAGAACACACTATTCACATATATATCATGCACACACCTGCATTATATATCTAGAGAACACACTATGTGCCTAAGGATTAGGCATACACACATTAACATATATAGAAAACACACTATGTGCATAGGTATATAATGTATACATACATTACATAGACAGAGAATATACTATGTGCATATATATTATGCATACCCACACTGCATATCCAGAGAACACACTATGTGCATATATATCATGCATACACCCGCATTACATATCTAGAGAACACACTATGTGCACATAATGCCCATTGATATCTATACATATCACACACAAGACAGAAGCATTACACACACTGGGAAGTGAACAAGGTGAATTCAGCCAGGCAGAGAATAGTACCACACTAAGCAACAGCACTAAACGCTGGGGAAAGCGCCTCCACTGTGGGAGAGCGGGAGAGGGCTTATGCTTGGAGCAGATGCTGGGAAATGGTAGTGACTGGAAGGGCCTGAGGGGGTGTGAGAAGCTGGTATTGGTCTAAGCCCTAGATTCAAGGTCATCTGTTAAAAAAATAAAAATCAAGCTGGATACTTATAATATGTGTATTTTTCCGTGTGCATCTTGTGTTCCAATAAAAAGACCTTTTTTAGCATCCATCCACACACGAGTGGATAATCACTTGTGATACATGCATACAACAGAATGCTCTGCAGTGTTAAAAAGGGAGGAAAGAGGCTGGAGAGATAGCTCAGCACTGACTGCTCTTCAGAGGACCTGGGTTTGGTTCCCAGCACTCACATGGTGGCTAACAACTGTCCATAATTCCAGTTCTGGGGGATGTGAAGTCCTCCATGGGCATTGTACAACATGGCTGCACTTACATATATAGTGCTCATACACAGAACACTAAAAAAAAATAATTTCAGGGAGGAAAGCCTGGTACATGGGGCAGTGTAGGTGAATCTCAAGGATACTACACTGTGTGACGTGAACCAAGCCTGCACACAGTTCTAGACCCACTCAACGTCCTCCCTCCTCCTCCCATCTCCCGGCATCCACCATTCTCGTTCCTATCTATCTGTGAATTTAATTTAGCTAGGTGTCTTGTATACTGAGATCTCAGGTACCTTGTGATTCCTGGTCGTGTAGTTTGAGCTCCAAATCTCTAACTGATGGATTTGTGCCAACTTCTCCCAGGAAGGGAGGAGGCGGCAGTGTGGGAAGCAGGAGCTTATTGCTGAAACCAATACCTGCCAAACTGGTCTCTAACACAAGGGGCATGACAGGCCAACTAACATGTTTTCCTTCCTAGATCCAGGGCTCAGTGTCCTTGAATAAATCTAAATCACTTTCTCACATGCCACTGCACCTACAGCTGTGCCCTCAACAATGCACAGACTGTGTTCCTCAAGACAGCCACAGGTGGCCCTGGGCCGGGGATGGAAAGAGCTCAGGATTGGGAGAACAGCAGACGGCCAGACACAGAAACTGGGCGGAGGCTGTGTGTGCGGTGGGGGGTGTGGGAGCGTGTGTGCGGCATGTGGAGGAAGGGTGCGGGACTGTGGTGTGGAAGGCAGAAAAACATGGGAGATGCAGATCATGGGAGGATGTGGGGCCAGAGCAGAGTGAGGGTACTAGCAGGAGGATGAGGAGGTCAGATCATCTGTATTCATACATTCAAACTCGGTATGGGCAGACACGGGGCTGGCAGAGAGATGCGGAGGTAGGCCTGTCTGCACTCATCCAAGGGAGAGGATGCATGAGGGTGGGGTCCAGGGAGGGGACGAGGGGGTAGGGCGACCTGTAATCATCCAGGAGAGAGGGTGTGGGGACAGCGGTGAGCAAGTGTGGCATCTTCAGGGGGACGGAGGTATCTTTATTCAACCAAGGGGATGCATGAGGGCTGGAGCAGGCAGGTTCAGGGCTGGCAAGGGCATGGGGAGGAGGGCCTGTCTGTTCATCCAGTGGGAAGGATACATAGGGATAGAGGTGGGGTCTGCAGGGAGGTGGGGAGGTGGGCCCATCTATATTCAGCCAAGAGGGAGGAATGAAAAACCCAGGGCCTGGGGTAAAAGAGAAGGAAACAGGCCTCTTCCTCCCTGCCCCCCCCCACCCCAGTCTTTTCAATTGTCTGGCTCACTCAAAGCCATAAGGGAGGGCAGTTCCATCTGAAACGGAATCTTTTTTTAGGGTCCTGATTAGTACCCCTTGCTCCAGGCCTGTAGGAAATCAGATAGAAGAGAGAAATGAGGCTGTAGGTCCCTCACTTGCTCACCCTTCAAGTCAGGGTACGGAGACAGAACAGACGCTGCATGGCTTGCGTAACCGGTACCCGTTCCCTGGCCTGGTAAGGAAACAGGAGAAAACCGCACCACCCACCACCTGCCACTGTGGCCACTGCAACTGCTGTGCGTAGAAGGGGGCCAGTTTCAGAGCCTGACAAGGGGGTGCAGAATGAAAACTCACCTGTCCACTAGAGAATACGAAGACGAGGGCCGCCCCGGCTGCTGTCATGGCCCAGGTGAAGAGGGTCCCGAGCAAGGCCTGGACCACGGAACTGTGGCCTTGGAGCATGCTGGATACAGCTGTGTACAGAAGAGCAAGAGGGTCAGGTGCGGTGTTGGGGGAGCCCTAATGGTGACACACACATGTTCTAAAGCCCCATGCCTAGGCTGGTGGTCTACATCTTGTCTGTTACACCAACACAATGGTCCTCGATAGCCCAGTATCTGGATCAAGCTTTTCCACCAAGCTCCCTGGGATACTGAAAGTCATTTAATTCAGACAGGAGACACGGGGATGCCTGGAGAGAAGCTAAGAAGCCCTCGTAAGAGGATACAGCATTGAGAAGTTGCTCCCAAGAGAAGCAGTATAAAGAATGTGATTTGTGCAGCATGGAGGGACGGGCTGTGGACGGTCTGTCGCAGCCTTCTGCCCATGTACCAGCCCGTGCCCGTCCTTTCTTCCAATCTCCAAACAAAGGCTGCTACCTCAAATACCCTTCTACATCACTTCCTTCTAATTCCTAGTCACAGCTCCACGGCTCCCCAAGGCAGAACCCTACTCCGGCCTACCAATGTCTAAATCCTCCTGACTGACCTTCCATCCTTCCTGGGCTCTCTGAGCCCAACTCCGCACTGTGCCGGATACAGATGCTAACTCCCGCCTAATTCACAATCGTGGCCAGTTGTGCCTCCAAGTTTCTGTTCTCAACAAGCATTTCTGAGAGCACCATCCTTCCAAACCTCCTGCCAACACCAGAGCCTCCTCTGTGGTCCACCTGATGCCAGCTCTGCCGCAAAATCTTTCACAATCTCCCACCCCACCAAAACACACATCTTTATGGCTTTCTGTGTGGGCCTGCCTCCTTCATCTTTCCATTCTTGGAGGTTTGAAAACAGTCCTGTGAAATGGGATTTGAGGACCCAATACTACTGCATGGGAAGGAGCCAGCTCACCTGGACAGAAGAGTCGGAGAGAGCAAAGCAGACTGATGAAGAGCATTTGCCCTGACCAGCTCAGCACACCACTGCTGACTGACAGTCAAGTGTTACCCCTGTCCACCAAGAAAAGAAAGGCCTTCCCTTACATGGGCCCAAAGAACCACCTCAGGTCTGACCACGCTCCTAGCTCTGCAATGATACCGTCAGCCTCTCGCTATGGAAAGTTCCAAGACAGAAAAGCCCACTTGTGGAGCAGTGTGTCCTGGCACACACACATACACTGGTCTCAGGGCTTGACTCAAAGGCCTCATTCAGCTCCCCTTGGATCCTCCAGCACCCTCGGGGCTGGACCCGACTCCACCTGGCTCAGGTCTGCCAAGTCCAGGGCTGAAGAGCCAGGAGCTCCATGCCTGCATATCAAGAGCTGAAGAAGCTGCCACCTGTTGGCCCTGAGAGGAAACCACAGCAGAGGGTAGGCTGGACCCTGTGTCCAATCCATACACAGCCTGGCTCGGCTCTATGCTGGGAAAACTCTCAGGTAAACAACCGCTATGGATCCCGGTGGTGTGCAATCTTTTAACATTGTAACACAACACTGTCACCTACAAAGTTGAGAAACATACACACACACAAATCTGGGTCTGTGAGATGACTTGGCAGATAAGGCAGCTGCTGCCAAGCCTGACAACCAGAGTTCAAACCCCTCACACACATGAAGGAGAGAGCTAACTCCTACAAGCTGTCCTCTGACCTCTCTCTACATGTATGTCCTGGGACACACAAGCCCCCGTACAAGCACACAAAACAAAATAAAGAAAATTTTAGTCTTAAAACTCATTTTAAAACCCTTGAAATCTCATACTGTTTTACCTAACTTTTTTAAACTTTGTGTTGGGCTGCATTCATAGCTACCTGGGGTGTCGAAGCCCCATGGCCTGCGGGTTGAACACACATGATGTAGGAACTCAGGATGGTGACTGCACAAATACCACAAAAAAAATCACTTTAGAGGCTGCTCTTGCAGAAGACCCAGGTTCGATTCCCAGAATCCACACGGCAATTAAAAAAAACATCCTTAACTGTAGATCCAGGGGATCTGACGGCCTCTTCTGACCTCTGAGGTCATTGCACGATACGGGTACACCTACATCCATGCAGGCAATACCTTCATACACACAAAATAATAAATAAAACATTAAGAAATATATATATAATTTAAAAAGAAACAAGCCTTTTACATCATTCCCATGTCAAGTCACCCTCAAAGCAGAGGCTTGTGTTTCTTTTTAAGCCAAGACACCTGGACCATAATACACTGACCATCCATTTCTAGCTGTTTGTGAGTAAAACTTCAAACATTCACAAAGACAGGCACAGCTCTCAGTTCTCACTATCCAAGACAGACCATAACAACACCTTTTCTCCTGAGCCACCACCACCGCATCTGAATGTGCCTTCTAACAACTATAGAAGAAGATAAGCGATCCTCATTTGCCAACCAATGAAATCAAATCGAAGGGAACTAACTGTAGGTGTCCTGTCGGTGGTGGCTAGCAGGATAGGAAAACACTCTGTTCTAGGCCCAATGCCATTTATAATGCAGCACCTGAGAAGTGAGAGAGGATGATTGAGGCCACATCCCATCTATCCCAACAGCAACAGCATTAATCACAAGCAGTATGAGCCCAGCATTTCTTGGAGAAGTGTCTTCTGTTTATTACTTTTTAAAAACCGCCCTAGTCAGAGTGATGAAGCTAGCACTGGTCCCCTTTCGAGTCAAGTAGTTGTGGCGGGGGAGGGGGGTTGTTTTTGGCTTTTGACACAGGCTCTTATGTAGCTTTGAATTTACTGTGTAGCAGAGGATAACCTTGAACTCCTGATCCTTCTGCCTCCACTTCCCAAGTGCAGGGATATAGGCATGTGCTGCATGTGGTTTATGCAGTGCTGTGGATCACACTCAGGGCTTTGTGCATGACCCATAACCACTCTCCCAACTGAAGGGGAGCCCCAAGCTTGGGAGTAACGTTAAAACCCAGCATCTCAGGTGACACCCACACTTGCTGGATTGAAATCTGCAGTTTATCTAACTCCATGAGGGATTCTTACACAGAAAAGTATGCTCTAAAACTGGACCAGATTCTAGAAGACCAAGAGCTTAGAAAAGGAGGCTTGGCCTGCAGGGGCTGGGCAAGGATGCCAGATGGGAGAGAAAAGCTGTATCTAAAAGCCCTTAGAAGGCCCACAAGCCACCAGGCCTCCAAAGCAGCTCAGGCAGTGTGCCTCAGACTTCCTCATGAATGTTGTAAACCGCACCAGAGCACAGGAGAGAGGACCCTGCTCTGCCCATTCTCACCTCAAAGAAGCCAACCTCGGCCCTTGCACACGAGCTTTCTTGCCAAGGTGGCACGGGAGGCCGGCTTGCTGTATCTAATAAAGTACTTCTGTTCTGTTCTCCTCTGTTAACTCTGTCACTTCCCGCTTCAAAACACAGACTAAGTTGAAAGATGGAACACACCTGGGCTTCAGCGAACCAGCACCGAACGCACAGGCCAGAGGAGCCTACTGAAGGGTTCGGGGTTTGCCCCGGTGTGGTTGTGCCAAAGTTCTCTCGCTAGCTACTCTGAGAGCGGGCAGAGAATTGTTTGGAAACGCTGGCTCTGAGGCCTCCCCGGACCTGCAGCAGGTTAACCAGATTCCCAAACAGTTCAAGAGCACGTGGGAGGGGCCTCGGAACTGCTGCCCCCAGGAGTCCAGGCGATCCCTGGTCCCCCACACACCATCACGAAACAATGAATGAAAAGGACCGTGGCCAAGCACTGAGGGACCACAGATCACCACCTCCGGCTCACCCTGGGGAGGAGCAGGACGGAGGATGGGGTGCGGTTCCCTTCTGGGCCACAGGCCACGGCCCCCTGCTGCTCCTCCAGGACCTGCCCTCCCCAGGACACCCCTTTCCAAACTCCAGGCTGCTGCACACTCCGGTGGTGGCTGTCCCAGACCCCAGGTCTCCAGCCCAACCACAGGCGCTGAAGGAGAGAAAAGGCGACTCACTAGGGTGCCCTCTCCAGCCCCCTCTGCACTTCCATCAGCCCCTGCAGCCACACGCACGGTCGCTCCACTCCCGCAGTCACTTCCTGCTTCGCTCCAGCACACGTGTCCCTCCAGCCAGGCCCCGCCCCACGGCAACCGGGAATCCCGCCTGGAGAATTAATTCTCTGGTTCACAGCCTTCTCCAGGCTCAGGAACAAATGAGAGCGGGCATGGGCAGAGCCCCCAGGGCCAACTGCAGTGCAGTGGGCATGCACAAGGGTCTGCAAGCCTAGGGGAGGCTACAAAGACCCAAGGAAAAGGCACTTTGTACCATTTCTGATGTATTTAATGTGTCTACAACTCTTGGTAGCTGGGTCCAAAGTCTTGAGTGACAGTGCTCCATGTGCTGTGGTGGCTGGTGATGTCACTTTGGGCAACATTCTGAAGGTCAGTGGCATTATCCTCAAGGTCAATGGCACTCAAACATAGCTTCCTGGGGCTGGAGAGAGCAGTTAGGAACAATGGCTGTCCTTGTAGAGAACCTGGGTTCAGTTCCCAGCACCTACATGGCATTAAACAACTCCACTTCCAGAAGATCATAAGAAGATAAGAAGAGGTATAAACCCTCTTCTGTCCTCTGTGGGCACTGCATACACACAGTGCACAGACATACATGCAGGCAAGACACTCATACACATAAAATAAAAATAAATGAATTGGTTTTCGTCTTTTTGAGACAGGGTCTCCCTGTAGCCCCAGCTGGCCTGGAACTCGCTATGTAGACCAAGCTGGCCTTGAACTCACAGACAGCCACCTGCCTCTGCCTCCCGAGTGCTGTATTTAAAGGAATGCGTGACCATACCAGGCCTTAAACAAAATTTGTTTATAAATGCCATCAGAAGGACACCCACCATGGGCACATTACAGACAAGGTTAAAAGGCTTTGTGCCCCAGATCTTGACTACATTTTGTTGGAACAAAATGAAGATGGAATTCTTGATTACATCTGAATGTCAGGTAAACAATTTATTAGTTTAAGTATGTCCTTGTGATGTTTAGATATACTTAGACTAAAGTCATATTTGCTGGTTTTCTGAAATTTGAATTTAAATGAGTATCCTGCTTTTCATTTAGCAGAACTTACCAGAGAGTAACCTGGACAGAAAACAGCCTGCAATTGGAGTGGCCATAGATCAAAGGACACAGTAAAAGCAGGCCTCCTTCATCCAGCCAAAGTCAGCTACTCATGCTGACAGTCACCCCACATGTCCTGCATTGTGACAGGAGGAGAGGACAACAGGCAATTCGAGGTGGTCTCTGTCCTCAAGAGAACCCCCACTCTCAGCCAGAAAGTCAGGCTGTCAGTTACAATCCCAACAAGCAGGCAGGCTGGCACATGCATGTGAACCCAATAGTCTGGAAGCTGAAGGGGGAGGATGGTGAGCTCAAAACCAGCCTACCAGCCTAAAAAGACCTCATTTCAAAAACAAGCAAATAGGCAAACAAAACAGATTCCACACAACAGCATGTTACAGGAACACTGAAAAGCCACACTGAGGTGGCAGGGCCATCAGTTCCACTGCAAAATGTCACAGCACTCTCCACACTGAGCTAGCCATAAAATAGCAGGATAACCTGGACATACTAAAAAACATTATGGAGGGGACGCGGTGGTTGAATGAGAAATGTGCCTCAGAAGCTCCTGTGTTTGAACAATTGGTTGCCAACTAGTAGTGTTGTTTGGGAAGGTTTTAGAACCTTTAGGGGACAGAGGCTTGTTGGAAGAAGTCACTGGACATGACTTTGAGGGGTTTATACCTTGGTCCATTTTCTGGTTTGGTTTGGCTTCTCTCTCTCTCTCTTGTTTCTATGTGTGAATGAAATGTGGTCAGTCGGCTTCCTGACTACCAGGCCTTCCTCACCTGAATGGACTATGTATGAACTGAAAGCCAAAATAGACCCATTTTGCCCCCAAGTTTCTTTTTGTCAGAGCATTGTGTCATAGCAACAAAACAGTCACTAATACAGAGGGGAAGCGAATGGAATTGAGATGAAACAAAACAGGCCACAAATTCATCCCCGCTGAAGCCCGATAACAACCACGCAGACTGGGTCCTTTGAGTTTTCCTACTTTTACCCATATTTGTTTTTCACAATAGAAAGTTAACAGAACTTTTTTAAAGCAATCAATGTATTATCTCTCCTGCCCATCCGTTTTCTGCCTCCTTTCTCCTACTTTGAAGACACAGCCTCTTGCCCTTCCACTGAGGTCACACACAGCCTTGCCTCCGGCCGCCCACCCTGCCTAGGCTGTTCGTTCTAGGCATCTGATTAACCAGCCCCAAAGCACAGCATGTCACGATCCTGCTCAAAGGCCTTCAGTGGCTCCCTAGTGTCATAAAGTTCCAACTCTCAGCGTGGAATTCAAAGTTTCCCATGATATGTTTCCATCTGCATTTCCTGGGGTTTGTTTCCCTGTTCTCTTCCTCCAGCCCTCTGGTCAGGCCAACCTAAACAGCTCATAGTCCTCTCTCCCAACACCCTGGACCTCTCTCACTCCATCCCCATCTCTTCATTCCCCACTCACAGACCCCATATCCCTCACGGATGGAGTTTGATGAAGTCTCCTGCAGCATTCACCTGTTCCAAACTGGTTACAAAAAGGCTCTTCATCCTCTGAGAGACCGCAGAACCCCATCTGCTTTATAAAGCTCCTGTGTCCCTTCAGCGCACAAGGGAAACCCTAGTTTCACTAATGAAGTCAGCACACACACCCAGGATTTCAAACCAACTCCTTACTGTCCACACCCCAGCCAGCAGACCATCTCACATCCTAGCATGTACCCACAGTACTGTAGTATCAACGCAGGAGTAAGCTAGATGTGAGGATGGACTCTGTTGTAGTCTGACTGTGAAATGTCCCCCACAGTCCCTTAGGTTTGAACACTTGGAACTCAGCTGATGGTGCTGTTTGGGAAAGTTGTGGAACCTTTAGGAGGTGGGGCCTAGTTGGAGGAAGTGGGTCACTTCCCACATGTCTTTGGACTGTCTTGACTGTAAATTAACGTAGGAGAGCCGAGCCACTATGGGAAGTTCCATCCCCTGGACGGCTGGTCCTGGGCTACATAAGAAAGCTAGCTGAGCATGAACCTGAGAGTGAGCCAGTGAGTTCCTGCTTAGAGGTAATGCTGACCGGAATAACAAGCAGGCCCGCCTTCACCAGCTTCCCTCAATGATGGACTATAACCTGTAAATTGAAATAAATCCATTCCTTCCCTGAGTTGCTTTTGGTCAGAGTGTCTCATCACAGCAACAACATAAAACTAGAGCAGATGGGGAGGGAAGGAAACCACTGGCATCTTTGGGTACTCAGACTTAAGATCCTATCACAACAATCCTGGCACTCCCAATTTTGGAATTCTGTCTTTCAGAGGCTGAGGCAGGAAGATCATGAGTTTGAGGCCAGCCTGGGATTCGAGTGAGTCTCTGTCTCAGAAAACAAATGAGCAATGGCAATAAAAAAAAAAAAAAAAAAAAAAAAAAAAACTCCTAAGAAGCAATGACTTTGAGGACTAGGTACAGCATCCCCACTTTACAGATAACTGAGGCGCAGGAAAGCTCTGAAGAGACTCCAGGTTGGCAGGGCAGTGTGGGATCCCAAGCCTGAACGACTTGTTCATGTGCTGGACATCTGTGGCTTTCAAGATTAGGCCCTGGGCCATGTAGGTGAACACCTCACATCCTTAAGACACACGAGTGTCCTAAAGCAGGAGATGCTTCCGTCTTGCCAGTAAACTCGCACACAGACACACACCTTCCAAAAGCATGCAGACTGCCTGAGTCTTTTGCACATTTCCTTATGTAAGAAGTGCCAGAATGTTGGTAATGATGAGGCCCAAAGACTCTTCCCTCTTCCTTACCTCCCAGCCCATCCTTGACTTTTCTCATAAGGGCAAATGTACCTGCAGCCCCCACAACACTGTAAGAGGGAGAGATGTACAAAGACAGCCTGTGCTGGATAGTTTCAGTTGTCAATGTCACAGACCTGGGAAGAGGGAACCTCAACTGAGGAATTTCCTCCATCCTTCTGGCCTGTGGCCATGTGTATAAGGCATTTTCTTAGTGTAGAAGGGTCCAGCCACTGGGCAGTGGGAGGTATGCCATCTCTGAACAGGTAGGCATGAGCTGTATAAGAGCTGAGCAAGCCAGTAAACAGCATTTCTCCTTTAGCCCTGCCTCCGGTTCCTGCCTGACTTCCTTCAGTGACGGACTGTCACTTAGAAGTAGAAGATGCAATGAGCCCTTTCCCTTCCATATAGTTTTTGGTCAAGTGTTTCATCACAGCAATGGAAAGTGAACTGGAACACAGCCAGAGCAGCAGGGGTAGCAGGAGCTCTACAGTGGGAAAGGCAGCTGCCCAAGTGTCAAATGACCATGGCACACGCTGAACATCAGGAAGGAGACTGTGGGAAGCCAGGGCAGCAGAAAGGTGGTGACTGTGTTAGGTCAGTTGATGTGGCCCAACACCAGACTAGCCCCGCCCCCCGCCCCTGCATCTCACTGGATGATCCTTTTTTACAATGGAAAAAGAGGAACAATGTAGTCTAGCTCACCACTGAGTTGCAGATCTCTCTCTCTCTCTCTCTCTCTCTCTCTCTCTCTCTCTCTCTCTCTCCATCTCATTTTCCTTAACAAAGAAGTGACTGAGAGCCAGCTCCAGAACTGACTGCATAGAAAGACATATGGGATCCCTGGACAAACTCTCCAACCCTCTCCAGGCTCAGTGTCCCTCCCCATCCATCATGAATGACACTGTGACCTGGAGTGAGGCACCTTACCCTGCCCAGCAGCCTTCCTGACACCTTGAATGCCTTTTTCCCGTCCTCCTCTTCCCCCAATCCCAATCCATCTTTGGATTCAGCAGTGACGCTGTTGCTCAGTCCGCTGGACCCTGGTACGCAGAGGCCAACCCAGGAGATGTGGCTGTGCCTCACCAGTCCTTTCTCAGACACCCTCTAGGAAGTCTGGCCACTCACACAGCTTGGGAACTGAAAGGGACCTCTGAGGCCTAGGTGAGCCTAGGTGACCCCATGTGGATAGCTAACCCAGCTGAAACCAGCTCTTGCCTCTGCTGGTGGCATAACAGTGAAAGTAACAGGCAGTTCAGAGACGTGCTAAGTATGAAGGGTCTGAAGTCCTCGTTTGGTTAGGGAATTTGAAAATGTAATCTTTTTGTGTGATAGAATATTTCAAAATTATTACATATGTATTACATATATAATTATATACAAAACCTTCACTGCTCTTCACTTTGATGGGGGTCACCATCACCCAACAAAACTGTTTGTCCATCCTGCCCTGCCTGCCTGATAGATCATCCTGGCTCCCTTTCATTCCTTCCAACAGTCTGATTTCCAAACAGCAGACATCATTCCGACTGTGTCCATCTGCTCCTCAAACCTCCTTAGGGGAAAGCCCTAGCTCCACACCTTAGCCCCTAGAATCTGGCCCCAGGCCTCAGTCAGGCTGACCTACCTTCTCTGAGACCACAAGCCTTCTCCTATCTCGAGCCCTGTGCACCTGTTATTCTCTCTGCCTGAAGCATCAAGTTCCAAGATTTTCATCTAACTGGACCCTCTTTGTCACTGGTACCTCAACTCAAATGCCATTCTTCAAAGAGGTCTTCCTTAAACCATCAGGCTAACCCAGATCTTTGAGGTCGTCCTTTGTTCTCCATAAATGCAAGTTCATGAGAGCAGCACTGTGCCTGCCCTTGCCACTGCCGTTTCTCCAGGATGTGTTACAGAGCAGCAGGTGGCCCATATTTATTGACTGGGTAAGTCAAACAAAGACAAGAGCATTATCTGTTGATTACACTTTACAAAGACTTTCTTAAGAATTACCAGAAGAAATAATGTGTGTTTATTGGATCAAACTGTTCCAGCTACCCTGTCACATCCTACACAGCTTCATCCAGTGGTTCCCAGCCAAGGGGACACTTAGCAAGCAGGAGGGTGTGCCTGGTATACACTGGATAGGAGCCAGGAGTGCTGCAAAATGTCCTGCAATGTCCAACCCCCACAACAAAGAGCTTATCTGACTCCAAACTTCAGAGGTAAAAAAAAAAACACTTGAAACACCAGTGTCATCCCCTAAATATCACGAAGGCATGGTGGTAAAAATAATTTAGTAATAATCTACATGTGTCCCAAGAAGCCAGTGAGCCAGCTCAGTGGGTAAAGATACCTACTGCCAAGCCTAATGATCCGAGTTCAATCCCCAGGACCCACGTGGTAAAAGGAGAGAACTGACTCCCACACACACAGTGAAATGTAATTTAAAACTTAACAAAAAAGAAGTTTCTATCTAGGCACTAGTCAGCATATGACCCCCCCATAAAACATGAGGAAAAAGAGAATGACTGCCCAACTCATCTTCATACGCCAGCACAATCATTTCAAAATGCCCCCCCTCAGCACACATCCATGTGCTCAGTTCCCTTGAACTCTCTGAATCCTGATCGTTTAAGGCTCTGACACCATCATCTCCACGCTGGTACGTTCCAGAGCTTCGTACATGGAAACTCCGGGCAGGGCTCTAGCTGCCTTTCTGTTGCTGTGATAAAGCATCACGACCAAAAGCAGCTTGGGGAAGGAAAGGTTTACCTGACTTCCACTTCTAACTCACAATGCATCGCTGAAGGAAGTCAGGGCAAGAACTCAAGGCAGGATCCTGGAGGCAGGAACCCAGAAGAAGCAGTGCTCACAGGCTCATGCTTAGTTAGCCTTCCTATATACCCTAGGACCACATCTTTAGGATTGGTACTGCCCACAGTACCCTGGACCCTCCTACATCAAGACAATCCCCCACAGACAAGCCCACAGGCCAATCTGATCTAGGTAATCCCTCTGTGGAGACTTCTCTCAGATGACTGGAGGCTGTTAAGCTTACAATTAAGGGTAATAGGACACAGTGGCTCCTTGACAACTGGGACAGATCTGCCTACCTTCCTTCATGTTAGCTCCCTGATGGAGTCAATAAACCATGAAAAGAACAATCTAGCAGGCCTCTAACCTAAGCAGAGGAGCTGTAGGCATGGGGACCACTCTTCTGAGCCTACTACAGGAGAAAGTTGCTTTCCAGAGGTCAAGGGAGAAACTGAGTCAGCAATGTGGCCTCTTCTCACCTTTGAGGTTTGATTTTGAACCTGTACTATGAATGCTCTAGAGAATCTTAAGAATATAGCGCAGTCCTGATGACTTCATAGGAATCTACCATTGGGAGAGAAATTTCCAGTCCTGCACAAGGCATTTAAAATGCATACTCAAGCTTGCCCAACTGTCAGTCTAATAAGATACCATTACTAGGTCAAAACCACCACTGACAGAATATGAAATCCACCCTCAGGTCATGTCATCTGAGATGATGTTTTCTGCTGTTACTGTTTTAAAGAATTCCTCTAGGCCAGACATGGTGTTCCCAGTTACTCTAGAAGTCGAAGCAGGAGAATTCTGAGTTTCAGGCCAGCCTAGGCTAAAGAGCAAGACCCTGATGCAGAGTGCAGGACAACAGCTGCCTCTTCTCCTGGTAAGTAACTCTGTGGAGGCCACTTTACTGGGCTTCCTAAGGGCACTGCTCCACATTGAAGTTCTGCTCCCAGCTTATCCCTCTGCTGTGTGGCTCACTCAAGTGACCAGCTTGTTCAGTCGCTCAGTAAATGTTTACCACACACCTACAATGTGACAGGCATGTGGGAGGAGCTGAGTGCGCACCAATAAATGAGACATGTTCAAATCGTGGCTTTACTATGCTGCCAGTATACCATGCTGTGCCCCGTGTCGACTGTACCACGTAAATTAAGGCTTTTTGTCAAAGACCCTGCATTATTCAAGAACCTCCTCTTCTCTTCCTATTCCTCATAAAATATCCAGGCCTTCCCTGCCGAACACAAGTGAATCTCTACAGCTAGGCAGGGCAAACCGGTCTGACATAATCTCCTTCCAAAGTTGGGAAAAGACCACTCAGTCTATGCCCAGGGATGTGGCAGCAGGCAGACGGGAGGGAACTGTGTCCTAGGCATCCTCTCAATAGCAACAATGCTGAGAAACTGTCCAGAGAGACTTCAGAACCAAACTAACATCTAGAAACTTGTAATTTCTTGACATTCTGAAATATTATTAATTTTGGTACCTAAATTTCTATTTGTTCTCCTTTCTCCTGTTGTTTTGTTTTGAAAAGGGACTATCTAGCCCAGGCTGGCCTTGAACTAATTCTCCAGCCTCAGTCTCCTGGCCATATTTGTTCCCACAAATAAGACCCTCAAAATTATATGAACCTTAGAAGCCACAACATCTGCATATGCCCTGGATGACTGTTGAGAGATTTAAGTCAGACATGGAGGAGCGTCCCCTGGCAGATAGCTGTGCTCCTACAACCCAGAGACATCTGATTATCACTCCCTGAAGTGCACAGCTACATCACCTGTTTTAGGTGCTTTTCTCATTGTGGTGACAAAGAATTTGACAAAAGCAACTTAAGGAAGGAAGGAAGGGCTTATCTGGGCTCACGGTTTGAGAGCGCAGGCTATCACAGTGCAGAGCCTGAGGCGGCCCGACACACTGCGTCCTCAGTCAGGAAGCAGAGAGAGATGAACACTGGTACTGAGATCTCCTCCTGATCAGCCCAAGAAGTGGAGTTAGCCACGTTTCAGGTGGGTCTTCCCTCTTAGGCTAAATCTTTCTGGAAACAATCTCATAGACACATTCAAAGGTGTGTTTCTATGGTGATTCTAAATCCTAGACAAGACGACCATCGATATTATCACATCAGCTTATACAGCAAAAAGAGCTTTGCTGGTATGATTAGGTTAAGGGTTGTGAGATAGAGAGATGATTCTACATCACCTGGGTGGGCCCATGCCATCTCAAATGTCCTGATGAGAGAAAACAGGGGGGTGACAAGGTGATAGTGAGGACAGATGTGATTCTTGGAGACAGAAGTCAAAGGGATACAGCCAAGAGCTAAGTGGTGTGACCACCTAAGTCTGGGAAGTGGACTCCTGCAGAGCTTCCAGAGGGATACCATTCTGCACATACCTTGACTTCAGACTTGTAACGACAGAGTGTCGTGGTCTTGGGTTTGGGCCCCAGGACAGTGCTAAGCAAGCACTCTCCAGTGAGCCAGAACTCACAGCCCAAACCTATATGGCTGTATGTATGATGCTAAGTTTGTAGCCCCGTCACAGCAGGATGAGGAAACTCATGCACTTCTCCAGTGGAACCACAAACCACCAGGATCCACGCTGGGTCTTTTCCACTGTCATCATCAAGCAGAACCAACAACATGGTTTATAGGGCCTGGGAAATGGGAAGCCACTTGCTCAGGAATGGCGAGGCATGGTGGTACATGCCTTTAATCCCAGCACTCAGGAGGCAGAGGCAAGGGCAGGGGCAGGGGCAGGTGAATCTCTGTGAGTTCAAGGCTAGTCTGGGCTATATAGAGTCTCAGGCCAGTCAGGGCTATACAGTGAGACCCTGTCTCAAAAAAGGGAGGGTTGGCATTAAAGATACTAGAGAGCTGGGGAGATGGCTCCGTAGTTAAAGTGCTTGCCCTGTAAGCTTAGGGACTAGAATTTGGATCCGTAACCCTCATCAAGCCACACATTATAGCACAACTCTATAATAACAAGAGTGTTCTTACAATGAGATGGGAAGTGGGAACAGAATCCCTGGAGGCTTGAAGGTCAGCTGATGGAGGGAGAGAGGGAGAGAGGGAGAGAGGGAGAGAGGGAGAGAGACTAGAATATGTAAGCCTGTCTCTTCTGTGTCTCTCCTGTGTCCTGTCAGACATGGTTTACAATGCACAAGGTCAAAGATAAAGTGGTCAAGGGCCTCAAGACCATGAAAGCTGAGCATTAAACATGCTCAGCTCTGTGGACTGACTGGACAAGTCACAAACCTGGGAAGCAGGGGGTGTCCCTGGAGTTGGTGCAGCAGGACCCAAGTGAAGGCGGTCAAAAGGTCAAAGTGGAAAACAGGCCAGGGTCAGCTATTCAGCCAGACTGCCCGTAGAGGTTTAGAAACAGAATGTTCTAGATGAAGGCATCACATAGGTAAGATGCACAGCTGAAGCCAAAGGTTCAGTCTAAGTCAGTCCAGGCAGAGAAGCAAGATATAGTTAGTCCTGGGAGGGGCCAGGGGGTGGGAAATGGGAAGAAGAAAATCCCAGCTCCTAGTATGAATTAAAGAATGAGCAAGGAGAAAAAAAAAAAAAAAAAAACACACACACACACACACACAAAACAGAGGAACATCAGAAATCAGAAAGCAGGATCTAGGGGTCTGAAGTTCCCCAGAGGCCTAAGAAATGGTTAAGAATTAGAAAAAGAAGAGAAAAAAATAGAGGGGGAGGGGCTTAGAAGAAAAAAAAACTTGTAGAAACCTATCCTAAATTAACAAATGTTTAGCCCATAAACCCCTCATAATCATTGACCTTCTTATTCACAAAAATTTAATTACATTAAAAATAATCTGAATATCGGCTTTTCTTACTTCCGGGGAATTCAGAGCCAAGAAATCAGCACTAATTATAAATTTTTAAAAAAGCTTCAAGCTAAGCAATTCCAAAAGCAAAATTAAGAAGAGCTCTTTCTGATGGGAGTGCTTCATTTGGCCTCTGGGAGAATTTGAAAATATTTGATACAACATTTTTGTATTTTGATCTTGGAAAAGCAGTTCTTTAGGGATCTACAAAGATGCTAAGAGGCTCCATGGGATGGGCCAGAGCTAGGATTCCAAGATACTGTTCTTGCAGAGAGTAGTAACAGAAATAAAAGTCATCCCACATGGCTTAGCTGATGCCAGGGACAGGGAGAAGGTGGGGCATGCTCTCCTGGAAGGGGGATGGCTTCCTGCAGTCACCATCACGCCAGGGCATGAAACCAGCAAGCCAAGACCCACAGACGAAGCAAGATGTGTGACTCCGCAGGGGGACTGTGGGAAAGGCATGCTGAGCCCGCAAGCACAGAGGGGAGGAAGGTGGGAACTGCTTCGCCTCGCGTTGCTCTGGAGAACTCTCTGACAAAAAAACAACTCAAGAGAGAAAGGGTTTCCTTTGGCTCACAGTTTGAAGGCATAGTCAGTCCCTCATGGTGGAGAAGTCATAGTGGAAGGAGCTTGAGGCAGCTGGTCTCACTATATCCACAGTCAAGAAGCAGAGGGTTGCGGCTAGAGAGATGGTTCAGGGGTTAAGAGCACTCGTTGCTCTTGCAGAGGACCCAGGTTCAGCTCCCAGCACCCACATGGCAGCTAACAACCATTTGTAACTCCAGTTCCAGGGGATCTGACACCCTTTTCTGGCCTCTGTGGGCATCGCAAGACCTGGGTGTACTTAAATCCATTCAGATAAGACACTCATACACATAAAGATTTTTTTTAAATTTTAAAACGCAGAGATTTGAATGCTTATGCTCAGCTTACTTTCTCCTTTTTACAGCTTCTAGGATCCAGACTAGGGATGATGCCACACACAGTGAACAGGTCTTTCCACCTCAATGAATGTGATCAATATCACCCCTCACAGGCATGTCCCAAGGCTTGTCTCTAGATGTATCAAGTTGACAATTGAGATCAACCATCACAGAGCTGGTCCCTTACCTGTCCACAGCCAGGAAGGGAGTAGACCTATCATACTGAGTGGGGAAATGAGGCCAGGGTGAACAAATGTGGGCTCTGAGTGGTCAGCGGAGGCCTTATGGACAGGTTGGATAGCAGACCTCACACAAAACATGCTCATATTTCAACCCTCAGAGCCTGTGACCATCACCTAATTTAAAGCAAGGAAGGTGTCTGCAGGTATCACTAAATTAAACCTGGGGATGATACAATCCGAATAACCAAGTGCTTCCTAAACCCAGTGACATGAAAGGGAAGAAGAGCCTCTAAGTGATAGAACAACGTGTAAACAAATGTTTCCGTGACTTTCCAGACATAGTTTCTCACGCAGTCAACATTCCTGCCCAGGTTACAACACATCCTGGAAGTATGATGTGTGATCATTAGCCACTAGTAAGACTTCTGCATTTATTTAAAATAGCACGGGGCTAGCGTGTAGCTTGGTGGTGGTGCAGACCCTGCAAAGGGCTCTAACTCTATCCCCAGTGCTGAATTAGTAATATAATATATCACCTTTGTTACTGTGACCATAATAACTGGCAGAAGCAACTTGAAACAGGAGGAATCATTTGAACTCACAGCTCAGGCCCATCTGTCATGCCAGGAGGGCATGCGGGACAGAGCAGCTCACAGCATGCCAGCCCAGGAAGCCAGAACGGTGCCAGGTGCACTCTAGCTTTCTTCCTCATCTCCTTTTGTTCTAGCTGTGCCTCCTGCCCACGGGACAGTACCACCTGCATGGGGGGGAGAGGGTCCCCCCTTAGTTAATCCACTCTGGAAACAGAAAGAGCCTCACTCTACTTGAGTTTCATAAATCCAGTCAAGTTGACCATGAAGATGAACCAGCGGGAACAAGGATTTATACAGATTCACATTAGCTTTTTACCTAAAGTCCTCACAACTGGTGAGATTGCTGCAGATGCAGTACATTTTTAGGGAAGCTCCAGGAGCATCTATACCCCACAACAACATGGAAAAAATAATGTATAGAAGAGCCTCCAAAAAGTCTGTGTTAACTAAATTGTGCGACAGAGTCTTACGAATTGCTGTGTGTCCTCTGCTCGCATAAATGGAGTGTCCCAGTGATATGATTTCCTAGGAACTTGCTGAATAAAAGTATTCAAAACACAGGGGAAGGAGACATTGACCACTCTAACACTCTTAACAAAAGAAAGATGGCTACATAAATCATAGAGCATAAATGCAGTGGACTATTACACAGCTAATCAAAATGATAAAACACTGTAGCAGCATGGGAAATATTTAAATGAGAAAAGCAATATATAAAAAATAAATGCCATTTGGCATCACAATGACAAAATAATGTACAGATAGCAGAGGTCAGAGAGGAAGACAAACCAATTAAAGTAGCTGGGACATTGGGCCAAGATGACAGTGGAAGTTTCCCCTGCCTTTTGATAATCTTATGTTCCTTTCATAACTTAGAAATATTTTGATTGAGCTATAAAATTGCTGAATTAAACGTTTTTGAGCTTACTTCATAAAACCAGCACGAAAACCCTCTTGAGAAACCAGCACCAGACTCTAGTCAATAAAAGACTCACAGCCCTTCTATCCAAAGCCTCCTAGGTACCTGATTGAAACCACTAGCAAAGTGGAAAACCAGGTTCCCTCGATAATTTCCACAGTTTGTTTGAATTGATCATTTCCCAAGAATTTTCTTCCCTTCATTAACTCTTCTAAAGGCCAGCTGCAGTACGAAGTAGTGACATGTGACCAGAATCAAAGGCCTAAGAAAGGCCCCTTCCTCCTCCATTTCACCCTGTCTCCAACTCACACAGGCTGCAGGAGCCCTGATGACTGCGTACCACCATCAGGCCAGCCACTCACTGAGAGAGGTTCCTTCTCTTCCTATAAGCTTCATTAATAAATGGCTGCTGAGGCCTTGGCTCAGACAAGTAGCCCCCAGCCCTTTGGAGCTCCCCATCTACCAGAAGCCCTGCTCCTCTGACCACCCCAGGCTCCCCACATGCTTCCAGGACCCGCAAGGTCAGGGTGGGGCACCTACACCTGAGACTCCTTTTCTTCTCCCTCATCCCAGAAGGTACAAACGACGTTTCTGCAGGCTCTGAACTCACCTCAAGTTGCTGACAGGCTCACCTGACAGTTTGGACCATAGAATGTTGTATCCTAAAGTGCTTGCTTTGGGGGTTGAGAGGTCTAATCTGAGTCCTTCCAGAACCTTCTTTTTTAATATTCTGTCTCCCCTTATTTTGATTTTATGTATATGAGTGTATTGCTTCATATGTAAGAGTACCCATGTTGTACAATGACCACAGAGGTCAGAAGAGGGCACTGGATCCCCTGGAACTGGACTTACAGTGTTAGTTGTCATGTGGGTGCTGGGAACCAAATCTGGATCCTCTGCAAGAGCAGTCAGTGCTCTTAATTACAAAGCCATCTCTCCAGCCCCAACCAGAACCTTCTATAGACATTTCATACAGTTCATTTTCATACCAAAATCTACTTTGTGTTAATTTTAACAAGCATTGAGCGCCTCTGTGCTGACTGGAACAAACAAGGAAAGATGGTTTGAAAGAGATTTGTCAAGCAAAGCATGTCTGCTGAGAATTAATTCTTTGCTCCATTTTTAATGCATCAGGAGCACACAGATGCAGCCACCGACCTGAGTTTCTGATCACTCTGACCAGCCAGGCTAGCAAACTAAGGGGCAGCCGCTCCAGACCAAAGCAAGTAAATTGGATTTTAATTTGCCTCTGCCTCACTTGGGTTTTGGAAATATTAATAATTGATAAACATGATTTGAGGCAGCCCCTTGAACCTCAGGAACCTCAGGCTGGAAATCACTGCCGCAGGCCATAAAGAATAAATGAAACCCACAGGCATCGGTTTTGAGAAACGTGGATAGCAAACGTGGAAACACATCACCCCAAACAGTTAACCACCAGAGTAGCTCCCACCGTCCTGTCCTCCTAACATGTACACCAATTAGCTTCCTCAGGCCAGAAGGGAATTACAATGAATGCATGTTTTCCCTCTGGTGTACAGAGAAGGCACTTAATAAGTATTTGTCAAATAAATGAACGGTGACCTGTGTTTTTTTAAAGACAATTAATTTGTACAGTGCACGCTGCCTGGCCCGACTCTTGGTGAATGAGCTCCCAACTACCCCAAACCTGAAATTAATCAAAGAAGTAAGCATGGCTGCTGTTCCAGGAGGCTGTTGGGACTTCGGTGATTAGGCTGGCAGGGGACACGAAGAAGCTCACCCAGAGATGACCCCACTCCCTCAAATGCTAATCATCATCTTCTCTTGATGAGCACCTCCAACCCTTGTTGACCAGGCTGTGGTTACTACTGTCCCTGGAATCCATTAAGTGCCAGACATCCCAGGGCAGCGATCAAGGGCTGTGGTAGGTTGCTCTGAATATTAAGGCAGGACTGTCAGAGGAGCTGGAGGAGGTAAGTGGGCAGAAATAGGTGTTTCCGTTACTTTTCTATTGCTGTGATTAAACACTATGACCAAGGCCGCTTACAGAAGAGTTTATTAGGCTTACAGTCCCGGAGGGTAAGAGTCCATCATGACGGAAAGGCCTGGCAGCGAGAGGCTGGCAAGGTGGCTGAAGCTGGAAACTGGAGCTCACGTTCCCAACAGCAAACAGGAAGTAGAGTAAGAGACTGGAAGGGAGACAAGACTATAAACCCTCAAAGCCCACCCGCAGTGATGTGCTTCCTCCAGCAGGGCCGCACCTTCTAGAGGTTCAATGACCTTCCCAAACAGCATCAGCAACTGGGGACCAAGGGTCCAAATATATGAGTCTATGGGAGACATTCTCATTCAAACCACAGCAAGAGAATATAATCTTTCTCTTTTTGTTTTGGTTTTTCTGGTGCTGGGATGGTACTGGGAAAGTACCACTGTTTGGTGATGGCTCATACCCCCAGCCCAAGCTGACACTGTTGATGGAAAGGCCAGTGTGAACAAAGGCACAAGCTGAATGTGGTGCACGCCTGTAATCCCAGCATTTGGGAAGTTGGAACAGGAGCATCACGAGTTCTAGACCAGCCTGGGCTATATAGGAAGACTTGATGCAAGCACAAAACTAAAGAAAAACTCAAAGGCACAGATGTAGAAATTAACCACGAGTATGGAGTCAGCTACATACAACCAGGCCAAGTCGTGGCTATGGGGAGCTTTTCCTCCAAACCCATATCCACACAGACACCATGACCCACCCAGCAGTGCAGCCCTTAATTACAAAGTGATTTATGCAGATTTCCCACCCACTATGTATAGAAGTTACTTCAGAGTTAGAAAATTGGACTTTGTTTCTACTCACCACAAAACTAATCTCCTTGAGGGTTAAAAACTTGAGAATCTTATGTCAAGACATAATGAAAGTCTCAGAGTAGCCCCAGCCTGCTCAGGGTATCGCTAAAGAAAACTCTGAAAGCAGGACGTTACAAGGATGGGAGGAAAGAAAGGCTGCAGTGAGGGATCCTTTGATATGAAATACAAATCACATGGCAGGAGAGACAATCTGGTGACCAAAACTAGAGCTCTGATATGAGCCAGCAGAATTCATGACGTCACAGGTTCCTATAGAACAGAAACTTAAAGCAAATACCCACTGCTTGGGGACTCGGTGCTTTCTTCATTAAGGGATGGTCTAAAGGCCCAATCTGGGGCTGTAGAGATAGCTCTGTAAAACAAGCACTTGCTGTGCAAGCCTGAGGACCTGAGTTTGAATTCCCAGAACCTATGTAAAGCCAGGCATGGAAGCCACTTCTGTAATCCCAGAGTTCCTAAGGCAAGATGGGAAGCAGAAACAGGAGACTCCCCAGAAGATCTTGGGCCAGGTAGCTTGAAGTACACTACTGAAAAAAACAAAACAAAACAAAACTACGCCTTGTCTCAGACAAGGTGAAAGGCAAAGATTGACGCCTCAGGTGATCCTCTGACCCTCTCCCCAGGCTCTGGGAAGGCTGGGACTGGAGGATCTCTAGATCTTACCAGTCAGCCAGCTTAGAGAAACCCTCTCTCAAAGGAGGCAGACAGCATTCCTGAGGATGACACCAGAGGTTGCTCCCTGCCTCCCCATATACATGTGCACACACCTGCCTACAACTACACTCACACCCTTCCCCTTGGGTGACCAACTACACTGGTTTGCCCAGAGCTGCTGAGTTGGTGCCAATGTTGCCTGGGCCATGTGAGTGAAGGAAAGCTGAGCGTGGAGGCACAGGGCCTCCAGAAAGACTTCCCTGTTGTTTGTGTTGAAAGGATCAGGACAAGTCCTAAGCATGAGGTCCATGTTTTGCTACTCAATCGCCTGGGTACAGCCAGCCTAGACATCTCCCCAGCGGCCCTATCACAGATGCAGAATGTCAGGGTTCACCCCCACTAGACTAATCAGAGCCCAAACTTCAGCCAGCTCCCCAGCACACTGCCATGCAGTCACATAAGAAAGGCCAAGACCTACTGGATGGAGTTTGCCCCTTAGCCCTGGGGTTCTGTGCACATGCTATTTCTTGTCTCTAGACCAAGGGGACCTTCCCAGTACAGTGCCAGTGAGTACAGCGTTTCCTGAGCAATCACGACACCACCATGTAAGAAGCTGCCCTGGCCAGCAGATGACCCTCTGGCCATTTTCCTCTCTATTCTCATCTCCAGGTTTGGAGAAAGGCCCCGCAGTCCAGAATAACATCTGGATCTCGGTGGCTGCTTCACTTGTCTGCCTGTGATTTCCTAACCACGGCACAACGGAGCTGCTATGCCAGACCATTCTGTGTGGTGAGGCCTGGGCACAGCAGCCTGCCTAGCAGCTGACAACCAAAAATGCCTCCCAGGGAACCAAACAGCTCCCACATAGAACCACTGGCCTAGACAAAGAAAGAAGAGATTCTCTTAGGGAAATAAGAACCAGGAGAAGTGAGGGAGCCCCTGCCAGCCACAGAGTTCATTAAAGTCTTGAAAATTAGGCCAGGCTGAACCCTGCAGGTTCCTGGAGAGAACCGGCTGGGTGACCAAGGGCCACCCCTTTTCTAAGGGGAAGCCTTCTGTCGATGACACTAATGAAGATAAGCAGGCTCCAGCTGCCGGGAGCCCGTGCCATCTGCCCCTCCACCCACGATCGCTCTTTATTATTTAGCCCACAGAAGGCAAGAAAAGCCTTTTGCCTTTTATTCATGTGTTTTATCCGTGTGCCGTCCTGAGTCACGTTAGATGTTCTCCAATGACATTGCTTAAAAGAACTGGGTAGTTTGTGTTAGGAGAGCCACAGAAACCATCTGGAACACTCCTCACCATCTAACAGAAGGTGGAAGGCCGGGGGCAGGTGGGGGGCTTGAATCTCTGCTCCTTGCTTTAGGGGAGTGCTATTTACTATTCGGGTCACTAGAGAAGGCTCAGGACTGCCATCTCTGCCTCCAGGGTAGCTTGAGCCCTACCCACCCTCAAGGCATTCAACTAGTCTCTTTTGCCAAGTCTAAGGCCCACTAATTCTTCCTTTTTCCTAATACCTTTTAGTATTTTGAAAAGCTGAATTCAGGAACCTGGGGAGTAATTCAGTTGGCAAAGTACTTGTCTAGCATGCAAAAGACCCTAGGTTTCATCTTAGCACACCCTGAGATACATAAGACTTAATCTCCAAAAAAAATGTGGAGAGTATGCTGGGATGACTCAATGGATAAAGCACTTGCCATGGCAAGCATGAGGACAGGAGTTTAAATCCCCAGCACCCACATAAAATCTGGGCAGGCTTAATGACCTGTTTGTAATCCCAGCACTCTGGAGGCAGAGACAAGGGATTCCCCAGAGCAAACCAACTAGGTAGACTATGCAAATCTGCAAGCTGCAGTTCAGCGAGAGACCCCTGCCTCAGGAAATAAAGTGGAGAACTATCGAGGCAAACACCTAGTATCAACCTCTGGCCTCCACACATATGCACACACATGCAAACCATGTGCCACATACCTGCGGACATTCATATATACTTGTATACACACACAAAAAGAAAAAAAAATCTGGATTCATTTCATAACAGATTACAACTGCTGTGATCCAGGCACCAGATGGGACACAGCCACCACGGCCTGACTGAGTCCCAAACAGAGCATGAGAGCAGAAGGGTGGCAAGACGTGAGCATCCTATGCAGCCTCAGATGATGCTGAGTCGACGACTAGCAGTCCATCCACGTCAGCCAGATTCCTTTTCAGGAACCAGTTTACTCCTTGGAACCTGTGTGAACCTCTTGGGTAACTATTGTGTCCCATTAAAGTTTGTGTGTTGGGTGCTTGCTCCCCAGTGTGACATTATTAAGATGTGGCGGCCTTCCCCTAAGGCTCAGGGGATTTCTCAGAAGAGAAGGAGAGAGATTCTAAGAGCCAGAGGTCAGGGAGGGCTGAAGGGAAACAGTGTCTTCTGTGCCATGACAGGACCACTGGACTCATGAGCTCAGAGCAGCTGTGGTGTGCTGCACAAAACCTACAGGAGATGAAGCCAATCAACATGCCAGCATGGAGAAGAGGCTCACAGGCCCCGGCCCCTACCTGAGGAGCTAGTGACAGCTAACGGCTTCTCAGGGAGGGAGAGTAATGGGATTTAGGAATGTGGTAGACCATGCTCCAGTGGACGGCCCCACACGCATCTGTATATGGGAAGTGCAAACTGAAGACAGTGGGTTACTAAAAGAGAGAGGGACACAAAGTAGGGAGAGGAACCGGGTGAGGAATGACTCCAGGAAGCGTTAGAGAAAGAAGTTGGGGGGGGTAGGATCAAAATACACTGTATGCATGAATGAAATTCACAAAGAACTAATAAAAATACTACATTAAAAAAGAATGTCTAAATGTATATATATATATTTTTTTTTTTTTTTTTTTAAAAGAGGGGATTGGGGCTTGAGACATGGCTCAGCAGTTAAGAGCACTGGCTGTTCTTACAAAGGACTTGGGTTCAGTTCCCAACACCCACATGGCAGCTAACAACCATCTGTAACTCCAGCTCCAGGGGGGATCCAATGCCCTCTACTGGCTTCCACAGGCGCTACATACACACGCTGCATTTATATACATGCAAACAAAATATTTATATACATTAAACATAAGTAAATCAGGAAATTATACATGGTACTATAAAAATAGTCAAGTACACATGGTTGGAGAGGTCACAGACCCTAGAGAAGAACCTACTTCTGTCACTTACCTAGACCAACGTGATTTCTTGCTATGTTCTAAATACAGCCTTATGTTTACAGACCTCTCACCACTCATCAAAGCAGCTTCTTTTGCAACAGATGGAGAGAATCACTAAGTTCCACAACTGGTCAAATGCAGAGAATAAGTGATTGTAAGGGGCCCAGCCCTAATGGACACATCTACGATGCAACTTCTATACCTAAGGCTCCGGAAATATCACAGAAGAGGGGACTGAAAGAATGTAAGAGCCAGAGGGACCAGACGCCTGCTAGTTAATGCAGACATCTGCTGCTGCTAGTCGATGCATTCTAGACATGACAGGGAAGCCACACCAATGAAATCTCATAACACAGTAGTCTAACAAGAGCTGCAGAATGACAAAATGAGTTGACATGTCGCAGTAGGTAGGAGGAATGTCACAGGATCCCACCTGGAGACAAAAAGCTATAGGCAATCAAAGGATGCTGAGGGGGGAGAATCAGTTCTCTCCAGGGACGAGCTCCTTAAGAGGTAATCTAAATACCAAATGGGCAGCCCTAAACACAGCTACACATGAGCACCACTAAATGAACTCAGTGCATTAAATATATATATTTATATATGGTTATTTATAAATGTATGTACGTGTAACAATAATAATAAAAGAGAACAAGAAATTGAGCAGGAGTTGGGGGGCATGGGAGGACTTGGAGGGGGACTACAAGGGATGGAAATAATGCAGACAATACTCATGTATGAAGTGCTCAAAAAGTTATTAAAAAGAAGAGGTGGGGCCTTTAAGAGCTTGGTAGAAGACAATTAGGCCATTGGAGGTGTTGCCCCAAGAAGGGATTAATGTGGGTATCCAGGGTATGTTAGATCCCCTGAGATTGGGCAGTTATAAAAGAGTAAACCTGAACTCTGAACCTCTCTGACTTCGGGTTATACCTGCCCTACCATCCTGATGTCACCAGTCATGGGGCCATCACCAGAGACTGAGCCATGAAGCCACCATCTTGGACTTTTAGTTTCTAAAACTATAAGCCAATAAATGTCTCCTCTTTATAAAGTACCCAGCCTTGGATATTCCATTATTGCACTGATACAATAATCCTAAAGGAATACGGCTACAATAATTGCTTGACAACAAGCAGGAGGAAGCAGAAACAAGAGCCTGGTGGTAGAGGTCACATATGCTAGGCAGAGACGTGCATCACGGGAAACAGTGGTAACTGATTCTACTTCTTGAAGCCAGCTAGGCTGGAGAGTCCCCTTCCCCTTTTTTGACTGTCACATAATCAGACAGTTCAACAGAAAGGATGGGCTTTGAGAACTTGAGGTTTCAGTCAGTTGGTGGCTCAGCATAGAGTGTCACAGAGCATGACTACCTTTAAAGATTTAGTGGTGACTACTAAATAGTCATTGAAGGACAGAGGAATGAGTGGGAATGTGGATCAGAAGATAAAAACTTAAACAACTTACAAATATTCACTTAGGTCCTAGTTTTATTTCTACTCTTGTGACCAAATACCATGACCAAAACCAGCTTAGGGGAGAATGGGCTTCCTCCAGCCCACAATTCCAGGTTAGAGGGGAATTCCATCACTGAGGGGACGTCAAGGAGGGAACTTGAAACAGCTGGTCACACCACATCCATAGTCAAGAGCAGAGACATGAATGCATGTGTGCTCCCTCGCTTGTGCTCAGCTCAGTTCTCCACTCACACAGCTCAGGATCTCTGCCTAGGGAATGCTGCCACCCACAGTGGGCTGGTCTTCCCACATCACTTAATTAAACAATCCCTGCAGACATGCCCATAGACCAATCCAATGAAGCCCATCCTTCATTGGAGACTTTATTTCCAGGTGATTCTAGATTGTGTCAGGCTGACAAAGCTGACCATCACAGTTTATTCCTTTTCAATTACGGTGGTTAAGACAGAAGGGTTGTATGTGTTTTAATATTTTATTTATTTTTATTTCATGTGTATGAGTACATTTCCTATATGTAGGCAAGGGCACCCATGTCACGCAGTGCCCACAGAGGTCAGAAGAGGGCATCGGATACCCAGGAACTAGAGTTATTGACAATTGTTAGCTGCCATGTGGGTGCTGGGAATCAAACCCAAGTCCTCTACAAGAGTAGCCAGTGCTCTTAACCACTGAGCCATCTCTCCAGCCCTATGGTTGTTTCTTATGTGTTTAGTGTCTGTTTGTCTTCCTTAGGAGAATGTCACAATGCTGATATAATTCAGTCTGTGGTCACTAGTACCTAAAGATATGAGTCTACATAGGAGATGTTCAATAAATAAATATACTGAGCTCACCAACCACTTCCTTAGTCCAAAGGAGTGGGGAGGGAAGGAGGGAAGAATCAGGATCACCCCAGAGACTTTTAAAAATGACACAGAGTAGCTCATGCTCTCCCTGTGCAGAGAGCCACTCCAAATACTTCACCTGCATCAAGTCATCCACTCCCGGAGCTAGCTCCTGACACTGCCTCCATCTACAGAGACTCAGGCGGAAGCTTATGGCAAACTGAAGGGGTCGTGGTACCAGCTGCTGGACCGTACCCCAGGGGTTCTAGCTTAACAAGTCTAGTGTAAGAACTTGAGAATTTGCATTTCCTTCCAGCACCCAAGGGACGCTGGTGTAGGTGCAGGGAACACACTTTGAATAGCACTCAGGTGCGGCTGGCTCACTGTGCCTCCTCCGTGATGTTACTGAAGACACGCGATGCCCTGGTCCCATTGTCTCTCCCATGACCATCAATGTCCTGTGGGCCAAGGGATTGCCCTCGTGGAATTTCCTCCAAATTGAAGGCCATGCTGAGAGTCTTATGAGCCAGTGCTTCTGTGTTCATAGCCACAAAACCTACCAAAAAACCGGGGGCAGTTGTGTGGGCATATAACTCTAGATCTGGGTGTAAAGGGGTGGGGGCACAGAAACAGACAGATCTCAGAGATTCATTGGTCAGTCATGTAGCCTAAACAATGAGCGGTCTCAACAGTGACTCTGTCTCAAAAAATAAGACCGAGAGTGACAGAGGAAGACATCTGAACTCAGCCTCTGGCCTCAAAACGGCCCCCAAACACACACACACAAGTGTACCCTCCACAGACACAGTAAGTCTGGAATCCTGGTTTTTGCCTCTGGAGCCTCTGGCGTTCTTTCCCTATGCAGCTCTGCACGGCCATTCCCTCTCCAACCTACAGGCTCGCACTCCTCCCGTGGCCAGCGCGGCCCCATCCAGCCTCATTCTCCTCCAGAGGCTGCGATGACAAGCACCTGGAGAGGGGCCCTGCCCTCTCTACTCCCAGGCAGGCACCACACTGCCATCCACGAAGCCATGCTGGCACTCCCAGTTTGTGCCTTGTCCTCCTCCAACTTGGAAAATACCAAAAAGAACAAATTACAGGCCACCTGTGGTGACACATGTCTTTAGTCCCAGCACTCAGGAGGCAGAGGCAGGAAAATCTCTATGAGTTCAAGGCTAGACTAGTTTACATAATGAGTTCCAGGCCAACCAAGGATATATAGTGAGACCCTGTCTCAAAAGACAAACAAACAAACAAACAAAAAGAAAAAACCAGAAACAACAACCAAAAAAAAAAACAAAGAAGGAAGGAAGAATACCACTTCCTCCTCTCCTTCCTCATATGAATATAAACAACTAAAAAGCTGGGCGTGGTGGCGCACACCTTTAATCCCAGCACTCCAGAGGCAGAGGCAGGCAGATCTCTGTGAGTCTGAGGCCGGTTTGGACTACATAGATAGTTCCAAACCAGCCAGGGCTACAAAGTGAGATCTTGCCCTAAAAAAGAAAAGAAAAAGAATACAAACTAAATCATACAAGTCCCATTCACGTTCATCTTCATCAACACAGGTAAGCACTAGTGACAGCCTGGACGATTTCTTTGAAAGTATTTAGAATGCCATATATAAACATACAAACATATTTACACACATGTATATTCACATATCTATACAGATACTCATGGATGTATCTAATTTTTAATTAAATGTTATATGTATTTGTATATAGTTGCATATGCAAATACACATTTGTAAACAAATACATTAGCATGTATCATATTAATTACCTACTGTGGCAGGACATGATTACATTTTATAACAGCAGCTCACTCTGGAACTTGTTGGCACACTTGGTGGTCTAGCACCAGTGTCTTCCAAGAGAGCACGACCTCCCTACTTCTTCCTTCTTTGCCATGCTGTGTGGTGTCCACTGCTTTGGGGTTATGCTATATTTGGGTCTGACCCATCCTCCTGAAGGACTTAAAGGATGTCTCTAAGCTCTCACTGGTTTGGTTCAGAATTGTCCTCCAACAGGAAGATGCCATCTTCCTGAGTTCATCACAACTACACTTGTTGACAGCTGGTGCACGCACACAGGAGGGCCAGGGAGAGTCATGGACCCTCACCTGAGTATCCAGTCACATCTCCCAGCCCAGGACAGGCAATTCAGCCCTGAGTGCACATGACCCGGGGGAAAGAGCAGAGCATGCTGGCTGGAGAAGATGAAAGGAGAGGGGGGCTTCATTGATGTGACTGAGGGAAACCATCATTCCTGTCTGGGAGAAGACATAATGGTGTGGCCTTTGTGCGGAGCACCCAAACTCCTGTAAGTAACTCCTCACACACTGCTCTGTAAGTCAAATAATCTCATTGGTTCCTTGGAGTGCACTTTATGAGAATCATATCTCTGTTTGTCATTGGGGCTGAGGGAGGAGGAGGTGGACCTTGTTTACATCCCCCCAGAAGGGAATTTCTACAACACTGGTCTAGAGAAAGCACTGACTACTCCCATGCATCTCTCATTAAACACTGATGGAATTACCTCTTAGCATCTCTTCCTATAAAGGCAAGCGGGTCACAGGAGACAGACAGGCTTCATTTTGACAGACACTGCCAAATCATACTCCTGAAGGCATTCTCCACATTTCACTGCCACTGTTGCTAAAATGAAATTCTTCCCTACCCTGCCCAACCTGAGAGTTACTGATGGGCTCTCATCAATGTTGCAATGTCTGGGGCGCTTCTGTGTGCTAGGGTACCCGATGCACCTCTGAGAAGCATAAGAACTCGGTCTCTGGTAGCCGGGGGCCCCGCCATATGCCTGCACTATGTCGTCGTCTGAAATGGACACACAGCATCGAGTTGGACAGGCGCAGGAATAGCACTATGAAGCACATGCCGTGGAACCTTTGCCCCACTCTGAAACTCCGCTGCCTCCGGATACTATCCTCTCTATGCAAGACACCTGTCCCCTCTCCCCACGCCCAGTCATCCAGTTCTCATCTGGCTTCCCCAAATTTTCTTCCCTCCCCTCTGATTTCCAGTGCTGTTTTGTCTTTTCAGTTATTTTTATTTTCTGAGAATTTCATACATGAGTGCTGACTTACATCATCCTCCTCGCCTAACTCCTCCTTGGTCCCCCACTCCCTTGCAAATTCATGACCTATTCTTTATTATTGTTACATATGCATATATAACATAGTCTCCACAGTGGTGCTCGTTTGTACATGTGTTTGGAGCTGACTACTTGGGATTGGATAGCCTTTCATGGGGTTCATCCCAGTGAAAACCGATTCCTCTCTCAGCTGTCATGGATTGCCTGTAGCTCCTCCTATAGAGGTGGGGCCTGGTGAATTTCCCCATCTGTACCAGCATGTTAACTGGCATTGTCATTATACAGGTCTTGTTTAACTGTGTTGGTGCCTCAGCAGCATCCCTGTCGTGTCTAGAGGACACTGTCTTGTAGCTGGCATCCAGGTTCTCTGGTTCTTACACTCTTTCTTCCCCCTCTTCAGTGATGTTCTCTGAGCCTTAAGTATAGGGACCGCATTACGGATGCAGCAATCCGGGCTAGTCACTTATTCTCTGCATTTTGATCAGTTGTGATCTCTGTCATAGCCTCCATCTGCTGGAAAATGAAGCCTCTTTGATGGAGGTGAAAGCTGCAGCTCTCTGCAGGTAAAAGGATGTGTTTAGGATTCCTCCTTTTTAATCCTTTTGATCCTCCTGACCTCAGTAACCCACCTGTCCACGTGGAAACCCTTCTTTTGGCCCACACCTAACTGACTGGTTCTGTGGGCATCTCTCAATCCCACCTGCCTTGCCCAGGCATGATGAGAAATGCCTGTTGGTAATCCTAATGCCCAGAGTCACAGCGCTCATAGTTACCCACCACTTGAGCCAACACACAAAGCGAAGGACACCCCAAATGCACCTTTTCTCTGAGCCTCGTCTTCCCATTTACTGTGCAAGCCATCCAAGGTACTTCTCCACCAACCCGCGGATGAAAGCATTTCTCTTCTCTAGTTCTCGGGAACCACCAAGGCAAGTTTCCCTGGTCTGGTGCTACAGTTTCTCTTCCTTATGTTCTTCCCGAATCTGTTCGGCAAATTCACGACTAACTTTATGGACCAGTCTGGAGGTAACTGACTCATCTGGATGGTTGCAAAGCTGCTTAGCCATGCTAGCCGAACTTGAATGACTCCTCAGTGCTGTGTGGGAATGACTCAGTTCCCAGTTTCTGCTCCCTGCAACTTTATCTGAACTTTGGTAAAGCTTTGCAATGAGGGGGCTGGGGAAATTGCTCAGTTTGTGAAGAAGCTGCTGCAAAAGTCTAAGAACCTGAATTCAATCTTCAAAAACTATGTAAAAAAAGTCAAATACAGTGTGGAATGCTTGTAACCCTGGGGCTGGGAGGCAGAGACAGTAGATCTTTGAGCTTGATGTTTGGCTGGCCTAGCCAGAGAGCTCTAGACCATTGAGAGACCATGCTTCAAAAACAGGGCTCAGCAAGTGAGGGCGATTGCCACCAAGCCTGACAACCTGAATTAAATCCTGGGGTCCCACACAGTGGAAAAAGAGAACAACTCTCGCCAGTTGTCTTCTGACCTCCATACATGCATTGTGACATGCATGTAACCACACACATATACACCAAAATAAATAAATAAATGTAATTTTTTTGAAGGTGGATGGCTCTGAGGTTGACTCCTGGCCTCTGCATGCAAGCATACACATGAATGCTCATATGCACACACATAAAGGTTTCCAGTAAGATTTCCTTCTGCGGCCCTGCAACTTGTGCCCCATCCCAAACCCAAGACCAGGAAGCAAAAGGCAGCTCAATTAGCCACACGCCAACCAGAACAGGCTCTTTGTGCCACAGGGGAGGTCGGAGTAGGTCAGTGTCTGGCGCTGAGCAGGATCAAAGTTGCTCCCAGACGACTCTTCAGCCGGGTGCAGTGACCTTTCGTGCTGTGTTTATTGGGGAATGACCTTTAAGCAGCAATCAGCAAAAATGAAATGCTTCAAAGGAATAAATTAGATAAAGCAGGTGTCCCCCAGTGGTAAGTTATGCCCAAGGAATACAGCGGAGAGTGAAAGCTGCCCTGCCCTGGGAAGCCAAGGGCTAAGCTGCCCAATAGACTGCCAAGTGCACTAGGAGTCCTCAAAGCCTCTGCCCAGCAAACAATGGGGAATCTGAAGCCAGGGTGACCTGGGCAAGAAAGATGATTAGTTCTAGAATGGAACTTCAATGACTAGCTGATGTTTCATTTTGGTTCTGTTGGGAGCAAAGAGAACTGAATTCCTTGGATGCCCAGCTTGGAGTTACCATCCCAGGGCAGGGGATCCCCAAGGTCTGGGGCACAGGCGCAGCTTGGAGAGCTGCAAGTGCTCTGCTCTGCCTCACTCCAATGGAAGCTATCGCTCTGGCACACCAGCTGACTCATCACTGACCATCTTCCTCACACCCGGCTCTGCTAAGTGCTGGAGAGGCTGGAATGCTGAGAAATCCAGCCCTCAAGGTCAGGGATGAGGAGAGCTGAGCAGCTGGGCCCCTGGGAGGGACGACGTCTCCACTGTGGTCTTGGCTGTATGTGCATCTTCTGATCTGCACGTTCTGTTCTTTCCCTCCCACTCTCCATGTCCCTCCTTCTTGTCAATATTTCATTCCACTTATGACGGTGCTCCCAGGCATGCCTGGATTTCATAAATCACTCACACTGAAAGGAGAACCCAAAAAGGCGGGCATGGTGGTTGCATTGGTTACTTTTCCCCCGTTGTGTTAAAACACCATGACCAAGGTACGTTATAGAAGGAAGAGGCTATGTGGCTTACTTTTCCAGAGGATTCAGATTCCCTCTTGGAAAGGGGGTGTGGGGCATGTCAGGAGGCAGCCAGAACAGAAAGCTGAGCACTCACATCTTCAAGCGGGCACAGGAAGCAGAGAGTGCAAAAATGGGAACAGGACGACTTGGTGATCTCGAAGCCTGACCCCAGTGACGCACTTCCTCCATCAAGGTGGCCCCTCCTGAACCTCCACAAATAGTGTCACCAAATGACCAAGTATTCAAATACTTTAAGCCTATAGGGGACCATTCTTATTCAAACCACCACACTGTGGTACACATTGTGATCCCAGCACTGAAGAGGAAGAGGAGGGAGGGTCAGAAGGCCAAGGTCATCTTTGGCTACACAGCAAGTTTAAGGCCAGTAAGACCCCTGTCTCAAGAGAGAACGATAAGGTGGGGAGAACTCAAAAATAAGTCTGTAACATTCATTGGAAAACCCTGAAATCTCATGGACCCCAGTCCTAGGGCAAGTACCTCTTCCCTGTCCACTGGGGGATCCAGTGTGGGAGATCCACTATGGGATGATCCACAGTGAGATGATCCTTGGAGATTCCTGTGTGAGATCGTCTGTGGGAGATCTACTAACAAGAGGTTCTCTGGGGGAGACCATCTGTGAGATGATCCACTGTGGGAGATCCACCGCGGGAGATCCACTCTGGGATCTATCAAGGAGAGTGCTTTTGTCCTGGAAGAGGGGTTTCCACAACCTGTTCCAATCACCTCATCTCTGACCCAGCTCCAGCCAGACCTGCAGAGCAACCATTAGGGGACTGCAAACACGTGCTTGGGGACAGGGAAGCAGGCCGCCCTGAATGGCAACTCTTGGGATAGCAAGATAGTTGATCTGGTGACCCTATTTGGGTGAGAGGAAGGTGGAGATTTTTCAAGTTTCTAAACCTCAGAAAAGGAGCTCTGGGAGTTAAAAATGAAATACAAGATCCTCTGCTTCTTATTTATAATGTGTTAAAACACAGTCATGTCTAAACCCAGCTATGATATAGCACACATATCATACCCAAATTGAAAAAGAGACACACAAACAATACTTATACAGAAACGTGCCTCAAAACACTACTCACAATAGGCCAAAGCGAAAGCAACCCAAGTGTCCATAGATTGATGAACAGATAGGCACAATGAGGTATAGCCATACAATGGAATATTATAAACCTCAGCAAATGCTCAGTGAAAGAAACCAACACACAGGCCCATATCCAATGCAATTCTGAGTATAGGGAAAAGCCAGAATAGGTAACTCCACGGAAGACAGTGGATTGGCAGTTTCTAGGGGCTTCAGGAAGAAGGTACAGTAGAAACTGCTTAAGGGAGATGGGGTTTTATTTCAGGATGAGGAAACGTTTCTAGATGGAGGCAGTGAGTGCAAACCATGAAAATGTCACTTAATTTTTCACTGAAAGCTGTCGATTTGATGCACGTGAATCTCACCTCTGTTCTCATGTGTCTGGTGAGTGGGCCTGTAGGAATTAAGCTCTAGCTGTCGATTTCTGCAGACAGATGTGTGTGTCCAACCCAGAAAGAGTTGTAAGTGGGGTCACTTCTTGCACTTCTATCATGGAATGCCTGTTGCCACTTTTTAAGAAAAATACTCATAGGGACTGAAGAGATGGCTCAGCAGCTAAGAGCACTGGCTGCTCTTGCAGAGGACCCAGGTTCGGTTCCCAGCATCCACATGGTGACTAATAACCTTCCCTAATTCCTATTCCAGGGGATCTGATGCCCTCTTCTGACCTCCACAGGCATTGCACGACATGGATGCAGTTACATACATGAAGGCAAAACACTCATACACATAAAATAAAATATTTTTTTTAAAAACCACTCATAGTTAAATTCTCTTCTTAGTGGGATTATATGTCTATTTGTTTACTGATTGTCTCTCTAAAAATGATTAGAATCCTAAGAGAGCAAGGATTCATCTGTGCCAGCATAGTTAAAAGACTAGAATTCTGAGAGAGCAAGGATTCATCTGTCTCAGCAGTTAGGCCACTAGGCCTCAGCTTGACGTGGATTCTTAACAATGACTTCAGAGTAAAGGAATGAAACAGATCATCCTGTTTATGTTTGCTTTTGCTTTTTAAATTATATTTTTATATAATTATATAAACTTATATAATTATAAAATTATATAATGCACGGTGCAGGTGAAGGCACAAGTGTAGAGGTCAGAGGACAACTTGCAGCAGTCACTTCTCTCCTTCTGCCATGTGCATCCTGGGGATTGAACTCAGGTCAGCAAGGGTGGGCAGTAAGCATCCTTGTCTGCTGAGCAACCTCACTGGCCCACATTTTTCTTTTCTTTCTTTCTTGTTGTTTTTTTTTTTTTTTTTAAATAGGATCTCAGTGTGTAGCCCTGGGTGACCTGGCACTTGCTATGTAGATCAGGCTGTCTCAAATTCAGAGAACCACCTGCCTCTGCCTCCAAGATGTGTGTCACCATGGCAGGCTCACATTTTTCATTTATTTATTTGTTTATTTAGTTGAGTGTTTGGTGTGCATGAATGAACATTAAGTGCACAACCTACATGCGAGGCCTGCAGAGGCCTGAAGAGGACATCCGATCCCCTGAAACATGAGTTACAGTCAGTTGTTAGCTGACATGTTGGTGCTGGGAATTGAACCCAGATCCTCTGCAAAAGCAGTCAGTGCTCTTAATTGCTGAGCCGTCTCTTCAGCCACAATGTTTTACTTTTCTTTCTAAAAATAACAAAAGCAGGCTGGACAGATGGCTCACTGGGTAAAGCACTTGCCATACTAGTGTGAAGATGGGAATCCAGATCCTAGAACCCACAAAAAACTGTTAGTGACGGTGCAAGCAAGATGGGAGGTGGAGACAATCCCCAGAGGCTCTCAGAGCAGCCTGGAACACGCAGCGGTAAATAACAAGAGACTGTCTCTAACAAGGAGGAAGGCAAGGATGGCCCCAGAGGCTAGCTAGCCCATGACCTTTATGCATGGGTATATGCTGGGGGTGCGGGGAGAGCGAGAGCAAGAGAGAGAGAGAGAGAGAGAGAGAGTGAGAAGGAGAGAGAGAGGAGAAAGTAAAACTAATGAAAGTTAGAGAAACAGAATGAAGGTTTCTCAGGAAACTGAAAATAGAATTAGCATGTGATTGATTCAGCAATCCCTCTTCTGAGAATACTCAGGGAAGAATTAAAATAGAATCTTGATGCAATACTTACACACCCTGATTATCATAATATTCTTCACAATCAAGAGGTCAGTTCAACTTCAATGTCCATCAACAAATAAATGGGTAAAGAGATCTATGTGTACAACAAAATATTACTCAGCCTTAAAAAGGCAGGAAGTCCTGTGACCTGGATGAATCTGGATGGCATTATGAAATAAGCCAGTCACCTAAGAACAAATAAGAACAGAATTCCAAAGACTCCAGTCACATGAGGTACATAAAGTAGTAAAGAAAGCCGGTGACACACACCTTTAATTCCAGCACTTAGGAGTTAGAGGCAGGTGGATCTCTGTAGTTCAAGGCTACCTAGTCTACATAGTGAGTTCCAGACCAGCTGCGGCTACAGGGAGACCCTGTCTCAAAAGGACAAAAAAAAAAAAAAGTAGTTTAAGAAACAGAAAAAGAAATATTAACTCAGAGCTGGCAGACCATGGATATACAGCTCCAATTTTGTAGCATGAAAATTTCTAGAGATCAGATATACACATGCAAATATAGTGAAAAGAAATGTATGTTTTAAAATGGCAAAAAAAAAGGGGGGGTAGATATCTCAGGTGGTAGCAAGCACAAGAACTTACCTGAGTTCCATCCCAACTGACAGTAAAAAAAAAAAGGGCGTGATCCATGAAATCTCCACAGTATGGTAGTCTAACACAATCTGCATAATGACAAAACCAGTCGACATGCCAAGGTGGGTGGGGGAATGTCATGGGGTCCCACCTCAAGATGAAGAGGTGCAGGCCATCAATAGATGCTGAGGGAGGGAGGATCTGTTTTCTCCAAGGATGAGTTCCCTGAGAGGCTATGTAATTCTAAATGCGCAGCCCCAAACACAGGCATACAGGAGCCCCACTAAATGGACTCTGCGTGATCGATAGCTCAACAGACAGGCAAACGGATAGATAGACAGATAGGCAGATAGATGATAGATAGATAGATAGATAGATAGATAGATAGATAGATGATAGACAGACCTATGTATATGTAATAATAATAAGAGGATGAGACATAGAAAGGAAGTGGGAGTGGAGTGGGAGGAGTTGGTGGGGTACTAAAGGGTGGGAATAATGAGATCACAATATCCATGTATGAAATTCTCAAAAAAATAAAAAATTATATTCAAAAGTAAATAAAATAAAACAAACTGGTGTGGTGGCATGTTTGTAATCCCAGCGCTGGGGAGGGTCCCAGGCAGCCTGTCTGGGCCAGTAAGAGACTCCGTCTCAAAACAAAGATGCATGGTGACTGAGGAATGGTATAAAGTTGTCCTCTGGCGTGCGCACGCCTGGTTAAGACGGCAAATTGAAGCTCTGTTTTTACCACAATTGTATGAAGCTATAGACACAGTCCAAACCCACACACAGCTACGCATCTTTAACTTCTTTTATAAGTACTCCCCAACCCCCAGCCCGCTGCCTGTGCTTGGATCGGCACCATCCCAGTGGGCGGTGCTTTGGGTGCCAACGCCCTTGAGTTGAGCCAGCTCCAGCTCCTGTCTCCGGAGCCCATCAGCACAAATTGGAAAAGCGCCCCATGGCTGGATGGAGTAGGAGGAAGACCATCCAAATGCACGGACGGAACAGGAACGGGTAACAAGAAGTCAGCTAGAGCATTCTTTTGCCAAGAACTGAGTTGTACAAAGCCTGGCCCCCAAAATGACAAGATTGGAGAAAAAAGTGGGTCTCTTTTGCAAGGTACTGGGACGCCACCACCGCCACGGGGGCTAAGTGGGGGCCTTGGGAGAATGCCAGTCTGCAGTTTAAATGTTCAAGGGAAGGAGAGAAGGCATGAACTGGACTCTCCGTTCTTTAAACATCAGTCCACAGATTAATCCAGTATAGTTTACAAACCAAACCTGTCACCACTTTTGTAAACAAAGGGTGTATATGTATGTTTCACATGTGTGTGGAGGCCAGAAGTCAACATTAGCTGTCTTCCTCAATTGCTCTCCACGTTATCTTTTTTATTTTATGTGTTATGCCTACATGTATTAAGTGTACCCATGTCATGCAGTGCCTGCAGAGGTCAGAAAAGAGCATCAGATTCCCTGGAACTGGAGTTACAGACAGTTGTTAACCTCCATGTGGGTTCTGGGAACTGAACCCAGGTCCTCTGCAAGAGTAGCCAATGCCTTAAGTGCTAAGCCATCTCTCCAGTACCTTTCCTTTTTTAAATTTTATTTTATGTGTATAGTGTTTTGTCTGCGTATATGTAAGTGCACTTGTGTCATGCAGTTTCTGGGAAAGCCAAAAGAGGGAGTCACCACATCCCCTAGAACTGCAGATAGGGACGATTGTTAGCCATGTGTGGGTGCTGGGAACTGAACTTGGGTCCTCTGCAAGAAGGACCAGTGATCTTAATTGCTGAGACATTTCTCCAGCCCCTCCACCTCATTTTTTAAGACAGGGTCTCTCCTGAACCTGGCTCATGGAGTCACCCAGCTGACTGGTCAACAAGCTGCTCCCACACTTCCCACGCCAATACTAGAATTCCAGGCATGCACCACCATGCCCAACTTCTACACACGTGTTGGGGATCAAACTTACAAGGCAAGCACTTTAACAGCTGAGTCATCTCCCCAGCTCCTGTGAATAGTTGGAACATATCAAGGTCATTCATTTCTTCATTATATATGCCTACTTTGGTACACAACAGGAAACTAAGTAGTTAAAACAGAATGAATGGTCCACAGAGATGAACATAGTTATTCTCTGGCCACTTATGGTAAAAGTTTGTAGACCTTTGCGCTAGACAAAGAATGCTGTCCCACTGTAAAGGACGACATTGCATCCCGATGCTTAGTCAAGGACTGACAGCTGCTGCTCCCGTCTGCCCCCGGCCCCATGCTCTACATCCAAGCACAGCCAGCTCCCAGTTGTGGAAGCTGTGCAGACAATCCCAAGCTGGAGATAAGGCAAAAAAGCATTTATAATTGGTTACAGAAGCTAACAGGAGTCATCCATCTCCCTCTCTGTCCCTTGGCAGATGAATCTTTTTAATCGTATATGGCTCTGGCTGATGCTGAGAGCACCCGTATTCCCAGAGCACCCCATCTCCTCCCACTGCAAGGTGGGGAACCAGCAGAATGTAGAAACCAATCTAACAGGGGCTGAATGCCAAAGCAAGGGGACTGCATCGCCCTGCAAGGAGCCATGGGGCCCAGCAAGTTGAAATGCAAGTTAGAAATGTGTATAGTGTTTTGTCTGTGTATATGTAAGTGCACTTGTGTCATGCAGTTTCTGGGAAAGCCAAAAGAGGGAGTCACCACAGCTGTTTCTAGAATAATCAGGTACTAAACTTCTTTAGTTAGAGATCCTTTGGAAAAGCTCAAAACAGGAGAGAAGGCTGGGTGTTCTCCCCAGGAAAACATAGTCGCATGTACACATCATATATATATATATATATATATATACACATTCATACATATATATATACACACATATATGTATACACACACACATATATATATATACATATATATATGTATATCATGGAGGTCCACTCACGGTCCCTTGGAAGGTACTGATGGCCACCAGTCTGTCATCCCATCTCAAAGAACAGAGATTTTCACTTTTCATTGTACCTAGCCTCACACCGCATTTTGCAAACAGGATCTCACGGGAGGCCTTTAGTACTTAAAGTACCTTAAAGCCAGGCTGCCGTGTATTTGCCACCATGTTCCTCAGCTCACGAGGCTGATCCTGGAGGAGTCCGACCTGGTCTACATAGCAAGTTCCAGGCCAGCTGTGGCTACATGTTGGGCATAATGCAAAGTGGGCCTAGCCAGGGCACCTGCTAGAAAGACTAGAGTAATGGCTTCTGTGGGCGTGGCATTCTGCTCTGGCTATTTGTGAGGCCAGCATCTGGAAAGTACCTGCCTACCTGGGGACAAACTTACTACTGGCTGTATTTGGGACCCCACCCCATAAGGTCATTGGCTATCCAGACCTATAAGAGCTTGTGCACCTATGCAGTAAATGAGTTGGCAGTGCCACGTGCTTGGCCTGTTTCTCATCCATCTCCCAGAGTCTGCATCTTGACTCTGTGTCTACTTGCCCCCAACCCCTCGGACTGGCCCCCCAACCCCAGGCTGGTCCCGAGTGGCGAGACACGACGGTAACGGACACGACGGCAGCCACAGGGAGACCTTGTCTCAAAAAGACCAAAATAAAATAAAACACATGATTGGAAAACTCACAACAACCCTTGGTTTAATTACATCTCCAGGTGGTTTGCTAATTCTGGGGGGAAGGAGAGGGTGGCTGGCAGCATTCTCCTTCTCTTGATTATCCCCCAAGCACTGAGAGAGCAGTGATGGCAGAAGGCTGACCTACTAGTAATTAATAATGGGCCATAAACTGTGCAAAGCAGGCTAGAACTGCAGTAATCTGGGCAATCAAGAGGCTGCATCACCAACGCACACTATTATATAAATGCACTCCACTGGGGAAAATGACTAAGTGTTGAGATTCATTAGAAATAATATTTTCATCCTAACCTCCACAGTCTTTGGAAATTTCAATATATGACCCAATTTATTCGATTTAAGAAAAAAACAAGATCCCTCCAGAATTATTTCCAACGACTTTCATAAAATTTTAAGCTTAAATCACTCATGCAATATCTTGTAATATTAATTATGCAAATGTCTTAGATGATTTCAAAATGTCTGAGAGTTCCGGAAAATTCTTCATCCCCGGTGCATTTCCTATTCCCACTATGCATTGTGTTGTATAATGACAACATTGGCTAAGGCTTGGGAGATGTCTTGGTCCATAAAGCGCTTGCTGTACACACATAAGGATGTGAGTTTGATCCACCATCCCACATTCATAGGCCTACCTAGAGCCCAGCCTGCCCAGTCACTGAGCCTGGCAGTTCTGCAGATCCTAGCTCTCCATCTTCCTCACTGTCACCCCACACTCACAGAAGACTCCCAGACATGGTCTGCCTGCCATCTAACTTAACAGCTACCCCGTATCTGGACTACTCCAGGATTCCATTGACTCTAACCTGGAACAGCAGAGTGGTCCCCAGGCTGAACACCAATCACCACTCAGCTGGAACACAACCTGACAAGTTAGGGTAGCAACCAAGATCCAAACACCCACTCCACAACCATGAGATCAGATATCTATACCAAGAAACACTAGCAACAATATAGCTCCAAATGCTTAAGTCCCATGGCAAAAATGCAAACAACATGAATAACAAAGACAATATGACCCCCGAAATTAACAGCCCTATCATAACGTTTCCAGAGAAAAGCAACCTAGATAATGCATAAAATCATGGTTTCAAATAGAAATTATAAATATGTTCCAGAAACTCAAAGAGAATATGAATAAAACACTGAGTGAAGATTTAGAAACACAAACAATTGAATGAAATAAGTGAAATAATTCTATCTCTATTAAATTGGAATTTAATAGAGATAGAATCTCTGAACGAAAGCCAAACTGAAATAAAACTTGAAATGAAAAATTTGGAATGTCAAGCCAAAAGCTCTGAAGGAAACCTTACCAATAGATTGGATCAAGTGGAAGAGAGAACATCAGGTCTTGAAGACAAGATAGAGGAAATGGATAACACAAAGGAATAAAAGTTAAATCGAAAACAACCTGGGAATGGCACATGCAGGAAATTTGGGACAATATGAGAAGACCAAACTTACAAAGCATATGTAGAAGGAAAAGAAAGCCAGGGCAAAAGCACTGAAAATATTTCAACAAAATTACAGAAGAAAATTTCACAAAGCTATACCTATCAAGGTGCAAGAGGCGTACAGAACACCAGATAGGACCAAAAAAGAAAATCTCTGTGTCATGTGAGAATGAAAGCAGCACCAAATGCACAGAAAAAAGAAAAGATATTGAAAGCTGAAAGAACGAAAGATCGAGTCACATATAAACGCAGGCTCATCAGAATAACAACTGACTTTCCAATGGAGACTATGAAAGCCAGAAGGGCTTGGAACAATGTTGTCCAAGTCATGAAAGAGCAAAAACACCTGTCCAGACTGCTACACGCAGCAAACTATCAGGCACAATAGGAGGGCAAAGAAAAACTTCCCAGGTTAAAAACAGATTTAAGGAATTTACGTCTACTAAGTCAGCTCTACAGAGAACACTAGAAGGAATAAGTCCATCTGAAGAGAAGACTAAGCCCAACTAAGAGGGCACAAGGAATAAAGAGTCCCAGAACAGCTAACAAAATGAAGTCCAAGAGAATAGCAACAAAAAACCTGGAATTCATAAACACTAGTAGTAATCACTTTCAATAGTAATGATCTTGATTCTCCGATAAAAACATAAAGATTGGATTTGGAGTGGATTTAAAAACAAGATACAATTTTTTTTCTGCCTCCAAGGAATACACCTCACCATCAAAGATAGATGCCACTCTGGGATAAAAGGATGAAAAAGGTACTCCAAGCAAATGGACCCAAAAAGCAAGTAGGCATAGTTAATCTAATATCTGAAAAAATGGACTTCAAACCAAAATTACTCAGAAGAGGGGTGGAAGAAATGTCTCAGGGGTTAAGAGCATTGGCTGCTCTTACAGAAGGCCCAGGTCCAGTTCCCAGCATCTGCGTGGCAGCTAACAACCATTCATAACTCCAGTTGCAGGGGATCCAACACCCTCTTCTGACCTCCATAGGCACTACACAAAAGGAGTGCACTTACATACATGCAGGCAGTACACTCATACACACAAATAAAATAAAAGTAATTTTTAAAATTACTCAGAAGAAACAAGGAAGGATACTTTATACTCCTTAAAGGGGGAAAAAATCCACCAAGAGGAAATTACAATTCTAAATGTTTAAACACCAACACAGGGGTGCCCAACTTCATAAAAGAAGCACTATTATACCTAAAACCAGAGGTTGACCCTAATGCAGTAATACTAGGTTACTTCAGTACCGCACTCTTCTCAACAGACGGATCTTCTAGACAAAAACTAAACAGAGGAATTATTTGGACTCAGATAACATCATAAATCAAATGATCTGAAGACATCTACAGAACATTTCACCCAAACTACAGTATACACTTTCTTCTCAGCAGTCTATGGAACTTTCTCCAAAATTGACCGCATATTAGGACACAAAGCAAGTCTCAACAAATATAGGAAAATGGAAATAACATCATACATTCTATTTGACCACAAAGGAATAAAGCAGGATATCAGCACTAATGGAGACTACATAAAGTACACAAACTCATGAAAACTAAACAATACTATGAAATGAAAATCTGGTCAAGAAATTAAAATTTCCTAGAATTGAATAAAAAGGCAAAGCAACATAACAAAATCTATGGGACACAATGAAGAGGAACGTTTAAAGCACTAAGTGCCTGCATCAGAAAATCAGAGACATCTCATATCAATAACTTAATGATATACCTAAAGGCCTTGGAAAAACACGAACAAACTATACCCAAAAAGAGTAGACAAGAAGAGACATCAATATTGGGGCTGAATTGATGAAATATAAATGAAAAAATACAGAGAAGTAATGAAGAGTCAGTTCTTTGAAAAGATGAATAAGACTGACAAAACTTTGGCCAAATTAATAAAAAAGAGAGAGAGAGAGGACCCAAATTAATAAAATCAGACAGGAAAAGGAAAAAATTACAACAAATACTGAGGCAATTCAGAGAATCATAAGGATACACTTTAAAATCTATATTCTACTACACTGAAAAATCTAAAAGAAATGGATGAATTCCTAGATATGTATGACCTACCAAAATTGAATCAAAATGAAATAAACAATTTAAATAGACACATAACAACCAATGGGATAGAAACAGTAATTTAAACTCTCCAACTAAAAAAGTCCAGGCCCAGATGGATAAGTGTACAATTCTATCAGACCTTCAAAGAAGAACTAACACCAATATTCCTCAAATTATTCCATAAAATAGAAAAGGAAGGAACACTTCCAAATCCTTTCAATGCAGGCAGTATTATCTTGACACCAAACCCAGACAAAGATTGAACAAAAAATGAGAAAATTATAGGCCAATCTCTCTGATTAACATAGATGCAAAAACCCTCAAGAAATAACTGCAAACCAAATCAAAAGCACAACAAAAAGATTATCCACTATGATCAAGTCAGCTTTGTCCCAGAGATGGTTCCACAAATGTAAAAGAACAACTGTATTCCATCACATAAACCTACACAAAAACAGAAACCACATGATCATCTCATCAGATGCAGAAAAGGTCTTTGATAAAATTAAACATCTTGACCTGATAAAAGTCAGAGAGAATCTAGGAATCCAGGGGACATAACAACCTAATAGACAATACTCAACAAGTCTACAGGCAGCATTGTACTAAATGAAGAAAGACTCAAAGGCTATCCACTGAGATCCGGAATGAGACGAGGATGTCCAGTCTTCATTCCTGTTCAATATAGCGCTTGAAGTCTCAGCTTGAGCAGGAAGACAAGTGAGGGATGTAAAGAGGATACAACAGGAAGGAAAGAAATCAGAGGATCCTAATTTTTGCAGATGATATGATTCGATACTTAAATCCCTAAAGACTCCACCAGGAAACTCCTAGCCTTCGTATATACAAATGACAAGCACACTGAAAAGGAAATCCTGGAAGCAATATGACTCACAATAGCCTCAGAAAAAAATACCTTGGAATAAACCTAATGAAGGAAGTGAAAGACTTGTAAATAAAAGACTTGAAGATGCTAAAGAAAGAGAAAAGAGAACACTTACTCACTTTTGATGGGAGTGCAAACTGGTACAACTACTCTATGGAAGAAAATTCCAGAAGATGAAAAGTCCTTCCATGCTCATGGATATGATCAATATTTTGAAAACAGCCATCATACCAAGAGCAATCTATAGGTTCAACGCAATTCCCATCAAAATTCCAATGCAATTGTTGACAGAAATCTAAAAATTAATCTTAAATGTTGTATTGTAGATACATGTTTCTCTCTGAGGATTTTTTTTACTATTGGTTCATTCAGTGGCAAGTCCCACCTTCTGACCAATAAGGGGGCAGGAAGGTGGGGAGAGAGGAGAGGAAACATGGCCACTAGTCCTGGTGAGGGGCACAGAGAAGACTCAAAGCCATGCCAGAGGACAAGTGCCCCGACCCCAGGCCCACGGAAGGCCAAGACTCAGGAGGCTGCGTTCAAGTCCCCACAGTCCTAAGAATCGTATTAGTGGAAGCAAAATTCAGGCTGGGAATGGGATAGGAGCCCTGCACAGCCGTGGCACTGTGCTGGACCTTGCCAAAGAAAGGGTGGCTGGCTGCAGGTAAACAATAACTTTGTGAGTCGCTCTAAATCAAACAATCTCTCTAAATGGAAAACCAGTTTCCATTTTATTCAGCTGGATTAACCAGACCCCGCCTGCTAAGGCGTGGAAAATAAATTTCATGAGACAAATGTCATATGGAAACACACACATGCACACAAAACAGGATAGCCAAAACAATCGTGAAGAATAAAAGAATTGCCAGAATCTCATTGACCGCCCCCCATAAACATTTCAGGTTATTGCCACTGCGCTTGGTTACCCTCCAGAGCTTTACAAAAAGGCCCTATTGCTCAAGAAAATACACACTTGAACATGGAAAAATCAAGCTAGTACTGACTTGGCAGGTTCATCCCTACTGGCTAGCTTTCATAATGCTGGAAGGTGCTATGCGCATGACCAGAGGAGAAAAGTAATCATCAGTCTTACCCAGCTATGAATCTTGTGAGCTATAAAAATGATTGATCTGCTCAGATATGCCCACTAGTACAACAGTGGCATAAACGTTATGAGAGTAACCCATTATCCTCTGATTGGATTTAAGGCCCACTGTATGAGATGGAACCCATATCTGACACCATCATCAGGGCCAAGAACCTATGGCTAGATAGGCCATGAGCCCTGTGAGAGAAACTGCTACTAATATTCCACAAAATTGACATAGTATTGAAATGACTCATAACGACTCACTGCTATACCTGTAGATTAGTGCATCTCTCAACCCTCATCAGAGAAGCTTCCTGCAGAAAAAAAGAGACTACATAGAATTTTGTCCTCAACGGGACATCTGTACCACAGCCCCTCCCCTAAGTCTCAGAGATCTTTGAAAAAGAGGTGATGGAAAGATTGTAAGAGCCACAGGTAGTGAATAACTACAAGGAAACAGTGTTTTCCAGACAGCACGGCAGGTGCACAAATGAACGCACAGCAACTGTGACAGCATGCACAAGATTGCTCAAGCTCAAGTCAGACAGTTCAACATCATTAATAAATAGGGAAATGCAAATTAAAACCACTTTGGGGTTTCATCTTACCCAAGTCAGACTGGCTAAGATCAAGAGAACAAATGATACCAAACGCTGGAGAGGATGTGGGGAAGAGGGAACGCTCATTCACTGCTGGTGGGAGTGCAAACTCATGTAACCCCCATGGAAAGCAGTGTGGAGAAGAACTCTTAAAAAACTAAAAATGAATCTACCGTTTGAGCTGGTTATACACTCATTGGCATATACCCAAAGGACGCATCTTATTGCAGAGACACTTGTAAAACCATGTTTGATGCTATTCTTTTCACAACAGCTAAGAGATGGAAGCAACCTACGTGTCCCTCAACTGTCGAGAGGATAATGAAAATGTGGTGCATTTACACAATGGAGTTCTACTCAGCAGTAAAGAAAGATGAAATCATGACATTTACAGGCAAATGGATGGAACTAGAAACTGTTATGCAAAAGTGAAGTAACACAGACTCAGAAAACAAATGCCATATGTTAGCTCTCATTAGTGGATCCTAGCACCAAATCCTCATATTCAAGTGTACTAGTTGCCATTCATCAAGGGAGCTTCTTGTGCACCAGGCAGAGACCAATACAGAGTACCACAGCTGGTCACACACAAGACGTCTGTGATTTGCCCTTGCCTAAGCAGCACATCTATAGTACAGCCTCTGCACCCAGGGCTCACACAATGTGGAAGCGGGGAGGGGTGTAAAGAGATCACTAATGAATCTCTCACCTCTCATCAATGAAGCTCCCCCCTGCAGTAGAGGGCCAGGAACACAAAAGGTCACAAATGACTAAAGCATGGGGACTGGGAATCTGCAGAGTGTGGATCCCCAGACAGGACTCTTCTATTACGTTTCACTCACCCAGGGCTCAGGGCCCATTGTGGAAAAGGGAGCGGAAAGATTGTAAGAGTCAGTGAGGAGGTGCATGACCCTATGGAAATAGAATCCTACAAGCTCCTGGGACCTGCTCATGTGAACCTACAGCAATGGTTTCTGCATGCTCAAGACCCATGCAAACTCAAGCAGACAAAAACCCAGCATGGACCTGGGGAAATGGGTAACAGACCCCAAACTTTGCTTAAGAAATATTGACAACTGATTCCTGCTTGGTGAAGATGAGTCCCCCAAAGCGAGGGACTCTGGGCAGGCTGATGGACCTCAGTGATGAACCTACACTGAGGTCACTTGGAGATGCTGGCTTGATGCATTGATGCACCTTAACACACATGAAGAATGTATGGATTCCAGCTGAGGGTCTGCGGGGGACACCAGTGGGGAAGAGGATGTGAAGATGATTGGGATTAATTGGGATATTCTGTATGAGGCAGGCAATGGTTCACTGAAAAAAACACTAAAATAATAATAATAAGTAAATACTATTGTAACAATTCTGAAAATTGATAAAATCCTGAAAAAACATGGAATTAGTTAGTACTCATTGAATGGAAAATAGTTTGGAAAATTTTAAACTCCTACCTCAAAACAATTCAGGGTTTTTTGTTTATATGTTTGTTTTTTCCTTGTTGTGACTCCAGGTATCCAATCCATGGCCTTGGTCATGCTAGGTGAGTGCTCTGCCTCTGAGCTATACCTCCAGCCCCCAAATTCAGATTCTTTTATCTTACCATTTCTCTCTACCTTCCCATATGTTATGGGTTTGGGGCCGATCTCTGTGAGATCAAGGCCAGCGTGGTCTATATAGTGAGTTCCAGGTCAGCTGGGGCTGCAGGAACCCTGTTTTGAAAAAGGAGCAGTAACATGGGGCTGGTGCCATAGCTCAGCAGGTCACGATACCCACCGCCAGGGCTGACAACCTGAGTTCAAGCCCCAGGATCCAGATGGCGGAAGGAGAGAAGCGACTCCCAAAAGTTGTCCTCTGACCTCCACACATGTGCCATAGTAAGCACATGCACACATGAACAAACACACAAACATAAATAAATAAATATTTTAAATAAAGCATTTCATTAAGCTGCTAAAGTGGTCTTCAAATGTAATGACCATCAATAGCACAGAGCAGGAATTTCTTGGAGTAAAAATGCAAAAACAAGTCCACATATTTCTAAGCAGAAAATTGTTTTGAAAATTCTCAAAAGAGGGGGGAAGGCTGGAGAGATGGCTCAGGGGTTAACATACTGGCTGTTCTTGCAGAAGACTTGGGTTTGATTCCCAGCACCCACACAGTAGTTCACAGTCATCAATAACTCCAGTTCCAGGGGAATGCAATGCCCTCTTCTGACCTCTGTGAGCATTGCATGACACGAGTGCACTTACATACATATAGGTAAAACACTCACACACACAAAATAAATAATTTTTTTTAACTCCCAAAGAGGACCACTGACAAGATGACTCGGCAGATAAAGGTGTTTGCTATCAAGCCTGACAACCTAAGTTTGATCCCAGGACCCAGATGGCAGAAGAGAACTGACCACTGAGGGAACGTTGTCCTCTGACCTCCACACATAGGCCATACCCATGCAGCCACCCATCTACATATAAATTAATTAATTGATTAATAAATAATAAAGTGATATAAAAAAGATTGCTTAGCTCTAAAGACATACTTTAATTTTGAATTTTTTCTTTGTGTATATACTTTGTGCGTGGTACTACCGTGTTACATAAGAGTACACATTGTACACTGAACACACTGCCCCCCACATGCCTACCTTCCCATTCCTCACCTCTCCCCGTCCCCATTAGTCCCCTTTGTTCCCCTAGACAGCTTTGCTTCTACTTTCAGGGACTTTTTTTTTCGTGTCCTAGTTTGTTTCTTTTGCTGTGATAAACACCATGGCCAAAAGCAACTTAGAGGATGAGGGATTATTTAGCTTACACTTCCAGGTCACAATCCATCACTGAAGAAGTCAGGGCAGAGGCTCAAGCAGGAACTAAAGCCTGGAGAAATCTGGTTGGCTGGCTGGCTGCCTGGCTCATACTCAACTAGATTTCAGATATAGCCCAGGCCCACCTGTCTAGGGATGGTGCCATCCACAGTTGGGCTGGGCCCTCCCACATCAGCAATCAACAAATTCCTCACTCCTGTGGCCACAGGCCAATCTGATCTGGGTAATCCCTCAATTAAGACTGTCAAATGGCCAGGACTGGTGGCCCATGCCTTCAATACCAATACTTGGGAGGCACAGGCAAGAGGATCTCTGTGAGATGGAGACCAGCCTAGTCTACATAGTGAGTTCCAAGCTACCTGTGGCTACAGAGAGACCCTGTGTCAAAACAAAACCAAACAAACAAACAAACAAACAAACAAACCCAAGACTCCCTCAAACAATTCTAGGCTGTGTCAAGGTGACAGCTGAAGCTAGTAGGATGGATGCTTACCTTGCAAGCATCAAGACGTGAGCTCAATCACCATGTCAGGCATGGGAACACATGCTTTCAAACTCAGTGCTGGGGATGCAGAGACAGGCAGTACAGCCTAATGGATGAGCTCCAGGCCAATGAGAGACCCTATCTCAAAAAAAGTAGACAGTGTTCCTGAGGATGACACTAAGGATTGTCACTGACTTCCACATGCACACAAGTGCACCCACATACACACAAGAACACACACACATGCATGTGCATAAACATGCATTTTAAAAAGTAAGGTATTATGAAATTTTCCCATGGTGCACAAGAACTGAGTTCATATATGTATCATATGTATCCTGCACAACAGCGTCTTCAGTGTCCAGCCTGGGTTTGCACATGTATTGTGCACAGTTATAAGTGCTGAGGGTTCATATGTGCAACTACCCTATGGTATCCAGACAACAGTTTCCTTGTAATCACCACCTCTGACTCTTACACTCTTTCTACGCCCCTGTCTTCTGCAATGATCCCGGAGCCTAATGTTGGGTTTTTTGACCAATGTGTAGCATAGTGGTATTGTGCTGTTCCTGGTCCTGCAGGAAATGCTTCTGCAGTCCAGTGAACAGAGATCCTTTAAAAGTCGCCTAGCCACTGATCCATGAGAAGCAAGTCGGCTGTTGCTGGGCAATGCTGCTGTCAGGTGGCCAGTTGTGCAGTCACCCGCCGGCTGGGTATCAACCTGGTACCAGCATATACAAACAGCAGCCCACGCAGATGGGCCGTTCAGGTAACCTAACAGTGGGTGGGGTGGCGGCCAGAATCACTGCCTGAAGATAAAAACCTTAAAGCCCAGCACATGCTGCAGGATGGGCTTGGAAGGCTCTCCTTTCCAGTCTACACCTGATGAAGTACCCTGTGGTCTGGAGCTGGAGAAGAATGAGGTACGGAGTTCTGGATACCTGAATTTCTCTCTCCTCCTCTCTTTGGCTCCCATCCAGCCCAGGGCACATGTCCCTGGTGATAGCTGGTCAGGGAGATGACGTCGACACGGTGCCTGAGCCATCTGTCCGCACCTTCCCCTTTAGCAGTTACCCTCTTTCTTCTTCCAGAAGTGTCCCAGGACTCTTGGAGTTCTGAGGAGCCTCATCCTGTTTTCCTTCTATGTTCTGGAAGCCTAGACCTGCATCTTCTATGAGCCTGAGAGAGAAACGCCCTCTCTGAATGCCTGTCTACTTGGGCCCCTCACTGACCAAGGACGGTGAGGAGGAGCATGGGGAAAGAGCTTGGGTTCGGAAGAGAGTGACTCAAACATGTATACATATCCAAGATGTAACTGTGCAGGAACAGGCATGAGAATGAACTTGATCTTGACCATGGCAATTGTAAGGTACCCATACATCACCAACTCATCATGTTATTCACCTGAAGTGTACCAACTTCCGTTGCTTAATGTTCTCTCAGTAACGCTAGGAAGAAAAGCAGAGACCGTGAGCTTCCAATTATGCATCAGTCCGCTTAAGAAAGTTTTTGGCCTCTCCGGAGTCAAGGTGGGGAGTTTGCTTCTCCCAGGCAAAGAGCTCCTGTGTTGTCTGAGGATTCAATGTGGCTCTGCCCACCACTGTGATCATGAGGCAAGCTGCCTGGAAGGTTCACCGCAATGCTTGGCTCCCCACTCCTCCCAATCTCTGGAGTGGAGAATCTGCACAGTTCCTGTCAGCTGCTGCTGTGCTGGTGATTGTCGGACTTTCAAAGGGACTTTCAAATTTGCCTAGAGTGTGGAGAGCCTTACAGTGACAATAGTTAAGCTTCCCGCTCCGCTTCCTGCTACCCTATCATTTCTTAATTAAACAGAAACGGCCACACATCCGAATGCTTCAGTGGAGGAACTTTTCGACTGTTGCTTTGATGGCTCCAGGGATAATTTTGAAGAACGCTGTCAGAGAGAGCAGTGTGCTGGGAAGAGCCGCCCCGCTCTTCCAGCCCCGCAGGTCTTTACTACACACCACATTTGCATGGAAAGATGATTTATTCTTGATTCTGCACGAGCTCACATTTATTATCCCCAAATACAATCATAACCCTGCCCAGGCACTATAGAGAGGTGACACGGACAGCACTGGGAGGGATGAAAGGCACAGGATGACCTAGGGGTTCGGAGCAGAGCTCCACAGAGAGAGGAGGAGAAGAGAGGGAGATAACTCCCCACAGAGTAGAGCTGTTTAATTTCTAAATAGCAGTGGGAACCTGGGTCCCAGACGCTTCTCATTCCCTACTCACCTCGGCGCTTGGGTAGGGAGAAGGACAAGAGGGAGATGAGTGCAGGCCACTGTCAGTACAGACGGAATTATCACTATGCGGTGTAACCCAAGACAGATTCCTCCTGGTAGAGGGAGCAAGAACACAAGGGCTGTGAGCCGCTGAGCTGATGAGGCCGCAGTCTCACAGAGAGGATGAGGGGTGCGGACAGTGGAGAGGCTGGGAAGCCCAAGCTGCCTGTTTAACTGATGGAAGAAGACCTGTCTGTCTACAAAAGACAGGAAGGCCATGTGAATTCTGTAACCAGGTCTAGGAAAGATATTTGCCCTGAGTGGGTTTTGTTTTGTTTACTTTGTGTGTGATTGTGTGTGTGTGTGTGGGTGTGTGGGTGTGTGTGTGCTCCCATGCCATAGCGTATGTGTGGAGAGCAGAGGAGTCTGTTCTCTCCTTCTACCATATTGGTCCTAGGAATCCAACTCAGATCATCAGGCTGGGCAACAAGCATCTTTATCTGCTGAGCCATCTTACCAGCCCTTTGTTTTGTTTAGGAGACAAGGACTCAGGCTGGCTTCAAACTTGCTAGTAGTCAAGGACAACCTTGAACTCTTGATCCTCCTGCCTCTACCTCCTAAGTGATAGGGTTATGGAATTACAGGCGTGTATCACCATTTATTCAGAAGATGCCTGGAGTCTTGTCTGAATCCAGGACATACGGGGTCTGGATCTTTCCTGGCACACTGACTCTTGAGAATAACAGTTGGGTAATGACAGGCAAGGAAACATGAGCAAGCAGAGTTCACCGTATAGAAAAGGTTATTTCTTCCTTAAAGGGGTCAAAGACCCTGCTGAACACCAGGGTAGGCCCAGCGCTCACGGGCTTTAGGGACAGATACATTTAGCTCTACCACTCACTAAACAGATAACTTTAGGCAAAGCAATGGCCTGCCTGAGCATCAGTTTCCTTGACTGTGAGCTGGGGATTTTACACCCACCTTACAACATGCTTTTGAAGATGCATTCAGGCTTTGAATCTGAGCACCCATGCTCGGAGTGCTTCTGGTAAGAAATCTCAGCCTTTGCCTAGGACTTCTCAGCCCAGAAACAATCAGGAAACAAAGCCAATGTCCCTGAGTGAGGTCACTTGACTCCCATGATCCTCTGCAGAGCGGGGAGAGGGCTGGCCTTTCACCCAGGCGGAGCTATCCCCTGTAGTGCCCTCTACTGCTCTGGCTTCTGCTCTTCCAACAGCACCTGTCATCCCACTGCTCCGAGTGCACTGACACCCGCTGGTGACGCTCTTCGGGCACAGGACACTGCTGGGCTCCTATAGCTCACTGAGCTGTACTGTGATTCCTGTCTAAGTCATCAGCTCTTCCTTCTCTGACATGCACTGAGATGGGGTATTGTAGGCTACAGATGCAACTCTCCCTCCGGTACCCTCACTCTCCTTCCTGGGTTATGCAGGTCCCCTGAGGCGGGACGGATGGTAGGAGGTAAATTAAACGTCCAGGATACCGCACAGGTCTCTCATTCTCCCAATCTCTTCTCTCATAGTCTCTCTGGACATCCCCGGTCTCAGCTAAGCTGAGAAAGAACTGCCTCCACTCCCATCTCATCCACTTCCGCTCCCCTCCACAGTCGCCATCTGCCTTTTGCCTACACCTCTTTCCAAGGCACCAATGGCTGTCTGAATGCTAAGCCCCGCATTCAGCCTTCAGTTCTCTCCCATAACCCTCCCTCCCCATAATACGTCCTCTCTTCTCACTATCCAGGGCTATCTCAGACCTCTCTTCCTGCCTTCCCCTCCCTCCTGGTCCCTTCCTCCTCCCCTCCCCTGTCCTCTGACTCCTGTCCTGTTCAGATGACCTTGCTGGTTTCTTTATTTTTAATTGTTCACCTATGGATCAAACTCCCAAGTTTGAATCTCTTGGTCAGTTTTTTCCTCTCACAAGAATCTGGACTCTCTGTGTAGCTAATCTCTAGGCACTTCTTCAACTGCCTGCTGGGCACCTCAAACTCAACATAACCCAGAAGCTGGCTCCCTCTGTCCACAGCCAACATCTCTCTGTTGCTCATGGGGCAGGGCGCCTCCACTCACCAGTCACTGAAGCCAGAATTCCTGCCAACCTCATCTCCCCACTGGACCTATGCTCACTTGTCCCCTAGATCCAGTGAGCTCTGAGGGTTTCAGACAGTACTGTAAGGAGCTCAGGTTGCAGTGCTTGCTGTGGTCCGACCCTGCCCAGTTCTCTCCCAAGTGAGTCCAGCAGTCTTTTTGCTGGCTTCCTTCTCTGACTACAGTGATGAACTTGTATGCAGCCTTACACATACAGATCAGCTACCTCCATGGAAGACACTGATCCTGTCACACTAATATTCTCCAGATCCCCCCATCAACTGTTCAACACCAATTCCAAACTCCTGGGCGGGGGGCTCCAGCCCCTTCAGCCTTGACTCTCGCCCTCTTCCCCGTCCCATTCACCCAACACAGCCCAGTCACAATGCTTTTGCTTTCACAGAGCTCTCCACTGCCTCAGAGGCCTCTGCATATGCTGTTCCCTCTGCTCAGAACACTATTTTGGGGAGAGGGGTCTTTTTTGAGACAACATCTCCCTGTAGCCCCAGATGTCCTGGAACTTGCTATGTAGACCAGACTGGCCTTGAACTCACAGAGATCCGCCTGCCTCTGCCTCGCAAGTGCTGGGATTAAAGGCGTGTGCCATATGCCCAGCACTGCTCAGAACATTTTAAAGTTCTTCTAAAATTTCCTTCTTATCCGTCTTGTCTTATCCCAGAAAACCCTACTACGGACACCCCTGTTCTCTCCCTCTACCCTAAGCTGGGTCTGAGGCCCCTTCCTTATGCGTGAATTAGAGCCCTGGGCATTTCTGCCTTCCTTGGGCAGGAGCTGGTGCAAAGCAAAGACCTGTTAGATCCGGTTAGAAGAATATAGAGGGACAGAGGAGATGAGAGAGGCAGAGGAAGAAAGCAGGTGGAGGTGGGGGGGGGGGTCTTAAGGAAAGAGAGTTTCGAGAGCTGGAGGTCATCTGTTCAGTCATTTGTCCCAAGAACAAGTAACACACACATGCCTTGCAGAGGTCCACCAATGTGTGTAGAGAGAGAGTTCCATCGGAGTGCCTGTTCCCTGTTGCACAGTCCCTGTTCCTGGAAAATGGCCACATGCAGCAGAAGCTAAGTGACCCCCCAGGGTAAAGATGGGCCCAACAGCAATGCCACTGTTGGCTGGACCCTCTGGCAGCACATCTCACCACCAGCATATTCATAACTGAGCTAGAGTGATCAGCAGAGCATTCCCGGGGTGAAGACCATGTGTGAGCCGTTCAACTGAAAAGCATTTAAGCCACCAAATCAGTAACCAAACCCAAAGCTAACCAGGTTGACAATATTTAACAGGTTAAAAATCAATTAAATAAGAATTTAAGGGGCTGAAGGACTGGCTCAGAGGTTAAGAGCACTGGCTACTCTTGCAGAGGACCCAGGTTCAATTCCCAGCACCCACATGGCAGCTAACAACCATCCATAACTCCAGTTCCAGGGGAATCTGATGCCCTCTTCTGACCACTGAGGGTATTGTACAACATAGGTGCACTTAACACACATGCAGGCAATACACTCATACATACTAAATAAAATATAAAAAAGAATTTAAATATGCACACATAAATTAATAAATTTTATTTTATTAAATAAAATTCAAATGCTCAAATGCGACTACCTATTAATACACCTAGTTAAATATGGCAGATGAACCAAAAGTAATTTTATCCCCTTCCTTCCACACTAGACTAAAATGACAGTAAAGCAGTAAACATTTTAAAGCAAATGTTTTAAGGGAAAAGAAAATGAAAAGGAAATGGCAGGAAAGCAGAAACAAAGTTTTGGAAGCTGGAAAATGGCCAGGGAGATCGACTTTGCAGAAGACAGAAAACGAAAGAAGGAAAAAAAAAAAAAAAAAAAACAGAAAGAAACTCTATTCACACTGCAGAACTCCAAAAGCTTCCAGGAAAGGAGGGTTTCAGGCGGGGCCGGAGAGAGAAGGGCAGCTGGTCTAGCACGTGACGGACAGCTGACATTGTAACTCCTTCCCCAAGGGTTCTCTTTGCAGATGAGGCTGACTCTGTGAAATGACTGAACCCATCAGGCTCTGGACTTGGGGCTATGAGGTCTAGCAGAAGGTGAGGATGGGGTACGAGGCTCTGCAGAAGGAAATCAAATGAACAGCTACACATCTGATGCTGGCATCCCAAAACATTATTTGGCTCTGCCAGCACTGAAGCAGTCAGTGTCACAGAACTCCAGGATCCGGGCTGGGGTTCCAGGATACCGACAGGCCAACGGAAACAATCCGAGGTGATGGAGCACAGTGGTCCATACTGATTGCCAACTGACAGGCTCTAGAACCATGTAGGAGACAAACCTCTGGACACCTCTGTGAGAGAGTTTCTAGACTGGTGGACTGAGGTGGAAGACCCACCCTAGATATGGGCAGCGCCATTCTTGTACTGGTGGATTTGCATTGCATAAAAAGGAGAATGCGAGCTGAGCACCAGCAGTCATCTCTCTCTGCTTTCTGACTGCAAACACTGTGTGACCAGCTGCCTCACCCTCTTGCCACTGTGCCTTCCTGCCATGATGGACTGTACCCTCAAACTGTGAGCCAAAATCAATCTTTCCTTCCTTAAGCTGCTACTGCTTTTGTGACAGCAGTAAGAAAAGTAGAAATGTACAGGGGTCCTTCAACCAAGTGACCTGATGATTCTGCAGCAAACACACCCTTGTCAGCTATCCCGATGTGGGCAGAGCCTCCTGAAGGCATCTGAGTGGCTGTCGCTTGGTGTAATTAGAGTCACTAAGGACATCTCCAGAAAACCATGAAAGACAGACAAAAACATATACATATACTAAGGGAATCTGAAGGAAGAAGTAGAAGAAAAGTAACAAGTACAGTGCTCAGAAACTCAAGACTGAACTATCACATCCACGGTACGCTAACAGAAGGCTGTAAGCAGGCAGTGTTTATAGAACGGGCTCTTGGAAATTAAAAACACAATAGTTGAAACAAAAATCAATACAAGGGTTGGTAATAAAATATCATGCAGAAAGTAGAACCAAGACAACAAAGAAAAGAAAAAAAACCAAGGGAATCTTTTCGATTCCTGGTCAAGCTGAATAGTAAGAACTGAAAACTAAAGAAAAAAGAACCTAAGGGAACTGAGATGAAGTCATTCCAAACCCCTAAGATAACAGCAGCTTTGAAGAATAAGGAATAGAAGGTTCTGATGAAAGGGGCCTGGCAGAATACAAATACAAGAAACAGTGATTCTCACCAGGGCGTGTCCTCGCAGACACGCAGAATTACGCACAGCACCTGTGAAGAAGAGATGATTCAAAAAGTTTACAAGGCTGGGCATGGTGGCAGAGGCAGACATACCAGCACACATATGTACATATGCCCACAAACATGCACACACAAACACACGACAACCTGTTTTCCCTGATCTTGGAAGTGACATATCATCATTCCTATCACCTTCTATCAATCAATACAGGAGCAATCAATACAATCACATGGGGTGTGAATACCATGGTGAGTGAGCACCAGGAGGCCCAGCCATCAGGGGTCATCTCTGGGGCTGAATGCCATATACCCTTCCTCCAGGAGCTTCTGGAGGTAATGTTCTACCAACACAACAAAGCAAAGCAAATCAGACCCAGAGCAGGAGAGAGGAAGCTCACTCACATCATAAGGCAAGAAAGAAAATGACGGGGAAGGAGAGAGTTAAGCTGTGCTGTAGACTTCAAGGACAAGCGCCATTGAGCAGAAGGGTGACAGGATCCAAGGAGAGGTCTCTAAGCCGAAACTGAAACCAACACGCTGAATAAATTCTCCAGTGTCAGAATTTAAGACTGAATCGTCGTTAGATACATAGAAAAGTAAGTGAAACATTTTTAAGAAAGGAGGTAATCATTAACGTCAGAGAAAATAAAAGGCTCTACAAGAAAAGAGAAGCCAGCAGAGAACAGCCCTTGGCTCAGCTTTAAATATTTACGTAGTTATACTCATGCAAACACTGACCACTGATTTCATGGAACGGAAGAGAAGGGAATTGAGAAGCTTACATAAGTATTGAGTTGGGCATCTTTCATTATAGGACATCAAGAGAATCTAGAAGAGAAGATTCAGGGTCTAGAGAGATGGTTCAGTGGTTAAGATCACTAGTTGCTCTTGTAGAGGGGACTCTGGTTCAATTCCCAGTTCCCAGTTCCCATATGATGGCTAACAATGGTCCATAACTCCAGTTCCAGGGGATTCCACATCCTCTTCTGACCTCCATAGACATTGCAAGTGCATGGCACGGGTGCACTTACACACATGCAGGTGATAAACTCATACACATAAAAAACAATTAAAAAAAAAGATTCATGGACAGATGTGCATATCCATCACTTGTAACACAGAAGTAGAATAGCATAAAATTATCATAAAGATTTAAAAGTGCTTCTCCTTGGAGAGTTTATCAGAAGTGAGGAAGGGTGTCCAGGGCTCTGTGATTTGTCCTCAGCAGCCCACTTCTACCCTTTGACTTTCAGAGCCATGTACATATATAACTTGATAAACAGAAAATTCAATTAAAAATAAAAGGATTTTACCGGCCAAACAAACCCTGCTACCATCTTGTACTAAAAAGATAGGCTCATTTTATCAGCATATATTTTATGATCTACATCTCAGTTAGGAAGCTGATGTAAGTTTAGGAGAAACTGACCTGGATGAGTAACACAGGCCCACCAGGCAGCCTCTACCCACTCAGGGCTCCAGAGCTGTCCTCCCTCCCAGCCCACTACAGAAACACATCCAATATTTGTGAAGTCATGTCTCACTAATTGCTTTTTGACAAACTGCCAGTTTTGTGGCAAGATACCAAAAACAGAGACAAAAACAGTTTTAGATATAACAACCCTTTAAAGCCTCTCTCTTGGGTAGGAGATAAAAGACCATGAAAAACACCTGATTTCTGAAAGACCCATAGAGAGAAAGGCATATTAAATCTAAATATTTCCCTGTGTGCTTCTTGCTAAGAATTGAGCGCTGGAGGTTGGGGCTTCTGGGTCTCTTTGCCCCAAGAGGACACAGTCAGAAGTTTGATCTCAGGGCTTAGAAAACAAAATTTCTCCCATTTTCCATGATACACTCTTTTTATTTATTGACTGGATGGATGAATGGAAGGAAGGGTGGATGGTGGATGAATGATGGATGGATAAAGGATCATTCCTTTATCCATAGGAGGATAGACTGGTGAATGAATGGATAGATGGATGATGAACGGATGGACAGAGAGAAGCATGGAGAATGGATGATAGATGGGTGATGGATGGTTGCTGGATGATGAGTAGAGGGAGGAATGGCTAATGGATTGGGTGAATTACGAATGAGGAGTGGGTAGATGGATGGACGATGGACAATGCACGGATGCATGGATGAGTAGATGATGGATGCCTGGATGAGTGGATGGATGATGAATGAACAGATGAATACTGGATGTATTGATAGTAATAGATGAATCAACAGATGATGGACAGATGGGCAATGGATGGATGGTATGATGGTTTGAATGGAAAACAGTAGCTCCAAGTATTTGAACATTTTGTTCCCAGTTGGTTGTGCTGTTTTGGGAGGTCTTAGAAGGTACGGCCTTGCTGGAGAAAGTACATCACTGAGGACGGGCTTAGAGAGTTCTCAAGCCTTGCCAGATTCTGCTTCTTGTGCCTGTTTGAAGATGTGAGCCTCTGCTTCCTGTTTCTGCTCCAGCACCTCCTGCCACCATGCTCCTCACTTTGATGAACTCTAATTCATCTGGGACCGTGAGTTTAAATAAATTCTTCCTTTTATAAGTGCCCTTAGATGGATGGAGATGCTTGTACCTGCATAGAGTCTCCACAGACATGATCACCCTGTCAGTTGCATGTTTTCTGTTCAGTTTGTATATTTATGCCAATCATATTACAACTACATATCAAATAGTGTTTGTTATTTCTAAACAGTCTACCAGTCGACTCACACTCAGAAGCGCTTGTCTCAGAACACTAAATAAGCATTCAGATCACCATTGCCAAATTTTATTTTTAAAACTTTGAAAATTCAGCTTGGAGCTGAAAACACATTTAGAATAGACTCACTGGTGCCAAATCTTCATGGAGGAAGTAGATACGATGTTTAGAACCAGGCATGTCAGGTAAGTTGTTTAAAAATTTTATATGCTCTGTATATATACGGAAGTTGCATAAGAATTGTTTTTTAACAGGCTATTATTGAAAGGACCTTAAATGAGCCCTTCTGCTGTGTCGTGCTGTGAGTACAGCCTCCCTTCCCCCAGTCACCTGCTCTGCCAGTCACATTAGGATCCTACAAAGCTCTCACCCACCTCTCCTAGATGTGAGGATACTGTCTAAGCCTGGTATCCAATTATTCAAAAGAGTTCTGTGTTCTGGCTTGCTAGAAACAAAGCCTAGGACTTGTCATGCTTTACAATCCCAAATAAAAGAATCTTTCCAGGGAGAACGACTGAGTGTCTGGAGAGGGACGGAGAAATGAGATTTTGGCAGCAGCCACAGAGCCAGTCTGTTGGAGACGAGACCTGGCCGCGGGAGAGCAGGTTGGGGAAGGAGGCAGCAGACGCACAGCCGTGCGTCCTCCGGGGTGTGGGACTGGAGGAGGCACACGAACGCCTCCAAAGGCAGGGAAGCCTCCCACACCCCCTCCTCTGTCTGGCCATCTGTTCTGGGGCCACAGGCAGGCAGGTGCCCTGAAGCTTGGGGACTGGCAGTCAGACCAGCAAACAAAGCCAACTGGCCAGCTGTCCCGCAAGGGAGAAACCACACTGAACTGTCACTTTGGAAAGTGGCCAGAACGCATCCCTGGGATTCACCAGGCTGAACAAAGCCCCTTCTGGCCCCATAACTGAAATCCAGAGCTCTAGGGAGCCTCTCTGACGTCATGAGGAAGGATGCATGATTTCTGGCTTGCAGACGCTTTGGTGGCACTCATCAGAACCGTCACTTAGAACTTTAGCATGTAGCCCAGGAGCAGGCAAGCAGCTCCTGGCAACAGATTTCAAGTGCCTGTCCACATCCACTTGGCTAACACGGCTCTCTCTGTAGGCTTTACCTCTGCCAGGAGCAAGGTACAGGAGGTGTGAATATATCATCAACTACTTGGGAGGCTGAGGCAAGAGATTCACTTGAGTCCAAGAGCTTAAGGCCAACCTATACAACACAGTGAGAGCCGATCTAAAGCTAATAATAAGAATTTGCACTTTCCCCAATGCATCCTTCTCTGGGCCTCTAGTCACTGCAAGAAGCAGCCACTACCTTGCTCCAGAAGGCCACCATGATCCCTGATCTCAGATGAGTCTGCAGAGAGGGGCAATTCTTTGTTGGTGATGCCATGTAGTAAAGGTCGTAAACTGCAGCAAAGTGTTGACTGTGAGCAGCAGCCATCATTCTCAGCCATCTCTCCAGACTGGCAGGCAGAGAAGAGGGAAGAAGAGAAAAAGAAAGCTGTGGGGTGGCCTTTCGGGTTCCACCCTGCAAGGCAGAAACACGCATGTAGAGGTGGACCTCGTGAGGAGTTCTGTGTGCTCAGGCCACACTGGCGCAGACACAGGAACGGCCGCCTCTATGGAAGCAGAGGCTTTCAAGACACTCAATTATCCCCCTTTATTCTAGGATTTTCTTTATATAGTCTCAGTTTCCTGTGGTCAACTTGTATCTGAAAATACTAAATGGAAATTGCAGAAATAAGTAATTCATAAGCTTTAAATAACTTTTATTACAGTCTATTATAATTGCTTTATTTTATTATTTGTTATCATTGTTCATTTTTTACTATTACTAGCTATAACACTGCACTTTAGGGCTGAAGAGATGGTTTAGTAGTTAAAAGCACTGGTTCCTCTTGCAGAGGACCTGGTTCAGGTCCCAGAACACACATGATGGCTAGCAACCATCCATAACTCCAGCTCTAGGCTATCTGACCTCCCCAGGTTTTTCATGAAAGTGGTGCACTTATAGGCATGCAGGTAAAACACTCATACACATAAAACAGTAAACAATAAAGTTACATTACCAGGAGTACTGGAATGTGTACTGGAAAAAAAGCATTGCCTACATAGAGTTCACATCATCATCATTCAGAAGTTTCAGACTGCAACCCCCACAGGCAAGGGAAACACCCGTCTATCAACTGCAGCTACTAGATCAACTCCTGGCTTTTGCTAGGGACAGAGGCCCTTCCACAGTAGAAATGTCTGACTCTGAGAGAACAAGCTGGGTTCTCAAAAGAGACTAAGCATGGCTCATCCCAAAGATCACCCTCTGGCAATGCCAAGCCAGCATCTCCATTTGGAGACCCTAGGGTGGGGTGGGGATCTATGCTTCACCCAGAGTTCTGCTAAAAGGCAACTATGAATGTCTCATTAAGGATTGACCTCCTCCTCCTCCTCTTCCTCTTCCCTCCTCCTCCTCCTCCTCCCTCCTCCTCCTCTTCCTTCCTCCTCCTCCTCTTCCCTCCTCCTCCTCCTCCTCTTGCCCCCTCCTCCTCCTCCTCTTCTCTTCCTCTCCTCCTCCTTCTCCTCCTCCTCCTCCCTCCTCCTCCTCCTCTTCTCTCCTCCTCCTCCTCCTCCTCCTCCTCCTCCTCCTCCTCCTCCTCCTTTGCCATAGCACAGGAAGAAAAGGGTGAGGAGAATGTTCACAGAAAAGAGAGGACAGGGAGGGACGCCTCACGAGGTCCCTGGCTGCTGCTGACCTTAATGAGGGAAGATGGCAGACCTAGGAGGGCAACTCCATCCAGTGCCATCATTCTATAACAGGACTCACCTGTTCCTTGTTGCTCTGCACACAGAACCACAAAAGACCTTACCTCAAAAAGACCAATGGTGTCACGGGCATTATTTTCCCACTAAACTATCAAGGCCTGGTGTGCTGGTTCATACCTATAATCCTAGCATCCTAGCATACGGGTGGTAGAGGCAGCAGAATCAGAAGTTCAAGGCCAGCCTAGTCTAAAGAGTGAGTTCTAGGCCAGCCAAAGGCATGGAAGTGGGAAGGAGGAAATGAAGGAAGGAAGTTAGGAAGGGAGAGAGGGAGGGCAAAGAAGGAAGGAAAGAAAAGAACAAACAAGACCATACAAAACCTATTGTGTTTTGAGACCATCAGGTATAATAAGAAGGTCTCAGAGAGAACGTGAAAGTTGAGTTTTCAATCTTGGTAAAAATGTAGACACTTTGGGAGAAGATCTTGGTAAAATGTAGATGGCTTGTGGGACAAGAGACAGAATAGCTGGAAACTGGAGTGTCCTAGGAAGCTCAGGTAGAAGACCATCCATCGTGCCAAGTACCTTAGCTCCCTCTGAACCCAGCTACCTACAGGGCACTGCACAGAACCCAGCTACCTACAGGGCACTGCATCGCTCTCTCTCCATCCACCGAAATCTCCCCTCTCAGCATTCCCATCAAGACAACAGAAACCCACGCTGGAAGCCTGGACTGCCACTACCCCCTCCCAGCCTGGTCAGCTCACCCCCGGGGCTCTCTCAATTCCCTCTAGCCTTAACTATAATAATTACTTCCACCAAATTGACCGCAATGGAGCAACCCCCTGCCCACCCATCGCATTTCACCAAGGAAGCTTCTAGGAGACAGAACAACCTACTTGAGAGTTCCACGACTTCACTGCCTGTGGAGATCCCAGGCTGAGAACTTCTCAAGACAAGAGTGAACTGAGCACATGTCACCCTTGTTAGGAATGAGCACTGGCCCGGCCCTTTGTCCCATCCCTGTTCTTAATTTCCTGCCACCTAGTGTCCCTCTGATAAAGTGTAGAGAGGGAGAAAGGTGTTATTTAATTGGTTTAAAGATATCAAATAAGCTATTGGGAAGGTTATCTCCTCCCCAACCCCTGTATTTTTCTGGCTCAAGGTTTTGCTACTTAGTTACTAAAGGAGCTAAGCGGGAGGGGCTGGCAAGCTGCAGATGGAATGGAGTGGTTGTATCAAAAGAAGAGCCAGGCATTGTCAACTGGAATGGGAACCTGAGGTTAAGGGGCTCAGCAAAGGCTACAGAAACTTCAAACAGCTCCTTGGAGGCATTCACAGAGGAGAAGGGAAGGAAGCATACATGAGCTGGACAAAATCAATAATTGTTCTACATGACATGTTCTATAGTCAAGGTCAACGTGTTTGGATCTCACTGGGCCGGCCAGCTCCAGGAACGACAGGCGTGTGGTGAGGTGGATGGGGCCCACACTTGTTCTGGGCTGAGTCTGCCGCACCTGACTCACAGGGGACTGGGGAGAGACTGCACAAGGAAAGGACACTGGAGATGGAATTCTGCTTTGTGCTTTCATAGTTAAAGAGTATACAGAAGTTCAAACTGATCACCCAAATCACTTTGGGAGAAGATTATTTAGCTGATCTTCCAGGAGCAGCTTGCTTTTGCTGATGGTAATCAAACTAAACCTAAAAAGCTGAAAACCAAAACTGTGCATTGCCCCCTAGGGGTCACATTGCACTTAGGAGAAGAAAATGCTAAGAACCAGGGATTCGTTTCATATATATATATATACATATATATATGTATATATATATATAAACGTTTATATACATATAAACGTTTCATATATATATACATATATACATAATTTTTAAGATTTAAAAATATTTAGATTAAGTATCTGTGTGGGGGTATGTGTACATGTGTGCAGGTGCTTACAGAGGCCAGGAGTGTTGAATCCCGCTGCGCCCCCTCCTGTCCGGGAAAGGGGACTGGAGTTTCAGACAGTTGTGAGTCACCTGAGTGGGTACTGGGAATTGAACTTAGGTCCTCAGCAAGAGCAGTATACTCTCAACAGCTGAGCCATCTCTCCAGCCCAGTAGTTCATTTCTTGCATGAGTTATTTTTCCAAATAATGCATGAATTTGGCATCAACAGTTTAAGAAGTTTTGCAAGACCACATGGTACCAGAGAACGGGCACTTGGCGGCTCTTCTCCCGTGTCCCTGGAAACCCGCAGGGTCTTTGGTTTTGAATCAGAGATGGCAATGTGCATCGTAGCAACTGTGTCACCAGGGACCCCCTGAGCTCCTTGTATGTCCACCTCTCCCTCTCCCAGAGACACCCCCATTCTTGAGAGCTGCCCACCTCCAGTCCATGTCCCCTGCCTGCAGACATCTAAAGACAAACCGACCCCCAGTGTGACCACGGCATCCCACAGTCAGTACCTAAATCTCTACTAGCCCATGGGTTCAAGACAACAGAGATGGAGACAGGGGAAGCCAGTGAACTCCTCGCTGACTTCAAGTTGCTCCAGGCTGCTTAACCTGCGGGCTCCCTTCCCCTGTCACCAGCCACAGCAGAGCTCCTGCCTCCTGCTCCAGAGCGTCTGTTTTTAAGCTTATCCCAGATAAATCGGCAAACTGATAACAAACAGGATGGACAAATCAGAGCAGCTAAGCCCACAGAAAAAACTAACTGGGGTTTGCTTTCTGACTTCCCATCCTTTAAAGCTGGACCCAAGATGTGTGTGTGTGTGTGTGTGTGTGTGTGTGTGTGTGTGTGTGTGTGTGTAGTGGCGGGTGAGGCTACAGGATTGATTATGACTTATTAAACTACTGAACACAGGTTGAATCATCATAATGAAAAGCTGCAACTCGATGCGACACATCTCCCACTTCTTGCTGGTCCCCCTTTGCTTCCCACGCAGCGCCAAAGTGCGTAGGAGGGGCTGGGTTGGGTCAGGCCAGCAAGCACTGACAGGGCTGAATTAAAGCAAGGAGAGACTGTACGATCCCGGGGCCTCCAGTAGCGGGGCCTGAACCCCTTTGATCCTCCGCGGGCCCCCTGCTGGCCGTCGGAACCCAATCTGAGAGTCCAGGTAGGAGCCCCGCACCTGCAGGCGCCCGCCGCGGCGTGGAGAAGCGCTTGCGGGTTGCACCTTTTTCTCTCTCGCCCTCTCCCTGGCTCTGCAACCCGCGCCCTGTGCCCGGGGCTGGTCGGTGGTAGGCACCGCTTTGCTAACTTGAGTGACTGAGAACACATCTCCAAAGGTCCCGGAGCAAGTCTAGGTCACCCCAGTCGCCACGCCAGCTCCCGGGTACATGCTAACGGAACCGAGTCTCTGCAGAAGGAGGGAAAGCAGCGCGTGCGGGGACCGAAAGCGCTTCGCCCTCCACGCCCCCGCACACAGGTCGGCGCCCCCGCCCGGCCGGTGCCGAGGCCTCCCGCCGGGATTCTCCACCTGTCTCGCCCCGTCCTCCGACGGGACCCGGCGGGCGGAGCGAAGGGCCGTGACGTCACGGCGGGGGCGTGGGGAGATGTGCCGAGGGGCCGCCACCCGCCCGGGCCAGTCCTAGCGGCGCAGCCTGCAGCGCGCGCTCGCGGGGCCACCAGCGCCCGGAGCGCCATTCGCGGTTCGGCGTCGGTGGCCTGCCGACCGAGCTCGCTCTCTCGGACGCGAGAGGCACCCGCAGGAGCTGGCGAAGGAGGCTGAGAGCCCCGGGGCCACCGCCAAGTGCCAGGCACCCGCCAAGCTGCTGCACGCCCGGGCGCCCGGCTAGTCAGAGGAGAGCTGCGGGGGGCTGGAGAAGCCAGTGAGCCACGGAAAAGAAGGTGAGAGGTGTGTGTGTGGTCGCCGCGTGTGTGCATGTGCGTGTGTCACCCAGAGATGGAGGGAGCGGCGGCAAGCGCACTTGGGCACCTGTGTGCATCTGGGCTGGTGATGGTGCACCCATCCGAGCGACCTAGCGTGTGTTTCCCGGAGCCTAATTCTCTGTCCTTGTGCCTTTAGGGGGGCGGGGGTGGGAATTACTGGTGAGAATGGATGATGACGTGCCCTGGAGTGATGGGTGAATGGAGTGGTATGAACGGATTTGTCTCTGCCCCGGTACGTGGCTTGTGCCCCGCAAGTCCGTGTCCAAGTGGTAGCTGTGACAGACACAACTTCTTTCCTAGCCATCTGCAAAAGATCCCTGGCCCAAGCACGGCAGGGCCAGCTGGGGGAGGAGGGACGTGCCAGGTGCCACCCCAGGGCGCCTGCATCCACACCCTGAGACCCAAGTCAGGGAAGAACAAGAGATGGGGACACCGGGAGGAGAAAGATAGCATTCTCCCATTTTTTTCCCCACTTAATGGGGAGGCGCTCCAACTGGTGTGGGGTGAGATCCTCCCACCCCTCAGCTAAGGCGTCTGTCTCGACTAGAGAGACTGGTACCTCAAACGACTGCAGGTGCGCTTCTAGCTGTCCCTGGCACCTCACATTCCCTCTGTGTTTCAAAGCTGGGCTTCCTAGCACTACAGTCCACTCTTCCTTCAGTTTCCTGGAAACCTTTAGGAACACTTCGCTCCCAGGGTCAGCGAGTGGATGGGCCCGGTGGATTTTCCCTGAGCTCCCTGGGCAGTCCCGAGACTCGAGACTTGCTTACCAGCCTCTCATCCACTTTGGCCACAGCCACTAGGCTCTTCCCAGGCGCTCTAGCGCCACGGTAGCCCAAGCTAGGCTGTTGTCTCTACTGGAAAGGACTCAGGCTCCAGCCCCGGAGTCCGGGAGGGTGTTTAGCTGCTTGGAGGGAGGAGGACTTGGAGACTGAGGGCAGAAAGATGCTGGGAAGATCAGCGAAACTGAATCTGAGTGGGATCCAGGACCAGACGATGCAGGCACACGGTATCACCTTCATGTCTTAGTCTGGCAAGGGCGGCCCCTTGGGACAAGGGAGGGGATTCCTGAGACCATGGAAACCCCTTTCCAATAGAGTCAGGGCTTTCTCAGGGGAAACCACTAACCAGGTGGCCAGTATTTAACAGCTCCTGGGCTGGAAAAATAAAGCAGAAAATCAAACTTCCTGGTACACTTAATTTAACCACAATTCAACAAGTATTGACTGGTGGCATTTGGAATCCACTTTCTTTGGGATGAATGTAAAACAAGGAGGCAGTTGGAGATGTTAGGCAGCTGACTTCTTTGTTATACAGGATTCTCCAGTATTTAAGTTCTTGTCTTGGAGTCTCTCCTCTCCTGTGGGGCTGCTAGCCTGTGACCTCCACCACTTCCAAGGTTCCGAACCCCTGTACAGCTACCTCTCAAAAGTAGAAGTGTGTCTGCCAATTTCAGGGGAAACTGTCCCCCACTGATTTGGGTTCTGCACAAAGGGCACAGTTAGGCCTGAGGAACTATACTGGCCCATTCTCCTTCAGGCTCCAGACAGAGATTCTACAGCCCCAGGGGTCTTTAGTGTTAGACACTGCAGTGTGAATACTCACGGCACATAGATGGCACAGGCCAATGTTTAATGTATGCTCTCAAAGGCTGCAGCTTGAATAGGATGCTGGGTCTAGAATTAAATAACTGACAAGATGGTGAAAAATGACAGCGGAAATAACCCGTCAGTCCGGAGACACTAAAAACAGTTCCTTTACAGCTTCTGGTTTTAATAGCTGTCGGCTTATGTGTTCCTACCTGATGCAGACACGAAGCCATGAGTACCAAAAATACAAATACAAAAAGCCCAGACCTCACTGTACTGAGTATATGGTGGAGAAATTAATGCAGAATGAAAAGCAGGGCACCTGGCAGTGCAGAATGAATCAGAGGCAGAGGTGGGCAAGGAGCTCCCGCCTGTTGCTGGCTATGTCTCTTTTCATTTCTCTGCAGTCTCTCCCAGCATCAGACATGTACGCTGTCATCTCTACTTAGGTACCTGGAAAAGTACTCTGCATCAGCAAGCGAGCTAGTGGTGCTGGGCTCATTATCCCTTGACCAGCTTTCCACCTCTTCGATGGACCTCCTACCTCGGGCTCTTGCCTCACTCTATCAAGATCCAGCCCCCAGATTCTTAAGGATCCCCCCAGGGAAGGAAGGCATTCTAAGGTCCTTTATTCATATCATATCTTCATGCAATTCACAAGCTCTATGACTTGACTACCTTGCCTGTCTCCCCTACTGAGCTGGAGCACCCTAACCAAGTGCTCAGTACAAAGAAGCCCCCCCCCCCGTGGTGTTTCCAATGACTGTAGGTACGTCACCCAGTTATGAGACGATCTACTGCATTAAATCTTAAGCCAGACTGATAGCATTCTAATTATTTCCTCAGCATGGAGGTCACATGGAAATCAGATGCTTCAAAACAAAGCCCAAGTGTCAGCCACTAGTCTCCATTCACTGAGCATCAGATGGGACGTGGTGAAAAGCATAGAAGACTTCGGGCCAAGTGGCCCAGGTTCAAGTACCTCCAACAGTAGGAGAAAGTCACTTTTACTCACTAAGCCTCAGTTTCCACACTTTTAAATGGAAGGAGGAGTAGCCTCACCTCCCGTGGCTAGAAGGATGAAGGGAATGATGGACATAAATGAATTACATCAATGTCTGGAAGCTTTTTCTGGCATCCACTACAGCCTGCATCCAACAGCTTCTGCCGTTGACCTTAATCAGAGAATTGCAGGCAAATTCTCTGGGATGGTAGCAAGTGGTGAACGCTCTGGAGAGGCACCCTTCGCCCGTGGGGGGGGGGGGGTTAGGCAAGGATTCTCCTCAGAATGAAGTGGTCAAGCATTGGCTATGGGACAAAGAAAACTCAGAAGAAAAGAAACATAACTAAAGCACACATTTAAAAAATGAAAGCAAGCCAGACTCTTATTTTTAATATTTAAGACTAACTTGTTTCACTGTGGAGGCAGATTTCAATAAATTAGAGATGACGAGACAGCAGGGTGAACGGGGTAAGAATTATTTATGAGGTTCCGATTATGATGAGCCTGCACAACACTAGGCATTGTTGCATATCTTCTCTTGTTAAACCTTCACGACAGCCCCTCCGTCCCTGGTGCTAACAAAGGAGAGTCACAGCAGTTAAGGGTTGGGCAAGAGGTCACGTGGGGCTCAATCATGGAGCCCAAGTTTATTCTCCCTTTAAATTCTACTGTTTTTCCAACCTGGGGTCTCAGAATGAAAACTCTCTCGAGTAGTGAAAAGGCACAGGTTTCCTCCCAGAGTCCAGGACCCTTACCACCACCACGACCGGGGTCAGGGGCCGACATCCTAAAGAGCTGCTTTTTTTATAGTGTGGACCAGTCAATTCCTTAGGGGACAAAGTCTATGTGTTTGAAGCCACAGCCGTCCGCCACATGTGCGTCATCAAAGATGATGGTTTAACCCAAACCCTTCCCCCGCTATTGAAAAATAACTCAAAAAGTCTGCCAGCTAACAGGGATGGGCTGGAGTTAGATGGGAAAACAGAACTGGTTTTTCAGTTGAATAGCAGGGCTAAGAGAAACACAGTAGCTCACACCTATAATCCCAACTCAGGAAGCTGAGGCAGGAGGACTGCTGTGAGTGCAAGGCCAGTCTAGGCTACATAGTGAATTTGAGGCTAGCCTGTCTCAAAAAAAAAAGGAAGGGAGGGAAGGAAGGAGGGAGGGAGGGAGACTGGGTAGCTAGCTCAGTCAGTAAGTTGGTAAACTGCTTGCCTTGACAGCATGAGGACCTGAATTCAAACCCCAGAACCCAAGTTAAAAGAAAAAGAAAAAGAAAAAAAAATGCTGGGCCTATAATTCCAGAACTGGAGAGGCAGACACAGGTCAATCCCTGGGTTAGCCTACTTGATGAGTTCCCGACGAGTGAGAGATCCTAGCTCAAAAAAAGGTGGACACTGCCTGAGGCATGACTGTCCTCTGGCCTCCATACACACATAAGCATCTGCACACACACACAGACACACAAAAGAGGCAGAGGGAGGGGCCGTCTAAATAAGAAGACAAGTCAGAAACATGGAATACAGCAAGCGTTTTGACAGCTGGGAATTGATGAGTGGTCTTGTTTTCTCCCTTCCAGATGTCACAGTGGACTCCTGGTCTCCAGGGCCCACTGAGGTGAGAATAAGGTCTCTGGGCTCTTTGGCTTTGGACTGACTGAAAAGCAGCCATGGAGATGATATCAGAGCAACTCAACGTGAGCCAAACATGGACACCCTCTTCCTTTGACATCAGTGGCTCAGTGGGGCCAGGCAACAGCTCCAACCAGACAGAACCCTACTACGACATGACAAGCAACGCAGTCCTCACATTCATATACTTTGTGGTGTGCATCATCGGGCTGTGTGGCAACACACTTGTCATTTATGTCATCCTCCGCTATGCCAAGATGAAAACCATCACCAACATTTACATACTCAACCTGGCCATCGCAGACGAGCTCTTCATGCTGGGGCTGCCTTTCCTGGCCATGCAGGTGGCGCTGGTCCACTGGCCCTTTGGCAAAGCCATCTGCCGGGTGGTCATGACGGTGGATGGCATCAATCAGTTCACCAGCATCTTCTGCCTCACAGTCATGAGCATCGACCGTTACCTGGCTGTGGTTCACCCCATCAAGTCGGCCAAGTGGAGGCGACCCCGGACAGCCAAGATGATCAATGTGGCTGTGTGGGGTGTGTCTCTGCTGGTCATCCTGCCCATCATGATTTACGCCGGTCTTCGGAGCAACCAGTGGGGGAGGAGCAGCTGTACTATCAACTGGCCAGGCGAATCTGGGGCGTGGTACACAGGGTTCATCATTTATGCCTTCATCCTGGGGTTCCTGGTACCGCTCACCATCATTTGTCTCTGCTACCTGTTCATTATCATCAAGGTGAAGTCCTCTGGGATCCGAGTTGGATCCTCTAAGAGGAAAAAGTCAGAGAGGAAGGTCACCCGAATGGTGTCGATAGTGGTCGCCGTCTTCATTTTCTGCTGGCTGCCCTTCTACATCTTCAATGTGTCTTCTGTCTCTGTGGCCATCAATCCCACCCCAGCCCTGAAAGGCATGTTTGACTTTGTGGTGGTCCTCACCTACGCTAACAGCTGTGCCAACCCAATCCTGTATGCCTTCTTATCTGACAACTTCAAGAAGAGCTTCCAGAACGTCCTCTGCTTGGTCAAGGTGAGTGGCGCAGATGATGGGGAGCGGAGTGACAGCAAGCAGGATAAATCCCGGCTGAATGAGACCACGGAGACCCAGAGGACCCTCCTCAATGGAGACCTCCAAACCAGTATCTGAACTGCCCAGAAACACACACATGCACACACACAGACCAAGCCCCGCCCGCTGGCAATGGGCTTCCCACTCACCCCACCCCGCCTCCCCACCTATCACTTGGTTTTTAGAACAGAGGACCGGTTAACACAAGCCCAGTACAGAGAACAGTATTTGAGTCTGCTTGGCTGATTGAGAGATAATATATATTCCACTGATTACTTCTTCCCTAAAGTGAATGTTTAAACGCAGGCAGACAATTCAAAGTCTGGAGAAGAGGATACCGAGCCTGGGTGTGGCCTTGAGAAAAGCTGAAGCCCAACAGAAACAGAAAAGCGAAAATGAGACCCAAACCCGTGTGGATGTGTGCTTAAACACAATATGTAGTCTTGTGCTCTGATATTTATCCTTGTATATTCCTATCTAGTCTCTGCAGAGTCATTGTCTACGTTTCCTGTGTTCACGTATATGAATAGCTAACGTATGTGTGTATAGTGTAGGTGGACCTTTACCACAGCACAGAACCTGAAGAAATGGACTTACCACCAAGCCAACCAAGCTTAAACTTCCAGGATCTCTCTTGCCTGGGCTTGTCCCACGCCCGGAAGGAGACTGAATGGTATGTTCACATGATTATATGTTTTTGTAAAAAAAAAAAAAAAAAAAAAGTAAGATATTTTTGTATTCTTTCTCTTAGAGGTCCCCTAGGAAGAGCTTGTAGCCTTACAATCTGTCTCTGTCCTTGGATATTTCTTTCATTAATTTCAAACAAGTTAGGTCAGAGTAAGAGAGGAAGGGACAGGCACTGGAAAAGCCAGAATAGTTTGCGCCTCTCAGATACAATCAGTTATTCATTTACCCAAAAGGACTTAACCAGTTGTGGTCATCAATCACTGTATTATCAAGACAAAGCCTGCTTTGTTATCAGATTGCATTTTCTCTTCTCATACTGCTGTAGTTTTTCTTAGGGAGCCAAGGGGCAGGGGGATCGGTAACCTGAAAAGCAAAAAGATGGACTGTGAATCTCGTGGGGAAGCAATCTTCTCCCTACCACAAAAATATGAAGCAGAATTAGGCCTTCCTGGGAAACCACGAAATTGTTTTATTTAACACCAGACATGGCTTCTGAGTGAAAGAAAATGGACATGTAATCCAACAACTCCTCACAGGTGGTTTTGTTGCTGTTATTTGGGGTTTCGTTGTTGTTTCGTGTGTATGTGTGTGTTGGTATACACCCATGTATGCATGTGTGTGGCATGTGGATGTGGATGCAGAAATCAGAGGTGATGCCAGTATATCCTTGATGGAGCTCTGCTGTATTTACTGAGGCAGGGTATCTTGCTGAGCCTGGAGCTCATCAGCCTAGCTAATGCTATCTCCACCTCTCGAACCCTGGGGTTACAAGTGGACCCTCCAGCCAGCATGTACATGGGTGCTGGGATCGGAACTCAGGTCCTCATGCTTGTATGTCAAGGGCTTTACCCAGAGAACCATCTCCCCAGCTCTCAAAGGTGTTTTTAAAAGGGTTTTATACAAATCAGAGGATTATGAAAATCATAATAACAGAAGAATCAAGACATTGGGCATGAAACATTAACATAGCACCAGACAACGGAATGAACACAGATGTGCACAACAAAGGCTGGGGAGCCCTGTCCTTCATAGATAGGGCTGTGTCACTCACCTTGCTGTATCCACATGAAGTATCATAAACCTAATGCTATGGTCTCTCCGCTTTTCCTCAAGAACCAGTGAGACAAGCATTTCACACCATCAGTGGCATTTTTGGCTCCCAGGTGGGTTTGTGTGCAAAGGATAAGGAAAGAGTCAGTGCTTATTTCCTTGACCCATCACAGATGCAGGGTAGGAAGAAATACAAACTCATGTTTGCATGATGCAGCCAGTTCTGGGTTTTATTTGCAGGCATCATTCTTCACATCTCCTACGCAAACTTTAACCATACTTTAAAATGTGCTTTCGGGGCTGAAGAGATGGCTCAGCAGTTAAGAACACTGGCTGTTTTTGCTGAAGACCTGGGTTCGACTTCCATCACCCACATGGTAGCTAACAAACATCAGTCACTCCAGTTCCAGAGGATCAATCCCTCTTCTGTCCTCCGCAGGCACTGTAGGACATGGGTGCACTTACATACATGCAGGCAAAGTACTCATACACCTAAAATATTAAAAAAAAAAAAATGTGCTTTCTTCTTCTGGCTCCCTAAGCAAAGCTGTTTAGTGGGAGATTTTAGAGTGCACTCCTTGTAGCTGTCTCTGTTAATGGCCTGTCTCAGTTCTCATCTGACATTCACACCACCTTGCTCCCAAAAGTACTTATTATGGGTTAGGAAAATATGTTCGGTGCTATTTAGAGTAGACAAATTCAAGGAGAAATAAAAAGAGGCACAATTATAAAACAAGACTAGAGGGATAGTTGTTGCAAAAGAAAAACACAGAGAGGAACAACCCACACTGTTACCAAAAGCAAAGTCAGCTTCAAGTTCAGCCCAGGGCTGCCTTCTTGGCACCGTACCAAATGGTGAGTGGGTGAGCAAATTCTTCTTTTTCTTTTCTCTTTTGTAAAGATTTATTTTATTTAATTTCATTTTATTTTATGTGTATGACTGTTTGCTTGCAGGTATATGTGTACACTGAGGGCCTGGTACCCATGAAGTCAGAAGAGGGCATCGAATCCCCTGGAACTGGCATTATACACAGTTGTGAGCCACCATGTGGGTACTGGGACTCGAACCCACATCCTCTGCAAAAGCAGCCAGTGCTCTTAACCAATGAGTCAGCTCTCCAGCCCTGTCTTTTTAATAAAAGCTGGCAAAAATCAGAAGGAAACACTACAAACTCCCCTTTACCATTATCACCATAATTTGAAATACTCCAGAGTCTTTGAATAAACGCTGGGCTCTTTTATACTTCAGGAAATCATTCCAATAAAGCAGAAATGGACAGAACCCATCTCAAGAAGACAGGTCAGAAGAAGGTAGTTCTACAGTGTTCATGTCCCTGTGGCCTGAGAAACTGCCTTCAAGAAGGCTTTGACCCTATGAGCCACACCACCCCGAGATGGAGCATCTAGGCAGTGCCCGGGAACACTCACTGACAGAACGGTCATGTTAAGGGCAAAAAAGAGGCCTTTAAAGTCCGTGTTACAGGGCCATGGGGAGGCTTGGTCTGTAAAGTACTTCCTTGCCTCAGAAGGGTGAGGAGCTAAATTTGATCCCCAGAACCCACAAAAAGGGCCAAGGCCAGTAACAGTGAGTTGTGAGGTGGAGACCTGCAGATCTCTGCAAGCTCACTGGCCAGCCTGGGCCAATGAAAGACCCTGTCTCACACAAAAAGTGAATGTGCCTGAGGAATAACACTCAAGGTTGTACTCTGACCTTCACACATATGTATACACACACACACACACACACACACACACACACACACACACACACACAAAGGTCAGTGCTCTAATTCAATCCTGATAAGCAATCAGGTGCCATTATATGGAAATGTACAGTCCAGCTATTGAAGAGGCCTTGTTTTCTGGATTTCTTTTATCTAAAAGATGGAATAAACTGTTAAATGTAAATGTTATTTCAATTTTAATTCAAAGTCACTCTTGGAGTTGGTGAGATGGCTCAACAGTTAAGAGTACTGGCTGCTCTTGAAGAGGACACAGATTCTGTTCCCAGCACCCACATGACAGCCCACCAATGGTCCAAAACTCCAGTTCCAGAGGATCTTCTGCCCTCTTCTGGCTATCATGGGCATTGCACATATGTGGTATACTCAGACATGCAGGCATAAAATAAAAATCAAAAACAATTTTGAAGTCAATCTTAGCTTCAGCTCCCCTGGACTTTGGGAAGGAATCAAAAATAATACATTGGGGCTGGAGAGATGGCTCAGCAGTTAAGAACACTTGCGGCTCTTCCAGAGTACAAGAGTTTAGTTCTCAGCACCCACTTCAGGAGACTCACAACTACCTATAACTCCAGATCCAGGAGTTCCGATGGCCTCTTCTGACCTCCACAAGCATCCACATTCACATAAACATTGATACACACCCACAGACAGTTACATACACATAATTAAAAATAATATAAATAGAGGCTGGAAAGATGGTTCAGAGGTTAAGAGTGTATATTGCTCTTACAGAGGGCCAGAGCCTGGTTCCCAGCACTCACAGTGGATGGTTCAAAACCACCAGTAACTCCAGCCCTAGGGGAGATCCCATCCCTCTAGGCTTGGTGGGCACCTGCATTCACGTGTACATACCCACACACAGAAACACACACAGACACAGACATACACACAAACACACACATTACTGAGATAGGCACTGGGAAAGACACTGTGGCCCCAGGGCTGTTAGATGATGTTAACTTGGGTTTCGGTGCCTTAAAGAGTCGGGTAATCATGGACATGTAGCTGAGATTTGGTTAGGTTCATGCCTCAGCCTGGAACAACCTCAGACAACATGAGAAGGACAGTGGAGGGGAAATGGCAGACAGGAGGCCAAGGAGGGCTGCGACTGGTACAAGTCCAACCTCCTCTCCATGAAAGAACACAAATGCTACTTGCAGAAGCTTTTGGCCCCAACTGCTCTAGATGGAGTGTCATGCTGACAAGTGTGAACACAGGGAAGGGTGGGAAGTCAATGGCTGCTGAGATCCATGCCCCTGACCAGCTTCAACTGTGAAGACCTTAAAGTCACAGTGGAGGAAGGCCAAGATCTTCCACCTTACTGTAGGGATATGGCATGAGAGTCATGACATGGTCCAGGTGTGTGGCTGGGAAACCTGATTAGGGCTTCTGAAGTGTGCAGCATCTCAGGAATAAGTGCCAACAAGCCCAGAGGTTGAGCTTATAAGTAATGACTTCAAATCAATCGTTTGTCTCATCCATGTTTGCTTCAGATAGGCCGAATTCCCCATCACATGTCCTCTTGTTTTCTTCTCGTGTGTAAATTCCTGGACACCATCTCATGGGCAGAGGCTCCTAATTTTTTTTTTTTCTGGCAGCTCATGTAGGGACTGCATTCTGCTCACAGCTGCCATCCCCTATTAGATTCAGCAACCACTGGGCTGAGAACACTGTCAATGACAAAGATCCCCCACCCCGATACCCCGTCACTCCCTTTATTCCCCATCCTCAGCCATGCCAACACCTGCCCACCCGATCCAGGACCTGGCACGGCTGAAGACTGGTGGCAGATCTTGCTCTCCTGGAGATGTCCCTGGCTGTTCGTATCTAGACTGTGCTTGAAAGCAGAGCTAAACATTAACCAAGACCTAGCCAGCCAACTAGAAAGCACTATTGATTCTCCTAAGATAGAGGTGCACGTAATGTCATTGAAATGAAATTCTGGAGTTGGGTCACCAGTCCAGTGAGCGACCTCTGCTGGATAAAGACGTGAAATATTGTGAGCTGAAGGCCCAGGCCCGGCTTCCAGTTCACAGCGACAGAGCTGACGTGGGTTGGTGACCGGCGTCATTTTCCATCTCTTTCTTTCCAGGGGAGGGACCAGACCATTCTGTTGGAATACTGGTGTCTAGTGGGAAGTGATGTTCACTTCCATGCCTGATGTCACCAGGACCAGAAGCAGAAAAGGAATGTCCTTTGGAGATAGAATTGCCCGAGCCCTTTCAAAAGCCTGTCACGAGGTGTGATTAAAGACCTACTCAGGAAGGAATCAGAAATGCCATCCATTGGCTTTGTCCACCCCAATCCAGTGGCAGTGGCCCCCAGATTAAGTAATGGAGAAGGTCCCTCAGCAGTAGGTAGGTGTCGCTGAAGAGACTAACAGATGTCTACAGAGAGCCCAGCACAGGGGCTTCCAGGTCTACCAAACAAGACTGTGTTAACCCTTGCACACAGCAGACCAGTTCAGCTGAAGTCTGAAAGTTTGTGATGTTCAAAAATAAAACATCAGAGTCATTATTTAAAACACATACACGGGCTGGAGAGATGACTCGGCGGTTAAGAGCACCGACTGCTCTTGCAGGGGATCCAGGTTCAATTCCCAGTACCTACATGGTGGCTACAATCACCCCTAACTCCAGTTCCAAGGTATCTGATGCCCTCTTCTGACTTCTTCAGGCACTGCATGACACAAGTGCACTTACACACATGCAGGCAACACACTCATACACACAAAAAATAAAAATAAATGAAAAATATTTTAAAACACACATACACATACTCAGAGTTGCTGCAAGAGTGTGAACGGTTGACTACTAATCACTCCTGCTAGTCAGAGAGCATAAAGTACATGTACAGTTAAGAGCAACGTTTTTGCAGAAAAATCACTGAAAATTATTTAAAATAAATCCTCATAAGAACAACATCTTAGCAGACACTTCATCCCCAGGCACGCACTTTAACACTGAGCCATCTCCCCATAACTTAACTCATCGTTCTAATCCTGACATTAGTAGAAAACCTAGCTTGTGACACAAAACAACAGCAAATTGGGGTATGCAAAATCAAACACGATTCTGTGTCTATCCAAGGTCTAGCTACATGAACGGGGCCCCTTTCTGGCTAGAGGACTCAACTCCCGGCTAAGCCTAATCACACTTGGATTTCCAACAGAGAAGGCGAGGGACAGACTCCCACCTCCCGACACAAGGCCTTCTACTGTGTTTCACAGCCTGCTGCAAACTGTAGCCTCTTTTCATCTCCTCCAGCCTGGCTTGGGGCTTGATGCTAAACAGAGGAGAAGATGGCACACGCTCTGTCTTGGGCCTGTAGTCATCTTTTCATTCCTAGTTCCAACAGAAATAGATGAACGTACTCAAGGGAATGTGTGTCATGAAAGAGCTATGTACAAGGGGAATGGGCAAGTGTAGAGAGTTCAACAAGGCAAGAACTGCAGGCAAGATCAAGGTGGACTCCTTAACCAGTTCCAGGGGAGGAGTCAAGGAAGGAATGATGTCACTAGCAGCTGGTGAAAGACGAGGTCATGGGAGGGTGCAACAATCTAGCCACTGCCAGAACCACAGCAGATTCCTTTGATCCCAGTGGTTGAATCCAACTGGAGCCAGAGGGTAAGAGCGCAGTGACGCAGTCTCGGGGTCGGGGCAGAGGAGAGTAAGGGAAGGAGGCCCACAGAGGACGCACAGAGCTCCAGCACATTTATCTCCCAGTGGTCTGTTAGAATGGCAGGAACACCACCACAAAGATCACCAAGGGAGGACGCGGTAACCCTCAGTGGCAGAAGGGCATTTGCCTAGCATGCACGAGACCCTGGGCCTGGTCCCCAGCATTTCCAACAAGATAAAATTTTTAAATATGCACTTAAGGGCTGGGGAGATGGCTCAGTGGAGGAAGTGTCTCCCAAGGGCTCACTAGCCAGCCAGTTCAGCCCAATTGGTAAGGTCCAGGTTCAGTGAGAGACCCTGTCTCAAAAAATAAGGACTGCAGAAGACACCTGACCTTGACCTTTGGTCTTCACATGTGGACACATAGATGAGTGCACTCACATGTACATATACACACATATGCATGCACCACACACCCACACAAATGAGGAAGAGGAGGAGGAGGAGGAGAAGGAGAAAATAAACACGTATGCAAAGATGCAAGTGAGGGGTCTTTGGGGCTTCCCAACAATAAAGTGCTCCAAATTCTGAGCATTTTCAAGAAATAAGTCCTTGACCTCCAGAAAGTGCACTAGGGATGATGGGTGGGAATTCCAGTCACTCACAGTAGAAGTGGGCAGGATCCAGAGACCCAACTCCAATCCTGCATGGCTTCTCCCTTGGGAAGATGTAAACTCATGGCATGACTGTTCAGGAGACTGCCATTGATTCCACCTGTACCAACAGCACATCAGAAGAGGAAGGCGTGAGATGGCTCAGTGGGAAAACACTTGCTATGCAAGCCTGACAACTTGAGTTCAATCCCTGGGACACATATAAAAGAGGAAGAGGAGAACCAAGTCCACAAAGGTGTCTTCTGATCTCCACACATATGCCATGCCATACTCACGTACAAACAATAATGAATAAATAAAATGCCCAGGCTATTCAATATGACCGAGCCAAATGGTTGCATTTTCCCTAAAGCTCAATTTATAAAAGACCAACTCTGAATTTTCTCCTGTCCAAGGGTTCAGACTCTCTTAGCATCTAGCCTGGTCCAGGGAGGCTTAATGTTTATGATTTACCTAAACACTACGGTTTTAATGTGAAATTTCCCCCACAGGCCTGTGTACACAATGTATGGATCTCAGCTGGTGGCACTATTCTAGGGGACTGTGAAGAGCTTAGGAAGTGAAGCCTAACTGGAGGAAGCAGGTACCTAGGGATACCGCTATGCCTGGCCTCCAGTCCCTATCTTACACTCTGACTCCTGGCCACCATGACGTGAACAAGCTGCTTCACATCCTGTGACTGCCATGATGTTCTCTCCAGGCACATGGGGCAAGTGACCACAAACTGAACCCTCTGAAGCCGGAGCCAAAATAGTTCTTTCCTCTCTTCAGTTGCTTCTGTTGAGTATTTGCTCACAGTAATGATAAAAATAACACACTAACAGAGCTTTCATCAAACAAAAAGCAACCTCACAACTCAGATTCAGTCTCCAACAAACCAGCCTAGTACCGCTTCCTACAAATATCCCTCCTCTGAGGCTGGAGAGATGGCTCCGCAGTTAAGAGCATTAGCTGCTCTCACATAGGATCTGGGTTCAGGCCCCAGAACCCACATGGCGGCTGACAAATGTCCTTAACTCCAGATCTAGAGGGTCTGACACCTTCTTCTGACCTCTGACCTCTGTGGGCATTGCGTACATGGTACACTTACAAACATGCAGGTAAAACACTCATATACATAGAAAAAGGTAAAATATATATATATATATATATATATATATATCCCTCTTCCTCCAGCTCAGCAGCCAGAAGCTGTTTCCTCACAAGTCACATGGCCTGTCTGGTCTCTGACTTTCAAATATTCTGCACATGCTATTGGCTGCTGCTTTCAAAGCTGGATTGTGTAGATGAGATCTGAATCCACTAATGGACCTCACCAAGGAAAGGTGAACCTGAAGACAACTTCTTCCCAGTTCTTTCTCCAGGCATGCTGGAACCACCCAACCCTTACGTCCAAAGCTGAGTGTAGTGTATTTTTGTGTGCAGAGGCACAGTTTGTGTGCATGTGTGTTTGGAGGCCAGAGGTGGATGTCAGGTATCTTTCCCCATCATGACTGACTTTATTTTTTATTTGAGTCAGAATATTTTTAATGGGAATTTATGCCACTGTCACATAAGCAGTCCATTCATAGCTTATTTCTGGAACTTTTTCACACTTAGGTCCCAGGTAGGTTAGGAAATATAGTTTGCATTGCAAGGAGATGCATCAGTTTATGTTTCTGAGAATGGACAGTGACTGCACAGGCACTCTAAGACAACGTCTGTGTGGACATCAAGGTCTGCTGGTCACTTCGTAAGGGTGCTATCTTGTCTTGGACTTACACTCCCGCTAACAATCCATGACGCGCTTCCTCCACATCTTATCAACAAACATTAAAGGACGGTAACATGGGGCTGGGGAGATGGCTCCTCGGTTAAGAACACTGGCTACTCTCGCAGAGAACCTGGGTTCAATTCCCAGCACCTACATGGTGGCCGACAACTGTCCTTACCTCCAGTTCCAGGGGATCTGACACCCTCTTCTGGCCTTCACAGGTTTTGCACAAGACGAGTGCAGTTACATACATGTAGGCAAGACACTCATACACATGAAATAAAAATAAATAAATAATTTTAAATAATAAAATAAAATAACCCTTTCCTCCCCAAGTTGCTTTTGGTCATGATGTTTATCATAGCAACAGAGGAGGACACAGATGAAGGAAACCTTCTACCTTATTTTTTCAGACAGCGTCTCTCATGGGACCCAGAGCTTGCCAATTGGCTAGACTGGCTGCCCCACAGTTCTGGTTATGCACCTGTTTCTACCCCCTTAGCACTGGGGCCACAGATGCGTGCCAACACACCTGACTTTTTTGCATAAGCTCAGAGGATTTGAAATCACATCTTCATGCTTGCTCAGGAGGCACTTTACCCACTGAGCCATCTCCCCAGCCCAAGTCTTTACTTTGGATATGTTAGGTTCATAGGGTCTCCAACCTCCAAGCAGAGACTCTAAAGTAAAAGCATGTATGAATCAGGAGCCCTGGGCTGGAATACCTGGGACAAGGGACAGAGGTCATCTGCAGGCACCTCTCTATTTGGCTCCTTCCCAGCTTCTCCCTGAACCACTACAGTGAGCCTGTCACCTTCACAGGGGACAAGGACTAGGATGGGATCTGGTGTGCTAAGGCTAGAACCTGGCTCACCTGATGTGGAAGTCAAGAGGAGAAAGAAAAGTCAGTGAAAATGATGAAGAAGAACTGGTAGGCGGGGAAGGGTAAGTATGCATATGATTAAAATGCATTGTGTATGTGTATGAAATTTTTTAATATTATATATGTATATGTGTATGTATAAATAATAAATAAAATGACTGAGGAGGGGCTGGAGATATGGCTCAGCTGGTAAACTGCTTGCCTAGCATACATGACACCCTTAGTTCAATCTCCAGCACCATATAAATGGGCATGGTGGTACGTGCCTGTAATCCCAACACTCTGAAGGTAAAGGTAGGAAGACCAAAAGTTCAAGGTCATCCTCAGCTACATCTGGGCTACACGAGACTGTCTCAGGAAAAAACAAAAACAAAAAACAAAACAAAAAAAAAACCAGTTTGACTTGGTAGACCTCATGGCAAGACTGTGAGGCCTCTCCTGAGGGGCGTCTTCTCTCAGTACGTCAGGGACAGGGTGGAAAGGTAGAAGAACACAAGACAAAGTAGGAAGTCTGAAAAGAAAGCACTTGCTACAGGAGCACTGAGCTTTGGGCACAGGTAGTCAACCTGGACAGGAGCTGTGCATACACCAGCAAAGCATGTGACGTGTCCACTGTGAACTTCACAGTCTCCCATAGAATCTGCGTGCTGAGGACCTGGGGAGCCGAGAAAGGCAGGTCCCCCTCACCAGAGAGGATGTCTGCCTAGTTGTTTGTAGATGGCAGTATCTCCGCTGTCTGCAAATACTAAAGTCAAATAACCCCCTTCTACCACAAATGTCACCTCAGTAGACACCAGCTGGTAAGTACTACCGTACAGATAAGATGCCAAGGCAGCAGCATTACACACTCTTAAGCCTATCGGCATCTCAGGCAGAGCAAACTCCAGATGTCCGAATCCCACCAGGCAGACATGTAGAATTCAGCCCCCTGTCCAGACCCTGGCATGGCTTTTGTTGACACAGTCAGTCTTCTGTTTCAAAAGTCCCTCTTTCATCCCTCACTGTTAATTTGTAATGACTCGCCTCTTCTTTTTTCCTTCCTTCTTGCTTTCTCCGTTAACCAGACTTCCATTTCTGATTTCCAATCCTCCTAGTAATTCTGTCTTTCGGACTTTCTCTTCTCTGGGTGTGTCCTGACAGGTGTGAAGACCCTCCCACCAACACTACAGGAGGGCAAGGGGCAGTACAAAATTCACAGGCTCACTCTTCAGACTCTATACAGACACAGTGGATACCATCTCACACCCAAGAAGAGGTTTGGGACGAGAGGCTGGAGTGGGTATGATATGGGCGAGACCTGTCTTATTGTGTTGTATTATAGATATTAGGAACAGACTATAAAAAGACCTGTGTACTTTTCCTTCTGTATCCTTTGTATACATATGTTATGATCATGTAACATATACACATGACATATTTCCCGAGCATCAGTGGGATCACTTCACATGGGAGCCAAAGTCCATGGGAACCTTTTCTCAGACACCAAACCACACACTCCTCCAATGAAGGCATATAGTATCTGTGAAAATCCATTAAAAACTTGCATTCATGTTTATCTTCATTGTAACAAAACAGTAGAGGCAATTGACTTTTTTAAAGGGGAGGTTTGGCTTTTTCTTCTTTTTTTTTTTTTTACCTATTTATTTTTAGCTTATGTGTATGAGTATCTTGCCTGCATATATGGAAATGCACCTAAGTATGTAATATCCATGGAGGCCGGAAGAAAGTATTGGATCCTCTAGAACTGGAGTTTGAATGGTTGTTAGCCACCATGTGGGTGCTGGGAACCAAATTCCAGGCCTCTGTAAGAGCAGCTAGTGCTCTTAAAATGCTGGGATATCACTCCAACCTCTCTCTCTCTTTAGTTTTCTGAGACAGGGTCCCTCCCTCTGTATCCCAAGATGCCCTAGAACTCACTACATAAACCAGGTTGACCTAGATCTCACAGAGATCTGCCTACCTCTTCTTCCCAAGTGCTAAGATTAAAAGTGCGGGTCATCAAGCCGGACAAAAAGGTCATTTTTATTCATGGTTGGGTGATTGGTTGACCCCACTGCTTTGGACCTGTAGTGAGGTAGCCCATCACCACCGGAGCATGAAGCAGAAAAAATGCACTCACCTCACAGGCAGCAAGCAAAAAGAGAGCAAGAAGGGCGCAAGGCTCCCGCGATCCCCTTGGAGGGCATGTCCCCAGTCACCTAAGACCTCCTCCCATAAAACCCTACCTCTTAAAGATTCCTCCACATCCCCCTAGGGACCGAACCTTTAGCCTGTGGGCTTGGGGAAACAGTCAATATCCAGATTACAGGAAAATACTTCTATTTCAAAAATTATTCTGGCTAGTTTTTAATAATTCTATTAAGAAGTAAGGAGAGGCCAAACACCATAGTGGTACACACCTATAATTCCTATTTAAGAGGCTGAGGCAGGAGGGTCTCAAGTTCAATATCAGCCTAGAGCTACATAGAGAAAGCCTATCCAAAAAAAAAAAAAAAAAAAAAGACAAGCATGATAGGTCATACCTATAATCCCAGCACTCAGAAGGCTAATGCACTGATATTGCCATGAGTTCTAGGCTAACCTGGGCTACAGGGTAAATTCCAGGTTAGCCTGAGCTAAGGAATAAGATTCTCAAAAAACAAAACAAGGAAGGAGAAATCTCTCCCTTTGATGTTCTGAATAAGATGAAGACATACTGAGTGATCTAGACAGAAGGGACAGCATGTCCCCACCTTGGACAGACTGTGCTCTCAAATGACGATACTGGGCCATCAAGCATGGCCACATCACTACCAATACACCTGCAGAGATTCCCCTCCTCCGGACAGAGAGAAGGGAGCATGTAGGGACCACGTGAATGTCACTCAGCTGTCAGGACCATCTTAGTCTTCTGAACTTTCTCTAAAGCTATCAGAACACAAAGTAGAAAAATCAAGGCCTTTGAGAGGCGCACTGAACGGGGTCTGAAGACAGGCTTGCCGTCGACCTGCTTGGTGACCTCGGCTGGGTTACTGAATCCTGCTGAACCTCAGTGTTATCTACAATGCCTTTTCACCTCTGCACAGGATCATGGCGAGAGGCAGAGGAGATATACTCAGAGGGCCTGGATGTGCTCCAAATGACAGCTAGGTACCATTACAGCAGAATGCGAGGTTTGAGCTCAGGGGCCCAGGATGAACTAAGTGTGATCGGTTAAAGAGTCACTGCTTGAAGTGCTACAACTTAAAGACAAGGTAAAAGGAAAAAAGCCTGCCAGGAAAAGTCATACTTGGGTGGGGGTGAGGGGTGGGTTGTGGTACTATACACCAGCACTCAGTCAGACGGCAGAAGCAGAAGCAAACTCTGTGAGTTTGAGGACAGCCTGGTCGACATTATAAGTTCCAGACCAACCAGGATTATATAGTAATAATTTTTAAAGTCCTACTCCGGGGCTGGGGAGATGATGCAGCAATTAAAAGTGCTGGCTGTTACTGCAGAGGACCAGAGCATCCCAGCACCCACAGGGAAGCTTAAACACCTGTAATTCTTGTTTGGGAGAATCACACACCCTCTTCCAGCCTCCACAGGCACTGCATGCAGGCAAAACACTCATATACATAAACTCTTAAATAATAGATCTGTTTTTTTTTAAGTGATACCTGTAAGATGTGACTGAAACCCCCAACAGTTTCAAACTCAGAAAGATGGAAGGAAACCAGGAGCCGGAGTTTACAAAACATGATGAGAAAAGACCGACTTTTACAACTTCTCAGAAATCCAGGCCCTGCAAATAGCTCAGATCTCAGATAAGACTCTAGACCTCAGGGACTCAAAGCCCCAGGTAGTTGAGTCTTGTGGGCCAGTCGCAGGCCACAGATAATTGTAAGGAGTTCTGGAAAAACATCCAGTCCCAAACACAGAACAGATCAGAGCAGCAATCACCCTGCCAAGCAGACCAGGACTTTAGAGGACTGCAAACTGCAGTTCCGCCACCAGGGGGAGTTCTGTGTTTAAGAACGCTGACAAAGCAGACAGGAAAGCAACAGTTTAAAAAAAAAACAAAAAAACTAGAACTAGATCAAAGTGCTGAGGTTTCTGAGCCACCTGGGCAGGTAAATAAATAAAATTCCCTGGGCTTGTCATGCATAGAATGGGAACACTGCTCCTACCTATCCTGCAGAACTCTGATGAGATGGGCTTGGGGACAGGCTCTGAAAACTGTACTGAGTAAATCCATCTGCCCCTCAGGATTTGGGGTAACCATACATAAAGAGTGGTATTTCCTAATTGTAATTGTAAGGCTAACTGTGAGCTCAACTAGAATGTCAGAAATAAATGGTTTATTTACACATATTAACCCACTGCTGTCTGAGATTTGCCACAAAATAATGGAGGTGGTGGGTGAGAGAGGAAACCCAAGGGAGGGCCTTATGTACTGTGACATATGGCAGGTAAGCACATTAGTGTCTATAGTATTCGTCCATAGTAAACTGCAAAACAAAGGATGGTGAACTGACTTAGGAGAAACAGGCCCAAATCTCCAGGTTTTATGACTAGGTCAATCTTAGGATCACCTCACTTCTCGGGTAATGGCCTTTGCCACTGTCTTTCTTCATGGCAGGAGAGGCATTTTTTGTGGTTAAATAATATTGAAAATAAAATGGAAGCCGGGTAGTGGCGCACACCTTTAATCCCAGGACCCTGGAGGCAGAGGTAGAGGGATCTCTGTGAGTCCCAGGCCAGCCACAGCTACATAGTGACACCTTCCCTCCAGAAAGAAAAGAAAACAAATTTGGACTGGAGAGATGGCTCAGTCGTTAAGAGCACTGATTTCTCTTGCAGAGGGCCTGGGTTCAATTCCCAGCATCCTTATGGTAGTTAATAATGACCTTAAAACTCCATTTCGAGGAGATCTGATGCCCTCCTCTGGACTCCGAACGCATTACACAGATGCACTTACGTGCTGGCAAAACACTCACACACATAAAATTAAAATACATAAATTTTAAACATAAAGTAGAAAACCCAGAAAGAAAAAACAACACAAAGAGAACGAGCACTTTATGGGGCAGACTCTACAAAGGGGAATTCTTTTCAGTGAACCTTTTCTAAAACTGCATTTGATCAACGACCCTAAAAAGGTAACATGCAGTGACTAAGTGTCCCAGGGGCTGCACTCAAGGCCAGCAAGTCAACCACGCGGCAATGCCTGGGAGCAGTGCCCGGCGGCTGCAGGCCAATACCGCAGGGCTGACCACAACGTCCATCACTCCAGCTTGGAAGGGCCAGAAAATTGGGAAAGGTCCCCGGGCCCTATCCTGCGCTACGGTGGTTTAGAAAGGGACACCGGCGTCCGCAGCAGCGATGGCAATCCTACCGCGGACGCCCAAGAGAAAACGCTTAAGTCGTGACATGAGAGATTCCAGGTCACCATTAGGCTATGACCCGCAAGTACCCGCCAGCATTGCGACCTTGCTTAACCATCTCCTGCATAAAAAAACTGGTGTTCGGAACGCTGAGGTGGCTCAACGGGTAAAGGCGCCTGCCGCCAAGCCTGACAAGTAAGTTCTATCCCGGTCCCACACCGCAGCTGGAACCGGAACAAACATGGCTCCCAACCCGGACGGAAGCACTTCCGCCCCCATCCAAGATGGCGGAGGGGCGGGGCGGGGCTGGCCGGCGGAAGTGGCCGGCAGACAACTGGCCGTCCACCATGGCGGCCGCCATCGCCTCCCCGGCGCTGAAGCGGCTGGATCTGCGCGACCCTGCGGCGCTTTTCGAGACTTACGGGGCGGAGGAGATCCGCGGGCTGGAGCGCCAGGTTCGCGCCGAGATCGAGCACAAGAAGGAGGAGCTGCGGCAGATGGTGGGCGAGCGGTACCGCGACCTGATCGAGGCGGCCGACACCATCGGCCAGATGCGCCGCTGCGCGGAGGGGCTGGTGGACGCCGTGAAGGCCACCGACCAATACTGCGTCCGCCTCCGCCAGGCCGGCTCGGCCGCGCCGCGGGCCCCGCAGGTCAGTCGGGGCCGCGAACCCGCCCGGGCCCCCGACGCACCCCTCACCTTCCGCAGGCCGCCCTCGTCCGGCTCGGTGCGCGCGGGAGACGTCGGTCCTCCTGGGCGCTGGGCCTGCCCGGGAAGGCTGTCGGCCTGCTCTCCGGAGCCTGCCCGGACTTCCGGACGATTCCTCTCCTCCCGCGGGTTCCCAGCGCCCTCCTTCCCGCGATCACTGGAAACGCCGGGGTCTCCAGACAGCCCGGCTCTTCCCTGCGCAGGGTCCTGACGCTGCTTCTCCAGGAACGGATTCCTCCTTTCCACTCACCCCTTCCCTTCCATCCAGTCATTCATTCCTCGTCCCACCCTGCCCCCCAAGCCTTTGGGGTTGTGGGAGGGCAGCAGCAGCTGTCAGGTGAAAACAGTTTTATTTTAGGCAACTAAGGCTTGTCTAATTCAGGTCATCCCATCTTCCTTCTCCGAAACCTTAGACCCGATGTGGTCGATGGGGTGGGAAGCACACCCTCACATTAGAGCCACATCCCTTGTTCCTTAAGGTGTTGGCCTAGGGATGAACAGAATGACATAGGAGTGAAATTGTCAAAGCAGTTCCTTTTACTGGGCGAGCTTACTGACACAGAGAAAAGATATTACAGAAGTACCTCTTTCATTTGGAGCTCGCTTCTCATGCTACCCGGGTTTCACAACAATCCAGGCCACAAGACAACAGTGATACAATAGAACTGTGCATAGCAAGCTGGAAATCCTTCAACCCCATCCATCCCCAAGCTGTGCATTGAGTACAGTTACCTCCCAAGTGACCAGACTTCATTGGCTAACTTGAACCATTCCTGATTTAGAAATGTATTGATTTTTATAGTTATTACATCTGATGTATTCTGGAACCATCCCCCAAACTTTGAAAGCTTTATTTAAGTTACAGATAAACAGAAACCTTCACCCCATCCCTTTTCTGATTTCTAATCAAGGAAATAAATTCATGGGAAGTTTAGTTTTTAAAATATAGGTAATTTAGAAGTAGAAAACATTTTAGGGTAAAGGCTATTAATTACCAAAATAACTGTGTCCACTTAACATAAGAGTTCTGAGGGAAGTCGCATTAGGTTTGGGTCTTAGGAAAGATGGCTGAGATTTGGACCATGACTGTCTTCAGCTGAAATACCCAATGCTGAGTAATTTATAAAAAACATAAATTCATTTTGCCACAGTTCTGGGGCTTGGGAAGTCCAAGATCAGGGTGTTAGCATTTGGTGTCTAGTGGGGGCCCATCTGCTGTATTCACATGAGCCTGAGGAGGAGCACAAAAGAGCCAAAGCTAGTTCCCTCCAAGCCTTTTATACCGGGCTAATTGAAGACTGAGATGAGGAGCCGGCTGAAGACTGAACCAGACAACCTGGTGCTGGGATGGGCAAAGAGCAGCCAGCACACCAGTCTGTGATGCCCCTTGAGGGAAAAGGAATGTAGGACTGCAGGTTGTATAAAGGCTCCTCCCCTTGAGGCTCAGTGACACCCAGATGCTGAGATGTTGGTTTGCATCAGAACTCAGGGCCTTGCTGAGTGGCACAAAGTACCATATGGGGACCTCCAAATCTTAGCGCTTAGAATCTCCCCAAGTCTGGAGAAATGAAGGCATTCTTCGATTTGCTCTTCTGACTTCCTTCTGCCGGCCCGCCCCTTCAGCCACAGCCACCGTCCCAGGAGAAGTTCTACAGCATGGCTGCCCAGATTAAGCTGCTGCTAGAAATCCCCGAGAAGATCTGGAGCTCCATGGAAGCCTCGCAGTATCTCCAGGCCACGAAGCTCTACCTGCTCTGCTGCCACCTTCACAGCCTGCTGCAGCTGGATTCTTCCAGTTCCCGATACAGCCCCATCCTCTCGCGGTTTCCCATACTCATCAGGCAGGTGGCAGCAGCCAGCCACTTCCGGTAAGTGGGTGTGCTTAGTGATCCCACCAGGGCCTGGCCTCACTCAGTACTACTTTCATGGATTCTCTCTAAGGCATTTTACCCAAAGCTTGAGAGCTTCCCTTGTTGATCTTTGTGGGCATCTTTCTAGGTCAACCATTTTGCATGAAAGCAAGATGCTGCTCAAATGCCAGGCTGTGTCAGACCAAGCTGTGGCCGAGGCTCTCTGCTCTATAATGCTCTTAGAGGAGAGTTCTCCCCGCCAAGCTCTCACAGATTTCCTGATGGCCAGAAAGGCGACTATTCAGAAACTTCTCAACCAACCTCACCATGGTGGGTGTTCTTCCTAAATCAATATGGGGTGGAGCAGGGTCAGCTGAAGGAGACTGACATGTCCAGACTATTCCGGTTCTAGCCTTACTAAAGGAAATTGTTTAAAAGATGGCTTCTTACAGGTGCTGGCATCAAGGTCCAGATTTGTTCATTGGTGGAGTTGCTGGCCACCACTCTGAGTCAAGCTCATGCCCTTTTCTACACCTTACCAGAAGGTGTGCTGCCAGATCCATCCCTGCCCTGTGGCTTGCTCTTCTCTACTCTGGAGACAATCACAAGCCAGCATCCTCCTGGTGAGCTCTTAACCAGCCTTTTTCTTGGTTCATCCCACTGATCCTTACCCAGCATCTGCTATGTCTCAGCTACTGTCTGGGGACAAAATGGTGAACTGGACAGATACAGACCTTTCCTTGGTGGAGTTCCTAGTTTAGTTGTAGAGGCAGATGTTGAACCTTCAAATGTGCATATTCCTGTTTGTTGCCAATAGTAGTCATTGCTGAAAACACAAGGTACAGCTGCCTGGGAATGCATAAAGGATCTTCCTAAGATCAGGGAAGAATTCTCCACGGAAGTATTAAACGGCATACGAAAGGTTGAGGAGGAGTCAGATGAGGAAGGCAAAGGTAGAGCTCCAGCCAAAGAGGAGAGTGGGTTCAAAGTCCTGAGATGAAGAGCACATTTGTCTGAGGAGCTGAAGCCTGCCAGGGTGATATTTACAGGGTGAAGAGGGGATGGAACAAGAGCGTGGAGGCATGGCCAGGGGCCAGACAATGTGCAGTCTATGGGCCAGCAGTGGAGGCTGGACCTTGTCTAGAGATCAGTGGAGGTCCTTCCAGAACCCTGCATGTTTGGTGTGGTCCCTCAGCCATATAGGTTCTGATGAATCCCTTATTTCTGTGGAGTAGCAGTTTTCCTATAATTAAGTGGCTTCTGTGCGACAGTGGAGTTCTGTGGGGTAAAGGGATGTTGAATGCCACATAGAAGGCCGTCACCATGGTCCGGGGTCAGACAAGGAAGCCATAGAGATGGGGCTACATGGACAGTTCAGACATCTGTGGAGAAGATTGGATGGTAGCCTGGCTATAGAACATATGGGAAGAGGAGTATCCAAGGTAACTAGGAAGAAACTGGTTGGGGCTGGTGATGAATTCACATTGCAGAAGTGGCACTGGAGAACACTGAGACCTTGGAATGGCACTGAGTGAGCTGTAAGCCTGACTGATTTACACCCAGAGCAGTGAGAGGTCTGCGCAGACACCCACCGCAGTACACCTGCATATGGCATCATTTACAGCCATGAGGATGGGTGGTATCATTAAGAAAGAAAGCAGCAGAGGACAGATCCTTGGAAGTGTGGGACTGAAGGTCAGATGGAACCGTGGGTGAGGTGAGCCAAGGATGTAGCAAAGGTGGAAAGGAGGTGGGTATGGGCTAGTTATGGCACTGCCCAGTACTGCAAGGAACAGGCCTGTGTGGTGACCAGAGGCCCATGATCAGAACAGGTCATCACTACTTCCCTTAGATCTTCAAGGGATCTAGGATGGCAAGGGATGGGAAATGAATAATCTGTGCTTTTGTTGACATCTTCAGCTCTATGCTTAAAATGTCAAGGACTTCCAGGAACAGTAACATGGACCTATAATCCTAGGTACTCAAGTCTGAGACAGGAGGACCACTGGGCCCAGGGCTAGGAGACCAGGCTGGGCAACATGGCAAGACCCACCCCAAGTACACACACACACACACACACACACACACACACACACACACACACATATACAGGTATTGTTTCTGTCTTCATTCCTTTCCTCCTGGCCCTCACCACTCTTTTTGGCCAGTAGGATGGCAGAGTTACAGGAAGCTGTCCACCCCTGCCTGGTGAGGAAGGGCCTAGACACAGGCTTTACTTTCCTTATGCCCAGGTTGACCCACCCAGAGAAAAGCTAGACTTTTGGAAACTCCCCAAGTCTTGTTTTAGTACACTACTCCATGCTCAGGCTAGGCTCTCCCCTCACTTGGCCTTCTCTCTAGGAAAGGGCGTCGGTGTCCTGCAGGGGGAGATGAAGCTGTGTGGCTGGTTCAAACACCTGCCAGCCTCCACCGTCGACTTCCAGCCAGTGCTCCGAACTCTGGCACATCCCATCAGCCAAGAGTACCTGAGAGACACGCTGCAGAAATGGATCGATACGTAAGGAGCCAGAAAGAGCATCCCTGAAGCTCTCGACCTCCATGAGCCTTAGGCACTACTGTGCCTGGGAGACCTGGGATACTAGTCACCTGGGTGATGTACCATGTCAGCCACCTACTTGGGCCCATCACTGCCCTCTGCCCATCTTGCAAATATGGGAAAATCAAGAAGTTATCTTTCCAGAATATTAACAGAGGCTTTTCTCATGTCTGAGTTGTGCAGCCACCAAGCTTGATTGAATGTATTGGTCTGAAGCCATTCCACAGGGCTCTAGACTGCCTTTGTTCTCAGAAAAGCAAGCAGCAAGCTGCTGACAGACTCCCCACCTCTAGCCAGCTAGAAAGGTGCTATGTGCATACAAACCTTTTGTAAATGCTCTGGGGGGCGGAAAAATGTAGATATACGTATGTACTATCATAACTTTTCAAATGCAGTCTTTGAGTTTCCCTTAATAATGGTGTGAAAACTACAAATCCAGCATTGCTTAAGGAAAATGATCCTGTTACAGGTGTAATGAAGACATTAGAAATGGGATCACCAACCTGCTTATGTACGTGAAGAGCATGAAAGGTCTCGCAGGCATCCGGGACGCCATATGGGAGTTACTTACCCATGAGTCTGCCCAGCACAGCTGGGAGGTGGTGTGCCGGAGGCTCCTAGAGAAGCCACTCTTGTTCTGGGAGGACCTGATGCAGCAGCTCTTCCTGGATCGGTTACAGGTAAGGCAGAAAATCACGGGGGCCACTTCACGTCCAGTCTTAGTGTGATCCTTTGACTGTTGGTAGCAGCCTGTCGCCTAATGAGGTTTTCTTTCTCTTAGTGCTGACCTGTAGATTTCAAGCTAAGAGACCTACCCAGCCAGGCACAATCCCGTGTTCATCAGTGATGGCATCTTTGTTCCCTGCCACACCGTGCTGACAATATGCATTTCTTTTCTCATTGTTGTGACTAAATATCTGACAGAAATAACTTAAGGGAGGAAAGACTAATTTTAGCCTAGTTTTAAGAGTCAGTTCATAGTCCTTTGGCTTTGTGTTTGGGGCCCCAGAACATGTGGAAGAGCCTATTTACAGACAGGTAGTAGTTAAAGGAAAGGAGGCCGGAAGAGGACAGGACCTCAGGACACACCTCCAGTGACACAGTAAGCTGCACCTCCTAGAGTTTCCCAGACTTCCCAGAATAGTGCCCAGCGGGAGACGGAGCCTCAGCACACACTAAAGCTATGTGGGACATTCTGTAATCAGAGGTAACAGTCTGAAGACAGTAGAGAACATTCAGCATGCTGGGATAAATTGCCATTTCAGCTCGTTCGGAAATTTCAGTAAAGAAATAATGAATAGAATTTTTCTCTCATTCTCTTTTAGACTCTGACCAAAGAAGGCTTTGACTCTATCTCCAATAGCTCCAAAGAGCTTCTGGTCTCAGCTTTGCAGGAACTTGAAACCAGCAACTCCACATCCAATAAGCATGTCCACTTCGAACAGAACATGTCTGTCTTCCTCTGGTCCGAGAGTCCCAATGACCTGCCTTCCGATGCTGCCTGGGTCAGCGTGGCAAACCGGGGTCAGTTTGCCAGTAGTGGCCTCTCTATGAAAGCCCAAGCAGTTAGCCCTTGTGTACAGAGCTTCTGCTCTGCCCTGGATTCTAAACTGAAGGTTAAACTGGACGACCTCCTGGCCTATCTTCCCTCCAGCGATGCACCACTGCCCAAAGATACCATCTCTATGCATCAGGCCAAGAGCTCTGCCTTTGACAGATATGCAGATGCTGGGACTGTGCGGGACATGCTGTGCACTCACTCTGTGGCCTGCACCCGGTACATTGTAGACTGCATCCAGGCAGAGCTGCAGACCATTGAAGCAGCTGTGCAAGACCAACAGGATGCCCTTCACAGCACCAAGCTGCACGCAGTCCTCTTCATGGCCAGACTCTGCCAGTCCCTGGGACAACTCTGCCCCCACTTGAAGCAGTGTATTGTGGGAAAGTCAGGGAGCCCTGAGAAACCTGCAAGGGAGGCTCGAGCTCTCAAAAAGCAAGGAAAGGGGAAAGCTCAGGAGATCCTTCCTGTGCAGGTCAAGTGGCAAGAAGTGAAGGAAGTGCTTCTCCAGCAGAGCGTGACGGGCTACCGGGTCTGGAGCTCAATAGTTGTGAAAGTGAGTGAGGAACTTGTGCTCCTTGGAGGCTGCACTTTGATCTTACTCCAGTCTTACCACCCTTAGGAAGGCTGGGAGAGGGGTAATGTGGAATCCAGAGCTGCCTTCTCTGCCCCCTAGCTTGGCTGTAAAACCTTTCTGCTCATTTTTGCCTGGGTTTTATATTTTTTCTCTCCTACCAGATGAGAACCTGCCTGGCCAGGGATCTGTATTTCCTGCTCTTCTGCATGAACACCATGACCCCTGTGGCCTCCACTGGTCTGTGACCAGGTCACACCTAGCAGTAGTGGGCTGGCAAACAACCACATCCTTATTGCTGAGAGATAATTGCCAGGAAAGTGGTGCTGGCTGCGCACACCCACACACACTAGGCCAGGCTCACAGTGAGTTCTGAATCAGTGCTATGGGGCCCTGAAGAGCTCCTGTGGCTGTTCTCTGTCACCAGGTTCTGATTCGTGGGTTCACCCAGTCATTGCTCTTAAGTGACGCTGGCTCTGTCCTGGCCACAGCCACCAACTGGGATGAACTAGAAATTCAGGAGGAGACGGAATCTGGCACCAGTGTCACATCTAAGATCCGCCTCCCTACCCAGGTAAGCTTGTTCCATCATCTTAGGGACTTGGACAGAAAAGGGGAACAAACCACTCTGGGGTAAGCAGAACAGTTTTAGAAAATCATTTCAACAAGTACCTTCTAAGGAGGAGCTGAAAGGAATGTGTGTGGCTCTGTGCTCATTAGAAAAAAATGCTTAAAGTGAAAAATAGAAGCTCAGAACACAGCGCCACCTATGGGTCAGCCTCAGACATGCTGGGCTTGGTGTCTGTTGGATGGGAGAGGTCAAGATCCTGGCCTGAATCCTTTGAGGACTGCATGTCACTTACTGGCTGCTGCTGGCAACATGTTGTTTTGCTCTTTCAGCCGTCCTGGTATGTACAGTCCTTCCTGTTTAGCTTATGCCAGGAGATTAATCGGGTTGGAGGCCATGCTTTGCCAAAGGTCACTCTGCAGGAGATGCTGAAAAGTTGTATGGTTCAAGTAGCAGCTGCCTATGAGAAACTTGAAGAAGAGAAGCAGATGAAGGTGAGTTTCCCAACTAGTAACATCCCCAGCCCAGCCCGGTCCCAGTTCATATCAGGAGACACCCAGCCCTGAGGGTCAGACAGGTCATCTGAAGGTTGCAGTTCAGGACTGTGGAGCAGAGCACAAGCTTTCAAAGCTAAAACAGGCCTGGCTTTTCCACCATAGCACAGCCAGTTGTTCACCACAGGCAATAGATGAGTCAGCTGCTAAGCCTGGAGCAGCTTTCTCCCCCAGAAGGTGCATTCCCTCCACGCTTGCTGCTGGCTGAGCAGAAGGGATGGAGGTAGCTGTAGAATGCAGCTCTGGCATGTGGAGGTTCTTAAGGTGCATGTGCGGAGGGGTGTCCTTGTCCTCAGCCTCCACTGCCCTTCCTTCTCTAGTGCCTCTGATCCCTGGTTGATATTCCCATCTGTCAGTAACATTAAAGGGCTTATTCAACCATCTTCTGGGTTTCAGGGCTTTCCTCTGGCAGGAAGCTTTGCCCCTTTGCCCTTTTGCAGTGCTCCTGCAGGTGTAAACCCCTTCTGAAACTGTCAAGCTGTAGCCTAAGCAGAACCCATGCTGTCCAGCAAGCCATGTAATGAGTCACCTTTCAACGGGCCTGGATTCACTTGCAGAAAGAAGGAACATTCCCCATGACCCAGAATCGGGCCCTACAGCTTCTCTACGACCTGCGCTACCTCAGCGTTGTTCTGACCAGCAAGGGGGAAGAGGTGAAGAGTGGCCGGAGCAAACCAGACTCCAGGTGTCTTATCTACTCTCGGGCACCCCGAGGCAGTGTCTTCCCCATACAAATGGAATTCCCTACTCCTTTTAGGATTTGTATTTCTACAGTGGTGGCAAAGTGTGAGCATTCAGCAGAAACCATATTTCAGATTTAGATCGTTGTTCACGCTAGCCATACGAAGTACGATCTCCTAGTGCACAGCATGCATGAGCGATGGCACCTGGGCAGCCCTGCGGTCACTCCACAGGGACACAGCCATGCTGTCATGTCCCATACTGCTGTGCTGTGATTGGCACCATCTTATACTCAATAGTGGTGGGAGGTTGAGGAACATGTGCAGCCCCCTCTCTCAGAGGCCCCCAAAGAAAAAAAGCCTACCACTTCCTGCACCCTCCTTAGGTTTGTCTCAGTGAGTGCTTGTATTACCAGCAATTTAAGCAGTGACCATCTGCTGGATAAATTCCACAGCCAGGTACAGCAGGCAGGACCTTATTCCTGTGTGGCACGGGGAAGGGACCAATGAGACTTGAACCTCATGTCAGACTGGTGGTCATAAGAACTCTAGGCAACTTCTCCACTGAATACAACCCACCTGCAGGACTCCTGTAGTGGTAAAGTACTGTCAGGTGGCGTTCTCTCCTAAGGAGCATGGGGAATAATGATTCTAACTCTTCTCAGAATTGAGAAAGTGACTGACCAGCTGGAAGCCCTCATTGATCCTTTCGACCTGGATGTTTTCACACCACACCTCAACAGCAACCTGAATCGCCTGGTGCAGCGCACTTCTGTAAGTCAGGTCACAGCCATGTGCAGTGTGAATAACCACATGATTGAAGAGTCATGGGTTCAAATAATAAAATTAACGGGCTCCAGCACTTCACGTCCAGGGGTGAGGCCAAGTGCAATCACGAGCACAGGAAGAGGAGTGGGTCAAATCTTAAATGCCAGGGTAGCCCTGTTGTAGGTAAGAATGACTTAAGTTTTGCAGACCAAGCCTAGAGAGGAATAAAAGAACTACAGGGAAGTCCAGAGAGAGGGCTCAGTGAGCAAAGGTACTTGCCACCAAGCCTGATGACCTGAGTTCAGTCCGCAGGACTCACATGGTAGAAGGAAAACTCTTGCAAGTTCTCTGACCATGTGCCATGGCATGTACACACACAGTAAATAAAGGTAAATTTCTTTTAAAAAACTACATGACTGATTTCTCACTAATTAAAAAGTAATTCTTAAGTATTTACACCTTCAAAAGTACGTCCCCAAAGTGATGGGGAATGAGGTAGTGTGAACAGTGAGGTGAGCCTGGAAGCTCACTGGTCTCCCTTTCTTGTCTGCAGGTTCTGTTTGGACTGGTTACTGGTACAGAGAATCAGTTTGCTCCCCGGAACAGTACATTCAACTCCCAGGAACCCCACAACATACTGCCACTGGCCTCTAGTCAGATCAGGTAAGTGGTTCAAGAGGGGCTCAAGGGTGGGGCTGAAGCTGCCTGCTCATGTCAATGCAATTTTTTTCCTCTTGTGTTGGAGGTTTGGACTCCTTCCACTGAGCATGACAAGCACGAGAAAGACCAAGGCAACCAGCAGGGGCGTGGAAACACAAGCCCAGGTTAGTGCAAGGGTAGGGGCTGTCCCTGCTCAGCCCAGCTTCTCCCACCAAGCCACCTTAGAAAGAACCGTCAAGCACCGATTGACAATGCACTAATGCTGCTTTTAATGGTGCAATAGAGAAGTACAACTTGAGCTAATATTAGTTTTAAAACATGTCTACTGACACTACCAGGTAGCCTCAAAATAGAAAGGCATCCTGGATTGCAAGGCTGTCAGACATACAGCATGGGATGGAGATGCTTCTGGCATCTGTAAGGTGAAATGTTAGGCTGCTGACCCAGCACTACAATCAGATTTATTTGGAAAAAAAACTTTTATCCCACAGATGGTCTTGTCTCCCATGCCTTTTAGTTGGGTGGGAACTAGAAATTGGCTTCCTTAAGTATTCTGTTTTCTTACTAGTAACACATTTTGTTTCAATAGGATGCCATCCGTTATGCCCACAGAAATCGTCCTGGGTATTTCTGACTTGTGCTGTGTACATGTGTTGTTTGACAGCTTGAACAGCTTCTCTTCTTACAGTATTGTTTGCTTTATTGTTAGACAACACATTAGCAATGTTATCCTTTCCCATATTCCTGCCATCAAACCCAGTAAGATCCAAAGTCCTTGTTGAGCATCTGGTTTTAAAATCTGGGAGGCAGTAGTAAAAGAAAAGACCAAACTTTCCCAAACTCCACACTCTAACACTAGTTTCCACATCTCCCAACTGTCCTTCACTTCTCTATCAGAGGAGCACTGTGGAAGGAAGTGCATGTGTGCTCTCTTCCCTGCAGTCCTCGCTCAAAATTTTAATTGTCACATAACTAGTCTCCGCTCCAGTCCGCATGTCCTTCTCAAATCCTTCTATGGGAGGCATCCGTGCTTCTCAGCCCTGCTGCCTGTGCTGTGTGGCCCCCGAGTGCAGTGCAGTGCAGGTGAGCAGGGAGGATGCTGCTGGTGAACTCTTAAGGCACTTCCTCTACATCTAATAGCAGGTTGGTCCCCCGGCACTCTCCAGAGTAGGTGACCTGACGGATCCTGGCTCCTTGTTCAGACAGCTCGCCAGTGAGGAAGACGACTCATCTGCACCTTCATTATTCAAACTTGGCTGGCTCTCCAATATGACTAAGTAACATGACAGCATACCCAGTCTGTAAATAAAGAGTGTGTGGTTGTTCCTAAAGGTGCCTCTGTTTGTCTCTACAACACACCACTCTTCCCAGTCCCAGTGATGGGACACAGCACCCTCACCAAGGCAGGTTGACTTTAGGTGTGAAGCTCAGCCTTGTTCTTGCTTCAGCAAGCACCTTGGGCAGCTGGCGCTTTATCCACACTCTTGATGCCTTGGGAACGGGCACTGCCAGGTGGAGGTCGAAGTGAGGTCAGTTGAGCCACTCATACACAAGCTCGTAACACCAAGTTATTACATATTTCCTGACTTTTGACAGCTGCGCAGGATTCTCTACAAGAGCCTGAGAGACATTCTTCCTGGAAATACAAATATATAACGAGATCATGACTGGGAGGGGACTTCACTTCCTGTCTGGAAGGGATGATAGAGAACATTTTCCACAGACATTTACATGTTAAAAGAGGTAGTAAGGCAGTTCATTTCAGCGCAAGACCAAATCAAGCTTCCTGTGTTTTGGGAGAAAACTTACGTTTCTTTCATGGAAACTAGATATTCTTTAGTAGTTTATTGAATTAAAAAATTGAAGATCCCACATTTTTAAAAGGCCCTTTTACATCAAGTAGACTTTTCTAATTGACAAATTTGGAAGTCATCTGAATTAGACACACTATGGATGCACAGATGAGACTCCCTCACCCCACTGCCTTGACCCTCCCTCAAAAGAATGCTATAAAAATTGCTCCAAAGCCCCTCTGAAATGGCAATAGTGCAGCAAAACCACAAGTAAACAACTGCCCGTCAGCCTGTTATTTCAAATATAGACTGAAAAGCCAACAGGTATTTTTTTTCCTGTGTGCAATTTTTAAAAACAAATCATTAAGTTGAAATATCAAATCTGCACAGCACTGTCCCTTCATAGAAGGCAAGAAACTGCTGACGCATCATGTCGGAGGCCGTCCTCGGTGCTGTAGGCTGTGAAAGTGGGCCTCCTTCAGGGTCTGGTTGATGTGGAAGTAAGGGCCTTGGCCCAGCGCAGACTGCTCAGCTACCAGCTGTGGGGTATTGGGGCAGGATCCAGGGAAGGCCTGACTCAAGCGGCTCTCTGGCCCACTGGCCCTGTCCGGGCTGTTGATGCTGCTGCTGCTGCTGCTGCTGCTGCTGCTGCTGCTCCCACCACTGTCACTGCTTGAAGACTGGAAGGAAAAGGGAAAGCTGAGGTCACATCAGCCTGCCTTGCTGCATGAAGGCTTCACTGGGGCTTACAATGTGGCATCCTATTCAGAGTCCTTTTCCTAACAACTGGATTCCGTTCCGCTGTGCAAATACACCACATTTTCATTAGCATTAGCTGCCCATCTGCTACAGTGCTAAGCTGACTCTTATTTCCTCGTTATTGTGGAAAGGGCAGCAATAAACACATGTACAAGTATCTCTGGTACACTATGGAATCCTTTGCATATGCCCTGGGGTAGTTACTATACAGCTAGGTCATATGTCAAGAAAAATGAAATGATGAATTCTGCCTGAAAAATGGGTGGACACAGAAATTATACTCAGTGAGGTATCCCAGACAAAGAAAGTCAAATACACATGTAGGTTCTAGCTTCTAATTTTTCAAAGTGTGTTTATGTCAAGTGAGTGGGCCATGAAACCAGAGGGGACCATGAGAGGCAAAATGGAGGCTTAAGGAAGAGGGATAGACAGTGAGATGGAATACATGAGACAGGAAGGTGGGAAGGGACTCCTGGGTGAGAGAAGGTACAACCAAGACAGTGGCTACACAAATGCCAGAAGCCAAATACTTCTGTGCTGACTCTACAAGTAAACAGATCAATCTGAAAAAACAAAGTCTTCCTCTTTCCCAGAAACAGCACCAGCACAAGCAGGAACCCTGGGCTGCAGGGTGCACAGAGAGCTTGGCCAGAACACTTTTCTTTTTGCAGGTCCAGTCAAGCACAGACCTTGACTCCATGCCCTCAACTCTGTCTTAATGCCTTAGATGTCTGCCTTAACCACTCCAGGCAAAGTGGTTTTCAGCTTCAAGGCAAAATGTCAGATATACCTGGTACAGGAGAAAAAAAAAAAAAAAAGATATGCCCAATCCACAAAAATAAGGTGTTCCTTTAACAAGGGTACTCTGGGTGCAGGATGACTGAAAACTTGTGCCAATTCTGTCAAGTCACTCAACACAGAATGCCAGCCCACAGCCACAGAGAGCACAAAATAGTTATGTTGGCAATTTTGCAGTTCAATACAGGTGTGTGTGCCTGATATACTGAGTCTTGTCTTTAACACAACTTGTGGAGTTTTACAAATATTTTATTTACTATTTTGGTGTATGAGTGTATTGCCTGCGTGTATGTAAGTGCACCCATGTTGTGAAATGCCCTTGGAGGTCAGAAATGAGCATAAGATTCCTGTGGAACTGGAGTTACAGACAGTTGTTAGCCATCATATGGGTGCTGGGAATCGAACTTGGGTCCTCCAAGGGCAGCCAGTGCTCTTAACCAAATCTCTTTAGCCCCTATACAATTTGTGTTTTACTCATCTTATAGAAGCTACTCAGAAGTCCCTGATCAAAGCAAGTCACTCACAAAGATTTCTGCCTTTGAAACTAGTATTAAAACCATGATTATCCTGGAAGGAACTGAAGTATGAGGAAGGGTTTGCATCATGCGCTGCTATAGAATCTTTTTGTAAATCTCTGTGGCCCCTTGATCATGCAATTTATGTTCCCTTTCACAAGGACTTATACTGTGAAATATGTTTATAACTGTGTAAAGTTTACATATGAGAGAAAAGACTGAAAAGAACACAGACTACAAGAGTTACTACTAGAATGAAAGGATTATATTTATGTTTTCCTATCCTTTACTATCATTGTTTTTGTAATAGAGTTATGTATTTCCATTATAAAAATAGGTATATAAAAACTTCCTATATATATAATTTTTTGTTTTGGTTAGGATCTGGGGGACAGGGTATCCCTGTGACCTCAACTGGCCTGGAACTCACTATGTAAACCAGGCTGGCCTTGAGAGATCCACCTGCCTCTGCCTCTGGAGTGCTGAGATTAAAGGTGTGTGCCACCACACATGGATTAAAGTGATTTTTAAGTCTTAGTTTTTCTATCCAATTTTTGACCTAAAGTTACATGTACAAATATGCATACAGATAATTCATCTGAAACAGCAGAAAAGGATGCTCAAAAAACATTTACCATTATGCCTGAAACCAAAACCAGTCCAGTCATTTAAATACTTCTCGAAGTCCCATACCCACTGTTCACAAAAACATCATGATGAAATCAAATAGCAGGGTTAATTAACTGCAGTTACATTTTCTTAAAACTTAAAAGTCAATGCTGAAACAAAATTTTTATGCCACAAAGGCCTCTCCTAACCTAACTTAACAGTCTAGAATGGCAACCTACAGTTGAGAAGGTCATGAATATTTAACAAGTAGGTCACTACCCTGGATCAGAAACCCACCGCGAAGAAAGCTCTGTTTCCTCTTAGTTTGTTTTCTTTACTGTTTTTCGTTACAGGTACTTTCTGAAAATTAAGGCAAGAACTAGAATCAGTTTCTAGTAAGTCAAACTGTATGTCACATTATACTTATTTCAACTATAATAGCAAAAGTAACATTACTCAGAAAAGGTATTAAACAAGCCAGAAGAGGTCTGCCCAGCAACATTTTTAAAAAGGTATACTTCTTTTTTTGGTCTTTTTGAGACAGGGTATCCCTGTAGCCCCAGGTGGCCTGGAACTCGCCATGTACACTATGCTGGCCTTGAACTCACAGAGATCCACCCACCTCTGCCTCCTGAGTGCTGGGATTAAAGGCATGTGCCACCACACCGACCCTAAAAGGTATACTTCTAACTTTCTAGTTTAGGTGGGATCTGTTTGTTCTTGCTTTTTGAGACATGATCTCACTATGTAATCTAGGCTGGCCTGCAATATTCAGCCATCCTCCTGCCTTCAATTCCAAGTATGGGATTATAGTGTGTGCCACTATATCCAAGTTAATTTTTAAATCTTGTAATCCAATTTATGGTGACTTAGATAATAATGTCTAGTGTAGCTTTATTTGCACTGGCAAAAAGAGAAAAAAAAATCTAAACATCCAATCACAAGTTAGGTTATAACGCATCCATTTCATGTGTATATACCACAAAATTACACTCAGTCATTACTAATAATACTGGAAATGTGCATATTTTAAAACAGATGTCTTTAACATCTTTTTTGTAGTTTATATAAACCCTATATATGTGTATCACCTGTGTTTTAAAATCTTTTTTGTTACTGTATGCAGATGTATATACCAAAAGTCTGGAAGATACATTTGATAAGGCATTTAGAATTTGGGTCTTTTATTTTCACAAACTTGTAACCAACTATTTACTTTGAAGGAAAATGACCATGAGTAAAGAATGCTACTATAAAACAGACTGAAGAGCTGAAGATGGCTCAGCAGTTAAGAGCACCGTCTGCTCTTGCAGAGAACCCAGATTTGGTTCCTAGCACCCACATGGCAGCTCAACACCTGTTCCAGGGGATCCAAAGTCTTCTTCTGGCCTCAGTGGGTACCGCACACATGCGGTATACTTATATACATACAGGCAAAGCACTCATACACATAAAAACATTTTTAAAAAAAAAAAAAAGGGGGGGGGGGAAGTTTCTGGTTTCGACAGAAAATCCACCCTCTATCCCCTACCCCAGGGCTGGAGAGATGGTTCAGCAGTCAAGAGCACTGACTGTTCTTGCAGAAGACCTGGATTTGAATCCCAGCAACCACACGGTGGCTAACAACCATCTATAACTCCAGTTCCAAGGGATTTGATGCCCTTTTCTGTCATTCTACCAGCACTGCAAAACATGGGTGCACTTGCATATATGCAGGCCTAACACTCATACACATAAAATAAAAATAAGTAATTTTTTTCTGGTGGGGATGACCTCTCCAGAATATACCTCTTGCCAAGGAATTCCTTTACCTTCTCCAGAAGAAACAAGAATGCCTGGAGCAAAGCCCTACTTACGGACACAAAGGCCCAGGATATACTAAAGTCACCAAGTATTTAGTCACACAAAACAGAAGTTTTGTGTGTTGCATGCTCCACTGTCCTAGGCCAGAATTGAAAAGCAAGGTTTCCCAGTTAGAAATTCACACTGAAAACACCCTGAACCAAGGTCAGTGGGAAGCCACCCAAAACACATTTCAGGTATTTTGAAAAAGAAGTCAGTAAGGGAGCTCCGCAGGTAAAGGCACCTGTAACCAAGACTGCCAACTTAAGTTTGACCTCTAGAACCCACTTGGTAGAAGGAAAAAATGGATTCCTGCAAGCTGTCCTTATATGCAAGTGCACATTGTGTGCTCATGGACACACAAACACACACACGCTAAATAAATGTTAAAAGGGGAGGAGGCTGGCATCATGGCACAGGTCTATAATCCTAGCATTTAGGAAGTAGAAGCAGCGGGATCAGATATAGTCAACCTTAGCTACATAACCTGTCTCAAACCAACCTCTACATGAGACCCTAGCTCAGAAGACCAAACAAACAAAACCCACAAAAGGACTAGTACTTCTTGGAGTTGTAATCACATGGAGCAGGTCAACACCCTGTAAATAAGAGTACACCTGTACGGGGTCCAGGCAATGTGCTTTTTGTGTATGTGTGTGTGTTATAGACATGACAAACCACTGTCCTCAAAAGCAAGGATCTAACCCTCTTGGTCAGGTATGGTAATTCAAGGCCAGCCTGGGCTACAGAGCAAAGCTCTGTCTCAGAAACAAAAATAAATTTCACAAAAAGAACAATCTGTTTCTTTCAAAGACACTATTTTCTCTCTGCCAATTCAGGCCAGACTTCTCACTACTGAGGAAGTTGAGGCAGAACATCACAGACTACAAAACCAGAGCCTTTTAGTTAAAGGTAAAGCCACTGTGGGTAGCAACAAGTACAAATAAAAAACGCTACATGTGGTAATAATTATTCTTTGACGTCTGTCTTCCTTTAATTATGCACAGGTGCACTGGGTTGTGTACTGAGTCACAGAATAAAACATTTCTAAAGCACAGGATTGAAAAAACTCAAAGTTGCTAGGCACGGTGGTGCACACCTCTAATCTCAGCACTCAAGAAGTAAGAGGCAGGGGGATCTGAGTTCAAGGCGACCCAACTCAGTTATGAAACTGATCTATTAGCTATCAAAGATCACCACTTACCTTTATTTATTTATTTATCTATTTATTTATTTTTGCTTTTACATAGCCCTAGCTGGTCTGGAACTTGCTATGTAGACCAGTCTGGCCTAGAATTCAGAGATCCCTTGTGCTGGGATTAAAGGTATGCATCACCACACTGAAATTCTCTCACAATGCTTTAAGACATACACAGAAGCAAAATTGGGTTTTATTTTCTAAACCCAAAAACTATGAATTGGAAAAAAAATTCTTCTCATTTAAAGGTGATGTTACCTTTTCTAAAGAACTTTAAAAAAATTTTTATGTCAAGTGTTTTGTCTGCATGTATGCATGTGCATCACATGCACACTGGGACCAGTGGAGACCAGAAGACAGTGTCAGATTCTCCTGGACCTGGAGTTATAGGTGGCCGTGCTTGTAAGCCCCCTGATATGGGTACTGGGAACCAAACTCAAGTCCTCTACAAGAGTAGCAAGTGCTCTTAACCAATGAGCCACCCATCCAGTCCAAGGAGACACCAGTACTAGATGGGACAGTTCTGAGAGTTCAAATCATTATCCTGTACAGAGAGGGGTTACCCTGGAAAAGGCACCAAATTGTTTTACCAAAACTGGTGGCATGCTGTTTGCCAAGAACTTTCCTGTGGGTGAACTAGCTACTCCTAAGAGTTCTGTTTTAAAAACCTGTACAAAAAGAGGTAATGTGTATAAGCAAAGCCAATCTACCCTCCTAACTATAGATAGCATGATTGACAGCCAGGAGGGAATTGTCCTGATCAGATACTGTGAATTGCTGTGGCTTTGTAAGAGTGCCTAATTCGTTCACAGACACCAGAGTTCTGGAACCAAAAAATACAGCAATGCATGCTGGATGAGTACTGGGAGAGGCTCCTAAGGAATGTTTGTTCCACTGGACCTACAAAAATGAGGAACAACTTTTCATTGGGAGGGAATGACAAACCGGAATATCAAAAACAAATACACAAGTGCCTGGGGTGGGGGTGCTGGAGAGATGGATGGCTCAGCAATTAAGAACGCTGGCTACTCTTGCAGAAGACCCAAGTTCCATTCCCAGTGCCCACATGACAGCTCACAACCACCTGTAACTCCACTTCCAGTGAACCCAACACCTCTTCTGACCACTGTAAGCACTGCACAACACAGGCACAACTCACGCTAGCAAAACACTCACAGACATAAAATAAAAAGGTTTTTTTTTAAGTGTTTTGGGAATGAAAAGTTAATATTGTGGTGCAGCTAGACCCGTGGCCGGAGCTAGTGAAACATGAAACACACATGAGATTATAACCAGATTACCAAGGGCCACCAAGACTGCAGGCAGAGGTTCTGAACATGTGATGCTTGCTCAGGTGCACTCTCGGGAGGAGGGATCCAGGGATCTGTGCCTGATAAATGAGGTCTGGAGACAAATCAGAGGCACATGGAAAGGTTTCCTCATAGATCAAGCAGGAGGAAGACTCCAGGGATTGGGTATGTTAAAAAGTGTATGAGGACCCAGGACAGGCATGGTGAGCAACAGGTGCTCAGGAAATATTTGCTACACACAGAAACCACTGCTTATACTCCCAGGAAGTTTAAAAAAGAGCCAACGAGGAAGCCAGGCAGGGAAAGGAGGAAGGGCAGAGTTGTGAGAAGGCATTGGGGGGAGGGGGTACCCAGGAAGCCAGAGATGAGTAAGGGAAAGCAGCACATTGGTTGACCAGAAAAGAAGCAATGTATAAGAACCTGAGGGGAGAAAAAGAAGGGTGAGAACTAGAAAGGGCTTTCAGGAATCTGGCAAGAAAGGTGGAAGGACACTCCATTCTCAGTAGAAGGAAAGATGCGTCAATTGCGAAGCAGAGAATGAAGAAGTCTGTTTTCTTAGTCCACGGGTTCAAATTATTTCTTCACCAGAGATGAAGAACTCTCAACTCCCTTAGCTAGGCTTGCCTTTAAATCTATTTTTCTAGGGTATGACATCAGTTTAAGAGACAACCCATTTATACTATGACAGAAATTAAACACCTGTAAATACTGTTTCTAGTAAGCTTCATAAAGCTGCCCACACCAAAGTATTAATTGCTGAGTCTCTCTGCTTCATAAAGTCAGAACCAAGCCAGGCATGGCAATATACTCTGTAATCTCAGCACTCCAGAGGTGAAGGCAGGAGGGTCAGGAGTCTAAGGCCAACCCAGTTTTCCGAAAACAAAAACAATCACAGGACAGACAGAAATTAAGCCAGGAGGAAGGTGGAGGCTTCTTCCCTGCTGACTGGTCCTCACAGCGCCAAAGGCTCTATGCAGGCTACGGGGGAACTATCAACAGTCTTAGCTATGGACTCACAAGTAAGTGCAGACTGATACCAATAGCAGCTAGTCAGGAACGGGTAACCAACCTCTCTGACTATATCTGAGGCACACTCCAAGGGAAAAACCCACATGTTGTACAGTAACCCTGTCAAAAGGCCAGTGGCTGGGGAGTCTTAGTAGGGAAGCTACTGCCGGTGTTTTGCTATATGGTCATGACACAGTCATCAAACTGCCCTCTCAGTAATTTTGCCTATGCCTATGAAATAGTGCTACCATCTGTTTAGCCAGAGAAGCCCCTTTTGGCAGTAGCAATAATAACTGTAGAGATTCACAACTAGTTGAAGAAAAAGGAACTGCTGAGTGCTAGCACATGGGAGGCCTCTGTATCATCGCCTTCAGTGCTCAGGGAACACCCACAAGATGAGGCAGAAAGAGGCTAAGAGCCAGGGGAAGGAGTGGAGGAAGGTAAAACTCTGTCCTTGGAATATGACGTCATATGTGTAGCCTTGATCTCACAGCAGCTGTCCGTACTAGCACAAGACCTGCACACATGACTGGGCCTGTCCAGGCTGGTGAGATGACTCAGTGGGTAAAGATACTTGCCAACAACTAAGTCTGACAACCTGAGTTCAATCCCTGGGACCCAGAAAGTAGAATATAGAGATCCAACTCCAACAAGTTGTTCACTGACCTCCACATGCACGCTCTGGCATATGCACACATGTACACATGTAAATAAATAAATGTGGTGTTTTTTAAAAATAAAGACTGGGCCTGTCAACATCCTGCCAGAGAGAAGTGCCCATGAAGCCCTAGGCCCAGGACCTACAGGCAGCTAATGGTAGCTGAGGGAGAGGGCCCTCACAAAGCCTCACTCTCTCCCTCAGTCTCTATAGGCAGCTAATGGTAGCAAAGGAAAACAGACATTTTCTTCAGAGGTGCAGCCATGTTCCTGTAAATAACCTCTCACCCATGCTTCTGTAAGCAACCCTAATGAAAATCAAAACCAGTGAATAAACCAGGCATGGTGGCACATGCATCTAATTCCAGCACTCAGGAGGCAGAGGCAGGCAGATTAGGCCAGTTTACATAGCAAGTTCGAGGCCAGCTGAAGCTACAGGGAGCCCATGTCTCAAAGACCAAAAAATAAATAAATAAAATAAAGACAGGAAAGGAGGAGAGGGGAAACCAGTGGGAATAGGAAGGTACAGGAAAGGGAAGAGAGCGTGAGTAATAAAAAACACTATATACTTGTATGAAGAATCTACAATAAGACCCATTACTATGCATAATGAACACAGGAGTTTTTAAAAATCAGAACCACAATGTGTATCTTCGTTACTTAAACCATATTGTTTCTCCTCTTAATTACAACAAAAAGCATTTTTATCTTCTTTCAAGCTCCAGTTTCTCTTCACCTCCACCTCTCTATTTATTAATGCTTTCAATTTACATGAACCTAAAAAAACTCTTATGTCCAGTAGATGGCACACATCCATAGCACCAGCACTTGAGAGATTAAAGCAGAAGGATCAAAGGTTCAAGGGCAGCTCCAGCTATATATAAAGACCCTATCTCAAAGGAAGGGGTGGAGGACTGGGCCAGGATGTGGTGACACATGCCTGTAATTCAAGCATTTAAGACATAGAGGCAAAAAATATCAGAAGTTCAAGGCCATCCCCAAACGTAATGCATTTGAAGACAGCTGAGCTCCAGGAGGGGGGCTCACTCATAGCATACAGTGTCTCTGGAGTCAAAATGAAGTTCACACATTCTATGGTTGCTGCAGGATCCAAATGAAACATGAGACACGATCTTATACAAGTTTCTTAGAGCATCTAACCATAAAATAATGTGCAGGGCTGGAGAGCAGATAACCCAGGTTCAATTTCCAGTACCCATGTGGCAGCTAACAACCATCTAGAACTCCAGTTCCAGGGGATTTGATGCCCTCTTCTGACCTCCAAGGGCACTGGACAACACAGGTGCACTTACACACATGCATGCAATACACTCATACATATAAAATAAAAATAAATAAAGTTAAAAAAAATAATAACGTGCAACAACTCTAGTCTACTGACAATGGTAAGTCCAGAAGACTGCTCATTAATCCTGTGGACTAAGCAAGCAAGGAAAGAGAGCCAGGTGAGAACACCACCTCCGAATGTGGAGCACATGACTCCTGGACTCCATTTCCTCACCAGAATACCTATCACTTCAATCTGTTTAGATCCCCACAAGATGGGAAAAGATGCATGTGTCTCTTCTGTAAGTAACAGCTGGTCCCAGTCCACTGCTGGAGTAGTGTGGCACAGGATAAGGTGCCTGGCACTGCTCACATTTCAAGGACACACATTGTGAGCAGTGTTCTTAAAATAGACTAACAGGACTGCTCTTCCACTTTGAATGGATCTTTTGACAAGTGAATTTTCGGGTGGGGCATGGTAGCACACGCCTTTAATCCCAGCACTCAGGAGGCAAAAGCAGGTAGATCTCTGTGAGTTCAAGAAAAGCCTGGTTTACATATTGAGTCCCAGGACAGCCGGGGCTACAGGGAGACCATGTCTCCAAAAGACCAAAAAAAAGTTACTTTTCCCCACGCATGCACAGTGCCTTTCCTTAACCCCAGGTACAGGAGGCAGAGACAGGTGGAGCTCTGTGAGTTGTAGGCCAGCCAGGGGCTATAGAGTAAGATCTTATCTCAAAAAAAACCTAATTTTCGAAGTTTACTTGCTACAGTATTTTCAACATAACCTAATAGCCCACTCTAGTTTGCTAAGGCAGTTCCATGCTTTGGCATATACCTATTACCCCTACCTATTCAAAACTAAAATAGACAAAAATTAAGACCTTTAGGGCTAGAGATGGATCACTGGTCCTGAGCACTGGCTGCTCTTCTAGAGGTCCAGGTTTTGGTTCCGAGCAGCCACATGGTGGCTGACAACTATCTGTAACTCCAGTTCCAGGAGATCCAACACCATCTTCTGATTTCTGAGGGCACTGCACAACATGGCTGCACTTACACACATGTAGGCAATACTCTCATACACATAAAATTAAAATATCATTTTTTTTAAATTAAGATCTTTAGCTACACATATCTCAGTGCTTAGGGAGCTAAGGCAGAAAGACTGCCAAAAATTCAAGGATAGCCTGGGCTATAAGATCCTGTCTCAAAAAAACAGAAAAGAAGGACCAGCAAGATGGCTCAACAAGTAAAGATGCTTGCTGCCAGTCTCCACATGGCAGAAGGAGAAAACAAAGCACATGAGTTATCCTCTAACCTCCATGCATGTACACACAGTAAATAAATGTAATAAAAAACAAAACAAGAGAGTGCTTGAAAACAGCATTTTAAAACTAGCTAAAATGGACTGGGGCTATAACTCAGCAGTAGAGCATTTGCACGGCGTATGCAAGGCTCTGGGTTCAATCCCCAGCATTATAAACACACACACACACACACATATGTGTGTATGTTCTCATACACACATATAAGCACTAACCATATATATATTATACATGCACTAAATATTCCCACAATCATCTTAGTTTTTATAAAATCAACTAATACTCTGCTAATTCTTTTCAGCTAACCAAATGGGTTTACAGAATCCTGACAGAAAGATGAGCATCTCCTGGTTCTGTTCTTTTGGCCACACCTTTACACGAACACTAATCCTATTAGATTTGAGTTTTAACATCGTAATTTTCCTTCTTACAGCAGAGGAACCCATTTCCCCCCAAAAAAACACAAGCGGTTTGGGGGAAGCTCTTCTGTTTTAGCTCCATATATTTTAAAAATGATGTATATGGCTGTGTGCCTGTGTGTGGCTGTGGAGGGCAGAGCATCAGATCATCCAGAACTGAAGTTGGAGGCAGTAGTGAGCACTTCGACAAAGGAACAGAGAACCAAACTCAAGCCCTTTGGAAAAGCAGCATGCGCTCTTAACCACCATAGCCCCATATACTTGCTGCCTTATTTAATATTACTTCACAATAACATGAAAAATGAAGATTGGGTCCTTGTTGGTAAAGTTGGCAGAGGAGTATTTTGTACCTTAGTTTTTTTAATGTGTAAGAGTGTCTGCATTTGCCTCCGTATATATAAGTGCACCACAATGCCTACGGAAGCCAGAAGAGGGTGTTGGAGCCCCTAGAACTGGAGTTACAGGCAGTTGTGAACTGCTATTTGAGTGCTAGGAACCGAATCTAGGTCCTCCTCAAGAGTAGCCAGTGCTCTGAACTGCTGAGCCATCCAGTACTTTGTACTTTAAAAGGTACTGTTTTTATTTACTCAAGTAGAAGCAGTGTTTATAAGTAACATACCTAAGTGCCAGAAGGCAAGTCTGCAAGGGAACCTGAAATTTATAGATAGTAAAACTGAAGCACAGAGCACCCCCTCTACACATACAGATACAACTCGGACAGTAAGGCTACCACATGAACTCTGAAGGGTTTGTTTGTTTTCAATTAGAATTTGTTTTGTTTTAGAATCCCAACACCATAAAATTCTAAGTCACTAGGTCAGGTGTGACACACACCTTTAATGCAGCTCCAGGAGTTCCAGACCAGCCTGGTCTATATAACAAGGTCAGCCAGGGCTACAGAATGAGGCCATCTCACAAAAATAAAAATCTACGTCACTAAAGCTAAAATCCGAAAGTCTTCAAATACCAATTAAAGAGTTTTAGAAGAAAACAATAACAAAAACAAACAAACAGGAGACCAACAATCTGTTCTTTACCTTTTCTTGTTAGAAATCTGTTTTTCAGGTACTATCATATCATAGCACTTACTTGGAAAAGTTTGTGAAAGAAAACTATTCTCTGTTCCTCTGCAGAGAAGCCTGGGGTCTGGCTGCTCCTGGATATACAAAGCTTAGCCCTTTGGAGCATGTATCTGTCTTCTTCCAGGTAGTGCATATCAGCTGAGAGAAAGCACTCAACGGTCAGGCTCCAAGGCCCAATTTCTCCTCTACCTCATACTGGCTACGCATCCACGGACGAGGGACTTTAGCTTGCTGCGACCCACTTTCTCCACCTGAGTGAGAAACTTTCCCACTAAAATGAGTGAAAGAAAGTACCCACATCAAGTAAAACTTCCCTCTACAGAATGAGTCTCCACATCAGGTCTCATCCACTCTAAAAGAGGCCCTCCGCTCTCCAGTTTTCAAACAACTGAATGCCTGCGACCCACTGTAACAGCTGAGCTTCAACCAAATACCTCACGTGTTATTTGCCAATAGTTGCCAATTTTATTACATTTAGCAGAAAAAAAGCAACTCTTAAAAAATAATTAAAGGGGCTGGGTGTGGTGACACATGCTGTCAAGTCTCAACACTCAGGAGGCAGGAACAAGCAGATTCCTGTGCGACAAAGGCCACAGAGTGGCCTACATAGTGAGTTCAAGGTCAGGCAAAGCTATATAGTGAGATCCCATCTTTAACAAACAAAACAGAAACAGGGCTGGAGAGATGGCTCAGTGGTTAACAACACTGGCTGCTCTTACAGAGGACCCAAGTTCTATTCCCAATACCCACATGGTGGCTAACTGTCTGTGAATGACACCCACTTTTGGTCTCTACAGGCACTAGGGAAACACATGGTGCACATACATACACATAGGCAAACCACTCATACACACAGAATAAAAATAAAATATATTTTAAGAACACATAATACTAAGCTGTGTGTACTTAAAATACAAAAGAAAGGGGCTGGAGAGATGGCTCAGCAATTCAATTCACTTACTGCCCTTGAAGAGGACCATGGTTCAGGTCCAAGTAACCTATATTAGGTGGCTCATAACCCCTATAACTCCACTTCCAACACCCTCAGCCTCTGTAAGCACTTGTGTGCACATGGTAAACATAAACTAGCACAGACATACATACATATACATAAATAAAAAAAATAAAATAACCCTAAAAAAAAATAAAATGTAAGAAAGGAAGCAAGCAGGGCCATTGAGACAGCTCAGTGGTGAAGGCCCTTGCTACCAAACCTGGGGGGGAAGGGGTAAACAGACCCGACTCTCCCTGTGAGTTGTCCTCTGATTTCCACATGCATAACATGGCACACACATCCTTTCCCCAACCACAAATATGAATAAATAACTAAATACAATTTTAAAAATTAAAGAAAACCAATTTTTAAGTGAAAAAAGAAAGTTGACAATTTCTATTCTTATTCTCAGGCATCAAAACTATAAGGGCAGATGGAGGCAATGCTGTGGTTATTACAGTTTTAATAATAAGATGCTAATGGCAACCTCTTGGTTTTCTATCATCCCTGGGATCCCCCAATTAGCACACTGAACAAAAGCCCAATTACTTTTCTGTTAATCACTTAAAAAAGAAAACAGGTTTTATTTTGACTGAAAAAAAGGTCTTACTGTGTAGGCCTGGCCGGCCTGGAATGTGCTATGTAGACCAGGCTGGACTCAATCTGCCTCTGAAGTGCTAGGGTTAAAGGAGTGCACCACCATGCCCAGAATAAAGAGAGATATTTAGAGGGAGGGAAAATGCTATTAAAAAGTCAAGCCTCCACTTAGAAGATTCTAATCTGAATTTGTTCATTGATTGCTCCTGACCTACATGAGGGTGACTTTTGGATTGCTGATAAACAAAGATTAGATAAAAGTGAAATCCTATTAGTGAGAACCAAATGCCGGGAGACTTACTTTGGTGTATAAGAATCCAGCTGTCATGTATGAGGCTAGCGCTTGGGAATCTGTCACTAAAGCAATTCTCCATTGGAGAGACAACTGTTAAGGGTAAAATATTTTAGGCGGCATAATCCAGCAACAGCGTCATTTTAATGTCTTGTTTCTTTCCCCCTCCACAGTAGCTTTCCAACTGCACAAAAAAATGTCTCCCCAGAGTAAAGCACTCTTTCAGGCACACAAACTGTAGACTCGGGTGTCTCCTGCCTCCACCCACTCTCCTTCCTTCCTCACCATCATGACAGGAACTCTTTCTAGAACAGAAAAATAAAAACCCTTTAAAAAGGGATCTTGTTCCCAGCACAGACATGGGACAGTGGGTAAGAAACCCCAACCCTGCCTAAGGAATCATTAGTAACCGACGGCTGCTGGGAGGGAGAGTCAGTTCCGTTTAAGTGAGACACTCTTGGTGAGGTGACTGGGCTCTGGAGAATGAAACCACACTGAAGGGCAAATTCGGGGTCACAAACTGACTCTACAGACATACATACCAGAGTATAGGAAATTTGGTACCCCCAGTAAGGGGGTACAGATGAGAGGGAAATATGATCAAATATATTTTATGAAATTTGCAAAAATTCCATTTACAAAAAGGATCTTGCAAACACATAGGGTGTACAGTCTGCATAAAGTTTCTATTGACTTTAAGCAACAATACATTTTACCTTGAGGATAATCAGGTTTATAAACTATCAGAAGTTGGCTGCTGAAATATAAAATCAGGGGGTTCAAAGAGAGGGTTCCAAAGGTCTGTAAAACCATGAGAGAGAGAGAGAGGAAGAGGGGGGGAGAAAGCGAGAGCGAGAGAGGGAAACATGCACATACTGCTTGCTTCGTAGGAAAGCAAGTACCTAACTTCCTCAAAGAAACCATAACTCAAAAAGAGAAGTAGAGGCAGGTGTGGCAGCCTGCAACTGCAATTCCACTGCTAAGGAGGCAGAGGGCACCACAAGTTTGAGGCCAGCTGGTCACATACTGAGTCCAGGCGAGCCATGACTACTTATCAAGATGATCAAAAATAATAACCAAAAAAAGGGCATGGAGAAATAAAAAGGCCCAAAGCACTACAATCAAGTACCATCATTAACCTTCAAACAAACACATTTCTTTCAATTACACAGCAGAGCCTGGGCTAACTGGCTCCAGGGGTGAGCACATTTCCTACCTCTGTGTCCCAGGAATCCTGAAAGACAGGGTGTCTACTGCTCCTTTTGGTCTGGGGGGGGAGGTGGTTGTCTTCTTCATTACCATTTCTTCTCCTTTTCCTGATTTAAACACAGAGAAAATAATCCAGTAACGGACCTTTTGGACACTTCAATTATAAACCATAACATCTTTTTTTTTTTTTTTTCCCTATAGTCCCAGCTGGCCTGGAACTATCTATGTAGGCAAGGCTGGCCTTGAACTCACAGAGATCCGCCTGCCTCTGCCTGGGATCAAAGGTGTGCGCCACCACAGCCAGCAACCATGATGGCATATAAACTTACCCTCTCACCTCAAAAAGATTTAGTTCACCACAGTACATGCCCATCGAAGAGCACTGGAAGCACCCCATCCCTGGGTACTGAGCAAATAAGTGCCAGAAAGGACATGCTTCCAGTGGGAAGTCACTTCTGAAAGAAACCTGGCAACTTTAAACACTGCTGGGGACAAAGTAACAGGTCGAGGTTAATGATTAATTTCCCTCCTAACTAAGGGTCTCTTCTTTCCACACTCCCCAAGATCACAGTTCTGAATGTCCTAACTTTACGCCATTCCACTGGACATTAAATGGGGAATTGCCAACTTTGCCTACTTGCTCTGAAATCCGTATCAAGATGGTGCCTCACAGGAATACAGAGGTTTGAGGGAGCTCTAACACATTGAAGAGAAGCTCTATGCCCTAAGACAGCACATTGCCTTTCCGGGCAGTCATTGGCACAGTAGCGTTCCTAGTCATCTGACAGCTCTAGCCACCCTACCAGCACTGTGAGCACACGAGCTTTACTGCATGCAGCTTAGAGACAGTGACACAAACTTTCCAGGTTGCGGCTTAAAATTTCCACATTGAAAGAAAAAAATCTTTCTCAGGCCAGCACTCTCACATGTATGAGAAAGAACATTTCTTTGTATAACCCTCAGCTAGAAAATAGAAATAAATATAAAAAGAAATAGCTTTAAGTCCAACTGCTTGGAATTAAACTGCTCAAAATGGTAACCACCAGGGGCTGGAGCTGGCTCAGTGGTTAAGAATACCGGCTGCTCTTGCAGAGGACCTGGGTTCAGTTACCAGTACCAACATGACAGGTAACAAATCATATGTAACTCCAGTTTCAGGAGGGTTTAAATGCCCTCTTCTGGCCCCGAAGGGCCCTGCATGCATACAATGCACTTACATATATGCAAGCCAAATGCTTTTACACATAGAATTTTTTAAATGTTTAAATAGTAGCCACTAATTATATGGTTATTTAAAATTAAATAAAATACAGATCCTGTTGAAGACAGCTAGGGCTACAGGGAGACTCTGTCTCCAAAAGACCAAAGGGGGAAAACAAAACAAAACCCAAAACTCAATTTCTGCCTATAATCCCAGCACTCAGAAAGCTGAAGAACTGCTACATGTGAGGCCAGCCTGAGCGATAAACAGTGCTTGCCAGGCTGGTCTTACCACACTAAGTATCACAGTTCCTTCACTCTTCTAGTTCTAATGGAGGGACTGGAGAGATGGCTCAGTGGTTCAATTACAAGCACCCACATGGCAGCTGACAACCATCTATAAGTCCAGTACCAGGGAACCCAACGCCCTCTTCTGACCTCTGCAGGCATCGTGTGACATGGGTGCACCTATCTACATGCAGGCATTACATTCGTACACATAAAATAAAAATAAAATACTTTTTAAAAAATTGGGGGGGAGGGTGGGTCTTTTTTTGAGACAGGGTCCCTGTAACCACAGCTGACCTGGAACTTAAGTAGACCAGGCTAGACTTGAACTCAGAGAGATTCACCTGCCCATGCCTCCCGAGTGCTGGGATTAAAAGTGTGTGCCACCATGCCTGGCTTTTAAAAAAAAAAAATTTAGAAATAAAGTTCTACTGGGAGACACCACATGTAACTTTAACTCAGCACAAAGAATAGTATCAAGCTCACCTCACTAACCAGTACATGCAGAAAATGGCAGGTGAGTGAGCTGTGCCCAGCCCTGTGCCAACCCCACTGGCAGCACCTCCTTCAAGGTGCTTCATAGCAGCTCTCTCACTCAGAACTGTAGCATTTCCCTCCTAGCCAAACTGCTCAACTAAAACCAACACACTTCACTGTGCAAAGTGCCAGACTCCATCTTTCTAAAATATGCCCAGTGCTGTTCCCCAGCTACTCCTGCAGCACCCTGCAGCACTGCGAGGCCAGCTTCCTCATAGGCTCCATATGTACGATGTCAAGAGCATGTGCTGACACATCTACAGAGGGTGGTCCAGTCCTGCAGCTGCTGCCTCTCTATCTACTCCCATCTGCACCACTTCCCAGGAGCTAGACATGGGAGTCTGCAATCCCAGCAGCATCTTTTTCCCCCCTCACTAAATAGTCCTGGCTGGCCTAGAACTCATTACATATACCAGGATGGCCCAACCAGAGATCCACCTGCCTCTACCTCCCAAGTGCTGGGATCAAAGGGGCGTATCACTGCACCCAGTCTTCGAGCAGTATCTTACTGTACAGTCTCCAGTTACTATGCAAGGGCTTCCTGTTCACATACTAGGTCAAGAACCTTTTAACTGCTTCCATGTTGGCACCTGTCTTCCCTCGAGAAAAGCAAATGGCTGAATGACTATTTCTTCTTACTCAAGCTCCTTATATGAAATCACTGCAATAACTCAGGACTTCATAAGCTTGAGTCTCCAGAGTCTCAGCTTGAGGACTGACGAACCTGTACTGCACATTCACCAAGCTACAGAGGCTGCCCAGAAAGCAGTCCCTGGCACTGTGACTGTTGAAAACTGATTAGGGGCCAGCAAGATGGCTCATCAGATAAAGGTGCCTGCTGCCAAGCCTGAACACCTGAGTTCGACCTCAAGACCCACATGGTGGAGAAAACTGACTCTAGAAAGTTGGTTTTCTGACTTCAAGATGCATACCTTGGTGCACACACGCACTAATAAAATAAATGTAATTTAAAATTTTAATCATAAAATTGATTAGAGACCAAAAGACAGTGAAACAAGCTCTACTGGATGACAATGACTAGTAGTCAGTATGTACAAAGGGCATAGCAATCATAATGAAAATACTTTGAGGTTCAAATTTCTAGTGGAGACAAGAGGCTAGGCAGAATTCTTTATAAAGTATTTAAACTTGGAAGAAACAGTTTTCTGTGTAGTTAGGAGCTTTTTGTCAGTAGAGTTAGCAATAGTCCCATATTCTTAAGGTTGGACTTGCAAGAAGAGTTGTGTTTAGCTGGTGCTGACTCAGTGATTTGTAAAAAAAGGTGTTTCCCACCTTTCCTCCAGATTCAACAGCACCTACACAGCATTCCTGAGGTACTAGAAGATTACAAACAAGATGAATACCAGTTTCTTTGCCCTGTTTTGTTTGTGGTGTTAGGCTTGAACCCAGGTTAAGAGTTCAACTACTGAGCTACACCCCTGTATACATCAGATTTTATTAACTGTTGAGTGGATATGTTATTATAAATTTGAACCAAGAAGTTTCAGCTTTCATCCTAATAACTAACAGATAATTTACATGGCAACAAAATGTCTGCCAAGAGCCGGAGAGACACCCAGAGAAGCTCAGGGTGGCGGCAGGCTGGCCCCCCAAATTCTCACTTTATCAGTATGCCAACAGCTGATCATGCCTAGGGCTGCTGAGTCACTCTCACCAAACTTGCAAGATTAACCAAAATTTGCCATTTCCTCACGTGTGTAATGGGGCATGCTCCTACCCAGTCATATCAAGGGGACTGCACAGCAGGAAAAAAACTAAGAACCAAGACAGAGGTGGTTCTACTAGATTTCAACTAGTCCCTGGGAAAGTCACAGAAAACATCACTGTTTTCTATTCTGTCCAGTTCTCAAGGCACTAGCATCCTCTGGGTGGTAATGACTTAGAATCAACTCTACTTACTCTTCATTCTCCTTTTTCTTGGCTTTTATTAGATGCCATCTTTGAAACATCCAGCTTTCAGTGATCTTGTTAATAACAAGCACCAGTGAACACATTACTGGTTTCTGCTCAGTCCATCCTACAACCCATCACATTATAGCATTCAGCATTAATGCCATGGTCAGGTTAAACTCTGGCACGCACCCGGTAACTGACTGGATTCTCCGCTCCCTGCCTAGGTACACTAACTGTTGGTTGTATGTTACTCCCATGGACTGCACGCACGCTCATACTTCATTTTATCCTGCCTTCACAAACACCTAGAACCTGGGTAGAGATACAGTCTCAGAGTATAGAAACTGATTTTCAAATGCATTTATTTATTTATTTATTTATTTATTTTGAGGCAGGGTCTTGTTATGTAGCATTAGCTACATAACTTGCTCTGTAGACCAGACTGACATGGAATTCAAAGATCCACTTACATCTGCCTCCCATGGGCTGAGATTAAAGGCAACACCACCATGCCCAGAACACCTGGCTCAAATGTTTTTAAATGTTTCTTAGTAGAGCCCCCCACACACACCCCATATGTTTAAAAAAAGGGATCTGTGCTGAAGCAGACACTCTTGCCACACACCCCTCTACGGCTTCCACGGTCTACTATGATACAGTCTGAAAAAATACTGCTTTAGATCAACCCTTCATCTCGAGATTGAGGCACCAGATCCAGAGGCAGGAACTGACCTGGAAGCAGTAAAACAGTCGGCAAAGCTAGCTCACAGGAAAGGGGGGCAAGAAACAGCCGTCCACATCAGCTTCTTCGAAGGAAGGCACTAGAAGTACCAGATCTGTGCATGTACTAGACAAAAGGAATCTGCTATCAATACAAACACAGATTACCTGTGTACAGTACTGGATAAAAGGAATCAGAATCTGTTCTTGGTAGAAAACACTTAAGACTCTCTCAGATAAGTGAGACACTCCAAGAGAATATCCAAAGTACTAACTGTGTCTGAGAACCAAAAGAGCAGCAGTCAGCTGAGGCTTGCTGTGTCTGAAGGTTTCAATCCTAATATTAATGGCATGTCTGTAACTGGGCCACAGTTTCAATTTGGCTTGATTCAAACCTTTCAACAGTCCTTAATAATTGGCAAGATTACTAACTAGTTCATGCTATCTGTACAATCAGTAAAATTAAACCTTTGGCACTGATTATAATTCTGGCAGGCACCTTATAATTTCTGATTTAGTTCCCTCCTCTTTCCTACACAAGTACAGGCTTTCCTGACTCAACTGCTACATGACTCAAATCAATATTCCAATTCAGTCTAGGGGCCCCTAATTTTTCATTACTGTACCAAATAAGCCCAAGGATGCTTTGGAGACCCGGAATCCCAGGAAATAACTGGGTTTTGGAAAAGAGAACTTGAAAAAGATTATGATTACATTCGAAACCAATGAACTAAGAGGCAGTCCGATGATCTACCTTACGCCTGAGATCACTATGGAATACAGCGACAAGAGTCGGACAGACTCAAGTGGTAAGTTTGTTTGTTATCATCAGAAAAAATCGACAAAGCAGAACTTGGTGACCTACAGGCCCTCGAGCTCCGAAGTAAGGGCTTTTTCTATTCTGAGATAAAGCTAGTCTTCTTCACTCTGGGATGGGGCATCCAAACTTCCTTCTTCCCACCTTCTAGGTGAGGAAAAGAAAACCCAGCTTGATGCAGACTAAAACCTGGGTTCTGAGGCCGGGCTCAGGAAAAGGGAGTCATGACCATACCTCTCTTATCCCACCTCCCGCCTTCACAGTCAAACGGCTCCCCATCCAAACAGTTTAGAATCCTGCCTGTTAATGTTACAGTCGAGAGTGGGTCACTACCGGTCTGGGTCCATCTGCCCTGCTGGGTTTACAACAGATCAGGGCAGCGCAGCGGTCAGCCCTAAGCCCTCCCAACTGCAGTGTTAAGCCCAACCCCCTTCCTCCTGACCTTGGGGCCCCAGCAGCTCTCCGCCCCGGGCCCTCCCAGGCGCCACAAGAAAGGGGCTGCCTCTCCAAGATCTGCTGTTCCTCCCAACCCCCACCACCCGCCTAAATTTAGGAGAGGGAAGCTGGAAGACCACCTTGTGCTCTAGGACGAAACAAACCACATTCCACAGAAGACGACGAAGAAAAGGCAACGATGTCACCGAGGAGACTCGGACCCCAGAGTCACCCCTCCGGCTACCCCCCGGATCCAGGTGTCGGGGTCACCCGCGCATCCCTCTCCCCTCCTCTGACCCCGGAGCAGCAGGCGGAGCCTCGCACGACCCGACCCGGGCTTCCCGACTCGGGCTTCGCGCGCCCCTCGGCTCCATCCCGCATACAGACTGTTGGGCGAAGGGCCCGGGAGGAAGTGGGTCCTGCTCTCTCACCTGGGGCGGAGGCGCTCGCTCATGGCAGCTGGTGGAGAGGAACGACGCGGCGCCGCCCCGCGCCGACAGCGAACAGAAGGAGCAGTGTTCCGGCGACCGCCACGCCCACCCCCTCGCGCCTTGGTTCGGGCCGCCGCGCGGGTGGAGGCAGCGGGCGCTGAGTACCCCTCGGTCTGATCCGTACCACCGCTACTTCCGGCGTCTCCTCCGCGCCCCCCCATGTCGCGGACGCCGTGGTACCGCCCTCCTGCGGCTGCGCAGCGGTGCGGCCCCGCCTACCGGAAGAGGCGGTTTCAGAGAAGGAGGACCGTCTGGAAGCGCCTAGGACCCCTATGTAGGTGTCCAAGACGTTCGCCTGTTCAAAGTCAAATCGAGACACGGCATAATAGTGAAGCCAGATCTAAAATAAATTAAATTATACGACAGTAATTGATACTTGTGCTTGAGATAAACCCTTCTGAGATAACTAAAATGAACTGGGCGAACGCCATCAGGCAGTGATGTTGACGGCCGCCGGGCCGGGGTCCGCTGGTTGGCCAGTGCTGGTGGGCTCCGGAGTTCGAAGTAGGCACCGCCTGGAACTCCGCGTCTCCAGAGGTGTGGAGCCAGTTCTGTGTAGTATCCAAGGGCGGGTTGTTTTCCACAACCGGGGTTCTAGGTCTGGGGAGGCGTGCGGACCCGGCGGAGGGGCTAACAGGGCCCCGCCCCTCGCCTGGAAGAGGAGCGGAAAGGTGTGGGGAGGAGGGCGGCCGTGGGAACGCAGGGCTGTCCTGCGGGCAAGGTGCGCGCTAGCCCCGGGTACCGCACATCTGTCATCTCTGCACCCGGATGCCTGAGTCTAGATTATCTGATCTCGGCTGTAATGCGGGTTCAAAGCCAGCCGGAGCTACGTGAGCCCTTGTCTCAAATTTAAAGTTAAAAAAAAAAAAAAGGCGAAGACGTGTGCCTTGGGCCCGGAGAGTGAAGTCTTAATCCGGTTTCAGAATCTCCAGTTATCTCAGGGACATTACTCAGTATTGGACTTAGTGCTCTGCCACACCGTGCAGCTTAGTAAGTGCCTCTTATTAACTAACCTCTTGAACAGTGATCCACAAAGGTGAGGATCCAGGAGAGACTACAAAATTAGCATCCTCCTAGGAGAGGTGGGGCTGGAAAACAGACATGTTAACATGTACTGTGTAAATGTCTAGAAGTCTTCCAATAGGATTAAATGTGAGGTGCGGTATGGTTACCAATGGAAAACCTGTAGATTGGCTTTAGTTGCCGATGATTTGTAAATAAGTGGCCTGTTGATGTGTTCTTGCAAACAGTTAAGAATAGTCACTGGACTGTTGCTGGTTTTGCATTTCTTGTAAGTGGTTGCTTGGATAAATTTACAAAATAAATTTATTTTGTAAGTAGATTCAAATTCAGCTCTTTTATCTGTTTAAACCAGAAGATATTTTTAGTCACAATAGTAAATTATTACAGTATACCTATTTATTCATTCAACAAGTGTTGTACACCAAGTTCAGCATTAAGAATTTTAACTTTTATGTGTGTGTTTTTGCCTCAAAGTATGTAAGTACACTCACATTGTGCAGTGCTCACAGAGGTCAGAAGAGGGTGTCAGAAATTCTGGAACTGGAATTAGCCTCCCTGTGGGTGCTGGGGACCAAACCAGTGTTCTCTGCAAGAGCAGCCAGTGGTCATAACTACAGAGCCATCTCTCCAGCCCCAGCATTAAGTTTTTGGGGGCCGGGTATGCCTTTAATCCTAGCACTAGGGAAGCAGAAGCAGGCAGATCTCTGTGAGTACAAAGCCTGCCTGGTCTACATAGTGAGTTCCAGGCCAGCTGGGGCTACAGGGAAATTCTTTCGCAAAAAAAGATTAACAAAAAAAGAAAAATGAAAATTTTTTTTTGTGGCAGTGATCGAGGCAGAGTCACCTGTGTAACCCAAGCTGACCTTAAACTGCCTCAGCCTCCTGAGTGCTGGAATTACAGGCATGGCACAATTAGATTTTGAGACTGTACCTGTGTCAAGGAAAGATACGTTCTGTGTGCCCTCTTGAGTTTTATAGAAACACATTTAGAAGTGGGGAGGGGATAGCTATCATCTGAGCTTTAGAATTAAGCAGTTTCTTTTCCCAACTCTAGAGAATAACCAAAAGGTATAAGTGATGGATAGTATAAATGTTTGAAAATACTTTTACATGGTACACAGTTTACAAAAATGTCAAACTAGCCAGGTATGCTAGTGCCAGCCTTCCACCTCTGCACTCAGGAGGCAGAAGTGGGCCAGGCGAACCTCATCTAATAGTAAGACCCCATCTCAAATAATTTTAAAAGTCAGATTAAACAAATTTATAGGTTCTTAACTGTACTGCCATTGTGGCCACCTTATCACTCTAGGGAGAAGGTTGAGTTTGTTTTCTCAGCCAGTGAAAGAATTAAAAGGCAGTGACTGGAGAGATAGCTCAGCTTTTAAGAGCACTGGCTGCTCTTGGAAAAGACCCAGGTTTGGTTCCCAGCACCTTCCTGGCAGCTAATAACTATCTTTAACTCCAGTTCCAGGGAATCCAGCATACTCATCTGACCTCCAAAGGCACTGCACAACACAGGTGCACGTATATCCATAGAGGTGATACACTCCTACACATAAAATTAAATCTCAGAACAGCAGAGAGCAAGAAGTAAACAGACTTTCATTGAAAGATAGTCACACATCAATACACACCTCAAGGACAAAAAGGGAATTTGAAACCTGGGGAGGGCCTGCATTTTAATGGTTTCCCCTCCCCTCGTTTAGTATTGGTCAACTTTAAGGCTGATAGGTCATATCTCCAAGCTGAGATTTTGTCCAGGGCTCCAGGACTCTAAGGTCAGTTGACAGAGCCCTGTTGGAGTTAAAAATAAGGCTTTCCTGCCAGAGACCAAGAAGCAGGAAGTGGGCGATCGTAATCACTACTCAAGGGACCCTGTTTGCTTATTAGAAATTGTCACTTACACTAGAAGCTACAACTAAAAACTTAGGGACCGTGTCCTTTTGTGTATAACTTTCTACATGTTGTTTTTCATAAATGGTAAATAGTAGCAGAGCTTAGTTTCTCTAATGCTTGAGGCACAGGAACTCTTATTTTTATTCATTCATGTATTTATTTAGAAGCAGGATCTCATGAATCCCGGGCTGGCCTCAACCTTGCTTTGTAGCCATGAATGACCTTGAATTCCTCATCCTCCTGCCTCCACCTCCCTAGTGGTGGGATTACAAGATGTCCACCATGAAACTTGTTTTATGCAGTGCTGGGGATGGAACTCAGAGCTTCATGCTTGCTAGGCAACCACTGTGCTGAGTCAGCTGCATTCCCCAAGTGATAATGAGAGTTCTAATAAGTCCGTACACCCATTGGATCTCGGTTTACGTCATTAGAAACTCAGCTCTCATCAACAGTCTTTAGACCCAGCCCAGATGTGTTACCCTTTATCATTCTGCTCTTGAATGGCAGGTTTGAGAAGAGTGAATGTAGATTGCTTAAGACAAAGTGAGGACTCCTAGGAAGAGGCTCCAAGGGAGGAATCCTGGATAGCCCCCACCCCCGGTTTTTTTTTTTAATTTTGAGTTTTTTTAATATTTTAAAAATTTAGTTTGTGTGTGTGAGTGTATTACCTGAATGTATGTAAGTGGACCACGTGTGCATGGCCCACAAAGGCCAGAACAGGACATCGGATCACCTGGAACTGGAGTTGTTAGCTGCCATGTTGGGTGCTGGGAACTGAACCTGGGTCCTCTGCAAGAGCAGCCAATGCTCTTAACTACTGAGCCATCTCTCCAGCCCCAATGTATTTATTTTTATTTTATGTGTATGAGTGCTTTGTCTGCGTGTATGTAAGTGCACCACGTGTGTACAATACCCTTAGAGGTCAGAAGAAGTCATCAGATTCTTTGAACCTAGAGTTATGGATGATTGTTAGCTGCTAGTGGGCACTGGGAACCAAACCTGAGTCCTCTGCAAGATCTGTAAGCCCATTAGCTTTCTTCTTTTTTTTAAATCTTTTTGATACAGAGTCTCACTGTAGCCTCAGCTGACCTGGAACTCACTATATAGACCAGGCTGGCCTTGAACTCACAAAGATCTGCCTGCCTCTGCCACCCAAGGGCTAGGATCAAAGGCATATGCCACCGTGCCTGGCTAGTTTCCTTTTTTTATTAAAGATTTTTAAACAGTTTTGTCATGTCTTGACATAAATAGCAAACACTGAATTCTGGCTGATTCTGAACGTTTTTTTCCATTTGACAAAGCATTCATTTATTCACACATAAGTCTTTTAGTCTTGTTCATCCCTTTTTAGGATATTGAAAAATTTGTCTTTTATATGGTTCATTTCTAGAAGACTGGAAGGAACGTAAATGCATCTGTGTTTTCTATTTTGGTTCTTTTATCCTGTAGATTGTTCTAAGTGCATTTATTTATTTATTATTTTTGAGACAGGGTCTCAGTTTATAACTGTGGCTGATCTGGAACTGACTAGACAAGAGTGGCCTTGAAATATGGCCTCTAAATCCACTTAAAAGGTAAAACGTAGCTGGATTTGGTGGCCCATTCCTATAATCCAGCACTTGGGAGGTGGAGGATCAGGACTTTTAGACGGCTTACTCAGGAGAGCCATCCTTTTTTGTTTTTTGTTTTTTTTTGTGTTTTGAGACTGGGTTTCCTGGTAGTCCCAGCTGGCCTGTAACTCACTGTCTGCCACTGTACCCAGCAGGGCAGCCTATCTTTAAAAAAGTGAGCAGAGAAGGTAAAACTCGTACGTAAATGTTGATGCTTACTCTGTGTTCACATTTCCCTCTTTCAGGGAGAGGATGAGTGAGGCTGGGTCCAGAATGCAGGTGTGCCCATATTGCAAGAAGCCATTTAAGCGATTAAAATCCCACTTGCCATACTGCAAGATGATAGAACCAACCATACCTGCTGATCAACAAGCTCACCTATCCCAGCCAGCCATACATTCACCTGCTAAGAAAGATACAAGGCCTGCCAGAGTCACAGCTAAAGTTAAGAGAATGTTGCAGACGAAGGAGAAAAGCAAGACCAAGCAGATCAGTGACATGCCAGAATGGACAGCTGCTTCCTTTCCACTCCGAGTGGTTTGCTTGAAAAGAGCAGACACCACAAAGGCAGGAAAAGAAATTCAGGCTCAAAATCAGCTCTCCTTCCAAGCGTTAAAGCACACTGAACCAGAGACTACTTTGCAGAGAGGAATGACACCTCTGTCTTTTGTATCAGATGCCACCTCTCCCAAAAGAGAGCTCGCCAAAGATGGGCCCGAGTCGAGAATTGGTCCATGTCATCCTTCAGAAACGGAAGCACCTTCACTGGTTGATTCAATGGCACATTCTTTGTCTAATCAAAGCAAAACATACTCATCGGTTCTGCCTAATGATAAGCCAGCCACTTTCGCAAATCTGAAATTGGACACAGTTGATCCCCAAAGACAGGGCCTTCTAAAATTGCTAGATGTGCCCACTAATAATTTTCAGTCTCCAAAGATTCTCAGCAATGGGATTCAAAAGATAGAACTCAGATCAGTGTTGAGCAAGGAGAGCTGTTCTACAGGTGGAGGTGACCTCCCAGGAGTCTCTCCCAACCAAGAGAAGGAGAATCAGGAAAAAGAACCTGGACTCGGAGTGGAGTTGTTCAAGACCAAAGGAGATGGCCAGAAGAGCGTGTCTCTGGCAGAGAGACAGGAATGGGCTTCCTTGGGCCATGGCTATAAGAACTCTGCGACTGGCAGTTCAGCCACCAGGGCAAAACCACAGGATGAAGAGCCACTTCCAAACCTGTTGGCTCCACCCGAGGCAGCTTACAGGATGCTGCACTCTGTAGCAGAGTCATGTCATCAAAGTCTTGCCTCTCAGACTGTGAAATCTCTTCAAGAAGAGAAGGCCCAATTCTGCAGTCATAATGAAGTCCCTGCTGTAACACTACTAATGGAAAGTAAGGAAAAGGCTCTTCTGGAACCAAAGTCTGCCTGCCAGCATCAAGCACTGAAGGCCGGGTACCCAATAGTGTCGTACTCGGCTCAGCATGCTGTTTCTAAAGTTCCCCTCATCAGTCATATCACTGCTGACTCAAAGGCCCTTCCCAGCTCAGTAGGATTGGAGTGGTTTCCAGAGCTCTACCCTGGTTACATTGGACTAGGGGTGCTGCCAAGAAGGTCTCAGCATTGGAACTCAATGGCCCAGATGCCTCTGCTTGCCATGTCCCAGGGTAGGAGTGTATCACAAGGTAAATTAGCTTTCAGGAGCCCGCCGGCCCATCCAGAATACCCTATGCCTTTTAAATAAGGATCAGAATTACTCATATTTTCATTCGGTTAACTTATTTTTACCCACACAGTCCCGTGCATTGGACTCGGTTCTGGAGGTAGAACGTCTTATTCTGGGAACAGTGGTAATGGCCTGTCACTGTCCCTTTTCCTCCAACAAGAGTTGAATGAAAGTGGACTAGGGCAGGCTGGCATCTCGATTAAAGCTGAGTGTCTACACTGGGAAGAGATAAGGCTATCAGAAATGGGATGGGTAGCGACGTAAGGCAGAAGAAGCCCACATCCTGAGTGGCAGCCGGGAAGACAGCTACTGCAAGCTGTGGGTGCCACTTCCAGGGTCCCAGCTCAGGGTCTGAACGGGTTTCCTTCCTGCAAGTGTCCCGATCCTATGCCTGGCAGTAAGTGAGCTCAGCTGACTAGAACAAGGTCAAGACTGTACAGTTCCTACACTCAAGGCTGAGAACATGGCCCCACAGTCAATTTTCATGAGATTATGGTTTGTGTTTTGAGTTTAGCTAAATCTCCAACTCTCATGATTTGGTTTTAGGAGACTTAACCTTCATTTTGCAAGAGAATGCTCTGTCTAATGTCTTGGAAGCCAGCATGTTTTTTTCATTGTTATAATAGGATCATTTGAGCATTTGTATACCCACAGCCACTTTTACCCACCTGCTAACCCCCCCTGCTTAATTTAGCCTTTGTCCCAACAAACCAAATTGAGACCAAAAAACCATAAGCAGTAGAGATTACCTGCCTGGCATGAACAGGAGACAAACCAATGCAGGAAAGATGTAAATAAAAACACATGTCTTCTTTTCTGGTCCTACTTAAGTCATTCGTGTGTTAGTATAAATAGGAAGTTTACTGGCCTTGCATAGCAGCGGAGTCACAGGACAGACAGGCCGAGTTTAGATACCTGTGACAGGGAGCAGGAGGTATTTGTAATGCAGACTGAGCATCCTTGAGCTCAAAATCCAAAGTGCTTGCCAGGCATGGTGATGCACACCTTTGATCCCAGGACTCAGGAGGCAGAGGCAGGTAGATCTCTGTAAATATCAGGATGGAGTACCAGTGTCACAGGAGTGGAAGATGCCAAGCCTGGTCTCCCATGGTGGGCCTCAGTCAAATCACAGATATACTGTTAAATAAAATCATCCTCAAGCTGTGTTGTGAGGGTGCGTCTGAGGCGAAAATGAACTTTGGGCTGTCGGTGCAGCTCAGTGGTAGAGGCTGCTCTTTAGCATGTGTAAGACCTTAGTTCAATCTCTAGCACACACACAGAATTTTGTGTTTAGATCTGGGTTTCATGCCCAAGATATCCTCATTACACATATGCAGATATCCCTAAGTTTTTAATCCAAAATTTGAAACTTTTGGTCCCACTTACTAGTCATACTAGTCATCCTGGTAAGGATACTCAACATCAAGTCATGCTTTTTGTTAAAGGTCATACAAACGCATATATAACATTGCAGGTAGTAAGAGCTTTTGACCTGAGGTAGACTGACTTTCAGTGTATAGTTTGCTGTGATCCAGTGTGGGGCATATTGAGCCACCAGTTTGGAGTGGGCTTTTCCTGAGCCCTAAGAACGCGTGGCATTACCTGCTGGGGAAGGGAGGAATTTAGATGACCTGTCACAGTGACTTCTGTTTGGAACCGTAGTTTCTTGGTTGGAACGAAGTTCGGCTGATAGCAGGAGTTTGGAACTCTGGACGAGGCTCACAACTTCCACCTCCCCTGTAATGAGTCTCTTGGGAGCTGTGCACAAAGGTGAGACTGGAGTTATTGACTGTTGGGTTCTCTTGCTGGCTCCAGGCATTTGGAGAAGTTTCTTGACTGTAGGCTCTTCAGGGAAGGTAAAGGAAAAGAGAAAAGAGACAGTTGTTACATTGTTTTCATTTTGTAGTCATATGTCATTAAAAACACCAAAACTAATAGGACAGCTCCTACCGTTTATTAAACAGTTCTCACCTTTTCTTAACCTGTATCAGTGTTTGCCTGCATGCGTGTATGTGTACCATGTGTGTGAGTGCCTGTGGAAGCCAGAAGAGGGCGGCAGATCCCCTGGAGCTAGAGTTACAGGCCATAATGAGCATTCTGTGGATGCTGGGAACTGAACGTGAGTCATCTATAAGGGCACCATCTCTCCAGCCCTAGTTTTCACTTTTAAAACTCACCCCTGCCACTTGTCCCCAATACTCCCCTACCCTCAGTGACCAGCCAAGGCAATGCTAAACCTCAGTTAACCAATCATATTCATCTCTGCACTACTACAGACTTTAACCCAGCTCCTAATATGAAAACGGGTCATTTGAACTTTTAAGTCTTCTGCAGCTTCACCCTGTTCTCTATATAGAAGATAGATAGATAGATAGATAGATAGATAGATAGATAGATAGATAGATAGACAGATGATAGATAGATAGATAATAGAGGCATGTTGTAGGTATGTAAATTCTCTGAATTACAATTCATTGCCCTGCTAAGGGCTAGCTTGAACAGTGCGTACTGGGCCCATACTCTGGCCACTGTTAACAATTCCGTGTCTCTTCGAGCAGGCTGGATGCGGTGCAACACTACCATCAAGAAGAGTGGAGTTGGGGGCCTCTCGATGCTCTTCACGGGATACTTCATCCTGTGTTGTAACTGGAGTTTCAGGCATCTGAGTAAGCTGTTTTAACTTGTAGCCTAAATGACAGGTTACCTCCCCTTATGGGCTACACTATAGTGTTGTGGTATCTGACAAGCCCTAATGAATGAGCTGTTACTGGGGGCTCAGTGCTTTCCCTCAAGGTCTTGTTTATGATGGCCTTTAATTGCTCCACCCCACCCCTACTGGTTTGGCAAGGAAGTGCTGGAAGTCTTGGTTTTTCTCCTTAAAACTGTTCCGTGCCAGAGGGAAGGTCACCTCTTTGGTGCCTGAGAACACTTTTTTTTAAAGATTTATTGTGTATGAGTGTTTTGCCTGTATATATAAGTGCAATGCCTGTGGAGGCCAGAAGAGGGAATTGGAGTGAACAAATGGTTGTTAGCCTCCACGTAGGTGCTGGGAACTGAACCCAGGTCCCCTGCAACAGTAGCCAGTGCTCCTAACTCCTGAGCCATCTCACCATCCCCAAGACAGCATCTTTTTCACTGTGGAACAGAACTGCTTTCTGCCACAAAAGACAGGAGAAACAGAACACTCCATGTTCTTAAGACTTGGCAAATTTTTTTTAACTGGGTCTCACTGTATAGGGTAGGTTAGACTTGAATTCACTGTTCTGCCTTAGCCTCCCAAATACCTGGATTTCTAGACAGTGTGCCTCAGAACCTGGCTGAATTTTTATTTATTTTTCTGTAATGGTGGTTGGTTTCTTAAAACAGGTCTCCTTATATAGCCCAAGCTACCCTTGAGCTCTCAGTCCTCCTTGAGGACCTTAGCTTCTAAGTCCTAGGATTATACCTGGCTAGAGTCTGGCTACTTTTAATGTTTTTTGTTCTTGTTTTTTTAAAGGCTCCCTAAGCCAGACATGTTAATTACAGAATCCTAGCACTTAAGAAGCTGAGGCAGGAGGATGGTGAATTCAGGGCCTGCTTGGGTTACATATATATGACACATGACACCCTATCTCAAGAAACCTAACAAATAGGGCCTAAAGGGATGGCTCAGTGGTTAAGAGCATTGGCTGCCCTTGAAGAGGACCTGGGTTTAATTGCCAGCTAACAACAGTCTATAGCTCCAGTTCTAGGGGATCCAACACCCTCTTCTGACATCTGCCAGCATTGCATGACATGGTGTACTTATATACATGTAGGCAGCACACTCATACACATAAGTAAATAAAAATTTAGAAAATAAATATTCTAAGGGAAACCTAACAGACAAATTCAGCTTACTTACATCAACCAACTCTTTTTTCTCCAACTGAAAAGTAGCCTGCTTTAAGAGACAGGACCCTTTTATTCTTTATTCTGTTTTTAGGAATGTTGTTGTCTAACTATTACACTAAGTCTTAACTAAAAGGAAGATGCCCAGACTTATTTTCTCTCAATTGAAAATAACTTTTATTCATTTGAGTCGTACAAAAACAGATTCTTTAAGAGTTTAAAAAGAAAAATTTGTAGTTCATAGGAGGCTACCAAAAATATCCAGGATTTTCCCATAATTTAAAGAAAAACAAAAATAGCCTGGGCTCTTTCAAATGGAAGCTCTCCAAGTTTTGGCTCAGGGAAGGCAGGTGACCGACAGGCGTGGTTGGCTGACAGGTGTGGCTACAGCACACTCCTTCCTGCTGAGGGGTCTGGCACACTCAACCAACCCATGTATCAACATTCAACCATTAGCATAAAATGGGAATCCCAGCCTAAATCCATCCCAAAGTAGAATCCTAGCTTGGTGAGGAAAATGCTTCCTTACAGCTGGACCAGCCCAGGTAACGGGTTATCTGGTACCTGCTCCTGGAAGTAGATATGAGTTTTATTGTGTTGTTTTGAGACATGGTCTCACTCTAGCCCCGGTTAATCTGGCTTCTGCCTCTGGAATTAGAGGCCTGAGCCACCACACCTGACTTCGACATTTTTTTTTTTTTCATCTCTTATATCCAAACTAAAGAATGTGAAACAGAAACTTAGGACCAAGAGTATTTCTAAATTTATGAACAAAAATATAGCAAAATGCTCTGTAGAGGCAAAGGATAGAAAAGCCAGTAGACATGTCCTCTCCAGTCCTCACATTTCTTTCTGTCTGTCCAAAGAGCTGCAGCGTTGGCGTAAGTCATGAGCCCTGATACCACTTGAGAAAGTTCTGGAGCAGCAGAAGAGTGTGGAGGAGAGGACTCCAGAACAGATGACACGGTTTAAATGTATACTGGGGGCAGAAGGGCACGGGAATAAAACTGCAGTTACAAACGGTACATGGCTAGTAACTTCTTACAAAGGTGGGTGGGTCTGGTTCCGTTTGTGTGTTTCTTTGACTATCAGAAGTTAGTTATGGGGCTGGGGAGATGGCTCAGCAGTTAAGGGCACTGTCTGCTCTTGCAGAAGACCCAAGTTCGATTCCCAGCACCCACATGGCAGCTAACAGCCATCTATAACTCCAGTTCCAGGGTACTCTAGACACCCTCTTCTGGCCTCGGTGGACATTGTACAACATGAGTGCACTTACATACATGCAGGCAGTACATTCATACACGTAAAAAATCATTTTTTCAAGTCAGCATTACTGAAGAAAAAGTTGTTTAATCGTAAAATTGTTACTCAGAGAGGCATGAAGGCGATGGAGTTGATAACGCCCGCCCTTTAAGCTGTCTCTTCTTTCCTCTTTTCTAAACTGGAAGACAGTTTTATTCACGTTTGAGAGAAGAGGGCAGGCAAGCTACAGAATGCTTGGCAGCTGTCGACAGACGAAAGAAAAATAAAACCAGGCCACGACGTGGCACTGGCTAACCTGGAGTTTACTATGTAGATCAGGCTGACCTTGGCCTTAAAGAGATGCACCTGGCTCTGCCTCCAGAGTCGATCCCGATAGAGAAACAAGCCCCTCCAGGCCACGCGTCTTCCTGAGACTTTCAGGACTTGCCAGCTCCATCCCCTGGCCTCTCAGGAATGTCTAGAAGGAACAAGAATGTTCCCTCAGAATATTTGTTGTCTTTAACTTCTGCCTCCTGCTTTGGCCCCTGAAGAGTAGAGTGGAAACTTAGCTCTGGGAAGCTTTGTAAGGCAGCAAGCGTGGCAAGCAGTTTCTCCAGCTTCTTTCTAGCACAGGTTGGTTTTACACACACACAGGCAAGGATCAGCTTTGCATGTGATATCATGGGAAAACTGTCAGTCCCTCCTATCCCAGCCTCTTCATGGCTACAGAGAGGCAGGCAACTGCTCTGTGGCCAGGTGTCCACTCACATGCTCTCCCTCCTGTCTGAAATCCCAGATTCCTAGTCCCATCTCCTATAGGTAGTAGCCCTAGTAAAGCACAGTGGGTTCTCCAAGTGAAAGAACGGCGCTCAGAACCAGAATTCTTGGAAAGGAATCAGCAGAGGAAAAGAAGACTGTTTAATTATGTTAGCATTTTGTTACTGAGAGCTTCACCCCAAGGTCTCTCCTTTGAAAAGGGCTTGTGCCCGTTCTCCACAAAGTTCTCCTTCAGTGAGATACTTGGGGATTTTATTTACCACCGGTTCTTTCCTTGGGGTCAGAAACTCAAGACTGATGAGAAAGGACTCGACAAGGTCATCTTTCCCTGCCCGTCCAGCAGGGGATGGCAGACCCCTGTAGCAAACAGTGCCAAGAGAGGTCTTAGAGCTCATGTTGCCTATTGAGACAGTTTCACACAGCAGCAAGGTTAAATGGTTGAAGCACTCCAGGTGAAAACACATCTTTTCTGGCCCTAGACAGGAACCAGACCCCTCGATGGCCTAGAGTCATCACAAAGGCTGGGGTTGCTGCTTTGAACGGTATTGGACTAGGAAGAGTTAAAGAGGCCAAACCCTTCCGATTTGTCCCAAATGTTCTTTGTTGCACTTTGAGCCCCCTTAACACCAAAGTACAGAGGTTCCACAGCTGGAGCTGCCTGGAGACTGCCCAGGACGGTCATGTCACTGCCAGGTCTTCTCAGCAAGAACGAACTTTCAGGGCTATAATATTTACTGTGATCAAATCTATTATATTTTAGCATTCTGATTATGACAGGTAATACAAGTTTAATGATCTATTGGTCCTAAAAGGTTTAGGGTGCAGGGGAGATCCTGTATCAATAAGGAGCCTTGGTTTGACATTGGCCAGAATCAACAGTTGTATCTCATCCTGGTGTGGTGACGCTGCACTCAAGTGTGATACCAGCACTCAAGTTTACAGGGAAACTGTACATTGTACTAATAACTGAACTATTTACTCATTAAAAACAAAGGTGCTTGCCCTAATCTGAATGACCTAAATATGATCCCCAGGACCCAGTCAGCAGAGAAAAAGAACCAACTCCCACATGTCCTCTGACTTCCACTGGAGCACCATGACACACGTGCCTCACCTCTCCACAGACAAAGAGCAAATACATAGATAAAACGTAATCTTAAAAAATGTGGGGGGCTGGAGAAATGGCTCAGCAGTTAAGAGCTCTTGAAGACCCCGGTTTGATTTCCAGCACCCACATGGCAGCTAACAGCAGTCCATAACTCCAGTTCCAAGGGAATCTGACACCCTCTCTGACCTCTGTGGGCACTGCGTGCACCTACCTACATGCAGGCAATACACTCATACATATAAAATAAAAATAATAAATAAAACATTTTTTTAAAAGCTTTAAGGGCCTAGGAATGCAGGTCAGAGGTAGCACTTTCCTAGCAGGCTTGAGGTCCTGGCTGGGATCCCCAGCACTAAAAAGACAAAAACCAAAGGTGAATCTTGGAGCCAGGTATGGTGGTACACATTTGTAATCCCAGCACTTGGGAGGCTGAGACAGAAGGATCACAGATTCAAGGACAGCCTGGGCTACATGTTTTGTCTCCAAAATAAAAGTCACTTTATGGTTTGGTGTAGCTCAGTGGTAGGGTACACCCTCCCTTAGCATGGGTTCAGTTCCCCAACACCACAAAAAAAGTACAGATGAGCTGGACATGGAGCCAGCACTTGGGAGTTAGAGGCAAGAGGATGCAGAGTTCTATCACCAGTCACCATAGTAAAAATACTCTTGTTTCTTTCCTCTTCTTGGGACAGGATCTCCTTGCAGCCCCAGCTGGCCTGGAACTATGTAGACTAGGCTGGCCTTGATCTCACAGAGATATTTAGACTAGGATGGCCTTGATCTCACACAGATCGGCCTGCCTCTGCCTCCCCAGGACTGGTATGAAAGGCTTGTGCCACCATGCCCGGCCCAAAAAATATTCTTTAAAACTAAGAAACACCCTGAGCCACGCATTGGCCTCTTCAATAACCGCAGTGAATCGGGCAGCTGCACCATGGAGTGTCTAGGTTCTCCAGGCTTCCTTTGTCTAGACTGTCAAGTGGGGAGAATTCAGCCTACCTTGCAGAGCAGGGGTGTGGCTGTCCATTCCATCATGGAGGAATGCCTAGTGGACGCTCATTGAGAGCAGTTGTTCTTAAGCCCAGGGAGGCCTCATAGCAGTCCATAGAGCCCAGCCAACATCTGGATGCCTGCTGGCCAAGTGTCCTGCAGAAAGCACGCTCATACATGAACCACTCGTCTCACCTGTACAATAGCCCAGGACATCCGTGCTTGTGTTCAGAAGGAGGGAGCAGGCTTCAGTTGGTTAGACAGTTGACCTACATAGCTAGAAGCTGTTGTCACATGGCAGCCTAAGGTCACTGGAACTGGCATCTAGACCCAACCCCTGGGCCTGTGTTCCACATTGCCTCAGTGCAGCCCTCATACGGGAAGCCAGGCCACCAAGTGCCACCTAGTCCTCCCACAGGCTGTCCTTGTCACCCTTTTTCTCTCTTCCTACAAAAGTCCACTTAGCCGCCGCTCCTTCCCAGTGGACTGAACAGCCTTGGTGTCGTGCAGAGAACTGCAGACTGCATGACTGGCCTGGTCACTGCCTCGCCTCGCCGAAATAGGCCTTTTTATACACCTACTGCCAGATGGCTCTGATGGTTCAGTTTCATTGTTGGATGGATTTGGAGTTACCCAGGAGACACGTCTCTGAGTGTGTCTGTGAAGGTGTTTCCAGAAAGGTTTAACTGAGGGAAGACCCACCCTGAATGTGATCGCCACCATCTCAGAGCCTAGGGTCCTAGACAATAAAAAGGGCTGGGAGGAAAGAAGCTGTCCCCAGCACTTATCTCCGCTTCCTGGTTGGGTGCCGTGTGGCCACCACGCCTTCCTACCATGATAGACTGCAGCCCCTTAAACCATGATCCAAAAAAACCCTACCTTCAGCTGCTTTCGTCGGATGATTTGTTCCAGCAACAAGGAAACGAATACAACTCCACATAAGGCACAGAATATATTCTCACATTTAAATAAGCCATGCAGGCAAGCAGCTGTCAAGCTAAAAGCAGCCAGTTTTGGGTCAAGTAAGAGCACTTGAGGTCATGTGTGGGAGCACTACCGTATGTATGACACCCAGAGCACTCTGCAGGAGCAAGGGCACTGAGTTACCTGCCTCACTGCACTTTGCCCTCCTGGTTGGTTCACTGGATAGCCCCTCCCTCCCACAGTCAGCCTGCTTCCAGTCATGTTGTATTTTTAGCAGTCTGTACACTTGCAAGATAAATGTCAATCAGCCATGCGCAGTTGGTGGCTTCTGCACCCTGTTAGGCTGACAGACCACTGGTGCATTGGGCACAAGTCCCTGTGGTGAGGCCCAGAGCATCTTCACCTTGTTGTGGGCTGTTTTGATGATACCCTCTGGCAGTTTACCTCACTGGCATAGTGACCTGGGTTTGGGCACTAAAAGAGAAAAAGTTAAAAACATGCCATTTTTAAAAATTCCTATCTCCACAGAAAAATCCCAGCTTGTTTAGGGAACCAGAGAAGATAACTGGTTTTCTGAAGAATTATTTGGCTTCTCCAGCCTAAAAAGGACCTTAATTAGGAGGCTGTGATGGGCCAGGCATGGCAGTGCACGCTTTTAATCCCAGCACTCCAGAGGCAGAGGCAGGTGGATTTCTGTGAGTTCAAGACCAGCCTTGTCTACATAGTGAGTTTCAGGCCAGCTGGTGTTATAGGGAGACTCTGTCTCAAAAAAAAAAGCAGGAGGCTGTGATGGGAGGATCACCTGAGTGCAGCCTGGGAAAATAGAAGACTTGGACATAAAAGAGATACTTGAGATTCACAGAGAACAAGACTCAGGGCTTTCAAAGGCCCATAAAGTCAAATATACAAGAAGAAAATCTCAAGGATTCTGCCCTCTTACCTACTATTAGGGTATATTTTTTCTTTTTGAGATAGGTTCGCATATAGCCGAGGCTAGCCTCAAACTCTGTACTAGCCAAGGATGACCTTGAACTTCTGGTCCTCCTACCTTTACCTCTTGGAGTGCTAAGATTACAGCATGCAGTAATTACAGCAAGCATTCTCCCAACTGAACTGCATCTCTGTCCCTCCCGCACTTTTCTTTCTTTCTATAAAAGAGAAATCTAAGCTCAGGAGAATTTAGATTCTATCTCATAAAGCTATGATTTTTTTTTTTTTAATTATGAATCTGAAACCAGAAGAGAGTCAAAAAAGAAAAGATACTGCCCCCACCCCTTTTACCAACTCACAAATCTTAAGGACATGATGTATAAATAACTCACAACTAATAAGTAACTGATAGGAAATGCGAGATATTTAGCATATCCTCTTAAAGAAACCTCCTTACAGGGCATGGTGGTGCACACCCATGGTTCCCACACTCGGAAGGAAGAATTGCTGCAAGGTTAAGGCCAGCCTGGGCTACAGTGTCAAACCCAAACTATTGTGTTAGCAGCAGATGCCTCTAGCATTAGGTTGTTGAGGGGCCATCCTGCTGTAAATTCAGCTAACCCATATCCCCCCAGGTCTCTCTGTTTTCTCTTGTTTGGTTTTTTTGAGACAGTTCCTGGCTGGGTTGGAGCTTGCTGCCCGCCCTCCTCCACCCTCTGCCTCCTGAGTCCTGAGACGGCAGGCGCACACCACCAGCAGCCTCCTTCCTCTCAGTCCGCACCGGAACCCCTGGGTGACATTCTCTCCTGCAGCGGACATGAGTCATGGTCTTCACTCAGCCCTTCCCTCCTGCCCTCAGCAGACCAGCCTGTCCTCCCTGGCCTGGAGGCTCCCTCACTCACCTGTGCTGCAGGCAGAGTGCGAGCTGCTGCACCGCTTAGAGTGGTGGACGGTGGGGTCCCCCTGGGAAGGGAGCGTCAGCTGAAGAGGCTGGAGTGGCAGCATCCGACAGCTGTAGACAGAGTGACGTCATGAAGAGACCTTGCTGCAGAGACCATGCAATCTTGGCCACTAAATACTTTTATTTACAGGGTGGGTTTTGTTTTTTGTTGTGATTTTTAAGTTGTTGCTGTTGTTAGGTAGAAGATTGTTATTTTAATTTTTAGACAGTGTCTCAAGTAGCCCTGGCTGGCCTCAAACTCAAGACATAGCCAAGGATGGCCCTGAATTCTCCTGCCTCCACCTCCCAGCTGCTAGTTACACTTTTATTTGCCCAAGGCATGCTTTTCAAAGAACCTGTAATGGGTTCACACCCCAGCCATTGCAGATTGGTTACATCTTCCCTCAAGGGTCTGACTGGACAGCAGCAGGGGCCTACAAGCCTTCCCAAAGAGCTACCCAGTTCCTGCCCCCAGTACATCATCTTTTTGGCATCTGTCAATCTTAAATGGCGTTCCAGTCACCAAGACCAGGAGACAACAGACTTGTTAACTGAAGAACAAAGTATTAACATCTCAGACTCTAGGCTGCCAGGCTGAGGAGATAGCTGGCAGTAAAAGTGCTTGCCAAACAAGCATGAGGACCTGAGTTTGGATATCCAGAACCCACATAAAAAGTCAGACACAGCATTAAATGGCTGCAGTTCCAGTTCTGAGAGCTGGAGACAGGGAGATCCTTAGGGCCTGCTGCTCAACCAGTCTAACCTAACCTGTGGGCTCCAGGGTCAGTAAAAAAGAAGGTGGAGCGGATAAAGAGTTGGTTCAGTGGTTAAGAGCACTGGCTGCTCTTGCAGAGGACCTGGGTTCAATTCCCAGCACCCACATGGCAGTCAACAGCTGTCTGTAACTCCAGTTCCAAGGGAATTCGATGCCTTCTTCTGACCTCCACGAGCATTGCACAACATGGGTGCACTTATGTGCAGGCAAGACACTCATACACATAAAAATTAATTAAGTAAAAAATTATTAAGTGGAAGGCAGGCAGGCTCTGAAGGACATCACTGTTGCACCTGCTCTGAACTACTAATAAACTACAGGACAGAGACAACAGGCAAATGTTCCTTAGACCTTGTTTTTCTGTTGCTAAAACAGAACACCTGAGACTAGGTAACTTTATAAAGAAACAAGGTTTATTTAGCTCACATTTCTGGAGGCTGAAGTCCACGATTGAAAAGCTGTATCTGCTCGGGTTCTTGGGAGGACCTCATGCTGCTCCAAGCAGGACCGAGAAGTGAAGGACAAGCAGGTGCATGCAAAGAGCGGTCCCATGGGAGTGAGGAAGCTGGGTCACAGCAGGCCTCCAGTAATTGATCTGGATCCATGCGAACTCCCCAAGACAGCACTGGTCTATTAATCACCAGGGTGCTGACATGGTACCACGCCGCCTCCATGACCCATATACCTCCTGCTACACCCCCTTCCAACACGGTGGCACTGAGGTATTAAGCTTCTCTGACTCTAGAATAATGCTCCTTTCAAACTGGGCTGAACTTGGTCTGCAGACAGTAATGGGCTGACCCCATTTTATTTTATGTGTATTAGTGTTTTGCCTGCATATACATAGGTATACCACATTCATGCAATGTCCACAGAGGCCAGAAGAGAGTGTCAGATCCCTGGAACTAAAGTTAAAGATGGTTGTTAGCTGCCATGTGGATGCTGGGAACCCGGGTCCTCTGCAAGGGTAGCCAGTGCTCTTAACCTCTGGGCCCTCTCTCTAGCCCCAGTGTGCTGACCCCTGACGTGGGTTCTCAGGAGTGCTGATAACAATAGGGACAATATGTGTGTTCACATACTGAACCAGGAATGCTTATGAATCCAGCATGGCTTTCATTCAGAAAACTGACTTTGGACCATAAGTCCTGAATTGGGTCCAATTTTCTTTAGTGAAAACCACCCCCATGGGCCAGCAAGGTGCTTAACATTAAGCCTGACAACCTGAGTCTGATCCTCAGGACAAAGATAGTGGGAAGAGAGAGCCAATTCCCAAGAGTTGTCCTCTGACCTGTTCGTGTGCACAAACAAACACACACACACACACACACACACACACACACAGTGGCAAGTGCATATCCACCCATAGTCACACACAAAATAAAATAAGTAAAAAATGTAAATAATAAAAAGAAAACCACGCCTATGTTTTCCAGCTCAAGGAAAGGAGAGCCTTGGGCTGATCCACCAAGGACCTACCCAGCGCAGAGGTGACAGGTGGTGGTGGGAGGAGTCTGGAAAGTGTGGAAAGGAGCCACTGTTAAGGTGTCCTGCACACGTGACCACGTGTCTTTTACAGGATCATGACTCGGCAGATCATGAAAGAGAATGGGGTCTCCTGAGAACAGTGCAGTTTCGGGGAGCAGAGACAGGTGTGTGGAAGGTTAGGAGACACCACACGGACACCCCACCTGCTGTTCTTACCTTCACGTCACTCTGGTGGAATACAAGATTCATCTTGGGACTAAAGACAGAGAGGGGGGATTGTGAGAGATTGAGAGAGCTGGAGTCGCTCTAGCCTCCTGGCCCCGGCTCATCAGCATGCTCAGCACCAGCCTGCTGCCGACTTCCCACCTCAGAGCCCTCAGGGAAGCAGCCCTCACTCTAGCCTGGGAGCGCAGGGCAGAGCTGCAGAGGACTAGGGGAGCCAGATGAAATGTTCTACTCGTTTCTGGAACAGCTTGGTGACGCCTTCCCCATTGTGAGTACATGTTAATGAGGAAGGCCGGAGTCCACAGAGCCAACAGCACCCAGACCTCCAGGGTGGGGGCAATGATGAAAGGCAAAAGGGGCTAGCAAATACTTGCTAATCTCCCACTGAGGGCCAGGGAAAGAAGAGAAGGATCTAGATCCAGAAGACAGGGCCCAGCACTCTGGAGCATGGGGGAGTGGAACGGATATACTCACTGGGCGAGCTGGCACTTGGGTCCCTGAGGGCAGAAGCCAGTGAAGTAATTGACACACATTACTTGTTGGACATGGTGGTACTTACACAGGGGACCTGCTGGGCAGAAAGCAAGGACCAGAAGGATCTGCTTCACCCAGGAGGGGAAATATACATGAAAGGCCAGGCCTGCAAACTTTCCCGAGCACCCTCCGCCTCACCCACCCCCTTTTCTCTCCTCTCCATTGGAGCACGACAGGCAACCACAGAAAGTCTTTCTGTTGAGGTTTCCATGTGGCCCAAAGCCTCCAGCGGAATACAAGCCCTCACCATTCTTGCAGAATCCTTGGTCATACCAAGGACAGTCCTGGGTCTTGGAAGCTGGCTTCACGTGGAGGAAGGAGCAGTCCTTGTTACTGCAATCACCTGAAAAACCCAGTGTTCTCTGTATGTAATCGGGCATGTGTTTATGATCACTCATACATCCTCACCATGGCTGGCCTTGACCCTCGTTGCTGTACAAGCCACTGGCCTTACTTCTGGGTGTCACCAGCCTTTAGGAGATAGCAAGTGATCTCTAGTCCTTCCTCCTGCCTAAGAAAGGCAGATCCAATAAGATGCCAAGCAGGGGCCAGCCAGGTGGCTCAGGAGGTGAAGGTGCCTGGGTTCAATCCCAGGGATGGACTCACATGGTAGAAGGGGAGAGCCAACTCCCACAAGTAATCCTCTCACCTCCACCTGCACACTGTGGCACATGCATGCCTCTGCACGTACATGCATATACACAAATAAATGCAAAAATAAAAAATGTTAAAAGATACTAAGCAGGGCATGGGGTGGACACACACAGCTGAGAGAGGCAGGAAGGCCAGATTCTGGAAGGAACTGAAGGCTTCTAGAAGCAGGAAGGACCAGGAGACCGAGAGCTGAGAGAGCAGACCTGTCCTACTGGGTGGGGAAGTCACCTTCTGGTCACCTCCACTATGAAACCTCCACTGCTTCCAGAGCCCAGGCAGGGGCGAAGAAAATACAAGAGTCCAGTGCAGCTTCCAGTGGTGCCACTCCGAGGGTCAGCTTTAGCTGTGCTAAGCCTGGGTTAGACCAAGTTGTGTTCGGCTGCTTTTCTACAAGGAGGCTACCTTGCAGGCACAAGCTGACTGAGGTGGCTGGACAAGCCTTAGTTTCAGGCAGGGAGTCCTGAAAGAGCAGGAAGGAAGAACCAGCCCTGTTCTGTCTCCACTTTCACCACCCCTAAAAGCCTAGGACTCAGTGTTTTGGGGTGCTAAAAGCAGCTTCTTCTGGGCAGCCCCATTACTTTGGAAACAGCTTGGTGTCAGGGGCAGGGTCTTATATACTCTACAAGACCAGACTCCACCTGCAGAAGAGTTCTCCTGACTCAAGAGTTCTGAACTGCCGTTCCTTCCTGGCCCTCCTATTTCACAAACATAGATGCCAGCGCTCAGAGAGGGGAAGTATCGAACCTGTTTCCTCTCTGCTTCTTCGTCTGGATGGAGACTTTATCCCCAAACAGGCTACCCAAGGCTTGACAAGGACTTCTTTATGAGCAAACAGCACATAGGTAGATGTTTTCTGGGTTTGAGCCTCTTAAGAATTCAAAATGACCTCACTTCACCTCCTAGGGCTGGTCAACGTTTGATGGACGGAGATGGGGGTGGAGGGACGGCACAGCCCTGGGTTGGTGATTGGTGGACGTCTGTCCATCTTAGATGCACATGGCTGCATCCACTTCTGGCCAGCAGGTGGCAGCAACACCTCAGTCTCCACTCTGCCTTTCAGAGCTGCTTCTGGGAGCCAGGGGACAACTACCGGCCAAAGGACCTTTCACAGCCCTCAGAGGTAGGGGTGTGTGTGTGTGTGTGCGTGTGTGTGTGTGCGTGTTGACGAGCAAGCAAGAGAGAGAGAGAGAGAGAGAGAGAGAGAGAGAGAGAGAGAGAGAGAGAGAGAGAGAGAGAATTGTTGGGCTTACTTACAGAGAACATGGGCAAGGAGTTCGAGTTACTGACCCCTCAAACAGCTGCATCTCTGCAACGTCTCAGCCCATCATGCATGACAACTCCATGGAAATTGCATTCTGGAGTCCTCCTTCCAGCTGACTTCCACCATTCTTCATATACACTGACATCACCCGAGATCATTTGCAGCTCAACAGTATTTTTTTAAACAAAAAAAATGTATATCCAAGAGGAGATGATAGATGATAGATAGATAGATAGATAGATAGATATCATGTAACTAGGGAGTCTCCGGATTTGCAATCAATCTTCCTTCCTCAGCCTCCCAAATACTAGGACTACGAGCATGCATCACCATGATGGGCATAAGCACAATTATTTTCTATAGTATTAAAGATATTCATTTACTATAAGAACAAAACCATACGTTCCATGGCCCACAATAATCATTTTGAGGGCAAAAGTGGCCCCAGTCGTGTACACAGGCATGGATCCCCGAACCAGTTAGCCAAGGGTGAGGCAGTGAAGTGGTGTTTCTAAGGGAAAATGAACAGGTAAACTTTGTCCTTTTATGCTAGAAAGGCGTGTGGGCAGAACTGCCCAGGTCTTGGCTCCCAGGAGCTGACAGACCGGAGTTCCGGACTGGGAGACTGGGCGGGCTCTCCCTGCCCTGGGAGACACTTTGCCCCCTTCAAGATACCCAGGACCCTCCCTCCTATCTGAGGGAGGCCCTGAATCTCCTGAATGAGGGGTACCCCTGGAGATCCTCCCTGGATGCCCCCTTTGCCCCCTCTCCTCCCAGTTTGGAAACCACCAGACTAGATAATCCCCAGCCCCTTCAAGCTCTACGAAGCACTGAGCTACATAGATTGTCGTCTGAAAGGAGAGAAAGGAAAGAAGCACGTTTATAGACGCCATCATTCAGTGAGGGGGAAGGTGATTGCAGCTGTCCCTAAATATCCCTTTGGGTGACCAAAGAAGGACCTGAGGCCCCAAGAGAGGCAAGACGCTGGGCAGAACTGACAACACAAGATAATTTTAGGGGCCTGACTTCTGAAGCTTTAAATACCCAGTTACCTTTTCTTTCCAATGCATGATACAAGGTTTCCATTTAGGGACGTTAACACACAAAAACTTTGTCAAAAACAAAAGTTAGAAATAGAACAGTTGAAAGAGAAACGGGTGTGGGCACCTGTGGGTAAGGTGAACATTCTGAAAGCAGACACTGAACACAACCCATCTGGGGATCCCTGGCCTGGGCCCAGCAGGGACTGAGAAATGCCCAGCTCTGGAGTGGGAAACAACATTCCTGTCCTTTGGAGTAACTGGGGCCCTGAGCCTAACAGATGGCAGACTCCTATTTCCTTTACTGTTTTATTTTTTGTTGTTTCTGAAAAAGGGTCTCATAGCCCAAGCTACCCTTGAACTTCCTATGTAGCTGAGGCTAGCCTTGAACTCCTGATTTTTCTGCCTCGGCCTCCAAAGTGCTGGGTTTAGAGGTGCGCACCAGCATGCCCGGCTTTGGTTTACTTTTTCCGGGTTCAGAGAAACAGGCAACTCAGGCTCAGTCAGCCCCGACTGGCCTTCTGGGACACGCTTGGCCTCCTTTGGGTGCCCCCCACCCAAACAACCTCCAGGGTTCCCACAAAACAGGCCGAACATTACCGAACTTGGAGTGGAAGTAGCACACAGGCATCCTGCTGATGTCATACTGGTGCAGGAAGTTGCAGCAGTCGCCCTTCCGGCAGAGCCCACGCAGCCAGTGTTTGCACACCACCTTCTTCTCACCGTGCTCATGCCGGAGCGGGCAGAGCGACCCTGTGGACCACAGCGCCCACTGGAGATCCCACCTGGCCTGGCCTATGAAACTGCCACCTCCCACCCCAAATGTCCTATCACGTGGACCCAGACTAGAATGAGGTCAGGGAACCACACAGGCCATTCGACAGTGTTCCCATTTCTAGGTGGGACTTTTCCCATGGCCACACCCCTGGAAACGCAGCTGTCCTGTCAGAAAGCAGTCTTGACCACACCCAGCCCAGCCCCTGGCAAACATGTAGGGATGGTGAGGGGTATCTTTTCTTTGTTGGTTTATTTTCTCGTCAAGTTTGTATCTTTGGAACTATGTATTTATCTAGTCTTTCCAGACAGGGTCTCAAGTAGCCCAGGCTGGTCATGAACTCGCTGTGTAGCCTAGAATGACTGTGTCTTTTTAAAAAATATTTTTTTATATTCATGATGAGTACTTTGCCTACGTCTATGCTAGTGCACCACATGTGTGCAGTTTCCATAGAGGCCAGAAGAGGGCACCAGATCCTCTGGGACTGGCATTACAGACTGTTGTTAGCGTCTATGTGGGTGCTCAAACTGAACCCAGATCCTTTGAGAGAGCAGCCAGTGCTCTTAACTGGCTGAGCCATCTCAATAGCCCCTTGTTTTGTGTTTTGAAACAGGTTCTCCTGTAGCCCAGGCTGGTCTCAGACTCATTATATTGCTGAGAATGACCTTGAATTTCTTGTTTTAGTTTGAGTTTTTTGTTTGTGTTTTGAGTTTTTTGGTGTTTTTGAGACAGGTTCCTGTGACCCCAGGTGGCCTGGAATTCAGTATGTAGACCAGGCTGGCCTTGATCTTACAGAGATCCACCTGCCTTTGCCTCCCAAGAGCTGAGATTAAAGGCATGGGCCACACCTGGTGACCTTGAATTCCTGATGTTCCTGCCTCCTACCTCTGAGTGTTGAGATTACAATGCTCAGTTTCTGCATGAGTGCTGGGGACCAAATCCAAGACTTCACGCATGCTAGGCAAGCACTCTACTCACTAAGCTACATCCTCAATCCAGGTTCATGACTTTAACTATTACACTTCCTTTTTCTAGGGACAACCTTCTTTCTTGTGGGAAAGGTGTCACTCTGCACCCCAGCTCACCCAGTCCTTGATGGGCCTGGAGGGTTCTGGCTGCAGAGAGACCTGAGTGGCCAGCAAGCTTCTTCCCTTCACACCCAACCATCTAGAGGTGGACCAACAGACTCCAGATCTCGTCCTGGTGGCCCCGCTGCCCTTCCTGCAGCCTCCTGGCTTCTAGGGACAGAATAACAAGAATCCCCAAGGCAAGCCCTAAAGATCTCTTCACCTGGACCCAGTCCCCAGCAGCAGGAAGAAAGTGACCTCTGTTTGGGGTAGCAAAGACTGTGGCAAGCTAGGCCATTGGGTGTTCAGGAGGCTGAGACAGGAGGGTCTCTGAGTTTCAAGCCAACCTGGACTACAGTCAGACCTGGTCTCCTACTGCTAGTTTTGGAACTATAGGCAATCGATGGATGTTGGGTGAGGGAGAGTCCGTTTTCTTCAGGGATGTGGCCCCTCAGAGCCCACCCATGCTCCAGCAGATGGTCCTACGCCCCTGCACACGCAGGCAGCATGACGCAGACTCAGTGGGTTTAAAACAGAAATGAGCACAGGAAGTTGAGAGGGTTGAGATTTGACCAAAATGCATTATTTGCATGTATGAAATTCTCAAACAATAAAAACAGCAACAAGGTTGGGGGACTGGAGCCACAGCTACTTAAGGGCAGAACGGCTGGGGCCACAGCCAGTTTTCATGCTGATTCAGGAGCAGGGAGCCACTCCTGACTGGGAGCAGGCAGTGAGAATAAGGAAGCTCCAAAGAACAAGTGGGCCAAAGGTCATGACCCATTCTAACCCCCTCCAACCCCCACCATGAAGGGAATGTCCCCTTCCAGGCAGCCAGGATCGCTGAGACAAATGCCTGGGAAGGGGGATGTTTACGGCCATTAGCAGGTCACCACCCTACTTACACGAATCCTGGCCCTCCCCAGAAGTCCTAACCCAGGCCTCTGCTGAGCCCCAAAGCCCCCCACACTTCTGCTCCTGCCCAGCCCAGTCCCACCCACTCACCTTTCTCACAGAGCCCCTTTTTGAAGAAGTTGCACACACCTGAGCTGGACTCTGGAAGGGAAAGAGAGAGCTGGCTTCTCCAGAGATGATGTCACTGCCAGGGAGGGGCGGGGGAACAGGACCTCACCTCACCCCCTCCACCTCAGCCTCCTCCACACTTGGGTCTTTGGGACCCCCAAGTACTTTTTACATTCTTTGGTTTCCTTTAATTGCTACTGTCGGTTCTTTTGTTTTAAGACAGGGTCTCACTCTAGGCCAGGTTGGCCTGGAACCCCCAGCAGTCCACCTGTGTAAGCCGCTGGAATGCTGGCCCGGCAGGCCAAAGTCATTGCTACCAAAAGCAGCTGCCGTGTGTCCCCTGCTGTGCAGGCTATGGATCAAAGGCCCCAGAGCTCTTCCCAACCCCCTCCCCCAGCCTTCCGGAGCCAACCTCTAAACCCACTTTAAACTAACCCCAACTCTGAAACCGTAGAGGCGGAAGGCTCCGGAGCAGCCAGGAAGCGACTGTGGAGTTTGTCTCTCTCAGCTTGGAAAGTGAAATACCCAGAAGCCACATCAGAGAGAGGTCAGAGGGAAAGGGCAAGGACCCGGGCATGGAGGCCTACAGACAAAATCCTTCCTCGTCACTCACTGTCCATGCCCTGGAAAGGCAGGAGCCCAGTGCCCCTCTGCAGCTCCACATCCTGCTCAAAGGCGAAAGTGAACCTCTCCAGTCCCGCAATGACCTCCTGCATCTTCCACCCAGGTGGCGTCAAGCTGTTGCAGCTCCTGCAGGTGGGTCCTATATAGGCCATCGGACCTTAAGGGGCCACGGCCTGCCTGCCTGCCCCTGCCCCCCTCGCAGACGCTCCCTCATCACTGCCAGGTAACCACTTGTGAGTCTGGTTAGGTATATCAGAGAAGCCCCACAGCTGCCTCAGCCCTCCCACCTACTCATGTGCAGACACCCCGGGCCCCCACTCCCTCACACTGTTCACACAATTCCCACTCTGTTGGGGAGACACACCTGCTTATCTTTACATGTCACCAAACACACAGCCACAGCCAAACTGTTGTGTATGTAAGTACATAGCCACAGGTGAGGTCCTACAACCACAGGGAGGCTATGATGTTTGGGGCCAGAGTGTGTGGGACCGGACCGAGGGAAGTCACCTCCATCATGTCCCAGTTACTCCTCTCTCTGAATCCTCAGAGCCTCTTTTCTGGCCTGAGTGACTAGCTTCAAGTGAGTTCTTCCCGGGAGAAGGCTAGAGGACTGAAGACCAGAGGAATCGGAAACAGTTGCATGAAGGGCTCTTTGTTTACACTGCTAGCCTTCACAATTGCATGCTTGGTTAGAGGGTGGAACCAACCCAAGGCTGGGGGCGGCCTCCCAACCAGAACTCCACTGGGCCACCCCAGAGCCTCCCCACCCCAAACTAAATCTCCATGCAAATGTTGTTTTATTATTATTACACCACTCCTGCCCTGCGGGGCTAGGGACATCTGTAACTGCTTTCAAAGGAGCGTTTTGAGACTAATTCAACCAGGCTGCCCCCTCCCCCTGCTGGTCCCTGAACTGGCCTGACCTCTTCTGGAGCCTCTGTTTCTAGAACAGTACAGACTTTTGAGACCCACAGAACCAGAACTGGAGAAATCTTCTTTTGGGCACTGAGTCCCACCAGGGAGTGCAGAGCAGTACCCTTTACCCCGCAGGCCTGTGGCTGTGCAGACAGGCTCCTGCCTGCCAGCTTTGTTTCCTGTGGCTGTTACGCCTAGATTTGTTGTTCTTTAGAACTCTGATCTGAAAAGAAAACAGCTGGAGAGATAGACAGACACCTGGAGCCGAGGCGGGGCTGGATGGAGCTGGGGCCAGAGTTCCCTGAGCTTGTGATCCTTGCTGAAGAGCACAAGGGCTGCAGAGGGATTCCTGGGAAGGAAGGCCTTTTTTCTCTTGACCTTGTCCTTGGGCTTTGATCAGGTCCCAGTGTTAGAGAGCAAGCAGCTATCTAACTGAGATAGACAATAAATTCTCTAATTTATCTGTTGAAAGACCACATTTCCAGTTTCACTGGTCAACCACTTGATCATAGGACCACCCTTAGGAAGGAGGGTTCACCTGAAGTTAAACTAAATAGATGGGCGAAATACCGAGTGTGTTAATGAGGCAGTGAACTCTTCCTGCCTGGAATCCCACCTCCCGGTGCAGTTCTTCTGGACCCGACCACAGACATGTAGCTCTCCTTAAGTCTGCCTGCTTTTCTGAAGAAAAGCGTAATCTTTCCTTCTCTTCTTCATGTCCCTTTTCTAAACATGCTTCTCTAAGGCTTTGGGCTGCCCTAGCGTCTTGTATTTCTTTACTTTTCTCTAAAACTTCTTCTCCCAGCCATGTGGCTGCCAGTCTGCCACGTGTCTGACCCCATGCAGGCTCTAAACCTGCGTGACTTTGGCTTCTTTTCTTCTCCCTCCATTCTCGTCCTCCAGGCAGCTGCTGAGAGCCCCAGCTTGCCTGCCTTGAGGATTTTTCTTTAAATTCCAATAAACTTGTCCTTAAGCTTTCATTTGGGTCCACTCTTAAATTCTTTTGTTAATGAGACTGAGAGCCCACTAGGGGACACCCCCTTTTCACCCGGTTCACCAGGAAGACAGTCATCTGCCTCTGCCAGCTCATTTGAGGGTCCCGTGGCAGCACGGGAGGAAATCAAGGTGCACACAGAGCAAAGGTCGTACATGATTTCGAAGGTATTAACAGCAAAGAAGTAAAGATGATGTGTCCCTGTCCTCAGAGATGGCCCAGCAATGAGACACAAACCACAGTCAATGAGATGAGACTGGGCTGAGATGAGATGCTGAGTGAGTGATAAAAGACAGGGGTGGAGCAAGGAAGAGAAGCTAGCGATGATGAGGGAGAATGTTCCGGAAGAGGGACCGGCAGCATAAGAAGAGCGGAGGCAAAAATTAAAATAAACAGTAAGCATTCTGGTTGAAGGGGCAACCTGGGATTTGTTTCCCAGGTCAGCACACTCATCACAAGGCAGCAGAACCCTGTGCCCCACTCAGAGCTCCTTGGTGTAGCGGACAGGCATTCTGGAGACTGGGCTGAGGGGAAAGGCCTCTAGGGTGCTATGTAGAGGATGAGGAGGTTTGAAAAACAATAGCTGAAGCCCTGGGGATGTGGCCTGAGGTGTTTTCTGGAATCTAATGGCCCCAAAGTGTTAAGTAGAACCTCAGCTGAGAAGCCCCCTCCACGCCTCCAGATGCTCTGCTGTCTCTGGTCAAGGTTCCCTTCTTTGTGCCCCGTCTGCCGAAGATGTTCCTGGATGCCAAAGCATGGGTTTCCTCTCCCTAGTCTCATCCTGGTTGGGGCAGCACAAGTGGATGCCTCACCTGTTCAGAATCCTTCTATAGTGGACTGAACTGTCTCCTCTACCAGGTCCAAGTTTGACTCCTGTCAGTTTAACCTTATTTGGAAACAAGGTCTTTGCAGGTGTCAGTAAGTCAAGGATCTCAAGATGATATCATCCTAGAATTAGGACAAGTTCCAAACCCCATTGCTTGATGTCCTTATAAGAGTAGAGGGAGCTGGGCATGGTGGCACACGCCTGTAATCCTGGCACTGAGAAGCTGAGGCAGGACGAAGAAGAGCTTGAGATCATCTTGGGCTATGTAGCCTGTCTCAAAAAGCCAAAGGGAGAGAGGGGAGATTTGAAACACACAGACCTTGAAGAGACATGGAGAAGGCCACATGAAGATGGAGGTAGAGACTGGAGCCTTATAACCACCACCAGAAACTGAATCACAGGCTATTATCACCAGAAGCTAGAGACATATGATGGACTCTCTCCCAAGACTCCAGAGGAACCTGGCACTGCCAGCATCTGGATTTTCCCCTCTGGCTTCCAGAATGTGAGAATAAGTAGTTTCAGCTTGCCTACATGTAGCCATCTGCAGCAGCAGCCACAGTACAGCATCATACCCTCCCCTGGGATGTTTAGTTCCAAAAGACTTCACTCCTTTCATGGATGAGCAAACAGAAGGCCAGAGAAAAGGTTGGGGTGTGACTCAATGATAGAAAGCTTGCCTAAGGTGTGTGGTGCCTTTGTTTGATCCCTAGCACCGCAAGAAAACAAAACAAAAAACAGCAGTCAGATGAAACTGACGCAGCACGAAAAGATAGCAACGAGCCTGGTGTGGTGGTTCATACCTGGAAGCCCAGCAATGAGAAAACTGAGGCAGGACGTCTGTCATGAGTTTGAGACCAGCCTAGACTACATAGGGAGTTTCAGGCCAGCCTTGGCTATAGTGTGAGACCTTGTCTCAGAAAAGCAAACGGACAAGGCTGGATCTAGCTCAGTTGGTAGAGTGCTTGCCTAGCCTAGCCCAGGCCCTGGGCTCAGCCCTATGTCACATAAATGGGCTGTGGTGTTACATGCCTGTAATTTTAGCACTGGGGAGGAGGATCAGAAGTTCAAGGCAATCCTTCTTGGGTATATAGAAAGTTCAAGTTTGAGGCCAGCCTGAGCTACATGAGAGCCAGGCTTCTTAAGTTGGAGAACCTAGCCAAGGGGAGCTTTCCCATCTTCCAGTTTGGACTATATCATGGCTCCACAGGTAGATCAACACCCCTCTGTACAAAGACAGAAAGCACAAACGAGTCCTAGTCTAGCCACAGAGGTTCGCTGGGGAAGGCGTCAGGCGTCCCACCCAGGAATAACCCCTCTGAATTTGGTATCTGAGTCAGGCAGCTCACTCTGAGCACTTGTGGTCTCCTTTATTAATTAATTCATGGGTGCAAAGCGGACACCCAAATCGCTACACAAACAGCGGCATTAATTTTTAATCACCATCATTACGAGACTCTCATTTAACTCCGGCTGCAAATTCCATGAATCATCATCACACCGCCTCCCTTCCCTTTATAAATGTTCTGAAAAGCAGGGGCTGGTGCCCGGAGCTTTAGAATTCTCTGGCTGCAGAGCCTGGCGAGGTCAGCACCCCACCCTCCCTCAATCTTGCCAGGCCTCAGAATCTTCCTACTAGTGCCTTGCCGGGGTAGAGCTCAGTCTTGTGTGCTTCCTGTTCATCCTGTGCACCTGCCTCACGTCCCACAGTCCCCTCCAGAGTTCATGGAAAGGGTGGGTGCTGGAGCATGGAACAGCCATGCTTCAAATATGGGCTTTGTCAGACACCTCAAATTATCCTATCCCAGGATCTGGTCACTTTCAGAACCCCCGATTCCTCATCAGTACGAGGGGGCCTAAAGTGCTACCTACTGAGGGGACTGAGAAGTACCAGGTTTTAGTTTTATTTATTTTGTGCGGTGAGGAGTGTATCAAGGCGCCCCTGTGGAGACCAGAACACATGAGGGCAGCACAACTTCTGGGCATTAGGTCTCTCCTGCCGCCACAATATGGGCTCCAGTGGTCACACTCAGGTCATTAGGCTTGGCAGCAAGCACCTTTAGCCCCTGAAACATCTCACCGGCCTAGAAGTACTACTTTCATGAGAGTTGTCCTAACATGAGGAGCAGAGCCTGCTGTCATCTGCCCCTAGATAGGATAATGGGAATGCATGGCGCTGATGCTCGGGGACCCAGGTGCCACGCCTGCCATCCACAGCACCAACACCCCACCCTTTTGTCATGTTCATTGTTCTATTCCTAAAGGGGAAGGGCCCATGGAAGAGATGAGCTTTGCACTACCAGGTGAGGCTCGCTACTCTTACAGCCCCTGCAGGCTGCCATACAGCTCAGAGCTGTGGTTACCCTGGTAGCCTGAAGGCCGTGGTTTGGAGAGGAGCAGGAGGAGCCCCCAGTAACCCGTAGATGGTGCGGCTCCAAGGACCGTGACCCAGTGTTCCCTGCTCTCGCCATCACTATGTCCCTAAAGACGCCACTTTTGAGGACAGCTGTTAACCATATAATAGCCACTTGAAGTTCAGGGCAAGGGAGACCAGCAGGCAGGGCTCCCCATGCCTTTGAGAAGGTCAGGTTTGGGTAAAATCCTACTTCCTGAAGACTGTGAGCTCAGATCCTCAGCCCAATCCTTAAACCCAAGCTCCTTCCAGCCTCACAGGCCTCAATGTGGGGAAGGCCCTTCCTCCTCTGGGGAAGCAAAATCAGCAAGACTGCTGAGGCCCAAGATGGTGTCGGCCTTTGCCTGGCCTGTGAGTGGGCTGGTGACCTGACAGAGTCAAGGAGACAGGATGTTTGGGGGCTCAGGGAGTCAGCTCAGGCCTGCAGGGCTAACCCTCAGTGTTCCTCCTGTACCGTTGCATCCACAGGTCTCAGCCTGGTTTTCAGGCTGTCTCCCACCATCTTCTGGTTCTGGGCCCAAAGCCTCCGCAAGCTGAGCAATAACTGCCCAGAGTCACCTCCTCAGGTTCAGAGGAAAACCAGCAGAAGCCCCAGCTCTCCTCATGATCTCCCATGCCTTGTAAGGCTGCACCTCAGTGAGTGAGCTGAGGGCCCTACTCTCGTGCAAAAGTGGATTGGTGGAGTGACAGATAGGGCCAGCTTGGGCTGCACCTGCCTGTTACCTGGTCTCCACAGTCCTGCCAGCTGTTCCCCTCTGGATCCTGGCCTACCCACCACTTGGGAGCTATTCACTCATTCACTCGCTTACTCCTAAATATTTGTCAACCTGTACTTCGGATCCCAAATGAACAAGACACAGCCACTTGCTAGTGATGTGGAGAACAGAATGACGGTCCATGTCCAGGTCCCCAGAAGCAGAATCCATTACCATACACAATAGGGTCTCACTATGTAGTTTCAGTTGCCTGTGTTTCTACCTCAACCTCCCAAGTACTAGAATTAAAGGTGTGCACACCACACCCAACAAAGATCAAGGATCTTGGGATGGAGGGGATATCCTGACTTGTCCAGGTGGGCCCAGTGTCCTCATCAAAGTCCTTATTAGAGGGAGGCAGTAGGACGAGAGAAGGGATAAGGCAGGCACATTTGATGGTGCTGAACTGCTGGCTTTGAAGGTGGGGGAGGAGAGCACAAGGAACTGAGGCAGCTGCTGAAAACTGGAAAAGGACGTGTCCCCACTCCAATCCGGAGAAGAAAGGCAGTCTTTCCCACACCTTGTTTTGAGACTGTGAAAGTCATGTGGGCATTCTGAACTTAAGAACTGCTGGATAAGCCTGGAGTGGTGTAGCAGGACTGTAATCCCAACTATTCAGGAGGATAAGGCAGGAAGATTCCAAGTTCAACGCCTGCTTGGGGCAAGCTGTTGAGAACCTTTCTTAAAAAGAGAAAACACAGGGACTAGGGATGTGGCTTCATTAGAAGAGTGCTTAGCTGGCATGCAGGAAGCCCAGGAGTTGATCCCGAGTACTGCACCAGATGAACTCAGTGAGTTGAATGGCTGGGCATAGTGGTGCACACCTTTAGTCCCAGCACTCAGGAGGCAGAGGCAGGTGGATCTCTGTGAGTTCAAGGCCAGCCTGGTCTACGTAGTGAGCTCCAGGCTAGCTGGGGCTTCAGGGAAACCCTGCCTCAAAAAGACCAAAAAAGAAAGAAAAAAAAAAAAAGTCAAGGGGCTAGAGAGATGGCTAAGCATTTAAGAGCACTGATTGCTCATGCAAAAGACCGAAATTCAAATCCCAGCATCCACTGACACTTTCTTCTGTCCTCTGTGGGTGCCGCATGACATGGGTATACTGATACTCGGGCAAAACACTCCATACCCATAGCATAAAAATAAATAATTCAAAACAAAACAGGAATTCAAGGCCATTCTCAGCCACATAGCAAACTCCAAAGTCAACCTGAACTTTAGGACACTCTACCTCAAAATAAAAAAGGTGGGGGAGGTCAGTGGTAGAGTATGCCCTTAATATATGTAAGGCCTTAGGTTCCATTTCCAGCACTGGACACACATACATGCAATATTCCTGCACATATACATGCACGTACATACACATGTAATACACATGTGTATATGGATGCATACACATACACATACATCAATGGATTCCATGTTAGGGTGGTGGACGTAGATTAGTGACAGAGCACTTGAAGCCACTTCTGATCTCCAGGCTTGGGAAAGACCTCCAACCTGAAGCCTTGATCTCTCACTAAAGATACTTACCTTGCCACATCTTTCAGATCTGCATTTTAGAAAAATCCATTTGCCTACAAAGCCCTGGGCTCACTTTCCAAGGAACGCAAAGTCAAGGCATCCAACTGTCCAAGTGCCAGAAGTCCACAGCTGTGGAAAAGCAGCCCTGGAAGGGGCTGTTCTTTCCCCAGGCCTCAGGCATTCTGTCCTTTCTAAAACAAACATGGAGAAAGTCAAGGTAGACCATAATTGCTAGCAAGTTTCTACCCCAGTGGATAGTCTGATGTCCTTTCAGGGGCTATGTGACCACACAGGGCTGGGATGCTTACACAACAGGGATCAGCCCACTGACTGGGAAGGAATGGTCCCCCGAGGCCTGGTGGCTGGGATATTCTTCATGAACTCCAGTGCAAGGTCACAAGTTCGATCTGCCTTTGGGTCCACTAGGTCCGCAAGAAAAACTCTGTTTTCATTCCCACTGACTGCCCTCCAGCCTGTTATTGCTAAATAATTACTGGGTCACAAGTCAGACAGACAGAGCACAGATGGAAATACCCTCCAGGCCCCACTATTGACAGGGAAGTCATTGTGCCCATTTTGTGCACGCAGACCAGCAGACATGGGTGGCAGAAGCTGGCCACAGAGGTGGCCCTCTTCCCAGCCTAGATAAACCTCCCTGACCTGGGGCCAGGGCTTGGGAGGGAAACTCAACTGAGCACAGGGGTACCAGGCCCATCCCCGAGGACCTCCTCTCCCTCATGATCTTGCCTCCCTCTGGAGCTCACCAAACCCTCAGCTGCCCTGGCTCTGGGCTTCTTGGCTAAGCTGATCCCATTCCACATCCAAATGTGCTCTCTCTAGACAAGCAGGCAGCTGCTCGCTGTCTCTGTCACCTTGGGCTGCTGTAACAAAATAGATCAAGTGATTTTAAAACTGCACACTTGGGGGACTGGAGACGTGGCTCTGTGGTTAAGAGTATTCACTCCTGGAAAGGACCTAGCTGGGATTCCCATTACCCACACGGTGTCTCACAACTGTCTGTAACTCCATTCCCAGGGGATCTGATGGCATCTGCGGGGACCAGGCACACATAATGTACATACAGTCACACAGGGAAAATACTCATGCACATAAAATAAATAAATCTTAAAAACCACACATTTTGGAGCTAGGGATTTAGCTTAGTTGGTAGAGTGCAGGAGTATCAGAAGTTTAAGATCATCCTGGACTATATTGCAAATTCAATGCTAGCTCCAGATAGAAGACTGTGACTCAGTAAGTGGAGTGCAGAGGACTCGGGAGATGGCTCATTAGGTAAAGTGCTTGTCTTATAAGTGTGAGGACCTGAGTTTGGATCCCCAGCACTGACTTAAAAACCACTGGGAGCCTGGCATGGAGGCAGAGGCAGGCTGATCTCTGTGAGTTCAAGGCCAGCCTGGTCTACATAGTGAGTTCCAAGCCAGCTGGGGCTATAGGGAAACCCTGTCTCAAAAAGACCAAAAAAAAAAAAAAAAAAAAGCAAAACCACACACACACACACACACACACACACACACAAACACACACATAAACACTGGGGACTCAGGCAGACCTTTGGGCTAGCCAGCCTAGCCAAAGTTATTCCCTGACTTCCACACGAATATAGTACCATGTACATATATGTACATGTACACATATACAAACTCACACGACAATAGATAAATAAGGTGGAGAGTGACTGAGGAAGTCACCATAAGTCAGCCTCCTCTAGTCTTCATATGTACATGTACACACAAACATTTTTTTCATAGGGGCCAGCGCTCAGGATGAATCCAGAGCCTTGTACACGGTAGATAAGCATTCTACCACTGAACTACCCTCCAGTTTTCTTGGTGGTGGTTGGTGTTTTTAGAGACAGGGTCTCATGTGGAACTCCTTGTGCAGTCCAAGCTGGTTACAAAAATCCTAATGCTTCCGTGTCCCAAGGATTGGGCCTGCAGGAGTGAACCACTATACCCAGTCAGTGCTTTGTGGACTTTTGAGACATGATCTTGCTATGTGGCCAGTCTGGCCTTAAACCTATGATCCCTTATATCTTAGCCTCTGCAGCACTGGGATTACAGGCCCAAGAGATATTTCTTAGAATTCTGGGAAGTTCAGTATCAAAGCAGCAGGTTCAGTTTCTGGGGAGGGCATATTACCTGGCTTGAGAGGGCTCTCTTTCTTCCTGTTACCATGACATTCAGAGAGAGGGGGAGATTGAGCTGTGTACCCCTTCCTTTTATAAGGACAATTACCTGTGTGGTCTCCACTCTCTCATGACCTCATCCAAACCTAATCATCTCCTAAGAGCATACCACTGAAGGCTGGAACTTTGATATGAATCATAGGGGAACATAAATGTTCAGTTGGTAACACTCTGTTTATGATAGTTGTCTTCCAGTCAGTTCTGCTTGAAATGACCTTTTCTGTGGCTTGCAAATGTGACTCTCAAAGGGCCATGTGTCGATAAAGGCTTTGTCCCAGAGCAGTTCTATGGGAAGGTGGTGGAGCCCTTAAGAGATGGGGCCTAGTGGGAGGTCTTTAGGTCATTGGTGGTGTGACTTGATAGGGACAGTGGGGGTCTCCTCCTCCTGTTCTTTCACTCTCTGGCCATGTATTGAGTAGTTTGACTATACCATGAGCTCCCACCATGATGTTCTGCTTCCACACTGGTTCTAAAACAGGGCCAACAGACTGTGGACTGGATCCTTCAAAACTCAAGCAAACCTTTTCTCTTTGGAAGGTGATTCTCCTAAGGGGTGTTAAGGTGATAGAAAGCTAACCCCAAACTCTACTCTTCCGGAGTGCTGTCTGCTCAGCTCCCCACTTGGATGCTCAGAAAACTAGGTGTGTCTGTGACTCCCTGAGAGTTTGCCCTGCTGTTGGCATGGTGTCTCCCTTTGTCCTTTGTGGCTGGGCTGAGTGCTCCTTCCTTGAGCAGGGATCCTTATCACTTTATCTTAAGTGAGACCAGGATCCTTCAGTGTCCCAGCATTCCACGTCTGTTTCCTCCAAAGCCCTGAGCATCACAGGCACAGATTCACTAACCTTTAGTGCTACATTCCTACTCCCTGGTCCCCCACGTCAAGGTCAGGCCCAAGTCTCTGATATCCCTCCCACTCTGAGCCACAGAACTTTTGGGGGCCCACAAACATATCTTCCTCCTTCCCCTGACTTTTTCCTTCCTTCCTTCTTCTCTTCCTTTTTATTATCATTTGTCTTTCTTTAAAAACATTTTTTTAGATTTATTATTTTTATTTAATGGGTACAAGTTTATTGTCTGTGTGTATGTCAGTGCACCTATGTCATGCAATGCCTACAGAGGTCAGAAGAGAGTTGACTTCCCCTGGACCTGGAGTTATAGATGGCTGTTAGCTACCATGTGGGTGTGGGGAATCAAACCCGGGTCCTCTGCAAGAGCGGCCAGTGTTTTTAACCACTGAGTCATCTCTCCAGACCGTCTATTTAAAGGTTTTAAAATTTTATTTTTATATATATATTTGATATGAATGTTTTACCTGCGTGTATATAAGTGTACCGCATCTGTGCAGTACCTAGGAGGACAGAAGAGGACATTGGATCTCTTGGAACAGGAGTTACTGACAGTTGTTATCTGCCATATGGGTGCTGGGAATCGAACCCAGGTCCTTTTCAAGAATCAGTATTAGTTGCTGAGCCTTCTCTCCAGTCCCCACCCCTTGTCTTCTAGGCCGAGTCTCACTACGTAGCCCTGGCTAGCCTGGAAGTCCCTGTGTAGACCAGACTAGCTTGGAACTCACAGAAATCTACCTGCTTCTGCATCCAAGTGCTGAGATTAAAGGCAGTGAGTGACCGTTTGGGGGATAGGTAAGTAGAGGCAGGATCTCATGTAGCCCAGGTTGACCTGGAACTCACTACATGACCTTGACTTACTGATTCTCCTATCTACATGGACATGGACACACATACACACAAATTCCTCTTAGACCTCAGTGTCAGAAAACAAACAATTAAACTTCTCTGAGTTCATCTTAACCCTGCAAGTCTGGAAGCAGACTTCCCTCTTTGCCTTGACTGACAGGAACCCGAGTGTAGTTAGCAAAGCCTGCCTCTGAGAGCCGTGCAGGCCTGCCTGGACCACCCTTCTTGCCTCTTTGCACTGCCGTCCCAGCACTGTTTTCACTTTGATCTATTTTTACTCTATTGTATTTTCTGTAATTTCATAAGCTGCCTCCAAACCTTTTGGAACAAATCATGGCATTAAAAGAAAAAACATAATTCAGTAGAGCCCTGTGGCTCCACCAGTATTTTTTAACTTACCTAGTGTCACTTGACGGTTGGATTCCTTGAGGGGGTGGGGAGCAGCTACCCTTGGCTCCTCCTGTCCCCTCCCGAGAGTCTCTTTCTGGTAAACAGCTCAGTGGGACAGGGCAACAGGTTTCAGAAGCCAAACCACCAGCATCCATCATCTGCCTGCAAATCCGTCTCCCTCCCTGAAAGCTCTCTTTGCTGTTCTCCGTCTGGCTGCTGGCCTAGAGGAGTTTGCAAAAGGGAGAGATAAGCACTCTCGATTTTATGCTTCACTTTCCTTTCCTACATCCTAAATCAGGGCCTCAGGGCCAGGGATGAACTGTGCCCAGGTTAGTACTGTAAGCGCAGGACAGTAGAGACGTGGTGGAGGCGCCTGCTGGGGTGTGGATAGGATGAGGGCTTCTCTGAAAAGCTGTCACAAGAGGGTCCCTGTAAGTCAGGGCTGGGGGGAGTATCACACACATCTGGGAAGACTGGCCCCTCCATTTCTTTCCTGAGATTCTACAAACCTCCATGTACAGGGTCCAGGCCTCAATCTGTTCCTCTGATGCCAGGCCGGGTAAGTCTGGCACCATCTCTGTTTTGAATTTCTACTCAGTCCCTTGCTTTTCCAGCCTCCATCTCCCAATCTGTAACATGGGAGCAGCTGGAAACCAGAGCTGAAGGTTAGAAGATGCTGAGCCTCCTGAGGCACTGTTAAAAACCTGAAGTCCCCCATTCCTTGGGTTGACTTTCTCCTGGAGATATGATACCAGCTTTGGTAGAGACAGGAGGGGATGACTTGGTGGTGAAGGATGGTAGGATCAAAGGTGAATGTCATACAAGATCGGCTTAGATTAGGTCCTAGGCTGTGGGCTCCAAAGGCAAAGGGCCTGATTACTGCCCTGGTCCAGCCTGACTGGGAGAGGACAGGAAAGATAACCCTTTGCACTGCCTGGCAGGAGAGGCCAGCAGCCTTTTGGTGAATGAGCAGTTGCCACAGAAGACAGGAGCCACAAGCACCTCACTTGGTGGTAATACCACTAGGCCTCTGTCATGCACTACCAAGCCTGGTGGTGTTCCAACCTGGTCATTCTTAGGTCCTAAGCATGTAGATTGTCAGGCTGAGAGACCTAGAAGTTGTGAGAAAAGGGTTGAAAGGCCATTCCTAGGCTGTGTTGTGGCGCCTCCATTTACTAACTGAGCACAGTACTAGCTCATTTTGAGCTGCCTCATCTGTAAAACCTGTGTTCTTGGGAAAGTAAGATGGCTTAATGGGTAAAGGTTCTTGTCTTACAACCTGACTGAGTTCAAGTCCCAGAACCCACATGGCAGAAGGCGTGAACTGATTCCCATAAGCTGCCCTCTGACTTGTGCACGTATATCCCTCACAAAATAAAAAAATTGAAAGGGGGGATGGTGGGGCTGGAGAGATGATGACTTAAGAGGTTAAGAGCACTGGCTGCTCTTGCAGAGGACCAGTCACCCACACCGCAGCTAACAATTGTCCATAACTCCAGTTCCAGGGGATCCAATGCCTTCTGACCGCCTCAAGCATTATATGACATGGGTGCACTTATCTACACTCAAGCAATTGGGTGCTACAAAACATCCATTTCACAGAGCTAGGATGAAATTTGAACAAGTCTAATACAAAGAACAGACCTGGCACATGGCAGTCACAAACATCGCACATAGTCGTTATCATTTCAATAGAACAGAACAGGACAATACGGGCCCAAGAAGTAGGAGCAGAGCCGCTTAGGAGTGGCAAGGAGGGTGTATGACCAGAAGAGGATTTAGCAAAGCTGAAGCAGGCAGTAGGCCCATGCTGGCTTGTTACTGGGTCAGAAGGCTTTGGGGTTCTATCACATTTGGGGAAATACTGAGATCTGAATTCAAACAAACTGGGCTGGCAAGAGGATGCAGTGGCTGGAGACACCTACCGTCAAGCCTGACGACCCAGGCTGATCCCTGGTACCACATGGTGGAAGGAGAGAATGGAGTCTCAAAGTTGTCTTCTGGGGGCTTAAGAGCACTGTGTGCTCTTGCAGAGGACCCACGTTTGGTTCCCAGCACCCACATGGCGTCTCACAACAATTCTTAACTCCAGTTCCAGGGGATCCAACACCCTCCTTTTGGCCTCCTCAGGTACCAGGCATGCACATGGCACACTTATTACATGCAGGTAAAACACTCATACACATAAAACAAAAATAATTAAAAAGTTGTCCTCTGACCTCCACATGCCTTCAGAGTACTACATGTGCACACAATGAATAAGTGAGTGTAATTTTTTGAGACAGTATCTCACTATGTAGTCCCAGATAGCCTAGAATTTGCCATGTAGAAGAAGCTGGCCTCTAATTAAAGATCTGCCCATCCCTGCCTCCCAAGGGCTGGGATTAAAGGCATATGCGACTACACCCAGCCATATAAAAATGTTTAAGAAAAAAAATGACTAAGTTATCAACCCAAAGTAGCTCCTGGTCCTGGTTTCAAGTTATCTGAAGCAGGAGAGACCTGCTTAGGATATACCTGTATGTACCTATATGTACAAATCTATTTGAAAAATTTTATTTTTAATTTATGTATACAGTGCTTACAGAGGCCAGAAGAGGACATCAGATCCCCTGGAACTAAAGTTATGGACAGCTGTTAACCACCATGTGGATACTGGGAACCGAACCTGGGATTCTCTACCAGCCAATGTAGCCCATGCTTTTAACCATTAAGCAAACTTTCCATTCCCCGGCTTTATTAAAACCTGCACCAGCCTTGGTGGCCCACACCTGCAATTCTAGAGGCTGAGACAGGATAGTTCAAGGTCAGCCTGAGGAGGAAAGAGGGTGAGGGAGAACGAGACACCCTCTCAGTGTATGACCTCACTCACCGCAGAGTTGAGGGAAACAAGCTCCCAAGTTTGAAGACAGACAAACCAAACTTGCTCAGATAAGGAAAGGTCCTGAGCAAACCTGGGGAGAGCTCAGTGGTACTCTCCTGTCCTGTGCCCATCTCCTGGGCCTCTGGAGCCCCAACCAGAGTGGAAACCCATGCAGGCACTCACCAGGGTCATGCTGCTGGAGCTGTTGGCTTCTCCTGGCTTCCCAAGAACCCTGGTGGCAGGTGCATACCATGTCTGGAGGGAAGGACAGCCCAACTCGGGGTTTCTTGCTGCATCACCGCAACAGCTGCTTCCTCTCCCAGTCACTGGAATCAGGCTCCAGGGGGCCCAACACATCCAGGGGACACTGAGTCCCCACATTGGCTCCCTCTCCCCCTCAGGGTCACTGCCTCACCCTCCTCCTAACGTCTCATTACACATGCCTCTCACTAGCTTTAATGACCCTGTCTGGGGACAGAGCGACATGGGTCACAGTCTAATTATGCCTCTAATTGCTCCCCAGGGGGATAAATAAGGAGCCCCCTTTATCTGTAGATGCTAAGGATTTTGCCAGAACTCAGCCTGCACCTCCTGCATTTCAGGAGAGCAAATGGGGGCCCTGCCCACTCTTCTTAGAGCCACCCATGGCTGAGGGGACGTGGGTGTGAGGAGAAGGGTCACCTGGTTCCCATAGCCAGGGCAGACACACCCTAGCCTCATTTCCTGAGACGCACCCAGGAGTGGGATGAAAGGAGCAGCGACTGTGAATTAAGAATCTGATTCCATCTCTGAATTACTGTCCAGCTTTGGAGAATGCAGCCTTGGTCCTCTGAGTGTCTCTTCAGCCAGCAGTGGGAGGGAGCCCCCCCCCCCCCCCCCCCCCCCCCCCCCCCCGCCACAGACCTGACTGCATCCAGGCTGAGCCCAAAGCATGTCACCTGGAAATCTTCTGTCCTGGTCAAAAGCAGGCCGTTAGCCTTGCCCTCAGGGGTTCTGACCGCCCTGGCTGCATGTGATTCCTAAGGTGTAGGAGAATTACATGTCCATCCCAGTAACAACTGAACTGAACAAACCCTGTACCACTCTCTGCAGCCCTACCCTGCAAGAGCAGCAGGATCCCCGCTCCCCCCCCACCCCCCAAGCAGGAAGGCCTGAGGAATAGAGAGGTACAGGGACCAAGGGGCCCCCAACTGTCAGGTAGCAGTGGGGACACCAGAGTCCCAGAGCCTGTAGGCCACCAGTAGGCTTTGACTCTCCAAAAGGCCTGGGGATGGTGGAGCGGGATGGGAGGAGGGGGCCCTAAGCACTGAGACAGAAGCAGCCTCTGGACCTGCGAGGCCAAGAGCCCCTGGCAGACCGTGATGGTTAATCTCACCTGTCAACTTGATGAGCACTAGAAATCACCTGGGAGATGGGCCGCTGGGCAAGCCTAGGGAGTGGTGCCACTCACAGTAGGCAGGTTTTCCCACGCAACCTACTCAAGAGAGTCCCCCACAGGCTGGGCCCTCTAGAACCACACTCACTGCAGTCTTCCCCAGACTGTGCATTCCGCATCACGCTCCCTCCAGCTTCTGTCCCCACTGAAATAAGGACCCCGAGACGCAGAGACGACACCAGAGGTGCTAGAGGGCTTTTAATGTTTCCTTGATGCTTTATCAATATCATGGAAGAAAATACAAAGTTAGCGTCTAGAACCGACCAGGATGAATTTGGGAGGGAGGCTGCCGGCTCGAGGCGCAGCCTGACTCTGTCGGCATGGGAGTCAAGCATGTCACCAAGAAGCACCAGGCAGGAGTCTGGTGAGTGTCTCAGAGTCTGACTCTGGCAGGACTCAGGCAAAGCAGTCAGGCTCTACCACCCTCTTCTGGCTAGACCTTGTGCTGTAATAGTCTCTCTCTCTCTCTCCCTCCCTCTCCCTCTCTCTCTCTCTCTCTCTCTCTCTCTCTCTCTCCCCCCCCCCCCACACCTCTCTCCCTCTCTCTCCCTCCAGATTCCCAGGAGCTAGCTAGACCAGGAGGTGGGTCAGACAGTCCCAGACAGTCCCAGGACAGAAAAGTAAGACTCAGGCCCCACCTTATACTCCTGCCCTGGACAGAGTTACAGGATCCTAGCAAAACAGATTTTGGAAAAACACACAGCCAGGTGCGGTAGTGCAGGCCTGTGGTCCCAGCACCAAGAAGAAGAGAGACGGGAAGCTGCTATGAGTTCAAAGTTCAAAGGAGCTCCAGGCCAGTTTGGGATACAAGTGAAGACTGTGTATGAGCCCAGATTAAACAAATAGAAACCCACTTTTGTTTACCTGAAATTCAAATTTAATAGTCTTGTTTCCTTTCCCTTCCGTCCTCTCCCTCCTCCCCTTCCCTCCTCCCCTTCCCTCCTCCCCTTCCCTCCTTCCTTCCTTCCTTCCTTCCTTCCTTCCTTCCTTCCTTCCTTCCTTCCTTCCTTCCTTCCTTCCACTAAGCAAGCCTAGCCAATAGCCCACCCCCAGGCCCTGGCCTCTCCAACCGGGAAGGGCTGAGTACTGAAGGAGACCTTGTCCCCCAAGGGGTAGGACAAAAGGAGAGAAAGTCAGAACACAGCTCACCCCCTGGGGAATGAGCATTATTTTTTAACAATCATATTCCAGAACTTTTTTTAAAGTCCTCACTAAGTTTCTAGTAGCTATGGGGTAGGGAGAACTAACTCTGGGGGTACTTACCCCCGACAGTTCAACCTGGACTAGTCTGCAGGCCCAGACTTGAGTCAGATAGCAGTCACTGTGCCGTCCAAGAGGAGAGACTTAGGACCAAGCTTGCTAACAGGATTTTAGTCTCTTGGTAGGGGATCTACCAAGACTCTTGAGGGTTTCTGACACTGTCCTATCTGGGTTTAAACATAATAATACCAACAAACATACCCATACGGCAGTGCCCAGCCCTGTTCCTAGTATCACCAAGGAAGGGCCCCTTCTTGAAAACCCAAGAAGCTGGGGGTATTCCTTCTGTCCCACCCTGGCCCCTGGGGAGGGCTGCATTTAGTGTACAGGTTAAGGCTGTCCCCTGCTCCAGCTGAACCCCCAAGAGCACTAGACTCCCCATGAGGAGCCAGGAACGGAGGAAGGAGAAGTCAGGATATGTGGCCACTCCTACGTCCTGCTGCACACAGCTCCCTGGTGGGCACCAGATGCCAGGAGAGAAAAGGGAGCCAAGTATCCATGACCTTGGGGAGGAGGCACCCCTGGCTGCCCTGGTATTGCTGCAGGAGCTCAAGTTGACATCTGGCATCCATCTGAGGCCAGGCTGGGAGCAAGGGCCTCATAGAGGGGAGAACAGATTCCTGCCCCAGGAATGGCAGATAGTCAAGCCATCAGCTGGCGCCCACGCACCTCTCCAGCGCTCCTAATCCCCGAAGTTCAGGGCCTACTCCAACGTGAGGCTATCGGCTACTCCTGCACAGTAAGGTCAAAGGTCACAGTGGAGGTGGTGGCAGGGAGAGGATGCAGCCCAGAGCTGTGGAAGCCTCTTTCTGCTTTCTGTCCAGCCTCATACTCGGATCTCATCTTCCTCTTCCTCATCCATGAAGGAGAACTCCTTGTCTGGCTGTCTTGGGGCCGCAGCCCTGGCGTGGTCTGGGCCTCGCAAGGCTGGGCTGCGCTCCTCTAGGACACCCGAGGTGCAGCTGGACAAGGAGCTGCTGTCTCGAGTAGTGTGGCTGCCCACGCTTCGGGCTGAGCTAGGGCTGGGAGCTGCCGCCGCCCACCCGTCATCCTCCAGAGTGTGTGGGGCCAGAGCTGGGGCCAGGTCCCGTCCGGCCTTGCCTTCCTGTCTCCGCAGAGGAGGAGCCGCCTCCAGCCAAGAGGAAGCTTGGCCCATGCCGCGGGGACCTTCTTCATCGCGGTAACCGCCCCCCTCCTCCTCCTCCGGGTCCCACTCATCCTTGTCCATGATGCTCAGGACATCACCCAGCATGGAGGGCCCCAGGTCGATGTGAAAGGACATGATGGATTCGGCATGCTTCATCCCGTAGCTGGCCTTGGGCACAATGGGCAGATCTGTCAGGTCCCCGAAGGCCTGTTCATCTAGAAGGGGGTCAGGGGAATGGGGGCCCGTGGCCCCATTCCGACGGAGACCCATTTCCGCTGAGCCTGTCTCCTCTGGGCCACCGTCCCCAGCATCTGCCTTCTTTACAGGGCTGGACGACAAGCTCTTGGGCAGCTTGCTGGAGCCCTTCTCTGCAGCTTCTTTCTCATTGAGCTGTGGCAGGGACATGGCGTTCTTGACAAACAGTGCGGAATCCCGCAGGGAGCCCAGCATGTCCCTCTGTTCCCGCTCCCCTCTGGTCACCGACTGTGACCGTTTGCTGCCCCGGAACTTCCGGGACAGAAGACTGCGCTTGGAAGATGACGAGGAGGCCTGCTCATCCAGAGACTCACTGTCAGCCTCACCTGCCTTGCTAGTGAGGAAAGATGTGTCCCCAAAGGCGTCCCCAGCCCGGCCTACGTGCATGGTGTGGCGGAAGTCACCCAGAGGGGCACTGATCATCTCGGCCGTGAGGTCAACGCGGGAGCGGCGCTTGGAGTGCATGGAGCTGGACACCAGCTGCTTGAGGATGGGCATGGTGTGACCTGGGAGGGGAGGAGGACCCTCTCAAGGTGGCAGGCACGTGTGTCGTCAGATCTGAAGTCTAGGTCAGGAGAGTGGCGAGGATGGTGGTAACAGGGCGATCAGAGGGCTGCAAGCAGAGAACGGGAGGAAAGGGTTAACACAGGCTGTCAACAGAGGCAGTGTCCATCTGCTCATGGACCGCCATTTAATGCCAGCCCTCCATCAAAGAAACATTATCTGAAACCCACCAGCAATCAGTTTCCTAACTCTGACCTTTCTTCATCCATAGGATCCCAAGGTGGAGGAGTGATTAAAAGTCTAGCTAGAGTTTGGTACCTGAGACACATTTTCCTTGAAACTTGAGAAGGAAATAATCTTTCTCCAGAAGGGCTCTGCTTCCCTCTGCCCCTCCCCAAGGTGGGACACTGCTAGAACCACTGGCCACCACAATTAACTAAGGTTGAAAAGTTACTCAAGCAATTAATTCCAGGCAGCCAGTCGGCAGGCACACCTTCCTGCAGTCCAGCCTTGATTCCTGAGTTGGTGGACACCTCAGCCTGAGTCAGAAAGAAGGGAATAGCCAGGCCAGGCCTCAGGAGATGGAGAGGCTGCCCTTCACTTCCACATGTGGGCGGCAGAGCTCTCCTTCTGAATCATAATTGGGGCGGGGCTGCTGGAACCCACAGAACCAGCTCCTTGGTCTTCCAGCCCTCCCTAAGTGTCCCATAAACAATCACTGTGGGGGCCCCCAGCTCTCTGTGAAAAGGCTCCGTCTCCCATCTCTCAAGGAGATGAAGTTTAGGAAACTTCTTCCTGTTTCTTTAATTGTTGGGGATGGAGAAAGACAGGGACTAGGCTATGGATGACCTCCTACTGGGATGTACAGTCCTTGGGTGATTAACTCGAAATCCAGAGGTCAGTAGAGGGAGGACACGGGGGCAGGGGACACCTACATAGTTCTTGGCAAGGGCCAAGGTGAAGTTCAGTGTCAGGGGCCCAAGCCAGGCTCTCTCTCCCCAGCTAAGCTGCACAAGGTGGAGAGACATGGGTGCAGGGATTCAAGAAACACAGTGGGTGGGAGATGGGACTGGACCTGAGGGATCTGTTACCTCCCAGTCCCGTTGACAGCAACAGGCACCTTGGTCCTGAGCCCATCTGATGAAGCCCACCTGGCCTGGGCTGCTTCCTCCACCTCGAGCTAGTCCCCTCCCCAGCCCACCCAGCCCCGCAGCTGCCTGGCAGGTCTTCCTGCCTTCCCCTTTCTCCCACTGTTCCTCCTTAATATTTCTCAGCTAAAGCAAAACCTTACCCCTGAGACACTCTATGTCCTGCAAACCTCAGTCCAGGCACAGTCTCTGCTGCCCTTCCTGATGACTTGCCAATACTTCCCTTGCACTCTGACCCTACCCTGGAGCTTGATATCAGGCATCCTGCTCCAACACCCCACCACTTGGTACCACCAATATCCTCTCAGTGGGGACAACTCAGTGGAGACCATTGGCAACAGAGCCAGTCCTCTGGGTTACCTGCTACTCATAGCGTTTCAGACGTTCCCTCTGCCAACAGGCCCTTGTTACATCGTGCTGCCAGCTGGGCTCTAACCTTCCTAATGGGCTACGAGCTTCTAATGGGTCTGTGTTCAGAATCTTGTCCACCAGTGTGTGTCACACAACTAGACTTTAAACACCCACTTAAAGTCTAGCCCCCCCCAACCCAATCTCTCCCCTCTACCCATCTTGGCCTCTTTCAGCCCATAGCACAGCTCCTGCCCTGACCTCTCTGTGGCCTCTGACCCCTCCCCTCATGTTCTCTCACCCCAGGTCAAGCAGCCACTGTCCAGTCTGATGACCACCCCCGCCAGGGAGACGGAGCAGCCCTCACCAACCCCAGGCAGACCCACAGCAAACACACCTGCGGGCAAAGAGTTCATTGGCCCCTGACCAGTGACAGTGACCTCTGACCAGCCACAGGCTCCCAGGCCACATCTGGAAGGGAATCTCCCTTCAGCCCAATGAAAGGCGCTCAGAGGGAAGGCTCAGCACGGTAAAATGCTTCCGTGCCAGCAGTAGGACCTGAGTTCGGATTCCCAGAATCCTCGTAGAGCTGGGTGCCACGGCGCACATCTGCAATCCTGTTGCACCTAACGGTGAGACAGGTGGCACAGAGAGACTCCTTGCAAGCTTGAATGAAGGTCAGCTAGACAAGCGAATGTGGTGATGAGCACCTGAACAGACTCAGTCTCAAACAGGGTACGAGGTGGGGTCCAACACCACAGGCTATCCTTTCAGCTCTACACACACGCTGTGTCATGTGTATGCCCATGACACACTTACTCACATACTTACTCGCACACACACATCATACACACATTTTTTGTTGTTGTTGTTTGAGACAGGGTTTCATTATATAGCCCTGGCTGGCCTGGAACCTGCTAAATAGAACACCCGGGCCTCAAACTTACAGAGATCTGCCTACCTCTCTGTGACTCACCACGCACAGCCCCTAAACACATACTTTTTACTTTTTAATAGTTTTTTTTTTTTTTTTAAATATGTATGAGTGTTTTGTCTGCATGCATGTAAGTATACCTGTGTTGTGAAATGCCTGTGGAGGCCAGAAGAAGACACTGGATCTGCTGGAAATTGGAGTTATGGACAGCTGTTAGCTGCTGTGTGGGTGCTGGAAACCGGACCTGGGTGTTCTGTAAGAGCAGTCAGTGCTCCTAACCTCTGAGCCACCTCTCCAGCCTCCACAAATATTATTTTTAAAAACAAAAGGAAAAGGGAAGGCAAGGTCTGTGTGGGTCATTGCAACATGACCCTGACAAACCCCTTTGGTTTCTCTGCCGCAGAGGAGCAGAGCAGCAACACAGGAAGGCTCAGAGCTCCTGGCCCTGCTTGCAGAGTGCTGGAAGGGACACTCAGGTGGGTCATCTCACAGCTGAAAACGCAGGGCCACTGAGGCAGTCGTTTAGCCTCTGCCTGGCCCACACCCTAGTGAGCAGTATCTGCTGGGCTGTGGGTGGGCCCCACTCTGGGGCTTTTTCTCCCTGTGCTGAAGCTCTGCTTAACACCACTGATGGAGTGCCCTCCCCGCCACTTGCCCAGGAGATCCAGGAGGGACTTCTGAAGTCTCAAGACAGTTGAGTGTCATCCCAGAGTGGCTTCTGGCCTGAGGATGGTTGGGGCCAGGTGATCTTTTTATTAGGGGTGGGGGAGGCTGAGTGGTTGGGTGTCTATAGCATCCCCGGTCTCTATCTTAGATGCCATCAGCAGCCGTCACTCAAGTCACGACAACCCAAGCTTCCGGGGACTCGGCCCTATACTCACACCCTAGGAGGCAATACTGTCTGGGGCTAAGGACGGCTACCCTGCAGTAAGAACAGGCAGAAACTGAGCACGAGGGACATGGAGACAGGAGTGGGAGGGGGCCCAGGGTCAGGGCCAGTGACATGAATTTGCGTAAGGACTTCACTGGAAGGCCAAGAATCTCCTGGAAGGCCCTGGAAGCTCGGCTACACTGTGGTTTCCCATCAGAAAAGATAAGGAAAGCACAGGAGGTTGCCCAGGACTCTCCAGAGATGCTGGAGAGCCCCGTGGCCCCCCGGAGGGGCCAAGTATCCAGACCATCATAGCTCCAAGGAGGAAGTGTCCCTCCCCCCCCCAGCACTACGTTGCCTACAGAGCTGAAGCAAAAAGGATAGTGGGATACTTAGTGAAAAACCAGTGTGACAGTCCACATCCATGCATGCCGTCCTAGGCCAGCTCTGGGATTCCAGGATCCTGTGCCCTTCTGTCTCCCAAAAGACGGTGATAGGTCTACCGAACGCTATCTATTTCCTGTGATGTCATTTCCACTGGTGTAGTACAAGGCTGTGTGGCTTGTGACAAATTATTTTAAACATCCAGCAAGAGAGGGCTTAGGTGGTGTCCCCGATCCATCCCACCACCCCAGCAGTCTGGGTGGGATGAGACATTGTCTTCTGGGGTCTCAGAGTTTAAGTGTAGATGACACGGGCCAAATAACAGCCTTGAGGGCTAGTGAGAACTCAGCCAATGGGTGGCATGATATCCTTGGTTTCAAGAGCCTAAGTGATGGTGAGTGAGTCACCCCAAACTTCTAATAGGAAGGGTTTTGGGGTGTGGACATGATCAGGGATTTTCGGAGCAACTGGAGGGTGGGGATCTTGTATTCAGGGGGACAATGGGCACAGCCTGGGGCTAGCACTGGGAGGCCTCAAGCTCCCTTCCAGAAAGGGACTGGGTCACAGAAGCTGTGGCTTTGGGAGGAGTGTTGCTAGCACTGTGACTCAGCTTTGGGGAAGTGGCTAAAACAGGCTGTCCAAGGAGGCCAGGTGGCTATGCCACCCCGGAAGTCACATCCCACTGTCCTGGGTAGGCAAGGGAAGCAGGTCAGCAGCTTGCAGCTCTCTCTCCCTAGCTCTCCTGAGCCTTGGAGGGCCAGCTCCTGCTATGCACAGGCCCCTGGACTCTAGCACCTTCCCCTGAGGCAGGAGCAACAAGCCTTCCTGGCAAGCTTCCTACCAACCCCACAGGAACACTGACTCTGGGAACATAGGACATTTGCTTGGACCTATCACCCTGTGTGGCAGGATGTACTATGAATGCTACCTTCCCAGATCGGCCAACAGCCCCTTGACAGACAGACAAACATGTCAAGCTGGACCAATACATCCAGTATGTCCGTGGCATTCCAGCCCAAGGCTAGGACAGCCAGCTAGGCAGGCCTCCCACTCTGTAGTTGACCGGTGGCTCACCCCAGTCTGAACACAGAGAACACATGCTTCAACGCCCACTGCCACTGCCACAGGCAGCCACACCCTCCACCAGTCCTTCCCCTTCCTGGGATTCTGACCATCCACCGGAGACTAGCTTCAGGCTCTGGCTGGGCAGAAAAGAGTCAGGTACATCATGACTTTAGTCATAGCTAGATTGGCTCTGTTTAATCTCCTTCATTCACTCACTGACTTATTGCAGACAATATTCACATACAGCCAGCTCCCTGGACTTGGGGGTTTCTCCGGCATCTGAAGATTTAACCGACCATTGCTGGAAAACCTTTTAGGGGGAAAACCAGGCATCTGGACTGAATATGCACAGATTTCCTTATGGTTATTCTAAATAATACTGTGTCTGTCAATTATCCACTCTGTATGATTCTTACAAGTAATCTAGAGATGATGTGAAGGACTTGGAAGGACACTTACGGGTTACGTGCAAACACTGCGCCATTTTATACACAGGTCCTGCAGCTGGGGTTTGGTATCAGAGGGGTCCGGGAACCAGTCCTCCATGGACACTGAGGACCTGCTGTACCGTTTAAGGCCCCAAAGTCAGGATAATGAATTCATCACATCATCATTCCCAAAGCACAAGCATTGGTAAGTGGGGATATAAACCTGTAAATAAAAGCCTCTCGTAGTCCTCAGTGTAACAGAGGATAGGGTGACAGGAGCAAGTGTGGAAGTGTGTGGACACTGGGGAAAGCCCAATGAGGCAGGGGCACTGTGAGTTGAGCACTAAGTGACCAGGCAACCAGGAGACAGCCGAGTCAAAACCAGGCAAGTGGAAAGACCAGCACACTCGAAGATGCAAAGGCCATGGGGTGCAAACATACTTGTGGAAAGCCCATGGGGTCAGAGGGCAGGTCACACAGGACCGAGCCAGGTAAGGGGGTCTGTGGTATTTCTGGGTGTATAAAAACCAGTGGCTGCAGGTAAGCTCTTGGTGGCATCTGACACCCAAACAGTGGAACAGGGGAGGCAGAAATTCAGTCAGAAGGCTTTTGTGGGAGTCTCGGGCAAGGAGGAGGAAAGTTAAGATGTAGGTTTGGCTGAGGAGGACACGGAGGTGGGGAGGGAGAAAGCTCACAGAGGGACAGGACATGACATCCTGGGCATGCTGTGTGCTGGGGACGACAGGAGCGAGGAGGGTACTGACAGCAGGTGAAAGGCAATCAATATCCACAGGGCTCCAGGCATCCTTTCCCAGGACTGAGTCAGACGTCAGTGGGCTCGGCCTTTCCCACAGAACCAAAATGGTACCTTTCCTCAGGCAGAACTTAACTTTGTCCAAAGGTGAGGTGTCTGGTGCCGCTCAATGTCTGTCAGGGGTGAGAAAACCAGCCTAACATAAGCCACACCTCCCCGAGAGGCTAAAGGCTCTGGCTTTTGTCAGGACAAAGATCTGGTACCTTCTGGAACACCCACTAGCTTTTATCTAACTCAGATAAGAAGAAGCAACGAAGTCCATTTTAGTTAAGCAAGCAGAGAGGGGGCAGCTGAGGAATGGCAGAAGCGTGGCCGACACACACTTAAGAGGACTTCCGAGGGTCTGTGCTGGAACTGCACTGACTTTGAGACACACCGCCAGAAAGCCCTGGCGTTTGAAAGTCTGCTGTTTGTATGAGGAACTTAAGATGCACAGACTTAAAATATTCTAGGCCTAAATAGCCACAATTCCAAGAAAGAAAGCTGGGAACAGACACATGAAAGATCCACTGTGACTCCTGTACCATTTATATATCTGTGACAAGATCTCCCCAAAATACTTGATCAGATTCTGAAAGGTGGAAAGGCCAAAGTAAACGACTCAGTCCAGGTAGAGGCTGAAGCCACAGTTTAATTCCCTCTCCAGGTTTTATCTGTGATACAGTATCACAGATAAACGGCTGTGATGAACGGTGAATGGACAGAATGGCTTCCAAACTGTCCTCTGACTTCCTGACGTGTAGTGTTCTGTGTGCCCCTCATGAAAATTAAAATAAAATGGAGAAGGGCCAGTAAGATGGCTCAGTGCATAAAGGCATTTGCTATGCAAGTCTGAAACCTGGGTTTGAGCCCCAGAACCACAGTAGAGGGGGAGGACACCTGGGAGCTGCCTCCCAACCTTAACACACACACACACACACACACACACACACTAATCAGACACACACAAATTAAAGTTTTTTAAAAGGTGGAGATTGGGCTGGAAGGACGGTAGTTAAGAGCACTGACTGTTCTTGCAGAGGATCCGGGTTTGACTCCTAGTACCCACATGACAGCTAACAACCGTTTGTAACTCTAGTTCCAAGGGACCCAATGCCCTCTTCTGACCTTTTTGGGAACTATATGACATAACATGGGGATGCTTACATACTCATACATATACAATAAAAATATATAAAGCAGGGCATGGTGGAGCACGCCTTTAATCTCAGCACTCAGGAGGCAGAAGGATCTCTGTGAGTTCAAGATCAGCCTGATCTATGTAGGGAGTTCCAGGACAGCTGTGGCTACAAGGAGACCCTGTCTTAAAAATAAATAAGAATAATACATATTTTTTTTAAGATGAAGAATTGATTAAGAAAGACATCTCAAAGTCAACATCTGGCCTGCACACCCACACCCATGGATGAGTGCCTCACACCACCCACATACCACACATACACACACACACACACACACACACACACACACACTCAGAAACAAAAATTACACAATACAAAAGCTGGGCAAGGTAGAGCATGCCTTTAACCCCAGCACTTATTAGGAGGTGGAGGTAGCCGGATCACTGTGTATGAGGTTAGCATGGTTTACATAGTGAGTTCCAGGCCAATCAGGGCTACCTAGTGAGACCCTAACTTAACAAACAAATTACACCTGCACTGAAAATGCACACCCATCATCTTTATTCTCTAAGCAATATAGCATGACTATTTTTGTTGTGTTTATGCTTCACAATTTAAAGAGCACCAGGAATACAGGAATTACACACAATTATCACGCTCTTACTATGTAAGGGGCCGGAACATCTGTGGATTTTGTATCTTACTATGTAAGGGGCCGGAACATCTGTGGATTTTGTATCCTAGGGGACCTGGAGCCAATCCCCTGTGGACACCAAAGGATAGCTGTGCTGGTTCTGGTATGTCCTTCCCACACACCAGTAGATTTTGTCATGTAGCCTAGGGGTGGGAGTAGGTGCTAAAATGCAGCTCCTGATATCAGAGGTGGTCCAACCTCGTGACCTTGATGAGGCTGCAGGGGTGAGGAGGGGTGGCTTGCCAAGGTCACGGATCTCGCGAGGGGCCCAGGTGATCCGTGAGCCTCTATGTCCTGTCAGTCTGAAAATCTTCTCCAGGTAGCACCTGCAATGGGGTCGCATTGTCAGGTGTCAGGCCAGATCCTCCTGCAAATGCTACCATCTAGCTCAAAAGTGGGGGCCAGAGAAGGGAGGGGGAAGGAACACACTCCCACTAGGCAGGGAGGAAGTCACAAAATCCAGATCCAAGAGTTTCTTACACCCTAATGACCTCAGGCCAGGGTGGCCAAGGGGCACCCACAACTGTGGCCAAGTTCCTTCAGACAAATATAATTCAGCTTCCTCAAGACAGGCCTGGTGGCCCAGGTTGTACTCAGATAGTTGGAGGGCTGAGGGAAGGGGATGGCAAGTTCAAAACCACCTGCTTGAGGGTTAGAGGGTCAGCTCTGTGATTACCAGCACTGGCTGCTCCTGCAGAGGACCCAGGTTTGGTCCCCAGCACCCACATGGCAGCTTACAACCCTCTGTAACTCCAGTTCCAGGGGATCTGTCATCTCTTCTGGCCTCTGCAGGTATTGCATGCACATAATACACTTAAATGCAGACAACACACACATAATAAACATTTAAAAAGAAACAAGTTCCTGTGTGTGCACGAACATGCAGATACATGTGTCATGGCCCACGAGTGGAGATCGAAGACCTCCTCCCACCATGCATGTACCGGAACTGAAACTCAGGTCACCAGGCTCGGCAGTGGTACGAACTCTTGTCAGCTGAGCCTCTCCCCCTCTGCCCTCTTCTCATGGGTTCTGGAGATTGAACTCAGGTCCTTGTGCTTGTACTTACTGACTCAGCTATCTCCTAAGTCCCCCACCCCCAACCCCGACCCCTCAAGCTTCCTTAAATGTGGTAGGGCTCATAATAATAGTATCTCAAAGCATCAAAGGCTTACGGGAAGATTTGAAACTCTCCCGTTCTTGGCTGGGCATGGTGGCACACACCCTTAATCCTGCACTCAAGAGGCAGAGGCAGGCAGATCTCTGTGAGATTGAGGTCAGCCTCATCTACATAGAGTTCTGGGCCAGTTGAGGCTACAGGGAGACCCTGTCTCAATAAGATAAAGTAAAATAAAGTTCTCCCAACACTCAGGCCACAGCAGCTGCAGATAGAAGACATCACACAAGGGTGAGAGCGGTTCTTTATCCACAAGTTTATATTGCATTCACGTCTGTCCATTCTCTCTCCCATGGCCTCTTTCTCTGCCCCACCCACCCCCAAGTCACCCCCAAGCCAGGTTCTTGTTTTATTCTAAATTGTCTGGGAGGAGAAACTGGGCAATGTATAAGATAGTGAACTGTAATTATAGATCCATATGATTTATGCTAGACTAAATAACAGATCTACTGCTAGATCTACATAAATTTATAATCTGTTCTCTGGTATCAGGGATCGGAGAGAGCAAGGCCCTCCCCCACTCCTTACCCCAGAAAGAACACCCACTCCCAGTAGCTGCTTCCTGGCGCTCAAGCCTTCTCTGCTGAGCAGGTGACTGGTAACAGCCATGCCTTCCCACCGGAGCCTGGCCTCCGGCCAGTGACACTGGAGCTCCCAAGCTGGAGGCCAGCCACCCACGGGACAGTGGGATCCTGTAGGAGATATCCTGGGCAGGTGAAGGCCTGGCTTCTGCCCCTCCCACAGCCCCAGCTCAGCTACCCTAAACACTTGGAAACCGCAGGGAAAACAAGGAGCAGGCTCTAAAGCAAGGCTCAAAAGGGGTTTTAGCAACTGGCTACGTGCACAAAAAGTACGAACTGCCTGTCCCCTTTTACTGGGTGCCTGCTGCATGTCAGGTACTGTGCTGGGACAGCCAATGTGTCTGCTTCTGAGCCTCAAAGCTGTTTGCAGGAATGTGTCAGGACTGTCCCCATTTTATAGGAAGGGTTGAATCCCTCACTCCCTCTCAGAGCTTGGAACTGAAGGGGACCTGTCTCTGGCAGACCATGGTGCACATGGGTTGGGAGGGTTGTGTGGGACTGTCTTAGGGACCAGGATCCACGGTACCAACTTCTTTTTTTTCTTAATTTTATTTATTTTTATTTTATGTGTAAAAGTGTTTAGCCCTCAGGTACGTACGTGCACCCATGTCATGTGATGCCCATGGAGGCTAGAAAAGGACACCAGATCCCCTAGAACTGGAGTTACAGACAGTTGTTAGCTGCTCTGTGCACCTTGAGAACCAAACTTAGGACCTTGGCAAATGCAGCCAGTGACCTTAACCACTGAGCCATCTCTCCAGCCCACACTTTACCAACTTCTGATTAGAGGTCTGCCCTGAGGAAGGCTGTACTTGAAACCCCTCAATGTTGACTCCACAGGAAGAGAGAGAGCTAAAGAGGAGCTGTCAGAAACCCAAGCCAGGTGTCCCTGGGTACTTAGGAACAGGGTCAGCACAAGGCCTAGCCTCAAGTGCTTCTCAAAGTAGCCCCGCCCCTCCTTGGTTGTCCCACGGAAGCAGATCAGAACCCTGACTCAAGTTAGCTCTTAAATCCTCAGAGCTGGGCACTTACTCCAGCCTGTGCAAGCCCAGCTGGGGCACATCCCACTTCCTACAAATAAACATCCTGGCTTGGATGGCTCCTTCCCGGAAGGGAAAGTGATTGAGGTCCCAGATGTCACTCCACAGCGTTCTGCAGCTTTGAGGGGAAGCAGGTTGCCCAGCTGCTCCTGCTGGTGGGCAGGGAAAGGGAAGGATGCTGGAGAAGGTGAGGGGTGAGGGGAAGTCAGCTCGGGCAGGGACTACGGGAACCTGGGAGGGAGGAAGTGAAGCCTTCATACCAGAACACCTCCAGAATTTCCAATCCCTGCCATAGCCCTCTATGGGTTTTTTTTTTTTAATTTAATTAATTTGTATGTGTATGAGTGTATTGCCTGCATGTATGTAAGTGCTCATGTGCATGCAAAGTCTGAGGAGGCCAGAAGAGGTCTTCAGATTCCATGGAACTGGACAGACAGTTGTTAGCCTCCATGTGAGTTCTGGAAACTGAACTCAGGTCCTTTGCAAGAGCAGATAGTGCTGTTAATGGCTGAGCCATCTCTCCAGCCTGGGTTATTTTGTTTGTTTGTTTCTGAGACACGATTTCCCTGTAGCCCCAGCTGGTCTAGAATTCCCTATGTAGACCAGGCCGGTCTTGATCTCATAGAAATCCACCTGCCTCTGCCTCCTGAGTGCAGGGATTAAAGGTGTGTGCCACCATGCCAGGCTATTTAAATTTTTTTTTAATTGTGTGTGTGTGCTTGCCCATGGAGGTCACAAGGATATCAGATCACCTGGAGCCAGAGTTATAGGGTGTTCCACCCAACATGGGTGCTGGTAACCTGATTCTAGTTCTTTGCAAAAGCAGCAAATGCTCTTAATCAATGAGTCAAGATTCCAGTATCAGGTTAGTAAATACTCTACATCTCACTGTCCAATATTGTGGTCACTGAGCTATTAAATACACTCAACACTCAGAAGGCAGAGGAAGGCAGATCTCTGTGAGATGGAGACCAGTCTGGCCATGGTGAGTTCTAGGCCAGTTGGGGACTACAGGGAAACATTGTCTCAACAAAGCAAGACAACAACAAAACCCCCAAACAACAATGAAAAACCACCTCTACACCAGCTGGGAAGACAGAGCTTGGTCAGCAAAGCACTTGTGGTGTAGCATGAAGTCCTGGAGTAGGGATCCCCAGAACTACATAAACCACTCGACACAGAGGCGGCTGCCTTGAGCAATGGTTCAGTGGTTAAGAGCACTTGCCGCTCTTGCAGAGGATTTGAGTTTGGTTCCCAGCACCCACAGGAGGCAACTCACAACCTCCTGTAACTCATGTACACGCACACATAAATAAAAATTAAATATTTTTTAAAAGATGGAAGGTGATCGAGGAAGACATACCACACTGACCTCTGTCCTCCACATGTACACACGTGGTTCTGCATATATTCTCACGAGCTTTTAAATATACACACACAGACACACACACCAGAAAAAGTATACATACACTGTCCAACATGGTGGCCATTGTGGCTAGTCTCAACTCAGAGACAGGAAGTGTACAATAGTCACAGAACCTCAAAATCAGCATGAAAATAAGAATGCAAACTATCTAATATTCTAATTTTGATTTCACTAATATTGATTTTATATTAAAAATAAAGATTTGAAGCCAGGTATGGCAATATACACCTTTAGTCCCAGCAATCCCAAGGCAGAGACAGGTGGATCTCTGTGAGATGGAGGCCAGCCTGGCCTGGTCCACACAGTGAGTTCTAGGTGGCTGGGGGTTCCGGGAAACCCTGTCTCAGAAAATCAGAAAAAAATTGAATTTTTTAGGTTAAACAGTATGTTCTACTACATCTGTTTACTTTTTAAAATGTAGCTATTGGAGCTGGAGAGATGGCTCAGTGGGTAAAAGAACTTACTACCAAGCAGGATGACCTGAGTTTGACCCCCAGACTCACACAGAAGGAGAAAACCTACTCCTGAAAGTTGTCCTCTAGCCTCCACACAGATGTACTCCCCCAATAAATAATTTTAAAATATTTTATCTATTATCTTTATGTGTATGAGTGTATTGCCTACATGCATGTAAGTGACCCACAGAGGTCAGAAAAGGGTGTTGGACCCCCTGGAACTGAAGTTAGGATGGTAGTTAACCACCATGTAGGGGCTGGAAACACCCTAGGTCCTCTGCAAGAACAGCCAGTGCTCTTAACACTGCTGAACCATCTCTCCAGTACCATAAAAATGTTTAAATAGCGGAACATGGTGGTGCATGCCTTTAGTCCCAGCACTCAGGAGCCAGAGGTAAGCAGATCTCTGTGAGTTCAGGGTCAGCCTGGTCTACATAGTGAGTTCCAGGTCAGCTGGGGCTACAGGGAAACCCTGTCTCAAAAAGACAAAAAATAAAATAATAAATTAAAATGTAGCTATTAAGTATTGAAACCTTGGATTAGAGCTCCATGTTCTATGGGACAACATGAACTTAAGACAGTTCCTCCTCTCTGTGCACACGGCACCATGCGCTGTGGATGGAGAATAAAGCCAGCTATTGTTCAGTGGGAAATGAATGAAAACACTCCCAATGCTAGCAAATTGCATGCCACCACTCAAATCCAGTCCTAGCATCTTAATTTGACATCCAGTCTCTGATAAATGTTTCATTCTTTGATTGAGACTCTGTAACAAACATTCTTTGATTGAGACTCTTTATCTAAAAATGCCCATCTGTATTTCTGGAAGACTGGTAGGTAAAATGACTAGTTTCATACTATTTTCCTATTCTTCAAGAAGCTCTGCCATGCTACAGCCCCACAACACAAGGGTGATACTGTCTGACATCAGGTGTCTCACTCGTTCATTCGTTCCTTCCTTCCTTCCCTCTCTCCCTCCCCTCCCTGTCTCTCCTTCTTTTGTTTCTTTTTAAAGTTTATTTTATTTTATGCATATGAGTGTAATGTCTGCATGTATGTAAGTGCACCCGTGTCTTGTAATGCCTGAGGAGGACAGAAGAGGGTGTCAGATCCTCTGGAGTTGGGGACAGTTGTTAGCTGCTATGTGGGAGCTGGGATTCAAACCCAGGTCTTCTGCAAGAACAGCCAGTGTGCTTAACCACTGAGTCATCTCTCCAGCCCCAAGATCCTGTCTTTAAAAAAAAAAAGCAAAACAAAGATAACAAAATCCTATAATTTTCCTTATCGCTTATAAAACTAGTTTTGTCATAAATGTGACACATGTGTGTAAAGCAACCAAAGTCACCCTTATCAGACATGAACTTCTTCTGGACACCATCCAGCCAGGGCCTATTTCCAGATGTGCTTTTCTGTTCGTTGATTGTTAATTCCAAAACCACATCTGGAATATCACCAAATATACTTTGAGTATCTGTAATATCCCTAGCTTAGCTTTTTATTTTGGCTTTTGTAATCCAATCTTCCAGCTCGACTCTGGAAATACTTGAAACTCCAAGCAAGCCTGAGTGTTGCATGCCTGCCATCCCTGTACTCAGGAGGCTGTGAAAGGAGGATTCCAGGGCAGTCCAAGGGCAGCCTGGGCTAGGTCCAAGGGCAGCCTAGGCTACAGAGCCTATCCCAAAAGAGGAAATGGAAGGAGAAGAATCTGACTCTATTTGCCTTACTGTCACTGTATCACTGAATACAAGGGTGACATGGGACTCCTCTGCACCTGGCATCCACAGTGACATCCTAAACCTAGCTACGCAATATGGTAGCTGCTAGCCAGGTGGGGCTACCGAGGGTGGCCACTGTGGTTAGTGAGACTCCTGAACTGAATTTTCAAAATCTAGTTTCAAGTATTGTATTTTTTTTTTTTTTGTCTTTTTTTGAGACAGGGTCTCTGTAGCCCAGCTGAACTGGAACTCAGAATGTAGATCAGGCTGGCCTTGATCTCACAGAGATCTGCTTGCCTCTGCCTCCCAAGTACTGGGATAAAAGGCGTGTGCCACCATGCCTGGCAAGTATTTTAACTTTTAAAACAGATGCTCAAATCCTTTACAGGAAAACTTCAGTATGTTTGGGAAAATCTGCATGTGTGACTTTGTCTGCAACTTAAAGTTTTATGAAATCCAAACACTTATCAAATATTTGCCAGGTTTAGATTGAGGCTGTAGTATGTGGTCAGTGGAAGGAACATACACACGGGATTGTGAAGCCTTTGTATCTTAAAGAATAATGTAAAATATACCACTGAAAACCAATCATTAAGTATTTTATTTACATGTGTGAGGCTGTACACATGTGTTGTGTAAGCATGTGCATATGGAGGCCAGAAAGGGGCCTTGGATCTCCTGGCGCTATAGTTATAGGGCATTTGTGAGTCACCCAATTTGGGTGCTGGGTGTCTGGGTTATCTGCAAGAGCAGACAAGTGCTCTTAACTAATGGACCACCTCTCTACAGACCCACAGCTGTTGGTTTTTAATGATTACACTGGAATGTCAATATTTTGTGTATACTGGATTTATTTAAAATCCACCTTTTTTTTTTTTTTTTTACTGTGGCTATCAGAAAAGTTATGTGTATGACTGGCCTTACACTCCTTTATTAAATGTAGGTAGTATTCAGAAATGGCATGGAGCCCAGGGCCTCACACATGTTAAGCATGTGTTCTCTGCTGAGCTCCACGCTCGGCTCCCGGCATTACACTCCCATTCACAGTGCTGTCTCGGGTGACTGCCATTAATTGTCACATTTCCTGGTGTTTTTAGACACACTTTGTCATTTCTAAGATGTAGCCAATGTTGGTCTCAAACTCCTGATATTCCTGTATCCACCTCCCTGCTGCTAAAAGTGCTGGCATTATAGGCATGTGTCACCACACCCCACTGGAATTTCCAATTCTTACAGTGTATAGGAAAAAAGATGCCAATATTTGAGCTAGCCTGAGAAGTAGAGGAAGCACCCTGTTTGGGTAATCTATCTTGTAGTTGCTAGAAAATACCACAGAGAGAGTCCAGTGTAGAATAGACATTACTTTGGAATCAGGAGAGTTCTAGAATGATGCCTCCCAGTGAGGGTCCAGATAGACATTTGGGCTGTGTCCTGTTCCCTACAACCAGACTCTTTACCAGGCAGCCACTCTCCCTGGGCCACAGAGGAAGCATGAGACAGAGCGGACACTCTATGTCTTAGAACTCTATGTTCTTACTAAACTGCTTTTGGTTCTTATGGCAGCAACACATTGAAAGGCTTCAACTCGGGTATTCTTCCCAGCAAACCATGGACTGGCACCACGGTCCCTATGTTGTAGATAAGAAAGCTAAGGCTTAGAGAGTTCAGTGAGTCACCAAATTGCACAGCTCTGAGACAAGAATTTAGATTAATCTGATCCTGAACTCTGGGTATTTTCTATTCTTGTGTAAGGAATATTGGGGCCAGGGTGCTCATGAGCCAGGGTTTGAAGAAAGTGATAAAGGCTTAAGAGTGCTGAACACCCACAATAAGCTCAGTTTTGCAATAATTTCTGATTTAAAAAAAAAAATCTGTTGGGGCTAGAGAGATTCCTCAGTAGTTAAGAGCACTGGCTGCTCTTGCAGAGGACCTAGGTTTGATTCCTAGCACCTAGATGGCAGTTAACAACCATCTATAACTCCAGTTCCAGGGGATCTGATGCCCTCTTCTGACCTCCGAAGGCACTGTACAACACAAGTCTACTTACCTACCTGTAGGTAATACATTTATACATATAAAATAAAATAAGTAAAAAATTTCAAAAACCTCCCCAAGGCTGACAAGATGGCTCATGGTAAAGGTGATTATTGCCAAGCTTGACAGCCTGAGTTCAATCCCTGGAACCTATGTGGTAGGAGAGAATTGAGTCCATAAAGCTGTCCTCTGACTTCCACACCTTAGTACTTGGGTTCCTCCATCATACACACACACACACACACACACACACACACACACACACACACACACACACAAATAATAAGTACATAAAATATTTTTTTTTAAATCTCTCTCTGGTCTGGGTACCTCATTCCTTGCCATTTCCAGAGAAAGTAGATTAATTGTGGGAAGCAGTCTCCTGGAGGTTCACCCTACTGGAAGCCCCTGCCCTCATGAGCTAGAGAATCATCTCCATCTCTGCCCCAGCATTCACCTCTATCCTCATTTCAGAACCCTCTGCCTTGAACCAGGGGGAGGGAGCCAGCAGGAAGTCAGGGACGGGTTCCCTCAACCATTGCCTGGGAATAGGAACAGCTTACAAGGGAAGAGCCAGGGCCTGGGAGTGACCGGAAATGACAACCAACCAAGGAGTCATGAAGACGCAGAACCAGTGATTGAAAGACATGCGGTGGCCTCACTTGTTTACAGGGTCCTTCCTGGAAACGTGTGTTTCTAGGAGTCTGCCATCCAGTGCAAGCCTCCAGAAGAGAGGGGAGAGCCTGGTGAGGAGGAAGGGTACCCAGTAGGGGGTTAATGTGTCTGCAATGCAGACACAGGGTGGCATTTAGTCACCCTATTGTGGGCAAGTTGACCCAACCTGACAGTGGCATTGCTGTTGGAGAACTGGGCTCTCTTGCTCCCAGTCTCAGTTCAGAAGGAAGCCACTGCTCTTGAAATCAGATCTGCCAGGCCTGGCTTAGTTTCACTTCAATTCTGAGAGCCTGAGTTCTGACAAGGAGTGGAGAATACAAGGCCACCCTGGGCTCTCCAGAACAATCGGTGGATCCGGCTCTCACCACAGCAGGATGGCAGATCTTCCACCCTTACCCAGATGGAGTGTAGAGTAAGGAGGTGAAAAGTCAGAGTGCCCGGGTTACAAGCTGGTTCACTACACTGAGCTTGCTACTTGTGCCTCAGTTTCCCCCATTAGCTTTCAAAGTCACCGAACTATATATCTCACTGTGTTAAGGTGAGGCTCCAACAAGCTAAGACACTCACTCGGTGTTCAGGACAACACTGTAAGAGGGAGCGCTACTTAATGTGCCCTGTGAAGATGATGCTGAGACACAGTCTCTCGGCAGGTACCCCACATCTCCAGAGGTGTGGGGGAGACTTTCAGGTGACAAAGGACCCATGGTCAGCCCCGGGTATACCTGCACACACCTAGTCCAATAGACTCCGGGGCGCAGCAGCATGAGGCTGATTTTTGAAGTATGGGGTTGGGGGAGAAGATCCGGATTCTGCCTTCTTCAGCACTGCCTCCCAGCTGGGGAGATTCAAGTAACCTTGCTTAGGGCTCCTTTCTCCTCTCTTCCTCATCTTTGGCCTTTCACAAAGCAGAATAGGCAGGCCTGGCTCTTCTACGGCAGGTGTTAAGCTCCTTCTGATATCAGTTCAATAAGGATGGTGAGGAGGAGGTGGGAAAATAGAAGGCCCCCCATTTCCTCACTGGAATAAGGGTGAGAAAGAGACTGCGCAGGATTATGAGACCCTGGGTGCGATGAACATAAAACCCAGTGTGGTGGATGGGGTCAGACAGCTATAGACCACAGTCTACGGAGCGCCTCCACACACTGTACCATTGGCCTCTGTTCCTTACATGTTTTTCCCTTCCACCATTTGATTAAACCTTAATCGCCATAGATGGAGGGGTGGGAAGCAGGGGATCCACTCTCTGATGCTTTGGCACCCAGGCAACATTCCAAGGAAAGGAGAGGGTTCCACAGAGGGAGTCCCAGGATAAAAGCCTTCAGGGTAGAGGGGAAGTGGTAGGGACCAGAAGAAGATGGAACATCATTGTTGTCACATTAGGGAAGATTCAAAACTGGGGTCTCCAGTCCAATTTCAGACAAGGAATGGAAGGTAGCCAAAGGAGAACCCAGAGATGGTGGGGAGCTGGACTTGCCCCAGCCAGCCTCATCTGACACCCTGATGATCAAGGCAGAGGGTGGTGACCCAAGGCAGCTGCAGCTGAGCACCCAGATGCTTAGGGGTCTATCCTGCCGCGGCAATGTTGCTGAAGAGATGCCCTGAGGCCCTAGGATAAAAGGGGTGTGTGACACCAGGCACTGCTTTTACCTTAGACCAAAAAGGGAGAGCCTTCCTCAGTTTGGGAAGGTAGACCAGGAGAAAAGGGCTGTGCATGCCAACACTGCCCATTCTGGAGCTAGAGTGGTAATCTGGCAGTGCCTGGGGCACAGGAAGGCCTCCAGTTGTACCTCTGCTGGAAAGGAAGCCCGCTTTAAGACAGGGCTTCAGGGGCACAGTGGGTGGGAACGTAAGGAGCAAATGGCTGAACTTTTTCTACTGGTCAATGCAGACACTAGATGCCACAATAGGGTGGCATCTAGTCACCCTATTGTTTCTCTCTGCATAAGAGTATCGAGCCCTTTCCCAGAGATGGCTGACATAAACTGAGCTTTTTGGAAGCACCTCAGAAGTGTGAGCACCGATTGGCAGTCGAGGACCTTCTTCTAGACTACTCCTCAGTGTCCTGTGGCTCTTGGACCTTTCAAGACTGAGGAAAAGCCTGTAGAACATAGCTCAGGTCAGCTGTGGGCTCCCAGGACAGGATTGCTCAACCCTTCTCTCCACCCCCAGTCTTATCGCTGCCATCAACTCAGCTCCTCCATTCCTCCAAGGGACAGACTCCTCCCTCTTCCCCACAGGGGCAAGGCCGGTGTGTCTGTGGGGCTGAGTCTATGGGATATCCCAGCCAGAACAGCTGAAATTGCTACCCTAAGACCATCCTGGACACTGGCTACAGACCCCTCCTTTCCCAACTCTGTCCAAATTGGGTGTGGGAGTGGGGGAGGAGGCTTGGGGGAATAAAGGAAAAGAGAGGAAGATGAGGAGAAGCCAACATCAAACACTGTGCCTGTCACAGACACAGGAATCAATCAGTCACTCACTCCAAAGATGGGAAGAGGTGGCTGGGGCTCCTGTGGGAGTCAACCCACAGTCCTTCTGGAAAACCTCCTAACTTTTAAAAAGAGCCCCTTTCAGGTCAACATCTGTCCACCTCCTGGCACCCTGCTTTATGGAGGAAGACTTGTTTGCTTTTGACTTTCTGGACGGAGATGCCTGGATTGTCAGTTTCAAAAGGCAACAGGACAGAAGACGGATAGGTACATAAGTCAGATTGAAGTAAGAACTGAGAGTGGATGTGTGTGTGTGAAACAAGAGAAATAAAGAGCTATAGAGCGAGGCAGAAACCCCAGGAAATGGAAGAAGTGCTCAAAGCAGGGGCCTGAGTTACAGGGAGCATGGGTCGTTGAAATTCAGTGTGTAGAGACCCTGTGAACTCTGGGAGTTACCAGAGGGGCTGAAACGCCCCAATACCACTGGTTAGGAGTAGGCTTACTTTATCACATCGGCTCCCTGAAGTCCCTGCAAGTATCACTTAGGACCCCTAGGAAGACCCTCCCTCCATATCCCCCAAGGTCTCCAATGGTGAGATGGAATAACTGTCCCTCAAGGAGTGGAGGGGCAAAGTCCAGAGGAGATAAACCACATTAATCAGTAGATCAGTAGTCACATGGGTAGCTCAGGCAAACAGCTGATAGAAGCTGGTGGCACATGGCAACCCCCAACACTCAGCATGGTTCCAGCTACCCAGCAGGGATGGCACCTCCCAGGATCCTGGTGGATGCCCTATTATTGCCTCCAGTGCCCTTGGGCTGCCCAAAGGCCTGGCTCTGCTCCAGCAAATCCCCTTAGTTCGGGGAGAAGCTCGCTCTGTTTCCCTTGCTTTGAGCCCTGTTCTTTGTTCTTTAAAATTCACTCCATCCCGCTGGAGGTCCCCTCCTCCAGCGGGCCTCAGAAAGGGGCGGGAGTTATTGGAAACCCAGACAGGGCAATGAAGTTGTATGGCAGAGGCCCCCTGCCAGAGGCCTCTCATTGTTTATGCTCCCCAGATCTCTCCAGATGGCTGCTGGGGGATAGAGATTGGGAGTCTTCTAGCACCCCAACCTCTCTGGAGAGAGGACAGGAGGCTTACACAGCAAAGGGATCACCTCCACTTCACCCTAACACACGCAAAGACTTCCCGCTTAACTGTTCAACTACCTGAGCAAAAAATGGGAGCAGTGGACTCTGGGAGGGCTGTTGGGGGCCGGTCAAATTGCAAGAGGTGAGCGTGTTGGAGGGGGAGACGTTCCCAGGCAAGAAGAAAAGAGAAAGCATTGTATTTCCCCTGTATTCTCCCAGGGGAAAAAAAAGAAAACTTCCAAAGCCCATGCCGCAGTATTTCATTGGGCAAACACGAGGAACCTGGTTTGAGTTAACAAGACAGCGAGCACCCCTCCCCCCTGTCACACACCACTCAGGAACGCACAGCACTCCAGATCTCTAGTCCTCTCCCAGGAAGCTGAACCAGCCCCAGTCCTCAGGGTTGAGACACTCACCCGCAGCAGCCAGGGGACCCCCTCCAGCAGGCTGAGCAGCTCCTGCGGGACGCCCCGGGGGGCAAAGGGGGCAAATTTGTATTTCCAGCTGGGGGCGCTCCAGGGAGGGGGGCGGAGCCAGGGACCTGGCTGGCAGCTCCGACGTTCCAAGCGAGCGGTTAGATCATTAACCAACGGCTACCTATCCGCCCCAGAAGAAGCCTCCAGCGTTGGGCTCCGGGTGCGGGTGGCAAAGGAGAGGCTAGCTCTGCCCGGCTCCACCCCACTGCCAGGAGCCTGAGCCTCTCGCGGCCTTGGCCTCCAAGTCTTCCGAGGGAGGCGGGCGGGGCGGGAGCCAGGCGGGGGAGGGAAAGGATGAAGCGGGCGGGGTAATGGGAGGGGGGGTATTTGTTCGCTGGGCCACTGCCTTCCAGACAGTTCCTTCCCTCCTTTCTCCTGGGCCGGCGTACGGCAGTGTGTGTACGAGACCATGCGTACACGCCTCCGCCAGTCTAGGAGAAGAATTCCGTCCTTATTCACGGAGACTGTGCGCACACGCCCCCCTCGGGGCGACCTCGGCCGCGCGCCTGCCCACAGCCACACACACCCCATTCCTGGGCAAGGGGGTGGACCTTTAAAACCTGCCCACTCGCTCCACCCGAGGCAGCTCCCGTGGCCAGATTGGCGAGTCCCAGCGACGCTGCGCCCGGCTCTGTCACCCCCTCCTCCGCACACCCGGATCTTCTGGCCCGCGCCGGCTCCGGGTCCCGGACCCAAGACGCTCGGCAGACACCCCTGACCCCAGCTTGCCGGTCCCGGCCAGATGCCCAGGACGAAGCAGCGGGTCTCTACGCCCTCCTCCCGGTCCTCATCCTCCGCGGTCCTCGGTTCTTTCGACCCTCTCCACCCCTCCGGGGGTCTGGAGCCCACCCAGGCCTCACGCGGCTGCGCCGCCACGTGCGGGTGCTCATCGCCTACCTCGGTCCCCGGATCCCCGTGCACGGGCTGGGCACGGCTGTGCGTTCCCCTCGGTAGGCTGGCTACCCATGGCAGCGCCGGCGTTTGTTTCCCTCTGGCCCCCGGGGCTCCGGGTGTGCAAGCCGCTCGGACACTCCCCTTCCAGGCTCCGCTCCGCCCCGCCCTCCCTCCCGCACCCCTCCCGCTGATGTCACGCCGCCGCCACAGCCAATGACAGTTGGGAAGCTGGGCCCGGCCGCTCGGCCTCCTCGGTTCAAATCTGAAAGCCTGAGACTTCCCCAGCTCCTGTGGGGCGGCCGGGGTGGGTGCCGCTCGGGGGAGTTCCCCACCCACTCGCCCCGCGTTCCCGCGGCGAGCCCCGAAGTGAGGTCCCCAGAGTCAGGAGCGCATCCCCGCCAAGGGCCTGCAGCCTGGCCCTCTTAAGGCTCTTCCTCGTTTGGAACAATGGCAAGGAACCAAAACCCCAGCCCAGGACTCTGTCTCGCCCCCCACACCAACTCCCTCCTGGACCAGCCTACCTAGGGGCAGACAGGGGACGCGAGTGGGAGCGTGGGGCCGGCCCGGGTGAGGTCTGGTCCCAGGCCCGAAGGCGGGAGGAGTCCTGACCGGGCCTGGGCGGTGGAAGGATTTTTCAGCAGGGTGACCTGGCTTTGATCGCCCTGCAAGCCCAAGTCCGAGGGATTTGCCTCTTTAAGTATCTTTCTAGGGAACCTCCAGGGCTTACCGAGTCCCTGGGCCCGGTGCTGTAAGCAGCAGGCATCAAGCTCTTTTCCTGTTGGAAGAAGTTTCTGCTTATGAACGATCGTTCAAAATAATAAATGCCGGCGATGAAAGAGTCAACAAAAGGAAAATGGAGCCAGTCCAAAGTGAAAGTTCTCCATAGCTCGAAGAACTGTGTGTGGAGGCGGTCGGGGTTCCAGCCTCGTTTCCCCCTGTCTCTTCAGCGTCCACGAAAAATGCCATCTTCACAGGACCTTGCTTCTCCCTAACCCCACTGCCGGTGAAAAATTGCAGTTTTCCGCCTTTTAGGAAAATCAAATCCGAAAGTAGGTTTCTGGTCTGGGGGCCCAAGTCCTCAGCCAAGCAGAAGGGGGGCACGCACACAACTGTGGACTCGACCCCCAGCACCACGACCAGCCAAGAAAGATAAAAATTAGACACTGGCACTAGAAGCAGGGTTCAGAGCAGCATGGGGACCAGATATCCTGGGTTTGTTGCTCCTCCCTCTACTCTGGGTCCCTTTCCTAACCTCACCTTGGAGTGACAGGGTTTTAGAACACAAAGCAGTGTCATAAGGAGAAAATTGTAGTCATTAAGAGCTGAGTCACCGGATTGTAACAGGATTCCTGGCCAGGTCAGTTAGAAAGAATGAAAGACACACTTGGCCTTGAATTCCAACTCTGCCATGTACTAGTCCACAAGTGAACCACCTCTTTCCCAGCTGTAAAATAGGCCTAGCACCCTCTGCCTCCTCAGTTGGTGTGTGTATTAAATAAAACTCCCGAAGAAAATGCTGGGGAGACCCTGGTCCATTTGGTCCTTCCCATTGATGTCCCCCAGTTGCTCCCGTCTGCCCCCTCCACTCTTGGAAGTCCAGGACTTCTGGCAGTATAAGTAATTTGTTCCAAAAATGTTACCTGGTTTTCTCTGAAACTTAGCCCTCTCCTTCAGCTCTTTTATTAAAAATATATTTATGGTGCTGGAGAGAAGACTCAGCAGTTAAGAGAGCTGGCTGCTTTAGCAGAGGACCTGTTTGGTTTCCAGAACCAACATGGTGGCTCACAACCAGCCGTAACTCCAGTTCCAGAAGATCCATTGCCCCCTTCTGGCTTCCACCGACATTGCATGCTTGGGTACACTTATATTCAGGCAAAACACTCACACACATAAAATAAAAATAAATTCAAATATATATTCATATTTTAGATTTATACTACTTTTAATTGTGTGTGTGTGCATGCCAGCGGACTGTCAGATCCCTCTGGAGATAGATTTACAAACAGTTGTGAATGCTGGGCACCCAACTCAGGTCCTTTGCAATAGTATTATACCCTCTTAACTGCGAGCCATCTTTCCAACCCCCTCCCTCATCCATTTTCTTTCATATTCAATAAATTATTTGGGCAAGGGGACACACAACAGGAATTTTCTTGCAAGGGATGTGTGGGGTGGCGAATGGGAGTCCCCAGGACCCCCTGGAGCTGGAGAGCAGATGGTCAGGCTCTAGAGTTCCGACTTCTGCTAATTACTACTATGTTTTCCTTTGATCTTGTATCCTGGGTTTGACCTTCTAAGTTACAGTCCCTTTTGTAACTGCTTAGCCCCTTATTCAAATTCAAGCTTCCTTCACAAACTTTAACATTCCTGGGGGTTCTCCTCAGAGGACAAAGAGTCAAGTCCAGTCCCAGCCCTCAGGGTACCAGAGGGTGGAAACTGGCTGCCAGAGAAGAGCTGGGATAGGCCCAGTTGGTGGTCTAGACCACATCCTAGCACTCTGTAGGAGTGAGGGGTTGGCTAAAAGAAAGTGCTAATTCCCCCCAGCTGTTTAGATCCCAGTTCTGTGGATTTCTCTGAAGAATCAACTGCAGGTAAATTTCACTATAACCTTTTTAGTTGGTGCGATCTGTGGATAATCAGAGGAAATTAGCAAAATGAAGAACTGCAGGCTGGGATGCCTACCTGGAAATTTCTGGCAAGTGTTAAGCCCCAGATTTTGGGGAGGGATTTAAGGTCTTAAGTGAACCTTTGGTGTAACCTGACCTATAATCCTTTAGGCTTGGGTGTATGTCTCGGCCTGTCACAGCCTGCTGGGGCCTACCTTTGAGCATGCGTGATTTCTGAAGCTGTGTAGGCCTGTCCCACCCAACCCAATATGCCCTCCTCCTGCCCCCCACATCCTTCCAGTATTTTTTTAACAGTGGGATTTTAGTTCATGTTACTTTGCCCCAGTCTTAAACGGGTTGGCTAATCCTACTTCCTTATGAATCAGTTGAAAGCCACACTCTTTCTATTCTGGTATTTACTATAAAGTATGGCTCTGGGGCAGGTCTCTTTTCTCTTTGCTGTGCTGGGGATTGAACCAGGCCTGGTGCAAGTGAGACAAGCATTCTACCATCGTCCTAAATAACTTCAGTTGTCTGTCAACTTCATACACCTGGGAAGAAGGAACTTCAATTGAGAAACGTCCTCCGTCCCTTTGGCCTGTGGGCCTGTCTGTGGGACATTTTCTTGATTCCTGGTTGATGTAGGAGGGTCTAACCCACTGAGAGAGGTGCCATCCCTGAGTAGGTGGACATGGGCTGTATGAGAAAGGTAACTGAGGGGCTGAAGAGATGACTCAGCTGTTAAGAGGACTGATTGCTCTTGCAGAGGACCTGGGTTCAGTTCCCAGCACACACATGGCGGCAAACTCTAGTTCCAGGGGAATCAAAACCTTCTACCCTCCATGGTCATTACATGACACAGGCACACTTACATACCTACAGGCAATACACTCATACACATAAAACAAAATAAGAATAATAAATAATAAATTAGAAGGAAGGAAGGAAGGAAGGAAGGAAGGAAGGAAGGAAGGAAGGAAGGAAGGAAGGAAGGAAGGAAGCTGAGCAGGCCAGAGGAGCAAGTCAGTAAGCAGCACACCTCCATGGTCTGGGGTTCAGTTCCTGCCTCCAGGTCCGGTCCAGAGTTTCTACCCTGTGTCCATCAAAGATGGGCTGTCTCTTGGAAATGTAAGATGCAATAAACCTTTTCTTCCTCAAGTTGGTTTTGGTCAGTGTTTTATCACAGCAACAGAAAGTAACTAGGACAACCATTGAGTCACACCCCCAGCCTTCACTTCCTTTTTGGAATGAGCTGGTCTCAAGGGCCCCTTCTCATGAGAACACTCTGTTAATTTCATACCTCTCTATTCTGAGCCCTTCACCACTGAAGTGAAGAAGACAGATGCTGCAGTGAACCCTTCAAGGACCTGATGTCCACAGTTTGGGGTTGTGGGGAACCCAGGTCAGGAGCCAGCAGCAAGAACCTGGACGTGAGCTAATTCGGTTTCTTGCCTTGGGACAAAGGCCTTTTCACTCCTGTGTTTCTTGGGAACTACCTGGAGCCGCTTGCTTCGGAGTTGGGCTGACCTCTGTGGAGCACCTGGGAAGGTCCCCAGGATACCAAGCCACTGGCAGAATTCATGGGGCTTAGGCCTGCTGCCTTATGGTAGGGGAAAGTACCTCATCTGGGGACTCAGGCTCCAGACCCAGGACACAGCAGCCAAGGCCTCCTAGGGAGCCAGATGGCAGGTCTCCCCCAAGTTCTCTGGGGACAGGAGAGAGTCTGATTCACGTCTGAATCTTCAGGAAAGCTAGCCCATTATTACTGTTGCCAGAGGAATGAATGAGAGAAGACCAGAGCCTGCCTGCTTCGCTCTTTTAGACTTTCCCTTCTTCAGCTATGGGGTAGATAACCAGCTGTGGAGGCTGAGAAAAATCGATAATAGTTAAAGGTGTCTGAATGTGTAATGATCAAAAATGAATTCCAAATCAAACACATAATGATCCAAGGGGTTTCCCACAACGCTCACCCGTACTGCATTACATGGCTTCACTGTGGCCTTGGTTCTGAACACACACACACACACACACACTTTGCACAATGCAGGCTGACATGCCACATGACACAAGGAATGTTGCTTGAAACACCTCAGATTGAGACTATTGTATGTCCTCTTTTCTGTAATGAAATCATTCTGCTTCTATAAGAGCAGGAAATTTTATGTGTAAGCACATTATAATTCACGACATACAATAGTCACTTTGATCAGGACTGCCTAGATGCACGTTTCTCTAGCCCTCTATTTAAATCTAACCCTCATGATGGTACCCCAAAGATGGGCTTGGGGGTCACTGGACCCCTTCATTTGTTTATCCAATGTGGCCACATGAAACAAATCTCCTTTCTCTGTTTTGCACCATGCTTTCTCTTTAATTGGTGTACTGGGGACAGGTAGCCAAGCCTGGCTTGTGGGGATTGACAGAGCCATGCTTTGACCCTAAACACTCCAGAGACACTATGTCACTGTATACCATCATTATTAACAGGCTGCTCTGCATCACAGAGCTGGGATATTTCCAAGACATTAGGAGATGATGCTATTCAGGAGGCTGAAGAGTGTGCAAGAAAGATCCAGTCAATGCTTGGGACCCTGACAAAACTGATACAAACATCAGAGATAGTAAGTCTTTTTGAGACAGGCTCTCCCTGTAGCCCCAGCTGGCCTGGAACTCACAATGTACTCCAGGCTGGCCATGAATTCACAGAGATCCGCCTGCCTTTGCCTCCCGAGTGCTGGGACTAAAGACACACATGCCCACACCTGACTGAGACAGTAAGTCTTGAAAGCAAGGGTCCTGGGCCAAATGCTCTGGGTGACTGCCCCCTGGGTCTGGGAAGCCCAGGAGGACTTTACCTATCCTGGGAAGGCCGAGGGCCCAACCCTGTGCCTAAGCAGAGACTTTTCTGGTGCTTCAAGTTTGAATCCCTGTTGTCACTGCATGACCTGACAGAAAACCACGGGAGCTCCCTGGGACTTGTGCAATGGGGAACTTAGGGGTACTCCCTGACCCCCATGGCTTCGGTGCACATTAGGAGAAGTATGCAACACAGCAGCTCACAATGTGGGCACCAAGCAGTCTCAAAGTCAAGTGCCAGCTGGATCAGACTTGGTTCCCGGTGTCCATCCCTGCGTAAAGCGGGTCCGCCCTCACCAGTGCTTCCTAGAACTGAGCTAACAGAAAACCATTAGCAGCATTATCTGCAGAAGGCAGGACTCAGCTGCTGCTTTTTTTCCCTTGCATGCTGGGGATGGAACTCTGGGCCTTAAGCATGCAATGTCTGCTAGGTCTCTCTACTGAGACACACTCTGAGTACCAAGGCCTGAGTGTCTGCTAAGGACTCCAGTGGGCTTCCCCACAGGGGCCTGGCCCTTCAGTCTTTGTCTCTTGGAAGTCTGCAGAACTATGAAGAGACCCAGATCTGCTGGAGGAGAACAGCCCCTGTTAGCCAGAGCTCACCCAGGCCTCAGAGCCATGGAGAGGACGAATACCCAGGGTGGAAAGCAAGCCTGGACATAGAAAAGACCTTTCTTTTCTTATGGCAAACATCCATTAAGTAGGAGCACTTAAAAAAGACATGAGTCGGAACTGGGGTTTGTAGCTCAGAGGGTAAAGTGCTGGCCTAGCATGCAGAAAGCCCTGGGTTTGATTCCCCAGTATCACATAAACCAGACATAGTAATGCACATCTGTAATTCCAGCATTCAGGATGTGAAGGCAGGAGGATCAGAAGTTCAAGGTAATTCTCAACTACTTAGAGTCTGAGGATAGCCCCAGGCTACATGAAACACAGTCTTAAAAAAAGAAGAAAGCGGGGATTACTCATGGAGTGCGTCTATTATTAGTAGTACTATTATTATTATTATTAGTTTTGTTTTGTTTTTGTTTTTTTGAGACAGGATCTTCCTATGTAGGCCTGACTGGCCTAGAACTCACTATGTAGATCAGGCTAGCCTCCATCCTCCTTTTCCTCTTGAATACTAGGATTAAAGGCATACTTCAATTATTGATTCAAAAACTCACTGGATGTTACAGAATCCATGGAGTAGTTGCTGTCATCATTACTATTTCTCAGATTAAAAACAGAAGATTGAGCCAGGTGTGGTGGCACACGCCTTTAATCCCAGCACTTGGGAGGCAGAGGCAGGCTGATCTCTGTGAGTTCAAGGCCAGCCTGGTCTACATAGTGAGTTCCAGGCCAGCTGGAACAGCAGGAAGACCCTGTCTCAAAAAAACAAAACAACAACAAACCAAAAACACTCCCAGAAGATTGAACCTGGTGTGGTGGCACAGGACAGAGGATTCTAGTGGAGGCCTGAGTGATTATGTCACTAGGACCTGAGAGGCTACTCAGGAGACCACGCGAGATTTTTACCAAGTGGGCAGACTCTTATCTGCCTAAGAAACTTTAATGTCATTTCAAGGGAAACAGCTTCCAGGCACTTTTTGGAGGGTACCTTTGCCACTGCCAATTAAATTGCTTCCTGGAGCTCTGTGCAAGGGCCAGGGGTGAAGAGGAAGATGATTGGAGCTGAAAGCGTCATTTGGCATCCTCTGTGGCCCAACGTGATGTGACACCTCTGCCCAGACGTCTCCAGTGCTTAAAGGAACAGCCCCCTCGAGGCAGGAGAGTAAGGTGTCTGTGCTTTGTTCAGCATGTTCCTTCTTCGCCCCCTCCCCCTTTGTCCAAGCCCAGCGTCCCAGACCCTCCGGCACACGTTTGTGCTTCTGTCTTACCCTAGCCTGCATGACTCTTTGTGTAGAAGGGAGGCCCTAAGGAAGAAAGAGGCTGTGAGTGACTTCTGTCTTACTCTCCTGTGTAGATAAATCAGCCCAGAACTGATGATCATCCGTAGGTCATGTGAGGAGCCAGTATCTTTAAGGAAGGGGGAAGAGAGAAGGATGTGGTGTCTTTGTTCCTCATGGTCTTCCCTTCTCTGGTTTTTAGTTTCCTAAGTGATCTTGGAGTGTGTGTGTGTGTGTGTGTGTGTGTGTGTGTGTGTGTGTGTGTGTGCGTCTCCTTTGGTCCCGGGAAGCCTTTGAGTCATAACAATAACTCAACTGTGTCTGATGTCAAGGCTGATTTACACACCCAGCCTGACGGCTTCATGCAGCAGGACACTTCCTCTCCCCATTCCCCAAGCCCTCTGTCACCTTCATGAGCCAGCTGCTCTCCGGAAAACACTTGTAGTTCAAGGCAGGAGATGTGTCAAAGCAGCTCAAAGTGAGGATGCAAGAGCAGACCTCCCCAGACCCAGGCCCTGGACTCAGAGCACCAGGGTAGCAAAGATGTCCCAGAATGGAATGCCATCGGAGGTCCTCCAGCAAAGTGAAAGTTTGTCCAAGGTCACTGAAGGGGATCAGAAAAGGCTAGGGCAAGGATAACTGGACCCTTTGCAACAGAATCCATGATAAACTACAAACTCTTTAAACATTTTTATTATTTATTTATTTAAAACGTTTTATGATGGGGCCTAGAGAGATGAGCCCTGGCTGCTCTTGCAGAGGACCCAGGTTCCGTTCTCTAGCACCCACATGGCAGCTAAAAGCCATCCTTAACTCCAGTTCCAGGGGATCCAACCCCACTCTGGCCTCCATGGGCATCTCACACGTGGGTACACGTACATACATGCAGGCAAAACATTCATACACACAAAATAAAAGTAAATAAATAATTTAAAAATTGCCACATTATTGCACGTGTGTGTGTGTGTGTGTGTGTGTGTATGTGTGTTCCATAGCATGCATGTGGCGGTCAAAGGACAACTTGCAGGAGTTGGTTCTCTCTTTCCACCATGTGGATCTCAGGAATTGAACTCAAGTCTTTAGACTCGGGGGCAAGTGTCTCTACCTGCTGAGCCATCTTGCTGCCTGCCCCCCTGTCTTTTTTTTTTTTGAGCATAGCTTGGCTATTTGTGGGGAGAATAAAATGTTAGAGATCACTGAAGCTACTCGCCTTACAGAACAGAAAATAAAATCCTGAGAGGTGAAGTGACTGGTCCAAGGGCACATACCCAGCTGTAGGCAGAACTTTCTTCACCCCACCTCTGCTCAGTTCATTGCATGGTGGCTTCCAAATGCTGTGTTTTGGGAAGTCCTCAATATATGTCAGTTTCCTTAAGACACTAGGCCCGTTCTAAGGGTGTTACATGTAGAAATTTATTTGATCTCCACAAAGCCCTGTGAGACTTTGCACTGATGGAGCGTGTTAGACCCCTCGGCTTTGAAAAGCACCTTCCTCCGTGAGTGTGTCCTAGAAAACACTGGGTGCCTCTCAGGACCTGCACTCATAAAATGCGATTTTGCAAGTTGCTCCTAACATCTTGTCCACAAACTCCATCTTTCTCTGGATAACTGTTCTTGTACCCTCCCAACCTCCCAACTCCTTCCACTTAAAAAAAAATATATTGCGGCTGGAGAGACAGCTCAGCGGTTAAGAGCACTGGCTGCTCTTGCAGAGGACCTGGGGTCGGTTCTCAGCATCCACGTGGCGGCTAACAACCATTCATAGTTCCCGTTCCAGGGGAATCCAACGACCTTCGTGGCCACTGCACATCACGGGTGCACTGACTCACCTGATGGCAATACCTTCATACACATAAAAATAAAAATAGTAAATAAAATATATTTTTTAAAACAAAAGATGCTGGGCGTGGTGGTACATACCTTTAATCCCAGCACTCTGGAGGCAGAGATAGGCAGATCTCTGTGAGATTAAGGCCAGCCTGGTCTACATAGTGAGCTCTAGGCCAGCTGAGGCTACAGAGAGACACTGTCTCAAAAAGAACCAAATCAATAAATCAATAAGACTTATCATATTTTTAATTGTGTATATGTGTGTCTGTGGGGGTATGTACACATGAGTTCAGGTGCCTACGGAAGCCAGAAGAGGACATTAGGTCTCCTGGAGCTAGAGCTGCAGGCTGTTGTGACCGACCTGGGTGCTGGGAATTGAACTCCAGTCCTCTCGCTCTGCAAGAGCAGCCAGTGCTATTAACTGATGAGCCATCTTCCCAGCCCCTGACGTTTTTTTTTTTAGACAGGGGTTCACAGGACCTAGAGTGACCTTGAACTCCTGACATTCTTGCCTGTATCTCCCAAGTACTGAGATTGCAGACTTGAGCTGCCATGCCTAGCCTCCTTCCACTATTTTATTTTTTGTCTTTTTGAGACAGGGTCTCCCTGTCACCCTAGCCTGGAACTCACTATGTAGACCAGGCTGGCCTTGATCTCACAGAGATCTGCCTACCTTTGCCTCCAGAGTGAGTGCTGGGATTAAGGACCTATGCCGCACACGCAGCTGAGTCCTACCTTCTTGGTGGCAGCAACACTGAGAACATCTAAGACAGAAAACTGCTGCAGACGTCTTTAGAGAATGAAATCTGTCACAACTTTGTTTTCGATACATGTATTTTTAGTAGGGAGTATTTAAACATAAGGGAAATTTGCATAACCTTGATTTCTGAGTCTAGCAAAATCCGACAGCCTGGGGCTCTTCTTGCCCCATGTCGGCAGCCATCCAGAGCTGCACTGACTGGGAGGCTGGTGGATTCTCCAAGTGCCCCATTTACTTGCTGAGGCCCACTGTCACTTGCCATTGAGTCACCACACGGATTTTTCTCTCACAGTTTCCAGCACATCCGGCCTGCCAGTTCCCTGGGTGTCTAAGGGTGTGTCTCCCAGAGGAAGCTCCCTGAGGCAGAACTCCTGGAACTCCCCCTATGGCGAAACCCAAGCACTGTGACCTGAACAACCTCCACCCCCTAAGAACCACAGAAGGCAGCAAAAATGGGCCTCTGATTCACAGCCCCAATGTCTGCAGGACTGGTCTAGGCAGGAGGACAGGGCTGGACAAGCACAGACAGCGGCCTGATTACAGAGGGAAGGACCGGGTGGGGGTGGGGAGGCTGACGGAAACTGCATGGGATGTGGTTCATCACAGCCACTGCCCCCCCCACGCTCGGCCCACAGCCCCCTCTTTCTGCCCCTCCCCTCCAAGAAATGACATTCAGACTGATCCCTGACCTTTTGCCATTCCCAGCCACCCAGATCTTCTAGAACCTTTCCAGATCTTCCCTAAATTAGGAGATCAATGTCATGGGATCAAACTGCCAAGATTGCCAACACTATTTGCATGTGGTTCCAGCAGCCTTGAGCTGGACAATACTTATCTCCACCCAAAAGTCTGTGGCTCAAAGTAGCCCAGACCTGAGGCTGGAGAGATGGCTCAGAGGGCAAGAGAGCATGCACTGCTTTTGCAGAGGACCTGAGTTCCATTCCCAGCACCCATGTCACGCAGTTCACAACCGTCTATAACTCCAGCTCCATGGGATCTGACTTGCACTTCTGTCTTCAGTGAGCACATGCAGAAACACATATACACACATAATTAAAACATAATAAATCTTCTTAAAAAGGGTAGCCCAAGCCTGGGGGTAAAGAAAGAAAGCTTGCTGCTCTGGGTCTTCTGAAGGAAACATGGTCATGTCCCATCTCCTCGGGGAGTCGAACCCTCTTCAAGTCATGTTTCATCTGTGATGGTCTTCACGCGTTGGTTTTCCTGGAATCTCCAGCTCTGTTTCATCCAAACAGGTTACTAGGCCTGTCTTTGTCTCTGTTTCTGCCTTTGTAACATTAAATGAGTTAAGTCTATGCAAAGCATGGCAGAATGTCCCAGTGAGCACTATGGTTAATGTTCTCATGTGTTGACAGCTTCAGGTTTCCTTCCTCTGTCTATTGTTGGACTGTTGGCTTCCAGAACAAGTTGGTGAATGTGGAGACTTGTTTTCCCTCTTACAGTCCCAGAGTTGGGTAAGGGTAGTGAGGTTCCAGCCACCAGGACAGAGGCTGCCTCTGACTCCCACATACTAGGCCGAGCATCAGCTAAGAGAGCATCAGGTTTGGCCTCCAGCACACCCAGGCGGCCTGCACCCTCCCCGCCCCTTCCCCACAACCCCTAGAGTGTGAGAGCCCTGATCCCTGGTCCACAGCATCTGGGATTACTATTTTTCAGGTTGGCCATAGGTAAGTATTTCCCAAAAGGGAAGGATGGGCTTGGCTCTCAATGAGAGGTGGAAGCAATTTAAAAGGGGGAGGCCGAGGAGAGACAGGAAGACAAGCATCCTGTAATTGCCGATTTAATTCAGGGCTGGCTGGAGTTTTCTACAGAAATTTTAGAACGCTGGGGGAGGGAGCGGAAGGGAGGCCTAAGGTCCCTGGCTCTGGCATCCCACCGGCTCCTGGGAATTGATTGAAACTAAACTCATGGAGAGAGAGGATTACACACGTCTGCGCTCCAAGGACAGCTTCTTAGCTGGGTCCTAGGGCTGATGTGACAAATGATCACAAACTGCATGGTTTACAGCAATAGAAATTTATTCTCCACAGCTCTGGAGGCCAGAAGTTAAAAATCAACGTGCCTACAGAGCATCTTTGGGCTGACATGGGTGTCCCTTTCAGCCTCTTGTAGCCTCTAATGACTCCTGGCAATCCTTTGGTGGCATCAACATCACTGGTCTCCACCTTGGTCCTGTGTCTGTGTGTGTCTGTGCCTGTGTACAAGTGTGTGCAAGTGCATGTGTATTTAGCTGTGTGTGCACACATATGTGTGTATGCATGTGGCGGCCTGAGGACATCCTTGAGTGTTGTTCCTTAGGTACTGTCAACAGTTTTTGGAGACGGAGCCTCTTATTTTTACCTGGAACTTGCCTATTAGACTAGGATGTCTGGTCAGCGAGCCCCAAGGATCTGCCCATTTCTGCCTCCCCTGTGCCGAAATTTTAAGTAAGAGCCACCACACCTGGATTTTTTTACATGGGTTTTGGAGACTGAACAAAGGTTTTCATACTTGCATGGGAAGCACTCTATTGACCAAGCCATCTCTCAGTCTCAAGTTGCTTAGTTGTTTTCTTGAGACAGTCTTGTTACACAGCCCAGATTGGCCTTGAACTCATAGTCCTCCTGCCTCGGCCTCCCAAGTGCTAGGATTACAGGTGTGTGCCACTGTGCCTGCCTTCTGCCTGTTTTCACACGGCCTTCTCCCCTGTATGTGCCCAGTGTCCCCTTTTCCCCATGTGGCCTCCTTTTAACTAATTACATTTGTAAAAACCCAACTGCTGAGGTTCCCAGTAGATGTGATTTAGGGGAGACAATATTCAACCAACAATCCTAACTCGACTACCTTATCTGAGCCGTCTCTCTAGTCCCCACTGTTCATGTTATTTTGAGACAGGGCCTCCTGTAGCCCATATAGGCCTCAAATTCACTGTATAGTTGATGATGACATTGAACTGCTCTTCCTGCCTCTCCTATCTTGAATGCTGGGATCTCCCCAAGTCTGTGTGTATGTATAAAAATTATATATACATTATAATTTTTTCCCGTCAGTTTCACTAGTGATGGAGCAGAATCTTTTCATCTTCCCGAGGAAAACAAAGAGTGGGGCATGGTGGCACAGGCCTGATATTCTAGCAATTGGGAAGTGGAGGCAGGAGGGTCATGAGTTCAAGGTCAGCTTGGGCTACATAGCAAGCCTGTGTAATGAGATGCTGTTTCAACAATATAAAACAGGGGCAAAAAAGAAAGGAAGAAAGAGGAAAAGGAAAAAAAGAAAAGAACAAAGAGGCATTTTAGGTCTCAGCATTTGCAAGGAATTATTCTAGAATCAGCCTACTCTTCAGATTCCCCCACTATTAGACTTTAAGCAAACATCCTCAGGCAGAGGGTCTGGAGTTACTTCTAACATGGGGACGGGAGTTCTAAATTACGTGTAAGAAAAAATTACGTGTAGTTAAGATCACCGCTGAAAACTCCTATCGCCTTGAAAAATTGGTTGTAAAGAACAGTATACACTGAGCTGAAATATAAACAGAGGTCTCTTATCTGACCTCCTCTTACCCTGTTCCTGGATTTAATGATGCCTTATATTCCCTCCCAAAGCATGCAGACCCCCAGAACCCTGCACCCTGCTTTCTGTCCTGGCTGCACACGTCCCCTTCTCCCGAATCCAGCTGTGTGTTTACAAAGCATCAGTTATCCCAAACTTGTTTATGCCAGTTGTCCTTTTTATAGTAGTTAAATAATTTAATAAACTCTGATGTAAGCGGATAAAGTCAGAGTGGAAAAGGAGAATGGTTATTTCTCTAAAAACTCTGTTCCTTTTGGTCAAGGGAAGCTACTCGAAACAAAAGGACGTGTGGACTTAGTCATCCGTAGGAACTGGGCAATCTTGGGAAAAAGAAATCATAAAAGCAAGGGGTCTGCTCTCACAGCCACTGGTCATTTCCTAAGCTCCTGCTTTACTTTAAAGAAATAAAATCTCATCCTTCCAAACAGAGCTGTCATCTTCCAGTAATTCACCAAAAGGTGAACCCTGAGGGAGGGAGGAAAGGCCCTAGACACCTTCTGTAGACCTTTTAGAAAACACAAAGTGGCTCCTTTGTCCACATATACATGAATCTATAAGACGGGGGACATTGTAGACCTGGAAGGGATGGGTGCCGTTCAGAAAGGAATGCCCCATAAACGTCACCATGGCAAAACAGGAAGAGTCCACAGCGTCACCCAGCATGTTGTTGGCATTGTTGTGAACGGGCAAATTAAGGGCAGGATTCCTGCCAAAAGAATTAATGTGTGTATTGAGCATACTGAGCCCTTTAAGAGTTGAGCTAGCTTCCCAAAACTGGTGAAGGAAAATATCAGAAAAATAAAAGGAAACCAAAGAGAAAGGTGCCAGGGTTCAACTGCAAGGCCAGCTGCACTGCTCCACCCAGAGAAAATGCTTTGTGAGAACCAGGGGAAAGCGGCTTGAGCTGCTGGAGTTCACTCCTGACCAATTAGGGCTTAAGAGATGCACAAAAGAGAAACAAAAGACCTGGACCCTTAAAAGAAAAAAAGAAATAAGATATCTGGGATGGGCGAGTAGGCTCTGACTCTGCAGATAAGAGCACTGCTGTCAAGTGTGGTGACCTGAGTTGGATTCCCACAAAGTGGAAGAAAAGAACGGACTCCTGAAAGTTGTCCCCTGACCTCCACATTTGCATGCCCCTACCAAATAAATGCAAAAAGAAAAAAGTTATTTGAGAGGCTGAGGCAGGAGGATTGCTGTGAATTCCAAGCTAGCCTGGGCTACCCAGTGAATTCCAGGCTAGCCTGAGATAGAGACCCTGTTTCAAAAAAGGAACAAACAAAAGGTCAGGCATGGTAGTACATGTTTGTAATCCTGGCATTTAGGAGCCTGAGGGAGGATGATTACTTTGAGTTCAAAGCTAGGCAGGAATATGGAAGTAAGAGCCAGGCATGGTTGTGCATGCCTTTAATCCCAGCACTCCTGAGTCAGAGACAGGAGAATTGTGATCACTGTGTGAGTTCCAGGCCAGCTGGGACTACAGGGGAGACCTTGTCTCAAAAAGACCAAAAAACACCCCAAATCAAAACAAAATAAAACAACAACAAAAAAAGAAGGGTTAGAGAGATGGCACAGTGTTTAAGAGCACTGGCTGCTCTTACAGAAGACCCAAAGACCCAGGTTCAAATCCGAGCACCCACCTGGCGGCCAACAACAGTCTGTAACTCCAGTCCCAGGGCATCCGATGTCCTCCTCTGTCCTTCTGTGAGCACTGCACGACACGGATGTACTTACATACATGTAGGTATAACACATACACAGAAAATAAAAAAAATTTTTTAAAATTATTTTAGTTTGTATTTGTGTGTGATTCTGTATGCAGGTCTGTGCAGCTGTCTGCCAAGGCAAGAAAAGGAAGTTGGATTCTCTTGGAGATGGAGTTACAGGTGGTTGGTTGTGTCACCCAATATGGGTTCTGGGATCTGAACTCGGGTCCTCTGCAAGAGAAGTAAATGCTTTTAAATGCTGAGCCATCTCCCCAGCCCCCACTGTCGTCCTCATCGTCGTCCTCCTCCTCCTTCTATTTTTAAATATTTTTTTTACTTAAAAATTTTTTTTTTTGCAAATTTCACACAATATGTTTTGGTCATATTTAGGTCCCTGCCCTTATCTGTACTTACTTACTTACTACCCCTACCTAATTTAATGTACCCTAAATATATATATATATATATATATACATATATATATGTATATATATATATATATATATATAGAGAGAGAGAGAGAGAGAGAGAGAGAGAGAAAGAGAGAGAGAGGGAGAGTCAAATTGGTGTCCCCAAATGTCCTTCAGTGTAGGTTCATCCACTGGAGCCTGGTCAACCTATCAAGAGTCTTACCCTTAGATGAGACTGACTCTTCCCCTCCCGGCAGTCATGAGTTGCCAGTAGATCGTTAGGGGTTTCTTGCCCCATGTCTGGGCTGGGATTTTGTCTGGCTTGAGCTTAGGTAGGACTTGTGCATGATGGCACTTGTTATTCTTAATCATCATCAGTTGCGTCAAACATCTAAGGCTCTTACCCCCAAACTTAGAACAGTATGTTGCTTTTCTTCTTTTGGTGCTAGGATCAAACACAGCACCTTCTGAATGTTAGGCAAAAGTTTACCACTGAGCTACATCCTTAGGCCAAGGTAGTGGTCTCACTTGAAGTCACCCACTACCGAATTAAGAGGTGGGTATGCCTGACCCTTGATTCCCTCTACATCACCCCCACGAGGTTAGAAATGGATATTTGAGGGACAGAATTTCTAGGGAGGAAAAGAGTAACTGTCACTTCAGAACTCCAAAAAAAAGTTTATTTATAAAATACTGACAGTTTGACAGGACATAGGACTTCTCGTGGTATATATTTATTTCAAATCAATTTCTTTCAGTTTCTTACCTTTCAGTTAAAAAATAAACCTGCTAACAAGCTATATGACATATAGATATATATTTTTTCCTTACAGATAGACACCTGCCATAATGGATACTCTTCCCATAATTTTTCATTATATCTTTTAAATCAAAAAAATAAAGATTTGCATCAATTTTTGTTTTTTGGAGTCTATATGGGTGAAGAAAGATAGCACATTTAGATGCTTTGGGTTTGTCCTTACTGAAATAGAGAAGAGGGGGTGGTCCCAAGGGGGCACCTGTGCTCACGATGATGGTTAGAGTGGATGTCCCTATATGGGACCACACAGAGGCACTAGGGAGCTGGTGGTGGCTATTCAAGGGTCCTCTCCCTCCCCTGCCTGATGGCTGGTCCTGCAGTATGATACCTTCACTGTACCCAGTGGGGAGGTGAGGGGAGCCCCTGCCTAGGGTGGCCTGCAGTGAGGCTCTGGCACCTTTAGAAATGCCTTCGGGGTTGGAGGGCGTGGGGGTGGGGTGGGGAGTGTGGACAGCCACAGAAGGCCTCAAGAATCGAGGGCTGGGGAGGCAGCCAGACTGTGCCCTTGTTCCCTCTGACTCATGGCAGTGTCAGGTTTGAGGTGGAGAGGAGGCTAGGAGAGGCAGCGTGGGTTTGTAAACTCCCTTCAGTTCTCTGAAAGAAGATGCTCTGGAACCTAGAGCATCTCTTCAGGTGGTTTTGGCAGTCTGCATGCAGAGCTTGCATGAACTCAGGAGTCACTGCCAGGAGGGGAAGAGCAGCTCCCGAGGGCCAAGCCTGGGCTCCTGAATATACCACCAGATGTCCTCGAGGCACAATGAGGCAACACCACCAAAGGGCCAGGCTCATGCTTCTGTGAGGCTGCTCTACATAGAGACTTGCAGACAGTGGCCCTGGCATCGCTGGCTCAGGAAATTGAAGACCAAGAAAGCTCCCTCTTACTCTGGGGCCATGCCCACCACACCTTTAGAATATGACTGCGTGTCTGGGAGTTGTAGGAGCAGAAGAGATGTCAAAATCCTTCACTGCCCAATAGATATGTAAACATGTATCAAGAGATGTCTCAAAACAACTAGAGTTTCACAGCTGGAGACCTAGTGGGTGTCCAGATATGGCTGGGGCAGTGGAGGCAGTAATTCCTATGGATGGGTACTGATGGAGCAGATTTTTACCTTAGGGTCATCTAGAAGTTGTGGTTTGTCATGTCCCCACCCAATTGGGCAATAGCTCCCAAGCACATTCCAAGTGCAAGTGACCCAGGCCACCTATGCTTCATGGAGGTGAGAAATGGCTGGAGCAATCAGAGTGGCAAGATTCCCTGTGCATATGTCTCCATGCCTGTGCAGAACTACAAAGCATGTTTGGACACCATCTTGCATGTGTATGTGGATGTCAGCAAGGGTGTCAATGAACACATGGGGAGAGGGACGAGGATCTTAGTGCACCAGGTGATTCATTAAAGGCAAAGGAAAATTGGCCTTGTGTGACACACACACACACACACACACACACACACACGTTTATATTCATTCCTGCTTCCTGTGCAGAATTCCCTAATTAGGCTGGGCTAATAATTCCCTAATGCAAACTGGGAATATCCTTAAATGGTTAAACCCTCTGCAGACAGAGTAAAAGATGAAGTTGCTTAAAAAAATGAAGTGGGGTGAACGGTGGTGAGTGTAAGCACGGTGGGAACTGTAGTGGGCAGGGTCCAGCTGACTGACAAGTTGAAGGTGGCCCTGGGTGCCTAACTCTCTGGAGGAGCAAAGTCTCAGTCCTTTGCTGTCCTTTGGGGATAAGGCTGTTCATTCTGGCCACCACCCCCTTTTGGAGCAGCCACCGTGCACAGCCATTGTTCACACAAAGCAGCTGGGGTATTGGTCTGCTGAACCGACTTCCTGCACTTCATTTACCTACTCCAGGGGGCAGGTGCCCACATACCTGCTGGTGTCACTTCCTCCAGCTCTTGACCCTGACTTCCCTGCTCAGTGACCACTAGCAGTGACTAGTTTGGGGCTCCTGGGGAGGACTATGGGCTCTCTTTTCCCCCGTTTACCTAGCTCCCCACTTGGGTCTCTTAGCAGAGCCAGTAGTGAACTGCACTGGGCAGTTCCAGCAAGCTCAGTCCTACACTGAATTGCGTGCATGCCTGGTAGGGTTACCTCCTCTGAAGGAGGCAACCATCTGTTCCCAGCAGTGGAGTAGCCTGGTTGGTGTCCCCAGGGGCCTCAGGCAACCTAGGACATCAGAAAAACTCCTCCCCGAACCCTCATATTGGAAGGGCAAAACAGATGGGAAGATCAGATCCCCAGAGTGGCTTTTTACAGAACGTTCCTGGGAGCCAAAGTTTTCCCTCCCATCAGCTATTCTTGTCCCTCAATCCCATCTGACCCGCCTCTCCTGGCTGGGCTGACCGAGCATCTCAATTACTGTGTCCAGTTTGGACAGAGCTTCCTGGCTGTCCCCTCTTCTGTCCCTCCAAGTTCTGACTAGGCTGAGCCCTGCCTTGGAAGATGTTTGGGGGGAGTGGGGTTGGGTGACCTTTGACTCTGTAACTCAAGGGTTAAGCACATCTGGGAGCTCTGGTTGCTGTGGCCTCTGGACCAGGGGCTGGGCCACTCCTCTGGACAACTGTATGTTGTGCTTAGGGAGCTGTGGGTGGAGACACAGAGGGACACTGATCTAAGAGTTACTGGGCAAAGCAGTCCTGGGGTGTTCTCTTGTGCAGGTCCCTGGTCTCCTTTTCTTGCAAGTTCATGGGGATGGGTGCGCAAGTTGGTAGGAAGGTGCCTATCTAGGGAAGGATGGTAAGTCTGACCACCAGCCAGGGTCAACCTGGCTGGGTGAGCTGAGCTTCTTATTCTAAGTACGGCGATTTCCTTCCTCTCAGTGGCAGAGTGGAGGGAACAGGCTTCATCCTTGCATCCCTGACATGCCTTAAGGAGGGAGGACCTCTCCCTCAAGCAAATCCCAGTGAGGGGCCAGCGCCCCATACCTCCATTACCCTTCCTCATCTACACTCAGGGAAGTGAATTCAAGCAGCACAAGGCAAGGTTCAGTTGTGAAGCCTTTTGGGGACTCTCTCAGCCCTCAGGCTCTCTTCCTTGAATTTACGATTAAAAAAAAATTGTTGTTGTTGCACGAACAAGGAAATTGCTAAGCAGATTCTCACCTTTTTTTTTTTTTTTTTTCCCCTCCTTCCTTTTTTTTCCTAAACAAACCCAGTGTTTGGTGGAGAAACTGAGCAAGGGAGCTGGAGGGCGCTGGGGCAGGGCAGGGTCTGGCAAGGTCTTGGGATACCTGACAGAAAGAGGCGGAGACAGAAGGAGGGCTTTGGCTGGGAAGATGCCTATCCTTTCTGCAAAGGAGCATGGGTAGCAGCAGGCCCAGGGATCTAGCACAAGTGGAGGGGGAAGCTGGCTGCGTGTCTAGAAGATTCTCTATCCCTCAGCCTCGCCTGACTTACGGCTCTCCAGTTCTCTGTGTCTCTCTGGCTCTGTCTCCCGGGGCCCAAGCCACTCCATGCTTGACAGACAGGAGACCCTGCGATCTCCAGTTCTGCACGCCCCACCGCACAACGGACCCCAAGGATGTGAAGGTCACATTGCAGTTCACACACATCCTCCTGAGAGTCTTCTCCCTCCTCCTCCACACTGGCTTTGCTGGCCCTGGAATCTCTGGAAAAATAAACTTGGGAGGTGAAAAGTTGATTCGATGTCTTGGTGGTTTTTTGTGTTTTCTGGCAGGCGTTGCGGGAAGCGGTGAAGGAGGATTTTGGTGTTATTTTTCATTCTTTTTCCTCTTCTGATGTCAAACGAATGATGAAAACCCTGCTATGGGCGCCCGGGATCCGGGGGCGAGGCTGCTGGGGGGCCGGTAGAGGGTGCTCTGCTGACTCGGGGGGTTCGGGGGGTTTTGGGGCGTTGGAGTCCGGCTGGCCTTGGGCCGGAAGAGGCTGCCCTGCTGGGTGCTGTTGCTGTTGGCGACAGTGATGTGGTCGGGCTCGCCCGAATCGCTCTCGGTGTAGCTGTAAGCCTGGGCCCGAGAGATGCCTTTCTGCTGGCGCCTCCAGGAGTTGTAATACGTGGGGTCGCTGATGTAGTGGTTGACGAAGGAGTGGGCTTTCTGGGGGTTCGGGTCCACCTCATACTCGCTGTCGCTTCCCTGGGAGGACAGAACATCAGGGGTGTCAGCGGGGGTTAGGGCTCAAAGGCACAGAGCGCTGTGGCTCTCTTCTCTGATCTGCCCCTTGTAAGGCTTGGCTCTTAAAAAAACCCAAAAAACTATTTTATTCTTTTTCTTTTATATGTATGAGTGTATTGCCTATATGCATGGAAGTGCAGCCCGGTGGTGCAGTGCCAGCGGAGGTCAGAAGAGGGTGTTGGACCCCCTGGAACTGGAGTTATGGATGGTTGTTAGACGCCATGTGTATACTAGGAATCAAACCCCGGTTCTCTGTAAGGGCAGTCAGTGTTCTTAACCACTGAGCGTCTCTCTAGCCCCAAGCTTGGATCCCTCTCTGCCAGATGCCCACTTCCCTCTTCCATGGGGCAGAGCCAGATAGGAGATGTCTACCATGGTGTTGTAGAACAGCTAGACATGATCACGTCCCCACCGCCGAGTCTCCAGGGGATGCATTCCAAGATTCCCAGTGGATGCCTGGAATCTCGTACTGAAACTGATACATACTGTTTTCCCCACAAACACATATATCTGTGATAAAGTTTAGTTTATAACTTGTACAAGGCAAGAGACTGAGAACAGTAGTAAACTAGAGCAATTTAAAAAATACTATAGGTGCTGGAGAGATGGCTCAGTGGTTAGGAGCCCTTGATGCTCTTGCAAAAGACTAGAGTTAGGTTTCCAGAGTCCACATCAGGTAGCTTACAACTGCTTGTAACTCCAGCTCCAGGGAATCCAATGCCTCTTCTGGGTTCCAGGGTACCCACACTCACATGTACATACACACTCCATATATGCCTTTATTCCTACCTCCCCTTCCCCCAACACAGATCTATTCTGTGTCTTCAGGGATACCTATTCTGGAATTTTCATACTGATGGGTCCACACAGTGCATTTTTCTGTCTGGTGTCTTCTTTTTCTTTGCTTGCTTGGGTTTTTGGTTGTTTGGTTGGTTTTGTTTTTTGGAGACAAGGTCTCCCTGTAGCCTCAGTTGGCTTGGAACTTGCTATGTAGACCAGGCTGGCCTTGATCTCACAGAGATCCTCCTGACTCTGCTTCCAGAGTGCTGAGATTAAAGGTGTGTGCCACCATGCCTGGCCTGCTTGCTTGGTTTTTGAGACAAGATCTCACTCACAAGATGGCCTGGTATTTACTCTAGAGCCCAGCCTATGCCTCAGCCTCCCAAGTGTTGGGTTACAAGCTTGAGCCACCATGCCAGGCTGTGTCTGATGCATAATGATTTTGAGCTGCGTTCTAATGTGGTCTATTCCTGTACCCCAGGACAAGGAACAAGGCTGGAGCCAGGTCAAGACCTGGGAAAGCCCAAGGCAGCGAAAAATGTAGGTACCCAGTCATATATGAGCCAAGATAAAAAGCCACACTTAAGTTATAAAGCAAGAACAGTGTCATCAAAAGCTCTTCATTTTCATATGATAGTTTTGAAAATTTTTTTTTCAAATGTAAACTATTCCATTATTCCTACCCCCCCCCCCTTTTTTTTGACATTCTGGTGTTCTAGGCACATCATCTGCAGGAGACAAGTCAATCTGGGTTGTAAATTCTGAGTCATGGACCCGAAAATATCACACACCCCTCCCCCACCCCACACTTCCAGCGATGTTTTGAGAACATATAAAACAACAGATGGAAACTTGGGGGGAGAGACCAACTACAGCGAACAGCACACTCCGTGACATGCAGTTCAGAGGACACCTCCAGGACTGCCTGGCCTCCGCCCAGCTATTGCCTGGCCTGCCTTGCCCTTGCCGACTAGTGCCTCCGGCTGGGCACTTAGCTTCTTATATCAACCTAAGAAAACATGCTTGTGAGGGAGAGGGCCAGCAAGAAATGTCAGTTAGCCCACCACCAATGAGCTCAGGGTGACCTGCTGTGTCCTGCCTGACAGCTTAGAGAACCTGGAGGGGACTTTAGAGCGAGCCCCAAGCCCTGGGAAATGGACTACACAATGTGTTCTGGGGAATTCAAAGCCCTTTGTGACATCTAGACCCTCAAGAGATGTGGCTTTAGAGCTAGAGTGATGGGACTACTCAGGCAGACACTCTGAGGGAGGTGAGGGCCGCTGGCCGGGCGCTTCTGTAATTAGTTCCCACACAGTATGCTGTGGCTGTTGTCACCATCCGGGTGAATGTGGATGCTGCTGCAGTAACCATGCTGCATGAGTTCTGATGCGACGTGAGCGTTAGTGCTGTCTGTGTGAGTACCAATACTGCACAGGTACTGTCCTCACGTGAGCACTCACTGTGTGTGCTGATTCTGTGACTACTATGGTGTGCGAGTACTGTTTCTGTGTGCGAGAGTGCTGATGCTGCGTGGGTGCTGATGCCGATTCCGTAAGGCCTGTTGCTCTGTGGGTAGGATGCTGCTTGAGGGCTGATGCTGAGTGCTGACGAGAATCCAAGTGCAGGGAGAGCAGGGTTCCGCCGAGGCTCTGATCTAGCTGGGCTGCAGCTCAGACCTGCCTGATTTTCTGAAGCTTTCACCTGCTCTTGACTTGTCCCTCCTAGGGGGAATGAGAGCCCCTCCCCGCCTCCCAGGGGTGACATACTCCCTGGCCATCTGCTCTGGAGCTTGCTGGCCCTCCCCTCAGCCCCTCCTCCTCAGCCCCAGCTCCGCTCCTTAGCAGCCACCTTCCCTAGGAGGACAGCGCCCACAATGGACAGCCCCTCAGCCCATTCTCCCTGGACTCAAGGCAGCACAGTTCAAGCCTTTTCTTTGCCTACTGACCAGCTGCCCACCCAGAACAAAGGCGTGCGGGCTGGAGGGTTCCATATGTTGAGGCCAAGCTGAATGCCCTGAGGCAGGAAGTCGGGGTCTGGAGTGCTGCACATTAGGTTAAGCCTCCCTACTAACTGTCATGAGGAGTTACCAGGATCTCCAGGGCTTCTAATTTTGGCTAGTTCCAGGCCTCAGGAAGGAGCCCCAGGTCACTGTGGGCCACAATGAATGAGCCTCTGGGTGAGAGAAGGTGGTCCTTGCTAAGGGAACACTTTGGAACCGCAACTTTTTATACTCTTAGCCTTAATGGCCTGGTCTGTAAAATGGGTAGATCTCTACCTGTCACAGGAGAAAGAAGCCAGCATAGCTTATGAAGGAGAAAGGGAGGTAGACAGGGCTGTAGTGGGGGAGACCAAAAAGGGCCAGGGATTGGAGGGGAGGCTGCCTCAGTGCCCTCATGGAAAATAGGTAAAAGGCTGAACTCCTGGCTCTGTCTCTCCAATAATGGGGTTTGGCAGGCAGGGTGGGGCAGAGCCTATCGGGCTCTCCTAGGGTCCAGATCTAGAGGTTCCTTCATTCACATCACCTCAGACCAGTGGCTGCTGTCTGTTGAGCACCTACTGGGTGCCAGACCTTCTGGGTCAGCAGAAGAGGAAACACACAGGAGGTGTGGTCTGAGCTGCAGGCCTGCCTGCCTGGCTCACAGCTCCCTAAGGCCAAGGAGACAGGGGCTGTTCCAGCCTCCACCTCCCTGAACATCTGTTTCTTTTTGGAGTGGGGGTGGGGTGAGAAGAAAGAACAGGCGGGGGACCTGGGCTCCTATTGCAGCCTTCAGTCCTCCCAGAATAATTGAATGCAGCTTCCCAGAAGCAGGCAAACACAAAGGGGGCTTTCAGGGCCTGTCCCGCCAGGCCATCAAGCCTCTGCTTCAGTTCCCGGCCTCTTAACAGCTCCTCACAGCCACTCAATCAGCAATTACCGGGAGGGCAGACACTAGGCTGGGGGTGGGGTGGGGGTGTAGGGGCAGGGAGGGGCCCAGAAGGAAAGGGAACCCGGGTGAAAATCTGAAACCCAAAAGAGGGAACAAAGCCCTTGGCTTCTTTGTTCATCTCCTGTACCAGATTCAGCCGGCAAAGTCAGGGGCGAGGAGCCACCAAGGGCTTGGAAACAGGGATCTGGAAATTTGAGATCTGGGACCAGGCAGTCAGGGGGTCCTTACTCTGTCAAAGGCTGGTGACAATGAAGTCACCTTGGATGGCTCCATCAGAGACTAGGAGACCTGAAGCTGGAGCCCCCTCCCGTCAGAGGGGCTCTGTCCTCTCTGACCATGTGCTGGGCACACCATTCTGATCCTGCCCGGTAGATGTGCTAACCTTTGAGCCAGAGTCGCTCCCCCTGCAGCTTCAGGGGGATTAGTGTGGGATAGGGTGACAACCTGCTGAAGGTCTCCTGAGAATCTATAAATGCTATCATTGCTAATTTATCAGGGTTCTCGGTTCCCTGTGCAAAAGCTTCTTGAAAAAAGCCCACACAATGTCATGTGTGCTTACAGGTAAAGTGACAGCTGACATGCGAAGACCCCTCAGCTGCCAGGGATGTCTGTGGTCAGTGGCCTTCAGGGAGGTCTCTGAGGTGGGGGTGGTGTGGGAGAAGATAGTGAGGCAATGGGACATGGCCCTCTGAGTGAGCAAGATGTAGGCTTAGTCCCAGCTACCCACCTGCCTGAACTGTTCCTAAGGGCATAATGCTTGACTTCTCTGAGCCTCCGTACCTCCAAGCATTAGATGGGTGCGCAACTGCTCATATAGTGGGACTGTTGCATGTTAAATGAGGATGCATAAAGCCCAGAGTAGGTATCCACAGATTCCCTCTTCCCTCTAACACTTTTTTCTTTTGGCACTGGCTAGGACTGCCTTGTTCTGTGTGAGTCAGGCTAAGAAGAGTGAGAAATAGACAGAGCCTCGGCTGAGCCTGTTTGATGGGTGCCCTGACCTGATGGACAACAGACAAAACAGGCAAAAGATTGGAGACATTCAGCAGGCTGAGGCCATCTGGGAAGGGGACCACAGCTCCTCACACAGACCTGTTCTGCTCCTTCTGTGCCTGGCTCAGTCCTGAACACCTCAAATGAATGCCAACTCCTTCTGGCATCTTTCCCTGTGCCTGGAGCCATGCTCTGTCCCCCCACCCTGCCCCCGCCCCAGCCTCAACTTCCCTAAACCTTGAAAAACAGAAAGGTTTGGGTATCTCTGTCTTTCTAGAGTTTGTTATTATGGTTCTGTGATATTTGAATGGGGACTGAAACGTGATTTATACACAGCTAGATAGCCTTCCCCGACAGACCATAATACTCTGTAATGCAGAGTCTTTTGCCTACTATTGCAGGTATTACCTGTAAATGGTATATGGGGCCATTTAGTGGCATGTCAACACCAGTGGGTGTTAACTAATGCACTGAGGAATGAATGAGTGAATCTATGAATGAATAAATGAATTCCCCAGAGGGCAAAGTCAGCAGTTACTCCTCCAACATGCCGTCCTGACCCAAGTTGTAAGATATGTAGGAGGAAAGGTATAAAGGGGTTAGGGCACTATCCTCGTGGGGGATGCATGTGACCCTCTCCACTCGCTCTTTATTATTATTTTTACCTAAAATTGGCCACAATACCACTAGTGCCGTCCAGGGTCCCTGAGGACCAAATAGTGTCATTTACCCTTAGTCCTTAGAGCCTGTGTGTCCTGACTCCTAGCAAGTGCTCTATATACTCAATGAATATCACATAAGATGGGACTGGCCTTTTGTGTTTTCTTCTTACTTTTCCACATAGATTTAATTCTTTTACAGTGAGCTTGAAGCATGCCAACCACAAAACCACTAAGAACTGAGTATCAAGATCGGAAGACATATGCTGTGGGCTTAGCGTTTCTCTTCCATTGAGATCTATTTGTGGGCTAAATATACATATTTTTTTCTACCAAATTGGGCTGTTATTTTGAAAATGGAATTGGAATGCAGCCGCACTGCATTTTCAGACATTCCATCAAACAAGCCACAGGCAAATCTCATCTTCGGGTGTGCCTTCCCTCTGTCTGGAGGGCCCCCTCACACTTGCGAGGCATGGCCCTTGGCCTGTGGGGAAAGCCAGCCCCTTTCTCCTCTAGCCCCTCACCCATAGCCTGGGCAACTGCTGTCACGCTCTTATCATATATGTTTGCTTTTAAGTCAAATTGAAGTTTTTGTTTATGACTGGCTTACGGGAAAGAGGCTAGGCAATCTTCTGTCAGTTTTAGGGGAGCCTGACTCAGAATATAAACCAGGCTGCACACATTCATGCTCAGGAGACCTGGGAGAGGGGGGCCCCCCAAAGAGGTAAGGGGTCTCTCAGAACTGCTGACACTGAGGGGAGTGACGGCATCTGTCATTAGCCCAGGAGGGCCGCCGGGGCAGTCACCCCACCCTGCAGAGACCACCTGACAACTGAATGAGTTCTGGTAGGGTGAGTGTATGTCTGTGCCTCACAAGGGAATCAGAGGGAGGAGCCAGCGGCTCTGTCCTTAGATCTGCATCCGGGAAGCAGGCTCTGTCTCCATTACTTCTCAGTCCCCAGAGCAGGCTCAGGAAATGAGCCTGACACTGGGTCGGGGTGTGGCTCTGTGGTAAAGCGCTTATCTAGCCATAGAATCAGGGAGACCGGGGTTCCAGTCCCAGCACCAGAGCAGGAGAGGGAGAGAAAGGAAGGTACTTTGAGAGAAGAGACAGCCCTCCCAATGCTGGAGCTTTCCTACTCAACACCCACCCCCAAAAGACACTCAGGTCCCACGGCTGTCAAGCTTGGAAGCATAGGAAAAAGCTGGATCAGGGTCCTGTGTTCCTGGTAATTCTAGAATCACAGAGCTGTCTGCCTTGACACGGGAGCTCAGGGATGTGACTATTTACCAACAGCTATGCAAATAGTTTAGCAAAGGTGGGTTCAGGAAGCAAGGATTGCAGTGAGGAGAGGTGCCCTCCAATGCCATGTTCTCAGCATCTTCCTGAACATTCCCATCTAGCAACAGCCTCCTGGAACCTGGACTAGCTACTGTGGCCCTAAAGCCAAGTGTCTGGTTTCCAAGGACAACTCTACAGCCAACAGACCCAGTTCTTCCCGCCTGCTTTTCCTAGAACCAGTGAGACGCCAGGCACTGTACAGCTCAACTTGACCCCATTCAGCATATGATGTAGCCTGCCACTTGTGGGTGAAGGGCTGCTAAAGACTTCCCAGTCACAGCATGGCTGAGACAATGGTAGACCCCATGTGGGGTTCAGGTATCACACTACAGCCAGTGGGACCAGTATCCATGGTCCAAAGCTGTGGGGCCTGAGGGGTATCAAAGGGTGGGAGAATTGAGGTGGATGGGAACTTGGTGTCTAGAGTATAGGAGTGACTTTTATTAACGGACATAATCTGGATTAATGACTTTTAAAATATTTTAATATTTTATATTATTTTAATTTTATGTGTATGAGTATATTGCCTGAATGTGTGTGAATATACCCAAGTCGTGTACCCAGGTCAGAAGTGGGTGTCCATGATCCCCTGGAATTGGAGTGGTTGTTAGCCACCAGGTAGGTCTTCTGCAAGAGCAGCCAGTGCTCTTAACCACTGAGCCATCTCTGCAGGCCCAGGCCTAATGACTTTTAATTAACTCCAGCAAAACCATGCATGCTCTAGGGGGTCTGATGACAGGGTGTCTCCTTGGCAACCTCAGTTTGGTTCTCTGCCCAAAATGATAATGAATGAATGTAAGCATGCTTGAGAATTAACGTATTAAAGCACTGCAAGTAATGACCTTGGATGAAGGTGAACAGGTGCTCCGGGAGGCTTAAGGGTAGAGCTAAACTTGAATTTGTACTTCCCCAATGTTAGCTGAAGAAGAAACCGTTTTGAATAAGTCATGGATGTGGCCTGAAGAGGAACACAGAAAGAGGGCTCTGGAGATAGTTCTGTTGGCACAGGGTGAGGACAGAGTTCATCCACACCGGTTGAGGGGACAAGGCAGATCCACTGGGCGCAGTTCTGGGACACAGAGGGCTCTAATAGATAGTTAGGGGAACTGCGTTGGGGCTCACCAGTCTATCTGTTCAGGTGATTATGTTGCAGTAGTAATAATTCCACACTAGAGAACTTTCCTGTGTCTTTGTTCTTTAAAGGCAGGCTTGAATTTTTTTTCTCCCTTTTCTCTCTTTAGAAACTCCATAAATTATTTGTTGGAAGAGTAGAATGTTTTGGCCTCCTTAGATATCTCATTGACTTGACCTGAAGATTTTCCAGAAAGTTCCATAGGCAGGGCTCTGTGATAGAGTAGGAACATGGGCGAGACCCAACTCCACAGTCAGAATATCTAGCACAAGTCTAGCAACTGGCCCTGAGAGCTGGGAACGGGACTCTTAGGCTACTGGACTTGGGCTGACTCATGTCACCTCTGTGAAGGCATGAGGGCAGGCCCCAGAGGGTGAGGAACTGTCTTCAGTGTGACTTCGAAGCCTCAGGGTTAGGCTTTGAATGTGTGAGTTTGTCAGTCAAAAAGGAATAGCTTCATAACCATGAAGTTTTGTTTGGTTAAGCACTGTGGAACAGCCTGTGGTCCTAGCTGCTCAAGAGGCTGAGGCAGGAGGATCACTTGAGTCTGGGAGTTGGAGTCCAGTTTTTGGCAACACAAGACTCCCATCTCCGAAACAATAACAACTAAGACCTTTGTTTTTGGTCTTGGGAGCCTGTCCTTGAGTTTGTTCTGGATAACTAGCTTTCATAATGACCTTTTACTTCAATGACTTTGCTTTTCTTTAATATATACATATATACCTGATATCTATGTCCCAGGTACTGTTGAAGACACTGATGATAGAGCACATCAAAACCATCACACTGCCAGGTATGGTAGCGCATACCTATAACCCAGCACTCGGGGCAGATCTCTGTGAGTTCAAGGCCAGCTTGGTCTACATAGTGAGTTCTAGGCCAGTCAGGGCTACACAGTCAGACCTGCCTCAAAAACAAAACAATATACTGCCAAAGCAACAAGAACCCAAACCTGCCACATGTTCCTGCCTTCATGGAACTCAACTTTCAGAGCAGCTAAATTCACTCCAAGTAGGCCCTGACTCAAACTCCAAAGGCTCTCTACTTCTATGGGCAGTACCTCAAAGCCTGGGCTGGGTCAAGTGCTCCCAAAAAGAGAATAGGCATTCTGGAGCCCAAGAACCCTCTCTCTCCAGGGTAGTTTTCCAGGGGAGTGACTGCTTTTAGGTTGCTATGGAAGCAGTGAGCAAGGGATGGGCTTGTGGGGAACAAATCGGACCAAGGGCCAAGCAGAGGATTCCAGGTTCCTCTGTTCACCTTGGGGATGACTTTGGGAGTTAGGTGATCCTGAGCACAGAGATTCTTTCTTTAAGGCTAGGAAGCTATGGCATGGCCTTGTGGCCCAGGGCTGACTCTGTGTCACTGGGGGCTCTTGTAGAGTCAGAGCTTTGAAGGGATCTGAGCAGCATTGCGTGCCCTCAGAGGCCTGTCCCTCTCAAGTCTGGCAGCCAGGAGGTAAGGCTGCCATAATGGCTTTTCAAAAGGTCAAGGGAGCTGAAGAGGGCAATACAGGAAGTTTTTCCCACTGACCATCTCTGTTCCCACACCGCTCAGATCAAGGAGCCCCATGCTACAGTCCCTGGGCAGAGGGAGCCTGTATCTTTTTTTCAGTTCTTCCTTGAGTGTATAGATGCTAAATGCTGGCTGTAATCTTTGGGAAAAGGAAGAAAAATAAGATTTCAGGTGAAGGACCCATGCTTCTATGGACCCTCCTTGTGAGCCCCCACAATCTGTGTGGCTGTAGAGTTAAATATTCATTAAAGATCCCATATCTGGGGGTCTGGAGAGATGGCTCAGCAATTAAGAGCACTGGTTGCTCTCGCAGAGGACTAGGGTTCATCGATTCTAAGTACCCACATGATGGCTAACAACTGTCTGTAACTCCAGTGCCAGAAGATTCAACGCCTTCTTCTTCTGACCTCTGTGGGCACTGAATGGCACAGGTACACTTACACACATGCAGGCAATACACTCATACACACAAAAAATAAAAATGATAAATATTTTTAAAAAGATCCCATATCTGGAGTCACATAGTTTTAGAGCTACTTTGTGCCCGACACCTTTAAGCTCCCACTTTCCTTCCCTCCCTCTCCCTCCCTCCATCCGTCCGTCCCTCCCTCCCTCCTTTCCATCTTTCCTTGGGCAGTACTGGAAATTAAACCAGGGTCTCATGCACACTACACAACTACCCTACTGCACAGCACTCCTGAGTAACTGCCATGCTTGTGACTTCAGCTGTGCTACACATAAGAAGATAATGTACCCTACCACTGAGCTATATCCCCAGTCCTCATTTTTACTTTTCATTTTGAGACAAAGTCTCAGCCTCAGGCAGGGCTTGGATTTCCAATCTTCCTGCCTCTCTAGTACAGGGATTACAGGCCTGTGCCAGAGGCTGGTCCTGAATAGGAGTTGGGTCCTGTTGGCAGCTCTGCTGAGCCCATCGGCTCATCACTGGGTACCAGGCTTCCCGGCCTCTCCTAGCTGCCCACAGCCTGGCTTTTCACTGCCCCTCCTCTTTGGTCTCTCCCAGGCCTGGGCAGAAAGACCCAGGATGTGGGCTGTAGTGGTCTTCTGTGATCCTTCTTCTGTAACCCATGGCTAAGGTGGGCCACTGTATGTGGTAGTGTTAGAATGAACTCAGCTCCTTCCCCAGAGGATGGGAGAGTATCCCTTCCTGACCCACCAATGACAGTACTACGGCTTGTATTCCAGGACAGATGTCCCCTTCCTCACATAAAAGATGATGTTCATGGAGTGGTCTCAGTGTGTCTTCCTCTAGGGTGCCTAATGTCAGTCAGTCCTCTCCACATCTCCACAAGAGAGCCTATCACCAGGATGCCTGGTCTACAGATGGAGAAACTGAGGCTCAGAAGGCTTACCCAGTATACTCAGGATTTCATAACACAGAACCAGCAAAGCCAGGAGCCAAACATGAGCCCCCAAACTCTGAAGTGGAGTGTCTTGCTGATCTACACTGCTGTCATCTACACGGCCTTACTGTCCCTGCGTTGCCCCTACCCCAATGACTGGAATACTGCCTGGCCCCAAGTCACAGAGCTGTGCAGATTTCAGGCATCTAGCAGCTCAGGGTTGGGTGGACCTTCAACTCCAATCTCCCTCTCCAAATATGTATTTTGGGGGGATGGGATTTCCGGGTCTCATGTAACCCAGGTTGGACTCAAACTTGTTAGGTAGCCAAGGATAATCTTGATCTTGCACTTTTGGTCCTCTTGCCTCTACTTCTCAAGGATTATTTATTTATTTATTATTTTCTGAGTGTTGGGATTTTAGGCACGTGCCATCACATCTGACTTACGCAGTGCTGGGGATCAAATACACAGGGCTTCCATGCATGTTAGGCAAACTATCAACAGAGCTATATTCCCAGGACTTCCCCGGTCTCTCCTCATCTTCAGCACCAAAGGTACCTTTCTGAGCCAGAGCTACTGAGGACTTGGCCTTGAGGTGATCCTGGTGAGCATAGGGGACCAGGCTCTCAGGGGGAACTTGTGTGATCAAGACTCCATTCCCTGTGGGGTAAACTTTGAGCAGAGCTGGGAAGGGGTGGCAGCTGGACTATGAATGACTTCTGGAGAGTTTCTCCAGCACCCTTAGTCTCTACAGCCCTAGGCAGGGAATGAAGAGAAGAAGGAAGGAAGGAAAGAAGGAAGGGAGGGAGGGAGAGAAGGAAGCTAGCCTTGTTCTGACCTCTGTTCAACCTTTCACTTGCTTTGGGAGCAGCCGCTACCTGTGCAGGCTCTGGACGCTCCTGCCCCTCACCTGGGAGTCGGAGATTTCCGAGGGCTTCTCAGTCAGGCTGCTGCTCTCAGCCGGGATGAGGTCATTGTACTTGGTGACATCTTCATCAGAGTAGTGGAGGCTTCCCGGGCTGGGCCTTGGAGGGGACCTAGGGAGAGTAGGGATGGGCTGAGACATGGCTTTAGGCAGGCCTGGAGGGCCACGGGCCACCTGGGTTCCTCTTTGTTGTGCCCATACTCTGTAGGCCTGGGCCTGAGGGAGAGGGGTCTGGAGGAAGAAGAAGAAAACACGCTGCCACACTAATGTTGTCCTGGCAACATGCAGGGCAAATGTGTGTGTGTGTGTGTGTGTGTGTGTGTGTGTGTGTGTGTGTGTACACACGTCACTGTGACCAGGTTCAGGATCCTGGAGCTTTGTTCTGGTTTGGCACAAACAAGGGGTTTGGAGTATACAGGCCTCAATGTGTGTACACTGTGAGCCTGGGAGGTAGAGAGGCAGGGGACGTGAGGTCATCGGTGAAACGTCCCCTTGTTCCCTCTGGCAGACCCAGGAACAGCTCAGCGGGGCTGTGGTGGCCACGCTGAGCCCAAGTGAGCCTAGCAACACAGCCTCAAACGGCTCTTTCTCTGGAAGGTTGGATTTGGTGGGGGATGAGTGCCTGCCTGCTCCGCCCTGGCTTTCCCCTCCGCCCCTTCGGAGGAGCACACAAGCTTATCCTGGCAAGGGGAGACAGAGAGAAGCTTTGTGAGCTCCCTGAGAGATCCCCCCGCTCCCCGGCCCCCCAGCTCCTCCACTGCCTCCACTGAGCCGTGAATGTCAGCAGGGCTGAGGCTGGAGTCTAGAGTCCCTCTGGCTGTGGCCTCAACCTCTCTTGAGCTTCCAGGAGCTTAAAACTGCCATATCCTATCAGGGGAGGGTCAGGTGAACCTCAGGAGTGGCCCCTGCCCTTGCAAACAGGTAGCCAAGGCATCCAAGGGGAAAAATGCCCGGGAGAGACGGGGTCAGAAAGAAGTCAGGAGAAACAAGAGTCGATTCATTCTAATAAGCACTACCTTTTCTTTTCTTTTTTTTTTTCTTCTTTCATTTTACTTTTTTGAGGAAAAAAATATAACTCAGGCTGGCCTTGAATGCTCTATGTAGCTTAAGGATGACTGTTGATCCTTGTGCTTCCACAAAGAGCCCGCTGGGATTTATATGTACGTGCCACTGTACGTAGCTTTGCACAGTGTTGGGGCTCAAACCTAGGGTTTCATGCATGCTGGGAAAACAGCCTGCCAACTGAGCCACATCTCCACCCCTTTCTGTGCAGGCTGCTTTCAGAGGCTTGAGGGATGGTGGCAAGAGGTACCCTTTAACAGAAATAAACCCCAGGCAAGAAGGCTTCTATGCTATCCTACATAGAGAGGACATGAGCAATGGTGGGCTAGCCTCTGACACCTCTCACTCAGATGCTCTGGCTTCTGTGTGCCTTGACTGGGTCCAGCTGACCTCTGGACTGTGTGTAACTGTCTGCAGGGCCTGCTTGGGAGCAACCGGCTCCAAGAGGCTGCAGGTTGGTTTGTATAATGTTATATATTTTTGTACTCTGCAGCCACTGGTAGAAGCCCTTAGCACCTACCCGCCTGTGAATTCCCCAGTGTTCCCCATGGCTGGGTCTGATGGGAAGAGCAAAAGTCCCTGGCCACCCCTGAAGTTTGGATGCTCTTTCCCCAGAACAGAAAGACCAAGCGTGCATCGCACCCTCCATGATCCAGCTAGGCCCAGGGACCTCTCATCTTCTCCCCATGCAAAGGGCCAGTACCTGGTGTATAAGCCATTCTTCCTGCAGAAGGAATTCTTGACAGATAGCCGTCGGTTGTTGAGTTCCAGGGCAGGAAAACTGCTTTCATCCAAGCTCAACATCTCCCCATGGCCAAGGGCTCCTGACTTGGAATTGCCTCCTGGGAATCAGGGGAGGATTGCTACCCATCAGGCCATATGGCCTTCCCTGTCCAGCTCCATCCTTACACCTGGATGGGCTGCCCCTTTTTTCTTATTAGCTTGTTAGCACTGAGACCCAAATAAGAGTGTGGGGTTGTATGGAGGAAGTCCTGGCTGCCCCACCTGAGCAGGTGCGTTGTCAGGAAAGAGACCTGCCCTGCCCACCAACCAAAGGGAGACCGTAAAGTCATGGGGTGCAGACTCACTCACCTGAGTCGGTCTTCTTTGCATACTTCTTGCTCTGGCCTCGGATGATGAGCACAAAGATCAGGAGCAGAATGAAGATGAGGCCCACTAGGGCGATGACCACCAAGAACCACCACTCCTCGTAGAAGGGGCTCGTTTTCTGGGCTGTAACGGGGTGTGGTGTCAGGGTCAAGATCCTCAGTTCCCTCCAGCCCACAAACCTCCCAACTGGGGTTCTACTGACTGCTCATGTGCATTATGGATAGGTAGGGTCTGTGTCCTCTAAAAGTTCCAGATTTTTTTTGCTTTTTAAAAAATATTTACTATTTTTATTTTATATGTATGAGTGTGTTGCCTGCATGTGTGTAAGTGCACCCATGTCATGCAGTACCCTTGGAGATGAGAAAAAAAGCATTGGATTCGCCTGGAACTGGAATTAAAGATGGCTGTTGGTTGCCATGTGAGTGCTAGGAATCAAACCTGGGGCTTCTGCAAGAGCAGCCAGTTCTCTTAACCACTGAGCCATCTCTCTAGGCCCTTGATTTTTATTTTTTGAGACAAGGTCTCCCTGTAGCCCCAGCTGGCCTGAAACTACCTATGTAGACCAGGATGGCCTTGAACTTACAGAGATCTGCCTATCTCTGCCTCCTGAGAGCAAGGGTTAAAGGTGTACATCACCCCACCAGGCTTAAAAGTTCCAGCTTTGATGGGTAGCCCAAAGATTGCCTCGAGGGCTGTTCTGAGAAAAGTTTTATGGTTTAGCTGATTGGGAATCCTGTAGATTCTTTTGCAAAGAGTGCCGGGATTGATTTGTGATGTCTGCCAGGGGAACAAGGAGAGCATTAATATGTTGGTTGCTTTTCTGTTTCTACTTTCTTACCTTAGGGGAAAATGCTTTGATATGGGGACTCTACGAAAGGTGGAGAATGACACTTCTCTAGCCTTCAGGGAGCCTGGGAGAACTTTCCCCAGAGTTTTGGTTGGACTGAATATGTATTTAATTTGTGGCAGAAAACTAGGTGAATTGGGAGAGAGAACACGAATAGGTTTTTAGAATGCCTCTGCCAGGTAAGGCTCCCCTTCTGACAAAGTTCCCCATTACTGTGCTTTTTGAAGCCAGAAGCTCTTAACCCATGTTGCTGTCAATGAGAGAATAGCTCTTCTATTTTAGTCTCAGACTATTTGTATCCCATCATTTGGTTCTTTTTAGTCCGGCCACTGTAGCTGAGAGAGAGGAGGTGGGTTTCTAAGGCCCACCCAGGGAGCAGAAGCACAATTTTGAGGTGTATTTGTTTCAGTATTCAAAGCAGTCAGTAATGGGAACAAGGTCACAGGTTCGGGCACTCGAGTCCTCTGTGAACCATAGAATGAGAAGGGAGGCACGGAGTGGCAAATGTGGGTGCTGCTTAGCGACGTCTCAGAGGACACCCATGTTCGCTGCTACTCCACAGGAGCCTGACCCTGTCTGTCGCGGGGTAGGGTGTTCCATGTGGTGGTTTGAATGAGGATTGTCCTCCAGAGGCTCCAGGTATTTGAATACCTGGCCCCAGCTGGTGCTGCTGTTTGCAGACGTTTAGGAGGTGCAGCCTTGCTGGAGGAAGCACATCACTTGGGGCGAGCTTTGAGCATATGCAGCATTGCCCATTTCCAGTTCCTCTCTGTTTCCTGCATATGCTCGAAGATGTGATCACTCAGCTTTCGGGTCCCCCCTGCCAGGCCTCCCCAGCAATGTTGGACTCTTAATCCCTGTGGAAACTTAGGCCCAATAAACTCTTCTGTTTATAAGTTGCCTTGGCTGTGATTTTTTTGGTCTTTTTGAGACAGGGTCTCCTTGTAGCCCCAGCTGGCTTGGAATTCCCTAGGTAGATCAGGCTGGCCTTGAACTCACAGAGATTCACCTGCCTCTGCCTCTGCCTCCCAAGTCCTGGAATTGAAGGTGTGCCACCACCACGCCTGGTGGCTATGTTTTATATAGAGACAGAAAATAACTAACACTAACACAGTAAGGAAACATGGTCTGTGGCCTTTCTGGCAGCTTCCCTTGGAACTGAACTTATGTATGCCAGAGCCTCTGAGCTCATGGTTAGGGGAATCGAGGGACAGCATTTTGATGACCACCTTGATGCTTTGGTACCCTGATGTCTGTCTTCCATGAACTCTCCGGCCCCTACCCCACAGGCCCACACCTGGCACAGACTGGGATGGGCTGCTCGGAGTGCCAAAGCCGTAGTCGTTGACTGCGATGACCCGGAAGTCGTAGCTCACACCTGGCTTCAGGATGTCCATGTTAAAGGTGTAGGAAGTCACCTCCTTGGGGATGTCCTTGATGAGGATGTCCCAGAGTCCCTCATCTGTAGGAGTACAGAGCAGAGGTTGGTGAGGTAGAGCAGCCTCATAGCCCCACCTGGCTCTAGCTGTGGTTCCCTGAGGCCTGTTAGTGGCTCAACTCTGTGCCCGTGCCTGGCTCTTAGGAAGGCCTCAGAGAGATTTCTCTTTTAAAAGTGTTTATTATTGTTAATTATGTATATACGTAGATATGTGTGTCTGTGTGTGGGTATGATTTATTTTATGTGTGTTTTGCCTGCAGAAGCCAGAAGAGGGATTGGATCCCATGGAACTAGTGTTATAGGTGGTTGTTATGAGGACGCTGGGAACTGAACCTGGAAGAACAGTGCTCTTAACTACTGAGCCATCTCTCCAGCCCTTATTCAGTTTTTTGAACTGGTCTCACTTCGTAGGTCAGGCTGGTCTGGAATTTGCAATCCACCTGCCTTACCCACTCTTAAGGGTGCCAAAACACATTGTGTTTTAGATTTATTTTATTTTATTTTTGCTTTTTGTCTAATCTAGTCTTCTCCCTGTGCTAGGCTGTAAACTCCTTGAGGGCAAGGTTCACACCTCGCTTGTTACTGTCACTGTATAAATCAGCACTTCTCTCAGGCACCTTCCTGGTATGTGTTAACTCAAGGAAAGGATGTCCTCACTGGTCTTTTCAGAGCATTATGTTCCCAAATTCAATGCTTCATGCCTTGAAATGTACTGGGGTACAAATGCACTTTCCTCCTATGACTTTGAGTTCTCTCCTTCACCTTGGAGTGACTACTGTAACAACGAGGACCCTTCCCCCTCAGTTGACACTAACTCCCGTGTTGTACAACCCAACTTTACTTTTCAAACCCACAGCAATAGCAGGAGAGAGAAACTGTTGTTCCCATTTCACAGATGAGGAAATCAAGGCTCAGAGAGGCTTATCTCATCTTCCCAGGGTCACATGCCATGGGCGCAGTGCTGGTATTTCTGCTCAGAGTTACCTGACTCTTGGCATTGAACTTTCTCAGGGTACCCAGGACAGTGCTAGAGACAACTGGGAATATCTGGTGTTTGCCAATTGTGCTGGAGAGCTTTGGTGTTAACTTGACAACACCTGGGTTGAGGGAGCCTCAGTTGGAGGACTGCTCCATTAGACTGGCCTGTGGCCATGTCTATGGGATATTTTCTGGATTGAGTACTGAAGGAGGGCCCAGTCCACTGTGGGCAGTGCCATCCCTGGGCAGATTGCTGTCTATTGTATAAGAAGCAGGCTGAGCCTGGGCCAGGAGAGCAAGCCACTAAGCAGCGTTCCTCCATGGCCTGTTCTCCAGCTCCTGCCTCCAGGTTTCCACCCTGAGTTCCTACCTTGGGTTCCCCGATGAACTGTGTGACCCAGAGATGTAAGTGAAATAAACGGTTTCCTCCCCAAGTTGGTATTGGTCAGAGTGTTTTGTCACAGCGATGGAAGGCAAACTAGGACAGAAATTGGTACCAGAAGTTGGGTATTGCTGTGACAGACCTGACCTTGGTGTTTGGGGAAGGATTGTGGAAGTGTTTGGAATTTTAAGCTAGAAAAGCCATTGAGTGCTTAGAGTTCCTTGCTGTGGAGCTTGGAGCAGTTATGCTAAAAAAAGAAGTAGACAACGGAGGCCCAGCTTCGAAGAGAAGTGGAGACCATCAGGGCTGTTTGTGTGATATTTTGAATTGCGAATCTGTGGGTATTGGTCGGCTGGGGCTGAAGAATCAGCTGTAAGTAACAAGAGACCAGCATCACCATGGCAAAATCAGCACACAGGAGCTGTGGTCCAGAGGGACCCAAGCCTTCATCTCAAACTGGAAGCAGGACTTGGTAATGTGAAAGAGTCTCCTGCCTGGTTCTGGTGTTGAAAACGTGAAGAGGTCACAGAGAGCACCTGAGGCTTTGCACCAGGAGAGGCCAGAAGAGTCCATTGGTGAAGGTAAAGCCTCAGTTTCAGTGGAGACCCAAGCTTTTTGCAGACGCCAGGACTATGGTATGACTACCAAGGACAGCAGCATGTGTGGAATGGACTGGCTTGGGCCTGCGAGATGAGTTATGTGTACTGTGGACGGCAGAGCCTGAGAAGTGGAGCTATTGAAACCCTTTGGAGCCCAGAAGATGGTGAGTGAATCCCAGATGTCCAACCTTGAGCTATTTGCTGGACTTAGGTTTTGCTTAGGTATGCCCGATTCTTCCCTTTGAGAAATAAGACAGTACTTGTTTTGGATTTTACAGGAGCCCACAGTTTAAGAGACTTTTAAAAGGGACTGTGAACTTTTAAGCGTTTGGATTTTTTAAGGACTGTGGGGCTTTTAAGGTTGTACTGTCTTATGATATTAATGTTGACATCATTATCTTGAGGACAAGAAATGGAAAGGTGGTGGTTTAAGAATGTGTTTTGTGTGTCAGGTTTACAAGGGATCAATGGTGCTGGACAGCTTTGGTGTCAACTTGACACATGGGTTGAGGGAGTCTCAGTTGCGGAATTGCCTCCATTGGACTGGCCTGTGGCCATGTCTGTGGGGTATTCTCTTGATTGGGGAATGATGTGGGAGGGCCCAGCTCACTGTGGGTGGTGCCACTCCTGGGCAGGTTGTTGTTGTATAATCAGGCAGGCTGAGCAGGGGTCAGGGGAGCAAGTCAGTAAGCAGTGCTCCTCCATGGCCTGTGCTCCAGCTCCTGCCTCCAGGTTCCTGCCCTGAGTTCCTACCTTGGGCTCCCTGATGAACTGTGTGTCCTGGGAGATGTAAGCAAAACGAACCCTCTCCTCCCCAAGTTGGTATTGGTCAGAGTGTTTTGTCACAGCAACGGAGAAGCAAACTAGGACACCAGTAGAGTCAGCTTTTAGGGGATCCTGCTGCTGCCTTCTAGAAGTTGAGGCTTCTGGCCCACTGTTTTTTATGACCACTACCCCTAACTGTACCCCACACAGACAAAGGATAGGTTCTGGACAATGAGGCCAAGTCAGAAAATGCTAGAATATTTGGTCTCCAGCCCCAGAGTCAGCTGATGTGAAGGGTAGGGTACCTTCATGGGCCCGTCAGTCTCAGAGTGAACCCCTCCCTCTGATCTCTGGCTTGAAGGCCGCAGTGTGTTCAGCTTAGTCTGTGTAGCACAAAGCTCAGGGAAGCAGGGACATTGTACCAACAGAACTACTTCATCCGAAGGGGCTTGGAAGCACCGAAGGAGGGCCAAAGACGGAGCAGGGAGCACTGAGGAAGAGTCTCCCTCCCCAGAATAGCAGCCTGCTCTTCAACAGTTTTAGGGGAGGGTTCCAGCATCCTCTGGGCCCCTTCCCCTCTCCTTTCCACCCTCCCGCCCTCCCTGGTACTCCTGGCCTCCATCCTTCTTGGCCTTGGCCCTCCACCAAGTGCTTGCTCGTCCATCCTCCGTTCCACCTGTTTGTACCAAGTCATTGCCCCCAAACTTGGAAGAGCAGAGGATCATGCTGGGCCTCCCTGGGAACACTGGAAAATCAACAGGCCGGAGTCCAGGGCCAACATTCCACAGCCTGGCACCAGGTGAGCCAACTTGGTGGAATAAGCAGGCAGGGGCCCTGGTCAGGAGATGCATGCTGTGGTTTCCCAGCCAACTCAGTAGCTGGCACCAGAGGCCCAGGGAGGGACCATCTGGAATGGAAAGAGGGCCAGCACTGCCTGTAGCGTTGGCAACGTGGTAGATCTGAGTTGCTCGATACTTAGCTATTGCACTGTGATTTCCAGCATACACTGAAGGTAATGGTAGGTCGTGGTTGTTTCCAGGAACTCCTGAAATTATTGACTCTTTGTTATTGGGGTGTTGAGCATCCAGCCACCCTGAAGAATGAGTTACTTGATGCCTCGATGTTTCAGTTTCTCATAAGGAGTGTTGGCTACTGCGATGGGGAGCTGGCTCAGCTGGTAAAGTGCTTGCCTTGTAAGCATAAAGACCTGATTTGGGAGGCTGGAGAGATGGCTCAGAGGCTAAAAGCACTGGATATTCTGGCAGAGGACTTGTGTTTGAGTCCCAGCACCCACATGGAGACTATCAACTGTAAGTCCAGGTCCAGGGATCTGATGCCCTCTTCTGGCCTCTGTGAGCATTGTATGACATGGGTACACTTATGTACATGGAGACACAATACATACACACATAAAATTAATAAACTATTTCTTAAAAAAAGACCAAAGTTTGATCCCTAAAACCCAGGGTTTTTTTTTTGTTGTTGTTGTTGTTGTTTCGTTTTGTTTTTTAGGCCAGGCATTGTCATGGTGGCAGGCATTTGTAATCTCAGTTCTGGGGAGACAGAGATGGGAGGATCCCTGGGGCTTCCTGGACAGCCAGCCTAGCTGCTTTGATGAACTCCAAGCCAGTGAAAAACATTAGGTTGACCTCTGGCTCCCACATGCATATACATGCATTTGCATACATACACATACCAGACATAGGTGTGTGTACACACACACAGACATGAGCTACTGACAGACTCCCCTACTTCTGGGACTCTTATTTGCTGCTGGACTTAGAGCAGCAAAGGCTTGTCTTTTCTCTCTCAACTTCAACCGCCTCAGCACAGATCCTTAGAATACAAAGAACAAGCCCGCAGCTCTTGGCTGACTTGGGCACCTCTGATTTGCCTGGAATCCTAGCAACGGAGCGGGTAGAGCTTGCAGAGTAATGGAGCTGGAGCCTGGAAAGCAGGTGTCAGGACGATTGTGAAACAGGAGCAGAGAACAGCCCCCCGCCACGGTCCCCCCTCCTCTCCCTCCACCGCAAGTGACTTATCAGTCGCTCATTTCTTAATGGCTTTGGAAGTTCTTGTGATTTGATTTCAGGCTTGACAGGAGAGGTTGGGACAGGACGAGAGCTTTGAGAGAGGAGAACAGAGGATGCAGAGATGGAGATGTAAGAGGCAGACGGGTCCCCAGAGGCGTGTGGCATCCATCAGCAGGGTCACAAGCAGGACAGGGGTATTCAACCAACGGTATTTGGCCAAACCCTTGCTCTTCTGACTTTCTTATCTCTGCCTCTGTATGCATGTTCATGTGTCTGTGTGTGTATACATGTGTGTAGAGGTTGATGTTGGGTGTCTTCCTTAATTGCTCCCCACCTTGCTTTTTGAGACAGGGTCTTTCGCTGAAACTAAAGCTTGCTAATTTGGCTGGACTGGCTGGCCAGCAAGCTCCAGCGGTCTTTCTGTTTCCATCTCCCCAGTACTGGGATTACAGGTGTGTATACCACACCCCCAAGTACTGGGATTACAGGTGTGTATACCACACCCCTATGCCTGTTTTTTTCACATGGGTCCTCAGGATCTGAACTCGGGTCCTCATTCCTGCTCGTCAAGCCCTTTACTGACTGGGCCATCTCTCCAGCCTCTTCCCTGGCTTCTTGAACAATCCCCATTCTAAGTTGGTCTGTATAATGTGCTAAGAACTGTTCTTTTGGGGATCTCCTTCGAATTCCCTAAGCATGAGTCGAAGCTGGAGAAGGCACCCCTGTTTTCTACTTTCCAACAGGGTTAGCTCTGGCTTCACCTGTGGTATCTCCTGTGCCTTCATAGAGGACAGACACAAGCCCAAATGTAAGGACAGGAGGAGGGCGGGAAGTGAGCACTGGAGTCTTTTCCTGGGGAAAGACAGCCCACCTGAAGGCCTGGCCTCGATGACATAGCGGGTGATGGGCCCTTTGCCGGGGTCTCCGCTGGACCAGTGGATGGCGATGGCAGAGCTGTACCTCACGATGATCGGCACGCCTGGTGGGCCTGGGGCACCTGCAAACATCACACAGTGAGCAAGGACATGTGTGGAACCAAGAATATTCACCTTGCCCGACAGCCTGTGCTGAGGGCCGTGGAGGCTGGACACCCAGCCCAGCTTCAGCCACGGAGCCTTTGGGACCCACCACAGTGCCAGGTCTGAGGAGCACTGCTCAGGTCAGGCTTGCTAGCATGTGACTATGTCTCCTTCCCTCACCCCACACTCCACATTCCAAATCCCAGGGCGGGACAGGGCATAGACAATAATTCCAGGACGATTTCTGGAGCAGGGTCAGAGGGCCTGGTATTTAGGTCCAGGACTTAGCAAAGTGCTTCGGTCCGTTTAGAGAGTCCTCCAGGGAAGCCTGGTTTGCCCACCTGCAAGTGTTTTCTGGAAATAAATCTTGAAGGGAGATATCATGGACAGTGGGGGTGAGTGGGTGGATAGTAAAGCATCCCCGGGAATGGAGAATTGGCAGAAGGGGGCTGAAGGGCCCCTAACAGCTCTCTCCCTAGCATGGGATCAAATCTGCCTTGCCTTCCATTTTAAAATACATCTGCCGTTAGGCTGGGTGGGGAGTCAGCAAGATCCAGAAAGCCTGGACAGGAGAACCTGGAAGAAGGTGTATCCAGCTAGAAACTGAGATACTGATCAGAGGTAGCTGGAATAGGAAGAGACAGGAGGAGCTGGCTACGTGTGTTGACAGAGACCTTGGCTGGGTACCTGACTATAGAGAATCCCAAACCTTTTCTCACAGGGACCTTGCCCATGTAACTCTGGTACCTCTTCTCCTCGGGGCTCCTGCCATGTGCAGTCTGGCTAGTCTGGTGGGTCAAGGATGGGTGGGCTGTGTGGTCTCCCTTAGAGATCCCTTCACACCCACACCAGCCACACAAGGTTGGTTTTCTTTTGGCGTGCCCACAATCCATCCTTCATGTCTTCCCCATGCTGCTCCCCCCAAGCTGTAACACTTTATTTTTTCTCTATTCTTATTTTATGTATATGGTTGTTCTACCTGCATATATTTATGTATACAATGTGTGTGCAATGCCCGCAAAGGTCAGAAAAAGGGATGTTGGATCCACTGGAACTGGAGTTATAGATGGTTATTAGCCTCCTTGTCGGGGAGGGGGGCTGGGAACAGGACCTGTGTTCCCTGCAAAGGTAGACAGTGCTCTTAACCACTGAGCCATCTCTCCAGCCCTGCCTGAAGCACTTAAGTTGGAACAGTGGTTCTCAGGAGGCCTGATCCTGTCTCTGGGGTACTCAGAAGCTGTCCCTTTGCCTGCCAGTCCGCTTCTTGCTTTGTTTCCCAGGAAGTCTCAGGTAAGAGGCGAGGCTGGGGCAGACGAGGTGGGCAGCCCCCACCGTTCTGCAAACCTACTTCCTCAGAGAATAAGACTTGAGGAATAGAAAGAGACCAGAAAGGGATAGCGAGGCAGCTGGGCCACCTGAGGGTAATAAATGCTGGTGGAAGGGAAGCGGACCAGGGCTCTCCAGTCCTTGCTCCCAAGAGGGAACCCAGACTCACCGGGCCTCGGGAGGGAGGCAGGAGCTGTCTGCTCCCGGCTGAAGGGTTAGGGAGGGGAAGGAGGCGGCCTCTTAATTTGGGCTAGATACTTTCTCAGGCGGGGCATCAGAGTTGCCTGGTTGGAAATTTTTCAGTTCAGAATGGGAAAACCTGAACATGTGACAGGTTCTTTGGAGGCTGAACCCTGACCAGCACATGGTCCTGGAAGGTGGGAAGTGATGGAGGTCTGGGCAGTGAAATGGGGGATTAAGGAGGGATTCAAGAGGCCTTCAGTGTGTCAGAGGGTGGGTCTTGGGGGTTGGGGACCTGGCTACGAAGAGGATTTCTGGAGGTGCCACCCCATCACGTCCCCCAGGGTTTCTCGCGATCAGAAGACCTGCTGCATCCTTCTGCCTCAGAAATCAGAACCTTGTGTCTGCCGAAGGGGACTCCAGTACCCTGTTCTGAGAGCCACTGCTGGGGTGGGGAGGATGAGGTCTGAGGGTATGAGAGGATGGCTCTGGCCAGTTCTGGGGTTGGAGACCTGCCAGTCTGCATCCCACTTGGACCGAGGTATCAGAGGCTGGGGGTCAGAGATGAGGGAGATACAGGAGCACATGGAGGAGGAGCAGGTGTGGGCCTCACTCCTGGAATCCCAGCACTTGGAAAAGTGTGGTAGGAGGATCATGAGTACAGGGCCAGCCTGGGCTCCATAGTCAGGCTGCCTAGGCTGTGTAGAGAGGAGGGTCTGGGTCACATCAGGCTTTGTGGCTGGATGATCTCAGAGACTTGGATGCTGATAACCAAGTTGAGGAGGGAGGAGAAAGAGGAACAAGGAAAGAGGAGAGGAGAGAAGAGGAGGGAGGGGAGAAGGAAGGGAAAAGGGAGGAGGAGGCAGGACGGGAGCTGGGAGAAGAAGGAGGAGGAGGAGGATGAGGAGAAGAGGCTATGGGGACGTGGACAGAGGAGGCCCTGTTCCCACTCTGTCTTCAGGGTCTAGCTTTGGACCCCTGGGGGCCCCTTCCAGCTGGGGACTATGGACGCTGTGCCAAGGGCATTGTTCCTACCTTCTCCAGGGCCTGTGGTGATGTTGGCTTCGATCTCAGGCCCATAGGTGAAGGTCTTGGCTCTGATGCGGAACCGGTAAGTCATACCCTCTGCCAGGTCCTTCACCTTCAGCCACAGCGGGCTGTTCCCCTTCACATCCACTGTCACTATCTTGCTGACCCCTGTGGGGAAGGACAGCAAGTGAGGGCTACAGTAGTGGGCATTCCCAACAAGAAAAAAGGGAGGCGGGGTGCTGCTGGCCTGCTCTGGGCCTGAGGCACACAGTGGATGGTGCCTTGCATGGACTAGCCAGGCCTCACAGGGAGGGCAGGAACATACAAGGGCATGGAGCTTAGCCGTGTGGTCCAAACCTTGATGAACTGAGACCCCAAGAAGCCAAGTACTCCATTTCTCAAAGAGCCTGCCTAGGCTCCCTGCATCCTGTCTCCCTGACCTCTGACCCGGCCTCGTTTCTGGGCCCTGCACCTGACCAGATCTCTTTCCGGGGACTGGCTCCCGCTCTGTGCTCTAACGCAGTTCTGCTCTGCGGGGCAGGCTGCTGGCAGCAGGTGGTGGCGAGAAAGACTGAGGGCCATTGTTGCTGCCCCTGACCCAGAACTGCTCCCACAGTCCCAGGCTCCTCCCCTTGTTCTTGCTCATGTTCCGAGGGTGACAGGGTAAGAGTGAGGCAGAGGTGATCATAAAAGTGGGGCCACTGCTAGGCCAGCGACACCCCCATGCCCTGAGGAGCCCAGACCCCTTCCTGCCTATAAGTCTCCTGTCCTCTTAAGATTGTTGCCAGGAGCAAAACAGCAGTGGCTTCTGGGTGGTTTGTTTATCCTTGGCTCACTTGTATCAGCTGGGGTTGGGTTAGAAAGTAGGCAGGTATCTGATGCCAGCCATCAGGTTCAGTCTGGCCTTCCCTGGAAGCCCCAAAGTGGGGCACAGTCTTGACCAGTCAGGACCCGGGGAAGGCAGGGACTCAGAAGAAAGTGTCTGAAGACGGTACAGATGACCTGCCCAGGGTGCCAGACAGTTGTTGGCACACAGGCAGGCTCACAGATGACAACAGGGGCGTGGAGACTTCTCAGTCTTGCACATCTTCCTGGGGGAGAGGCTCTAAGGCTAATCAGATTTCTAAAGGGGGTCCTGACCCTCTAGGGGATATGGCCAAGAACTGTCAGGTTCAGAAAAGGGGGAGGATAAGATGAGACCTTCAGAGAACCCATTTCATCAGGGCCTCTGCAGAGATCTTCCATCTTGGGGGTTATATATATTTTCCATTTAAAAAATTTATTTATTTTTATTTTTTGTGTATAAGTGTTTTGCCTGCACGCATGTAAGTGCACCATGTGTGTGCAATGCACACAGAGGTCAAGAGATCCCCTGGAACTGGATCATAGATGGTTGTTAGCCAACATGTAGGTGCTAGGAACTGAACCCGGGTCCTCTGCAAGAGTGGCCAGTACTCTTAACAGCTGGCCCTCTCTCCAGCCCTGGGGGTCCTGTTTTGCTTGGAGCCCCCATCTCTTCCTGGATGAGTTCGCTGAAGAGGAAGAATGTATTAAAATGCTCTGTCTGGAAGTTCAGAGATCTATGTTGCTGGGTCACTTCTGCCCTCAATCGGCTGCTGTTTTGCCTTGGTCTGAGCCCCTTCCTGGTCCGAGCCTCAGTTTCCCCTTTTATAAGATGTGAAGGCTCCCACCAGCTCTAACTCCCAAGAAGTGACTTTGATGAGGTCTTTGGGTGTGAACCAGCCCTTTAAAAATGAATCTTAGGTTCACTCACCATCCACCGGGGTGCAGGGCTCATACACCAGCCTATAGCCCTCCAGCGGGCCATTGGGGAACCGTGGGGCTTCCCAGGACACATTCACTGAGGTGGTGGTCAGCTCGCTGAATTTGACAGAGCCAGGAGCGCTGGGGGCTGTGGAGACAGCAAAGGGTTTTTGTTTTTCTGTTTCTGTGCAAGTTCAAAGCCTCAGGTCCAGCTCCAAGCAACTAGTGGGAACATTTGGTTCTCTGCCTGGAAAGAAGAGTGAGGCTAACCACAAAAAGAAGGCCCTTGGACTCCCTCCCTTCTCTGATGTCATCAGTGCTCAGCTTTCTAATATCAGAGTCCCTGGCACTTGAAGAAAAGCTCTTCCTTAAAAATGGAGAATGTGGACTCCCTCCTAAGTGGCTCTGAGCCCTGACTGTTAGCAGGGGACCAGCCACTATGTCCCTGAGGGTCATTGTGGGACAAGGCCATTTCCTGGCACCATGGGGTATGTCCTTTGGCTTCCCTGCTAGAGAAGGTGGGGATCAGAATATGATGTTTGAGCAAAACAAGATGTCAGAACTTCGGAGACGTGGCCTTCCTCTCATCCCTGGGCTTGTCACTGAGACACCATGCTGTCAAGAGGAGTCTGGCCAAGGACAGTCAGAGCCTCCGGAAAAGATGTTTTCTTACATGGAGATGGAGAGCTTCTGGTATGCCAGAGGGGCAGAAATGAAGGACAGGAAGCACCCCCACCCCAGCATCCCGAGCTGGTTGGGTGGACTGGCCAGGGTATTATTGTCCAGGGCTGCCTCCCACTGAGCGGTAGCTAATCCTGACAGCTTCCGGCTCCAGCTCCGTGGCTATCTTTGAAGGAGGGAGGTGAGCTCAGGGCCCCTTCCTGCTTCCCCTCCCCTGGGGGTGGTTAGGGGATGTGGGACAGGACACTCTGTTCTGCTGCCACAACACCGGAAGCTTCTGGGCCCCCAGGGGGCTTTTATACGGCCCATGACACTGATGGAGCTTGGTGGAGATGGATAGGCAGACAGATGGGCAGGCTAGAACACTTAAGCTGAGCCTCAGTGGACCCTGGTGAACCAGTGGAAGGAAAGGTTTCCCTGGAGCTGGGCTTGTCACAGAGAGGACTACGTGAACTGCTTTCTGTGACTTTAAGGCTGAGTAGGAACCCAGTAAGGAATGTAGTAGGCTAGGAAAGCTGCAGTCTGGAGGTCAGGGCAGAAGGCTGTCCCATTGCCTTCTGTATATACAGGGAATTGGTTCTAGATACCAAAATATGAAGGTGCTTGTCTCTTACATAAAATAGTGTCACTTAAAAATTTTATTTATTTATTTTTAGTTTATGATTGCTTTACCTGCATGTACGTAAGTGCACGCATGCATGCAGTGCCCACAGAAACCAGAAGAGGGAGTTGGATCCCCTGGAACTGGAGTTACAGATGGTTGTTAGCTACCATGGAGGTGCTGGGAACTGCCCTCTACAAGGGCAGCCAGTGTTCTTAACCCCTGAGCCATCTCTTCAGTCCCAAGACATGGTGTCGCGTTTCCATCTAAGCTACACACATCCTTCCACACCCTTCCTTTGTTGTGGTGCTAGAAATCAAACCCAGGGCCTCTCTCTCAGGACTGGCGAGTGCTGTACCACTGAGCTGTACTCTAGTCCCCCCAAATACTTCAGCACCTCTAGCCTTCTGATGCCCAATGCTGTGCTGTCCACACACGTCCAATACAGGCCCAGTGTTTGTTTTTTTTTTAGAGACAGAATCTCATGTAGCCCAGGCTGGCCTTGATGTAGCCATCCTATGTAGCCAAGGACAACTTTGAACTTTTGATCCTCCTGCCTCCACCTCCCAAGTGCTGAGATCACAGGTATGCATTACCATGCCCAGCCAGAAACAAATTTTGTCAGAGGAATATTTTCCATCCTTGATTGGTTGAATCTGCAGGTGTGGAACTCACAGATCTGCAGGGAGGGGCTGACTGTATTCAAATCCACATGGAGAAAAAACCGGTAGATCTCACAGAAATCCTAGGTCCCAGTGTCTGCCCTTTTCCTCATGACCTGGGGGACCTTGGGCAAAAAAAAGCATGCTTTCTGGGGTGGCGCTTGCTCACTGTGAAATGGAGGTGACAATGTACTGCCCACTCCCAGGACTTCTACGACGGCCCAGAGCCACTGTCTTGAGAGTGGGTTTGGACACAGGATCCTCACCTTCACCCTTCTGTCTGTCCTACCCTGCACTGAGCCTCCATCTGGCTTCTCTACCTCTGACCTTCCCTCCCTCCTCCAGTCTCTTCTGTCTAGCAGCCAGAGTGAGCTTTTCAAAACATAAAAAGATCCCACTGTTCAGTAGCTCAAGCCCACTTGTGTCACCCCAACACACTCAAATCCTGGTCCCTTTAGACCCTTAGAGACCTGATTCTCATCCCAATTCCTTGTGACCGCCCAGGTCTTCCTCTGATTCCCATCAGCCTCTAAGCATTAGCAGCTGCTGGTTTTTCTGCCCGGAACCCTGCTTCCTGCCCTGTCCCCAGAACTTCCCACAGATGGCCTCGTCCCACTCAAATCTCAGTTCAGAAGTCACCATCTGGGCCAGGCCTCTGCCGTAGGCCTATCCAAAGCCAGCCACACCCTTGCCACCCTTAGATCACCTGTCCTTACCAGCACCTGCAGTCAGCTCATCTGTTTGTTTATGAACTGTGCCCCTTACTAGGGCATAGACCTGCTGATCTGACTCACTGTTGCAATCCCCAGCATGAAGCAAAGTTTGAGCTCATAGAAGATAACAAAATTGGTGGGATGAACAAAGGCAGAGAGATGAAACAAAGGAGGTTGAAGCCGGGCAAAGGTTGGGGTGGTGGCTATCCCTAAGGCTGGGACTAGGCAGGCAGGATGGGGAGGGTGAGATCTGGGGGCTTCCTGAAGATCCATGGGAGAGCCTCTCTTCCCCGGACATTCAAGCCTCTTTGCAGGAGGGGCTTTTGCACTTTGCCTGGCAGGGGCTCATCAAGCGCAGCTTCTCGATATTCCTCTTAACATCCCCGGCACCAGGTGAGGTTTTCTTGCCCCTGCAAAACCGACCTCCCCAAGACCTTCCCTACCTGCTTGCTGAGTCTGGCCCCGGGTGGGGGTGCTCCGTGGCCCATCCCCTGCAGCATTGAAGGCCGCTATGCTGACCATGTAAGCTGTGTAGCCAGTCAGGTTCTTGAGTTTCACACTATTCTCAGCCAGGAAAAGGGTCTTCACCCTCTCTGTAAGGTTCCGCCGCTGGGCTTCCCAGAAATAAATCTGTGGGCACCAAGGATGATGGGAGTGAGAGAGATGAAGGCACCGAGCTCTTCTTTTGGGTTTAGACACCTTCACTTTCAGCCAAGAAACAATATGGAAGTAGCTAAGAGCTATTTTGAGAAAGTCTCCAGAAACTTCCTTTTCACAGTCAATACCTGCCCTCTGCTAGACTGTAACTGAACCACTCCCAAGGGCTCTTCTCTTGTGTATTTTGTACACCTACGGGGCGTAGCACAGGCATACCAGCCTCACTAAGATCCTGGAGGAATATGCTAATCCTGCTACAGGAGCCTGAGCCTGGGAGTTAAGTTCAATTACAGACTCCCCTCACTGAGTGGGGCACAAAATTGCCAGGGATTTGATGAGTAGCAGAGTGCCTCAGCCTTGCTTCAATAGCAGCTGCAGGCTAAGACATCAGAGAACACACTGATGGTTTGCAAGGCCCCTGGCAATACATGCACTCACTACAGTTTGTAGAGCGCCCCCTGGTGATGCACATGTACCCTACAGTTTGTAAAGCCCCTGGTGATGGATATGCACAGTCCAATTTGATGATGTCTGTGGATAGGACCGGTTGCAAAATCTGCTGTTAGAGTCAGGCTGGGCTGAGATGGCAACTGGTCCTCGGTGGAGCTAAATCCTGATGACACTGTTTGCCAACAGTGTAACTTGGATGTCGCTGGGACTTGGTTAGCTTCTGAACGAACAGTTTTAAGTGAGCTAAGGAGTTCTGTATAGAGCCTCCAGGCATCCTGTATCCAGCAAAGATTAGTGCTCTTAGTTAGGCACATATGGAAGATTTCCAAATGACGTTCAGAAGATTTGCACCAGACCTCCCTGAAAGCCTTGTCTCAAATCTTGGGCAAACCTTGCACAGGATTGGAGGTCATTTGGCGCCACCTGCTGGCCAAAGAAGTTTCTGTACCGTATTGCTTTTTAAAATTTTCTCATTCCCCCCCCCCCCCCCCCCCCATGGAAGAAGCCAATAAAAGTGAGAAAGAGCTAATAAAAGTGTCCGCCCCCAGCATGTGCGAATGGCAGTTAGGACATCACGGTACTATGAAGCCCTAGTTTTTCCTCCTTCTCCCTCCCACCCTCTGGACTCTTCTTACATGGGGAGTTGAGATCACCATTCATAAAATCACTCATCCACTTGCTCACCCATACACAATGAGGGGAGCAAGAAGTTCCTGCTGGATTCAGAATAAAGGTCAAGGCTAGCTAGCATCAGGAGGCATCTGCATGTTATCTGAGCATGAACAGAGTTTAGTGAGCACACCCAGAAGAACACGGGCTTCTTCTGATTAGAGAAGACGGATGGATGGGTTCCTGGGGCCTCTCTGTTGAAGGACAGAAGAACCAGGGCAGCTGAGGACACAGAGGAGGGGCTGAGGTGTGAGGAAGCAGGGAGGGAGAGAGCTATACCTCAAAGGTGCATGCCAGAACATTGCAGAGATGGGAAGGGTGAGGCAGACTGTTGAATGGCAGGGAGATTGACCGGCACCCTAAGTGTTCTCACCGTGCGGGAAAGGGGCAACTGTGTGAGCTATGGACGGACCGTTTGGCTTGGTGTGACGATCTTCCACAGTGTACACATACATCAAAACATTAGGGGGTGGGGATGTGGCTCCACGGCTGCCTAGCAGCCACAGCTCTAGGTTCTATCCCCATCACTACAAAAACTAGCTCTGGTGATACACACCTATTCTCTCAGCACTCAGGAGGTGGAGGCAGGAGGATCAGAAGTTCAAGGTCATCCCTGGCTACACAGTGAGTCCAAGAACAGCCTGGGCTATCTGAGACTCTGTCTACAAACAGACAACAACATAAAAAATCAGATTGTGTCTGGGGACATAGCTTAATGCTAGAGTACTTGCCTAGCATGGGCAAGGCCCTGGGTTCCATCCCCAGTACTATAAACAACAAAAACAAAAAGCACAGTGATTCATATATCTTAAATATATACAATTTTACTTGTCAACTATACCCCAATAAAGTTAAAAAAAAATAAAAAGGAAAGGGTCAGAAATTAAGACAGTGGCAGTATGCTGCAGGTCAGATCCCAAGAACGCCTTCATCTGATATAACAGAACCTCTTTCCATTGGGAGTCGATTTTTTGACACAGTCTTACTGTAACCCAGGCTGCACTGGAACTCACTATGTAGCCTAGGCTAGACTGGTGTTGAATTTGTAGTGATCTCCTTGCCTCAGTCTTCCAAGTGCTGGGGTTTCAGGTGTGCACAGCCATGCCGGGATCTATGACTGAAATGTTCACCCCACCCTTTTTCTCCTTTTGGAGACAGGGTCTTACACCGTAGCCTTGGCTGGCCTGGAACTTATTATGTGAGTCAGGCTGGCAAAGCTTACAGAGATCCACCTGCTTCTGTTCTGCCTCTCGAGTGTTGGGACTGAAGACGTGTACCGCCATGTCTGCCTGCACACTGCCACAAATGGAAGGCTTTTCCTCTTTTTTAAGTAAAATAATATTCAGTTAGATCATTGTGTATACACACGCACACTACATTTCATTTGTTCATCCACTGACAAATGTTTAGATGTTTCATGTCTTTTTTTTTTCAGACAGGGTCTTGGGTTAGCTAAGGCTGGTCTGAAACTAGCTATGTACTGGAGGATGACCTTGAACTTGTGATCCCCCAACCTCCACTTCCCAAGGGCCTGGATAACAGGTATGTGCTGACATCTCTACATCCTAACCTTTGTGGATTATACTGCAGCAATCATGGGAGCATAGCAAACAGGGAGCGTAAATATCTCTTCGAGATCCTGACTTCAATACTTTGGATACATTCCCAGACACACGACGGCTGAATCATATGGTAATTCTATTTTAACTTTTTTTTTTTGAGGAACTTCCAGACTATTTTCCACAGCGGCTATACCATTTTACATTCCTGGTGCGACACAGGCTTCTAATCTCTCCACATTGCTTGATATCTTTTGGCTTTTTGACATCAGCCACCCTGTTAGGAGTAAGGGGATAAGTCACGGTGGTTTGTTTTGTTTGAGACAGAAGGGTCTCATGTAGCTCAGGATGGTCCTGAACTCACTATGTAGCTGAGGACGACCTTGAATTCCCAATCCTCCTGCCTCCACCTCCCAAGTGCTGGGATCATAGGCATGTGCCACCATTCCTAGTGGTCATTGTGGCTGGTCTTTGTGAAATTTATTCCCATTTTCCTGATGGCTACTGAGGCTGAGTGCCCTTCTATGTCCCTCTTGGCCATTTATACGTCTTCTTTGTGGAAAGGTCTATTTTGAGTCCTTTGTCCTACTTTTAAGTCAGGTTTTTGTTTTCTTTTTTTTAAAAATATTCTTATTTATTTATTATTTATTTATTGCCTGGATGTGTGTAAGTGCGCCTGTGCCAGGCAATTCCAGAGGAGGACAGAAGAAGGCGTTGGTTCCCCTGGAAAGGGAGTTACAGATGGTTGCTAGCTGCCATGTGGGTGTTGGGATTTGAACCTGTGTGTTCTGCCAGAACAGCCAGTGCTCTTAACCTCTGAGCCATCTCTCCAGCTCCGGGTTTCTGTTTTCTTGCTGTGGAGGTGTATGAGCCCTTTATGGGCTTTGCCTAGTCACTCCTTATCAGAGGTGTGGTTTATAAGTATTTTCTCCATTGGGCTGGAGAGATGGCTCAGTGGTTAAGGGAGCCTGGTGCTCTGCCCGGGGATCTGAGTGCAATTGCTAGAAGGGCAGTTCACAACCACCTGCAACCCTAGCTCTAGGGGCTCTGATGACCTCTTCTGGTCTCTGAAGGCACACATCCATGGCACACACGTGCATATAGAAATGGCACCCACACATAGTGGTTTGAATGAGAATGTCCCTCATAGACTCCAAGTATTTGGACATTTTTGTCCTCAGGTGGTGGTACAACTGTGTAAGGTCTTAGAAGGTGTGGCCATACTGGAGGAAGTACGTCACTGGGGGCAGGCTTAGAGAGTTCCTAAGCCTTGCCGGATCTCCAGTCACTCTCTGCTTCCTGTGCCTGCTTGAAGCTGTGAGCACTGGACTTTCTGCCCTGGCTTCCTCTGCCACCATACCTCCTCTACCAGGATTAACTCTCATCCCTCCGGAATTGTAAGCCAAACAAACTCTTCCTTCTCTACGTTGCCTTGGACACGGTGTTTTTACACAGCAACGGAAAAGTGACTAATATAATCTATAAATACAAATAAAATAAAAGTAAATCTTAAAAGGAATGATTTCTTCCCCTTCCTAAGGGTACAGTCTTACTCGCATGGCTGTTCTTTTCTGTCCCTGCCATGGCTTGCTTCATCTTTCACACTTATCTGAGCTTCAAGCCTGAGAAACCCACATATGCGCACATAGTTGACTGGTCTGTGGGAAGGTCAGGCTATGTATGTATGTATCTATTTATAATTAAAAATTTTGAGGGGGCTGATGAGATGGCCCAGTAGTTAAAAGTACTGGCTGCTCTTGCAGAGGACCTGGGTCAGTTCCTAGCACCCACAGGATAGCCTACAACCATCCAGTTCCAGGGCATCTGATGCCCTCTTCTGATCTCCCTGGGTATGGCATGAATGTGGAACACTTTTTACCAAACCACTCATACACATAAAATAAAAATCAATAAATGGAAAAATTCTTTTGAGACAAGTTTTTCATGTAGCCCTGGATGGCCTGGAACTAAGCAGACAGATGGGGTTAGCCTCACACAGTGATCCTCCTCCTGCTACCGCTCTCTGTTAGGATGACGCTGGCTTGAGCGTCCAGCTTTCAAGTTCCTGAGCACAGCTTGGAGTGAGTGGACTGTCACTGTGACACTTGTCCACATACTGCACAACTCAGCATAGTACTTTCCAGGTCCACGGAGACTGGTCCAGAGTTCCTCAGATGCCCAAATACAAGGATGCTCCAGCCTTGGTAAGCTGGCACAGAGTGTGCATATGGCATACACCTCCTCTTGTGAGTTTCACGCCATCTCTAGAGTGCTAAGGAAGAACACTTAATGTGATGTCAAGGCTATGAAATCAATGTTAGACTGCACGACTTAGGGAACAGCAACAGGAAAATGTCTGTATATCTGTACACGTTCTGTCCAGGTACAACTTTTTCCTTGATTATCTCTGGTTCTTAACTGGTTGAGTCCCCAGGGCAGACAGCTGACTGGACCTGTTTCCTGTGCCCCCCCTCTGTTCCCAGTGGAGGACCCTGAGCTGGGAAACTGAGGTGACCAGATGGGTTTTGCTGCCTCCCGACACTGGTGTTATGCCAATTGCTCCTCCACTATCGTGTGTGTGTGTGTGTGTGTGTGTGTGTGTGTGTGTGTGTGTGGCTGCCCCGATCTCATAGAGAGAGATCCACCTGCCTCTGCCTCCAGAATGTTGGGATTAAAAGCGTGCACCACCATGGCTCTACTGTCTCTTTAAACTGAATCATCCGACCTGATTCCAGAATTTTTTTATTCCAGGATCTCATGTAGCCTAGGCTGGTTTTGAACTCACGATGTAGCCAAGGATGACACTGAATTTCGGATCCTCTTGTTTCTGCCTCCCTAGTGCCAGCATTACGGGTGTGTGCTGCCACACCTGGTCTGTGTGGTGCTGGGATCAAACCCTCGGCTTTCCTCATGCTGGGGAAGCATTGCGACAACTGAACCACATCCTCTTCCAGCATCTTAGATAAAACCAACCAGAGTCACAAAACAGCTGGCTTCTAAGGCTTCTAATCCCCGCCCCCCCGCGTTCTTTTTCTTTTGGTCTTTTTGAGACAGTGTCTTCTGTAGCCCCGACTGACCTGGAACTCCCTATGTAGACCAGCTGGCCTTGAACTCACAGAGATCCACCTGCCTCCGCCTCCTGAGTGCTGGGACTAAAGGCGTGAGCCACTACACATGCCTGTAATTCTCTCTTAACACTCTGCATAATTGCTCCTGGGGGTTGCACGCACTCTGAGTCATTGGTAGGTTTTTGGTTGCAGGGCTCAGGTTTGGGATTTCTTTGTGTCTCATCTGTGTCTGTCCAGGCTCATGCATTCCAGCACCTTCTATGTTCTGAGGACGCCATGGTACACATTTCTAGCTTACAGCCTCTGTCTGGAGTTCCTGCTCTGTGTGTCCTCCCAGGTGGCCAGAGGACGTCTTGAAATGAACATCCGTGGACCAGTTCTGCTCCTTCCATCTTCTGGCTTCCTGGCCGTGGGGTTGTCCTTGCTGCCTCCCCTTCCCCGACCCCATCAGAGTCTACCAAATCTATTTCCTTTTATTGATTGTTTGAGTCAGGGTCTAATGTATCTCAGGCTGGCCTTGAACTTGCTATTGTAGCAAGGGCCGACTTTAAACTTCTGATCCTCCTGCCTCCACCTCCTGAGTCCTGAGATCACAGGTGTATGCTATCACACCCAGTTTATGTGACGCTGGGATTCTGCACACGCTGGTAAGTGCTCTGACAACTGCGCTTCGTCCTCGGCTGCCTGCTGATGTAAACGCATCCTTTCCTGCGAATGGCGCTGAAACGCTAACACGTGTCCAGAAGCAGCCATTGCACCTCTCCAGTTCCCATGTAGGTATGGCCGATATTTTCTGGAACCCACAGACATCCGCTGTGTTCTATAGGTTGCCTGCACACCCACACGTTTCCTGGATCTGTGTGTTAACTCGACACTTCCAAACCTCAACAGTCTGGTGGTTGCCACACTGCGGCTGGCTCTGCCCAGGGCCTCCCTTCCCCTGGGAAGCATATGTTAGGGGTGCAATATTTAGTCTTCCCAGCTGGCAGTCCCGGGCAAAGCCTTGATGGTGTCATCCGTCTTCAGAGCTTCCTTGGTGAGAGTCCCCCGCACCCCCTCCCTCCTTCAGCCCTCCCCTATTTAAGAGCACCTACACTGGATTCTGCCTTAAGTCAGGGTGGCCTGTCTCAACAGGCTGTGTGGCAGGCAACACGGTGTCTGCTCTGACAGACTCTCTCTGCCACTTGTGGAATGAGGGGCTGGGCCATCCAGTCTGTGCTTTGCACCCCCAGCTCCCCAGGGCTGTTGTACGGTGATGGTCGGGGCTGGTGGTGGGAGGTTCGAGAATACCATCCAAGCACCAGGAGTCAGAGTTTCCTGGACACTAAATAGGAAGACAAGCCTCCGCCACACCAAGGCTTGTGTGCTCCAACCAGGGGGATACTCTCTCTTTTGCACACTGCCTCCCCCAGGAGGAGGAAGCTCAGCTTCCTCCCTGCAGGAGTCAAATGTCAGAGTTCTGACATCTGCTAGTTTGTTGCCTCTCCAGCCAATATCAACCGAGCCTCAGTTTCCTCACCTGTAAAATGGGTATCAAAGCACATAATCTAAGAACTTCCCAGGGCTTTCAGAAGGGTGAGAGAGTTCCAGAGGGCTCTGTAAATATGAACCCCACCATAACACAGCATCCCAAGTTTAGAGATAACTTTTAAGAAGATTTCCAAATACTAGCCAATGGTACTATTTTGCAAGTGGACTATGTAATTAATATCAATGTTATAATTAGAGGGCCCAAGAACACTTGAGAATTTCTTTTCTTCGGGGGGGGGGGGTCAGGGTCTTATGTAGCCAAGGCTAGTCTTGAGCGTCTGTGAAGCTAGGGATGATTTTGAACTTTGGATTCTCCTGCCTGTGCCTCCTGAATGCTGGGATTACAGGCATGTAAACGCGCACCTGGTTTATGTGGTGCTGAGGTTCCAACCCAGAGCTTTGTATATGCTGAGCAAGCACTCTACAAACTGAGCTGCAACCCCAGTCCTCCACCCCTCAGAGACCTTAAGTGACTATGGGGTTGGAGGTGGTGTGATGTGGTGGGCACCTTAGAGAGGAATAAGCCGAGGTATGGCAGGAATTCTTGGCATTGAAGCTCTACATGCCTTGAGACGATGGGGAAGATGACTGTTATTCAGCTCCAACTGCACAGGGTTTATTTTTGTCAACTGGGTGAGACAGTCAAGGCCACAGGTGTGCAGTGGAGCCCGAGGGCAGACACCTGGCTGAGAGCAGGATGGCTCAGGGCCTCTTCCTCCTCACTCAGCCCCTGCCCCCCACCAGTCCCCTTTGTCTCTCTGCACCCCGTTGTTCTGCCAGAGCACCCGTACCTTGTATCCTTGGATGTCTCCGTTCTGGTTGTCCAGTGGAGGTGGCTCCCAGGTCACATCCAGCTGTGTAGCTGTGGCACTGTGGACAGCCACGTTTTGTGGTGCTGCCGTGGGCACTGGAGGGCATGGAGGGTGGACGGTGAGTACTCGGGGGAGTGAGCTCAGGAATGAGAGGTGATTAGGGTAGGGTGGGGACCTTGGGTCCTGTACCTGCTCTACTGGGCCTCGTGAAGGCAAACTTACCTGCCTCCCCAACGAAGACCTCCTGTGGTGGGCTCAAGGGCCCCTCGCCCACTGCGTTGTACACACTCATTCGGATCTCATAGCGCCTGTGCTTGCTCAGATCTGTGGGCGAGAGTGGGAAGCAGCGGTCACGGGCCTGCGGAAGGATCCTCCGTGGACCCTGCCAATCTGAACATATGGTACGATGCTGCCCGTGGCATCCTGTTCTAGTGTGATGACACAGTTGAATCTCCAAGTGAATACTGTAGAGACAGTATTAACAGTCCTGGATACTCTAGGCCAGAGGGTCAAACCTTCCTTGCCTATCTTCCTACTATGGCAGATGTGACCATTTCCAGCGGTGTCCCTTCCTATCCCCAACTATCAAGTCTTTCTATTCTTTTGGTGCTGGGGATGGACCTCAGGGTCTCTCCAATGCTGAATACAAGTTCTATCACTGACTTGCACTCCAGTCCCCACCAGTTCTACCCTAGGAAAGGGCTTATGGGATGTGAATTCTGGATCAAGAAACCCCATGCATTAGCCAAGTTTGGGGTGCCTGGTGGGGTGCCTGGTAGAGGGAAGCTGCTATAATAAAACAGAGTCTGTTGTCCTGGGTGGGAGGTGTCAGCCCTGGTCACAGTGGCTGAGATGGCCTCCCATCCTCTAAACTCTCTGGCTCCCTTCCCCTCCTTCCCCAGGGTGATTGTTCTGTCATTGAATAGACAGGCTAATGAGAGAAGCAGGGCAGTCTGGGTCCAGGGTTGGTTTCTCCTGAGCAGGAGATTTTATGTAGGTAGGAAGAACTTGCTGGGATTTCAGAAACAGAGCCAGGGGAAGCGGTGAGCTCCAGGACTGACTGGAGCTCGGAGTGTTCCTGATAGGAGCCTCAGACAGGAGTAGAGAGACTGCTAGGCCCAACCTGCTTTGGGTCAAGTCAGCAACGTAGGTGTCTGCTCACTTGCCCTGTGTGGTCTACCTGCAGTCCTTCCATTCCACACAAGTCAGTAGAATTCCTTTTCTACCAGACACCCGTAGGGTGGGCTCGGAGGGGTCTCCCTCCAAAGCCTCCTTCTTCATGTGCTTAACAGTGATGAGTGTTATAGGTGGTCCTGGTTTTTAAGCACACTGGGTGTATACCTTGCTTGGCCTAGATCCAGGCATTCCAGAAGACTGCCCCCCAACCCCCAATCCCAGGAAGCCTGGGCCATGCTGGGCCACCATGCAAGGGGACTTACTGTCCAGCTCGTACTGCGTGAGGTTGGGCTGGGTCAGGTTCCGCATGGAGTACAAAGCTAGGTGGCGGGAGGTGAGAGGCCAGGGAGACAGCAGACAGAGGTTAGTGTACACAGCCATCCCACCACAGGGAACCAACCAGGCCTGGGATGGAGGAGAAGGCTGGCAAGGGAACAGGCAGGGGGTGTACTTCCAGTTCCTGGGATGAGTCAGGGGTCAGGAAGGGAGCCGGGAGGGGGGCAGTTCCTACAACCTTTCTGTTTCTGTCTTAGTATACAGACCAAGGTGAGCCTGGTAACCCTGGGGGCAGCTCTGGGGGACTCTCATCCCAGCCGGCTCCCTGGTCTCACAATGCAGCTCTTGGAAAACCACAGTGAAATACTGGCATCATCAATTTCCTCATATGAACCAGAAACAATTTTACTAGCAGGAAATATGACTGTATTATACACAGGCCATATAAAATCACAAGCACAAGCTCTTGTCGGCCAAAATAAATAAATAAATATGAAAAAAAAAGTAGCAGACGCTGTTGGATCAGGTACTTTCGAGTTTTTCCATTAATAACCCTTTGCTCTGTGTTCAATCATTTTGTCATCTATGAACATCCCTAGAAGTCAAGGCTCTAAAGGCTTAGGAGAATTACAGAAGGTCGCACCGTAGCCCAGAGGGTCCTAGGCTACCCCATCTGCTAGCTTCTCTTGATAAGCAGTGCCCGTGCCTGTCATCCTCTACACATCCTCCTCTCCTGCCTGCCTCCATCTCCCTTCCTTGGATGGAACACGGAGCCCTGTGGAGTCCATGCCTATGGCACATCCCTTCCCAAACTGGCCTTTTGTTGAGTCCCCAGCCTGACTCCTTGGCTCAGCTTCTTCCTGCTTTCTTATCGCAACAGCCTCTGACAGGTCTCCCTGCCTTCTGATCCCCACCACACCCCCACGGCCAAGACATCTCCCTCCGGTGCCACCTAGATATCCTCTGAACGCCGAATTCACTCACACCCTGTCCTCACTCATGACTCCCAGTGTCCTCTCTCCCTGGGGTTTCCCAGTGCTCCCTCGCTGTTCTTTCCTTCCCCTGAGCTTGAAGGCTGGCTTCCTTGACTCTGTGTCAGGGTGGTGACTTCCTGGGGGAAACAGGGAGGCTGTTGACTGGCTCTTGGGGGCGGGGAGGACTAGCTTTTGAGGCTGATAGTCCTTCTAAGCTGGTGGCTCCCTCCATGTGCATTTGCCTACCTAACGTGGAATCATTCTTTCATGTCAAGAGATCCCTTTGGAACCCTTCTAGAACATTCCTCCACACTGTCAAGCCAATGCCTCTAGACATGTGTTGGAGGGTTTACTCCTCCTCTGTCAGCATGCTCCGACAGGTGAGGGACTCTGTCTGTTTGGTCACTGTTGTGCCCTGAGTGTCTTGGGGTATGTAGAAGGTGATCAATAAATGCTCAGCCACTAAATGTATGGGGGTAGGGTGAGGTGTGTGCAGGTGAGCAAGGCAGGTTGATGCTTAGCAGACTTGAGGGAACTGGGTTTCAGAGCAGGGAGGTGACTGTGCCTGCCCCTCCCTCTCCAAGGCTCCAGGAGTGCCACTTACATGTGAGCTCGGCCCACTTGGCCCCGGGGTTGTTGATGCCTCGGAGAGTGAAGCTCCTCAGTCCCTCATAGAGCAGCTCCCGGTACCGGATGCGGAAGCCCAGGAGGATGCCATTGATCTTGTCCTCCGCTGGTGGCTGCAGGGAAGGGGGACAGAACACAGGGAGGGACCCTGACTACTGTGTACTCCACCCGGTCCTCTCAGCCCAGCAGGTCTCTGTAGCTCCCAACTAGGAAAAGAAATCAGGACGTCTGGGGGCATTTCCAAAGAGGCTGCTCCATCCTCTGAGGTGGGGAAGGCCAGGAGTCACCAGGCAATTCCCCTTCAACAGAAGAAGCAGGCTGAGAGATGCCAAGGCACTTGTCCACAGTCACACAGATGTGTGGAAAAGGCTTTTAGGCCTGAAAACACACCTCTGGAGATAACCAGGAACTCAGATCCACCTCTGGACTTCTCGGGCTCCTTGCTTGCTGATGACCACCCAGACGGTTCTTCCTGGAGTTCCCCTGAGCCGAACCTTCTTCCTACTCTACGCCATGCACAATAATGAGTGTGCCTGTGTGTGGCCTCTTTCCAAACCCTTTGCTTTCTGCTTCTGTCCTCGGCTGAGTTGGAGAACAAGCATTGCAAAAGTAGAAACTATTTTCTTTATGATGCCACCTTAAAAAAATATCTGTGCTGGGACTGGAGAGATGACTCAGTGGGTAAGAGCCCCGGCTGCTCTTGCAGAGGACCTGGGTTTGGTTCCCAGCACTCACATGGTAGAATAATGACCATCCAGTCCCAGGGGATCTGATGCCCTCTTCTGGCCTCCACAGGCACTGCATGACATGGGTGCACTTACATACATGCAGGTGAAACTCTCATGCACATAAAAAAAAAAATCTGTGCAAACGTATCAGCTTTTCATTAACTTCTTGATGGCTTCCCTGGCTGCTGTGTGGGTGTCACCCTATCTATGTAGGTAGCCCATTTGCTCCAGTCTCCCCTGGTTCATGTATGACTGCCAGGTCATTTCCTCTTAAGAGATGTCCCTCCTGGGTTCCCAGGCACTGCTGGGGCCAGCTCCTCACAGATCCTCACTGAGAAGTAGGGACAGGAGCTGGCCCTTTTGGGTCCTCTGTGGGTGACCTGCTGAGTTCTAAGCTGAGTTTCAGAGAGCACAAGAGGGTCTCCGAGGACAGGATGCATGGGCAGCCTGGTTTCTGAGGTTGTCTCTGACTCTGACAGAACCAGCAGTGTTCACTAAAGAGCATGTACCTAGCAGATGCGTAGACGTGACTATCTACTTGGATGAGTGTTCTGTTTCTGGTCACGATCACGGGTCTCCATTGGGAAGCCCTTCACCACCTGCTGGGTTTGGGTTTTATGAGGCCTTGTGGGTTCCTGAAACCTCAAATGCCTTTCTGCACAAACGTTCGGCAGACCTGGGGTTATGAAAGCAACGTGGGGCCATGAGTATCCTCTCCTGATCTCTCACGCGCTTGGTGTGTGTACCTAGAAGTGGAGTGCATATGCAAGTGTATACAAACGTGTATGGAATGCTCTATGACATGCACATGCCTGGGTTTCTCATGCTTTTCTGTGTGTTCTGGAGTGGAGAACTGGGGCCTAGGCAGCCCTGGGACGGATTATTAGATTTCTGAGTCAAGAGCTCATCTGTATTCTCAATGATGAACACACCCTGCCCACTCAGCTGTACCTGCCATCGAATTAGCACAGAGGTGATGGTGTGGGGGGTCACCGACAGGATGGTGGGTGCCTCATCTGGAGCTGTAGAGAGAGGTGGAGAGGTGGACTGTGGGGGCTGGAATATAAGCCCCTCCCAGGAGTCCACAGGGACCAGATTTCTGCCAACACTGAATTGACAGTCAGGTCCCACTCAAGTCACCTTGTATGCCCACCAACCCAACTTCTGCAGACTAAACAGCCAGTGTGGACTGGAGGCCTGACCCTAGCCCAAACCCAGGGAGGGGCTCAGAACCCCTCAGAAGCTAGATATTAGACTGTTGCTGGGGTTAGGGCCAAGGGGTCTACTTCCATTGTCTGGCCGCTTGAGGAACATCAGAGAAGTAATACACTCAAATATCAAGCTGCGTTTAGGACTGTGAGCCCTGGGAAAAGGCCCCTGTGGCCCAAACCCCTGGCTACTCTGGCATGGAGGCTGACAGGCCCAGTGGGCCTAGTGACCGATCTCTCACCCTCAGAGCCCTCTCCCACAGAAGCACCCTCTGGGCCCAGGAAGCGACCATGGTCAAGAGCAAGAGACCCAAGCAGGGAGGTGATACTGACCAGCCTGAAGGGTGGTCAGTGACTCTGACTCCTCGCTGAACTCACTGTCCCCGATGTCATTGGTTGCTTTCACTCGGAACTTGTAGGAGGTAAAGGGCTTGAGCCTGCGGAGGGAATCGGGGTTCAGTGACCCATGTGTCCGCTGTGATAGAGTACATGTCCCTCAGGGGCTCACGCATTGAAGACTTGGCCCCACTGGAGGTGTGGTTTGGGGAAGTGGAAACTTCAGGAGGTTAGGCCTCACTGGAGGAAGTGGGTAACCAAGGACACAACTTGAAAGGATGTGTCATGACCTCTCCCCTGACCACCGTGAACTCCTGCAGCATGTTCTCCACACTCTGTTACTCTGCCCTGTCACAGGTGCACAGCAACAGATCCAGCAGACCTTGGATTTGAAACCTCTGAAACTTTGAGCTCCAGTAGATCCTTTCTCCTTTTAAGTCGACACTTTCAGGAATTTGTCAGAGTGATAAAATCTGACTAAGGCAGTGTCCCAGAAGACTTTGCCCCGTCCCTCCACCGCCATGGGGGGGGGAGGGGTGTCTCATCTATTTATTCCTGCTGGGTGAAAGTGGTGTGTATGCTAGCCTACCAAGCCGCTGGGAATATGGAGGCTCAGGAAGGGATCAAATTGGGACATGCTCTGAGCTAACTACATCCCCAGGGACACAGGTCTACCTAGGTCATATTTCCAAGACTAGGGAGCCATAAAAGTACCCACATCTCCCTCTCCAAGTAGTCCCATGATCTATATGTATATATATAATTTGGAGGAGTGTGGGGATTTCTCAGAGAGAAAGAGAGCTATCTCTAGGAGTCTTGTTTGTTTTCTTCCCAACAAATGTCTTTCTTCAAGATTTACAAGGCCAGAGAAGCGGGGGAGGGAAGGCTTGTTCAAGTTCCCAGTCACGTCAACTGGAATATAAAAAAAATATAACCACCGGCAATTAAATTGAGGCCAGAGTTTTCGAGAGAAGCTCTGTGCCCCTATTAAAGAGGAGAGGATGATAGGGGCTGCTGGGAGAATCACTAATGAAGGATGGAGAATGCTTCGCTGAGGGGGCCTGGTCAGGCTCCACAGAGTTAAGAGGCAGTCCTACGGGGTTCCTACAGATGCTGGGAGAGCTGGTGCGGGGCGGGGGTGGGGGGGGTGGGGGGGGTGGGGGGTGGGGGTGGTGATGGTGGGGGTGGGGGTGGTGATGGTGGGGGTGGGGGTGGGGGTAGGGGTGGGCTGGTGGGGTGAGCAGAGGAAGACTGAGTGGGCAACGGAAGGGTTCTCAGGAATCCCACCTCCTGTCACTCAAGGACACCGGAAGTCCTGTCCCCGCTAGGGAAGGGAAAGGACACGTGAGTGCGGACCGGCCTCACCTGTCCACGGTGAAGGCGGAGGCGTTGTGGCTCACGGAGGCCGAGTGCAGCGCCCACCTGCCGCCAGGCAGCTCCCGGGTCTGGATGGTGTAGTAGCGCACTGGGGAGAGCCCGTCACTGCCCGGCTCCCAGGACAGCAGCACGCTGCGTGCTTTCACGTCCTCCTGCTGCACCACGGGCTTGCTGGGGGGCTGTGGGCGGTCTGGGAGGCAGGGCAGGGGGCAGTGAGCCGGGCAGCCTAGGCAGGTTGGGTGGACAGACTGCAGTTTCTCAAGGCCAGACACCTCCTCTCCATGCGGTTCCCATGAACGTGGGCCTCACATGGTCTCTGCCAGCAGCCACCACGTCAAGTCTCCAGGTGAGACCCACCCTGGGCTGCCAGAGCCCTGGGGGCCTGGAGATTCAGGCTTCCCACCGCCGTGTCTGACTGAGGAGTTGCAAGCACAGTTGCTCCTTCCTGTGACAGAGATGGGACCTGAACTGTCCCTGAGTGGGTCTGAGCTTTGCTCCCCTGTGGGAGTTCACCTACCACGTCATGGCTCTGCTTCCTTCTTTCCTCAGTCACCCACCTCAACCACAGGCTTCCCAGCTCTCAATGTTACTGGCTTTGGACTCGATGCTTCTGTGCGTAGGTGCTGCCCTGTGCTCGCAGGATGCTTAGCCCGACTCCCTGCCTCCATCCACTCAATGCCAAGAGCATCTTCCCCCAGCTGGGACAACCCCAGATGTCCCCAGATGTTGTCCCCATCCCCTAGAAGCAAAGAAGCCCTTGGCTGGGGACCATTGGCCTGCTGGTTTTTCTTGGGGGACATTTTCCAACAGATCACTTTCAACCCAATAGGGGGCTCAAGGCTTGTATTTTAGGGAGTCCACGCTTGGTCAAGGTGCCTGCTTAGAACAGCAGGGCAGTGACAGTCTGGATCCCCAGCTCTGCTGGATAAGATCATGGCTGTGAAGGGGATGGGATGAGGAGGAAGGATGGTCACTAACCATCCTTTATTTATTTTTAGTTTTTGGGACATGTTCTCAGAAATTGGGCTCACATTTGCTGTGTAGCTGAGGCTGATCTTGAACTCCTGACTCTCCTTCCCTTTCCTCCCAAGTGCTGGAATGACAGGCATGCACTATCACATCTGGCTTATGGCATGCTGGGAATTGAACCCAGGGCTTCCGGCATGCTAGGCAAGCACTCTACCAACTGAGCTAAGCCCCAGCCTCCACACATCCTTTAGGAACCCAGCGCAGAGCAGGAACTCAGGGAACTTCCAGCTCAGCTCTTTAAAATGGCTAGACTCTTCCCTGACCATGACTCTTCTCCACTCTAGACCAAGTCAATGCAGTCCCTCACTGACTGGTTCCAGCTACTTCCTAGGAGAGGCTCTGAGTACCTGGGTGGGCTGCAGTGTCCTTCCCCCACCCTCCAGGCCTCCCCAGCCTCATGGGTAGTCACCTCTCTTCTCTGTGGTCACTACCAAGGCCTCGGCGGCTTCTCCCCAGCCTTTGCGGGTCTGGGCTGTGATGCGGAACAGGTAGACAGACTCTGGTTTGAGGCTCGTGGCTGTATACTGGCGGGCGCTGGGTGGCAGGACCTCCACTGTGGCGGTGTTGGCTGTGGTGGCGTTGAGACGGTGTGTAATCTGGTAGGCTGTGGGGAAGGAAGGGAAAGGCCTGTGCTGGACAGCATAGCAAACTGTCCTAGTGCCCCGCAAGAGGACTGTTCCCTACTTGGCCACAGCAGCACCTATACTTGGGCTGCCTAGCTCTGGCTTGCCTGTGTGACTTTCTCCTGGTCACTCTTGCAACCTCAGCTGTGGTAGGGGAGTATGGATTGTGGTGGGGGGATGGGGCTCAATACACAGTGTCAGAGACCCCCAAATTAGTCGAAGTAAGGAAGCAGGATGAGAGAGGCCAAGGTCACTGCTGGCAAGTAGTAGCTCTGGAACAACAGCTTAAAGTTTCTAGTCTAAAGGACTTAATGTCCTCCTCATTTTATCTTCTGAGATATGTCAGCCTTCCGGAATTAACATGGCACATGCCCAAGATAGAACCTTGGATCAGGTGCAGGTAGATCAAGCCACTTTTAAAAAAGTTATTTATGCAGGGCATGGTGGTGCACACCTTTAATCCCAGCAGAGGCAGGCAGATCTCTGAGTTCAAGGGCAGCCTGGTCTACATAGGTGACATGTAGACCTTGTCTCAAAAAGACTCCCCCCACAAAAGTTGTTTATTTATACTTTTATGAGTGTTTTGCCTGCATGTATATAAGTGTACCACATGTGTGCAATGCCCACAGGAGTCAGAAAGCAGGTACTGGATCCTTGGAACTGGAGTGATGGACAGTTGTTAGCCATCATGTGGGTGCTTGGAACTGAACTCGAGTCCTTCGCAAGAGTAGCTAGTGCTCGTAACCACTGAGGCATCTCTCTAGCCTCCAAGCTACCTTTTGTATGTGTACTCTTGAGTTTATTTTATTTAAAAAAATTGTTTGTACACAAGGTATCCAGGCTAGCCTTGAAGTCCTCAAGCCATCCTGTCTCAGCCTTTCAGCAGCTGGAGTCCAGGTGAGCGCCACTATGTGCTGCTAAGAGGTCTTTTTAATGGTGAGGGGCTGATGCTGTGGCAGTGTGGGGAGCAGCCTTGGTTAAGTTTTCACACAGCTGTTACCTTCAAATGTACGTGCGTGCATGCGTGCGTGCATGTGTGCGTGTGTGTGTGCGTGCGTGTGTGTGTGTTTCAGGGAAGCTTACAAGTGAAATGAACCTTTTTACCTGCAGCCTCCATCCTGAGTTTCCAGCATCTCACCTTGCTTGGCCAAGGTTTACCAGCTGGCCAGCTGGCAAGGGGCAGTCTGAGAGCACTGAGAGGCATGAGGACAATGTGTGGTCTATAAGAGATCTGAACCTTGTCCATGCCCTCTCACAGATCCTGGGATGAACTGGAACTTCTAGCAGGAGAAATAAGCCTGTGATGGTCAGTGGTAATTGTCAGCTGGACACCTTGAAGGTCTCTGGGCACACCTGTGAGTGATGGCCTAGATTAAGGTCACCCTCTGAGAATGTCTGTGAGGGCTCGTCTTGATTGTGTTTATTGGTATAGGAAGAGCCATCTTAATTGTGGTGGAAGCATTCCTTGGGTGGGACATCCTGGAATGTATGGACTGGAGAGGGCCAGCTGAGTGAAAGCACCATTCATTGCTCTCTGCTCTTGACTGTGGATGTCATGTGATCAGTTCCCCCAAGCTCTTGCAGTTGTGACTTTCCTCCCGCGAGAGACTGTAACCTGGAACTGTAAGCCAAATAAAACTTTTCTCTCTTAAGTTGCTTTTGATGAGGAACTTTATTATAGCAATAAGAAAGGAACTAGGACAAAGACTGAGATCCCATTATTATTCTATTATTATTTTGAGAGAGGGTCTTCCTTTGCAGACTTGCTCTGTAGCCCAATCTGGCCTTGAACTTGTAGCAAATCTCTTGCCTTTCCCTCATGAAGGCTTGGATTACAAGTATGCATCACCATCTGGCTCTTCAGAGTTTATTTTTCTTTCTTTCTTTTTTTTTAAATAGACAGTCTCATGTAGCCTAGGCTAGCCTTGAACTTGCTATGTAGCAGAGGATAACCCTGAACACCTAATCTTCCTGACTACTTCCTATGGTATTAGAGGTATGAGTCACCTTGCCTATTTCATTAGAATCTATTCTTCAGGGAATGTGGACACTTCCTTCCCCACCCAGGAAGGAGTCAGAAAAGGACCCAGGCTTACCCAGGATGATTCCGTTGGGGGCTGCAGGGGGCTGCCAGATGAGCCGCACTGACGTGGTTCTCACCTCTGGGAACAGGATGCCCATTGGTGGGCCTGGGACTGGAGGGGACAGAAGGGAGGAGACGAGGTTGCTGCTCTGCCCCAAGTCAAGTCTAGGCCCAGCAGAGGAGCAGGGAGAGTGTGTGCCACACATCTCCAAGCAAATGAAAACAAAGCTGTCTCTTCCCTCAAAATCAGGGTCCTTTGGTAGGAACTAGAAGGTGGGATGAGGTATGTTTACTCTGGTCACAGGCCTTAGTTATTTGATGGAGGCTCAAGATTCCAGCTTCACGGGTCTACTATACACGTGCTTTCAGAATAGATAGGTGGGCCCTACCTGAGTCTTTGGTGCTAGGAATGGACCCAGGACCTCACACAGGGTCTCTCAGATCCCAGCCGGTAGCCTGAACTTTAGAAGGCCCCGCTGTGACTGTCTTCTGCCTGCTGGTGAGGTGGATGTGAGGCAATGGGAAACGTTCATCCTGAGACTGCAGGGCCCCTCTGTCCAGGTCTGGCTCTGCAGTCTCAGAATCTGAAACTCTTAGTCCAGGAAGACCGAGGGTGCTTCCTTCCTGTCTCTGCATGGGCTTGCTCCTCAGATTGCCTCCCAAAGGGCTGGCTGTGTACCTTGGGCTTTGGGGTAGCTGCTTTGGGTTGTGGATGGAACCTGAACGGTAAGGCTAAAAGAGGAGGATGAGATGGGGAGGGGGATAGGTCTAGTGGCCAGGGGAGGGAGGGCACCCTTCTGATGATGCCTCATTCCAACCCGGAATGCCAAGGAGATGAGATTTGTAAATGAGAACTTGGCCTTCTGGGTCATTATGTGGGTATATTTGTCAAGGCAGGAGGATAGAACATATTTAATTTAACAGTTCATTAGCTTGATTTATAGCTTTAGAATATATAGACATACTGTATTGAGGCTTCCTTCTGCACTCTTGTCTGCAAATGTTTGTGGTAGGCAATACTGTGCCGGGAAGGATGGAGAGACACAAGGCTTCCTCTCTCAGCTTGAGACTGGGGGATTTTGCTGAAGGGATGTGGAGTTCAGTTGGTATGGCTCTTTGTAAAAAATATTTCATTTATTATTTTTATTTTATGTGCACGAGTGTATTGCCTGTTTACATAGAAGTGCACCCGTGTTATGCAATGCCCACGGAGGTCAGAAGAGGGCGTAGGATCCCCTGGAACTGGAGTTACAGATGGTTGTTAGCTGCCATGTGGGTGCTGGGAACTGAACCCAGGTCCTCTGCAAAAGCAGTTAGTGCTCTTAAATGCTGAGCCATCTCTTCAGCCCTTTTTATTAAAATAATATTTTATGGTGTGGCGCTTGTCTAACCAAGGACAAGTGGTCATGCCTGAGAACCAAGACTTTCATAGGTTCTCTCCAAAGTGGACCTGTCCCAGGTAAAGATGAAATCAAAACTAGTACCAAATCCTTGTTTATATACCCACAGAGGAACCAAGGGATGGAGTCAGATGTGCCACTGTTGTCACATGGTCCTTCTCCCTTAGGCTGTGCTCAGCATCCTCTTGCCTCTGATGACCTGGGTTTCCATAGGAAGAACCTGAGGCTGTGGCTCCCCTTGAGGGAGTATATGAGCCTGGGGTAAGGTGGTGTGGACAGGATCAGAGGTGGACCTCCTGGTCTCCCCTGGGCTCAATGAGGTGTGAACTTACCATCGTCCAGTGTCCGTTCCAGGATGGGAGGGTGGCTGGGGCTGCCATCGCCGATGCGTGTGAAGGCCAGAACCTGGACCTCATAGAGCACATATTTTCCCAGGCCTGTGAGCTGAGCGCTGCGAGATGAGTTGCCTTCCACCAGCCAGAACCGGGGCTGCGAGTCTGAGTCTTTCTCTTTGTACCTCACCTGGTGGTGCCAACATAGGTGAGAGCCTCATCTCTGGTCTTGCCCTGCTGCCTCTGTCAGGAGTCTCTTCCAGGAAGGCAGACTGGGCTTCCTGGAAGCCCTTGGCCCCAAGGGGTAGTTGCAAAGCTACTGTTCTTGGAGCAGTTAAGACATGGGGAGACTAAGCTGTAGAGCTTGAAGTCCGCGTAGAAGGGAATGTGACTTGCTTAAGGTCAGAAAGCTAATAATGATGGAGCTAGGACGCCAGCCCAAACCTCCCACCTTTCAGGTCAGGGTTGGGCCACATGGTCAGGCACACCTCAAAAAGGAATTCTAGAAGATAACAGAAACCAAACTGAGCCCTTAAGAGCTGATGGTGAGGCTTGGGATTCCCAGCTCAGCCTTTTGGAAGAGGGGAGCAGCCTCAAGGACCCTGGCATTCACTAGACATCTCCCTATTGCTACGGGAGGGCTTCCTGGTTGCTGTGGTAACTGATAGATAGGAAACCAAGCAGATGCCCTGTGTCTCCTCTGTGTGGAGGGAGGACAAAGACAGAAGACCTTGGATGGGGACCTGGGGGAGCCTGTACAACAGGCTTCCCTCTGCTTTTGAGACCCACCTTGAAGCCTAGCACAAGCCCATTGCGATCGGCCTCGGGGATCTCGCTCCAGCGAACCAGCATACTGCTGGAGGTAGTGGCCAGTGCCGACACATTGGTTGGGCCGGAGGATGGGACTGTGGGAGACAGATGAAGAGAAGGAACGAAGCAGCCAAGGTTAACACAACAGTAGCAGGAGACAGAGCAGGATGTGGGGCCGAGGGAGGAGCCAGAGCCATGTTTCCAGCTCTGTGGAAGAAAACACCAAAAACCCAGTCTGCAAGCCACAGAGATCCTCTTTTGGTTTGGGGACATTGTGGGTGTGGCTCTGCCTCTCTCTCTCTCTTAAATGGAGGTATGGGACAGGAAAAAAAAAGTCACACGGCAGTGAACTACACAGCAGATAAATGAGGGCGGCCCATGGGCCAGGGTGCATATTCTGTGGATGACTCCTTTCTAGGTCCCTAGGAGTGCCTGCTTTTGTTTTCTGGAACGTTCTGAGAGCAAACCTTTCCCTTGGGTTTCAGAGCCCAAACTGAGGGCAGTGGGCTAGGCTGTTTGAATAGCTAGGACTGTCTAGCCATCCTAGAGTGTACCTAAATGTAGGGACCATCACTAGGAAGGGTGGACCTGGGGGAAGAGGGACAGTGGTACCCATACCTGACTCTCGGGTCCTGCCAACCACCGCTTGGCTCCAGGGCCCACTCCCGATGGCGTTGAAGGCCTGCACTTGGACCCGGTACTCTGTCCACTCTTCCAGGTCCTCAACGGTGTACTCCCGCTCCACGCGGTCTTGTATCACATGGCTCAGTGTCTTGCCATGGCCATCAGACCGGCTGTATTTGATCTTGTAGCCCACTGACTCGGGGTTCCCATTGTACTCCATCTCTGGAAGGGGCTGGGTGAGGTGGGGCCAACAGATGAAGGGCTGGGAGGGAGGCACTCTCTCCTTCCTACCCACTAGTTGAGTAGCCAGTGTCCAGAAGAGGTGCTCTCTCCCAGTGTGGCTTGAGCTTCTGACACTCTGTTTCCACACTCCCTTCCTGTCCCTCCACACTGCCCCCTTCCCCATCTCTCCACTTTGCATTTCCAGGAGAAGCAGCAGTTCTTCCTCATGCATGTGGCTGACTTATGACCTTGCCTGGGGGCTGGTCCTTTCCAGCAAGCTCTGCCTGTCTGACAAGCGGAACCGTTTGGCTCTGGCTGTCTCCGTCTCTGACCTCCTCGCTCAGGCTGCCGAGATACACTTTGTTAATTGCCTGTAACACCTGGCCTCCATTCATGCTGCCTTTTGGAGAGCTGAGCATGGGTCGAGGGCATCCTTACGAGGATGGGATGCATACCACTGCCAGGAAGTCCTACTATCTAGCAAATCACAGTCTCTCCTGCTCAATTTCAGCTTCTTCTTCCTGGATTGAGTCTCACCAAAGAGTAAAGGTATATTCTTTTCTGGGTCCCCAGAGGAAGGCTGGAAGGATTGTACCTATTGGTTCAAGGTTGTTTGGATGAACCTGGCAATGTGCGTAGGTGTTGGAGGTGGGTGCTGATTATGGGAAGCCTTTGGCTAGAAGCAGTTGTGGGCCAAGAGCCTGAGCTGGGACATATGCAGTCCTTTCCCTCCATTAGGCCTCTCCAGGGCTCCAAATGTCCACATGCCACAGTCCACCATATCTGCCCTACTTTGTTCAATCCCTCCCTCTCACCCTTCCCTCACCCACTGATCCTCTCTCCCTTTTTCTACAGACAATTAGTGACATGGGCCAGAGACTATTAAGACAGAAATCAATGGGCCTGAGAGGCTGAGATGGGCCTGGCACTTGGCTCCCCTACCAGCCAAGGAGAGGTAATGAGCCATGCACCATTATGAACAGGGTGGCTACAAGGCACAGCCACCGCCTTCCTGTCCCCACACCCTGGTATTCTACTCTTTAACTTTTCAGTGTCTGAAAATCTCCAGCGATGGTCAAGGGGTAGGTTATTATGTGTAGGGGTGTCAGTTGGCAGGGGAAGATCGCAGAGCTGGCGGGGAGTGGGTGGAGATGGCAGAGCTATAGTTGAGGTCACTAGAGGCTATGTGTGTCTCACACACTCGTGGTGCCCGAAGCCACTAGAAGTGCTCGGTTCCTGCCACGTGGAAGGGGACCGTAATTAATAACCACTGTCTGCGGGGTTAGTACAGTGCCAAGTACTCTCATAGCCACCAGCTCCTTCTGCCACACGGTCCCCCTCTGTGAATGGCAGTCATGGCCCCACTGTGCAGGGAGGTTTGCAAGCTGTGGTGTTTGCACAACTAATGAGAAATCTCTCTTGGAGGCAAAGGGCTGGGGGTGAGAGGGACCTGGGGAGCACGACCAAGCCAGCTATTTGGAAGCCAGGCTTCTGGGTTTCCAAAGGAGAACGGGGATAGGGTGCACAGTTGCTCTAATTTATGACTCTCAGGGTTCTCATTTGTTCCACTGGCCTCTGGGACTGTTGCTCCCCAGGAAGGGGCGGGAGACATTTCTCAGTTCCAAGCTGTGAGGGGGCAGCACGGTCAGTGGCTTGTGCTGTGGATTTTGGGGCTCAGTCTTTTAGCTGTTAATTGGGAGGATGTGCAGGGGCTCTGGAGAGGCTATGTGACCCCTCTTTGCCCCAGTCTCCTCCTTTGTAAAAATAGAGACTAGGCTGACCCTATTGTTGTGGGTTGATTAGAGTGCTCAAAGCCAGACTGCAATAAGCACTCAGAATAGTGCTTGGCCAGAGGGGAAGGATGTTAGCAAGTTATCTCCTGCAGGTCACTGTGGTCTTGACTCTTTTTATTTTTAATTAATTAATTTTGTTTATTTTTATTTTTATGTGTATGAGTGTTTTGCCTCTATGTATGTAAGTTTATCACATATGTACAATGCCTGTGGAGGTCAGAAGTGGGCATTGAATCCCCTCTGGAACGGGGTTATGGATGTTTGTTAACTACCATGTGGGTGGTGGGGACTGAAACCATGTCCTCTGGAAGAGCAGTCGGTGCTCTTAACCACCGAGCCACCTTTTCAGCTGGTTGACTCTGAATATGTAACTCAGACCTGTGAGACTGGCCCCTCCTGGATCTCCATCTCAGCAGCTAGCACTCACTCTCTGACCCAGCACTGCAGCAACATCCTCTGGATCCCAGATCCACCTTGAGGGAGCGGTGTGGCCTTGGGCAAGTGCCCAAATTCTCTCTCTCTCTTTTTAAAAATTTATTTATTATTTTGTGTATATGTGTATTGCTTCCATGTATGTAGCTGCACCCATGCTGTGCAATGTCCAAGGAGATCAAAAGAGGGCATCGGATTCCTCTGGAACTGAAGTTATGGATGGTAGTTAGCCACCATGTGGGTGCTGGGGACCAAACCTGGGTCCTTTGCAAGAACAGCCAGTGCTCTTAACGACTGAGCCATCTTTCCAGCTCAAGTTCCTAACTTCTCTTAACCTTAGTGCTCTTAGTTGCTAACAAGGATGAGACCATGTCTCTCTGTATGTGGGTAAGTGCACATGTGTTTTCATTCAGACAGAGGGTGTTGGGCCTTAGGAGCTACTCACTTTATTTTTTTGAGATGTGGTCTCTTGCTGGCCTTGAACTCACCAGCTACACTAGGGTGGGTAGCCAGGAAGCCCCAGGGATCCTCCTGTCTCTGCCTGCCCAGCACTGGTATTCCAAGCAGGAGCCAACATGCCCAGCTTTCTTATGTGGGTGCTGGGGACTGAACTCAAGTCATGCTTATACAATAAGTACTTTAGCAACTGGGCTATCTCCTCAATCCATAGTCAGAATTTTCTAGCTCCTTCTTCTCCTTGGCTACAATTGAGTATTGGGCACCTCACAGGTAAGTAAGGAAGAAAGAAATATATTTTTTAAAAGGCTAAACACAGAGTGAAGAGAAAGAATCCTTCCTGAATGCCACCGTAGCCCCACAGGGTAGGGACAGCCCTGCAAATACACCATCCCACTGCCCCGAAGGGAGCCTCACCATCCATCTGAGCCACAGGCTGGTCTCACTGGCTGTGCGTAGAGTCACATTGGCTGGGGCCATGTCTGGAGGCGCTTGAAGGGTCTGAATCTTTCTAGAAGGTTGACTGGGTGGGCTAGTGCCCACGATATTCACTTGGCGCATGCGGAAGCTAGAATGGGACAGAGAGAAGGGGCAAGGTGTCAAGGGGGTCCTAGGGCCCTGCTCCCCTCCCTTCCCATACCTTACCTGTAGTAGGTGAAGGGGTTGAGGTCTGGGACCTCCATGGAGCGGGCGTCAGGCTCATTACTGAGCTGGTAGATCTGCAGCCACTCCTCTTCCTCTCCGACCACACCCACCTGGAGAAGGAAAGCTTGCTCAAGCAGGGTGCTTCAAGTCCAGGCTCCTGGGAGATAGCAGCCCAGCCCGGGGCAGGTCTTGGTTCAAAACACATACTAACTGCAGAGGTAGCTCTGAGTCTTCCAGCATCAGGACCCCATGGCAGGCTGGTTATAAACACTTTCCTAGGCTTGACTCTAAGACCAGATGATCAGACCAGGAACATGTGCCTGCAATAAGCCCCCAAGGGGACTTGCCTAAACACCCTGGTTCTTCTTCTTGACCTTCCGCTTCCCATCAAAGAGCTGACTTTGCATTTTGGGGGTGGAACTCAGGTGCTGAACCTGAATGCCTCCCCGATGGCTCCAGGGTGTAGTCAAGGCAGAGGGCCTCAGTGGGTAGGGTCTGAAGGCAGCAACTGATTGTCTTTCCAGGCTAGCCAATCCTTCCTGAACCAGGAGGGGACTGGTATGGGGGTGTTCTTGTGTGTACAGACAGAGTAGGATAGAGTCTGTCTTGGGAGCTGTGGGAATTTTTCATATACGGACAGTCCCCAATCTGCCACTTAACAACTTTTCAACTTTAAATGGCACAAAACCAGCATGCATTTTGTGGAAACCACAGTAGGTATTCTGAATTTCCATCTTTTCCTGGGTGTGCAGGATGTAGTAGGATTCTCAAAGTCAATCCCAGGGCATAGACAAGGCCATGTGTAAGGTAGGCTGGGCTGAGCTAGAATGTTCTGTACTTATGAACCTCAAATGCATTTTCGATGGATGACGTGTTCAGTGTACAATAGTAGTCTACACATGCAACCCCATCATAAGCAGAAGAGCTTGGGAATTCAGTGTGAAGACACACACATCTGAACACACATGACTTTGCACTCAAGATGGTCATGGGTAGTTTGAGGCTGGTTGGGGGACTGTTTGGGTCCTGGGGTCCCCTCTAGCAGGCTTTACCTGGGCCTCCACCACCCAGCGGGAGATGGAGGTCTTTCCGTCATAGCCAGGCCTGAACTGCAAGGTCACGGAGCGAGGCCCGATGTTGGAAATGCCCAAGTTGGTGGGTGCCCCTGGCAGCTCTGGGAAAGGAGAACAGGCAGGACAAGAGATAAAGCGAGAGGATGGCTCCCCCAGAACAGCATTCTGGGTCAGAGAGGGGGCCCTGAAGCTCACTATTCCTAAAGCTGTCTCGGCAGAAGCACAGCCTAGGCCTGTCTATACCACCAGGCTGCTGAGGCTGGAGGTCTGAAGCCTGAGTTGCATGGTGAGACCTCACCTCACAAAACACACAAGGCCCCAGGTGTGTTGGTACATGAGGCAGAGGCAGGCCTCTGTGAGTTAGAGGCCAGTGTGGGCTACTGGGTCAGACTCTGTCTCAAGCACACAGGGTCTGGAGAGATGGCTCAGCTGTTAAAAACACTTGCTTCTGCAGATGACCTGGTTTAGCTCCCAGCACCCAAACCACAACTATCTATAACTCTAGTCCCAGGAAGGAGCCCTATTGGGTTGGCACCCACCTGGAGGTACCCCAGAGGAGATGGTGGAGGCCGACACCTGACCCTGGCCCTTGGACGTCATGGCGGCCACCTCGATGGTGTAGGTGGTCAGTGCCGTGAGGCCTGTGACGCGGTACTCCAGGGTCACATTGGGCAGGTAGTGGGTCACGCGGGTATTAGTTCGGTTGTACTCTTCCCAGGAGATCCGGTACCCTGGCAATACCCCACAGTGGTGGAATGAGCTGGGCTTGGATCATGCATTAGCCTTGACCCTTGCTCTACTTCTCACTCCTTCACTAGTTTGATGGTTTGGTTCACATGGGGAGCAAAGTTACCAAAGGAGGGAGCTGCTGTGGTCAAGCCTGGGGCTTGGTAGAGTCAGAGTGGGACGCCCTTGGTGGGCAGAAATTGTAGCAGAGAGAACAAGGCATTGTGGGAATCCCTTAGTGCCCTCAAACCCTAGGGCTCTACAGATCTGGGGCTGGAGACCTGTGGGTGTTGCAGAGGGAGTGGCTCAGCTGGGAGGTCTGGCGGGAGCTGACTGATGGCACGGGTGGACTAGCGACATCCCTCAACTGCTCCACCCTCGGGCTCAGGAGCACCACATGCCTACCTGTCAGAATGCCATTCTTCTCTCCCGGCTCCTGCCAGCTGACCTTCAGCGAGGTGTCCAGGATGTCATTGAAGCTCAGGTGTCCCACAGGCCCTGGCACTGTACCCCAAAAGCCCCCAGCCCCCCATCAGTGCCCATTAGAGCCAGAGTGAGGCCACCCTGTGCAGGATGGACATTGTGTTCCAGGCTGCCCAGGTGCACCCCAATGGCCTGGGTTGGTGAGCGTGGGGATGGAGTCTGGGGCAGAGCTACCTACCGTCCTCGTGGGTGCGCACCAGCTGGGGGCTGCTTCGGGGTCCGTCTCCAGGTGTGGTGAAGCACAGCACCGATGTGAAGTACTCTGTGAACTTTTTCAGGCCCGACACAAATCCCACGTGGATACTGTCCTGAAAGTTGGGCCTGGCAGTCACCATGGTAACTTCTTCTTCCTGTGCTGGCTCCCAGGCGATCAGCTGGGGAGAAGCAAGAAGAATGTTCCCAATAAAAGTGAAGTCCTCTTTCTGAGAGAATCGAACTCAGGTCCCTTTGTGGGTAATGGGCAGAGTCCCTGTGTTCCCTCATCCTAGGGAGGGAGGTACAGGATAGGTAACCCTCAGGCCACTGGGGTCTGGTCCCTTCTGTGTTTGTTCATTCTCATAATCTGGTCCAAGTCTTGAACCTCTGTCTCCAGGCAAGGCACAGTGTTGGGTGCTTCCCAGAGGGCTCTGCCCCATTCTCTCAGCCATCTCCACAAGGGAGGTGTTTTACCAGGACCAATTTCATGATTCACACGCTAGGCACCAAACCTCAAATGGAGGCCCCTTTGTTCAAAAATTACTTTCGATGACCACAGCAGATCATTAGCCAAGATGAGGTCCTTATAAACCTGGAGCGGGGCAATCTCACACACAGGCTGCACACCCATGAAGTCACCCCTTTGCCTTACACATGAGGAAATGGAGGCTCAGAAAGGCTGGGTGACCTACACTGTACTACACAACCAGGGGAAAGCTAAGGTTCTAGAATTGCAAGCCCTGTTTTGTGACCAGCGAGGACTGTTTTTCCCTTGGAGTTCCCCAGGGTCAGATCCCGCAGAACTCTCGTTGTCTCCCACTTGTTCCAAGTAGTTAATCTTTTTAAAAAATATTTTATTTATTATTTTTCTTGCATGTGTATGGGTGTACTGCCTACATGTATGTGAGTACACCTGTGTTGTGCAATGCCTGTGGAGATCAGAAGGCAGCAGATCCCCTGGAACTGGAGTTACAGATGATTGTTAGCTGCCATGTGAGTTCTGGGAATCGAATTCAGGTCCTTTGCAAGAGCAGCTAGTGCTCTTAACTGCGAGCCATCTCTTTACCCCCAGACCGTTAATGTTAAATGTCACCCAGAGGTGGAAGGTGGCAAGAGACCCCTCCTGTAACCACATCACCTCCTCTCCGGTCTTCCGTTGCGTTTTCCTTCCGTGCTTGCGGAGCGGGCCTCCACGGGCCTCATCCTGCCTGGCTCCTCCTCCTCACCCAACCCCTGCACTTTTACTTCCTACTCTTGTTTTCTGGGCCCTTCATCTGTATCCAACAATGGCAGCTGGTCCTGGAGAGTCCCTCATTTATTTGAAGTTGATTAAATAGCAATTAATGGTGAAAAGCTACACTTGATGAGTTTTAATAAGCACGGGTATTTATAGATATAAAACAATACCACGCCAATGTCTCCTGATTAACTCTCGCCTGTAACAAGGCTTAATCTTCTTTTCAGGGCCGGATGTTTGTAAAGGATGTTTTGAAATTTAATTGGTATTGTGAAAAGATAGCCTATAGCAAGTTAATTAGACACTAATTAGACCCTAAAAATACTAATCAGAAATACTAAGTGGCATTTAATAAGTATGTTAAATATCCTCTTTATTTCAGTTATCTTGTTTCATAGCAATTAAATTGCCCAACTTCCTTGGAGTAGATGAAGAAATGAGTATAATGTTTTAATTTAATTTAATTAATGTAAATTTGAATTAATTATGCTGTTGGAATTAATTGTGTGGTGTGTTCCCCAGTAAGTGTGAAATTTGGGTAAATATTATTTTATTGGGCTTAAGCTAATTACAATCACTACCATTTAAAAAAATAAAGGGAAGAGTGTTTCTTTTCAGGTGTCTTAAAATAGTATCATTGGGTCTTTCACACAAAAGTGATCCACAGGATGTGCACAAGGTGAGGGAAGTATGGCTCTGAGGACCAACCACGGACTTTGTGGACCAAGATGGTGGCCGGGCCGTGGCTTCCCAAGACCATTTCAAGATATTTCCTCTGGGTGTGGGGCTGTGAGATTGCGAAGTTCCCCAGATTCCTAGTTGTTCTGGTTTGGATGTAAAGTCTACTGCTCTTATGTTGAAGGTTTGGTTCTCTTTTGGAGGGTCTAATTATTGAGAAGTGATTGGATAATAAATACTTTGACATAATCGATGGGTTCATCCATTGCTGAATTCATAGCTAAATGGACTATCAGGAGGAAGGCCGGGTTGGAGGAAGTGGGTACCTCAGAATAGATCCTGTTCCTGGTTCTGTACTCAGTGAACTCTCCTGTAATGACTGCCAGGACAGATTGAGTAATAACGAAGAAAGGCAAGATGGATGAAGTGTGGAGTGGTACACTCCCTTTATCTAAGAAGGGCAGGACTCTGGCTGACATAGAAGCAGATACATGTGAAAAAACAGAAGGAAAAATCCAAACCCAAAGCTCTCCTGCCTCTCAGGGGGCTCCAGGGTTAAGGCTGGCCTTTCTCTTCTTTTCTTCCCCTCCCTCCCTCCCTCCCTCCCTCCCTCCCTCCCTCCCTCCCTCCCTCCCTCCCTTCCTTCCTTCCTTCCTTCCTTCCTGATGTGTGTGTACGTGTGTGTAAGTGTGGATGTGCATGTGCCATGGTGTGTGTGTGAGGTCAGAGGACAATCTCGAATACTTATCCTGGCCTCTACCTTGCTTGAAGCAGATCTCTCTCGTTCACTGGTGCATATACCAGGCAGCTCACCCATGAGCGACTGGAAATTCTTCTGTTTGCCTCCCACCTCCTGGTAGGGGTGAGCCGGGATCACAGACTTGAGTGGCTGTGGTGTCTAGTTTTTGACGTGGGTCCTGGAGATCTGAACTCAGGCTGTCAGGCTTTCTTGGCAGGTGCTTTACCCACTGAGTCACTTCCCCAGCCCGAGGCTGATTTTCTTAAAATTTGCTTTGTGAATTTGACTTTGAAACTATGTAAATATCATACATAATTATAGGACAAAATTAAATTAAAAAAATCAATCCCTAAAATTCAAAACAAAATGAAGCCGATGAGTGTAGCAGGGTATCGAGCTGTGGAAAAATGATGCTGAGAGAAAACTCCTTCAAGAGATGCCATAACAGAGCATGTAAAGCATGACCCTTATGGGTTCCAGACCAAGGCTAAAAAAGATGCAGGTAATTTGGAACTATCAGTTATCACACACCTGTTACTGTTCTGAAGTTGTGTGTCTGTAGATTGGGGTTAGTTGGTACCGAGATGGCTGTATAAGAACTAGATTTTCGATATGGAGAAAAGAGATGCATTCAAAGACCAGTGAGGTCACAAAAAAAATTGAATGGGAATTACTAACATGCATTTTCTTCTGTTTTTTGAGACAGGGTCTCAAGTAGCCCAGGTTGCCTTTGAATATGCTGTGTAACCAAGGATGCCCTAAACTTCTGGTCCTTCTGCCTGTACCTCCCAAGTGATGGGATTTCAGGTGAACACCATCACACCTGGTTTATGTGGTGCTGGGAAGCCCAGGGTCTCCTGCATGCTACGCAAGCACTCTACCAACCGAGCTACATCTCCAGCCCCATCAGTATGTATTTTATACTTAAATAAAATTCTCCTTGCTGTCCATTAGCAGAGTCTAAAACCAATACCATCTTCGTAGGAAGAAACACTCCAAATATCCAGACTCAGTGTATCTAACTGTCATTTCCACCTCAAAGGGCCCAGAGCTTCTTAGAGAAATGTCTGACTCAGGCATGATGAAGAGAACTTTGTTCTAGGGCTGGGCATTGAAGCTGGGGCTTCGTTTGTACCATCAAGCACCTTACCACTGCACTGTATCCCCAGCCCTCTCTTCACTGCCGAATACAATAATTTCTATAATAACACTATAATAATTAGGGTCTCATGGACTCACGCAGGCTAGCCTTGAACTCACCTTGTAGCCCAGTCAGTTCTTGAACTTGTGGCTGGCTTTCTTGCCTCAGCCTCCCAAGCCTGGGGTCACAGGCCAGCACTGATTGCCAAGCCCATAAAATTTGTAAGTGAATTTTATGTACACTTATATAGCCTGGCGTATATATATTCCAAGGTAGCCATCAGAGACTCAGGAAGTCAGCTTGAAGGGATGAGTGATGGATCAATTTGGTGTGAATAAGAATAACTAAGGCAGTGAACCAAGGCATAGAGCAGACATGCTGTGCCTAAAAAGAATTCTGAAGTACACAATGAAACTCCTGAAACTCACGAAAGCAGAACCAAGCCAAAGACACTTCCTCCAATCCAAACTCCCCTGTCACTCAAGAAGAGGAACCACTTTATGATGCTGAGAATTGGTAACAATGAGAAAGAGTGGAGTTTCTAGTTTTTCCTAATGAACTCAATGTTCAGTTAGCAGAGACTCAAAGGGAAACAACAACTTCTTCCTCTCCTCCTCCTCCTCCTCCTCCTCCTCCTTCAAGCATTTTGACTAATGAAGAAGAAATGATAGTACTTTCCCATTCTCATTTTGTAGCTTCTTTAAAAATAACAGACCCTACAAGGGCTGTCCACAGTTACCATCTCACAATGAGACAGACAACCAAACTTTTTGCCTTCTCACGTCACCACAGAGCACCATGTAAGAAGTGATATTTTGACCCTCTCCCCTCCCTAAATCATCTGACTTGAATCTAGGTGGCTGCTAGCTCTAAGTTCCAGTTTACTGCAACTACAGTGTTCAGAGGAACGTGTTAAGTGACCCCACGGGGAGGCAATCAGCAAAATCCAGGCTGTGGAAAATTCTATCAGATGAATGACCAAGTTTCTCCACAAATAAATTATGAGAGGGGGGGGGGGGAGGAAGCGAGACAGAAAGAGAGAGATGAGAGGAAGATTCTATAGATCAATGGCGATCTTAAACACAAAGCTCCAATTGATAGCAATTGTAGAGACTCCAGTAGCAGAAATCAGGTGGCAATCACAGCACCCTGAAGACTTGCAGGATATGTAATGATACTATAGGACAGATGACTATTGTAGTGTGGTAATTTGGTTACTGTGGCTTTGTTTTGCATAGGGATCTTATCTATTTCTGTACTGGTCCATGATTTGGTATGATCTACTGCCTAGGATTTGCCTCAGCATGTTCCTGGGGCAGGTTGAGGGCTGGGAGGTGTTGGGACTCAGTAAGCTGAGCTGGTCCTGTTGAAGACAGATGTAGGTGGGTATTTGGTAGTTGTCATAGTCTTCCTTCAACTCTTTTATTTTTTTCTTTTGGCTTTTTTCCTGAGATAGGGTCTCCCTGTAGCCCTGGCTGTCCTGGAACACACTATGTAGATCAGGCTGGCCTTGAAATCACAGAGACCACCTGCCTCTGCCTCCCGAATGCTAGAATTAAAGGTGTGTACCACCATGCTTGGCATGCCCACAATTCTTAAAGATACTTGAATATTCTCATAATTAAAATGAGGAATCTATTCTCTATTATTTTAATTTAAGTTTTTGAATGTGTTTTAGTAGATTGACTGCGTGAATGTAAGTGCACCTGTGTCATGCAGTGCCCACGGAAATCAGAAGAGGGAATCAGATCCCCTGGAACTTGAGTTTTGGAAGGTTGTTAGCCACCTCTGGGTTCTGGGAATCGAACTTGGGTCCTCTGCAAGAGCAGCCAGTGCTCTTAACCACTGAGCCATCTCTCCAGCCCTGAGGGATCTATTGCCATTGCATGTATAAAAGGGACAAGCATTGCCCACCCCCACACCTCATGATAGCTACACTAAAGGCCAAAGAAGAGGGGAAAAAAGATTTCTTCTTTTATTTATTTATACTCACAAAACATCAAGTTGTAGGTATTACTCTACAACTGAGGGCTGAAGAGGCGGATGAGCTGGTGGAGTGCTTGCTAAGCATTCATAAACCCTAGATTCTATCCCGGCACGTCATCAAGCAGGTGGCACATGCCTGTAATACCAACACTTCGAAAGTGAAGGCTGGAAGATCAGAAGTTCAAGTTCGTCATCATCTGCATATTGAGTTCAAGGCCAGTCTGGGCTACAGGACTATCTATCATCTATCTATCTATCTATTTATCTATCTATCTATCTATCTATCTATCTATCTATCTATCTATCTTCTATCAATCTATATCTTTCTATCATCTATCTATCAATCATCTATACATCCACCCACCCTACCTCCTTATCTTATTTCTTTTTTATCTTACCTGGCCTGGAACTTGCTATATAGATCAGGCTGGCCTCAAACACACAGTTGCTTCTGCCTCCCAAGTGCTGGGATTAAAGACATACTGCACAATGCCTGGCTTATTTCTTTTCCTTTAAAAATACTTTATTATTTTTATTTTATGTGTGTGAGTATATTGCCTCCATATATATAAGTGTAACCATGTTGTGCAATGCCTGAGAAGGTCAGAAGAGGGTATCGGATCCCCTGGAACTGGAGTTATGGACAGTTGTTAGTCGCCATGTGGGTGCTAGGAATTGAACCCTGGTCCTCTGGAAGAGCAGTTGATGCTCTTAACCACTGAGCCACCTCTCCAGTCCCAGGCTTATTTCATTTTAAAATAAGATTTGTTTATTTATTTTTATTTATGTGTATGTACGTGTGCCTGTGTGTGTTTATGTCATTAATATGTGTGCAGGTGCCCTTGAAGACCAGAAGGTATTAAATCTCCTGGAACCAGAGTTACAGGTAAGGTGCCCCATGCAGGTACTAGGAACTGAATCGGGGTCCTCTGCAATAGCAGTAGGCATTCTTAAGCCCTGAGCCATCTGTCTCTCCAGCCCCGTGTTTTCTCTGAGTTCAATCTGAGCTCTACCAGTTACTGTTTGACCTTGAACAGTGACTTCTCTCTCGTGCCTCAATTTATTCCTCTGGAAAGTGGGGTGATGATCACAATGTTTAATTTTTGGGGCTTTTTCATGAGAAATGAGTGAAGCATACAGCTGGCACTGGTATGTGCCAAGTCCCCTCGTGTGACCCCTCTAACCTTCCTACCAGCTCCTGTACTCAAAATATCCAGGAGCTCATGCTCACTGGCCTACTTTGAACGGTTCCTGGACGCAGGGCACAGGTTGAGTTTGGGAGTCAGCAGGGTGGGGCTTCTGCAGGCTCTTGCTGTGGATCACCACAGGTCGTTACCCTAGTTGTCCTGGCCACTGGTTGGCCTTCCAGTCTTTGGGGAGTCGTTTGCCTTGAAGTTTGTAGCTCAGGCCTCCCATATGCAGAATAAAACTTGTGCTTAGACGCGACAGTAAGAAGTTAATTGTTCCCGGCTCGGCCACTGTACTCCGCGGCCATGTGGGCCTCTTCTTTCCCTCCCCTGAGTCTCAATTAGCAGACTTTTCCAGCCAGCCAGCCAACACTGCAAACTTGGGCTATAGCCCCTTAGCCCAGGAAAGCTCCACTTGGCTCCTGCTCCTGGCCTTCCTGGGTGTGAGAGGACTGTGGCTAGACAGTTCCAGCTCTGGCCCATAGGTCACTCCTGACACAAGTGAAATCCGTTGTCTTTGCAATAGAATCTCATTCTCTTCCTTTCCAGCCTCCTGACCTTGCAGTCACAGTGGCTAAGCTGTCTGTCCTAGAAATGAACTTGTCTATGGTACATGTGCTGCTACTGTGCAGAAGGGTGTGGGGGGCCTCAGAATGTGGCACTGTGGTGAAATCCCCGGGTCCCTTAGCGCATTCTCAGGGTCTGCAGTTAGCTCTCCTTTCCCCTGGCTTCCAGTACCACGTCCTTCAAATGCCCTGCCTTTCCCCACATCTGGAGGGAGCAAGTGGCTTTTGTCTGTCTGCTTCTACCTGCTAGGGACAGGCATCACCCCTTCCAAACATGGTGCATGCCACATGTATGTGGTCTGTCTTTAGTTCTCTCATGGAAGGGCAGGTAAGGTCTCCCTGGGGGAAGAGAAAGGGAACGCTAGCTGGGGACACAGGATGGGATGGCTGAGAGGCCATGTTCAGTGGTTAGGCTGACCAGAAAACTGACTACCACTTCAGTTACCACAATTCCAGTGTTACTATAAGTCACGGACTAGGTAGCATCTGTGCAGAACTCATGTGTTTGAGTTCTAAGGCCTACAGCCAGAGTGTGGCTATGTTTGACTCTCAAGCCTTTAAATTGGTGCTTAAAGTTAAATCAGGTCATTTGAGTGGCTCTAGCTAGGAGGGACTGGTGTGCTTTCAAGAAGGGCACATGAGACCCTCACGAAGACATAAAGAAAAAGTGACATTTACACCAAGCCCCAGGGATTTATCCAGGGAGCTAGCAGGAGGCAGAGTTGGGCTTCAGTCCAAGTTCGCCTGAGTCTAATCCTACAGTGTCATCCACTCCATGTATGGAGTCAAAAAGTGCACAGAGACCTCTCTGGCAGGGAGCTTGTCAATAAGGAGTAACTGCTGGGTTGTTCTGAAGGGCCCTGGCTAGTACCTGGAGTCTAGGCCTTGTTTGTGGCTGGAGTCACTGGAGACAAACCTTTTTTTGGTGGCAGCTAGGAACTGTGCCTATCTGGGAGGGGTGTGAGCGTGTGTGTGTGCGTGTAACCTTGTACGTCATCTGGGCATCCTCTGACTTTAGCCTGTGTTCTCTGACTACTGGAATCTGTGTTTTCAGACACTTACAGTGATCTCTCCTGCCCTTCCTCAAGTCTTCCTCAGTATCCCCCTCTCCTGCCCTGAACCCTCAAGACTCCCTTCCAGAACAGCAGCATTCATACCTTATAGCCTTGGTTGATGCCGTTGATGAACTGGGGGCTGGGGGCAGTCCAGGTGAAGCGGATGGCTGTCGAATTGGTGGCCTCTGCATGCACATTGCCTGGGGGTACCGTGGGAACTAGAGGAGATCAAGAGATGGATTGTGGCTGAGGGGCTGATAGCTCATTTTGTCCAGCCCAGTAGATGAAATAGTCAGACTCTTTAGGGCTGCTTGGCCAACCCAAGTTTCCTCTCCCTCTCCCTCTCTCTGGATTAGCTCATGTTCAATTAACTTGTCGGATCGATCTCCCAGGCAATGGATATGTAAAATACCACTGGCAGCAGCAGGGTGAGCTTTATGTAGAAAGGGGAGATGAAGGCTATCTCATGATCCTGTCAATGTCAACACTTCAGAGTTTCTCTGCCTTCCTCCATGTATACCCAACCTCTCTCTCCTCTTCCCCCGTGGGAGCTGGATGCAAGGTGAAGATCCCACCTCGGTGTAATAGCAAAGGCCCCAGGTGAAGTCAGCAATGTGGGTTGGGCTGCTCAGGACTAGACAGGTGGAAGCACCGACAGGTATGTGGCCCAACAGACCTGGAGACCTGGAGAAAGGCGCACACACCTGCTCCTCCATGGCTCCCATCTCTACCCACCTCCCTGCAGTGTCCACTCGGTGACTTTGCTGCTGTAGACGCCCAGCCCGGCACTATTATAGGCGGCCACCTCGATCTCATAGTTGGTCCAAATGATGAGGTCTTCCAGCAACAGGTTGTTGACGTCAGCATCTGTGATGTTCTTAAACTGGTACCCGACAGGCAGGCCTGCCAGGCAGTACCTAAGAGAGGAAGAGAAAGTGGGTTCAGTCAACCTGCCAATCTCGTGCCTAGGAAACCGCCCAGAGTAACACTGTCTGCTAGAACTTTCTGTGATACTGGGACTGCTCCGTAGATGTACCACATCTGGGCTAACCAGTAGGACCACCATTGGAGCATGTGGCTATTGTGGCCACATGACATAGGCTTGATGCAGCTGAAGAATGTATTTGTCTTTGATGTAGTTTTAATTGGTTTGCATCATCGCAGTTGACCGCTGGCTCCCTTGCTGGACAGCACATGTCTAGGGGGTATGTTGAATTATGTAGCCCAAGCTGGCTGGCCTCAAACTCCGTGTAGCTGAGGATAACTTTGAATTCCTAATCCTCCTGCCTCCACCTTCCCAGTGCTGAGATTACAGACCTGCACCACCTACACTCAGTTTATATGGTGCTAGGGATCAAACCCAGGGCTTCATGGCCAGACAAGCCCTCAGCCACACACAGCCCTCGTCTCTGCACCATTCTTTTACATAGGCTTGGGAGACATGGGCAGCATGATCAGCCAGGGAGGCTGAGAGCCCCTGCCGAAGGTGTCACAGGTCTCAGCCTTTGATGGTCACAGGCAGGAGAGCAGTCCTTATGGCTGGCTCATTTTCTTTCTTCTAGTGTTGGGCATAATGCAGGGTGGGCCTAGCTAGGCCACCTGCCAGGAGGAATGGAGGAACGGCTCTCGTGGGTGTGGTGCTCCACACCGGTTGGTTGTGAGGCCAGTTTCTGCGCAGTACCTGGAGGGAACCTGATCCACCTGGGAACAAACTGCGATTGGCTGTGGTCAGGACCCCACCCCGTAAGGCTATTGGTTAACAAGATCTATAAGAGTCTCTTCTCTTTCTTGAATAAATGAGTTTGCAGCAGACCACCACTGCTGGCTTTCCGCTAAACTCCTGGAGTTGGTGTCTTGACTCTGTGCCTACTCAACCCCTCACCCCATGGTGGAGATCCTTTGGTCCCCCTTGGGTGGCACTGAGTGCTAGAACCCCCAGCATTCCAGGACAGTGGCTCCTTGGCAGAGAAGGACTGAGAACACGCTACCTCCCATGTTCAGACCAACCAGGACAAAGGAGGGGATTTGAGCAGGCAAATCTGGGCACTCTGCACAGAGGGCAGACTTGTCCTAGGAGGACCACAATGCTTACCCACCTTGGAGTCTAATAGCTGTAAAATCAGAGGCCCCCAAAGTGTTTTGATGCATTCTGATATCCAAGAGCTGCAGTGCGCTAGACTTTAGCATGCTTCAACACGAGTGACCAGAGGGCTCAGTAAAGCACAGCCACCCCCTCCTGCCCCCTCCCCATTTAGGAGGACACGGTGGTATCTTGACGATCTATGTCTCTGACCAGTGCTTGAGGAACAGGACGCTGTAGGGCCAGGACTGCTCTCTGAGAACCACTGCCATTAGGATTAGTCAAAAACCTACAACCTACAGTGAGATGAACCGATCACGAGACAGCCAGAGCCACAGGCTCTTCTAACCAGGGGGCACTCCAGCACCCATGGGTGTCTGTGGTCAAGGAAGAGGCACGGCTGGAAGGCATTCCACAGCCAGCTCAAATTCAGAATGCTGATAGTTGTTTACAGTAACTTCAAATCCTGAGATAAGTAAAAAATTATTTCTGTAACATTTTAACTTATTTTATATGGTATAAGTGTGGGTGCATGCGTGCCACAGTGCCCTGTGGAGGTCAGAGGACAGTCTGTATGAGTTGGTTCTGGGGATTGACTCAGGTCCTCAGTCTTGGCAGCAACTGCCACCACTCACTGAGCCATCTAGCTGGCCCACAAGTTCATTTTAATTCAGGAGTATCACAGTTGGGTAAGTCCTCATACTCTCTTTTAGGTTATTAGTAAACTAGTCCTTGATCAAATGCAAAACCAGGCTTTGTTTCCAGCAAGGATCAAAGCAAAGGCTCTCTCTTCTCTGCCAGTTCTTACCCATTTTCTACTCATGGTCCATCTAGCAGGTGTGTCTGACCTTTTGATACTGTGACATGAAATTGTTTTATAAAGTTCACACTTGAGAACTGTGCCATTGACTTACACAAAAAAATTACAAAAAAACCTCATAATTATTTTTAAAAGTTTATGATTTGGGGGCTGGAGAGATGGCTTACTAGTTTGGAGCACTAGCTGTTCTTGCAGAGGACCCAGGTTCGATTCCCAGCACCCACATGGTGGCTAACAACCTTCCAAAACTCCAGTTCCAGGGGATCTGATGCCCTCTTCTGTTCTCCATGGGTGTTGCACATCATGGGTGCACCTACCTACATGCTGGCAATATACCATACATATAAAATAAAAATAATACATCATATTCTAGACAGAAGATGGACCTGCAGCAGAATTTTATGGGTTTTCCAGGTGGTTGACTGCTAGGATAGTCTTGTCTACTCTTACATCAGCCTTGTCTTGTGGCAGCCTTGAGTGGATTAAACCCTGTTGTTGCTCAGCTGTTCTTTAGTCTTCAAGGCTGTTGCTGCTGTAAATTCTTCTACCTGTTTTGCCAAAATCTTTCCTGCCACAGTGTAAGTATTTCTTGTCACCTGGTCTTTGTTAGACAGCAAGGATCAGACATGAATTGTACTGTTCACCAACCAATCCCCACACATCCCTAATCTGCCTCTGGGCCTTAGGGTGGGCCTGTACCTGATGATGTAGCCCTTGAGGATCCCATTCTGGTGGCTCTCGGGAGGTGGCTGCCACTGGATCATGATGGACTGGTTGGTCCGGCCGCTGGCAATGACGTTCTGTGGAGGGGCTGTGGGTGGCTCCTCAGGGAGGGAAACCCTAGAGCAGGAAACAGCAAGCATGTAATGGGGCACCATGCAAGGTTCCTGGGTGATGCTGTATATTTCCTGTGTGCTTTTGACTATTTCTGAGTCGTGGCTTGTATATGTGTGTGTGTGTCGTGAGCGCTTGCTTTGACATAGAGTCTTGCTTTGCATCCAGGCAGGCATGTGCTACTGTTTATCATTCACTTCTCACAGGTCCTGGTGGGGTGCCTTATCCACCTACCCTTGCCTGGTAAGTGGAGCCCCAGGCTGGGTGGGTGGGCATGGTATGGGCAAAGGGGCCCCAGCCCCCACCCGCCTTCTGAAGCCGAGCCCCACATTTCTTTCTCTGGCATCACTGGGGAACTCAGTGTTCTGCCCAAATGTATTTTTCACACTGCTGACACTTATCCATTAAAAACAAAAGTTAATTATTTTTGATGGATGTCTTTTCCTTTTTGTTTATTTTTATGTTTTCGCTCTCTGATGGATAGCCTTGCAAACAGTCCTGCCTGCTCCCAGCTTTTAAAGTGAGGGTGGTTTAACCTTTCCTGTGGTGACTCAGGGCCATTAGCACAGAGATTTATGATGGGGAAAAACTGGTACATGGCGCAGGTGCGGGGGTGGGAAGTGGGTTAGGGGTCGGGGGCAGGAGAAGGGGGAGAATCCCCTGGTACTTTGAGGCCTCCTGCTATGATTCTGAAGTTTCTGGGGGCCAAACCCAGACTGGCAGATAGTAAGTACTCTGAACAACAGCCACTGAATTTTCCTGTAACAGCTCCCCACGCTGGGTTGTTGCTGTCTCTTTTCTTGCCCCCGGGGGGTGTCGCTGTAGTGAAAAGCAGAGACTTTTGTTGAATTGTTGAAGTCAGTTGTCTGTTTTTAGAGGCAAAGGGTGTTCGTGCGTGCGTGTGTGTGTGTGCGTGTGTGTGTGTGTGTGTGTGCGCGCGCACATGCATCTGAGTACCACAGTGCACATGTGGAGGTCAGAGGACAACTTACGAGAGTTGGTTCTTTCCTTCTCCCATGCAGGTCCTGGGGACCACACATAGATTATCAGGCCTGGTGGCAAGCACCTTCACCAGCAGAACCATCTTTCTAGCCCCGTGTTATTTTTATGAGACAGGGTCTTTCACTGACTTTCAGTTGGCTGATTTAGCTAGAATGGCTGTTCAGAGGTCCCAGGATCTGCCTGTCTCCCCCCGGACCCCCGACTTCTGGTGCTAGGATTATAGGCACATGCTTCCATGGCCAGCTTTTACACAGAACTCAGGTCTTCATGCTTGTACAGCAGATGCTTTACCCACTGGGCCTTCTTCTCAGTCCTACTGCTGTTGCTTTGACAGAGTATCACTCTACAGCTTATGCTGAACTTGAACTTGATATATATATAGTCTAGACTGACCTGGAACTTGTGATTCTCCTCCCCCAACCTCTCAAATGCAGGGATTACAGGCACATGCCACTGTGTCCAGCTTGAGGGTGTCTTCAGAAGTGTATACACTGTTACAGGCATTCTGATGCTGTAAATGACCGCTGCTTTTCCCCGAGAGATGGCTGCTCTTTCCACGGGGTTAGCTGGGCGGAACCTACTCTCCCTAGAAAAGCACGCTAACTATGTGACGCTTTGATATGGATCGCCTGCTGCCCCTACACCCGTGTCCATCGTGTTGCAAAAGCTTTGCTAGGATGTCCCCAGGCTCCGGCATCAGGCTTGGCATTGGCTGTGGACCCTGAGGAGACCCTCCTCCCTCTGGACCTTCCTATCCCTTTAACCATAGTAGTAACCCATCGGGCTAGGCGCAGAATGAGGGGAGTCTTTGAACTTGTACAGATTGGGTTACAGAGATGACACAGGCTGAGTTCTGACTTATCATGGGCCGTACTCTGTGCACAACACTCTGTCATGTCCAGTTAACCCTTACACTTTTCCTGGGAAGTGAGCCAGACATATCATTACCCTATTCTACAGAGAGGACGACTGGGCAGTCAGGAGGGCTAGAGTCATGGAGTCAGATCCCCTCTGTGGCTTGCTCCATGTTGGTTTGATGGCAGGCGGCTAGTAAGTATTTGCAGTGAGTCCCACCCAGGGGAACTCATGCACTCCTCACCTCTCTGTGTCCTTGCTGAACTGTCCTTTGCCCACGTCATTGACGGCACAAAGACGGAACTGGTAGGAACGTGCTGGAACCAAGCCCTTGACCATCACTGACGTAGCTTCGGGGTCCACGCTGGCCAGGAGTGTAGTCCATGGGGCGTCTGCAGGGACACAGGGCATCATATGTGTGGGGGGACAGGACATGTTTCCTTTTAAAATTACATAAAAATCCATGTATGTGGGTATATATATATGCACAGTGTATGGGTGGAGATCAAAGGATAACTTGCAAGAGTCAGTTCTCTCTTTCTACTGTATGGGACTCAGGGATCGAACTCAGGTCATCAGGCTTGTCAGCAAGCCCCTTTAATTGCTGAGCCATTTTGCCAACCAGTGTCTTACTTACTTCTTACCCTTCATTCCTAGCCCTCTCCTTTGGGTTAGCGGGAGAATGAGTGTCTCCCCATCTTAGTCCAGGGGAGGTCACCATGTTGGGTTTTCTGGGTCTCATTAGCCCATGGGACCCAGGGGCTGGAGGGGATGGTGGGAGGAAGGTGAGCGGAAGCAGGGCCTCATGGGATTGAGATGCCCTCTTCTTTCTCCCTTGAATCAATGAACCCTGGAAAAACTGCATTGAGAAGATTATCCACAGAACAGCTCTAACTTTGAAGTTCACAGCTGGGACTTGGAGCCTGAAAACAGAATAAGAGACCATGGCTGAGCCAGATCTGGCACAAGCTCCTCCTGTACATCGTTCAAAGCCCAGGTTGGCTCTGTCGCCCTGATCCTCCTGCCTCATCTCCCAGGTGCTAGCTTTAGAGGGATGCACGGCCATGCCAGGATTCCTTGTCTGTAGTCTTATCTGGAAGTCACAGTGCCTTGCCAGCTGTTTGGAGGTCACTCCTTTTCTTGTGATTAAGCCCGCTGTTCCCTTCACAGGTGAGGAAACCATGGCTGTTCAGATCTGCTCAGAGGACCAAGAAGTGTGTGTTGGGGGTTGGGACTCTAGTCCAGAGATGACTTGTAGATGTGAGCTTCCAACCCATGGCCCCCTCTTTGCCCAGGTTGTGTGGGGACACAGGAGGGTGACCGTGGGGACCTTACTGTTCTCTGACATCTCCAAAATGTAGCGCATCAGGGGGCTGTTGCCGTCGAAGGGTTTGGCCCAGGTCAGGTTGATGGCGCGCCTCTCCACGGTGCTGAGTGTCGCCACAGGGTGTTCAGGTGCGTGAGGAAGCTGCCTGGAGGAGAGACATGTGTGGAGAGGCCACCCAGAATGCTCTGCATCCGGTGACAGCGATGCTGCAGACTCAGGTGGGGTCGGGGCAAGTGTTTCCATGACACTGCATAACTGTGTGTGTGTTGTGGAAGGCTATCCACTGAGCTACACTGGTCTCTGACCTGCTATATAGCTGAGGATGACCTTGAACTCCTGACCTTTCTGCCCCCACTTCCCAAATGCTGAGAGTACAGGCATTTGCTACCCAGAAGTCATTACTATCCTAATCTGAACAGCTGTGGTTACCTATAGAAGCCCCTCAACTAGATTGGGCCTGTTGACGTTCCCTCGTAGGCTAGGTTGGGGAGGGTGTCGGACCCTCACCTGAGATCCTCACCATCCCCTCCAAGCTGCACCTAATCCTCTGCTAGCTGCATGAGGTCTCATGAGGTACTAGTGTGTACAGAGTGTGGAAGGTTGACAGAGGGGGACCATCTATGTAGCTTTGGATAGATCACTGTATTGGGCGGGGCATGACTCAACAGTGACACAGCAGACTTGGGGTCACCCACACTCCTGCAAGTTACCTTAGGTGGAATCATTTCTTTGACATCTTGGTGTCCTATCTGGGGTGAATAGATGCTCGCTTGATTCTACCCCCTGATGACAAGTTTAAATAATTTCATGGAACATGGCTTTCTGTCTGTCTGCCTGCAGATTCTTCTCTCTGAAACTAGTGCCCCATCTAAGCCCTTCTCATATTCCTGTATCTGACAGGGGTGCCCCTGAGTGGAGGACAGGCCTGGAATGATGCTTAGGAGGTGACCTAGGGGATCTGGATGAGCCCAGGTCATACATAGCCTGGTGCCATGAAAGGATGTTGTTGGCTCTGAACACCCACTGCTGCCTGTGCCTTGTTTGTCCTTACCTGACCCGCAGGTGGGCGTTTCGAGAGTCATTTCCGCCAGCAGAGAGCACCCGGCAGGTGTATGTGCCAATGTCCCCTGACCACGTCTGTGAGATGTGCAGGGAACCATTTCTGTCCAGGCGGACCCGGGGATTGGTCTCAACAGCCAGAGTGGCCCCATCCTTCTCCCACACGTACCTATGTGGAGGAAAGGTGTGTGGGTGAAGGGAGTTCAGAAAGGTTCCAGGAAGGGCCTGTGCTTGGCAGGGCAGGGAGCGTGACCCAGGAAGAGGATGTGGCTTGGGGAGAGACTTGACGCCATCATTCCTGTGGCAGGTGCTGGTTCAGGAGCATTCACCAGGAACATTCATACAGCAGGACATTACTGGTCATTTATACCTTCAGTTCAGATCTGGGTCAAAGTGTTGTTGCTTTTGGCCAGGAGCCATCATAAAATAGCCTGCACGAGAGAGTCAGCCAAAGGGATGCTTCTAAAAAGGTTAAAAGATTACGGCTGGAGAAAGAGTGAAAGTTTCCATGTAGGCTACATTTTGGAATTAGTTTTATGAGGGGAATTGTTAGATCGATGCATCACTGTGACAAATTGACTTGAATGTCTAAAAAAAAAAATCGCTTTCGCTTTGGTCAGTCGGTAAGTAGGGGGACTTGAGAAATTACATGCATGCTGGTGCCTGACAATAAGAAACACGTTTCTAGAATTGTTCTGGAGGAAACACATCTATTATCATTGTCAGGGACTCATTCAGAGGACCGGCTCCACAGAGGTGGGATGTGAAGTGTCCCCCAGGGAAGGTAGTCTATTGTTCTCAGTAGAAGGTCAAGGTGCCTTTATCACCTGGGAACAGCGGTGGGCCAACCTCGGGGACCTAAAGCTACCTGGGGTTCGAGAGTGCGAGACTGCTGAGAGTCCTCCTGTAGGGTAACCCCGAGGTTAGTCAGAAGATCAACAGAGATACAGAAACTACAGGTGAGGACAAAGAGTCAGGGGAAAATGAAATGGACAAAGAAAAGGAAAATGGTTTTTGGTGATTAACATGGGAATCTAAATCCATTATTCTCCCTTGTCTTAATGGGCAGGTGGAGGATTGCAGCTTTACTGTGTCCGGGAGTTGGATGCTCAGGTCAAAGGCTACCCCAGTCAGCAGCAGCTTCTGATCTTCGGTTAGTTTATTGACCCCTGCTTGTCATTTGCAGCACGTGGAACCCACCCACTTCACAAAGCTGCTGCTACAAGTATTATAGAGTCAACATAAGACACTTAGGGTAATGCCTGAAATGTGGCAAGTGGACAGTGAAAGTAGCCATCGGTGTTTGACTGACAGAATATTTACATCAGTGATTTCTAAAGATCCATCTACCCGCCCACTTATTATCTGTTCAAGTTTCTATCTATTCATCCATCCATCCACCGACCCATCCATCTTCCATCCACCCACTCACTCATTTATCCAAGCTTATACTGACCCATTCTCCTAACTGTCTGAGCCTATATCCATCCACCCATCCATCCATCCATGTTTCCATCTATCCTGGTTTTTATTTTTTTGAAACAGGGTTTCACCATGTAGTCCTGGCTGGCCTAGAACTTGCTATGAAGACCAAGATGGCCTGAAACCCACACATATCGTCCTGACTCTGCCTTTCAAGTACTGGGATTAAAGGTGTGCACCACCAAATCCATCTTAGTTTTAGAGCTGCCTTTTCTCAACAAAATATCATATACTCTTTTTCACGTGATATTTCTATCTTAAAAACATGAGATGCAAGGCGTTCTAACGTGGTAGCTGTGCTGCCTCGCTGACTTCCTAGCACTGGATGTGCTGTTTGGTTCCTTTTCTTTTGATACTGTAATGAATGCCATGATAAACATTCTCATGGAAAAATGTTTACCCGAACTCTGAATCACTTCTTTAAGGATAAATTATCAGCAGTGAAATTGCCAAGTTAATTTTAAGGCTTTTAATACATACTTAGAAATGGGCAGAAGCAGTCACTTTCCATTCATCTTTTTATCTACAAAAGAATCATCCTTGCTAGCATCCATCAAGAGAGCAGGCTTTTCCTTAAAAGCAAATCTACTTGCTGCTTAAGAAGCACCCATGGCAGTAGACAGTCTTTGCTTCAGGATATTGTGCTTCAGGAAGAATAGATCCCTGCCTGGGAACTTGAATCTAATTAACTGGTACTTGAATCTAATTCGACATGTGAGGGTTAGAAGAACAAGTTACCACCACAAAAGAGTAGATAGCCAAATCCAGAAAGTGGAATGTTCTACTGCGGGGTAAGGAAGCTATGGCTCATTACTTGCTTGTATAAATAAAGATTAAAAAATTTAAACATAGGGGCTGGAGAGAGGGCTCAGTGATTAAGAGCACTGGCCGCTCTTGCAAAGGACCCAAGTTCCATTCCCAACACCCACATGGCAGCTAATGAGTGTCTGTAATTCCAGTTCCAGGGGATCCAACCTCTGTGGTCATTGCATGACACGGGTGCACTTACATTCATGCAGGCAATACACTTGTGCACATAAAATAAAAATAATGAAACAAAATTTTAATACATATATTTATTTTTATTTTACATGTATGAATGTTTCCCTGCATATTTGTATGTGCACTGCATACAATGCCTGCAGAGGCCAGAAGAGGGAGCTATTTCCCCTGGAACTGGAGTTACAAAGGTTGTGAGCTTCTATGTGCATGTTGGGAACTGAATCCAGGTCATCTGGAGGAGTAGGAAGTGCTTTTAACATCTGAGCTATGTCTCTAGTCTCTGTATAAATAAAGTTTTATTGCAACAGGGACATGGCCATTTGTGGACATTTTAACTATTGTAAGAGCTGAGCAGTGTTGGTAAAGATCATATGGCTCTCAAAGACTTAAATATTTATTCCTAGTTCTTTACAGAGACGGTTTATTGATCCTCTGTCTTACAAAATCTAGTTTCTGCAATGAATCAATTACATGAAAACAAACCATAAACCAGACAGTGAGATGGCTCAGCAGGCAAAGATACTTGCTGCCAAACTTGATGACTCTAGAATCCATAGGGTGGGAGGAGAGAACACACTCCTGAAAGCTGTCCTCTGACCACTGCTCGCAGGCCATGGCACAAACACACATGAATGTGTACATACACACAAAATAAATAAATAAAAGGTAAAACCAAAACAAAAAATCAAAACCAGATGCAAAAATGAAGGAAGATGTCCTTTCAACAAGTGGTGCTTGAGTCACTGGCTATCATACGTGAAACACAGCTATAGTCATAAGACTCATACCTGTCACAAAAATTCATTCAAAATCTGTCACGGACCTAAGCCTGAGCTGCAGAACTCCCAAAGAGGACATATAAGAAGACAGATGCCTTCGCTTTTGTGGCTAACTCTAGGTCCAACACCAAAGGCCTGATCCCTGGGAGAAAGGATTGATAAGTTAGGCCTAATCAAAATTAAAATTTTCTGCTCTTCTACAGATATTCTCAAGAGAACAGAATAATAATAATAAAAAAAACCCCACAAACTGGGAGAGAATGTTTGCATAACAAACATCTGATAAAGCACTGTTATCCAAAATATATAGAGAATTCTTAAAATTCAACCATAAGAAAACAAACAGCCTGATTAAAAAGTGGGCTGGAGTCCTTGACAGACATCTCCCTGATGAAAACACACACAGGGAACTAGAGAGGAAAAGACAGGCTTGGCTTATGGGCCATTGGGAAATTCACATTGAACATCAGCGATGGAGCAGGAAAGATGACTCAGCGGTTAAGAATGCACACTGCTCTTGCAGAAGACTTCAGTTCTGTTCCCAGCACCTATGTCCGGCAGCTCACAACCACCTGTAATTCCAGCTCCAAGGGACCCAAGGTCCTCTTCCAGACTCAGATAGCACTACACTCATACCTTGTACCTACTGCCACACAGACAAACACACATGAACATAATTAAAAATAAAAAAAGCCTTTAGAACAGCAGTGAGAGACACAGTGCAACTGGTATAGTGCTGACTAGGGCAGGAGCACTCACTCTTGCAAGATGTGTACCATCTGTCTGGAAGACAGTTTGGGTGGTTTCTTACAAAACCAAACATACTCCTAGTCAGGCATAGTGGCTCATGCCTGTAATCCCAGCACTTGGGAGGCAGAAGCAGGAAGATCACCGCAAGTTCCAGGCCAGTCTGGGCTATATAATAATACCCTACCTCAGAAAGCATGTATGCATGCAGGCAGTCACCGTCCCCCCCCAACTCCCTCCCCAAATCATACTTATTTATTTATTTATTGGTCTTTTCAAGACAGGGTTTCCCTGTAGCCCCAGCTGGCTTGGAACTCGCTTTGTAGCCTAGGTTAGCCCTGAACTTACAGAGATCCTTCTGCCTCTGCCTCCAGAGTGCTGGCATTAAAGGTGTGTGCCACCACTCCCAGCAAACCATACTCTTGACATTATTTTCCACAAGTAAAAGTTATAAAAAAAGCAAAGATATGGAATCCCCAAGTTTATTCAACTCATTAGAGTAGAATTTTTCTGGAATAATCTACCATTACATAACTGGCCATTGAATTATCTGATGATGGTTTTTCAGGGGCCCCCTCAGCTTTATATAATAATAGACAGTCCTTAGCAAGTCAGAGATGCATAAAAGTATTTGGTTACCAGGATGATTATAATGAGATCCTTTCACATTAGCAAAAATTTATAAATACTACAAAAACACAGTCCCTGGAAACTGGTAAACTATGTTGCATCCACACAGTGGACTTCCAACTACTCTTGTAATTGAGTTGATGCAAAAATATTTATTGACATGCCACAGAGGCACAGTGGGCTCTTAAGGGAAAAAGATTAAGGGACAGAGCATGCTTAGTTTCCTTAATGGAATTCAAATATCATTACTGATGATGTCTAATTAAGGGGAATAGATCTACTTTTGTGTTCTCTATCGCCACCCCCCCCCCTTTTTTGCTTATCTTCATTTTCAGTTTTCCTCCAAATATGGAATGAATTAATTACACAGCAAAAATAAAAATATCTATTAATAGTAATGGCTCAGGTTGGGTATAAATCTGGAGTCAGACACCAAATAAACACTTCTGGAATGGCTTCAGAGACATTCCAAGCTGACAACCTGCAGCTGTCTGGGCCTCACCCTGGGGCCCAGATTGTCTAGAGAATACGGTCTTTGGGCTTTAAGTGGCCAGTATTTGAGTGTGAGCTTTGGTTCTGATCCTTTCTAGTCTGCACAGGAGACTCTGTAGGGTTTTATAGCCAGAACACTGTTTCTAGAAGAACATTAGAATAGTCTGCGAGCTTTGCAAATGCTGGGGTCTGCCTTCCCTCTCTCTCTCAGGGAGGCAGAGGACAGAAGGGTCCCCATGTTCAAGGAAGACAGGCTGGGGAAGAAGACAGGCCTTGGACATCCAACCTGCCAAGTTGGGGTGATAAGGGCCCAATTCTCTCTCCTGCCATTTAAAAATGACTGTGGTAGGTGGTTAATTTCAAGCCTACAGTGAGAACAACCAGGTAAGAGTGCCCTGAGTCCTGTCCAGAAAAGAAACAAAATGCACAGTCCTCCCCATCTAGAAATAAGTGACATGTTAATAAACAAATATCAATAGAGGGATTGGGGGACTGACTTGGTGGATACAGCTTGCTGTGTAAGTGTGAGGACCTGAGGTTGGCTCCCCAGCACTCAAAGCTGCGTGCATCTGTAATTCCAGTGCTGGGATGTGTGTGCACGCACATGCACGTGCATGCGCGCAGCAATGGATACTGAGTTAATACAGTGTTTTGTTATTCTGGCACTTTTCAATTAGTGGATATGGAACGTATACTGCCGCATCTTGTCGGGGGGTGACTCACAGCGGCATCGGATGTGGCTCCTCTCCGAAGACCCATTCACAGTTGCTATATTAATTTTTTAGAGAAAAATTTAATAAACCCAGGAATAAGGACCCTGTGGTGGATCTGCCTACAGCATTCTGGCTGTATCTATGACTTTGAAGCTCATGTTTACGTGTGTGTTAGCACATGATGATGGCCCCAGAGGTCAACACTGACCACTTGACAAGGTGTTTCTCTCAGCCTGGGTGGGCTACACGGTCTCTGAGGATCACGCTGGGCAAAGCTCCTCTGCAGCCCTGGGTCCTGGTTCCACAGAACCCACTTATTACCCTATGGCTGGAAGACTGTCCTCTGCCCAGCGACCACCAGGTGGCGCCCCAGGATGCTGTTGTCAGGTGCAGGGAGGCCATGTCTGGGAGAGGCAGGAGCGCCAGCCCCTCCAGCCTCCATGCCAGGAGTGTGACAGCGATGTTGCGCGTTAGCTAGTAAGCGTGACTCTGACACCTTCTGAAGACACAGCTGCGCTCCCTCCTCTGTCTCCCTCCCAGAGTTCCCCTCCTGGTTGCAGTTTCCACAGCCTTTCTGGGATGAGTGTGTGTCGAGGGGGGTTCTGGGGGTGTCCTTGCTCAAGCTTGGGAGGGGTCCTGAACTTACACATCTCTCCCATCTGCTTCTGTCCACAGCTGCCTCTCCCAGTCTCTCTAGTGGCTTCAGAGAGCTGAAGCTCTCTGAGAGCCAAGGTCCAGGCTACCCCACAGTGGGGAAGGGGTGACTTGCATCTGACTCTCTTTGAGGGTCACCCCCAGGGGTCTGCTCCTGCCCTAGCCCTATGGTCATTGCTTTTCTTTCTTACCAAGACCATTCCATTGGGAGTACTAAAGTAAGACATGGAGACATTATGACAGGTGCTTAAATTAAGTAGTTAACATAAAGTTAATTTCAGGGTCTGAGAGGTGGGGTGGGGCAGGGAGACCTTAGGAGTGATATCCCAGATCAGAGAGAACACAGCTGGAGCCTTCTACCCCCCCACCCTAAATATCTCTGTCTTTTCTTCCTCTTTTTCCCTATGTCCTTGCTCTCTTTCTTTTCTCTGTCTGTCTGTCTCTCTCTCTGTGGTATATGTGCAAGTGTCTGTTCCAGTGCGTGGAGGCTAGTGGAGGACTTCAGGTGCTCTGCTCTACCTTATCTCTTCAAGACAGTCTCTCACTGAACCTGGAGCTAGGCCAGCAGTCAGCAAGCCCAGCCATTCTCCTGTCTCTGCCCTGTACATCGATGGGGTTCTAGGTGGGTGTGCAGTCATACTTTGCTATTTATGTGGGTGATATCTGGGGATTCGAACTCAGGTCCTTATGCTTGCATAACAAGTGTGTTCACCCCTGAGCAATCTCCCTAGCCCTCCTTCTTGTTCCATTCCTCTCTTTCCCATTTGTGTATTTTTTCCTGTTTCCTGTCCTGGGACACTGTCTCAACTCATTTCACACAGCGTAGACCCCAACTGTTCCCTCAGCCTCCTGTCTATCACAGCCCTGCACCCAGCTTCCGAGATGGCCCCCAAGACTGAGGCATGGCCCTGCAGGTGGCACCAATTCCTCTCCTATGGGCTTCCCCTTCCTCCTTGTCTGGAGTACCTGACAGTCACTCGGGGGTCGTGAGTCACTCCACACACCATGGAGGCCTGGGTACCCTTGATGACGCTCTGGTCTTGGGGTGGCTTGGTGATGCGGGTCCGAGCTGCAAAACGAGATGGAGACAGTGAGTGAACAGGGATGCAGAAGAGACGGTGCAGAGAGTGGGGGACAGTGCGGGACAGTGGGGTGAACAGTGGGGTGTGGGCTCTGGCACCCTAGTGTGACCGGGTGTGTGGGAGGGACACACTTGAAGTGATTCAAAGCTGTACATACAACTAGACACTGGGAGAAGATGAAGGCAGACCCTGTATGTGGACAGGTGTGTCATATGAAAGTCCCAGAGGGTGGAAAGGACAGTGTGATTCTCAGAAGCCACACTGAGATGAAGACTCAGCTCCAGAGAGTTAATGGAGAAACCGCAGGCCAGCCTGTCAGTGACCCAGACCAGAGTGTAGACAGCGTGTATGATGTCCAGTCCAGCCCTTTACCCCAGGCCCTGGGGCTCAGTCTGGACAGGTGGCTACATGCCTGCATTTTGGGGGTGTAGACCCCAAGTGGAAGAGGCTGGAGACATCCTCTGGCATCAAGACCAGCGCTTTCTAGGCTGAGGCTGACCATGGTGGGTGGCCTGCTGAGTAAGTAGACAAGAGCACTTGAGTGGGCCTAGCCACTGTATACAGCACTGTCTCAGCTGCTTTCTCGGCAGCACCAGGACAGAAAAGGGGCTGTGACAGACACTGTCTGGCCCACAGAGCTGAAAATATTTACTTTTCGGTTCTGTGCAAAACAAATGTGCTGATTTCTGTCCTAAAATATATAAGGAGGTTCTGCAGAGTTTTCTGAACTTGGCAAGCATGGCACAAAATCTCCCTCATGGGCAGAATCATCGCCTCCTGGTTCACAGTTTCTAGTTAATTTGTCACCATCTCTGGGACAGGAAGAGCCCTAGCTGGGTTAGCAACATGGTGTGGAAGTGAAGGCCCTAGAGCCCAGCCTTATGGGTGTCCCATGCTGTCAGCATCTGTGGAGACATTCATGCATCACACACACAGACACACATGCAGAGCCTCTAGGCATGGCTACTCACCCCACACAACCAGGTCTGCCGAGGCCTCGTCCACTCCCCGAGAGTTGGTAGCCAAACAGGTGTAGGCACCAGCATCAGAGATGTGTGTGGGGCTGACTAGTAGGCTTCCAGATTCCAGCAGTGTGAAGCGAGGCAGCTGGACAGAGCCACTGGCCAGGATGCGCTCTCCTGAGGCAACATGGTGTGTGTTACTGGGGTGTCAGTTGCAACCTGATACCAGCCCCAGATGCTCCAGTTCTGGTGATCTCGGGCACCCACCCATCTTTAGATGGGCTGGGGGCAGGGATGAGATGCTTCGTGACAGGGCCAGTGGCAGAGGACCACGGGGCAACAGCACCCTGTACAGGCCACGCCTGGCCCTGATCCACCCACCACTTTGTCTGCCCTTCTCCAGAGGAGGCCACACTCTGTCTGCTGTGGGCGACAAGTGGCAGGCTGCCATGGCCTCTAGGCATCTGCACCTGGGCTGGGGAAGGAGAGGCAGAGACAGCTTGGCAAGGTAGTGAAGGGCATCCTGCCATACCTCTGGAGAGAGTCACCCTCAGGGGAGCTGAGAAGGAAAGATAGGGATGGGAAGGAGAGGAGGCAAGGGGCAGCAGATATAGAGTGAGATGGATGGATGGATAAAGGGATGGATGGATAGATGGATAAATAGATGAATAAATGGATGGATAGATGGATAGATGAATGGATGGATGAATAGATAAATGGATTGATAAATAGATAAATGGATAAGTAGGTGAATGGATGGATAGATGATAGATGGAATGAGTGGATGGATGGATGGATGGATATATGGATAGATGGATAGTTAGATGATAGATATACAGATAGACAGATAGACAGAGCCACCAGATCAAGACAGATCTCTTGCAATAGGACATAGGAGGTCTGGAACCTGGCCTGGGAATGAACAAGACAGAACTATTGATTATGAAAGATGGGTGGTACAGTGTGTAACTTTTACGACTGTACACGGGGGGACACAACTGGCTCCAGACCCTAGTTTGTAGGGCAGCCCTAAATTATCACATGTCCCATCTACCTTTCTGCCAAGTGATAGCAGGACGTGGTGCCCCTGAGGTCTCACACGTCAGTACCACAGACATGCCGTCAATCACTGTGCTGTCCAGGGGACCTCTGGTGATATTGGGGGCAATGCCTGCAGAGAGAGAGATGGTGGGGTGTCAGCCCAGTCTAGGAGGACCCTCCAGCCAGGGGCCAGGAGCTGAGCAGGACATGGCCTTTCCTCAACCTGGTGGCCCCAGAGTTACACGCCTTCAGCAGGGTGGTTCATGCCACCTGTCACCCCAGCTCTACTACCCGGACCCTCAGGCCACTACGAGGGGAGACTGAGGATCCAGAGGACAGCTCACATCCTCCACGACAGTCAGTGGGTCTTGACCTCCCCTGGATATGAATAGGAATGATCAGTAAGGGACTGTCTTGGTGTTGCATCTGCAGAACCCTCAGCTGATCCTCTGGTCTGAGGTCAGTACACACTGTATCTGGAACCTGCTTTTCTCCAGAGCATCAGTGACCCCAGGACCTCCGAGGAGGATGTTGAAGGACAGTTTCTTCTCAGCTAGCAGGATGCAGTGCCCTGACTGTGACTAGCTGGTGCCATGTGGGCAGTGTTCTGGGATTCTCATCTCTGGGGCGTAGTCTCTGCCTAACCAAGCCCCTTGTCAGTGTGACAGGGAACACTGTTCCCCACAGGAGGCCCCAGAGCGGCACAGAGGAGGGACGCTTACTGGTGACGGCCAGGTAGGTAGAGGTCTGTGCTTCACCGGCTGCATTGCGGGCGAAGCACTGGAGCACGCCGGTATCGTCAGGCACCAGGCCGCTGATCTGCAGGCCACCGTCCCCTCGCTGTCGGAAACGCGCCAGCTTCTCCACCTCCACCACCGTGGCATCCTTGTACCAGGTGATGGAGGGCGGCGGTGTCCCTGCAGAAGGCCAGACCCACGGTTAGCCGCCCCAGCTCCTCCCTGGCAGGAAGTATGCAGGAGGTCCCAGGGTAGCTGGGCCTCTAGAACATTCTCCGGGTGTTACTCTGAGGGTGCATGTACTTTGGAAGGTCTCAACTTTGCAGGAAATGGAAAGATCCTGGCATTAGTTTACTGCAGAAATGCTGTACTGGACAATATTTAGGGAGTCTCATTATTATTATTATTTAAATATTATTATTATTATTATTATTTAAATATTATTATTATTTTATGTGTATGAGTGTTTTGCCTGAGCATAATTAAGCGCACCGTGTGTGCAATGACTGCGGAGGTCAGAAAAGGGCATTGGATTCTTTGGAACTGATATAGACAGTCTTTATCCACCATGTGGGTGCTGGGAACTGAACCTGGGTCCTCTGTAAGAGCAGCCAGTGCTCTTAACTGCTGAGCCATCTCTACAGCCCTTATTTAAAGATTTTATTTAATATTATTGTGGGCAGGCATATAGAGGTCAGAGGACCACTTTATGGAGTTGGTTCTTTCCTTCCACATATGTAGTTTCCAGGGATCAAACTCAGGTCGTCAGGCTTCTCAGCAAGCACCTTTACCTGATGAACCATCTTGCTGGCCCCTATTTATTACTTTAGGATTTATTTTATTTAATCATGTGTGTCTGTGTATGGTGGGGCATGTGGGGGGTGGTGACCAAGGAGACCAGAGGTCTCAGATCTCCCTGGAACTGCAGTCACAGGTGGTTGTGAGCTGCCTGATATGGATATTGGGAACTGAACTCAGGTTCTCTACAAGAGCAGTGAGTGTTCTTAACCCCTGAGCCATTTCACTAGCCCCTTTTATTATGTTTGAGACAGAGTCTTGTGTGTCTCAGGTTGGCCTTGAACTTCCTATATAGCCTAGGATGACCCTGAACTTTGGATCCTCTTGCCTTGACCTCCCAGGATTATAAGTGTCTGATTGTAAAAACCACACAAAGTTTTATTCAGTTCTGTGGATTCAACCTAAGGCTTCATGCATGCTAGGCAAGTACTCTACCAACTCAGCCACATCCCTATTTCTAGTTATTAATTAATTAATATCTATTGATACAAGGTCTCATTCTGTAGCCTAGGTTGCCTTGGAACTTACTATGCATCCCAGGCTGGCCTTGAACTCACATCCAACCTCCTTCTTCAGCATCCTGAGTATAGGGATGACAGTGGACACACGATATAAATTTTACCGCAATGCTTGGCACAGCCTTCTGTGTGTTGTGGCAACCTTCCAGTGCAAGTTTAGTGCCCAAAGTCTTAATTAACCACAGAGCCCAGGCGGAGGAGAAGGCAGAGGGGCTGCGGATCCTCTAGTGGTCCCCAGAAATCTCCTTTCCAGTCTATATACAGAAGTGGATGGGGCTTCCCTGTCCCTGGTTCTCACTTCTGTGCTCCCTCCATCCTCCCTCTCTCTGATTGTACTTAAACTTCCCCAGAGTCACCCCCACAGTCACAGAGGGACACTCACAACCCCCAGATCTTTTGCTTTGGCCTCCTGTGCCCTTGCACACCATCTACCACCGCGTCTTTCATCCGTCAGATGATGATGCTCATTCCGACATGACGGGGGCCAGGGAGACAGGGAGGTGCAGGGTGTGGCTTACCATCGACAGCATGTCAATTTAATTGGCAGCCTTTTTTCTTTCTCAGTGGTGCATCAAAGAAAGGGGCCTCTCACAGCTCGTGGCATTTTGTACGAGATGAAATAAGACATCTTTATTTGTTTATCGGTTTCTTCATCTCTTTGAGAGAATTTCAGTTTGAAAACAGGAAGGACTGGGCTATGTGACTCATCTGTAAGCCCAGCCCCGAGAACAACAGGCACACCATAAGCCCTGGGAAGGTCTTAACTATACAGAGGCTCTTTGCTCGTCCCTGGGGGGTCGTGGAAGGGCTGCTACCACTCAAGTCCCTTTACCCCACCTCCCTGTAGTCAGGGTTGTATCTACTCCTTTGTTCAGGATTCTCCATGCCTCAGGGGTCTGGAACTCACGGTAATCCTCCTGCCTCACCTCTCCATGCTGGGATTACAGGCATGAGTTCACCTGCTCAGAACGATTCTCTCTCTTTACTCTTGATCTCCTGGCTACACTGCCTTTTGGCTCGGCTTTATCAGGATGAGGGACAGGAAGGATGGGGAGAGCAGAAGCTCTCCAGTGACTGTGACGGGGTTAAGTAGGACTAGCAGGGAGGAGACCGAGATGGACACCCCCAACAAACAGGCTGAACAAATAACACCTCGGGTGAGACGCACCAGGTCTGCCAATGTTGGCAAAACGGTGATTTGGCATTGTCTTCAACTCTCCAATTATGGGCAATTTGGGTCTGTCACCTGTCCTGAAATTACGGTAATTTGGGTTCATTTGTAACCTTTGAGTTGGAGTTACGTGGGTTGATTTGCAGCTTGAGATTACGGTAATTTGGCTGTTTGTTTCTCAGGTGCTTGCTTCTAGCCAGCCTGTCACTGCTTAGTGACGGTCCCAGAGAGAGGGAGGTAAGGCTTAGGGATGTCCCAACCCAGATGGAAGAGGCTGAGGGTCTGGGAGTCTGGTTTCACATCCACACCACTGTGTTACCTTTGGCCCGACAAGGAATGTCCACCACCTTTTCCATCTCCGCAGTAACGTGTCTCTCTGGCTCTTTGACAAACTGAGGTGGCTCTGTCGGGAAAGGACCCAGAGCGATCAGAGGCCTGTTACCCTCCCACAGTCAGTCCCTTCCGATCAAGCCACTCTGGGGGTGGCATCTAGCCATGCTGCCCCGAACCCCCTCCCCTCTGCCCCCCTGCCGCCCCACTGCACACACCGACGGAGCCCTAGCCGCACCCCCACTCACCCAGCACTGCGAGGTAGGCGCCTCGGGTGACAGGGGCCACGCTGCTGCTGCGCAGCACGGCCTCACACTCGTAGTAGCCGGCGTCGCCCACCGTGGGGTTGGTGATGGTGAGTCTGCGGTTGTAATCGCTGATACCACTGGAAACCAAAGCCCCGTCCTTCTTCCAGACAATGTGTAGCTTGATCAGGGGCCTGCAGGGTGAAGAAAGCAGTTGCTGTGGGACAAGGGCTTCTGGAAGGACAGTGGAGGCAGGGCAGGTCTGGGAAGGGACACAGTGGAGCTGGACATACTTCCCAGTGCTCTTCCTAGATGAAGGCCCCGAGGCAGGCTCCTAAAGGGCTCTGGAGCTCAGTCTCCCTATCTGAGGAGTGGCCGGTGATTATCCTGCCCTGTGTAGTTGTGAAGGGGAGCCCGTGGGTCATGGAAAGCATTCAGAACAGGGATGGGGAGAGCCTGGCCTTAAGTTCTTCCTTCAGCTCTCCCTAGGCACCCCATCTTCCCTTCTATCAATAGGGGAGTACCAGGGGAGATGAAGAGACAGATCCAATATGAAAGTCTGGAGCTCAGAAAGAAGGACAGACAGACAGACCCACCTCTGCCTTCAAGAGGCAGGGAGGGAGGGTTTAGTCCCCTTCCCACCATCATGGGTGCCTGCACCCCAAACCCTGGAGATCCGGTTGACCTGAGTACTCCTTCCTAGCTGTTTGGGGTACTCAGAATCTTCTAGAAAAGGGGATGTGAGTGTGGGGAACACTGGCTCACGTGGGTTCATGGCTATGAGACTTCTCAGGGTCTTTAGCACACATACTGGCCGGCTTGCTTTCCTGCTCTTGTAAGAAATAAGGACTTCGTAGAGTGTTCTTTCAGAAATACAGCTACGGGGACCTGGCTCTCTAGGAATCATCAGCTGGAGAGGACTTGGGACCTTCAGTCTAACTCCTCACTCATACCATGGTTTATAAAGTTCCTAGGCAGGGCAGACTGGGGTCCGCGCTCTCTGCATGTCTTCTAGGTGAGCTTAGTATCAGGTTGTTCCTGCTCAACAGTCAAGCAGACTGAAACCCACAGCAGGGCAGGGAGCTGGATCCTGGGGCAGCCAAACTCCAGCTCAGCTTGGCTGTCGACTGGTTGGGTGACTGTGTCTTGTTGGGATAAGGAGGTCTTATGGGCAGCTCTTGGCAAGCAGTCTTCACAGAGATGTTTTAACAATCTTCCATGTGAAGGGCTGGGGGACAGTGACACCACAGAGTCCACGCGGTGCCTACCCTGTGGGTCATCTCCCACAATGCTCCCCTCCTATGCACCCCACATGCAGAAGGACTCTGCTTTGAGTGACTGCCCTGTATAGGAAGCAGAGGAACCTTCTCTCCGGCCCCATAGCCTGGGCTGAAGTCTCCTTCCTAGTAAGTCCCCATAGCCTGGCCCTCTCCCCTGGGGTAGCCGAGAACAAGTGGCCCTGCTGAGTGTACGTGACATGTTCTGGACCTCTAGGGTCCACCCTCCTCTGCTTTTACAGGCTCTCATCTAACCAGGCTTCTGAACCTTTCTTTTAAAAAATATTTTATTTATTATTATTTTTATTTTATTTTATGTGTATGGGCATATTGCATCCACGTAAGTGCACCCCTGTCATACCATGGCCAAAGCATGTGATCCCCTGGAACTGGAGTTATACATGGTTGTTAGCCACCACGTGGGTTCTGAGATTTGAACCCAGGTCCTCTGCAAGGGCAACCAGTGCTCTTAACTAACGACCCATCTCTCCAGCCCCCATTCTGGACCTTTATTAATGACCTCTGTGCTTCTGGCTACAGTTCTGGCCAGGGAGTGACTGAGGAAGAACTACCCACCTGGCGTTGGCCACACATTCCATGGTCACTTCAGAAGTCCCAGCCACAACACTAGTGTTCTTGGGTGGGACGATAATGGTTGGTGCGATGGGGTCTGCGGGTCCTCCAACATCTGGGGAGAGGCCAAGTATTAGGTGGGTGGAGTCAGAAATCCCATCCCTGCCTGGCCAGGCAGATGCATGGAGACCTTAGTCCTTTGGGAGCAGAGTGGCTGTACAGGAAGCTGCAGAGCTGTTCCTGTGGACCGACTTGGGACTCTCTTCCTCTTACCATGCTCAGGAGTCACACCAGTGTGTCATGTGAGGGTGCTTCTGGAGGCCCTCTGGCCTCGAAGGCCTCCTTCCTCCATCTGTAAGTCACCCATGTTCCCTTCTCCCACTGTGGCTGAAATCTTCCTTCCTGCCTCACGTGTCTGATTGCTCTACTTCCTACTGTACCCTTTCACTAGACTACAAACTCCCCGTACTGAATCTGATGGTGTTCCTATTGCAGAACACCATCCTGTGACCTCAGAAGTGGGTCTGGGGACTGTTGACATTCTCTCAGAGGAGATGGGGAGAGGGCCACTGGACCTCACCTGAGATCCAAGCCCCTTCTCCGAGCTATTTGCATACAATTCTGCCTTCTTTGTACCTGGTCTCCATGTCTCCAGAGATGCTAGAGTTTATAGGTTAACTGAAGGTTAACTGAAAGTGGCTTCATATCAACAATTATGGGGGAGTTATCATTGATTCTGGGTACGGATTTCCAATGTGGTTGCTCTGTACAGCCCTTCATTCATGCTTTGCTAGTAAGTCCAATAAGCTCATTGGTTCCCCAGGGTGAATTTGATGGAATCAAACTTTGGTTTGTCATTGGGACTTTATAGGAGGGGTAGATGTGGTTTAGGGCCCTGGTTCAGGGCCACTCAGCAACTATGAATGTGGCTTCATCTGGAACACAGTCTTTGAAGGTGTAATTGGTTCAGATGAGTTCACACTGGATTAGACCAGGCTCTACATCTAATGGGACTGGTGTCCTGCATGGGAAGTGGGAACTCTAGACACAAAACCCACTGGGGAGAAACCAAGCAAAGGTGACGTGGAGACTGGAGTCAAGAAAGAGGCGCCAGAGTTGCCAGTATTTAGGAGGAGAAGAGGCTCGGGGGGCCCCTGGAAACTTTAAGGGGACTGAGGCTTTGCTGAGCCCCTGATTTCAGATTTTGCCTCCAGACTCCTGAGAGAATCTGTTCTTGTGGTAAGATGCCTCCAGGGGTAGCACGCTGTCATGGTGGCCACATGGGACCAGACCAGATATTGGGATGGGAGCCAAGAAGGGCCTCGGTATGGACTGAATTGTATCCCTGCATGGTTCACATGCTGAAACTCTAATATTGATGTGGTGGCCTTGAAGGTGGGGCCTTTGGATACTGGTGAGGCTTGGCTGAGGTTGTGGCGGGGGTCCGCACCATGTGCCCTCACCAGCCCTCCATGTGACTCCTTTGCCCTCTGTCTCTAACGCCAAACTCACGCCAGTGTCACATGACTTTGTTACAGCCCTTGAGCTGATGCTTAGTTCTACTACATTCCCCACTACATTTCCAGCACAGATCATGCTGGCCAGCACACAGGAGGTGTGCAAACATACTCCAGTGAACAATGAGCAGCAGGATGGCTGTGGCCACTGTCCACTTCCCAGGGTATGTAGAAGTGAGGGAGAACTTCCACAAGTGCGCTTATGGATAAAAGGAAAACAAAGACCCTAGCTCTGTGGATGGGGTGGTGGCATGGTCCTTTTTTGTGTTCTGGGTCCTTTTGGGGGTGCTTGGCTCCTCTTCATGGGTCATCACTGGCCACAACTCTAATATCCACTCTGCACCTGCTCCCAGCTCCTAAAATACACACTAAGAGGGACTCTTTTCTTGCTTGACAAATCTATCTCACTGACTCCTTTCCAGGACCCTCTGGAAGGAGTGGGCTGTGACGGCTTGCACAGATGTGGAGAGACTCTGATGGGGCGTTGTCTATGGGCCAGGAGGAGGGCACACCACAACCTTGCATCCACTCTGAGCCTCTGAGGTTGGCCCTGATCAGGTTTCCTACCTGGACTCCAGGCCTCACTAGAAACAGTTCAGGAAGAATGGGAATAAAACGTAAAAATAAAGTAAAATGAAGGGCCAAGAAAGGCGGTATATAAAGCAAAGTAATTGCAACAATATAAAGCCTCATGTAGGCACCATAAAGTGCGATCGGATTGAAAGCTGCTGATATAGCTGAATCCATAAAAGTGTGCTCTACGTTGTTTATAACATGCCGGCGCACAGGTACCATGGTTCAGATTAATGGGCCACACAGACGAGACAGACTGTTAGAGTCCAAGCCAGTGTTTCTGGTCGGATAAACAGTCAGCCTGAAGGAAGGTGAGCCGTGGGGAGGCAGAGATTAAGGATGAAGGTGGTAGTTCGTGTGACACCAGCCCCCCAACCCTCTCACTCCCAGAGAATGTGTCCAGGTCCAGGCCGCAACCTGTAGGAATGGAGGGGAGCCAATATGGCTGGACCATAGGACCTGGGCCCAGGAGGGAGGGTGGGCCTGGGGCTTAGGGAAACCCGAGTTTAAGGTCTGCCCTTGTCTCAGGTATTCTGTATTCAACCTAGGCAGTTTATTCCATTCCACTCAGTTTGTTTTCCCGATAACAAAAGGGTAATAAAAATCTCTATCTGGGAGTGTAGCTCAGTTGGTAGAGTGCTTGTTTAGCATGCAGGAAGCTCTGGCTTCGAACCCCAGTACTGCATAAACACGGCAGAGTGGTACATGCCTGTAATCCCAGCATGTGTGAGGTAGAGTCAGGAGAATCAGGAGTTTAAGGTCATCCTTAAGTTTCCTTGAGTTTCAGGTCAGTTTAGTATACACTAAACATGAGACCCTGTCTCAAAAAAAAATTGACCACCAGACATGGGGCAGTAGTACAGACCTCTAATCCTGGTTAAGTAGGAAGTTCAAGGCCAGTCTGGGCTACAAAGTAGTTCAAGGCCAGTCTCAGGTATAGAGTGAGTTCAAGGCCATCTGTGCTAGATAGCTTTAATTGTCAACTTGACACATTATAGAGGGAACCTCGGTGAGGAATTTCCTCCACTGGCTTGGTCTGTGGCCATGTCCGTGGGGGTATTTTCTTGATTGTTGAGTGATATGGGAGGTGCCAGTCTAGTGTGGGTGGTGCCACCCCTGGGCAGGTGGTCTTGTGTTGTATAAGAAGGCAGGCTGAGCACAGGACAGGGGAGCAGCCAGTAAGCAGTGGTCCTCCATGGTCTGTGTGGCAGTTCCTGCCTTGAGTTCTTGCCCTGACTTCCCGCAATGAGGAGCTGCGACCTGGGAGATATAGGTTAAAATAAACTCTTTCCTCTCGTGTGAGAGGTTCTGGGCTCGTTTCCTAGTACAAAACAATATCAATCACAAACAGAACCCAGCGCTTGTCAGGACTGTGTGAATCAGGTTCTGCTCAACACGTCTTGCTTGGTGGATATCAGGAACAGAGAATTTCCTACCTAGAGAGACGGCAGGGTCTGTGCTAGGGAAGTGGGGAGAGGAGACAGCCCCGAGGAAGTCCCCGAGGACTTAAAGATGCCCGTGATGAGGGCTGGGAAGGAGGCCCATGAGGTGGCTCAGACTGTCTAGAGCACAGTAAGTATTCAGAGAAGGTCAGTCCTGCTCCTGGTGGTTTGCCTGCTGTGGTGGGAAGAGTTGTCCCCACCACCTTGCAATAGAATAGCAGACCCTCAGTTACGGAGTGGTGAGAGTTCCAGAGTCTCTGGGGCTCCTGACTGAGGGAGGCACCTAGTCAGAGCCTCAGGCTGCCCAAGATGGTTTCAAGAGAGACACTGGACTTGAGAGGGACTGAGAGAGAAACAAAGTAGAGGAGGGGTTTCTCGAACAAGAGAACTGTGTGTCCCACCAGGCCTGATGAAATCAAACTGTGAAGAGCACAGGCAAGCCCAAGCGAGGAGGAGGAGGGCATTCTTCCTAGAGTTCCTGACAGAGAAGGTCTTCAGAAAGGAGGACACAGACAGAGCTCCCCACATGGAGGCCAAGTTGAATCCTGTACCCCTGGACCGTTTTTGTCACAGGAGCAACAAGGGACAGCTACTACGATGCATTCAGGGTCACCCCCCCTGCATCGTCCCAATTGTGCCTCAGGATATCACATTTACAGGGCAGGAAGCCCGGTTCAGGGAGCATGTGACTCACCTGACCCCAGGTGCGGCAAGTGGGTATTAAAGTGCTGTTGGCTCCTTTCTGGATAGATCTATTGGACTTAGTCAACCTGCTCTCCAGTCTCAGAGTATTCAGACCTTAAAGCCCGGGGTATCCAGCAAGGACTAGGATCCACACGTGCCCACCAAGCTCCTGAAATGTAGCTTGCGTCCCTTTGATTTAATGAGATTTAATTTTACCTAATTTACATTTAATTAAAAAACGGATCCCCAATTCAGTTATTAGAACGCTTTTAAGGAGGAGTGGAACAACTTGGGCATACGACTCCACCTTTTCAGCTGTAAATCTGATGAAATCTAAATACGGATCACGTATCACAGATGAAGATTTAGCATTCCAAATGAGATGCTCTAAAAGTGTAAAATGTACTCAGATTTCACAGACTTAGTATGCAAGAAATCCAACGTAAAATATCTTGCTAATACATTCTATAATGATGGTATGCTAAAAGGATATTTTGGATACATTGGGTTCAATAAAATACATTAATAAGACGAAATCCAATTATTTAATTTTTACTTAAAAAAAAACAACAACAACGATGCAACCCTTGGGTGTGGTGTGGCTACCGTGAGATCCTAGGACTTGGGAGGTGGAAGCAGCAGGATCAGGAGTTCAAGGCCATCTTTGGCTATATAGTAAGCTTAAGGCCAGCCTGGGTTATGTGATAATATAAATGAATGAAATGAGGCCACGGGAAAATTAAAATTGTATTTAATGTACATTATAATTTTATGATATACTTTTTTCTCTTTTTGTTTGCTTTTTGAGACAGGGTCTCACAATGAAGCCCTGGCTAGACTGGAGCTTGCTATGTAGACCAGGCTGGTTTCCTGCCTCTGCCTCTTGAGTATCGGGATTAAAGGCATGTGCCACGATGCCCAGCATATGCTGTATGTTATACTTCTCTGGACTTTCCGGACAGTGATGTCTCTTGAATTACCTCTGGGCAGGTACAACTTCTAGGGGTCACCAGCCTGGCTCTTTCCTTCTCCTGTTCCTCCCCATGGCGTCCCCTCCCCCCCCAAGGGCTGCTTAGAAGCTGCTGAGCCTGATGGAGGAAGAGGAGGGGGTGGGAGGGGAGTGAGGCTCCCAGCCAGGTAACAGGGACGCCTGAGCCGCCAGTGGGCGAAGTGGCAATCGCTCCTTACAAATTAGCTGGCAGGCAAGCCCGGGACTGTGTCAGTACAAATGCAGGGTTTTGAAGTGCAATCACTTGTGGGAGGGAAATTAGCTAAAAATCAGCCGAGTCTGCTCTGGATCCAGCATTAATCACAGCCCAGGACGCAGGAATGGAGGGAGGGCGCTGGGCTGAGGGAGACGGTGGCTGGGTAAAAGTTGGGGGCAGGCAGATGAGGGGCACAGAAGGAGCTCTGCGGCCTCCCTTGGGCTGATGGGAGCGCTGGGGTGGTTGGAGATAGAGCAGAGACAAATAGCCACAGTCAGCAGGGAGACACACGGCTTCCACTCCTAGGATGGAGAGCCGGAAGAGCCCGACCGCACTTGAGGCGGGACACAGAGTGAGAGCTCCGTGACCTTGGATTTGGGGTAACTGAGTCACCCAAGAAGAGGCTTGGATTTGACTTGAAGAGCAAGTCCCTCCATGTCTTTGACACATCTGTTTTTAAAAAATGTTTTTATTTATTTACATTTCAATTTTATATGTATGTGTGTTTTGTCTTTGAGTGTAAGTGTATCACGTGCATTCAGTTCCCACTGATTCAGTGCTGGGAACTGAATCTGGGTCCTCGGCAAGAGCAGCCCGTCTTAACTGCTGAGTCATCCCTCCAGCGCTTTGTCTCCCTCTTTTTGAAAGAGGGTCTGACCTGTCCCAGGCTGCCCTTGCACTTGCTGCATGGTGGAAGGAAGATGACCTTGAACTCCTGATCCTCCTGCCTCCACTTCTAAGTGCTGAGATTATAGGCATTTGCCACCATATCTGACTTTAAGTGGTGCTGGGCTTTGTGAGTGCTAGGAAGTATTCTATCAAGTGAGCTATATACACAGTCTGACACTAACCAAAAAAAAAAAAAAAAAAAAAGAGATTGGGTTCCATGAGATTTGGGGTCATCTGATCATTGGGAAATCTATGGAAAACCCATCTTCTTCTATGACAAATTCTTCATTCCTATCGAAATAGCCCTAGCTCAGGCCAGTGTCAGAGGTGATAACAGTGACCCTCACTGGTCAGTAAACAGAGTGGATTCTCCTCCCTGTATTGAGATTTCTTCCCAGGCAGATGGGAACCTGGGCTAGAGGAAAGAAACAACTGGGACCACCGGAAGGGGCCCTGCTACAGTTCAGAGAGCCCAGGGAGGAGACAGCAGAGGTCTGGACACTGGAAGCAGCTAGGATCAGTGAGGACAGACACTCTCAAATCATCACTGATAGGTGCGTATCAGCGCGGCAAGAACGATAAATGAGATTTGCTTTGGGGGTGGGAATCATACAGATGTAGAAAGAAGAAAACATCTGGCTCCCCCAGCTGCGTGGTGCTCAGCTGCTGCAAGAAGTGCTGGTCTTGGTCCACGCACTTGGAGTTGGTCTTAGTGATCCCAGCTTGGGCAGCACCCTGGCCACACATCTCACCCTGTCTATCCTGAGGAGAAGTCCTACGGCTCGCATCAATCTGGGAGGGAGACACAGGCCAGGGACAAATCCCTACTCTAGCCTCACCTGGACCAATGACTGTCTCTGTCAGAGGATACTGGAGCAGTGAGCTGGGTTTCAGCCTCTGTGCCTGTCTCTCCCAGGGAGTCAGGCATCTGAGTATGGGCGGAGGTGGGAGTCTGGTGGAGAGCAAGTACGGGGGATGCCTGGCTCTGAGCAGAAGCAGTACCATTATGTGCCAGCTGGGCAGACAGTTAGTGTATTTCTTTATAAAACAGGCTTCCTATCTCCTGGGGTGCTCTCTCTACCTGCACCTGAGCCCACTACTCACTTGCTCAGCTCTACCTTCCTGCAGCCTGTGGTGACCACACAAACAGCTAAGCTAAGCCTCCTGTTTCCTAGAACTATGTCTACCATGGGAGCAGTTTCCAGAACTGCCCTTTCCCCCTGTCGGTGACTGCATTGGCTCCCTGCACCCTGTCCTCTTACTGGCTGGGCGGCTCTTCCTCCTCTTCCTCCTCCTCCTCCCTCTCCCCCCTCAACCTCATCTACCTCCTCCTCGTCCTCATCCTCATCCTCCTCCTCCTTCTCGTCATCCTCCTCCTCCTTCTCGTCCTCCTTCCCTCCTTCTCGTCCTCCTTCCCTCCTTCTCGTCCTCCTTCCCTCCTTCTCCTCCTCCCCCTCTCCTCTTCCTCCTCCCCCTCCTTCTTCTCCTCCCCCTCCTCCTTTTCCTCCTCTCCCTCCTTCTCCCCCCCGTCCTCCTCCTCGTCCTCGTCCCCCCCCCCCTTCTCCTCTTCTGGAAGGCTCCATCCCTCTACCTCCAGCCTTGAATCTCCCACTACTCCATCTTTACAACGACCCCTTGGAGTCCCATTTCTGAGATTTAATGACCCGCTTGTTTCTGCTCAGTGATGATTCCCGGCCCTGCGCTTACTTACTCTCCACTGCGAGAGTGATGGGCTGGCTGGTCTTGTTGTCCCCGTTCTTGTCATTAACTGCCTGCACGTAGTAGCGGCCAGCATCAGGTGCCACCGTGGACAGGATGACAAGGGTGTTCTCCAATGTGATGGCTCTGGGAAGAGAAAGGATTTCTTTGACAGGTGTCCAGAGAGCTTGGAGCTAGGGAGTATGACTCGGAACCTGAGGCAGGTAGCCTGACCATACCTCTCCAACTAGGGAGAGGGGAAAGGTTCCCTCTGAGCACACCTCCAGCTCCACCAAACCACTTACTGTCCAAACCCGGCCCTGGTGTCTGCAGAGAATCCAACATACTTGTGCTGCCCGTCACATCCAGTAAAGTTCCTTCACTGCCTAATGCTAAGGCCTAGGGCCGAGTGTGGAACTTTTTCCTTGAGCTCTCTTGGACTTCTGTTCCTGTCATGTCATAGCCTTAATGGCTTTGTGAGGCTACCTCTGCATGGTAAACATCCAGACACACACATCCAGACACACACACAGATGCCTTCCCATACACACATACAAACACACACACAGGTTTCATTACTAAAGGCATCCTCATTGCTCGTCAGTCATTGTCAATCACACATTTACTGAAGCCTGTGTGTGTGTGTGTGTGTGTGTGTGTGTGTGTGTGTGTGTGTGTAGGCCAGGGGACAACCTTAAGTCATTCCTTAGGTACTGCCCAGATTGTTTTCTGAGACAGGGACTCTCACTGGGATGGAACACACTGATTCTCCTAGGCTGGCTGGCCAGGAAACCCCAGGGATCAGCCTGTCTCTGCCTCCCCAGCACTGGGATTACAAACGTGCCCTACCACACCTGCCCTGTTTTTCACTTGAATTCTGGAGATCAAACTCAGGTCCTCATGCTTGTAAGACAAGTACTTTGTCCACTGATCATCTCCCAAGCCCTGGGATTGGTTACATCCTAAAGTCATTTAAGCAGATTTTCAAAGGCCGCAGGTCACTTCATTCAGGCTTCTGAGGGCCATATTCCACTAGTACCCTCCCTGGGGATCACTTTCCCCTTCCCCAAACTTGTGAACACGCGTGGAGCCCACTGAGCTGGTCCACAGGGTAAAAGGAGACTGGCCTTTTGCTCCAGGCCCCTTCCCTTTCTTGATGCTCATCCTGTGGCTCCTGTACTGGCCAGGTGTCCAGGTGTCCCTGTAGAAAGGGGAGCCAGAGTCCCCTTAAATGTGCTTGGAGAGGCTCCAGGATGCTGCCCACACTGGCTCTGTCTGGCTTCTTTTACCCATTCTCTTGATGACAAACAAAACCATTAGTTTGCCAAGTCTATCTCCGGATTGTAATGCGATGTGCCCGAGACAGCTGTTAAACATCCTTAATGTTAGTTTAACAAGGACAAATCCAGTTGAATTCTTTTCAAATTTTCCCATTAGGTGAATGTTACAGAGTTTTAAACAGGCTCTCAAATAAACATCTCCACTAATGCTTCTCTGGCCCAGCTCTCTCCCAGCCTGGCTGTCCTGCCCCTACCTCTTGCTCCTGGTTTTGGGGGCTCACCATGCTGAGCAGCCTCATGCCATCAAGGGAATTTTGGGCAGCAGGGAGGCAAGCCCTCTGGACCCCCATTGCTTAGGGATCCTAAAGATTTTTGTTTTCAGATAATTCTTTTTATCTCCAGTTAACACAGCGATAGGATCAGAATCAAACCAAGACAGTGTGTGTGTGTGTGTGTGTGTGTGTGTGTGTGTGTCTGTGTGTCTGTGTGTGTCTGTTTGTCTAGACCAGAGGACAACCTTTGGTGCTGCTCCTCAGTGCTGTTCACCTCCTTTGAGACAAGGTCTCTTATTGTCGTGGAATTTGTCAGTAGGTATAGGTTAGGCTGGCTGGGCAGGGAGTCTTAAGGATCTGCCTATCTCTTCTTCTCCAGTACTGGGATTACAAGCCTGAGCCCCCATCCTATTCTGGAGATAGAACACATATCCTCATGTTTGTAAGGCATGTACTTTACCAACTGAGCTATCTCCCTACCCATGTGCTCAGATAGTCTAACTGTAGAGCATGGGATTGGGATGGTGAGAGAGTCTCCTGTCTCACCTGGGACCCTACCCTCAGGTGTAGCTTGGTGGGAACTGTCTGAGGGTTAGGAGAGGGGGCTGGGTTGTGCAGGGTGGCAGTGAGGCTGAGGGCAAACTCTGGCATGAGGTTCGGGCCCCAGGTGCTGAGGAGTTTACACGTCCTCCTTCGGTGGTTGGGCTTGCCTCCTTAGCCTTGCAGACACAGAAGCACGTTTGCTGAGATGTCCCCAGTCCTCTGATTTTGATTTCTGTCGCTCTTTCTGTGGCTAGGTCCCATGGCCTGTCCCCACCTGGCACACAGCCTGGCTTCAGGAGGGACCATCAGGGCACTGGAACCATGTAGGTCCAGTTCCCCAGCCTCGCATGCTGCTGTGGTACTATGGGGCGAATCTCACAGAGCCTTGAGGGGCCCAGGCTCTTCTCACCCACCTGTTCTGAGCCCACCCTTGAGTGGGAAGGCACGCCACCCTCATGCTCTGCTGTAGCTCTACTTTGTGTATATTGTGACTGGTTTCCTTTTTGTTTGTTTCCCCCACCCCCAGGATTTCAGATAGCTCATTTCATGAGCTAACTAATGGAGGGGAGGATTATTCATGAGTGCAGGGGGAGGGGAGGACTTCAGGAATGGATTGAGTTTTCCTAAAATAGGGTTTATTCCCCCTTTTTATCCTTATGTGGGGTTTTCTAGATGTGGTATGGCATTAGATGCATGATGGGAATGCAGTTTTACAAGGCTAATGGTAGGTAAATGAAGCTCTAAGGTGTAGAGGGCAATGAGTGGTCACGTGGTTTATCCTTGTACAGTCGGTTGTTCTTAACCAGTGGTGCTGACTTTGCCCCCTAGTGGACTTTGGGAGGATGTCTGGACATCATGTCCGGTTGACATGACTGTGGGGTACTCCATGAGTGGTGCAGGCCAGAGCTGCTGCTCAGTGAGCATCCCTTGGACCAGGATGGTCCCCGTGCGAGCATACTTGACCCTGGATGTCACTGTGCAGGTTAAGTGCTATGGCTTGGGTGTGGTTTGAAATGTCCACCGAGTTTCATGACTTAAAATAAATCCATATTTTGAGGCAGGAAGAGGGTGGGGATTTCACCTTGGTGTTAGGGGTGGGTCTGTGGGAGTGGCTGAAGTTGGATGAGGTCATTAGTGCAGAGCCCATGGAATCCTGGGTCTCCATAAAAAGGAAAGGGAGAGCCCAGAACACACATAGACACACACTATCTATATCTCTTGTCATACTCTGTATGTAATACCCCAAACCCACCAGAGGACTGTGTGAGCAGTCATGACCAGCTGAGGCCCCTTGAACTTGGACCTCCATAGCCAGGAGCCATCATCTTGTGTAACTCACTCAATCTGTGGGATGCTGCAGTGAGAAGCAGAAAGCAAAGCAAGACACTGCACCAGGCTCTGCAGCTTCCTGATCCAGGTGGGGTATGCAGGGAGGGGTGGACCCCTCCAGTCTTAGACCATGGAACTTCTGCACCATCCTTGATTGACTCTCTCCCCCTCTGTTGGGGCAGGGTGATATTGAAGCCCAGTTTTGGTGATGGCAGAGCTCCAGTTATCCAAATCTCAAGTGACTGAGATTGGTTGGAATTTGGGGGAGGGCAAAATCTCATCTTCTGTGGTGTTTGCTCATTGGGATGTGGCTCTACCAGTTACTGTGCCTGGCATTGCCTGACTTTGTGTGCTGGCCTGGGGGCCACAGGGCATGGGAAACCATGGGGCATGGGAAGTCACAGAGTGTGGGAAACCACAGAGCCTGGAAGCCAGGGCATGTGGGAAGCCACAGGGCATAGGTTCAAGCTCTGGATGTGAGTGGAGCAGGAGAGAGAGGTCCTTGGACTCATTCACTTGCCCCTAGCGGGAAGGAAGGAGGGTCCCTAGACGACCAGCCCTGTGCCCATGGAAGCATGTGTGCCTTACTTCCAACATGCCCACAGCTGTTTGTGACCCTGGGGTATCCAGCCTGCTCTACTCCAGATGCATCTACACTGGGAGAAGCTTGGGCGGGGAGAGCACCAACAGCAGCGCTTAGCTCTCAGGCAGGGTTGGGTCCTCTGCCCATTTCAGTTGACTCTGATCGGCCCGGCCCTACCTTCCACTCCCTGCTCCCATTCAGCCCCCTTCTCAGTTCCAAGGGTGCCAGATCTATAATTTAGTTAAGGAGAGAGTAAGTCATCCTAGAACATGCCCAAATCCCCAGCATGGGTATCTGTTAGGAATCTTATTTCCTTTTTAGCAGTGGGCTGTGGGCCTGGTGACGTGGTGCTAGTCTGAGTCCTGCTCGTGGTACGGGGCTCACTCTGCAGATATCAGTGCCTTCCACAGCCTGATAGCATTCATCAGATCTGGAGCACTGGTACACAGACACAGGGGACTTGCTTCCAGGAATCCTTTCTGCTCGGTTATGAATATTAATCCATTGTAATTACTGAAATAAAACTACTGTAGTGTTCCATCACATATTTGGTAGGAGCATTTATGAGAGTGAGTGTGAGCAGGGGAGGGCATGTATAACCAAGAAGGCACGTGTGTGTGTATGTGTATGTATGTACATTATATACATACATGTGTGTGTATGTATGTGTGTATGTGTGTACAGTATGCACGTGTGCATTTGTGTGTATGTGTATATGTGTGCGAGTATCTGTATGCATGTGTGTATGTGCATGTATGTATATGTGTGTATGCATTTATGTGTGTATTTGTATGCATGTGTGTTTGTATGCCTGTGTGTATGTGTGTGTGTGTGTGTGTGTGTGCGTTTGCCCAGGCCAAGGTTGCTCTGTCCCAGTGGCACAGGGTGTCAGGCATGAGAAACAGGTGAAGAGGGAGGACAAGAAGAAACAAAGGAGGTCGAAAGACGTTAGGAAAGGGACCATGGGAGGGAGCCAGGAGCCGGGAATCCATCCGCCCCTGCAAAGGGAGCAGGTGTCCTTTTCCACAGTCAGGGCAGGCATTGCAACAGACCATGATGCTCTTTCCCATGAGCACAGAGTGGGGCCTCAGAATCCTTTTCAACTGTAAGTTCCAGGTAGTCACTGCCAATTGATTGAGTTGTAGGATGCCTTCATCGTATGCCTGGAGCCTTAGAGGTAACATCAGAATGGGACTTAGGATGGTGCCAGGACTCAGCACCTGTGTGTAGAGTATTTCCCTTCGGAAACAGGATCCCAGTAGCTGCATGAGGTGAGCCATTCCACTGACTTCACTGAGCCTTAGACCTCAGGGGACACACTATATTCTCAGGGCAGCTGTTTGCCGGCATTGTGCTCCATTTCTTCAGCTCCCAGGGTGTCCACATCCCATGCTGCACACAGGCTATCTTCTCATGCAGAGACCCATGGTCCTGGAGTATGGACACAGAGGGTGTTCTACCATGTCCTGGCCAATGGGAAATGGGTTTCCTTCTCTACTCTTCTGCAATACTCAGAGAATATGCTTGGGCTAGCACATGTAGGATGAGGCATGTGACCTGTCATTCAGCAAAAGGCCATTCTATGCCAGCCAATAGCCAGACACCTCAAGACCAGAAGAAGCACCTAGTTCAGTCCAGTCTAAACCAACAATCTGCAGAGTCCTAAGAAAAGCACAGTAAGTGTTTATTGGGTTAGGTTCCATTGGGATGCTTTGTTACACAGCATTATTGTGGCTGTAGCTTGCTGACACATACTAAATATGGTTCTCAACCCTTGGCTGCAGGTTAGAATCAACTGTGAACTTTCAAAAATAGCATCCCATTTTAATTAAATCAGAGTGCCTTAGGCAAGAACCCAAGGACCAGTTTATTCCAAAACTCCAAAATGAGTTAGTTCCACAGGGGGCCAGGATGAGAAGCAGTGCATTGGGGCTAGCTAGCTGAAGCAGTCACTTGTGTCTGTGCGCCTGTCTGCACACAGGTTTCACAGCAGGCAAGGATTAGCCAGTGCCCATGACTCTGCAGTGGGCAGGACTAGAGTCAGCACCCTGACTCAGGTGCTAAGTGAGAGCAGAGAAAGTAGTTAAACTTTAACAGCTTTGCTTTATCGCTGGGATGGGATAAAGCTAGCTATTAAGGTGGGCTGTTGTGAGGGCTGTGCATTCAGCAGCAAAGCTGGGAGTGCCCACGCTCGGGACAGGAGAGACCAAGATGGACCGTGTCTCTTTCCTTATGGGCCGAGCGGCTGCCCTGGCAGACAGGGGATGGAAGTATGCGGTGCTTTGCACAGTCTCGAGAACTTTACCCGCTTCCTACAGCTGTGGCAATGGTGTTATGTCATCATTACTGAGCTTCTATCATGGGACGTAAGGCTCCCCAAAGATATGCCTGTGTTTCCACGCCCCCCAACGGGAGTGAGTATAGGGTGTCTATGCAGTTTGCACAGGTTGTGGGGTGCAGCCAGCTAGATCAGGCAGGGAAAAGGCGTCTTTTTGAGAGCAAGGGGCAGTTGGAGCAGTGGACAGGAAAGCATGAACAGGCTCTGGAGAGTAATCAGGTTCAGGAAGCGAAGGATGGAATCTCCTGGGGCTGCCTGCGGAGGCGAAGGGTGTTGGCTCTACCGCTCTGCCCACGAACCTATAACTGAGGCCAGAGGTACACAGAAGGGTCCTTGTGCACTCTGCAAGGGCTGCGTGTGTCTACTCCAGCCTTCCCTGGCCACACCAATCCCTAGCAACCTCTCACATACATCGCTCACACCCCAGTACAAACCACAACCAACTGCAGCACAAACACCTGCACACTCGGACCATCCTCCCTGGCTTGAACAGACAGTCCTGGGCCTGTCACCATGGCAACAGGGCCTTTGCAGGGGCATGTTAGGGTGTCTTAAAATCTCTGGGAGGCAGAATTACCCCCCAGCTGAACGTGGAGGCAACGCCCTGGTCCTGGCACGCATATTCTGAGAAAGCTGTGGGTGAACCAAACCTCTCATCACCCAGAAAAGTGCCAGATTGGCTGTGTCCCAGAATTATAGAGGTTTCTACAGGAAGGGCTCTCCTTAGCATTGGGGGGACTTTAGCCCTAGAATTCTTCCCCTAGGTCCAGCTTCGCCCCTCACCCCCCGAGTAGGGCTCACATGCGACTGCTGGGTGGGATCTTGCGACCATCTCGGAACCAGGTCACCTGCGGCCGGGGGAAGCTGGAGATGCGTGGAGCGCGGATGACTGCGGCTTCTCCGTGGGACACGCTCTGGTGCTTTTCGCCCTCTTCAAAGCTCCCCATGTCTGCAGGAAGAGGAGGTATAGCAGTCAGGGGCTGAGCCAGCCTCAGGGACTGCCCAGCAGGGAGATAAAGTGACCAGGAGTGTGACCACAGGGAAGGGGCCACTGCCCTCAGAGCACTCCACATCCCACCCAGGTATGTCCAACCTGTGGCTTCTCCGGCCCCATGCATCCAGGGAATCGGATAGCTGTGGAGTCAACCCAATACATTTGTAGATGACAAGGTCATGGCACATACGCGAAGTTAGACTCTCCTTTGGTAGTCTGACCATCCCTGTGATATGACCTGCTTTGGCATTTGGGTTTGGGGTCATTTGTACCCACATACCCTTGACTTGGTTGACTCAGCCAGCAGTCATGAGAGGCTGATCATTAGCCTACACATTTTACAATGTTAAAAACTACTCAGATAAGTTAATTAACCTGTCTAAGTTTCTGTAGGTAGGAAGGACAGAAAGAAGATTTAAACTTAGACCTTGAACTTTGGAATCAGGCTGTCATGTCTCCTTCCGTGTCCTATAATGCTGATTCAGTACAGCTCAGGGTTAGGCTGTGGGATCCTGGCCAGGTCTTAGGACCAGACCTGGGCATGAGGCCTCAGACGTTCATAAACTGCTGAGGGGGTGTGGGCATGTATGAACATAAACACTCTATTGCTTTTTATAGAGCATGCCCAGCCCTTGGCAGATGAGCAGGAGACAGTCCTCCTGGCCCTGCTATTCTGTGATCCAGGAGGGAGGCAGAGAACAGAGAATTCACACAGGGGTATCTTCTGGTTTCCTGCATGCCTGCCGAGCAGAGGTGAGACTGAGCTGGACGGACTGGCTCCCAGAGCAGTGGCTTGGAGAGTGCTCTGAGAAGGGGTCCCTGGGCTTCCATCCATCATCTTGTCAATGAAGGGACATCCTTGTCACTTTAAGTGTGGTACATGAGGTTGAAGCACAGGCACCCAGGGTGCTTTGAGACATGTGAAGTCTCAGGTCTCCTGGACCAACCTTGTTAGAACCTGTGGTCTCTGATGAGACCCAGCAAAGGGTGTCAATGCTCACGCATGACAAGCGTTAGTTGGCTGACACTGGGCTGTGTGTCAGGAACTTCTGTTGAGTTACAAGGACTCAATGGACAATTGATAGTTACTGGGAGAGGGAGAGCTAGTTTTCTTTAAGGGTGTGATGCCTGATAGTTTGATCAGGCTCCAAGGGATAGACTCACATCCAGGAGCATTTGGGGAAAACAAATTAGACTCGATAGGCCTTAAAAAAAGAAAGAAAGAAAAATGGGGGCCAGAGGGTTAAGAGCAGTGGCTGCCCTTACAGAGGACCCAGGTTTGGTTCCCAGCACCCACATGGTGGCTAACAACCATCTATAGCTTCAGTTCCAAGGGATCCGATGCCCTCTTTGGTCTCTGGACATCTCATACACGTGGTCACTTATATCCATGAAGGCAACACACTCATACATGTAAAATGAAAATAAAGAAATAAACAAAAGAAAAAAAATAACAAAACACACGAAATCGGGGGTGAGGGAGTAAGACGGGACAGAGATGGGGGAAGGACCTTGAAAATGATCACTGGAGATCCCCCCACAGGCCTGTTGTTTTCCCATAGGTGAGTCTTTGAGGGGGCTCTGGTATCAGTATTTGTAAAGAAGCCCATGAGCCAAGCTTGAGAAGTGTTGTGCTGGCTGAAGCAGCCCAGCGCTTTTCGATCCTGCTGCGTCTCAGAATCACTGGGACTTGGCACCCCACCAGGAGGCCCCCCTCTTCTTTCCTTTCCAGGACAAGGAGACCCCGTGGAACACTCAGGCCTGAGTTCCTGATTCCATCACTTGCTTTGCAGGCTCTGCAGTGCACCCAAGTGTGTGGCCACCGGCCTGCATGCTTGTCTTCTCAAGGCCTGGACGTGACCCTCTCAAAGACACCTTTGCCCCTTGGTATTTCCCCTGACCTTGCGGTTTTGACCAGACTTCTCCGCAAAAAACTTTCATGTCTTCAGCTCTAACTCTTCCTGGGTTCCAGGGCTCCATTTCCAACAATCTATTGTGTACTCTACCAGGAGGCCTCTTGTGAGCTCCTCACCAAGCCCTGCCTCTTGTATTCTTAGCTCTAGTCACTTCCCTGAGAACTCAGTCATCTGAGCTCAAATCTGTGGAGTCATTGGTATTTCCTTTCCCATCCCCACCAAAGTCCTCAGCTCTTCCTCTGCAGATAATCTCATGAACTCAGATTCCCACAGGACCTGTTAACAAACGAATGAGCCCATCCTTCAGCTACTGACTCCCAGCACAGACTCCTATGTCTAGATCCCTTCTGCACACAGTCATGGGTTGGTTTTCTGACCTGCTTAGAGCCTATGATGTCTTCTTATCACTTCAGTACAGGTCAGGACAGGTCTCGATCCCCTGCATTCAAGGTTCCTCCCTAGTTGGGTTCCAAGCAGCTTTTCTTGCCTAATGTCCATACCTCATCCTGCCGCCTTGAATGGCACACACCCTACTTTCAACCACAAGGCATCTGTTTTTGCTGGGCACTTGCCTGGAATTTCATTAGGACAAGCTATGACTCATCAGAGCACTGTGACTCTCCGCCATCCTGCATAATGAACCTATTCAGTGTTTCAAAGTGTAAGAGCTACTATTGGCACCCCCATTCTGATTTGGTAGGCAATATGTTCATAGAGGCTTTGGCACTTAGAGAAATTGAGTTCAAATCTTAGTTCTATGCTTATTAGCTATGGCATTGGGCAAGACTTTGGCCATGTGGAATCTTCATTTCCTCTCCTGCGAAACTCAGAGTACCTTCCTCATGAGTTGTACAGAGGGCTGCATGAGATAATATGCATATGTCAGGCTGCATCTTCCCAGAGATGCCTGCATCAATATTTATCTCCTTACAACGTGACTCATGTTTCTCCTACGTATGTCCTCTGCTTGTCTCGGGAGCTTAAAGCTACTCTATCAATAGAACATGCTGGAAGTGATGCAAGTCATTCGAAGGAGATAACATCTACCTGACTCTATTCTCCAGTTCTGGCCCTTAGAATCCAGTTTCCATGTTGTGAGGAGGCTCAATCAGGCCTGAGCTCACATGAGAACAGCCTAGGTGGAGAAGAACTAGGGTCCCTGAGTGACCCCCAGCATTACACTGGACACCTCAGAGACCTTGGTCATCATAGAGCAGGACCAGCTATCCCCACTATGCCCTGTCCAGACTCCAGAAATATACAGACTGTGTGAACATAATGAAACACTGCTCTGTACGATGGTGTTCTGGGGTAACTTCTTATGCAGTCATAGAAACTAGAAGAGTATATAAAACCACAAAAGAAGAATACCTAATATTTCTAGCGTTAAAATACTGGAATCCTATACATTTTTCATGATTCAGTGTAAACATTACCTCTTCATCAAAGATTACCCCGAAACGTTCAAACAGAATCAGAAACGAGCACTTACCCTACATCGGGTTTCTCTGGTAACTACACATGCAGTATCTTATTTGAGCCTCTGATAACATGACAAGCTCAATTTTAATAAGTGTACACTTTTAGTTGTTTATTAATGTCTATTACTTGGCTCTGTCTATAAAAAATTACATCGATAAATCACACTGATTTTAGTCTTTACAATAATTTTTATCTATTTAAAAAAACTTTTCATAGAACTCAGAAGATATATTTAAACAATTTAAAGCAATTTCATGGTAATAGTGTTTCTTTCTCCTGCTCTCTCCCGATTTATTAGCTCCATTTGGTTGGGGAGGAAATGAAGGCTCATGGAGATGGAGCGGCTGATCCAACATTAAGCAGTTAGGGTTGGACACAGTGCTGCTCTTGCTCTGCACACCCTCCCTGCCTGGGTCATGACTTACATTCTGTACAAAACCCTCCCCTCTTTCTAGTTCATTCTCCTATGTGGTCAGCTTAGAGAAGCAATTGGTATCTGCTGAATTCACGAGCAACTGCCTATCAGATGGCTAGGTCCTTGCTATGCACTGGTTCTTTATGAACCCTACTGTGGGTCAGGTGGACTCTGCAGAACATTCTGAAGAAAGACCTGGTCTCTGTGCTCTGGGAGTTTACGATCTTGCCTGGGAGATAGGCATACACAGATGAACCCATAAGCAGATGTTTAGCGTTACTAGTGACACCTGTTGGGAAGGGAAGGACAGGGTTCTGTGAAAGGTACTAACAGAGCCTTCTTCAGGCTGGGAGATGTGTGAGGTGTCTCTTTAACTGAGACATAATTTGGGAATAGGGGTGTGTGTGTGTGTGTGTGTGTGTATGTGTGCAGAAGGAAAAAAGTCTGTGAAGTGTGAGAGAAAGCACAGTCAGGAAATAAAAGGTCAGTAGGGCAAGGGTATAGCTTGTTCTGACCTGGATGGAGAGATGGAGTGTTGACTGGGTGAACAGATGGATGGAGGAATGGACTGATGGTGGTGTAGGCAAGGGATGGAAGGGTGGATTGCTGGATTACATATGCATGTTTCTATGCATGTGGGGTGGATGGATACATGTACATGTGTTGTTTTTTATGTATGGTTGAATGTGTTGTACAAGGGTATGTATGGGTGTTTTGGGTGTGGGTGGAGGGATGGATGGTTGTATGAGAGGATGGTTGTATGTGTGTATATGTGATGGGATGAATGGTTGATGTGTGTATGTTTTCACATGTGTAGAGGTGTATTAGTTATTTTTCTGTTGCTGTGATAGAATACCATGACCAAGGCAACTTATAGAAAAAGGAGTTTATTTGGCTTTCAGTTCCAGAGGGACAAGAGTCCATCATGGAGGAGGCATGGCGGCAGAGGTGGCTGGAGGAGACACAGCAGCTAAGCGCTCACGTGTTCAAGCACACACGGGAAGAAGAGCGACTGGAGATCCGGCAAGGCTTAAGAACTCTCAAAGCCCACTCCTAGTGATGTGCTTCCTCCAGCATGGCCACACCTCCTAAAGCCTCCCAAAACAGCGCCACCAACTGGGGACAAAATGCCCAAACACTTAGAGCCTATGGGAGGCGTTCTCAAAAATCACCGTAGGAGGGATGCATGGTTGTATGCATGGTGGATAGGTGGGTTGTTTGTGGATATGTGTGGTTATTTCATATTGAGTGGATGGTTTTATGTATGGAGGGATGGGTGTTTGTATGTATGGGTGGATGGTTGTACGTGGGTAGGCACGCATAAGTGGTTGGATGCCTGGATGCCGGGATGTATGTGTGAATGGATAGATGGTTGGATATGTATGTTTTCACATGTGTAGAGGGATGGATGATTGTATGTGTGGATGAATGGTTGTGTATGGGTATGCATGTATGTGTGGTAGGTATGTGGTAGGTACATGTGGTAGCATGTAGGATGGCTGACTGGATGCATGTAGGTTTACATATGTGGAGGGATAGATGCTTGCATGCCTGTAAGCCTGCATGCCTGTACGCCTGTATGTTTTCAGTAGGATGGATGGAGGAAGGAGGGGCCTGGTTTCCATAATCCAAAGATCCTGTCCTCCCTTCTCTACCTTGCAAACTGCCCACGTCATGGTGGGTCCCAGACCCCAAGTGTCCTCCTGTTCTCTCCCCTCTATTGCTGCATGAGCTTCAGGATCTGTGTAGAGAGCTCCTAGCCTGAGCAGGAAGCCTTCATGTGTGTGCACGTGCCTGTATCAGTCCCATGTCCACAGCCCAGGATGGGCTGAACTGAGCAGGGAGAGGCTGCTGGGGGTGTTGGGCCAGGCTGCAGTGTAGGAGCGAGACTGAGGAAGGGAGGGGACCCCAGGGTTCCTGGGGGACAGTCCTCGTGCTCAAGCAGGAGAGGATGAGCTCTACTCCACAGATTCCCTAACTTGTCACCACCTCTCCCTGGCCCACCCTGCTATGCCCTGTGGAGTGATCCAACCTTCCTAACAAATCCCCCTCCCCAGACCTGGGGCACAGCGAGATGTGGCTGCTTTTACTCACTCTTGATGTCTTTGTTAGGGCTTAAAAGGGTCTGTAAAGTAAGAATTCCTCTTCAGAATTCCTTAACTTATTTTTAAATCATTTTTCAAATCATGAGACAGGTCATGCATATAAAAGTGAATATAATTATATGCATAATTTAAAGAAGAAGAAAATCAACATCTCAGTACCCAGCACCCAGCTCAAAAATCAGAACATAGTCGATGCCTTGTCCTTCTTCCCTGTGTGCCTCTCCATCCTGTCCCACTCTTTCCAGGCCTAACCTGTCTTCTGAATGCTGGGGCACCCATGTGTCCCCACAAACAGGTGCAGTCTCAAGCTATTTATGGCTTATCCAGTCCATTTTTAAACACCTAGGCTTAGTCTATACGTGATCGCTTGGGATTTGTTTTGGGGATAACGTGATTTTTATGGTGTCCCCTCCCCACACCCCGTTCCACTTAGGTCCTTGCCCTGAGTTCAGCTACTGTTACAGGTGCCTGGCATTCCCTGGGTCACATGGTGCCCTGCTCAGCTGTCCTGAGGAACACTGGCGGGGGGAACTTGAGGCATGATTTCAACAGATGAAACTCCAGGTGGAATGCGTGCACATGGTAATTGACTAATCAAATCACCAATCCCCAAATCTCACCAGTTTACCAATTATACATCATCACGGCACTGAGATGCGTTTCTTCCCACACACGGTCTGGTTGGACCTTGGGTTCTTACAGTCTGGTCCACATGGCATGGTTTTACACATTTTCCATGTAAACAGCACCTCTCTCTCCACCAGATCCTATCACAGCTCTGCCTCAACCATCCATGACTTTGCTGTGTGGGGTCAGTCCCAAGGCCCAACTTTAGCTTTTTGCTGTCCTCCCTCTGCTCCAGCCACCCTGGCCTCAGACTCCCTTCTACCCAAGGCCTTTGCACTGGCCGTTCCTTGGCTGGGATGATCTTCCCTTTTATGTGATCCAGCCAGCTTCTTATCAGACTGCTGAGTGCGTCCTCCTCAGTGGCCACCCTCCATCACTGCACAGAATAAGATCTCTGCCTCTCTTCCTCATCCCTTGCACTTACCTCCATTTTCTTTGCAATACCTTGTATTCATTCATGGGCCTCGTATACATACACGTTGTATCTTATAGAGACCTCTCAGCAATCCTGGAGGGTTAGGTGGGTGAGTGCCTTGGCTTTGTTCTATGCTATGTTTTCGTCACTGGAACAGTGCTGGGATAGTAGACCACTTTTACATATTTTTTAAAATTTAGTTTTTATTATGAGTGTTTTACATGCATGTATTTAAGTGTATCATATGCATGCAATGCCTGCAGAGGTCGGAGGAGGGCATCAGATCCCTGGATCTGGACTTAAAGACTGTTAGCCACCATGTGAGTGCTGGGAACTGAACCTGGGCCCTCTGTAAGATGCAGCAAGTGCTCTTGACTGCTGAGCTACATCGCTAGCCCCAGTAATTAAATTTTAAGTTAATGTTTGTTTTTAAAAAACTTTTCTAGAGGCTTGCCGTGTTTCTGAGGTTGCCCTAGAACTTGCTATCTAGCCCAGGCTGGAACCCACTGACCGTCCTTATCCAGGGCTCCTGAGTCCTGGGATGACAGGCATGTGTCACCACTCCTGGCTAATTACAGATATTCATGACTGATGTAAATATCCAGGTTGGTCCAGACAGACCTATAATGCTGCGCAAGCGACTGAACAGTTCTTACTCTCCTGTGTCAAGTCCATATTCATGCCTCAGATAGGGAACTGTATGCAGATCAGAGGCTTTCCGGTGTCTCAGTCCCACCCCAGTCCTCACGACTGCAGCGCAGTCTAGAATCCCATTCTGAAAGAGTAGTCAGCAGGCTGATATCAGCAAGGGACACATATTTGACCTGTAGGAGAAGCAGGTCCTCACCCTGCTGTGTGTGGTTCAATTTGGCATTGTGGGGTGGGACGGGAGTGACAGATTGCATTCTGTGTTGCCAGACCAGCAAGGCCTGGAGAAGGAGCCTTGCCTAGGTGAGGGGAACGCAGAGGTGCCTACAGGCCCTGGGTGTGGGAGAAGGCTGGCTACAGAAATCTCAGCTCCAGAGAGCCCTTCCAGCCCTCCTGGCTGTTCATCCCACTCGCTCAATGGTGGAAATTTATAGCAACTTTAAAAACACAAAAAAGAGACTCTGAGTGGGGACAAGAAGAGAGTTGGGGTGGAGGAGATGTTTTATTGACTCCCCTAATTGCTGTAATTTCTCGTTAGACCCCAAGGCACACGGCCTCTTTGGGAAGGGGTACAAGTTAGGGTGGGGCCTGCCGACCCCAGGATTCCTAGAAAGAGGTACAAAGGGCAGTGGCCACTGGGAGCGAGCTGCTTGACGTAATAGGACCCAAACTTCTGATCCCCAAGGTAGACACAGTCAGGAAGGGGAAGGTAGGCAAGAGGCCGGGAGGAGTGGCAGACCTACCCATTCACAGAAAGGTGCCCCTGCGCAAGAAGATGGACGGACCAACACAGACAGACACAGAAGCTCTAGAGAGCATGTACTTTCCCGCAGACCCAGGAGGAAGGAACAGACCTCACATCCCTACAGATGCACGCATGCACGCAAGAGCACACACTGTATACTCATAGAAACACCTGTGTGGACATGCTTGTGAACACAAATCCATGCACTGCACAGGCATACACCTGCACACACATATGCACTGCTGAATTAGAGGCAGACTGACCGAGGCACACATCCAAGCACCTGCATACTGCACACAAACATGCTCATTCATTTGGTTCACTCACATGAACCAAAAGGCAGATCAGCCTTGACAAACACCTGTGAACATGCCGTGTGCACACGCTTACTGATATGCATACTGTGCACGCAGTCTTTCTGGAGGCTGCCCCAGCTCCATCTGCACCCTGAACCCTGGGACAGCATGAGGAGCTAATGCATCCAGCTCATAGCCTGTGGACTGAGGTGCTCCAGGGTAGCCATGAGCGTGGGCCAGCCCAAATTCATAAACTTTCTTAAAACATTATGAGGTTTTTTTTTTTTTTTTTTTTTTTTTTGGTGATTCTGCATGGTTCTTGGGACTGAACTTTGTAAATGACACCGTGTTCCAGTGTCACAGGTTGGGCACGCCTGGTGCTGGAGGAAGATGCTCCATGGCCATCCTCTGGGCTGTCAGCTCCTTGAAACTCAGCACTGGGATTCAGACTTTGTGCTCTTTGGGCAACAGTAAGTTGCCTTTGATGCTGGCTTGTGGGCCAGTCTGTCCTCTGCTTTAAAAGTATTTATTTATTTAGACAGGGTTCTTAGTATGTAGCCCTGCTGGCCTGGAACTCTCTATGTAGACCAGGCTGGCCTTGAACTCACAGAGATTCACTTGCCTCTTCCTCCTGAGTGCTGGGATTAAGGGCATGCGCCACCATGCCAGGCTCAAAATTTTTATTTTTCATTATGAGTATGTATGTCTGTTTATAAGCACGTGCAGCTTCCTATGGAGGCCAGAAGAGACTGTCAGATGTCACGGAGCTGGAGTTAGGGGCGATTGTGAGCCACTTGGCATGGGTGCTGGGAACTGAACTCAGGTCCTCTGCAAGAGCAGCAACGGAGCAAGTTCTTAACTGCTGAGCTGTCCTCCAGCCCTGTCCCCAGCTTTTGATTACTGCTGTTTTTCCCAGTTATCATCGATATTCTTTGATGAGCTTTGAGGTTTTCTTGGAGATACCGCACTTCATAGCCTGCTCTCCCTGTCCTAGCTCACAGAACTCAGGATGGTGGGAGTGGGGTAGCCAGAGCTCACGAAGGTTCCCCACCTCCCCGGTGGGTGGGGCCATTCTCCCTCTAAAACCCAGCCTGAAACAGCCCACCACAGGCCTCCTCGGCAGGCAGCAGGCACTTTAGGAAGCAGCAGGTCTAGGAAAGTGTTGCTGAAAGTGTTGCTGAGTTCTGAGGGGATCCCTGATCCCTGGGAGACCAGATGGTTTTCTACTGTCCTTCCCCCTGGCCTGAGGAAACCTCTCTGGGCTCTGGTAGCAATGGGGAGAAGGTGTCATCCCCAGAAGCTTGGTGATGATCAACCATTTTGTCCTCTGCCTGTGTTGGGAACCCCAACAGAACACTCCCAGCTTCTCATGGAGTTCCAGTGGCCTGACTTGAGGCACCTCATAGTGCTCCCTGAACAGCACTGGGACACTTATGTTATCATTGGTCCAGCTAAGTGAGCTGAAGGATGGCAAAGTCAAGGTCATCCTTTTCTGGAACAAAGTGCCATAGAGCTCTTGACTATACAGCCTTGTCACAGAGAAACAGTGTAAGCAGATGAGTGGGCCACTGATCACTGTGTGACCTTAGAGAGTTCTCATGCCCTCTCTGGGCCTTGGTTCTGCCAAGTATAAAATGAAAGGTCTGGCCAGGCAGGAAGGGCCCCACTGACCCACAGTAGGGATGGAAGTCTAGAGTCGGGTTGGAGCATGTAGACCCTGCAGATGTTCTCTTGCCCTGGGATCCCACTGTACTCACAGGCCACCTGAACTTCTGTCTGCCGCTGTAGCAGGGCCCCCATCCGGTTACGCACGATGCAGCGGTAGAAGCCGGCGTGGGTGCGGTCCAGGCTGGTGATCATGTACCTAGGGGACAGATGAGACAGCTAAGTAAGGTGCAAAGGTCAGACTGGGCTCAGGGCAGAGGTCATGGGTCACCTTACCCTGAATGAATAGGACAGGAAGGTCTTGGCTCTTGGGCCATGCCATAGGACCCTAATAAGTCTTCATCAGTAGGACAGTATCCTGTCCATAGGCCTGGCTCAGCTGTGCAGGATTCAGTTTGAACTTTCCCAAGAATGCCTGAGTTCTCAGCTCTGCCACCATCATCATTACTACCATCAGCACCACTGGCACCATCACCATAGTTACCATTACTACCATCGTTGTCATTACCACCAATTGTCACCATCATCACCATCACCATCATCCCCTGGACCATGATCATCACTACCACCATTACCACTGTTGTCATCATCATCATCATCATTATCGTCATTCTCACCATCATCACCGTCACCTTATTACCATCACCACCACCATCATCATCATCACCATCACTACGATCACTGTCACCAACATCATCACTGTCATCACTATCAGCATTGCCATCACTATCATTACTGTCACCACCACGATCATCTCCATCACCACTATCAGCATTGTTATCACCATCATCACATCACTATCATCACCATAATCATGATCATTATCATACTATTATCATCATCATCACCATTGTCACCATCATCATAGTCCTCATATATCATCATCATTGTCCCAATGATCCTCATCAGCATCATAACTACCATCATAACCATTTTCCCACGGTCATCACCATCATCACCACGAGCGCCACCATCATCGTTACCATCATCACTATCATTATCATCACCATCACCGCCATCACCGCCATGATCATCATCATAACCACTATCACTGTTGCCGTCATCATTATCATCACCACTATCATGCCGATCATTATCATCACTATTATCATTAACACCACTATCATAACAGTTACTGTAACTGCTGCCAGTATTATCACAGAACCACCATCATCATGATCGTCCCTATCAACATCATCACCTTCGCCATCATGATCATTAAATCATGATCACCACTGTCACTGTGTCACCATCGCCACCACCACCACCATTATCATCATTAACATCATTATCATCATTAACATCATTATCATCATTAACATCATTATCATCATTAACATCATTATCACCACCACCACCATCACTATTGCCATCATCACTACTACTGCCATCACCATCACTGTGATCACCATCAAAATCAGTCATCATTATCCCACTGCTATTATGGTGCCATCATCATCACCACCACCACTACAAGGACATTGCCATCATTACCAGTGCCATTACTACCATTACCACCACCATCACCACGATCATCATTTCCATCACATCACCACCATCATCATGGCCATTGCCACCATCAGATCATCACTGTCATCACCATCATCACTACCACCACCACCACCATCATCATGATCATTACCACCATCAGATCACTGCTATCACCGCTATTATCATCATTGTCACTCTCACCTTCCCAACGATGACACATCAGTTCTCCTTCCTGTGTACCATCTGTGACTCAGATGCCATATTAAGTCCTTTCACACATTTCTTCATTTTGAACAGCAGTTCCCAGACTATTGGTTATCATGGATCAGTAACACTTTAAAAAATGGAGATCTACATAAGACTATCAACTTTTTACTTTGCCAAGATCATTAAAACCAACCAAACAAAAAAGCAAGGAGAATCAAGCATCAAACATTTTCAAACAGAAAGTAATAATATGACAAAGTGCCAGCAGAGAGAAATAACCAGGAGTGGTTGGCATCTTCTCTTTAAAAAAGATATTTCTGACGTGCTGAAAAGGAAATCTAACTTCAGCATAATTGCAACATAAACAAAAATTTAAACTTAAGTTTTATGGGAAATCCACTGCACTATTGTTGCAGTTCTCACGGTATCTGTCACAAGCTGCCTCAGGTCAGCATTGGAGAGGCACTGGCTTAACTGTTTACACTATCACTACGAAAGGTCCTTGTATTAACATTCCATTTAGAGTGAGGATGTTGGGGCTCAGACATGCCTTGGCATTGGCTTATATTCACAAGCAGTAAAAAGAAGAGTCAGGGTCCTACTGAGCAGACTACAAGCCTGGCTGTGACTCAGTTCAAGGCAGAGCCCCGTCCCACAGAGCTCTGCCTTCCAGCCAGGCATCACCCACTCTGGCACAAGGCTGGGCTTCTGTGCACTTTGGGCTGACTCCGAGGCATCGTTCAGAGCCTCTTGCCTGGCCCAGGCCCTTATTCCTGCGAGCAACTGCAGCAGTCACCTGTCCTTTGCTACTGAGCAGTGTTATGCTGGGGAGACAGCAGAGGCCAGAGCACTGAGTAGTGCTATGCTGGAGAGACAGCAGAGGCCAGAGCACTGAGTAGTGCTATGCTGGAGAGACAGCAGAGGCCGGAGCACTGACAGATCTGCCTCTCCTTTCTTTTATCCTCTCTCTGATCTCGAGTGTCTGCTCCTGCCTCCTGCTCTACCTCTTCTGAGCCGAGGGGTTCTGGGGGAAACTTGAATCTTTGAAGGGATGGGGTGATGAAGGGATGATGGAAGCAGAGGTGGGCTGGAAGAGGATCTACTTTTATAGATAAAATCTGGAGGCCGGTGAGATTGCTCAGGGGGTAAAATCATTTGCCACGAAGCCCGATGGCCCGAGTTCGGTCCCTGAAACTCAAATAAAGGAGGGAGGAGGAGGCCAACTGCACAGACTTGTCCTCTGACCACCATGTGTGTGTCATGGCAGACATGTACCTACCAACACACGCACACACACACACACACACACACACACACACACACACACAGAGTGATAATAAATAAATAAGAATTGTAAAAACAGAATCTGATACTTTTAAAAAGCACCAGGGAGAGGAACATCTGTAGAAATGGCTGATAAGTTCTTGTCCTTTATCATCATGAAAGAAATTAAAATAAAGATGGACCTTGTTTGCAAGTCAGATTGCCAAGGATTTTCAGGTATCTCAAGTCACAAGGGTGAGGAGGAAAGGCAGGTATGCCTTCAGGTTTGATGGTGGCACTGGAAAGTGGTCCAGCCTTTGGGGCAAAAATCCATCACCATTAGATTATGTAAGCTCTTTGACAGGGGGCTGCACTCCCCTGGAGCGGCTTTTAGATACACTTGTAACAATGTGACAGAAAAGAATATGTTCGCTGCTGTAGACTAGCTTGTGATCTCAGAGATAAACAAAGAGAAATGGGAAGCAACCTACACGTCTGTCAAACCGGAATTAGATCAATAAATGATGCTGTGGTTCTGAGTGAATGAAGAACACCTGTGTGGGATGAAATAGAAAACTCTCCAAGACACCCAGAGCAAGGAAGAGAAATCAAAGTGAGGAGATTTGAGAGTTACGTGAATAAAATCACGAGGTCATGAGAGGCCAAACAATCCCTGAACAAGATCGAGAAAGCAGGGGCTGGAGAGATGGCTCAGCGGGTAAGAGCACTGGCTGCTCTTGCAGAGGACTTGGGTTTGGTTCCCAGCCACATGTGGCAGCTAACAACCACCTGTAACTCCAGTTCCAGGGGTATCTGACGGCTTCTTCTGACTCTGTGGGCATTGCATGACATAGGTACACTGACATAGATATAGGCAATACATTCATACACATAAGAAATAGAAATAATTAAATTTAAAAAGAATGATAAAGTATCCTTGGGTGTTACTGTATCAAATCCTGAATGGATGGATTATGCAAATTGACCCAATAAAAACAATCTAGGCTGTTGTCCCTATCCCCAGCTCCCCCAAATAGTATAATAGTATGATGTTTTGATAATGGCATGATGCCATTTGGGTAAACTGAAACAGTACATTTATCCATCTATGTATACAAATACTCATGTATACCCCACACACAATCCCATGAGCACACAGTATGAACATAAAACTTTTCAAGATGGAGTATTTGAAATGTATTATTTTCCTTTTGGGAGCAATATCTAGGACTTGGGTCCAGAAAGGAAACTTCTACTTTTTTGATTTTATGTTTTTTTTTTTTTTTTATGCCACAGGAATCTTCTTTATCATACACATATATTGCTTTTATTTTAAAAATAAAATTTAAAAAGTGCACTTTGTGCATATAATTTAAGTACACATTATAAAAAAGGCACCAGGGACTCGTTCGATCCAGATTTGTTTCCTGGTGTCATGATGCTTGGCGAAATTTAAACTTTAATGAAAGTCAATTTCTGCAGAAGATTCGGTGTCCACAGGCTTCGGTCTCACACCCACAGGTCTCACCTGGGATTGGGAGGAAGGACACAGGTTAATGTCTGTCCCCTGCCCTGTGGATGGAGGGCTCCCTTCTGTTCCCAGCCATAGAGTGTAGTCCCTGTCTCCATCTCCATCACTCCTCCTTCCTATCCCCGACTGCCTGTATGCTACTGCCCTGCCTGGGAGACCTATTTTGGTCTTAGAGGCACCATTATTTAAAGTAACAGTTCCACCTACTGCTTCTCTATCAGGGGAACCCCAGAATCACAGCTCTTGTCTTGCTGCCTGGGGTAGGAGTTTCATGGGGTCAGTTGGCCAGCGTCTTGGTTTGCAAACTCAGCACATATTGCAAGCAGCTCCAGTAGTGACAACAACCATATCTATTACTGTCATTGCATCATCCCCCCTGTGACTGCCAGTACATACTGGGACCACAGCTCTGCCTATCCCACCTATCCGTGGCTGTCTGGCTAGCAGGGGGCTGGAAGATAGGTCCCAGTCCAGATATGTGAGGGGCAAGCACGGATGAAATGTCTTTTGGAGGAACAGTTCCAGCCCACACCTGCCATACTAAGAGGGAGAAGGAGCCAAGAGGTTGTAGTTGGGCAGATGCAGGCCGGACTTTTCTTTTTCTCACTTGGACAGGCTATGAGGCCTTTTGAGCATCGGTCCCTCAATCTGTCGAGGAGACATGATGGTGGCCATGTTGGATGTGAACATCCAGGCATAAGGCAGGCTTGGCGCCAACGCTTATTGAATGAGGGAGCAAGTGTCAGTGCTGTTGGCAGAAGGTTCTGAGGTGCCACAGGTAGGCTCAGAGAGGAAGACCAAGAGGGTGTGGAAAATGTCCTGCCCTGAGTGAACCCCATGCCAAGCACTTGGTGAGCCTCTAAACCTCAGTCCAGTCCTTTCCTTTGCAGCCTCAAGGTGTAGAAGCCTGGCTCCTTGGAATCTCATGCTCTACTCAGAGAGAGGTGTGCCTTGGCTACTACAGGGCACACCTAGATCACCCAGTTCCAGTCCTCTCCAAAGTGCATTGACTTTTCCACTACAGGAAGTGTTTTCATGTGATTCAAAACTCAAAGAATAAAGTAGAAAGCGCAAGTCAGAAAGTCCCTCCATCCCTGCGCCCCATCCCTGACCCCAAACCCACCAGTGAAGGAACCCACAGTCATTAGCATCTCAAATATCTTTTGGAAATTTTTTAATGCAAACCTGAGCAAATCCAAACTTCCAGTCCCTCCCTTTCATGATCAGGAGACCCCGCCTCCTGTCTCGTGCTCGCCTGCACAGGTGGAAGAGTGTTTAGAGATACTTCCATAACTGCACGCACAGCCGCCTCGGGCTGGCACAGCTGCAGAGTTGAGGGAACCTTCTGCACGGAGGGAGTTTTGCTTTCTCTCAGCTAGTGGGTACAAGGGAGTTGGCAGCAGAGGGGTTCGGGAAGCAGGGTTGGGACTGGGCGGGAAGAGGACAGTGAAGGAAGTCACACTGAGCGTTTACTCCGTCCCGATGTTCTTCAAAATGTGCTCTGGTCTAACTTGGCAGGACCCCACCACTCAGTCCTCTCTTCCTAGGTGAAGAGAGAGGCCAGGGTGGAGCGCACTGCAGGACCATGGGGAGAGGGACCAGGACAGATAACTGGATTTTTAGAGACAAGAGAAGAGCAAATAAGAAAATAATTGCCTGACAAGCACAGTATCGTCTCCAGCACACAGCAGAACACACAATGCCCTTTTCGGTTCGAGTCCTTGAGTGTCACAGTTGATATTTAAAAGGATTCTTACTCACATTAAATAAGATATTTCAATTCACCAAGCTGTCAGGAGGTGATACGGACACCAGAAATAATGTGCACGCTCTCCTTGTATTGTCCTGGTTAATAAATCAGGTCCCTGGAGATGCTAACAGGATGCTCCCATGGAGGAAGGGCACGTGTGCACACATGTGACACACAGTGCTCACCCCACACACCCATAGTCATTCCTGTACATGATATTAGGTATGCATATGGTCAGGCAAACCAGCGGCCTATGAGTTCATCACACATAGCCACACCATGCTAAACACATCCACACCTATGCACACTCATGTATGTATCCACATCATGCATACATGCTGTCACTAGGCCTTTTTTCCTCGTGTGAACTGTGCTCAGGGAGAGAAGACAGTAGGTGACCATGCCCACTGGCACAGTGGACCCTGTGCCCACTGCCTGCCCATAGACAGCCAAGGTTGATACTGATTTCAGGTACAGCAGTGGGCAATTGGGCTTGGGACTAAGGCTTCCTTCTCTCTTCCCACAGGGTTTTGGATCATGGGTAGTAAGCACTACAGTGTGTGTATGCATCTATGTATGTGAGCATGCGTCCTCAGACACCAGTCGGTACTGAGACCTGGACAGCTAGAGATGGGACTAGCTTTTGTAAGAGGCCTTCAGGGAAAAAGACACCACTCTGATTCACAGGGAGCCTCAAGCTCAAGCACATATTGTGCAGTAATAACACAGCACCTTGTGACTACACCTCACCACTGTCATTGGATAAGTGCCATTGTCCCAAGCCCTTATCACATATCAAATTCATCCCAACCCAGAGATACTGCGCAGGGCATGGCTTACACAAACTTCACTCTACAGGTGAGAAAAAGAAGCCCAGAAGTAGAAACTAACTTGCCCCAGGCCACATAGCATATCATGCTAGTCCAGCACAGACAGGGCAAGACTCCCACCTGCATGTGTATCCAGGAGCCTTGGGAACCTTCATTCCGGAGGTTCACTTTACAGAACCTGTTCCCTTACTCGTGGGGAGACTGTGAGTGGTAGCAGGAAGTGGAAGTGGGTTTTGTTTCCTTTTTTTTTTTTTTTTTTTATACAGGGTTTTTCTGTAGCCAGGGCTGGTCTAGAACTCACTGAGAGTTTCTCTTGCCTCAGCCTCCTGAGTGCTGGTATTACAGACACGAGCCACTATGCCAGGCAAGAAAGAGGTGATCTCAGCAGGCCAAGAATTCGATCCAGAAGATGTTAATATATGCTGTTAGGAAGGGGAGGCTCAGGAAGAAGGTGCTGGATGGCTCATATGAAGCTTGGATTGGGTCTTTAAAATTTAGGTCACATTTTAATTTATTAACTAACTAATTAATTAATTGTATGGGGGGGGCACATGCATGCCAGCACACACATACAGATCAGAAAACAACTTGCTAGGCCCTGGGGATTGAACTCAAGTTGTCAGGCTTCTCTCTGGCCCCTCTGCTGTGACTCCTTTGAAGGTGGAAGGGAGACCAGGAATGGAAGGGGTTGACAGACTTGACACCATCCTACTTGGGATGAGAAGGCATGGTGTGCTGAATTCCTAATTGAAAGCCGCTCCCAGGATCCTGAGCTCATGGAGATGGGTTGGGAGTTGGGTGTGGGGAGCTCTCCCACACAGAAAGCACATGGGGCATGAGGCTGATGCAGTGATTTCTGCTCTTGTATTTTAAGCAGTTTTTGCCTTGGGTTGTACCCTCCCACATCTTAGGTAAGAGTCTGACACTCACAACTGGCCTCTGCAATGGGACTGGAGGGAAAGGGACTCCACTCTGGTCTGGGTCGGGTTGACCTGCTAGTAAGTAGCCTGGGGAGAGGAAGGGCTCTGGAGGAGTAAGTGTCTGGAAGGCGGCTGGTTGGCCCAGGCAAGGTAATTAAGGTCTTGGGAGACTGAAGAGAGCCTTAGATAGACATCTGGACATTAAGGGACACGGTTGTCCTCAGAAATAAGAAGAGTTGAATATGGTGGGTTCTAAACTACCACCAAGAGCCCTGCACGATGCAGGATGGTGCCTGGGGCCCCCGACCCTAACCCATGGATAGGATGCAGAGATGGTGCTCCCCCCGTGTACAGGATGAGGAGGAGTCCACAACTTGACTGGGCTAAGGGACATACGGTGTTAGTTACTTTTTTCATTGCTGTGATCAAATACTCAGCAAAGGCAACTTGGGGAAGAAGGGTTCACTTTGGCTCACGGTTTGAAAAGACACAGTCCATTGTGGAGGGGACGGCATGTAGGCAGGAGTGTGAGGCAGTTGGTCACATTGCGTCAGCAGTCAGGAAGCAGAGAGAGAGAGAAAGTCGGCTGGTGCTGAGCTCACTTCCTCCTTTTTATTCAGTCTGGGACCCCAGTTCATGGGATGGTGTCACCCCCAGCTAGAGTGGGTCTTCTCTCCTTAGGGAGACCTCTGAAAACACCCTCCTAGAAGACACACACACACACACACACACACACACACACACACACACACACGTGTCCCCTAGGTGATTCCAAATCCAGAATCCAGACAGTTTGACAATTGCAGTTAACTGTCACACTCAGTGAGCTGGTGCCATGGTTTCTGGGTGTCTGTGAGGGTGCTTCTAGAGGAGATCAGCATTGAATTGGAAGGGTGAGTAAAAAGGACCATCCTCACCAACATGAATGGGCATCCTCCTGCCTTTGAGACTTGGAACAGAGCCAAACAGTAGAGTAAGGAGAGACCGGCTCTGTCTTGAGCTGGGATACACATGTCCTTTTGGTTTTCGTCCAGTACTCAGGCCCTTGGAAACTTGTAGCATTGATTTCTCCAGTTTTTGGGCTTTCAGACTCATGTACGTCACTCACCTATCTTTCACAGAGCTCCAGCTTGCAGACAGAAGACTGTAGGACGTTGAGACCTTCAAAGTCCTCACTTGAAATCTCACATATAGGACACATCATAAATATAAATGTCCTACTGGTTCTATTTCTCTGTTGAACCTGGACTAATACACCTCCCTCAGGACATGGGGCCCTGTCAGTGCTGGGTGAGATGGCAGGGTCTATCCACTTAATCCTCCTCTGACTCCACAGGCATGAGGAGAAGCTGGGACTCTGAACATTTTGAGGGACCTCCCCCTCCACCTAGGATGCAGATGAGGAGGAAGGTGCAGACAGCAGCCAGCGCTTGCTTGTGTCCGGGTGGCTGCAGAAATCAGGGACCAGGCTGGCCATTGCACTGGGGCTCCGGAGAACCCAGCTGTGTCTCCAGGAAGTGGAAGGCCCCAGCCAACTTCACTCCAGCTCCTGCAAACTTCTATCTGGCAGCTTTGGATGGAAGCAGCTGGTCGCTCTCTGTGCTGCAGTTCAGCTTGCCGGCCCCCTCTCTGCTTTCTGCCAAAGTGTCTCCTCCAGGGTCCTTTCTAGAATCTCCCTGCGATCCTCTTGGGTCCTCTTCTGCCAGAGCTGGTGTGTTTATCACAACTTAATTTAGCATCGTGCTTACAGGCATGTGTCTCCCTGTTATGGTTTTGAATGTGAAATGTAAATGTCCCCCACAGGCTCATGTGTTTGAACACTCTGTCTCCAGCGGGTGGCCCAGTGGTCGGAGACCCTTAAGGAGGTAGGGTCCAGCTGGAGGAAGTGGGCCATGGAGGGTGGGCTTGTATTAGTTCCTTTTCTGTGGCTGTGATAAAATACCCTGACAAGAGCAACTTCAGGGAGAATGGGGATGTTTTGGCTGATAGTTCCAGACGGACAGAACCTACCACGACAGGGATGATAGAAGCTGGGTATGCTGGCTGGAGCAGGACGCTGACTGGTCGCATTTCAATCACATACAGGAAACACAGAGAGAGAACAGGAAGTGGGGCCAGGCTATAAAACCTCAAAGTCCCTCCATCCACCCCGTGACATACTTCCTCCAGCAAGGTTCCACCTTCTAAAGGTTCCATAACTTTCCCAAACAGTATCACCAGCTGGGAATAAGTGTTCAAATACTTAAGCCCATGGGGGACAGTTCACGTTCAGACAACAGGGCCTTTGGAGGTTACAGCCGTGCCTGCTTTAAACCTGAGCACTCTGCTTCCTGTTCAACTAAGATATACCAGGCTATATAGACCAACCCAGAAAGAGTCACCAGCCACCAGGCCTTCTTGTAGTCCCTGATCTATGAGACGAAATCAGCCCTTTATAAGTTGTTTCTATGCCACAGAAGGAAAGGAGAAGGGTAGTTAATATACTCCCCAAGGCCATGTCTGGAGCCTTCCTCCCCATCTCGCCTAGAGCAACACAGGCTTAATTTCTAGATGAGTCAATGAAATGGCCAGCAGCAAAGGCCCAAGGATTTACCCCTAAAAGATGTTCACACCCTGTTATTTTATTTTGATTGGTTTGTATTTCCACAAAACATACTGAAGTCCTGACTCTGGACCTGCAAATGCAACCTTACTGAAAATAGCATCTTTGTAGGTGAAATTCTGTGAAGATGAGGCTCGCCATGGGGGCCTTGTAAGAAGAAGAGAGTCCTAGAGACCCAGCAATGATGGCGACAGAGCCTGGAGGGTACTGCTGCCTGGTGGAAGCGCATCTGGGATCACCAGCCATATGGGAAGTTGGAGAGAAGCCTGGGGCGGGGCCACCCCTGGAAACTTCGGAGGGGTAGGGGTGGTACCTGCACCCTGTTTTCAACTTCTGGCATTGTGAGCTGTAGAAGAATGAGTTCCCATTGCTTCAAGCTACCATGTTTGTAATGTTAACCACAGAAACCAATGTCAGGTAACAGGAACTTTGTAGTGGTGACTGAGGAGCCTGAGATGGGGATGATGATCCTGGAGGGACTGGCGGGGGCGGGTAGGTGCCATCACAAGGGTCCCTTTGAGAGAGAAGCAGACATGTGACAACAGAAAACGAGGTGAGAAAGGAGAGGCCACAACTCAAGGGCCTGAAGCAGCTGGAAAGGACAAGAACATGGCTGTTCCAGAAACCCCCAGAGGAGGAGGCCCTTGTAGAGACACATCAACCCTTGACCTCTGGAACTGCAGTGAACACAGGTGCATTGCTTCAGGTCCTTATGCTTGTAAATGTGTGTGTGTGTGTGTGTGTGTGTGTGTGTGTGTATTCCTGGGACTCAAACCTAAGCATGGTAAGCAAGTCTTTAAGTATGTGATGATCTGTTACCTCAACCAGAGGGAACTAATACATGTGGTTATTGCAGCCTGGGGACTCTAAAGAGGAGATGGAGGTCACAGAGTTCAGTACATAGAGGAAGGTGATGGAAGATGTTGGTTGTTCTTTGCAGATGCTTAAGAAGCACGCTGACTGGGGACTCAGCCAGGCTGGTCCTTGAAGATACTCAGACACCAGACACTATGAGCTCATATGGCTCCTTCTGATGGGCACTTGCTTCGGAAGTAGAGGAAGCGTCTCCAGGATGACTAACTCTGCCCTGGCCTCCTGGCCACTCTGAGCCTCCCCTGGGGACAGCCCATGCGCTAGGATTGATCCTTAGACTCTGTGGTCAATGAGAGGGTTGGCGGCATTATTGAGCTGGGGCTGCTAATGCTGTGACAGCCCTGGCTTGGGCTGGCTGTCCATCAGCCCCTGTGACCTTCTGGGCCAATTAGCCACTCTCAATGAACAAGGACAAGGACTTCATTAAATTGTTATCAATCAGCCTGCGAAACCTAGAAGAGGTCTATGTTTTAATTACTTCTGCATCACTGACCAAAATACCCAACAGAACAACTTTAACGAAGGAAAGATTTATTTTGGATCACAGTTTTGGACAGCTTAGCCCAGGATTGTGCAGCTCCGAGTCTTGGGCCCGAGTATCATGGTGGTAGGGGCGTGCAGAGGAAGAGGTTCTTCACCTCATGGTGAACAGGAAGAGAGGGGAAGAGGGCCCTGGGGACTGGGTGGACCTTCAAAGGCTTGCCCTCAGCAGACCCTACCTCTAGAGTTTCCAGAATCTTTCCAAATAGCACCACCAATTGGGGCACTGAGACCATGGGGCACATTTCGAATTCCATCTCTACTCCTCAGTGTGGGTGAGAAAACAGGTATGTAAGGTGAGCAGGATGCTGAGGGGAGATGGGGGACAGGACGGGAATGAGGATGGCCACTCAGCGATGGCGGGTTGGATTATCTTTGCTTGGAAAAGCAGGGACCCTCTTCTTGTAACATGGACAGGATGAAGTTAAAACATTGATGCCCATTATTTGGTTTATCCTATGCTAACCCCAGGTGGAGGGGATCCCTCTCCTTGATTCTAAGGCCTGGGCTAAGATAGTTTGAGCATGTTGTCTGGGGTCTCCCGGGTAGATGTCTGAGCATACTGTTAAAAACAGGAAAGAGGAGCTGGAGAGATGGTTCAGTGGTTAAGAGTACTGACTACTTTTGCAGAGGACCCAGCTTTGTTCCCAGAGCCCACATGGCTGGTAACAACCATTCATAACTCCAGTTCCACGGGACCTGATACTCTCTTCTGGCTTCTGATGGCATTGCACGCATGTGGTACACTTATGTACATGCAGGTAAAGCACTCATACACATAAAATATGAATTAATAAATGATAAAACCAGAAAAGAATGTGGGGAGGACAGTGCTTGTTCAGGGTGCAAGTATTTCTCCCAAAGACCTTTCATTTTGGACATTATAGAAGATGGAGAATGAAGAAATATCGAAGCTTGAAGGGGCAGTGTGGTTATGATGTTAAAACACAAACAAAGCAAACAGAACCACAAGCTCAGGGGAGCCTGGCTTCTTCTTTTGCTTGGTGCTGGTGCTTGGAGGTTTCCACAGGGAGAATGGCCCTCCTTCTGGCTTCCTGCCCCAGGCCCAGGAAGGTGCCTTTGTCCCAGGCTCCTGGCACCTAGCTGCAATTCATTATGATCCTTTTCATGCCCAGGCTAATCAGAAAGAAACCACATTAAAACATGCTGATAAAGAACCATAAAGAAATCAGGCTTCAAGGAACCAAGGGCTAGTGCAGCAAGGCGTGACCATTCGGGTGAGGTGGGGACAGCCTCCACCTTCTACCTCTTGCAGGCCCTGCCCCGCCCTCGGGTGTTTAGGGAAGGCTGCCCAGCACAGGGGAGCTAAGTGCCAAGCAGGTCTGTGATGGGGCAGCCAGGCAGGTTGGGGGACACGGGTCTCTGTTGCACCTAAGGGCTGATTAGTTTTCTTGAGTTGTTGTAACAAAATACCAGGAACCAATGGAAACTTCTTTTATAGCCCTGAAGGCCAGGAGTTTGAAGCCAAAGTCTAGCAGGAACACGAGCCTTCTGAAGGCTCCAGGGAGGAGCCTCATGTGTGTGCTCCAGCTCCAGGGGCCCCATCCCTCCAAACCCTGCCTGCCTCATCTTCACGTGGCCTCTTCCCATGCCTGTCTTTGAGGGGTTTTCTCTTTGTGGGCCCACACCCCTTCTTGTAAGGATGCCATCCTATTGGTCATATCACTTTAACTCCAGAGTGACCTCCTCTGAGTGAATTACACCTTCAATGAGCTCATTTCCAAATAAAGTTTCATTCTGTAGTGCCAGGGGCTGAAGGTCCAACATACATTTTGGGAGAAAGGGGAACACAATTTATTCCATAACCAGGGGGTACCAATTTTATGCGTCAGCTTAGGGCTGAGGCTCTGGACTTGGGGTGGGTGGACTTTAGGGTTCTGGTGGTGAGAAGGTTGGAGATGGAGTGAAGGTGGGAGAGGTTTTGGGGAGGAGATGTTATCAGAGGGAAGTGAGGAAGGACAAGGGCTGCCAGGCATGATAAATGGATGAGAGAAACAGAGACAGAGACAGACACAGAGAGAGGGCCCAGCACAGCAGTTATCCAACGTGGATCTGGCCAGAGGAGTAGGTAGTAGGTGAGTTGATGGCTTTGCCATGGTCTCCTGCACCAGGTTAAGGAGTTTGGATTTTCCCTTAGGACAAAAGAATCCAAAAAGACTGTTAAGTCTAGTAAAGGAGGCAGGCAAATCACAGTGCACACTCTATATCTACAATAGGTGTGCTAAGAATAGTTTTTACATATGTAAGTTTTGGAACAAAACCAAAAGAAGACTGGTTTGTAACTGGTGACAACTGCATGAAACTCAAGTCTCAGCACTCACAAGGAGTTCTACTGACGCACAGCATTGTCTGCAGATGCTCTCGAGTGGCACATAGCTGTGTATCCCACCCAGCCTCAGATAGGCCCTCTCAAGGTCCCTTCCCCCAAAAGGGCCTGTATGCTGCAGTATGGTCACAGAGACCCTGCAGTGCAGGTAGAGAACAGAAGAGGCAGTCAAGGTCAAGGTCAAGGTCAAGGGGGAAGCCAATTTGGCCTTTGCCATAGGGGAGAGGTGATGAAACTCCCCATGTAAGGTTGGGAGCCGATGGACAGGTGTCCTTGACTTTGTACAAGAAGTCTGACAGCCCTTGGTGGGGGTGGGGCAAGTGTGGAGGGGTACAGCTGTCTGAGGAGAGAAGGGAGTGAGCAATGGGGTCCCAGGCTCTGTGCAGAAGAAGGGGAGGGAAGGGTGCAGAAAGGGCCTGCTGGGGGTGAGGACCAGGGGAGGGGCTTTGTGAGACTCGAACAACCATGAACTGGTGGAAGGGATTAGTTGAACGGAACAGGAGATGGAACCAGCTCCTGCAGGAGGTGATGGGTTCTGGGGTCCTGTGCCCAGAAAGTGGGAGGAATTTTGTCAGGTGGCTTCAGATTCCTGGGGAAGTGGTAAAAGGTGGAGGATATTGGGAACTGTGGTGAATAAAGGGCTGGGCTGGAACGTTTTCCAGAGCCCAGGTGGGCCCGCACCCCCCTGTAGGCAGGGGCTGTCTGCACAGGGGCTGGCTTTCTGTGGCAGGGTTCGGTAGCCTTCTAGTAGAGGGCAGGTGACTGAAAGCTGCCATGATCCTGGGCGAGGTCCTCTAGGAAGCTGAGGCACCCAGACTCCAAGGTCGGGGACTGGGGATATTGGTAGGATGTAGGCTGGACTGGGGAGGCTCAGGCCACTGAAAGCGAGGCAGGAGAAGCTCCAGGGAGCTGATGGACAGTGAAGTGCTGGCCCGGAAGAGGAAACCTTCCTATAGCCTTGGCCCTTGAAGTGTGGTACAAGGTCTTCCAGCCTGGGGCCTACTCTGAACCTGTTGAGTCGGAATCTGCATCTATGATAGTCCTAGACTATCTAGTCTGTGATGAGGGGGAAGCTGAGGCTGGAGGGAGGGAGGTTGGAAGTAAGGCTTCAGACCAAAGAAACAGTTCCTGGAGAGAGCAAAAGGGCGGGGTGCTTGCTATCCCCAACTGTGAGATGGCTCTTTCCTGGGTCCCAAGGAATCGGTCTTAAAGAGCCTGTGCTGTGAACTCAGCCAACCCTTGCTCCAGTTCCAGCTCTATCATTTGTGAGGCATATGACAGACAACGTTCAGACAACGGACTGAACCTCAAACCTCAGGCACTCCATCTGGAAAATGGACAAAACTAAGGTGGCTGCCTCATGGAAAGGATAAGCACAGGCTGATCTGCAGGAAGGCTTGCTTTGAAAACTCGCATTTGTCTAATTCTACAGACTGTAGAAGGCTATAAACACCTGTGCATTTTGCAATTGAACATGCCTGGCTTTTTCAAGTTTTAAACTAGCATATATTATCAATAATTACACACAGTAACGAGTTTCATTACATGAAGGTTAGCTTTAACTGTCAACTTGACACAACACAGGATCACCTGGGGGGAGAGTCTCAATGCTGGGATTGTCTTTGTTAACTGGTGTGGGAAGACCCCACGGTGGGTGGCACATTCCCTAGGCAGGGGGCCTGTCCTGAACCCTGTAGGAGTGAGGAGCTTCAGCTGGGCACAAGCAAGCAGCCAGACACGCATGCATTCCTTCTCTCTCTGCTCTTGGATGGGATGTGGCTAGCTTCCTGGAGTTTCTCCCTGGATGGACTGTAATCTGGAATTGTAAGCCAGATAAACCCTCCTTTTACTATGTTCCTTTCTGGTGGGTATTTTTCTTATAGTGACAGAACTGAAACTAGGCCACACTATGACATTTTCATCCTTGTACATAATATATTTTGATCCTCTTCACCCATGTTTCCCCCTCTGAGTCCTGCTGATCTCTTTCCTCTTCTCAACTAATCCTGCTTCCCTCTCTCTCTCCCTCCCCCCCTCCCCCCCTCCCTCCCTCCCTCCCTCCCTCCCTCCCTCCCTCCCTCCCTCCCTCCCTTCTTCCTTCCTTCTTTGTGACCTGATGAGATGAATTTCGTGAGGATTGCTTACAGGAGCTTGGGCGGTTTACTAGCAGCTGCACCCCTGAAGAAAATGCCCCTCCCTTCCCCAGGAACCGTTAATTGCCTATAGATCCTCAGGGAGGAGTAGGGCCTTGAGGGAATGTTGGGGAGCCCAGTCTAGTGCAGGCCACATGAATGATTTGATCTGCAAGAAGTACCAGGTGAATGAAGAGCTCTGGATCCGGAGGAATGGACCCATGCACTTAGCACATCAAAGGCCCACACCTCCAGGGGCCTCGTTCCCTATGGGAGTTACGCCTTTCTTTTTGATTTTAGATGACCCTCCTGCTGCGACTGAACAGTGACTCACAAGCCACATTCCTTCCGATGCCCACTTCACAAACCCTCTTCCAGTTCTTCCTACAGAGCGCCATTTCTACTGCAGTGTTTTCTTTTCTTAACCATTGAACACTTGCAAAAGCATACAACTGTCTTTATTAGATTCCTCTTTTGTGTGTGTGTGTGTGTGCGCGCGCACCACTAGTGAAGATGAGGAGTATTGTTCCCTCACCCTGTTTCCCCCATAAGCCTTGTGGAGTTTCACATGACTGTGCACGGTCTGGTGATATTTACAAATGTGTATGTTACATCATTGCAGAGCTAATTGCCAACTGCTTAGCTGGGTGCCTGGAACTGAGTTAGCAATCTGGAAATACATTCTTCTGTAGTTCACTGTCGATGTGACTCATTCTCCTCCCCCCAGAGTGCTGTGTGGGGCTCTCGGTATCAACAGTCACAATGGCAGCAACTACAGCAATGCCACCACTCTGGTGAGCTTCCTTATGCTTAGACTAACACGATCCTGCAGCTGTCACTGTTTAGAGTCACTCTGATGCCCAGCGCCAATGCCAGTCCATTCATTCTACGGTTAGCCACCGAGATCAGAGGGGGCTTCTTTAGAGACAGAAAGGCATTGAATATCACCCCCTGCTTAGTATCACTGAATCCCTGGGACCTGAAGACAATGAGGACTTTGCCATCTTTTGGCAGGAATGACTTTGCAGTGGCTCCTTGAATGGCCACGAAGCATCGTGGCTAATGAATACTAAATGGGGAAGGGTGAGCCTGCAGTGCTTACATTGATGGGAGGTGGGTCCCTGGTGAGCATGGGTAGCTGCGATGCAATGAACCCTATCAGGCTCTGCTGAGCTGAGCTCCCTGGGCTGCCCCAGGATCCCAATTTCCCCAGGCCAGATGTTTGTGGGATGAATGAATGTTGATAAGCCTGGAGGCTGAGCTGTGGGCTCTGGTGGCTCCCTGCAACTTGCCTGGTTGGGGAGGCTGGGGAAGACACAAGTTCCCTGACCCAGGTCAATCAGACTCAAGGTCAGTAATGACACACCCTCTCTGCAGCAAGCTGAGCTGTCTGGTATCTATCTATCTAAATGTTACCCTCAGTGCCTAGCTCATCACTCCCTCCCCAAGGTAAGCCAAAGAAACCAGAATTTCTTTTCCCCAAGTCAGGTCACAGAAATGAACCTTTCCTATCCACCTCTGATCTATCTTATTAATCACCCTAGGATGTCTGAACTGTATCTACATTCGGCAGATGGAGAAGATGGGGAACGTAAGGAACAGGGGTGTTAAGTAACTTGCCTTAGATCCCATGGACAGCAGGTGGGAGAACCACACCTGCTGTCTTTAGACTCTTGTGTTCTTGACCACCACACTGTGGTCCCTGCCCTGAAGTGATACCCTGAGGACTGCATGGAGCAGTACAGGCAGTGTGCTTAGGGCCTGCCGTCAGGCAAGTTGTGTATACTGTCTGACTCAGCTCCATTGTCATTATGCTGTTCTGACTCATTCATTTGTCTTGGCAGAAAGGAACATGGCTGGTTGTTCTCCTAATGGTCCTGATGCTGGCCTGAGGCCCACTGAGTCAGGCAATTCCTACCCTGCAGGCAGCCTCTGGCAGAATCTGTGCTGTTGCTGCATGGGCACCAGGTTGTGATGGAGTTGTGAACAATGCGTGCTCGCCCCCAATGGACTCCTCTTTCTATCCTCGGAATACTTTCTCAGACCACGACAGCTGGCCCCAGAGTCAGGCCCATCACCTCTGACTTCCTGGTCTTCCTCCAGTGTACCTGTCCAAACTCTTTTCCAAAGTCACCCTTGCAAATGACTTCAGAGGCCACTTATGGATGAAGTCAACTGGAACTGTGTTAATGAGACCCCAGGGGACCTGCCTGGGAGACACCATCTGGAAAAGGTGGTCATATAGCCATGGGACATGGGCCACAAGCTCCAGTAAAGGCTCAGAGACTGAAGAGTGTCAGCTTGGCATTTTGTAACAACTCCCTCCAGGATGTAGGATCTATTTCCTTTCTCCCAGATCTGGCCTGGCCTCATGGTGCTCTCCGTATAGAATGTGATAGAACATTCTGAAGCACAGGTTGTCAATTTCAGCTTCTAAGGGGTGCACCTCTAGGATCATGACCTTGAGTCTTCACTCTGATCCTGAGTCCTCCATACCAGGAGGGATGACAGGACACAGGAGGAAGGGGGCCTAGTGTCTGGCTTCCCCAGGAGCCAGCCCAAGTAGGCTGTCAGCAAACAGGGTCATGAGCCAGCCTGGCAGGGGCCGGTAGAGAAATGATGGATGGCAGTTACTCAAGCCATCAAGTTTGGGGGTGGTTTTGGATGCAGGAGTGGATCCTTGGCTAGACGCTATGCTCAAGGCCAGTCTAGGCATGCTCCCATGTGCAGGGCTCCCCGTTCTCTAGGGGTTTAAGATGAAGGAGACATCATAGTGGTTGCAGACCTGGAATGGGTTGTGGTTGTTTCCCAGGCCTGGGCCCAGGTTCTTTAAGAGAATGGCCTTTCTGGTTCTTCAGGAAGAAGATCCTCTCCCTCCCCAGCTTTCTGTGATCTATCAGTGCCCAAACCTCATCTAGACAACCCCCCCGCCACCTCTCCCGTGCAGCTGAAACTGCTGCTGTGCTGCCAGCACTGCTCCATGCCTACGCCTCAGGCAGCTCTGCCCTCTTGGGGACTTGCATAACCACCAGGAAGAGACTGGGGTTGAAGTTCAGAGCCACTAGACAGACAGCAGAAAAATGGTCCGGGTGGAGCCTCCTCATGAGGAATAAGACTGGGGGTGGGGGGACAGCAGAGAAATCCTAGGAATGGGTCTGAGGGAGGGCTCTGAGGAGAGGTGGTTGGGAGGAGGAGTCAGGCCCTGGGGCAACCCCAAGGAAGCAGGATCATTACCAACTCTGTAAGCATCCATGCTGCAGAGTGAGGGAGATCTGATTAGTTTCTGTGTCTTTAATGGAAACCAAGGTTAGGGAGACGAAGGAAGACCTGGAAAAGGTGGGAGGCGGGGAGCCCCTCAAGGCAGCGGGGCTCTCCAGTCCAGTTGTGTGAAGGAAGCAGCAATGATCATCTCATTTTCAAGCTTTGAAAAATCCCAGATCAGAAGCATATGGTCCTCGGTGGAGCCTACCTCTCCCAGCCTCTCTGAGGACCTTGCAGGCACGCCCTACGCCCATCCATGTGTGATGGTTACTGGGGTTTTGGGCCAAATTCAAGTATGTCAATTTCAGGTGATGAATGATCAAATCCTCCCTAATTTGCATGTTAAATTTCTTCACGCTGGAAATAAATAGCCTCCGTTCATCAGAGAGAGCTTTCCTCCGGAGCCTTTCATTAAGGCAGCAGTCAACCCTTTATTTGAATGTTTAGCGCTTCCTACTCTGGGGAGTCTGAAGATGCAGCCTTGGGTCCCTAGGGCTACAGGGTTTGGTTCTGGAAGACCCATTGGTCATTGGGGGGACAGGACAAAAGTGGGAGAAGAGAGACCATGGTTAGGCATGTACATCGCAGCACTCTAGACTTCTGTACAGAGGAGCCATTTGGGGATTTCAGAGGGCCAGTTGGGGGGTCTTATGATCCCAAACTGCCCTAATTTGCATTTGCATTGTGACCCTAGGCATATTAATTTGTTTCTCTGGTATTTAATTATTTCTAGCTCATCTTTTTCCTTCTCTCCTTCTCTTGTCCCTCCTCCTCCTCCTCCTCCTCCTCCTCCTCCTCCTCCTCCTCCTCCTCCTCCTCCTCCTCTCCCCTTACCTCCTCCTCCTCCTCTTTCTCCTCCTCTTCTTCTTCAGTTTTTTTTGGACCCAGGTTCTTGCCATGTAGCCCAGGCTGACTTCAAACTTGAGGCAATCCTTCTGTCTCTGTCTCCTGAGTATTGCGATTCCAGGCATGTTCTCCCACACCCAGGGTCTGGGTTTCAGTTTCTGTATCAAATGCTTTGTGGCTTCTCAAGCCACCCTGTGAGTGACAGGTGGAAGCGAGAATAAAGACGCACTGTGTGGCTAGGGTCAGGCTGGAGACCATGATGGAAAGGCAGAGCCACGTAGGAACACACAGTGTCTGGAAGTCCATAGCTTCTCCCTGCCTGCCCAGCCTCAGAGGGAGCTGAAGCTTCCTGGATGTGTCCTCTCTACCCCATGGGTCTTAGGACCGTGACCTCAGCGATTCTGTGAACACAGAGATACTGACAGAACTTAGCAGCAAGGGGAGTAAGGGCCGGGTGGAACCTCTGAGCCAGGGAGTGCCCCATGTCTCCAGGTGCTGAGCCCAGTTATGGAATGAAGCCAAATCAAGTTAGCTCCAGGTGTCCTTTTATCTACCTGACAGGATGCTACTCAGTCCAGCAACCCAAGGAGATCTGAGAAGACCACACGCGCAGACTTGGGAGATCTGGGTTTCAATTCCAACTTTGACATTAATTCCTGCTCTATCTCCAGGAAGTAATCTCTAACCAGGGCCATGGTGTCCCAGCTGTGACTGAGGGCTTGGCCTTCTGTGGTTGTGGGCTGCTCTCCAGGTCATTAGCACCACCTCTCCCCCACCGCCCTTTTGCACCAGTGTTCTTATCTTCCCCCAGGACCCCACTGTACCAGTGAGGCGACACCTCCATCTAACCCCAGCTTCCTCGGGAATGGAGATCTCACTTCCTCCCAAATCAGAACCTATTAAAGGAGAGTGTGAGGAAACCGGTTGCCATGGAAACCCAGTCAGCCAAGGTTTGAGAGACTTTGCCTGCTTTTTCTGTCTTTCCTCTTATACTCTGAACTTATTAGTTTTAATTGACATAATTATTGCAACGTCCACCCGAGGCACAAGGAGGCAGCTGTGCCTCTTGTCACCCACTGCCAGCCTTACCCTTGGAGACCTGCCCTGTTGCCCCTCTCCCTCCCATCTTCCTCTCCTCTGGCTTTTCCTGCCACTCACTGGGGCTACCGAGGCCAGACCTTGGTCCCCAGGTCCAGTGGAGTAGGATGGGCTGGAGTTTAGGTGGTGCCAGATGTTTCTAAGCATCTTTGAGGACTGGGTCAGGGGATGCCACAGGTAACCATGATCCAGGGCCACAGTCCCTCTCCTTTTGCAGGCGTACTCTCCCATCTATGCTTTTTGCAGGGTTGCCCATAGGAGGCTAGAGTGGGCTATTTCGACATTAGGGAGTTGGGGCCAGAGACCCAGGTGTAGACTAAATGGGTATGCCTAGCCTCTGGGCATCTCCGGGCCTTCATCTTTGCAGGAATGCAGTGCAAGTTTCAAGCTGGCGTTCCCTGTCTGATGCCAAGGAGTTGAGGCCATCAAAGGATATTTGAGTGTTGGGGAGAGCTGCCTACTGGGTTGCTATACAAAGAAGAGAAAGGGGCTACATAGGTCCCCAAGAGGGACCTCAGGTTGGCCAGTCAGCTCTGTCTTCCTCTATTGTGTTGAGCTAGGGATCCCAGCATGGCAGGATACCCTTAGGAAGGGCAGCTCTCACTCCAGTAGAGCAAAGCTTGGGCACATCAGGGTCTTGCTGTTGGACACAGGTTCCTAAGGCAAGGTGGCATCCCCTAGACACTTATGGAGTGTCTAGGGACATTTTTTGGTTGCTACATCTTCAAAGAATGGTGACTGGCATCTTGTGGATAGAGGCCAGGGATGCAGCTCGATACCTCACCAAGCAAGGATGTCCCCACAACAAACAACTTTCTTTGCCTGGGTTGGGAAAGCCTGTTCTAGTAGTTGCCTCTCTCATAGGCAGCACAACGATGGACCTCTAGGGTCCTTCAAGCTGCATGGTGCCCATTCACAGGAGATGGGCTGTGGATGCCTACAGGGCTCCCTGTGGCCTTCCTCCCTAGTGTTAAGAGTTGCCCTTTGGGTCAAGGGAAGGACACCAGGCTGGGCCTCTTCCTCCTCCTCCTGGTCCACCTCCCCATTCTCCCTGCGGATTACGACACTTCTAAACTCATTAATTTCTAATTACTGCCTTGCCTCTGCCCCAGCACACTGGCTCCATGCCACGTACGTCTCTATTAAAATTCAATTTACGTCCATCATAACAGATTCCTGCACTTCAGCTCACTCTTCGGCCTTCAGTTTTTAGACAAGATGCCCAAAGTCATGGCCCAACTGGAGTGACTCTCCAGGAGGCTGGAGCGGGCAGAAGGGAGAGGCTCCGTGGAGGAAGAGGAGCTCTGATTGCCTGGGACACTGGGAAGGAAAACGTGTGGAAAGAAGGCGGTGAGGTGCCTGCCCCACGGGAGGAGGCGGGTGGGCGGTGCCAGAGTTATTTGCTTGGTGGCTCTTAGGCATCCCTTTTGCTTTACGTTTTTTGATTGATTGATTTTTATCTCATGTGTATGAGTGCTTTGCTTGCATGAATGTAAGTGTATCCATGCTGTACAATGCCCACAGAGGCCAGAAGAGAGTATCAGATTCCCTGGAATTGGAGTTACTGATGGTTGCTAGCTGTCATGTGGGTGCTGGAAATCAAACCTAGGTCCTCTGCAAGAACAGCCAATGCTCTTAACTGTTGAGTCATCTCTCCAGCCCCTAGACCTCCCTTTCTACTTGAGTCATCATCTGTGGCCACAGGCGCATCTGTGCATTCGGCTTTGTGACCTTCAGGACCACTCTGGGAGGTAGCTGCTGTCTCTTAGCATTCCCATTTTATAGTCTCAGCAGTCTACAAAGGCACATAGTGAGTGTAGCAGATACAGGCTGGGGACTCTGGCTGAGGATGCTGAATTAGAACTTGGAAACTGAGTCAAAAGTAGCCAGGGGGCAAAGGTGTGAAGGAAGGGTGAGCAGAGGCCAGGGTGCTAAGCAGAAGAGACCACAGCAAAGGATTTACCCAGATCATTAGCCAAGGATGTGAGAGGAGACTAAGGAGGCAGGCAGAGTGAGGATACACAGAAATTCTCAATAGCTGACAGCTGCCTGGAGGACGCTGTCTGGAGGATGCTGTCTGGAGGATGCTGCCTGGAGGATGCTGTCTGTAAGATGCTGTCTGGAGGGTGCTGTCTGTAAGGTGCTGTCTGGAGGATGCTGTCTGGAGGGTGCTGTCTGGAGGATGCTGTCTGTAAGATACTATCTGGAGGATGCTGTCTGTAAGGTGCTGTCTGGAGGATGCTGTCTGGAGGGTGCTGTCTGTAAGGTGCTGTCTGGAGGATGCTGTCTGGAGGGGCTGTCTGTAAGGTGCTGTCTGTAAGATGCTGTCTGTAAGATGCTGTCTGTAAGGTGCTGTCTGGAGGGTGCTGTCTGGAGGGTGCTGTCTGGAGGATGCTGTCTAGAGGGTGCTGTCTGGAGGATGCTGTCTGGAGGGTGCTGTCTGGAGGGTGCTGTCTGCCCCATGGTCTTCTTGGTCCTCCAGTATTCCTTTTGCTGTTCCAAGCTGATGGTGATCTCACTTCCAAAGCTGGAGACCAATGTCAGCTGACCCGTTATAGCTCACACATCCTCGCCTCCTGCCTGTAACCCACCCAGCGTCACGGTGCTCACGGCCTCCATGGGCATACCCTCAGGCTCTTCACGCTTCAACACAACCCACCCCTCTCTGAAGGCTTCCAGGAGCCCCAGTTCTTAATTCAGAGGACAGTGCTTGGATCCAGCTACAGTTGACACAATGACCACCGGGGTCTCTGGGGTCCCCCCCCCCACCGCCCAAATCTCCCTCTCAGCTTCTCGGTTGTGTCATTCTCAGTCCCCTTTATGTCACCTGCCTGGGCCTCGCAGCACTTTTCTAGATGTGATCACCACTCCCTCCTGTGTCCACCTCACTAGACTGGTTAGTGTGGACTATCTTCTTGCCTGTGAGACCCCTCCCCTGCTCCATGTCTCTCCAATACCCCAGCTTGTATCTGTTGACCTCCTTATAGCTTTTCCCTTCCAGGCTTTATGGACTATCACCTCACTGATCTTTCTCCTTGGCCGCAGAATACCAAGCCTGCCCACCTGACTCTGATCACCTCTCAGACCTGTCTTCTCCACTTCTCTGCTCTCACCAGGATGGCTGTCCCTTCTGCCTGAGGCCTGCCAGCTTCTGACTACTCCACTTCCATTACAGCTGCCCAGGGGAATGTTTTGAAATATGTACTTGGTTAGATTCTTTCCCTGGGAAGGACCATCTGAGGGCTCCAGGGACAGGGGCTAGAAGATGGCTTAGAGGTTTAGAGCCCTTGATACTTTTGCAGAGGACCCAGGTCTGTTTCCCAGCACCCACGTGGCAGTTCTAGAACTCCAGTTCTAGAGGATCTGACACCCTCCTCTGGTTTCTGTAGGCACTGCATGTATATGATGTATGTACACACACACACACACACACACACACACACTACATTAAAAAACCTTTTGACAGAAAACACAAACTCCCTCAAATAGCCTACAGCCGCTCGCTCCAGCTCCACCCACTCCCTGCTTCTCACCCTTCTCTCCTCCTTGGCCACTCTGGCCTTTCCTCTCCTCCAGTTCACTGTGTCAGTCCTTGTGGCTCCTTCAGAGATGCCCTTCCTTCTCCCTCTAGGCCTGGCTCATCCTCTGGATCTGGTGTCCCTCGCAGAAACTTCTAGTACTTTCCCTTGTTAGCTTGACCTCTGTCACCACTGGCATCATTCCACTTCTGCCTCTACGCAGCAGCAGCTCTGTCGTCATGGTCACGCTTGTGTGGAGACCCAGTGACGTCACCACCTCCCTCCAGGAGCTCCTACTTCACATGGCCTGTCCACACCTCACACTGTTCCCCACTCAGGTCAAGGGTTGTGTCTTTCCTGGGGATATCTCAGATTAGGTCAGTTCTTGTCCCTGCTTCCTGCTCTGTCCCACATGTGATGAGGTGACTTTGCCTCGGTCTTTGAGCTTTGACTTCAGATCCCGGGCAAGAAACAGAAGCTGAACTTTGTGTGCTCTGGGCACAAGAGGTTCACAGAAGACACTGTGGTGTGGGGGGAACCCCAGCGAGTGGCCAGCAGGAGCCTGGCCCCAGGCAGGTGATCATTGGGTTTGGAGTGTGTGTTAATGAGAGTTAGAGGCATATAGATCAGGGCCATGCACAGGGTGAACTCTGGCTGAGTGTCGTCAGCAGAAAGTATATCTTTTGCAATGTAAATTTACATGGCTGGCTGGGACCGTACCCAAAAGGCTGGGACCTTAGCCCTGGAAAAGATAAGCACTCCGAGGCAGCATGGAGCAGGCGAGAGGATGCAGGCCTGGATCCAAAAGATTCCCTGAGAAGCCTCACTCTTCAAATGATACTGTGCGATATTGGGAAGCTGCTGAGCTGTAATCCCTAGCTGTACAGCACACAGAAAAATCCACCAGTGTCCGAGTTGTTACTGGGAGGGCCACGACTAGTTCCCGCCACCTACCCTGCCGGGAGCTCCGGTGCGTTCTGGGAGGGGCCTCTGGCTTCTGGTCTCTGCTGCTGCCTCTCTTCCCAGAGGAGGCCAGGCAGGACTGGAGGAAGAGGGAGGGACGCAGCCACTGGCCCGCAGGGCTTCCTTCCACCTTTTCTTCTGAAGAGGTTCAAAGGCTCCGGCAGCAGCCTGTGTGTGCATACTCCCTGCCTTGCGGCCCTTACAGGACAGTCCCACATTGGCTTTCTTCCCCCTCAGCTGTCTGTGAGTTCCCACATTTCACAGCTGCCCGAGGAATGTTAGTAGGACAGAGAGGCTGGCTCCCCTGCCTTTCCCTTCACGCTAGCTCTTACCCTACTGGAACAAGTGGTCACCTGGGGCTGAACCCTCTGAAGGGGTTCTTGCATCTTACCCCTTGGGGCAGGAGGAGCCCAGTCACAAAGCTTGTGGGTGTCTGTACAGAAAAGACTACACACTTGGGTACTTTAGACTTCCTGGTCTACGCCAACTCTCTGTGCCCCACACGTACCCTCTGAGCTTTGGGTCCTACGTCTGCAGAACAAGTGAATGAGGGTAGGGACACTCACAGGCTGCTATGGGATACTCATTGTGAAGCCTTGGGCTGGCACTGCCAACCTCACTAGACAGTTGTTCTCCTCTGGGTGTGTGCACGCTGGTTACCTGTGTTGTGTGCACACACACGACATTTTTTCTTATTTAAGTATGAAAGTAATTATGAGGGGTATCGCACCAACATGACACATAAAAATCTGCCTGATGACTCTGAAGGCCCCATCTCCTGAATCATTCGTGTCTGCAGAGGATTTGAACCGAGGCTGTCTGGATTCAGCCTGAGGAAATGGCTCTATGGGAAGGGTGTGGGTACACTGCCTGGTGAGGAGGCTCCAGGGAGGCCCAGGAGGGACTGAGCTTGGTGGCTTAAGTCACCATTGTACATGGTCTGAAAGTGCAGAGACCCCTCCAGACAGGCCCATCACAGAGGGCTGTGTCCATGACACTGAAGGGACCCACATCTCACAGCCTCACAGACACCTTATTGTTTAGATGAGTGTTTGTCCGTCCCCATGCCCATGGCATGTCACCACCAGCTACCACTTTGTAAAACTGGGCATCTGTTAGATGGGAGGGGTGGGCAGGGGGCCATTCCTTCTAGGAGGGTCTTCACGGCAGTTCCCCAGGGGTTCCCCTCCACATGAACAGTCACCCTATTTCTTGAATAGAGATTCAAGGCTGGGCTCAGAATTGATCAAGGACTGTCACAAGCAAGGAGCTATCATAGCACATCTTACCGTGGGGTTCTTTTGTTTGTTTATTTTTTTGACACAGAGTTTCCCTGTAGCCCTAGCTGGCCCAGAACTCCCTATGTAGATCAGGCTGGCCTCGATCTCACAGAGATCTGCCTGCTTCTGCCTCCCGAGTGCTGAGATTAAAGGCATGCACCACCTTGACTGGCTACATTTTAAAAATTCAGTTTTATTCTATGTGTATGAATGTTTTGCCTGCCTGCCCGTATGATGTATATAAATGCAACATGTGCGTGCAATGCCCACAGAGGCCAGAAGAGGGCATTAGATCCCTCTGGAACTGGAGTTATGGATGGTTGTGGCCACCATGTGATGCTGGGAACCAAACCTGGGTCCTGTGCAAGAGCAGTCAGTGCTCTTAACCACTGAGCCATGTCTCCAGCCAAGTGATTTTTTTTTTTTTTTTTTAAAGAGCTCTAGGTCATGGCAGTGAGGTCAGAACAGGTGACCTAGCAGGTGACTAAGGAGGCAGGGTCATGTGAACCCTGAGTCATGGTAGGTTTGTTATCTGGTCTATCCCACTGTTCTGTGGAGATGAATAACTTGCATATTTTTTACGGTCATCATTTATTCCACCCCTGTTATACTGAAGATGACCTGGTGAATCTCAAGGACCCTTCTAGGGTGAGCATCCCTGTGCATCACTCTGAGAAGACAATCAGGGATACCACTGCTGCCCAAGGCCACAGAGCTAGGGGGATGTTGGTCCACTTCGGCCAATGTCGAAGTCTCTGTCTTTGGAGATGGGGTGTGGACCCGTTCACTGCTGCCACCACACTAGTCATAAAATAGCAACAATTTAGTCAGCAATGGTCTGCAGCTATGACAGCAGCCTCATAGGATATAATGGAGCTGAAAAAATCCAATTATAGAGTGACACTGTTGTGGTCATAATGTCTCTGCACAGACTATCACACACATGTCTGAGGTGACACTGGTGTCTACAAACCCACTGCATGGCTGATCACATCAACATCTGGTTCATGTAATTATGTACAGTACGCACTTGATCATAAGTGACTATAGGACTGAGTTATGCATTTACAACATGATTTTATTATGATTTTAAGTGCATGCTTTCTATCAATAAAAATCAAGTTAGTGCAAAGTGTGCTGTGGTGTGCCAACAGTAGCCCCCACTCCCCAGTTCATGTTTTCACTTGTTTCCTGATGGCATCAGAAGATCATGTCAAGTGACTGAACTTGCTATTGATGTTTCTGTAAGCTCACTCTGACTTTTCCCTGTGATATCAATGTTGCCAGAGGATATATTTCTCAGAATATATCCTGGACATTAAGGAACACATGACTGTATTTATGTAGATCCAAAGGACTGCCTTGGTGTAAGTTTCTCTCTCTCTCTCTCTCTCTCTCTCTCTCTCACACACACACACACACACACACCATGCCAATACCACTTCGTTACAAATCCCTTCTCCAGGAGTAAAGACTCTATAAGGTGGGCCATGAATGCAAACTTCTTTGGATTCTGAGTGGGAAACACAGTTAAATTTATGGCAGCACTCAAGCCTATTTTCTCTCAACTTGAGGAGCAAATTTGGCCATTTCTTTGCCTGAAAAATTGGACATTATCACCCTACTCAAAGCTGGGTTTGTAAAAGACTAGAAGTCTTTTATAGAGCAGTAATCATCAAGGCACCGACAGTCACTAGTCAAGTGCATATGTCACGTGATCCCCAGTGTGTATTCAGGTAAGAAGGTAAAAACAATAGGGGTACAGACTTCGCAGGTGGACCAGCTGAGTGCCATCAGCCCCACTGGTGTTGTGACCTTGCTCTCTGCGCTAAAACTCTTATATCGAGGGCCATCTAGGTACACAAACTTGACTTGATAGGTCTTAACATATAAGAAAAAATGCATGAAGTCCTGTGGGCGGGCTATGAGTGGGTGCAGATGGGGAGGAGAGCCTAAATATGATTAAGATGTATGAACTTCAGAACAATTCAATAAAAATATATTAAAAAATAACAATAAGGGGCTGGAAAGATGGCTCAGTGGTTAAGAGCACTGGCTGTTCTTGCAGAGTACCCAGGTTCGACTCCCAGCACCCACACGGCAGCTAACAACTGTCCATAACTCCAGTTCCAGGGGATTTGATGCCCTCTTCTTACCACTGTGGACACTGCAAGACATGTGTGCACCTGTTTACATGCAGGCAATATACACATACAATAAAATTAAAAATAATACATAAAAAGATTAAATCTTAAAAAATAAAAATAACTAAACAAAGTAAATAAAATCAAAGAAGTGTTCAATATCTAACGTAGATATGTTGAAAGAATTCACCATTTGGTTTGCAGGGTCTGCATTGGTCAAACCTGTGTTCTCATGAGTATTAGAATGAGTAATGCCCTAGGCAGGCTGAAACACTGAAAACTACACACAGATATTTGCATAAATATATACATTTACTTACAATGTCAGAAGTTGGTTCTCTTCTTCCAACTCGTGGGTCTGGGGGATTGAACTCAGGTAGTCAGGCTTGGCGGCAAGCATCTACCTACTGAGCCATCTACTAGCTCTGAATTTTTAAAATATTATTTATTACTTTTACTTTATGTATATGAGCACATTGCCTGCATGTACATAAGTTGCCACAGAGATGACTGCTCTCTCCACGTTCACTGATGACAAAGGGAGGAGAGACCCTGTGGATACCACCTTGACCACTGAGGGCTACATGAGACCCTGAGTTCAATCTTGAGAACCCACAAAAGTCAGGCATGGTGGTGCACTCCTGTAGTCTGAGGACTAGGGAGGGAGACAGGAGAGGCCCTGAGACTTGCTGGCCAGCCAGCCTACCGTACTTAGCTGAGCTCCAGCCAATGAGGGTCCTGGTTGTAAAATACATGGTGGATGACACCTGACGAATGACATATGAGGGTCTCCAGCCTCCACATGCACATGCACATATGTACACACACCTGTGTGTGAAGGTGTCCATATATGCACACACAATGTACACACACATACACATTATGAATAAGAGCAGCACCTGCGAGGGGCAACGCAGTGGCACATCACATAGCACCGAGGTTTAGTGAGACTTTGGCCAAGACAGTCCACACTGTGGGAAATGTGGTGATATTTGCTGGCCCCTCAGGCATGTTCATGGGAAAACCAATGTGGACTAGTTCTCGTCTGAAGAAGTACACAGAGTCAGGACAGTGAGACGCAATGTGAGCTTGACTAGATCCCACATCGAATAGCTGAGTGGCCATGAAGGACACTCAGCTTGGGAAGAAGCTGCTGGAACTAAGGGGGAAACCTAAATCTGGACCATGCATCAGGCATGTTCTGACTCCACTGTGCTGCGGTTCTCTGGGAGAAAGCCTTATCCTGGGGAAATATTACCTGAAAGTGAAGTTCTCTGAGGTCCACCACCAACTCCCCAATAATTCTGCAAAACAGTGCTGACAGGTAGGGCATGGGGCATACCTTTAATTGTAACTCTCAGGAGGCAGAGGCAGCCTGGTTTACACAGCAAGTCTCAGGCTAGCCAGATTTACATGGTAAGATGCTGTCTCAAAAACAAAAACAAAAACAAAAACAAAGCCTCCCCCCAAATAAAACAAAAATCAGTGGTGTGTGTGTGTCTGTCTGTCAAAGGAGAGGGGTCTAATAAGAGAAATGAGTAAATGGTAACGTGTAGGTTTTCATAGCATGACACATACTAAGTCTTGACAATTTTCAAAATTAAAAAAATAGAAAAGCACTGCCCTCCGTGGGTTGGGGTGGGGGCAGCAGAAACAGGGGGCATCCAACTGCCCAGCACCCCTTTCCCTTCCACGAACAGCCTCCACCCTCCTTTCCTACCTCATGGCTGGAGTGTGGGGTATGCCTAAACTCTAGGACAATGACACAGCTCTGGCCAATTATGAGGCAGCACACCACCGCCCCCTGTGACTGGGTGGGGATGACATGAGCTTGGCCGATCACATCCTTCTCTGGAGCTTTTAAGCAAAGCTTCCAGGGAAGTTCCTTCTCCTCAGGATCAGGCACTTGGTGGTCCCCAACCCCTGGGCTTTTCCCGGCTGCCACCATGGGGAATGATCTCTGAACCTAGAGGTGGGAACAGTGCAGCAGCCTTGGGGAAGAAGCCATGTCAAGTTCTGGGTTCTAGAACTACCAAGGTTCTGGAGGCCCTGACATCCGTTCTGTGATCTGTTCATAGATTTTTATACAGATGATTAGAAGGCAAGGTATAAGAGACAGTCACAATGGTGGACAGAGGAGAGGGGCATGTGTGTGTGCATGTGTGTGTGTGTGTGTGTGTGTGTGTGTGTGTGTGTGTGTGAGAGAGAGAGAGAGAGAGAGAGAGAGAGAGGCAGAGAACATATGTATACAATTAAGCATACTGAAAGTAAACACATTTTCAAAATGTGGGGTTACTTCAAGTAACCCCTCAGGAGAGTGAAGGTTCTAGAAGAGGCAATATTCCTAGCAGTGGCTCCGGGGCAGTCTGGGCAAAGCCAGAGAAGAGAGAGTGTGCAGAGATGTGTCTTCAGACCCACAGCTGTCTAGCTCACTGGCAGTGCCTGCCCAAGGTGGACCAGGATCAGACCTGGACCATGAGGAGCTCAGAGGCCATGTTGGGGAGTGCAGTCCTCACCCGTGGGCACGGCAAGTTTTTGATGAACCGACCATCCAACCAGCCCCAATTCAGACATCTCATTGCTACCAGGCCATGAGAGCCGACGTTCCTGCAGCGACAAGGCGAAGGGATGTGCTTTCCAAGTGGAAACTCATTTATTTCTCCTGGATGACTTCCACCCAACACAGCTATAAACTGGGATATTTGCATTCTCCCACTGCTTTGTTTTCTAGAATTTGTAGAGCACAGTTAGGAGAAAGATTGCTAAGGATACACATTAACAAAACAATTGCAGTGATCCTTTCTCCATGAGAAGCAGGGGGGTGGATGGGGAAATAATTCCAGATCTGGCGTCACACAGTTTATCCTTTAAAAAGTGTGTGTGTGTGTGTGTGTGTGTGCGCGCGCGCGTGCGCACGCATGTGGGTGCACCATGGTATTCATGTGGAGGTCAGAGGACAACTGTTAGGAGTTGATTCGTGTCTCTCTCCTTTTTGATTGATTGATTGATTTACATATTATTTTCTGTGTATGAGTGTATTGCCTGCATGTATGTAAGTGCACCTATGTCATGCAATGCCCATGGAGGCCAGAAGAGGGCATCGAATTCCTTGTAACTGAGGTTATGTATGTTTGTTAGCTGCTATGTGGGTGCTGGGGTTTGAACCCAAGTCTTCTGCAAGAGCAACAAGTGCTGTTAACCACCGAGCCAACCCCAGTGTCTCCTGCCTTTTGAAGCAGGGTCTTTTGTTGTTTGGGCCACGTTCATGTGTACTCCAGGCTAGTTGGCCCCTGAGCTGGTAGGTGATTCTTTTGTCTGTATATCCTACCTTGCTATATGAATTCTGGGGTTACAGATGTGTGCTATTACATACAGCTTATTATGTGAGTTCTGAGGATCCAGCTCAGGTGGTCAGGCCTGTGTGGCAAGTGCTTTTCTCAACTGAGCCATCTCCCCAGTCCCTACAGCTAATCTTTGAAACCAAGCTCACCCAGATGACCTTGGTGGGTCCTTGAACTTCTCTAAGCTCCAGTTTGTGTATCTGTAAAATTCATAGGTTTATTGGGAGGATCCAGTGACATCATCCCAGAGCACAAATCATAATGTTGACCCTATAATGAATCCTTATGCTTTTCGTTGATCATGATTATTAACTTCATAATCATCACAAACAGTTGGGTTTGGGATTTTGATTTTAAGACATGGTCTCATTTCACCCATTAGCCCAGGCTGACCTGGAAGCTACTTAGTAGCTCAGGTAGGCCTCAGACTTGACCTGTAGATTTGTGCCACCACGCTTCTCTACCATCTGCAGCAGTCGGAGCCTGACTACTTCCTGGTTGCTGCCAGAGATGAGAGCTGACTGTTTCCAAAGCAGGTTCAGTTTCACTGTTGAGCAAGGCTGATCTTTGATGGTGCTGAGGGCAGAGCCAAAGTGTCCACTATGCAAACACAAGAAACTGAGCTTGACATCCAGAACAGACATTAAAAATAGTCTGGCTGGATGGCATGCACTGATAACCCCAGCACTGGGGAGGTGAAGGCAGGCTGGCTGAACTGGGGAGCTCTAGATCAGAGAGAGAGACATGGACTCAAAAACCAAGGTGGATGGCAACAGAGGAGGTATTATACCTGAGGTCATTTTCTGGCCTCTCCACATATATGTGTTCGTGCGCACACACATGCACACATGTGATTTGAGCTGGACTTTGTTTCTATGTGGTGTCCACCTGTGTCCTGGTAGTGCAGTGTACCACACAGTAAACCAGATTGGGAACAGATTCTCCTCCGTCAGGACCATTGTCAAGGCCAATCAGGGAGGCCCTATCAAACCTGAACTCAGACTGTGTCTCAGGAAAGCTCTTGGAATCTCATTCATCTACCCTCACCCAAGAGGATGTACCCAAGGGTGCCAGATGGTGATCAGCAATGGCTATGGGTTCCCCAAATAAACGCCATCACAAAGGGGGTTCAGGGAAGTCCCTTGGTCTCCACATGGAGGACAGAGGTCTAGAATAGCTGGCACCAGAAAAGGGTCTCTTGCTTCCTGATCAATTTCTCCCTCCTCAATCCCCACAGAAGGCTTTCCTCCCTTGATCTCTTCTCCCTTTTTAGCCAGTGCACCCACTCTGTACCAGCTGAACCAGCCTAAGGTCAGGACTGGAGGGACCTGAGAACAGAGGTCACCCCACACTCTGGTCTTTGTAATGGAAAGGAGAGCTGTCCAGAAAGGACGGATAAATGCTTCGGCAGTGAACCCCGGTCAGGTCTTTTCATTTGCATTCTGATCCCTGGCGACAGATCTGTATCAGCATCTCCAGTGCAGGACAATCTTGTTTCCCCAACAAAACCGATTATGCACATCAGGCCTGGGGATTAGTCACTGGGGCGGGGAGCCAATAAGAAAGGCAGAGTTTGGCGACTGAAAGTAGGGGGAGGAAGTGCCATGCTGCTTCAGCTCTGAGGGACCAGGAAGTCAGTGAAAGCCGGGGAGGCTGCTTTGCCACGTCACTGGCCGCAGACTGACCCATGCCAAGCCCTGTCCTCATCCAGCCTTGTACTGGGGCAGGAAGAGCCAGTTAAGGCCAGCTCTCAGGAACCTGGGCACACCTACGGATGTGTAGAGCTTGGGCAGTCTCCCTCCCTGTTCCACAGACTTGCTCCCCAAAGGGATGTCTCCTGCCCTGCTGCCCTGTTGCTGTGTGGCCCACTCCACTGGAACCAGGCTCCTTGAATAGATGTTCCTAGAGATGGTGGTATTTTTCCCAAGGAGTAGGTGAGGAAAAGACTCTGGGTACATACTGGACACTATGTCTGCCCAGTGTGTGCTCAGACTCACCTCTCAACTGTGCTGTGCTGGACGCATCAGGTAGAGTATTGCCTTGGAACAGGGCAGCCCCAGCCTCCCAGGAGCATTGCACGGTAGCCTATGGCTACACCTGCACATGAGCTCCCCCACCATCCTTACTCTAGGCAGGACAGTGGCTGACGGCCAGGTAGACAGGAAGAGAAAACTTGCCTGTACTCCAGCGAGAATCTGGTCAGCTCCCTGTTGTTATGCAACCACTTGAACTCCAGTGGCCAGCTGCCCTCGGCCATGCACGTGAGCACCAGGCGGTTCCCTTCTAGGTGCACCTGTGTGCGCACAGGCTCCGTCTTGAAGTACGGAGGCACGTCATCTGTGGGAGACAGGAGTACAAAACCACTAGTTAGCACTTGCTCAGCTCCATACACTGGCTTACGGAGTACCCAGGGCAGACCGAGCAGGTGTAACGAGGTAACCTGGCCAAGGCCATATGCCAAGAAAGACGTGTACTTGGGTCAGTCTGACTCCAAGGCTTGGGTGTTCATCATGAGTCCTCCTTGTCTACTAAGCAGAGCCTAGCTTTCCTTTTCTCTTCCGTCCCCACCAGCTTCTGCTGCCATCATCCCTCTGTCACCCTGCCACTTCCCCCTCCAAGTCCTGTCCCTTTTACACCCTTTACTTCTGGGTTTCAAACCTCCAAGGAGAAAGAAGAAGGGTGCTCACTAAGCCTCAGCCAAATGGAATGCAAATTTTACCAAGACGATGCAGTAGTGTGGCACTGGGGAGATGGCTCAGTGGATAAGAACACGTTCTGTACAAGAATGAGGACCTGCGTTTGACTCTCCAGCACCCACATAAAAAGCCAGCTATGGCCTCACACACCTATAACCGCCAGTATAATGGGAGGCAGAGACAAGAGGATCTCTGGGGCTTGCTGGCTGTCAGCCTGGCTCCAGGTTCAGCAAGAGACCCTATTACAGGGGGGATAAGACAGAAAATGATAGAGCAGGACACCTGACAGCCTCCTCTGGTCTCTTTGTGCACATATGGGCATACACACTTACACACACACACACACACACACGCATTCACCACACATACACACACGTACACACAAACACGCATTCACCACACACACACATACATACATACCACACACACATACATACACAAAAAGAAATGGAGAAACACACAGTTCAAGTGATGGAGGGTCCCACCCCCAAACTGGAAAGCACCTCAAAGGCAGGATCTGTCTAGTGAGTCTCCTCCACTACCAGGCTACTGGTCCCCACCTAGTTAGCTGGCCTCAACCTCCCCATTCTGCCTGCTCGGGCTGTGGAGCAGAATAGCTACTGTGGTTCCCCAAAGCCCCACAGAGTAGTGAATGGCCAGCGTTGCCTCAATAATGCACTTTAACGATTGCTCAGGTAAAGAGGGATGGAGTGGAGCCTTCTGGCCAGTGGGAGAGGGGACATAAGGAGGACTGGACAAGGATGCTGTTGAAGAAAGGATGTGAGGTGGAGGAAGGGGAGAACTCTCAGCTTGTTCTTGAGTCGACTGCCTTTTGGGGTGGGGCAAGGCTGAGCTTAAGTGCTCATTGGTCCTGCTATTCCAGAAGCTTCCACATAGGTCCATTTGGGCCTCATGGTGACCTCATGACTCTAAGGAATATAATGCATGTTTTAGAGAGGGCACAGTGAGGCCTTAGTAACCTGGTTAAGAGGTCATGTAGTGGAGAGCGAGGGGCCAAGTCACAAAACCAGCTTCGGAGTGAACCTTTGTGTGTATCTCCTTCAGGGGAGTGGGAACAGGGCTGGGAGGAGCGGATGAGAACATGGCAAAAGTCTAGACGGAGTGTGTGCCCTGGGCCTTGCACTGACAGCCTGAGGAAGCACACTGCGAAGAGCGTTCCTCAATAGCTCATCTGCCAAGTCCCCAGAAATCTGCGGAGGATCTGCCACAGGTGGCTCAGTGGTTGACTCAGGGTCAGGCTGCACCTTCTGAGGCTATATCCACAAGCTATCCATGGGTCCCGGGGGCTCAGAGTCACATAGGAAGCTGCCAGCAGGGCAGGCCTGGGCGTCCTGACCTCTAGGCCAGCAGTGGGGGCTCCAGCAGTATCCATAGCTCTGCCTGTGTTCACTCCACCTCTGGCCAGCTGTGTGGCATGGATCAGAGTTGAAAGTTTAGAGTCTCAGTTTCTCTATTCACAGTTATAGAAGAGAAACAGTTGCTATAGAATAAATGAGACAATGACAATCATGGTGGTGGCCCAGGCCTGCATCTGAGGACAGATGCTCTGCCCAGAATCAGGGCTTTCCATGTGGGTGTCCCTGGAAGAGATGGGCACCTTTATCTGGTTCTGGCTTTGGTAAGAGTTCACATTTCCCTGAGAGCCCAGAGAGGGCAAGGCACCTGGCAATCTGCTTTAGGCTAAAGAAAGAGAACAAAGGACAGAAAGGGACACGTAGGGTCAGGTGCTGGGGAGGGGTGACTTAGAGTGCTGGGTCCCTTTGTACCCCACATGCCCCATGCTGGGCCTCAGGACCCCTGGCCCTGGTCCTTCGCTCACCCTCAGGTCCATCACCAACGTGGGAGTCCATGGTCAGGTTCATCTTTTGTTTCCGTGTCTCACCTGGGCTCCAGAGTGGATTTACGACTCAACAGAAGTTGCAATATGCCCTTGGGGCACAGTCAACTGGCCCCACTTGCTATGTAGCACCCCTAAACCTTGCATTCTTAGACCCCACTCATATACCCAACTTGATGAAAGTGTAACTTCTGATGCTTTGGAGGGCTCTTCCTCGAACTTCCTATCTCAGAAGACAAGCCTGAGGGTGGTTCAGCGAAGCAAGCACCTGCCAAGGCCCTTCTGCTAGCTTCTTACTAGCTTCTTACAGAGATGCTGCCAGCGTGCATCTCTCTGTTGCTCTTCACAGCTGTCCTGTGAATGTCTTGCCTTAAGAGCAGTTGAGGGGGTTGGGGATGTAACTCAACAGGTAAAGTGCTTGCCTAGCATGTATGAAGTCCTGGGTTCGATCCCTAGCACCTCAGAGGCCAGGCATGGTGGTACACGCCTGTAATCCTAACACTCAAGAGGCAGAGGCAGAAGTTCAAGGGCACCCTTGACTACATAATAGCTAGTGAGTTTGAAGCTAGTCTGGGCTTCATGAAATCTTATCTCAAAAGGAGAAGTTGAAAGCATGCCTCTTTCAGACCACCAAAGCCTGATCCTTCCTGGGGTTCTTGTGTTTCTGGGGTCCTGGGCCATGGCTGGCTAGGTAAGAGAGGCCAGTGGGTCCCTGTTTGCCAAGCAAAGTGACTGACCAGCCTCCTTGGGAGGCAGCCAGCGCTGTTCTCCGCTGAACAAATGGGCACATTCTCACTTCAAAGGCACATTCATATTCTCCAGCAGCTTTCAAGAACCCTTTGAATCGCGTTGTTAAAAACCCTCTGTTCGTGGCTGTCACCGCTCATTTGTTTTAAAACAATAACGTTCCCAGCCCTGTATGATTAAATCCTTTCCTTGGATGTGGGGCTGACTCAGAGCTAGAATTGTGAGCCGGGGAGGTAGTAGGTGTGTTTGTGCGGACACGCTCTGCACCCGGACACCTCGCTTATGTGAGTCAGCTCACGGGCTGCTTGCTCTAGGTCTGCGTTTACCGGCTCACTTCCCAGGCCCTGGGAATAGACAGACTGGGCGAATGACTTGTGCTTGGATGGGTTGATTCCAGTGGCTGATGGAGATAAGGACCCTGGGGGAAGAAAGGGGCGGGAGACCTTGCCTGAGCCCCAGCTGGGCACCAGGTCCTGCTCAGTGCTCCTCATCCTTCCTCTGATGGCATGGAGGACTAGGGCTCCTTCCTCCAGGCCACTGAGGTCATCCTTGCTCCAGTGCTCCCTGCCCTCTGAGTACAGAGATCCTGGGAGGGAGGCCCCACTCAAGAGAAGTGGTGGTAAGTCCAATCACTGGGATGTACTCCACAGGCCTGCAGGCAACGAAAAGCAGGAGCTGGCTGGGGCTCGGGATGTAGGCTGTGAGAGTGACTGTTCATGTGCCTGTGTGAGCATGTGTGTGGACAACTACCAGTGCATATAACATGTGTCTCTGTCGTGTCAGTGTGTGTGTGTGTGTGTGTGTGTGTGTGTGTCTGGGCTCTCTCTCTCTCTCTCTCTCTCTCTCTCTCTCTCTCTCTCTCTCTTTCTCCATAACTATATACGAACCTTTGTATCCTCTGTTGTGAGTTCACAGAGCACACAGATCACAGACCTTGAGACCTCATTTCACCTCAGTCTACTTACTGTGAAGATCAAATAACTTAATATACAGTCCTCAGACCGGAACTGCACACATGCTTAAGAATGGGCAACTAGCCATGCCTTTAGTCCCAGCAGAAGCAAACGGATCTCTGTGAGATTGAGGCTAGCCTGGTCTACATAATGAGTTCCAGCCCAGCTGGGGCTACAGGGAGACTCTGTCTCAAAAAAACAGAAGTATGGGCAGCTATTGTTCTGCTTGATCATATATGCAGTCAGGCAAGATATCTCTGGAGGGAAAAGCTCACTGTGTTGGCAGGGGCTGGCAGATCTCCTTAGCTTTTGTTCTCAGAAAAAGCAGTGCTCAACTTGAACAATTATATACACACAAGCCCTGTTAGCTACCCTCAGCGAGAAGGCGGTAACTGCACGGAGAATCCCAGACCGACTCAACATTATAAACAGCCATTTTCTTAATTGTTTCCTCATTTTGAAACAGCCCCCAATTTTTAATTTTTACATATTGTTTGTGTGTGTGTGTGTGTGTGTGTGTGTGTGTGTGTGTGTGTGTGCCGCAGCACCTGTATAGAGGTCAAAGGACAACTCGTGGGAGTTGGTTCTCTCCTTCCACCTCCTGGGGATTGAACTCAGGCTTGTGCACAAGATGCTTTTTACTCTCTGAGCTGCCATCTTGTCAGTTCCCCCAACCATTAAAAAAAAACTAGACAAAGTGGTTCACATAAGAACAAATGGGACCCTGTATGACACCCTGTCCTCTCAAGGTTCAGAGTCATTTCAGAGGAGAGGGTGGGAAGACTACAAGAGGCCGAGGCAGCGATGATTACACAAAACAGTGTTCTCCAGACGCAACACGGCAGTTGCACATAGGAACTCACAGTGGTTGTGACCGCGTGCATGAAACCTGTGCAAGCTCAAGTCAGACGATATCCCAGCATGCGGCGGGAGAGGGTCAAGTGGTCCTGCCCCTTAGAGGAGCTATTAGAAATTAAGAGCTGCCCAAAGAGTGAGAGTTAGTTTTCTTTAAGGGTGTGACCCCTGATAGGGTGGCCACCATCCTCCAGGGATGGCCACTTACCCAAGAGAATGGAGGCAGCACAGCTTGGATTCTGTGGGTTAAAAAATGAAGACAAAAAGTTGAGTGGGCAGGGGAGGCAGGTGGATCTGGAGAAGTTGGGGCTTCAAGGGGGTGAATATGGTCAAAATGTATTGTATGAAATTCTCAAAGAATTAATTAAAAAGAGAATAGCTTTAAGAAGTCCTGAAAAAGACTGTCCATTGTGGGGGAGGAGCAGCCCATATACTGAACCACATGATAAAGCTGTGATCATTTAAACTGTGTGGTCTACATGAGCATGCCAGAGAAGGAACGGTCTTGGATTCTAGAGTATTCCTAATACATACAGGGATTTTTAATGTACGATGAAAGTAGAACTTCAAATCAAGAGGGGAAAGGATCAATTATTCAACACATGGCTTGGAACAGCCAGGGGGCCATGTGGGAATAAAAAAATAAAGTTGACTCTCTTCCTCACACTTTACCTCAAAATAAATGCTAGGGGGATTGATGTTTTAAACATGAAAACGAAATTCTAAAAGAACCAGAGGGAGAAAAATCACAGAAGTTTAAAAATACACAATGCTGGTGGAGCGAAGTTCCTGCCAAGTGCTTTCTAAGTACCACGCGAGCTACAGACGGTCAGGAGACAGACGGATGCCTTCAACTCTGCGAGAATTCAGGAGGGGAAGAAGAAAACCCACGTGTAAAAAAGAAGCGACACATGACAGACTGGGGGAGGATATGTGTGATGCCTACCACGGGCAAAGATCTAACGCTCCTAGTGTAAAAGATGTTCTCACAGATCAATAAGGCAGATTAACCAACCAGCAGAAATGGGCATGTGAATTGTTCAGAAGAAAGAATGACAGAGCAAGGATGCTCTACTCTCTCAAACAGCTAACGTGTGAGAATGTAAGACCTGTTGGGCATGTGTGCAAGAAAACAGGTGCCCAGGCACACACCCTCATTGGACTGGACATGTCATGCCATCTGAGGAGTGTGACTTGATGACTCTGTCACAGTCACAGTCGACGATGCCCAGATTTCCCAGTGCCCCAGCTCTCCAAGGCGTCTCTCCACACTGATACTCAGGCATGCGTGAAACAGCATCTCAGGGCTGAGACACTGACAGCTGGGAACGGACCTGCATGCCGATCCAGAAAAGGAGTGTGTCTGCAACAGGTGACCCCTCCCCCCCAGAACAACCCTAGAGAGCCACCATTAAGTGACATGTGTTGGGGACAGAATCTGCCATTCCTTCTGTAGGAGTTGATCTTCTGATGTGAAAAAAAAAATTTAGAGAGGGTCTCATGTAGCCTAGCCCTGGCTGGCCTTGAACGTGCTATGTATTGAGGATGGCCTTGAACTTCTGATTCTCCTGTCCCTACCTCCTGAGTGCTGGAATTAAGGGCACATACCAACATGCCTGGTGTTTGTGCTGTTGGGGATGGAACTCAGGCCTTTGCACGTGTTAGACCAGCACTCTGTCAACTGAGCCACATATCTAGCTGTTCAGGGGTAAAAATCTATTTAATGTGTAACCAAGGTCTTTTTCTTGGAATTATGCTTTTGGGAGAACTCAGCAGCTGGGGCCTTGGTGTGTGTGTGTGCTCATATATGTTGAGCGTGTGTGGTGTATGTCTATGTGTCTTGTGTCTGTGTAAATGTCTCTGTGTGTGGTCTTATTTGTGTATGTCTGTGGTATATCTATATCTCTGTGTGTTTGTGTGTTATGTATGTCTCTCTGTGTGTCTGTGTACATGTCTGTGTGATGCACATGTGAGTGTTGTGTGTATATATGTATGTCTATTTGTCATGTCTGTCATGTGTCTGTATGTGTGCCTGTGTGTCTGTTTGGATATATACATGGCTCAGTGTGTGCGTGTGTGTGTGTGTGTGTGTGTGTGTGTGTGTGCGTGTGTGTGTATCCACATCTGTGTGCACATGCTTTCTCTTTTCATTCTGCCCCTCTTTGTCTCTTCCTGTGGATCCCAGGCATGAATTGCTGGTCCATAATCAGACACACGCATCCATGAGTGCCCAAGGATATATGTGTGCAGGGAGGACAGTCATGGAACAGTCCCACTGGGGACAAGGCAAGGACAGGCCTCTGTGTGTGATTCAGGGGTGTCAAGCAGTGGGAGGCATCCCTGTTCATCAGAGACTGAGCTCCTTGAGCCAAGTGCCGCCTTCTCCTTCTAATTTCCCGTAACAGGTCAGGAGGCCCCAAGAGCCATTTCCCCTAGACACAGTCACTAAATACCCTCATTGTGGCCCTTAGACTCTAGGCTCCAGGCTAAATAGCCCCATACAGAAGTTAAGTTCAATTTTAACTCCCCCTTCCTCCCACCCCCCTGTAGAATAATATCATCTTTCTCCTGCGTAGCCTCCCTCCGCCTCGCCTGGGGGAGGGGTCTCAGTCAGGCCTGAGAACTGCACCTCCCATGGAGCTGGGAAAGCTGGTCAGAGGGTGTGGGAAGCTGGGGTGAAGGCCTCGCTTCTGCCAGGCTCCCCATCAGCCAAAGCACATCTCTCTGCCCTCCAGAGCAACTTTAAAAGCCCCCGAACAGGGAGGATTCCTTTCTACCTCTGATCTTCCCCCAACCCTTCTCCCTTCCAGGCTCCCTGTAAGTACTCAGTGGACCTACAGAGCGACCCCAGAATGCCAGGGAGCCCATAGGAAGCAGTGGTTCAGAGACTCCTGGTCAGTCACCTCTGCCCTGGAGTAACCTCACAGCCTCTAGAGGGCTGCCTGACTGGTAACCTGTGAGCCTTGGCTGGTCAGGGTCTGAGTGAGGTTTCAGGTCAGAGGAGCAAAGGTTCAGGGAAGCCCCTCCACAAACCTCACACCCTCAAGAACTTCAACTCTTGCTGTTGCCTTTTCTGTATTCTGGTTATAGAACTTTTTCCTTTCCTTTCCTTACACAGGTTTCAAGTAGCCCAGGCTGGCCTTGAACTGACTACGTAGCCAAGGATAACCTTGAACTTCTGATCCTCCAACCTCTACATCCTGAGTGCTGGGATTATAGGTGTGCAGCACATTCCTGGGTTATGCAGTGCTGGGGATCGAACCCATGGCCTCATGTAGTCTACCAACTGCGTTGCATCTCCAGCCCCTTGTTTATGGGACTTTCTATTCACATAGCACTTTGTCTGTCATCTCAATGGGGGTCTTGAGACTGTATCAAGATAAGAACAGTTACGGCTCCTATTTTATATGTGACAACACCAAGTCTCTGAGAGACGCTGTGATTGAGCTGTGCTAGAGACAAAATTAGGTCTGGTGGGTCTCAGAGCTGCAGATCTTTCTGAAGCTGACACAGGGCTCCCAAAGGCTGTCTTACTCTTTGTATCCCACCTGTAGAATCCTGAGTGGAGTGAAGGCGTGCTATGGGTGGCCTTCCAGTCAATTGTGCTGAAGTCACAGCAAAGATCATGTGATTTACTCTCACTCGGAGTGGCATAGCCTCAGAGCCAGACTTGGGAGTGATGGGAATCAGCACTCTGGCTGGAGGTGGGGCACAGAGGAATGGGCTGAACTGTAGGCAGAGGGGCTGGGGGTGAAAGCGGTCAAGAAACATGGATGCAGGCATGAGCAAGGTCTTCTTGGAAGAGGTTGAGCTGAGTACCCCATCTTACAGTTCTGCTTTCTGGTGACATCCCTGGGAGTCATCCCTTTCTGGGGTCTGGCTTGAGGGTCTCAGTGGAAGAAGATGTAAAGTGGGTTTTACATTCTGGTTTCTTCTTTATTTATTATTTTTATTTTATGTGTATGAGTGTGTTACCTGCATTATATAAGTACGTGCAAGGCCTTGCAAAGGCCAGAAGAAGGCGTCAGATCCCCTGAAACTGGAGTTACGGATGGTTGTTAGCAGCCATGTGGGTGCTGGGAATCAAATCCAGGTTCTCTGCAAGAGCAGACAGTGCTCAGACACTGCTGAGCCATTTCTCCAACCCCTCAAGTCCCAGTTTCTATGCAAACTAAAGTTGGATAGAGTACACATTCATCTGTTAAGGCTTGTGAAAAGGATCCAAGCTCTGTCCCAGAGGCTGCTGGGAGGATCGAATGCACTGCTGAGTACAGAACTAGGAGCACAGTGTTTGGTACCTAGAGGATGCAGAGTGCTGTTGTACAAATGTCTGGAACGATCCCACAGGAAGTAGTGAGGGATGAAACTGCTACAATACTCTCTTCCTTGTTCTCCTGCCCAGAATCACCTTGTTCTGAGCTGCACTTCCTGATATTCTTTTACGAGATTTATTTATTTTTATGGATAATATATGGCTTCTGCGGGGAGGGAGAGTCAGTTTTCTTTAAGGATGTGGCTTCCGGTAGGTCCACCACTTTCCAGTTGATGCTCCACACCCAGGAGTATTCGGAGAGCACAAATTAGAGTCGACGGGTCATTTAGAGAAAGAGGACAGGAGCTGGAGAGATGACTCAGTGGTTAAGAACTCTTGTTCTTCCAGAGCAGAGGACCTGGGTTCGAGTCCCAGTACCCACATAGCAGCTAACAACCATTCGGTAATTCCTGTTGCAGGGGATCCCACATCCTCCTCTGGCCTCTGCAGGGCATTGCATGCAGATGGTACACTTACATACATGCAGGTAAAACACTCACACATGTAAAATAAAAATAATACATAAAATATTTACAAAATAAAAAAGAGGACACAAAATTGGGGTGTGGGAAGGGAGATGAGGACAGATCTGGAAGGAATTGGGGTGAATATGATCGAAATGCACTGCATGAAATTCTCAAAGAATTAATACATCTTAAGAAAAGATTTATTTTTTTATTACGTGTGTGTGTGTGTGTGTGTGTGCGTGCATGTATATGTGTTTAGGTGTCTGTAGAGGCCAGAAGAGGGCATTGGACTTCCTTAAACAGGAGTTGTAGGTAGTTATGAGTACCCAGTGAAAGTGCTGAGAACCGATTTTCAGCCCTCAGCAAGAGCAACAAATGTTCTCACTGCTGAGCCGGCTCTCTAGCCCATCTCCTAACAGTTCTACCTGAGAGACTCCTAAATTCAGTTCCTTCCAGGCCACTCCAAGGTGACTTGAGAACTGCATTCTGTGTAGCATGGCTCCTCAGGCCTTGAACCACGCTCAGGTCTGGGGGTAGAGGCAGACTGTCCCCTAGCATGTTTGCACAAGTCATTTTGGACTTTTCCCAGTGTCTGCGACTCCTACAGGTGTCTTGGGCATCTTAACTCGGATGTAAGTGTGTTTGGAGGTGGGGCAGTATGAAGCCTGGGTGCTGTGAGCAGGGTTAGGGACAGAGTAGCACAGTGCTAGAAGGGGCTGTCAGGGCCCTGCTGGGCTTGCTCTCCCAGCATGATGTCCGGAGGCGCACAGAGCAGGGGCCACAGTAGGCGTTCTCTGTATGGGGCCTGGACTCCCGGCTGTTCCTCTTTCTCCAGTGCCTGTGTCTGGTACACATGCTGTCTGCTCCTGCCTTATCTTAGCTAGGGCCTTGAACATCCTAGACGCCCACCGCCTAACTTCCCCACTGTATGCCCACAAATGAGATGCTAATCAGCACTTCCCTTGCCTCCTGGCAGATGCCTGGCCCCGCTTGGCCCCGTGCTGCCTGCATGCCAAGTGCTTCATTAGCCAGGAAAAAGGCTCTTGCCCTCCTTAATCTAATCCTTACCAGTGACCTTCAGGAACCAGTGCCTTCTGACGTTGGGAGCCTGGGAGGGTGCAACAATCAATTATGCCGCGGCCTCGGCAGCTGCAGTCGGATGAATTTCTCGCTCAGAAAAGCATGTTCAAAAGCATCTAATGGAACGGATCATCAATTTGTTTGAATACACATCTAATCTGATTAGGGGGGCCTGGCCACTGGGGCAGCCGGTGCAACTGAGCCTTGACACAGCCCTGAGATTCATAAATGGGGTGGTGGGGCTCCAGCTGGAAAAGGAGGAGTATGTGCCCAACCCCACCACCCAGCAAGGCCCATTGTATGGCCGGCCAAAAGATAATACAGAGAAGACTGAATGGCATGGATGCCAGAGGGCTAAGCTGATGGCTCCCAACTGTCTGCAGCCCCAGCCCTGGGCACAGGGCCTAGGGCCCGGAAGATGGTCTAGAAACACCTGATGAATGAGTGACTTGACCTGGTGGCAGTGTGGTGTTCACAGAATCTCTAAAGCCACAGGCATTGATAGTGTTGTGGCCAAGATAAGACTAATTGATGTCTGTTCTGACTGAAGAGTGCCCCCCTCAAACCCTTCCCAGAACGTCAGAGTGTGACTTTATTTGGAAACAGAATCATTGCTGATGGAATTGGCATAGATGAAGTCACACTGGAGCAAAACAGGTCTTGTATGGTGGGTGTGTTTAAAAGAGAGTGGTTCAGGCCCAGCGACATAGTCCTATGTATTAGTTAGTTTTCTGTTTCTGTGTTAAGACACCATGACCAAAAGGAACTAAAGGAAGAAAGGGTGTATTTCAGCTTATAGCTCCAGAGGGATAGAGTCCATCACGGCGGCAGGAGAAGGAAGCAGAGAGATCTCATTTCATCCGTAGACCAGAAGCAAAGACCAGAAGCAGAGCGAGGCTATAAATCCTCAAAGCCTGCTCCTAGTGATGGACTTCCTCCAGCAAGACTCCACCTCCTAAGGGCTCCATGACCTCCCCAAACAGTGCCACAAACTGGGGACCAAGTCTTCAAATGTATTAGCTTATGGGAGACATTTCTATCAAGCTTACAGCAGCCTATAAGGCCAGCAACCCAAGAGGTCGAGGCAGGAGGACTGCAGGTTCAAAGGCTGCCTGAGCAACTTAGAGACACCCTGTCACTATGAATGAATGGACTCCACTCTGTGGGAGGACACTGGCCTGAGATGTACGGTCTGAAATTCAATCCCCATTGCATACTTTTAACAGGTGTTATGGTGTTATGGTGGACGGGAAATGTCCCTTCAAAAACCTCCTGCTCAAAGGCAGTGTTCCGAAGTGGGGCTTGGGGAAACCTTCATTAGTGGGTAATCCACCAATAGATTCAGAAGTTTACTAGACTACTGGAACTGTGGGAGCTGGGGCCTGGTTGGAGGATAGAGACCACAAGCCATGGAACCCCAGGCCTTTCTGGGGGAGCCAAGCAAAGTAGGAAGAGGCGGGAGAGACCCTCCCTAGAGCTTTCAGAGGGGTCAACATCATGATTTCAAACTCTGTCTTCTAGAACTGTAATAGAATAGATTTCAAGGTACGTTTATGGGACTTTGTCATGGCCAACCTGGGAAACTCACACGACGGCTCATGGCAGTTTGTGCTCAGTATCCCGCTGACGGTCGTGTGGCAGGGACTGAGAGTTCTGGGGCAGCCCACATCCTGCTCCAGACACACTGTGCTGTCCTGCCCCAGGGCCTTTGCTAGTGCCCTTCTCTTCCCCCAAGGAGCCTTTCTTTCCTTCTTTGCTGGAAAAACATGGGTCTCAGATACGTGCTAATTTCTGCCTGGCATCCCTCAGAACTCAGTGCAGTACCTTCCCTAACACTCTTCCTGAGATCTCCCCTGAATCCCTCAGGCTTTGCAGGTACCTCCTTTCAGAATGCAATGTAAGCATCCTCTGTCTCTGTCTCTGACTCTCTCTCTGCATTCTTATGCTAGTATGACGCCACCCACTGGAAGGCAGGCTGTGGCTCTCCCACCTCTCCAGCCCTACTGCCAGGCACTGGCTTACATGCAGGAGGGCCCAGGTGACTTACTGTGGGCCTGGGCATGACAGCTTCCCTCTTGGGGACCAGCTATCCCAGGGATCCCTATGAGTTCCTTTCCAGTTCCGTCATGATGAGACCTGAATAGCCAAATGCGTACTGATCTTATCGGGCCCTGAAAAGGGGCCTCCTGGACTCAGCTCCAGGGGGCTCTGTCACTGCCTAGCCATGCCACCCTGAGCATGCCTCTTACTTGCTGCACCTCAGTCTCGTCTCCTGGAAAATGGGCTAAGAGTTGAAGCTGTTGAGAAGGGCGGGTGCTTAGATCGGTGCTGGGCTCAGACCAGACACCCGTCAAAAGGAGGCCATTTTATTTTACAGATTTGCTCAGTCCTGTAGCCAGAGCCTTCTGCCTCGATTTCGTGGGTGAATCATGTCAGAGTAACCCCAGCCTTGCATGGAAAAATGATGGCTTTCATTCCCAATGGGTTTATTTTGCAATTAACAGGAGGAGGCAGCCCTTTCTTCAGCTTTAGCCAGAGGGTTCAGAGATTAAACTTTTACCATCGATTAGAATGTTTTTTGCTATACCATGCCAGTGTATTCAGACTCACCTGAGCTATAAAAACAGTGATAATAAAATTTTTACTAACTCCAGGAATGCCTTCCAAGAAGTATGACTTTATTGCACTGGCCACAATCCTGTCCCCCTTGGTGACTTCAGGCAGAGTGGCACCTTTGGGGAAATTCTCTGGGTTTTATCAGGGACCCAAGAGCCCCATAAATCAGTGAAGACCAGCATGGGACCGGTCAGCTGTTCCACAGATATAAGGTCTCTGTGGAGACCTGTCCCCTACTCCCTAAAGGCTGATGCAGGTGAGCTTTGTAACATGTGTACCAGTCCTGAGCTCCCTCACTGAGTCAGAAGACTCTGGTACTGGAGGACTATTGGCATCTCACAGGTCTGGGGATGCTTCAGAGAGCCCACAGTCCAGGGGTCTCAGGAGTTCAACCAGCCGATGATGAGGGTATCTCCGGACATGGGACACAGAAGGCTATCTGGTGAGGCATGGGTCTTCTGTCCCAGAGTCTGGCACACTTCCCAAGAATGATTGTTTTTAAAAATTTATTTTTAGTTTATGTGTATGAGTGTTATGCCTGCATGTATGTAAGTGCACCTGTGTCATGCAGTGCCCTTCGAGGCCAGAGGAGGGCATTAAGTCCCTTGGAACTGGAGTTATGGATGATTGTTAGCTGCCATGTTGGTGCTGGAATTTAAACCCAGGTCTTCTGCAAGAGCAGCCTGTGCTAACCGTTGAGCCATTTCTCCAGTCCTAGGAATGACTTTTATTCCTCATCTTGCCCACCAAGGAGTGGACTCTCATCTAACCGGACACAGAGGACAGGAAATATGGGGAAGGCAGGTGGACGGCGCTGGTGGAAGTGACCAATATAACTCTGGCACGAACGATATCTGAACATGGGTAGAAGGCAGCTGGGGGTCGGTGACTTAGGGGCTTGGCCCTCCCGACTTCAGTGGGGTAAGCCAACCAAATTCTGTGCCCTCCCTAGGGTCGGTGTGGGGTAGTTAAGCCCACAAAGGAAAGGAAAGCAGGAATTTGCTGAAGGCCTGATCCACGTGAGCGCCTCTTGTTATTTAATCTTCCTAGCCAGCTTGGCAGAGCCCTGTGATTGCCACCCCTTTATTTCTCTCATCTTGAAGCTCAGAGCAGAGAGGGACAGGCCACGTGTGCATCAGAGACAGAGCTGGGTTTGAGGCCTCTGATCTCCCAGCGGGTCAGGGCTGGGTTTGATCCCAGGAAAAGAGTCAGTCCAGGCCTGGGAGGAGGAAACAGCAACTCAGAAGCCGAGCCGCCCTCTCTCCCCATAGGCTGAGAGATGGAACCTGTTTCCAAAGAAGAGCACACATTCATCAGGCTGGTGACCCCGCTGTACCGGCACTTTGTGGCGTGTAACAAAGACTGCAGAGCAGAAAATTGGAGTTCAATTTGCCGTCCATCCCGCGTGCAGTGCTCAGCCCATTCCAGTCCCTGGCAGGCACCTCTGTGCTTTATCATAAATAATAACACACACGGCTCTATAGCCGTTTCCACAGTTAGAGTCCCTGAGCAATTTACAAGCTGGATTATCCACAGAGGCCTGCGCAAGCCTGGCACAGTCTCGAAGAGCCCCTCCCTGCCAAGGTGCAGAGCTCGCCTCACTGCCTGGCGGATCACCTCTCTCTCCTCTTTCCTGGTACTTGTGTGGAAAGCCCTCCACCCGCAGCCTGGCAGCCCCCGCCCCTGGCTGGAGCAAATCCAGGGGCCACAGTCTTCTTTCCTCACTTGAATCCCCACTTTTGTTCTCCGAAACTCATGGAGGTCTGTGGCGCCCTGTCAGCAGAGACCCCTGTGCCCAGAAAGATGCCACAACTTGCCTGGGATCAATCCCACAGCTGCCATGCAGAGGCCAAAGCCAGCGGACCGTGCTTACTAGTTTATGGCACACAGTCTCAAAGAGGGAAGCTGTAAGGGGAGACTTGGCCACTCCCTCTGGCCGGCCCTAGAGACTGGGAGCAGGGTGAAGCTCAGACAGGGTCTGCAGGGGCTCCAGTTCTGGCCTCTCCTTTTCCTGCCCCTAGAGTAGAACCGAGGCCACACTGGACAATGCCTTTTGTAAGAGACACCCATGATCTGCAGGTCCATAAAGGCAAGTGCATAGTGGTCGGAGAAGAAGGAGTAATGGGCATAGTTGCTTGAGAGGTACAAGTTTGCTTTGAGGGGTGATGAAAATGCTCTAGGGGGTGAAGTAGAGCAGGTGGCCACACACTGTCACGGGATTGCCCATTCTGATGCTGATGTGTGGTATGTGAATCTTAGCTCAATTGGAAACAAAGTAAAACAGGACTAGCTCTGGACCAATCCCTTCCAATGCCCCTTGGCCCCCACAGCCCTTATTAGGAGACGGCCTAGAAGTTCTTTCCTGTTCTAGGAAGCCAGGTGGTTCAGCCTGTACTACCCCAGAGCCTCAGATAACCTTCTTCATACAGGTGCTGGTCTGCTCTCTGGGTTCTGGAGCGGGTAGACTTCCACCAGGCTCCCACCATGCTCAGGTCTAAGGGCACTGGGAATAAGGACAGGAAGCCTGGGCTTAGCAGGAGCCTGATGGGATGTGACTCTCAGCCATATTGACAAACATGCTGATGCTGATTCTGGACCCAAGCTCTCTGAGCCACAGCTTCCAGGCTTGTTCCTGGAGGATGCACTACCTCCCTTGCTGGGTTTTGTTAGGAATCAGTGCCATGAAGACCAAGGCTTACCAGGTCTGGCTGAGGGCTTGGCATACTTGGAGTGTAGAGCAAGCTCTGTTCCTCAGGTGGAGTCCCTACAGCAGCAGTACAAGGTGGCACCTATCAACGGTCCTATTTTGTAGAAAGGGACAATGAGGTTTGCAGAGTTCAGTTTTCCCAGTGTAGAGGCGAGTGGCTTGGGTGAAGTTGAAGGTACTTGCTGAGTTATCTTGTTTCCTGGGTTAGAATGGGAGTCCCTAGAGAGGCAAGGCAGGGTTCTGTCCTGAAGGAGCTCAGGAAGTAGAAGGAGGGTTTGTTACACGGACCCCCTGCACCTGTCAGAGGTGGCTTTTCTGGCTCATCAGCTTGACTAGCCTGTGTCCCCAGGACACAGAGGAAGTCTGCTGAAGGGGAGGTTGGTTTTAGGGATAGAGGATATAGGAATGTCGTCCAGTCCTAAGAGATTACATGCATCCTGTCCTGGGATCACTGGGACTCCAACCTTGCCTCTTGGTGCTGTTATTTTGAAAATGCACAACTCTTCTCTCTGAACATTAAAGATGACAGCAGCAAAGACTGTGGAGGGGGAAATGGTATCGGTATCCCACTATTGACCCATGATGGTTATTTCTAAGGGGGGTCAGGGTCTCTTCTCTATTTAGCAGAATTTCCTGTTTGTCTCACTCGATGCCAAGTTTCTAGATTTAACTGGAGTTTCCAGTGCTCTCCACGGAACCCTAGACCCCATAATTGACACCGAGGAAAATGAGAGACAGAGACATGAAGAAAGTCACCCACGACACAGAAGATAACTTCACCACAAGTGGCTCCACCGGACAGTGCTTCCCACAGAAATGGACTTGAGGTTCCATCTCTGGATCCCTGGTCCTACCTGTAGGTGGGGCGAGGGAGATCTGGGGGCCCAGCTGGAAGTCGGGCTGGAGACCAGGCCCTGTCCCAGCTGGGGACAGTCTCATAGTTTCTCCATAAGGAAGTGTTTGTGGTGCTCATTTAGGGCCCAGTTACTGGTTAGAAGATGGAGAAACTGAGGCACAGGAGTTTAAAGGAAGATCTGCATCCCAATTTCCAAACACTGAGTTGATGTGCCGCACTTGACAGCCATCAGCCTCACTTCTCTTTTATAAAATATGCATGAGGGTGTGCACTGTCCTTTCCCACGTCTGGGGTGTGTTCCAGGGTCTTCCTGAGTGTGTCTGGCTAGGTTCTGAGAGCCTCCAGCTCCCTAGAGAGTCCCAGTTTTTCTCACCCATAGGAGGGGCCTTCTGAATACGCACTGTGGATCCCTGCTCTGGGTTGAATCATGCCCCTAACAGAGATGCACCTCTCACCAGGTATCTATGACTATAACTCGTTTATTACCATTTGGGGGACAGGGTCTCATGTATTTCAAACCAGCCTCAAATTTGCTCTGCAGCCAAGGATGACCTTGAACTTCTGATCCTCCTGCCTCCAACTCCCAGGTATTTAGATGATAGGCATGCACCACTGTGCCTGGTTTATGCAGTACTGAGGATGGGACGTGGGGCTTGCCATGCTGGGCAAACGCTATACAAATTGAACAACACCCCCAGCCTGGACCTATAACACAGGGAGAAAATGGCCCATAAAGACAGAGACAGAGTCATAGGCAAAGCACACTGAGGATGGCCTTGCTGCCAAAGGCCAGGAATGCTGAGGAGGGAATCTCCCCAATAGGTTGCATGTGGCTCTACTGACACCCTGATTTATACCTCCTGATCTCTGGGACTAGGAGACAAGAAACGCCTGTTATTTTAAGGCATCCATCTTGGGTTGTATTAGGGCAGCCCCAGAAAGCTAATCCACCTTCACCACCATACCCAAATACCAGCCAGCTTCATACAGTGCCCTTTCCTCTAAGAAGGTTTCCCAGACACTCTCCCAGGTAGAGGTGGTCACCCTTACACATCCACCACAGTGAAACGGGGACTGACTCCCCTAAATGTCTGAATGCCCCTGCTCTAAGCTGGTAGTGGGCCTGTCTCAGCCCTTTTTTGTACCTTTAGTCTCTTCACACAGAGTAAGGAGTTTAAAAAAATAGAGAGTGACGGAATGAACGAAAAGAATCCTCCTGTTTCTAGAGGGTTCCTGATGACTCCTCACCTCCCCCGTCCCTGCCCCTTCTCTGCTCATCACTTCCTATTCTGGCTGGCCACTTCACTTGCAGGCTTTGACTTGCCCTCCCCGGCCCCCTGGCCATGGCGTGCCAGCCGCTCTGCAGTGGGGCTGGTGCTCAGCTAATGGTAACTGACTTCGTCCTGAGCAGTGGGGAGCCTGCGGCGACAGGATTGGCAGGTTGGCAGGAGGCACGAGGGTGATGGATTGCCCTGCATCATGGCCCATTTCCAACTCATTCCCTGGAAGCCAGGCTCTTCTGGGAAGGAGAGAAGAAGATGCCCACCCTGATGCCCCGTGCGCCTTTCTCTCTGCCCTCTCCTCTTTCCAAGAATTAAAGGCGTGGGGGACAGTGGGTGGGCTATTTGCTGTTCTGTGCCTAGGAAGTGAAGGAAGACTTCTGTATGCCCTCCCTTTTCCTGGTAGGACATCCCCGTTCAGAAAGCGAAGCGAGAGCCAGCTCCTCCTCCTTGTCCTCTCTCCCCTCTGACTGGCCTGGCCTGGAGAAGTGCATTGTGCTGTCTATATGTGATCCACACGCCCAGGCAACGGTGATGGCCCCACTGTACAGATGAGAAAATAGATGCCCAGGCTATTCAGAGGGCCGTGCGGGCTCCTCAACTTAAACGCACAAATATCTGGGTTCTGAGTTCATGTTCTTTCCCTACAAGGCATGAAGTGGGTTAGCAAAGCAACATGTCATCTCCAATGATCCATCTACCACGCAGGTTCTGAGAGAGGCAGGAACAAGGGCTCTGCCTTGTTCTCTGTGCTTATGGTTCCTACAGGCCTAGGTTGGCGTGGGATTGCTCATGAAAGGTCAGACCAGCAGAGTTTAAACCACCACCTGCCTCAAGTGGTTGAGGCTGTGGATGAATTTAAAGTTACCCATGTCCCTGAGGCCACGGGTGACCCGCCAGCCAGGCTACTTTTCTGATTCCCATTACCTCTTAGGTCACGAGCATCTCAGCTCTGCCCAGCATTCCCTGCACTGGAAAGTGAGTGAGTATTGGAGGAAAGAAGTCAGGGGGAGTAATGGGCTCGTTGCCTGCTCTATGGGCTCCAAGAAGTACTCCAAGAATTGACACAGGGGGACAGAGCTTTAGGAACAGCCCTCAGGAGGACAAGTCAGGAGGGTCCCCTGAGACATACCTCTGCTCCCCATCCAGCCTGGCTCAGCCTGGGGCAGGAGGGCAAGGTTGAGCTGTGGTCTGGCAATGGTCGACCCCAGCATGGGAAAGGGAAAGTTTACGGGAAGGCTACAAGTTACCGGAAAGGACAATAAATTAATATAATAGGGCTGTTTGCTTGGTGACAAGGGATAAAACATGTGGTTCAAAAAACTCCATGTGAGATTGTCAAGAGGATAAATGGGAGGCAGGCTGGAAAGGAGGTCACACAGAGGCAGAGGGAGGCGGCGGGCAGAGGCCTCTTCAGCTCCTCTTTCCTCAATCAGTCTTGGGAGAGACCTCTGTAAAAGGCCCTTCCGCATCCCGGAATGGTTCCCTGTCCGCCTTCTCTGCCTCCTCCATCCCGACCTCCCTTCAAAGCCTCACTTTGGCCCCAGTTTTGGTGCCTTTGACACCCACTCCATACAAATGCTCTCTCAGCCCTGATTCATGACAGACAGCATACACTTTGTTCGTTCACTTACCTAGCTCATGCCACTTGCTCAATAGGAGCTTCCTGAACACCTGCTACATGAGAGGAGCCATCACAGGCAAGCAAGGAGGAAACCTCAGCTCTCAAGAACTCACGAGTACAAGAGGAGATGGAGAAGCCATTTGGCAGAGGACAACGCACAAGACAGCAAAGCCCTGGGCACACTAGCTCTTGACACACCTATACCACAAGGCATAGCTTGATAGACTGAAAAGGCCACTGAGGGGCCCCTCAACAGCATCCTTCCTGAAGAGAAGACAAGATGCGAACCAATTCAAGTGGTCTGGAAGACTCAAAGGCAGAAGTTTCCATTTGTGCAAAAGTCAGGATGTACAGGAGACATGTGACTTCTGGGATCTTCAGCTACCTTAGCATGACTGGTGGGAGAGTGTAAGCCAGGAAAAGATTGGTAGGTCCAGCCATCTACTGTAAGAGCAGGCCTGGTAGGATGAGATGCCACAGGACCTTCGGCAAATCACCTAGTGACATCCAGCTGGCTTCTTACTTGGAAGAGAGTGATATAGGGTGCCAGATCCTGCTTCTAGAGGATGCAGGTATACCTCATAGTACATTTCCTGAGTTTGAATGAATGAATGGGGAAGGCCGGGTCCTAGAGAATGAAGGGATTGTAGGCTGAAGATCATCCTGACAGCAATCGGGAAACTATGGTAATGTTGACAATGTGCATGTATCTACTGAAGACTATGATTGGTAATTCACTCAGGTCCACAAGTCTGCCAAGGCTTCCATCTCCAACCTCTTCCAGGAAGATCCCCATTTGGATCAGGTGGAAGAGGCTGAGGTGCCCTTGTCTGACCTTGGACGAGGACAGAGAGAAGGCCCCTCAGCTTCTCAGCACAGTGATCTTGGAGTCAGGACTCATTCTGTTGACCTTTCACGCTCAGTGCATACCAGCTGAGGTCCAGGATCTGGAAGCACAAAAGAATGGAGCACCGCCCCTGCCTGGGGGCTCTGGCCAGCTGGCTGCAGAGATAGGATTCACTCAGCAAGAGATGACTAAGGCCCTGAAGCATCACTGAGCAGGCTCACTGTGGATACAGGACTCGGGCGATGGGCATGGGGTGGTGTGGGAATTGGTAGGGCTGCCAGAGGAGCTCCACAGAGGAAGGGACAATGCTGTGTGACTCATCTGCTCATTGACTAAGCTGAAGGCCTTGGAAGGACAACTCTGCCTGGGGACAAGGGGCAGGAGGGATGACACAGGATGATGATATCTTTGAGCTCACTGGACTCTGTCTATATGCACGCAGGTGCTAGATAGAGACTGCATGGATAACGATGTGCGGAGTGATGGGTAGAGGTCCAGTGGGGATGCACAACGAAGAGACCTATCCCAAATCACAGCTAGGTAAAAAGCAGTGATGGGGTGTGTGGAACAGAGAAAAGAGGTCAGAGAGCCTGAGGGAAAGGGGACCTGGCCCACTTATCCCAATTAGGACTCAAAGGGACCCAGTTTTTGTTTTATTTCTGTCGATGTAACAAAAATATCCTAGAGGAGAAAGGGGTTTATTTAAGCTTACAACACCAGGTTAGAGTCCATCACTGTGGGGAAATTAAGGCAGGAACTTTGGCCAGCCAGATCACATCTACAGTCAAGAGCAGAGGAAGAATGAATGCATGCTCAGCTGCCTGCCTGTTTGTTCTCATACTGACTTCTCTACAGTTCAGGGCCCCCTGCCTAGAGAATGGCGTCACTCACAGTGGGCTGAGTCTTCCCATATCAAGTAACTTAATTAAGACAATTCCTGCAACCCCCCAAGCCAACCCAGTGTAGACAACCCCTCAGTGACACGGCTTGTGTCAAGTTGACAATTAGAGCTCACCATCACAAGTTCCATGGTTGGGGTCCCATTGTGAACAGAGAGGAAATAGAAATGTGACGGGGAGAACACTTGGGCTTCTGTACTCTCCTTCTTAGTCAGCTGTGTCTAGAGCCTGGAGCTTAATCCCAAGGGCCACAGGAAGTCACTGAAGTGTCCTAACCCCCCAGCAGCACAGAAAGACACGGATGGGAGAGGTCAGGTTGGAGATGACCTTCTAGGCAGCAATGCGTGTTTTTTTAGAAGCTGGCTTTCCTTCAGTCATGTGGGGGACATGCAGGGGAGGTGAGGGCAGGTGTTTTCATTGGAGCTTGGTAGTTTCAGAGAATGCAGGGGGTAGTGGTAACGAATAGCATGGGATTTAGGAGCTGCTTCAGAGGGGCTGTTGGAGTGGAGTGTTGGATTGTCTGAAGGTGTGTGAGCAGCTTTCTAATACTAGAATACCTGAGACAATCAACCAATCAGGGGAAAGGTTCATTTTGGCTCATGGTTTGGAAGATTTCAGTCTATGATCTGTTAGCCTTATTGCTTTGGGGCCTATGACAGTGCGTCATGGGCTGGACCACGTGATAGGGCAAAGCTGTTCAGCTCACAGCCAGGGAGTGAATGAGGAAAAGGAAGAGCCTGAGGTCCCACAGTCCCTTTCAAGAGCACGTTCCCAGTGACCTAAAGACATCCCAGTAGACCCCACTCTGAATGTTTCCTTGACTTCTAAGTAGTGCAGTGATAGGGACCAAACCTTTGCCACGTGAGTCTTTAGAGGGCAGTTGGGTTTCGAGTTATAGCAGGAGTGGGAAGAACTGGCATTAAGGCCTTGGGAAGTATGAAAACACTAGAGCAGGAACTGGCTTGTGGAAAGGGGCTTGAGTCCAGTTAGGGGCAGCCGTGGCCAGATGGATCCCCAAGTGGGATGTCCAGGATTGGGACTCTGGATAAAGGGGACATGGGGCCATCAGTTAGTGCACGTAGGGGTAAACTATAGCTATGAACCTTGTAAAACTCCCCAGGGAGAAGGGAAGCGTGATGAGCTGGGGAACCGCGGGGGCCTATCTCCCGTCCCACGGGGCTCCAACCATGGGGCCTATCTCCCATCCCACGGGGCTCCTTCCACATTCCGGATTGGTCTCATTCGCAGTCTGCAGGTGCAGGGAAAAAGCAGCTGTGAATTCAATGCTTGAAATGTGTCAGGTTGTCCCAGGTGCTCGAGATACACAACATCAACAAAACAATCCTTCAAGGTCATCACCACTCCTTTAACAGATGGGGAGGAATCAGCGCAGCAAAGGAGAGGATCTTCCCAAGGTCGTGGGGATGTGAGGAGGACTCACACTCAGATCTGGCAAGTCCCTGTCTCGGGCTTTTGTCCCAAGGACACCTGCCTCCATGCCAAACTCTAGATGAATGGGAAGGACATCCTGCCTTGTGTTCTCCCAAGACAGGGGCTGAAGCCCCCCTCTTCCATTTCTCTGACTCTCTGCTGCCTCTCCCCACTGCAGGGATGTCATCTGGGACAGCAGATCCATCTCTGTGGTTCTGCACATATTACATTTACCCCCTGAAAGTCAGAGCTCCCGTTTCTGAGTGAGAAGGGTAATAGTCCTTCTGGCCACCCTCACTCAGTGATAACTTATGGACCAATCAATGCTTTCATTGCCATGGAACCATGGCACTAACATAGAAGGAACCAGAGAAGCAGTCTCACATGGAGTCTCTCCTTTGGTGTCTTGGAATTCTCCCCAGCTTCTGAAGCCTTTCTTGCTGGATCTCATGGGGCCTTCATTTTCTTCCCTTCTCTTTCTCTCTTGAGTTTTCTCGAATCATTTTGGCCATTTGAGCCTTTTGTAAATACCTCCTTTTGGGGAATTCGGCTTTGTTTGCAGTCATATTTGGAGAATATTTCCCTATCCAGGAGAAAGATGGATCTGGGGAGAGAGGAGGTGGTTTAGCTTGTAGCAAACAGCACTTCTGAGTGGGCACAAGGGACCTTAGATATGAGTAATGAGGTTGCAGACGGCTGAGATGGAGCAGAGGGGGCTGGAAGGCACAGAGATTGTGTGCCGAGCTTGGGGACTTTGGACAACCAACTACATCTCTCTGTGTCCTGATTCTCTTACCCGGAAATGGGGGCAGCAGCATCAACACAAAGCGTATGATGATAGACAGGTCAGGCAAGGAAACTGGCTCGAAGAGCATTTATAGTAAGCACAGCTAAGTTAGGTCACTGTCCCCTTGCTGCCTCCTCCTGTCTTTGTTCCCCTTCTTCCGTGGCCTTTGGAGTGCTGAGGGTTCCAGTCCTCCGTTGCTACTCTTCCCCAAGCTGAGAGCATGCTTTTATCTGGTTTTGACTACTGTATGGATGATCATGCCTCCTATGTCTTTGACTTTGAATAAGTCAACTAAATAGTACTCACTAAAATCAGGTTCACCTGGACTTCATGATGTGACTTTCCTGAAAACTAGGGTCTTTATAGGTATAGCTAATTAAGATGATGTCATACTGGATTAAGGTAATCCTCAAACACAGTGACAAGGGTCCTTCTAAGAAGACCATGGGAGAACACAGAGACATTTAAAGAAGAAAAGGAGGTGAAGGCAGGAAGAAGTTGGAATCATTGCCTAGAGTTTAAATACATTTATGACTGCAGCAGATACTAGAAGCTGGGAGAGAGGGTCCTAGGACAGGTTCTCTATCAAAGCCTCCATAGAAGCCAACTTTGTTGGCGCCTTGATTTTGGACATTTGTGCTCCAGAGTTGTGGGACAATGTACATCTTTTCCTTAAGCCAAACAGTCTGTGGTAACTTGTTACAGCAGCCTTTAGCCACGAAAGGCTAATAAAGTTGGTGATAAGGTGATAGGAGAGATGCTTCTTTAATTCTGGACCCATTCCCATTTCCCCTGTGTGGTGTCCAGTGTAGCTCTGAAAAGCTAAAACAGTTGATGATAAGATGGTAGAAGAAATGTTTCTTGAACCCTGGACCCACTCCCATTTTCCCTGTGCAGTGCCTAGTGGAGGTTGAGTGATGTTTTACATGGACATCAGGGTTGAGAGAACAAGCCTATCCTTTTATATATTTTCCAGTTGTATGGAACTTCAAAGAGTCAGGAAGAACAAGTTTCTTAAGGTTTTGTATTTAACCTCAAGTGTCCCATTTGTGCTATTCTCGCCCTGATGGAATACCAATAGCCCTATAAACAGATGTAGAAGCTTTACAGGCCTGATAAATATAGTGGTCTATGCAGTGAGTTCCAGGCCAGCTGAGTCACAGGGAGAGCCTGTCTCTAAAAGAAAGACACACCCACACACCCACACACACCCACATATAGAAAGACCCTGTTGCTGAAGACACTATATACCTAAGCTGTAGAACAAACAAGAAGAAATCAAGCTGGTACAGACTTCAGAGTCTCATCTCTACTGACTACTGTTCATAGTGCTGGAAGGTGCTACCAAGCTACCAAAAGGAAAAAATAATCATCAACCTTACCCAATTGTGAATCCTGTGAACTATAATAACAACTGGCCTAGCAAGATATGCCCACGGTTACAATAGTGGCACAGATATTATCAAAGTAACCAACCACTCTTTAATCAGATTTAAGGTCCACTTCCTAGGATGGAGCCCATACCTGACATCGATATCAAGCTTAAGCACCTGAGCCTAGACAGGTTATAGGACATATGACACAATACTAGCTTTCTACTGAGTAATTATTATATTAAACTGATTCTTAATGGCTTATTATTATACTTACATATTAATGCAACTTTCACCAGAGAAGTTTCCTTGTGCACCAGATGGTGATTAACACAGAAACCCACAATTGGCCAACGTGCAGTGAACAAGAGGCTGCAGAGTTCTTATCCCTGAATAGGACACCTATGTCAGACTTTTGCCCCTCAAGGCTCAGGGATCATTGCAGAAGAGGGAGCAGAAAGATTGTAAGTGCCAGAGGTGGGGGATGACCACAAGGAATCAGTTTTCTAGGCAGCTAGTCAGTTGCTCATATGAACTCACAGTAATGATGACAGCATGTACAAGTCCCATGTAAGTTTAAACCAGAAAACTCCAAAGAAGAAACTCCAGACCCACCTAAGGAAATTGTGCCAACAGATGGCTGCTGGGAGGGGCAGAGACTGCATCTTTCAAGCATGGGACTTTTGGTAGGTTAACCAGGCTCCAGTGGATGAACCCACACTGAAGTACATTTGGGAACACAAATTTGACCCTATAGGCCTTATTATATATAAATCGGAGTACATTAAATTGGATGGGGCGGCAATGAGGGCAGGTGGGAATAGGAGAGGGAATCTAAATACCACCAAATTATCCTATATGAAAATCACAAAAATTCAATAAAAAAAGAAAAAGAAAACTTAAACAAAAACTCATTGTGGTTATAATCCCCAATGCAAGGAATCAAGAAGTTGGAAACTTACTTGACCATAGTGTTTAGAGTTAGAGTTTGGGGAGGTAATTAGGGTTGGATAAAATCATTAGAGAGGATCCCTATGACTGAATTCTGGTGGTTTTATAGAAAAAGAGAGAGCAGAAGACACATATATATTTCTTTCTGTCTTTTGTTGCATGATGCCATGCACCGTCTAGGACCCTGCCAACAGAAAGTCCACCATGAGATGTAGTCCTTTGACCTTGGACCTCTAGAACAGTGAGAACCCAAACAAAGTCTTCTTCCTCACTTATTCGTTTGTGGTATTGTGTTATGAGAAAAAGAAGATTAAAATGGATTACAGTGCCTTTAAGAAGGGAACTGTTGGGGCTGGAGAGATGGCTCAGTGGTTAAGAGCATTGGCTACTCTTGCAGAGGACCTAGGTTCAATCCCAGCACTCACATGGTGGCTAACAACTGTCCATAACTCCAGTTTCAGGGTCTTCTTATTTCTACAGACATTGCACAACATGGATGCACTTATATACATGTAGGCAATACACTCATAAACATAAAAATAATAAATAAAATAAAGAAAGAAGGGAACTGTCTGTGTCACTTGCTAGTGGGAGCCCCCAGCAGTACGCCTGCAAATTCCCATGGGAGATACATGTCTGTTTTCTCTGACATGGTGTCACCAGTCTGTGGGGGTTCGCTGACAGTCGCTCCCTCCATATGCTCCGACTTTCCATCACCACCTCCTTGCTCTTCTTCCTTGACTGCCTCTCCGCTCTGTTTGTCCTCACCCTCTGAAATATCGGAGGCTCCTGCTTCCTGTTCTGGGCTTCCCTACCATTTCCCTAAATGAGAATACCTACTTCTCTGGTTCTAGCTACCGCAGGGCCGATCATTCCTCCCTCGCTTTTTAACTCTGATTTCTTGACTGGATAAATCAGCTGTACTTTCATGAGGATCATGCACACAAATCTAAAACACCCAAAGCAGAACTCAGGGGCCACAAACCTGTAGAGCCTCTCTAATTCTCCAGTATGGTTAGTGGCCCTGCTGGCCCAGTCACCAAGACAGACATATGGTGGACTTTGTGCCTTTTCTTTCCTTCTAATCTGATCACCCACTCACCCACTCTAGGCTGTGAATGAGCCCAGCTGCCATGTCATGATGCCTATTCCAGCCTGGTATTTAACCCAGTATGTAGTCCACAATCAGTAGCCAAAAAACAGAAGATTTTTTTTTGGAACTAAATTAGGTAGTTCTGCTGAGTTTATGCGCTAAGTATTTCTGAAACTGGCAAGCCACCCAGCCCATATCTTTTCTCTCTGCTCTGGATTCCATTTGCTAGGCTCTTGCTAGTGTCTGGGCACCTGTTATTAGCTTGGTCTACTTAACTGAAAGAGATGTTTAACCCTGTGTTTCCTGTTCACATACCTCTGAGGATACCATGGCAGTAGAGATAAACACTCCTTCCTGGTAAAGAATCCACAAACTTTCTGCAACAGAACGACACATGTGGTGAGTATGTGGGAAACACTAGTCTGATAGAAGACTGTGGTTTCCTACTGTGGTGGTTAGCACTGTCAACCTGACAGGATCTAGAACCACCTAGGAGACAAGCCTGTGGGCATTCCTATGAGGGATTATTCAGATTAGGTTAACTGAAGTAAGAAGACCCACCTTGACTATGGGCAGCACTGTCCCATGGACTGGGATCCTGGATTGAATAAAAGGAGGAAGTAGGCTGAACACCAGCTTTCATCTCTCTGGCTTTCTGTCTATTGACACAATCTGACTATGCTTCCTGACTGTGGATGCAATGTGACCAGCTGTTACCAGTGGTTAGGATCTGGGTCAGCTGCTTCTAAGTTCTTGACTTCTTATTCAAGGAATTGAAAATAAGGGTTCAACCAGATTTGCAAAAGAAGCAAGATAACTTTATTGAGGTTAGAGAGGGATCCAATGTCAAGACTGGAAGTGACCATATAATGAGAGTACTCAAGGACCCTGGTTATTGACTGGAGCTTCCTTTTATGAAGTTCGAGGAACTAGGCTGCCAAGCGCATTATTACAAGAGGAGAGTGTTCAAGATCAAAAGCATGCGGGGGTCCCAGGGTCCTAAACATCTACTAGGCTTCTCTGCGTTACAGTCATCTCAGCCTTCTGCCACCATGACTTTATCACCATGATGGACTGGACCCTTCAACTGTTGCCTTCCTTAAGTTGCCATTGCCAGGATATTTTGTTACAGCAACAGGAAGCGTAACCAAAACACCTATCAAACCATACAGGCTTACCCCTAGCTTGTGCTCCCGTAAGCCCTGCCAGGGTTGTGCTTATTGGGTCCGCACCCACCTGCCTGACAGTGTCATTGAGCCTTGTAAGGCTTAGGGCATCTTTCCACTGCCCACAATTATCTCTACTATGCCATATTTTAACAGTATCTGTAGGCACTTCATTTTCAATAGACTACCTTTGGGCAGGACCCTGGCAATATACAGAGGTACCTTTAGTTGTTACCACTTGGGGGAGGGGAACATTAAAGGCAATGGTAGATAGGGGAGTTGAATCTCCCTTAGGTTCACGTTCAGCCTCCAGTCCTTTCTGGTTGTCTTCTTGGAGGCTGTCTTCTACTTCTCCACTGAAGCTTGTACCTTTGAAGGATGTAAGTGGAACAATGTTCTGTCTTGGAAGGCCAAGGACATCTTATTGGTGGCTCTTTTGTTTGGTACATGTTGTTGGGGAATGGCCAGAGGCCATGTTCTGATCCAGTTCCTCAGAAACTCTGGCCCTGCAGCCAAGGATGCATGGCAGGCTGGGAGGCAGGGCATACTACACTGGTCAGGCTCATCACAAAGACGACCCAACCCAAATGTCAGTGCTGTGGCCTAGAAGCCCTGGTTGGGGATTGAGCAAGGTGGTAGCTATCTACCTGCTCACATCTGGGCCTTGCCTTGTACTTATCATCGGGCAGCCCCTTGGTGTGAGTTTGCAGAATGAATATCCTCTAGCCTGCCCCAGCCTGAGAACACAGTCCAATCCCTTCTGCAAACCAGTGGCAGCATGGGCAGGCTGCTGGCTATCTCCCAGACCTGAATCAGGTGGCAGGGACAAGGCAGTGGAGAGCAGCGTCCTTCAGAGAGATGCTGGCTTCCTTCAGCAGCCAGGGCAGATGCGACCAATTTAGCTAACAAGTTGCCAGGGCCATAGTACGGTTGCCAGACAGTGAAATTGCCCTTCTTACCAACACTGACTGCCAGGAAGATGAGACAAACAAGCCTGTTAATTAGGCCTGTAATAGCAGCTGCAAAAGGGACGGTTTTTCACCAGGAAACAGGGGTGAAACAGGGGAAGGAATAAGTGGGGACTCTCTCTTGTCCCATTAGAGACGGGCTGGGCTTTCTCAGGTTGCAAAGGGAGGAAAGCTCATCTCACTGTGCCTGTGACTCCAGGCCACAGGAAGGGACTGGCCAGAGGTCAGGTACAGCTTCTTTACTCACAGGAGCAGGGGACACATTGGATAACTCTCCCGGGGCTCTTAGCCCAGTAGTGAGCCCAGAGAGCCACTTAATAAAGGCATATGATAAGAGTGAGCCTGAAAATCAGAGGCTTCCTCTTCTTTCTCAGGCTCACGTTCAGCTTCTGTTCCTCTCTGGTTGTCTTCCTGGAGGCTGACCATTCTCTGGTCCTCCAAAGAAGCCTGGTGCCTCTGCAGGATGCAGGCGGAACAATGCTCCATCTTGGAAGCCCAAGGACATCTTCTTACTGGTGTCCCTTAATTTGGTATGTATTGATGGGCAGGGGCCACAAACTGTGTTCTGACCCAATTCCTCAGAATCCCTGGCCCTGCAGCCAAGGATGTAGGCAGGCTGGGAGCCAGGATGTGTTCAAGGTTTTCTGGGCCTATCTGGCATGATGGCTTGTTTCACAGCCCAGAGAGACAACCCCTCGAGCAGACAAGCACACCTTCTCCTAGTCTGTCTGGTCACTAGGCTGGTCTATCCACATAAGTTTGTATCCCTAGCAGTAGGAGAACAGTTTGGGACTCCCAAGTCCCTGGACACAGGCCTCCAGGCTCTCCAGGGGCTACTCCCTGCTCCTAGACCATCATCTGTGTTCGTTCTTATATCCATGTACAAAACTTGCTTTCCCAGGTACTCTGGCCTGCTGTGTGGACCACTCCTAGCTATAAACCCACCAGTGATATGTTTCTGAAAGATACCTTCCCCCACGGGCAACCTAGGGAGCTCACACGTGTATCAGCCAGCCCCTTCCCACAGACCCTGTATCCTGGCTGGGCCTGTCACCAGTAGGTCTCCTTGAGCAGCCCTCTGGCTCCAGCTCCAGCTCCATCAAGGAAGTGCCTGTCTTGGAGACTGTGCCCCCAAGAAGGGTCATTATTGCTAATGCCTTTTCTCCCCCATCTGTTGTGATTGTTTACACTCCACTTGCTAATTAGAGACTAATTAGCTGGTGCTGAAATTCATCACTTTCCAAACACAACACGGCAGCAGGAAGAGCACAGCGATGCGGGGGCAACATCTGCACCTCCGCTTGGAGCCAAGGCGCCATTCTGCAGCGCCCTCCTCCTCTCCCTCTTCTTCTCCACCCTCCTTCCAATAAGCTTTCAGAAGGGCCTGGGCTGCTGGGCTCTTTTTATTCAGTTCCTCAGCAGAGTGTGGCATGGCGCACACAGTGAAAACTCAGTATGCTCTCGGATAAATAAATGAATGTATGTCTGAATGAATGGATGGTTGAAGAACAGTCCATGAGTAGACACAATACTGCTGGGAGAAGGAGAATAGATTTACAAACTGGTGGGCGGTGAGACCCGGAGCTGCGGATAATTTGGTGGAAGAGGATGCTGGCTGCATCCTCTTGTCCACAGCCCTGGAGAACAGCATTCCTGGAAGAGGAGGGGTTAAAAAGAGCTTTTGGAGTGGTACTGAGTAGTGGGTTTGGGGACAGAGTGGGGTGTGGGAGGAAAAAGAGATGAATAGAGAGCGGAAGATAACATCGCAAAAGGAGGGGGCGGAAAGATCGGTGGCAGAGGGGAAGGCCACAGAGGGCAGCCTTGAAGAGCCAGAGCCGGTGGCCCTGGCTCGGACGAGGAGGTGTGTTTGCACTGGGAGAAATCTCTGGGACTCGCAGATGGAAACCATCCATTTGCACAACAGCTTGGACTGGGGCAGGCTCGGGCCCTGACCTTCCCTTCTCTCATCTCCAGGACAGTGCCTGCTATTACTCAAAGTTACCTTCTTCTAATTAGGCTGTGGGCAGTGGGGCTGGCTCCCTCGAGTCTCCTGGGGCTCTCTATGGGGACGCTCCAAGGCCAGTGGCTGCCAGCCAGGGTGGAAAGAAGCCAGAGGGAGAGAAATCACAGTTCCCAGAGGAGCTGAGCTTCTCCAGGGAGGCTCTGGGTCAGCCAGAAATCAGAGAGACAAGCCTGTCTTTGCCTCATCTCTTCCTCTCCTAATGATACCAAAGAAGACACTGCACACCGTACATGGCCCCATAGTGACCTCAGCCCCAAAGCCCCATCTGGGCATGATGAACACAGGGTTTGCTCTCACTGAGTGTGGGTCCTGTGCAATTCTCTCTTCTGCCTTCCTCAAGAGGAATGTTATAGCTGCCCGTGGTGGCTAAAGCCTCCCTGTGCCCCTTGCTGGCTGTGTGGCTTAGGATCTGTTGCACTGCTTCTCGGAGCCTGTGTGCCTCTCAGAAATGAGGCTGAAAATGCTGACCTCATTGGCTGCTGCCAGGATCAATGAAAGGAGGCATTTCTTAGTTCTCAAGCCAGTGTACCATTCCCTGAGTTTGTTGAGTGAATGGCAGTGGGGCACGCTACAGCCTGGAGGAAGCACACCGTCTCCTCCTCTACTCTGGAATGAAACAGTGCCCTGGTGAATGTTGAGCACCTATGTTCCAGAACAAGGAGAAGTGCTCTGACTTGCTCCCACCAAAGCCGATCAACGGGACATCGAGGGATATTGATAGGGGAGAGAAGTGCCCAGTGAGCAGTGGTAACAGAGCACTTCCACCTGCACATCACCGGCACAGGGACACAGAGCACACATCCCTCTATGGATAAATGTCACTGGCAGGGAGCTGATCAGACACAGTGTCAGTCTGCTTGACCAGAGTGCTCTTTGTCTATGGGTGGACTCATCTCTTAGAGGGGAGGAGGAGAGAGATGTAAAGGTTACAGCTGGGCTGGCAAGATGGCTCAAGCAGGTACAAGCACTTGCTCTGCCAGCCTTAAGACCTGAGTTCCACGCCCAGAACCTGTATGTCCTAGTTTCATTTTTGTTGCTGTGATAGAATACACAAACAGTTCTTTTAGCTCACAGTTCAGGGTTACAGTCCTTCACTTTGAGGAAGTCACCACGGCAGGAGCCTGAGACAGTTAATGACATCATATTCACAGCCAAGAGCAGAGGGCAAGGAATGCATGCACACACGCTTTGGCTTGATTTTTCCACTCATACAGGTCAGGGCACCCTGCCTAGGGAATGTGACTGCCCACAGTGGCTGGATCGTCCTGCATCAATTAACCTAAGCAAGACATGCCTCCGCCTCCACAGACATGTCCACAGATGAACCCAATGTAGACAATTCCTCACTGAGACTCTCTTCCTAGGTGATTCTATAGGTTGTATCAAGTGGACAATTGAAGCTCACCTCACATCATGTAAAGGTGGAAGGAGAGGAGTGACTCCTGAAAGTTGTCCTCTGGCCTCAAGAGACATGCCCAGCACACCTGCACTTACATACGCACACAATAATAATAATATATACAACACTGAGCATCTTTTCTCGAATTTCTCCCTCCCTCCCTCCTATGCCTAGCTCAGTACAAAGCTCACTTCACACAACTTACCATGGTCTATGTACTCTGGTTCTATGACCCATGAGCCTCAGCCCCAGCCCTGCAGAGTTTATGGGCAGAGCATGCCTGGGCTGTATTTGCCCTTCCCCCTGAGTAATTAAGCATCAGGACCCTTAAACAACGTCCAGGGACACAATCAAACAGCATGTGCTGCCTCCTTCCTGACACCCATCTGATTTAGGAGGTCTGAGGAGAGCCCAGGAACCAGAATTTCCAGTAAGTTTCCAGGTAATGCCTCCACCACCGGTCTAAGGACTATGTTCTCAGAACTGCTGGCCTTGAGGTAGATCCGGTCTACAACAGGCAGTCGGATAGGGGGACCTGCATGCTGCACTGGGTTTTCCAAACCCAGGAAGGCAGACTTGACACATTGTAGGCATTCAGCCCCTAAGTGCCCTGTCACCTGATTAGGAGACAATTTCAAGACCACCCACCCTCAATATCTAATGCTCTTCTCCCCTCCCAACTCTCCAGGCCCTCAGGCCATGTCACTCAGACTATCCACCCTTCTTCGTAGGGTGGTCCTGGTTACTTTCTTTTTAAGAAATATTTTATTTATTATTTTTATTTTATGTGTATGAGTGTATTGCCTGCAATGAGTGCAAGTGTACCTGTATCATGCAATGCCTGTGGATGTCAGAAGAGGGCGTTGGATCCCCTGGAACTGGAGTTACAGATGGTTGTTAGCTGCCATGTGGGTGCTGGGAATTAAACTTTGGTCTTCTGCAAGAGCAGCCCTTGTTCTTAACCGCTGAGCCACTCTCCAGCTCCCTAGTTACCTTCTATAACTGTGATAAAACACAGACCAAAACCAACTTGGGTAGGAAAGGGTTTATTTAACCTCAAGATTATAGTTCATCATGGAAGGGAGCCAGGGCAGGAGCTCAGGATAGGAACCTGACGGTAAGGAAGTGAACACAGGCTGTAGAGGAATGCTGCTTACTGACTTGCTCCCTTGGCCTGTGCTCAGCCTGCTTTCTTATACAATACAGGACAACCTGCCCAGGGCACTGCCCAGAGTGTGCCCTCCCATATCACTCAGCAATCAAGAAAATGCCTCACAGACATGCCCACAGACCAATCTGATAGAGACAATTCTGTAGAGGTTCTCTCTGCCTGGTGTGTCAAGTTGATAACATAACTCAAGTCATGCTAGGGGCAGATGACAAGGTTTACTGGCTGTCTCTCTTTTTAACAAGGCACAAGATGATGTCACTAATTATAGCCCACCCCCTGCCCTTGATGTCCTGCCTCCCCCTCTGGCCTTTATTCTAATCTCTAGGCCTCCTGAGTAACTAATCCCCCCTAATGGGATCAACATCTCGGCCCTTGCATTTTATTTACATAATGGGGCTGGGGAGGCCTTCCTCAAACCAGCTGGGGGACGGCAGGACTGAAATCTAGGGTGTGGGAGAGCTGGCTCACCCAGGCTTTGGGGACTGAGAAGATGGGTCTTGGCACCTTGTGGGTTCCAGTTGGCAGCCCATGATAATAATATGTGTGTGTGTGTGTGTGTGTGCGCACACGCGCGCGCGTGTGTATGCATGTGTGCTTGGATGCCCGGTTAATACTCAGCTACAGATATTAATCCCTTTTTATGCAAAGAGAGATGGATCGTAAGCCCCGAGAAATCAAACTTGAAATCCAGCCAGCCTCCTGCCCTACTCCCTTCACCCCTGCCAAATGGACACGTCTGTTAACGAGGGGGATAAACGGAGAGGCCATCAAAGCAGATTTCCAATCTGTCGATTTCGCTTTGGGGCCTTCCAGAACTCGATTTCCCACTCTCCTTCCTCTGCCCCAGCCTCTGCCCACCCGCTTCCCATGCCCACTTTGTTCCTAACCCCTTGCTTTTATCTCCCAAAGTGGGACCTATTGACCTGACTGGGCTTGTAGGGAGCCTTTCACGGGGCTTTGGGGCTGCTAATGGAGAGGCAGCTGTGGGGTGGGAGGGAGGAGGGGCTGGTTCTGCAGCAGACAGGAGCCTGGGAGTGCAGCTGGGGCTGGAAGTGGTGGTGGAGGTTGCAGCAGACAGAGGTCAGAGCAGGAGACACCTGGCCTGGAGGTGTGGGGCTTGCGAGGCACCCAAGACCCATCCAGCCCTTTGGGATGGGTAGGTGTCTTCCTATCCAGTAGAGCACGGTGACTTGTCCTAGGGTCTGATAGCTGGTGCCTAGCAGACAGATTTGTGATGTCTGGGCCTGGTGGGAAGGTCTCAGGGCATATTTGTACATAGATCCAGGCTCTGAAACCAGACAGACTGGACTTTAGTAGGTGCCATGATTGTGCCCATTTTATAGGTAGGGGAATCAAGGAACAGAAAAGTTATGCAACTTCCTAAGGTCATGATCATAGAGCTAACAGCAGACTGACCAGTCCAGCTTTGAGTCTATGCTGCAGACACTATTGGTGTGTCCTATCTTTTTTTCAGCCCCAGCATTGTCTCTGCCCTTTTGAGGGGATCATTTAGGGTCTTTTGCTAGAAACTCACTCTGTGAAGCTGATTTTAGTAAGTGCAAAGACACTTTTGGTAAAAGATACAAAAGTACGTTTGTGTGCACGAATGCCATTTACAAAAAATCCATAGAGGAGCCCCTTCAGCTCCCCAACCGCGAACAGTGTCCAGTGGGGGCCTCCCCAGTCAGAGTCACAGTGGGTCCAGAGAAGGGCAGCTGGCGGGAAACAGCAAGGTTCCCTTGAAAGACTCACACTGCCAAATTAGGAGAAGGGGGTGGGAAGTGATATCTATTCGACACCTGCTGTTTTCTATCTCTTTTTATCCTTAAGTGGCTGGGAGGACTTCATCTGTGGGGTTCCCCACTTTCTAGAGGGAGTCTGGTTAGGAGTCAAGTGGAGCCAGAAGCCAGACCTTGGTAGTCCTAGCAAGTGGCGCTGTAACCTAACAGGGCTTAGTTTCTGATCCACTGGGAGTATTACTTGGGATACTGTGAATACAGACAGGACAGGTAACTTCAGGATAAGGACTGAGAAGGAGCAGGTGCGGTGGCCGGCCCACTGTCCTTCGCAGCATCCCGCTTCCCTGCCTCAAGTCCTCTGGAGCTCCCATCTGCAGACAGGAGAGGAACCAGGTTACACCTGCTCCACCCCCTGAACCTCCCAAGAAACTCAGGAGAAGCCCTAGGGAAACGTTCTTGTCACTTGACGTTTGTTTGGCCGTCACTCACTGTGCAGGCTCCTTCGAGAGGAAAAACAACTAAACCAGCTAGTGAAACACTGCTGTTTTGTTCTAGAAGGGAAAAATCACCTGTGCGGGAGGTTCTTGGGAGCCCGGGGGACCAGGGGACTGGAGGTCAGGTCAGCAGGAGACAGGGTCTTATGGGGAGCATGCCTGGCCCTGCTAATGCCTCGAGCTCAGACTTCTGGCCTTCAGCCCAGGAGACAATGAATTTCTGGTGTTTTAAACCACCCAGCTGGTGGCCCTTTGTTACTGCAGCTCTGGAAAGCTAATCATATAGCCAGAAAACATCTCCTCCTGACCCAGTTTCTCCAGTAAACCCCAAACCTAAGCCTCCCAGAGTTTACCCTCCAGGGAGGGTGCATGGCCAGCTAGTCCCAAACCTGGGAATCAGCCCTGATCCGGACTCTGTCAGCTCCACAGGCAGGCAGTTCACAAGTCCTGTGGTCAGGAACAGAGGTATCCCCAAGCCACCCCTTCCCTAGCCCCACCCACCGTCACTCTTTCCCTGGTAACGCTCCATCCTTGTTCTCCTAATCCCTAAGCTGCACATCCATTGTCCCACCATAATATAAACTTTTTGTTTGTTTGACAGTGCCAAATCCCAACCATTAGACACCAGAGAGTGTCTTGTTTGTGTGAGGTAGAGTCTGGCTATGTAGCCAGGCTAGCCTCAGACTTGAGACTTACTGCCTCAGCCTCCCAAGCGCTGGGATAACAGGCACATACAAGTATCACCATGCCTGTTAGTATTTTTTAAAAAGTAAACAAGCTCAGTTCACTCTCTTGCTCAAAATACCCTCTCCAGTACTATACGATCCAGCAATCTCAAGCCTCGGTACAGATTCAAAACCACTGAAGGCATGGTCTTGGAGAGATAAGAGATATTTGCATATCCCTGGTCATAGCAGGCAGGGTGTGGACGTAACCCAAGTAGCCATGGAGGAGCGAATGAATTAAAAATGTGGAATATACACAAAATGGAATACTATTCGACCTCGAAACGAAAGAAAATGCAACCTTTTACACTGCTTGTGAACCTAGAGGACATCATGCTGAGTGAAAGCCAGTTAGGGAGGGGCTGGAGAGATGGCTCAGCCGTAAGAGCATCAGCTGCTCTTGTAGAGGACCCAGGTTCAGTTCCCAGCACCCACATGGGGGCTAACAACTGCCCACAACTTCAGTTCCAGGAAGATCTGATGCCCTCTTCTGGCCCCTGCAGGCATTACACCCACACGGTGCTCTTACATACATGCAGGCAGACCACTATAAACTAAAATATAAAAATAAAACAACCAGAAGCCAGTCACAGAAGGACAAATATTATATTATTCTACTGATATGCAGTCCCCTCTACAGCATGGCTGTGTCACTTGGGTCTAGTATCACCTTCCTGGGCACCTCCCTGGGCCACTAAGTCCCAGAAGGTCCTTGCCCTGTGTCCAGCACCTCTTATCTCTCTGATGTACTCTGGTCCTAATATCCCCACTCTTGGTTTCCTTTTCTCTATCGATATATTGACTCTTCCATATGGTGCATGTTCTGAGAAGGCCATCCTCTCTCTAAGCATCAGAGTCTTTTCCCAAGGCTGGAGAAAAGCATGCCACAGGCAAGGCAACCACCAAACAAAGCATGAATCAGAGAGTGAATCACCCATGGAAGGAAGGAAGGTAGAAGGAAGGGGACCGAGGTAGCAACAACATTCTAGGCTGTTGAATTACACCGAGAGTGAGCACATAAAGAAGTCTCTAGGCTATTTCTTTGACTTTGGGGCTGCTCGTGGCCATCTGAAAACTCTGATGTGGCTTTTCAGGACCCCTCTGGTGGACAGAACTAGGGGCTCTGCAGATATGGTTCCATGTCCACACACATACACAGGAAGACATGGCCCCTGTGTAACAAGTATCCACAGCAGACGGGGTGCCGTGCCTCGTTTCTGTGATTATCTCCCACGCAGCTGAGGCTCAGAGGTAAAGCTGCTTGCTCAGAAGGGCTCCTCCATGAGCAGCAGCGAGACCCAGGCGTGGGCTGTGGGATCAGGGTCCTTTTGCTGATCTAGGTTTCTTTTTCTCCTCTGCTCTAGACGGCTACAACATACACTTGGGGAATCAAATTGAGAACACAGAAATGTGTGGAAGCAAGGTTCGGGGCACACCACCACATTTCATGAATTTGAATATGAGATGCATCCCATAGGCTCATGTTCTGACATGTGAGGAAATGGAGACTAGCTGGGAAGGGCAAACCTGAGGACAGCCATCTACCACAGTAGAGCCCTAGACCACTCAAATCACCATTCAAGGTCCTTTCCTGTGTCCCCCCCTTGGCAATCTTGGTCCAACCTCACTGGGTCCCTGCTGGGAGGCAGGGCATAGGGAAGAGGGAGACACGCTCGGTGGTCCAGTGTTGGTGATGGAGATGCCAAGCTGTGGCTACCCTGGCATGCCCAGCCTCCTCTGCACCCTGGCTACGGGCACCCCTGCTCCGCTAGCACGTGCCCTATCAACATGGTCTCAGCCTACCAAGGTGCTGGATAGCTACTGCCAGTGCCCTGAGAGCGAGCCTCTGCCACCTGCTGCCCAGCCTGCATCGGGGGTGGGGGGAGACACTGATGAGGTGGAAGGGTTAGGCCCCCAGGGTTTGAAGGCTGCAGTGTAGGGATAGGGCTGACTGCCAAGTGCTCTGTGTCCTTCTAGAAGATGGACCGGTGCCAGGGCCTGGCTCTCCCTGCTGGCGAGCGGATGCAGAGGCATGGGTAATCCCCAGGATACAGACACCCGAGGGCCCAAAGCCAGGTCTGACAGCACAGTCAGCAAGAGGATGCCTTGCTGGGTGCTCCATGCCAGGTCCTCCTGGTCTCCTCTTCTCGGTTTCCAAGGGTGAGGCTGGGACATCCCTGTTTCACTGGTGACAACACTGAGAGGCCAGCTGGGAGGTGAGGCCACCTGCCCGCTGTCCACATCAACAGCTGCTCCAAGGCCAAGCTTACTTCTCCTCCCCTTCTCCCAGCTGCCTCTGTCTTTGCCACGGCTTGTTTATCTTCCTGATTTGGTCTGCTTTTGTCTGGTTTCCTATGAAAATAAATTCACCCAGCATGTAGTCGGGGAGAGAAAAGGGTAGGTGTGGAGCCACACAGAGGGGCAGGAGCCAGCTGATGCTGAGTGAAAAGCAGTTTGTGTCTAAGGAGTCTTCCCCCCAGGAAGCTGGCAGTGTAGACACCAGTGTGAGGTCTAAACTTAGGGGCACAGACAGCATGGAGACCCCACTGTGCAAGTCCTGGCCTGTGTACCCTCAGAATAGCCCCAAAGGCTTGGAGCCTCAGTCTGCTGTTGACAGTGATAGCTGCATCTCCTTTAGTGGATTGTTGGGACAAGGATTAAGTGAAACTGTACCTGTGAGGGTACATGTTGTAGACTGCCACGTGTCACACAATAGTGAGGCTCTATATGAGGATCCTGAACCTGAGGAAACATCTCCAGTGCCCAGGATCAAAGGGAGAAAGTGAACAGGCCCCACATCCCCGCATGGGATCCACAGCTTGCGTCAGGCAGAGTTTGGAAGTAGGTTCCAGAAACTGGAACTCTCACACGGATGGCTGCTCCATGGTGGGTTTGGAAAGGGGTGACTCCTGCTGTGCACTGCCTTGGAACAGCCTGCTTGGCCTCCTGGCACTTGCCCCATGGAGTGGCCATAAAGTGGCTCAGCAGGAATGAGGGGCAACCTTGGGAGGGACTTGTGGTTGACAGGGAAGGCTACTACTGGGAAGCAAGAAGAGAGCCTTCCTCTCCCCAAGCAAAGCTTAAGGCCCCAGAGGCCTGGGGCTGGCAGGCCCTGTGGAGCAGCCCTGGACCTCAAGGGGCCTGAAGCTTCTGTGATTTCACAATCTTCCTCAAGGATACAGCATATCAAATACAAAATCAGGCACCAAAATCTCCTCAGGGCCGTGCAGGTGAGGGCCCTGAGCGCCCCAGCTGAAGGGCTCTGACCTAAGCTCTCCCTGGTGAGAGCAATGAAGATGTCAAGAAATCATTAGAAAACACATTCCTTTACCCCATAACTCAGGAGCACATGGTTCTCAGGCCCAGGGTGGCTCTGCCATGAATCACAGGCCACACGGTGTCCTGGGTTCTAGGACTTGTTCCCTGTAGAGCAGGGGGTTCCCCTTGCATTGTCTGATGATGGTTTGTGTCGGGGGCAGAGGCACAAGGTTGCCCCTCTGCCCTCCTCTCCAGGGAAAGACAGAGGGGTACAGGAGTACCACAGAGATGCTGGGTGCTGGCACGAGCAAGCTCCCACCGTCCTTCCCAGTTCTGGTGTGCGCAGGGCTACCCTTCCACCATCTGCAGAAGAGGCACTGTGGAGTGGAGGCCGGGGCCTTCTTAGGCTCCTCAGTGCCATCCCCTGTGGATAGACCTACCCTCACTCACTCAAGTCCTCGCTGTGAAGACCCAGTCCATGTATACAATCCTCAGTGGGTCTTCACTATCATCCTACCATACCCCAAACCACTCAGAAGCAAATATCAGGTTTCCCAAACCCTCCCTGTGATCCACACTGTTCTGCCCTCATCGGCCGTGGGGCTCAGGGAAAGCACTCCTGCATGTAGAGGCGTCTCAGGTCTGAGGCCTGCACATCCATGGATCCAGGTCAGCACATGGGTGGCTGCCCTCTGCACTGGGCAGATGTGGGGACAGTCAGGCCACATCCTCCCTCCATCTAGTGTCCAGCCTCACTGGCATTCATTTGGAAGGGTCACCAGGGCTAGACCTGTCCTCTAGGAATCCTGGACACAGGGAAGAGGAAGCTGTTCAGCAGGCATGGGCCAGACACTGGGGAGGAGACACACTTAGGAACTGGAGGCCTAGAGGTTTAGGGGACAGGAGTTCTTAAGAAGAAGTCCCCCTGCAGCCTGGGCTTAGAGATGAGAGGCAGAGAAGTGAGTCAGGAGAGACGCAAGCACGGAAGGAAGAAGTTTTATAGGGCCACAGCTCGGGGCACCTGGAGACCAGGGGCCACTATAGCGACACACAGTGAAGGCCAGCAGTCTTATGAGAGTCTCCGCCTGTGCTGGGCCTGGCTCACGGAAATCTCACAGCACTCTGGGATGTGCACTGACTTCCAGGCCCTAGCTTCCGTCACTTCCTCTTGGAAGCCATGCCTGACTCTCAGCAGGCAGACTGGCCGGTCATGTGTGTTGTTCTAGGTCATCTTCGGTCATTCCTTTCACCTGTCTCCCCACTGCTCTGTACTGTATGAGGGCAGCGTCTTGCCTGGCTCTTTGATCATTGTGCCATTGCCAGGGTTTGTGACAAGATATGGCATGTAGCAGGTGCCCTGTTTATTGGCTGGATGATGGACGAGAGGGGAAAAAAGATGATTGATAGATGATAGAAAGGCAGACAGACAGATAGACTAATAGACAGATAGACAGACAGACAGACAGCTGGCAGAGATAGCTATCAGTTCCAGAACTATGTCAGTCACTCCAGGCAGCACATCCAGCCTCACCTCGGCTGGTATCTGAGAGAACCCTTCACTTCACAGGTGGAAAACAGCCTCACGGAGGGGAGACAGTTCTCATGAGAATTCTGAGGTGAACAGGCAACAGTCAGGGTCAGAATGAGCTCTGCAACCCTCCACGTCAGGTCCTGTCAATCACAGGTCCTTTGCCATGTAAGTGCATCACAGATCACTGACCCCTGAGACTTCCCTCCTTCCTCCTGTCTCCTGCCGAGAAAAGTCTCCCAAGTTCAAGTTCCCACCTTCCTGTCAGGGCTTCTCGCCTCTTGGGCCTCTGCTGGGCCACTCTGACCCTGCAGATGAGCCTGAGGGAGCTCACTCTCCTGGCTCACTCGCAGCTGCCTCCCCTCACCGACCCCTTCCTTGCTGCCACATAGCTTGCTCCAGGCAGCAGACGCTGGGACCCTGTGGTGGATGGACACAGTCACTACCACACGACCCTTTCTCCTTCACTAATTGTGTGCCACCAGAGCTTCTTGAGAGACAATGTGGAGCTGGGAGGTGGTGGTGTTGGGAATAAAGAGCAGGTGCCTAGCGGAGGCCCAGGGAAGGACGAGACACAGAGAGAGGACATCCCGCTAACCCTGTCCTGCCTGGAGCAGAAGGGACCACAGATGCTCCACCCCCACCCATTGCCCGAGGCCCCAGAAGGCTGATTAGGAATGTCACATTGGGAAGTGGCTAGGGGACACTGCTGCCATTTCCAGCTGCTCTCTCAACCTAATTAATGCCAATTAATGGAACGTCCCACCAGGCCTCATGGTCCAGCCACCAGCTGCTCTGGGAGGGGGTGGACAGTGTCCTGCTGAAGCCCAAGGCTGCTCCAGGGACCCCAGCATGAAGGCGGGGGAATGGTTCTGGATTCAGTTCACCTGCTGATATTACACTGTGCCTTGGGGTAAGAACACCTACCCCCACCGCCCCAGGGTGCTCCATCCTTTTCATCCACAGAACCGGGACTTTGTCACCATCTCAAAGAGGCTGTGAAAGTGACGCAGGGACTGGGGCACATCGTTTTTTTTTTTGCCTCGGGGTGGGCGGGAGACTGGGTGGGGCAGACAGACCTAGAATGACTGGGTTCAGGAGATGGGCTGTGGGTGCAGCTAGGGACAAGGTGGATGCCATTACACTCAGGTCCCACTTCCAAAGACCAGAAGGAGAAGCTGGTAAAGCAGTCCTTGGTCTTTGCAGCAAAGAGGGGGCTGGGTGGGAGCGCCGCTGGGCCCCAGCTGCCCCTCACCTCTCTCCCCTCCCCCTCTCAGGGAGGCCACTGTGGAGAAAGAATCAATTAATTCATTAGGCTGACATAGCTGTGAACACTGCTCCCAGGACACGGCAGGGCCTGGCAGCCAGTGGTGGCTTAATGGGCACTTTTGCTCTGATATGGCACCTGGGCCAGCTGCTGCTTCATGGCATGGGACACACTTTAAAGACATAGAAGCCACAGGCCAGGTGGTTCCCTGAGGTGTGGAAGGGGGTCGTGCAGAGAGAGCAGAGCAAAGCAATGGAGTTTTACCATAGAGCAGGGACGGGGCTCCTCCCTGACACTGCCGAGGCCTCTGTCTCCACCTGACTAGAGGCAACAGGTCACCTAGAGAAACTCTTCCCAAGCCTGCCTGGGGCTGAGCCTAGCCCTTCCACGGAAGTTAGCAGGAGACTCCGTTTCCTGATTCTGGGTCTCTAGGCCTTTGAAAGTCTATGGTACCCTGAAGTTCTTCACAGTCTGACACTGTTAGATTTGTCATATGGTGGCAAATTTACATTCCAGACTCTGGACAGCTTTCAAATGCACGTGACTAGAGGCTCCAGGGATCTGAGAGCAGGTAACGGCTCTAGTCACACAGCCTGGTGTAGCAGTAGAGCCAGGACGCAGATTACCCGGGTCCAGCCTGCACTCTCAGCCGCATCCCTGGGCCTCCCTCCTGGGACAGAGGGGAGGAGGAGACTTGGCTCTGAAGCCGGTCACCTGGTTCTGCTTTAGGGTCCTTGGTTGGGCCTAGTCTCCTCTTGTAGCCACAGACCTGAGTGACGCTCGCAGTGCCCACACAACGTCCACTCCCTCAGGGCTTGGAGGTGGCCGTGTGCTCTGCGGAGGGCAAGCCTCTGTGTGCGGGGCCAGTGGTGGTATTGGTTCTGAGCACACAGGTCTGCAGCTGGCAGAGGGGAAAGCAGAGGCAGCGAGGGCCCTGCGGCCTCCTCGTCCTCATCCCACCTCAGACATGGCTCCTGCGACTCCAGACAGGGCAGCTCCATGTGGTTCTCTGAGGGCTCTCATGTGGCAGGAGGGGACACCAGGGACAGCTGGATGCTGTTTCCATCTCTGACCCCATCTGATCACCAGGAGCATTCCTGCCACACTTTACACAGTGGAAACCCAGACTGCGAGAGGCCCATGCCTGACGTCACAGAGCTCGGAGGTGGGGTGTCACTGCATCTTGGGTCTGTCTACTGCATCCCTCCCCTCCCACCCTCTGGGCCCCGGCTTGGAGCTTAGAGAAGCCCAGGGATACTTTTGCTGGAACCAAGTCACCTGGCCTGTAGTGTGACCTGTGGGAGACCCAGGCATGGGAGACAATTCTGATAGTTCCAACAACTCCAATAAGAATTCCAATCCCATTTTGGAGATATTGAAACTGATGCCAAAGTCCCACTGGGCTGTCTGTGGATGGGCCTTACGTTGTCCCTGTGGGACCGAACTCATGGAGCCCCCAATGGCTTCACCCTTTATGCTCAGAGAGAAGTCAAAGCAAGCTTTGCATAGCCTATCTCCTCCCTGGGGAGATCATGACCTTGGATCCTGCCCTGACCTTGGACACTGTCTGGAGGAAATGGAGGAGGGAGCACTCAGGCTTTCTTGCCTCTCATCCACAGTGATGGTTCGTTTTAATTGTCAAGTTGTTACAACTTAGAATCGCTTGGGAAGAGAGTCTCCTGGAAGGATTGTTTTTGCAGGTTGACCTCGGGGCATGTCTGTGGGGAATTACACTGATTGATGCAGAAACACCCAGTCCACTGTGGGTGACACCATCCCTAGGATGCTGGACTGTGTCAGTGTAGAGATGGAGCTGAGCACAAGCATACACGCACTCATTTCTCTCTGCTCTTGATCGTGAACGTGATGTGACTAGCTGCCTCAATTTCCCCACAACGATGGACCACAATCTGGAAATGTAAACCAAATAACCCCTCTCCCCCAAGTTCCTTTGTCTGGGTGTTTTATCTCTGCAACAGAAATGAAACTAGGACCCTGCCACCCCCCGCCAGCTTTAACCTCCATGTCATTAGAGCCTTTGACTGCATCCTCAGGCAAACTACTATTCCCAGGAGGCAAGGACAGGTGCCTGGAAGCTGGTCTCCCTAGGCCCAGCCTTGCCTTCTCTGGCCCTAGCTGTCAGCACAGACACGCTACCTAGAAGTGTCATCTTCGCTAGCAGCTGCTGCTGTCAGCTCTCCTCTCCTCAGAACAGCTCTGACTTTCAATGGCGACCCGGCTGCCTCCTGAGGAGACATGTCAAGGACTCCTGTCATCCCAGCTCCTTTGGCCTTCTCATGGTCTGCAAGCCACAAGCAGCTCCAACACTGACCCTGTTACTGGCTGACAAAGGAATGGTTTTTCCTGCCGAGGAGAAGAGCACCAAGCAGCAAGCAGCAAGCAGCAGTCTTTCTTCATGAGGAAGCTCTGGGGTTGGAGGAGCAGAGAGGGAGGATATGGCGGCAGGAGGAGAAAGGAGTGGTCTTTTCTTCCAGGAAGCCTTCCTTGACTGCTGCAGAGCAGGTAGCCTGGCAACCTAGTGCTACACATACTGCAGAAAGTCTCCCACCACCTTCTCCTTGCTCTGGATTCAGTTCTTTTTATCTTATACTTGATTGATTTTCAGTTAGGTATTTGATGGCCTCATCTATCCACCCCCTCAAACCATTCTCTGAGTTCCTAGCATGGTCTGGGCACCACCAACCTCTAGATTCAGCTTCTGCCTCCCAGATACAAACCAATACTATAATGTGACATGGAGGAATGGGGAGGCCTTATTAATCCTGGCTCTAGGAGGCACAGGTGGATTTCTAGAAGAACAAAGATCCAAGTCATAGCCCGAAGGACAGGAGTCACCAAGCAAAGGCAGCACATGACTTAGTGGGAGGGAGCAGACACCATGTGGGCAAAACAGACATCATGTGCCCCAGGGTGAGCAAAGATTCTGGGAGAACTGGAGAAGGGTAGCCCAGGAGGTAAGCAAGGTGACTGGGAGGTAACAAAAGGGTGACAGATTTCTATATCCAAAGATAACGTTGGTTGCAGCTTGGGGACTTCGGGGACAGGCTGGGTAGCATGACTGGCCATGATGCAGGGGCAGAAATCCAGAATGAGGCTGCGTCCTATACTTAGGGAGATCCCAAAGTAGCCAGCAGCTGGCTGCAGTACCCAGACCACTCCCTAGGACCCAACCCCTTTGCGGCTGAGTCTTCTTCTCTAGTCTGGGGTCCTGGGCATATCCAGGTCAGAGTGATATATATATATATATATATATATATTTTTTTTTTTTTTTCCCCTACTGGAGGAAAAAAAATATTTTTTCTACTGGATGCTGCCTGTTCAGGAAAGGCAACTTTCCTGCCAACCCTTGGTCTGTTGGGAAGAAAATCTCTGTATCCCTGAAGGCAAGGAGCTGTCCTAAGATGAATGGATCTCCATTTGCCGATAAACAGAAAGGGCTGAATATGAGTAGCCACTTATTTGGGGAGATGGCAAGGCCAGCATGGACACCAGACGCACACACCAGCTTCTACTGGGAGGCGGGACATCCAGAGAGGAAGCTAGAGGGATGGAGGAACCTGGGAGGTCGAAGCCTCTCTCATGTTCCTATGGTGCTCACAGCTCTGGACTAGCCATCTCTCTTTCTGGGATGTTAGCAGAGTGGGTGGCTGGTCAGAGTCTAGTTAGGAAAACAGAAACCTGTTGTGTTAACACAGAAGTGATGGGATAGTTGCTAAGCCAAATGGGGACAGTGAGACAGACCAGAGGTGAGGAACTCAGGAAGGCTCCACCTCCCTGGTTACGGGGGTCTGGGAGGAAGTGGCTCCTCTTTTGAGGTAGGTTCTCACTATGTAGCCCTGGATGACCTGGAACTTAATATGTAGAGCAGACTGGTCATGAATTCATAAAAGTTTGCTTGCCTCTGCCTCCCAAATATTGGGATTTAAAGCATGTACCATCACACCCAGCTCATTTTAATATTTTATTATTATTATTTTTTATGTATATAAGTATATTGACTGTATGTATGTATGTATGTGCACCCATGCTGTGGAATGCCCAAGGAGGTTAGAAGAGGACATTGGGTCCTCTGGAACTGGAGTTACAGACAGGTGTTAGCCACCATGTGGGTGCTGGGAACTGAACCAGGGTCCTCTGCAAGAGCAGTCAGTGTTCTTAACCACTGAGGTATCTCTCCAGCCCCATCACTTTTATTTTTTAAACTGTGTGTGTGTGCATGTGTGTGTGCACATGCGAGTGCGGGTACCTACACGAGAGCAGGTATATGTGGAAGCCAGAGGAGAGCATTGAATCCTCTATACAGGCTGTTGTGAGCTGTCTAGCATGGGTGTTGGGAACTGAATTCAGGTTCTCTGGAAGAGCAGTACATACTCTTAACCACTGAGTCATCTCTCCAGCCCAGACAATAGGTCCTTGCAACCCAGGTGTGTCATCTGTCCCCTGGGAACTGATGTCAGGAGCCAGACAAACCCCCCAGGAATGCCAGTGTAGACATAAGAGAGGGGAAGCACCCTTTCCTCCCCCGGCTCCCATCTCCTGCCAGGGCCTTCCATCAGTCAAATCCAGCCTAAAGCCAGCTAACCACAACGCCGGGGAAACCAGACAGAGCGCGCCTTGCAGTTTGGGCCAAACCACAGTAAGGCCAGGGAAAAGATATGAGAAGCAATAGCTGAGGAGGGCCAAGAGGAGCAAGATGGCACACCGGTCAGGGACTGGGGCTCATCCTACCTTCCCTCCCACCCGTTACCCAGGGCTCATCTGACACTGGGGGACAATGAGACCTGCCTCCTAACCAGCTCCTGGCATCTTGAAGATAAATGCCTGGATGCCTCCAGCCCAACCCGATCCATCAAGCTCCCAGTGGCAGGAAGCATGGCCAGAGACCTTGCCCACCAGGAGCTTAATCTCCCAGACAAAGAACAGAGTGAAGTGAGGGCCAGAGATATATAACACATCAAGGGCAGTCACGGTGGGTCTAAGTCAGCCTAGGAGCCTTGAAACTCCTGCCCGTGAGCAGGCAGGAGCTGAAATGCTTTTTGGATCTCTCTTACTATTTCTGGTGTATGTAAGGGGAAGAGTGGGGTCTGGAAAGGAAACCTAGAGCTCTTCCAACCCACTCTGGACCAAATAGGCTGAAATACAGCTCTCCTGCCTATCTTTCTTCCACTAGAATTGAAAGAGCCTGGGCTGCTAGCTACCACTGTGGTGGTGGGCGGGACAGGGAAATGCCTGCCCTCGGTGTAGATACATACACCAAGCTGACACATCCTTCCTCAATGGTCCCACAGATACATACACCGAGCTGACGCGTCCTTCCTCAATGGTCCTACCTCCAAGGGAGGAGGCACCTTAACAGGTCTAACCTACCCACTTCACCTTACAGTTTTCTAAACCTGGGTTCTAAGAGGGGCTGAGACACAGGCATCCTGGACACACTTCTCTAGGCTTCTCTTCAGCAAGCAGACCATGTCAAGCACAATAAGGGAGGAGGGAGAAGGGGGCGGGCACTGCATTTACACGCTGTGATTGGGTGGTGCCAGCTGACAGATGGGTGAAGAAACCAACCAAGGCTGTTGGACAGCTGGAGTGACAGGCAAGCTCCAGTCAGAGGCAGATGTCTGCAGTCTCCTGCTTGCTGGCCCCCCACCTCTCGGCCAGCTTCTCCGCTCCCCCCCTCTGGGGTACAGCTCTAAATCTCTTTGACGTAAAATATCGTTGGAGAGCCGTGGCACAGAGAGATTAAAAAACAATAAAGAGAAAGCGAAACTCTTGACTATAATTACCAGCCTCTAGCCAGCAGCAGCAAAAACGCACTAAAATTTTAATAGGAACCACTGCATTTAATTTAACGACACATTTTTTCAATTACCAGAATAATTGTTTTATTCATAAAACGAGTTTCAATAAAGAGGGTAATTTTCCTTTGTTTTTATTATTCATTTGTGCAACATATTTGAGATAGAATTCCCTCATGTTAAGGCAGCTTGGAGGTCTCATGACATCTGTGTCATAGGCAGGATGAGGGGGGGAGGGTGGAGGGGGTGGACATCCCTAAGTCGGCGGAGGGCATCATGGGTGAATGAGGAGGTCCAGGTCTGGGAGAGCTTGGCTAGAGCGTAGTAGTTTGGCCCACAAGGGTCTTACAGAGTACTCAGACTCACCTCACCTCTCCTGGCTTTCCCACTTACCTCCTTGGCTGTGCCTCTGGGCATGGGCGGGGGCAGCCAATGGTGTGCTGTCTGTAACGAGGGAAGAGGGAAGGAAGCGGGCGCTCACAACCTCTAAGACAGTCATCCAGCTGAGCTGAGCCACAGCTGGAGCCACTGACCACTGGGAAAAGGGAAGAAAGCTGGGCAGAGACAGCATGCCAAAAAGCCAGCCTGTTGCTGGAAACTGAGAGCACGCAGCACATAGGACCACTGGTCCCTGTCTCTCAGTCTCTCTGCTCAAATCAGATCGCTGCAAGGAGCCAGATGCATCGGGTGTCTATCAAGTGCCACCTGGCCTTACTGACTAGCACCCAGCTAAGTAGGCGCTGCATAGGCAAGTGCTCTGCCCACTTTAAAATGTTATTTCCCTTTCTTTGGCAGTGCTGGGGGTCCGACCCCGAGCTTCACATATGCTAGGCAAATGCGCTACACTGAGCCACACCCCAGCCTGTGCATCCCCCACCCCATGTCAACAAAGGAACAGATACAAAGCTTACGTGGTTTACTCCAGATTACAGTGGCAAGACACAGGGCGACCAGCTTTGAATTTGGCCCAGTTGACCGAAGATGTCACTGTAGGGCCAACTGCCTCAGGGTGGTGTGGACGATCATCTCAGGGAGAATTTCCTTGAAACCAGCTTATTTGCACATCTCGCTCTGGCTCTGTTTACTCTGCACTCTGAGTACTCTGCCTGGCAAGCCCTCAGCTCCAAAGCCTTCCGGCTGGCACTCAGAAATAGGGACAGGCACTGGCAGAGGGGTAAGGAGGGGAGGTATAGCCTGTTTGGCCGCTGGGTTCTTGGTGCTCTGGGTCCCTGCCCTTTGGAACCGGAGCAGGAATCACAGCTTCATGCTGCTGCTCCAGATGGCTGGACGGTAGATGCAGGGGCAGGGAGTGAAGGGTCAGAGGTAGCTTGTGGTCCTCCATTCTGGGCATGGAGGTGGCACTGAGCTTGAGAACAGACTCCAAAATGAAGTGTGTACTCACTCTGGATCCCATCAGAGCCGAAGGGAGAGGCGGAGTGGGGCAGGCCACAGTGGCTGGCACCCATGGTACCTCCCATGGGGACTGATACTGATGGGCCGCTTCCAAGGTCAAGGTCTTATCCTGCATACCGCCTACTTAACACCAGGATCCCCATGGCAATCCTGGAAAGTGGGTCTTATTGTTCTTTCATTTTAGAAACAAAGTTGGAGTTTATTAAGAAAAAAAAATTTTTATTTATTTTTGTTGTTGCTGTTTTTGAGACAGGGTCTTCCTATAGATTCACATGGCCTGGAATGCCTCTATGTAGGCAAGGATAGTTTTGATCTCACAGAAATCTGCCTGCCTCTTCCTCCTGAGTTCTGGAATTAAAGGCATAGGCCAATGTGTTTGGTCTAGTCTTTAAAAGTTTTTAGATAAGATCTCATGTAGCCCAGGCTGATCTCCAGCTATTTCTGTGACTGAGGATGACTCTGAAACTCCTGATCTATCTGCTTCCCTTTCAAAATGCTAGGGTTACAGGTTTGGGAGCCCACACCCAGTTTTTATGTACTTTTCACAATACCATGTACTCTGTGTGGCTATCTGATGCTTGGCATAAAGGCACCAATGAGAAAGGCAGGCCTCAGGGGAAACCAACCCTCCCAATACCCTGACCTTGGGCCTCCAGCCTCCAGAACTATGAGAAACCTCCCCTAACCTGTTTTGTCTTATCACCCTGTAAACAAATATATATATATATATACACCTGTGCAGACATCTTTTCCTATTGTTCAGATATGTTCTCCTCCCTCTGAAAGCATGAGTTCTATACCTGAGGTCCTGGCTCCAAGCCCTCCTCTCCCAGAACCCTCCTCCAGTTGAACCTACCCTTTCCCCTTTCAGTTCTGGGAAGCTCCTGGGTATTTTGCTTTCTAGGTATCGATGCACGCATATTTGTGGGTTATTTTGTAACACCGCAGTGCAGAACATGAATTAAGTATGGGTTTTGTTATAGGATCAAAACTAAATTTTCTACTCTTAGGGAAGGTGTCTTTTCTATCTTTGGGAGCCCTTCTAGGTGCTCTGAAGTCAGGCAGGGACTTGATACTCAGAATGCCTGGCCATCAGGCTGGGAGGAAGTCAATGCTGATCCGACTCTGAGTCTTTGGAGAGCTTATGTCATTGAACTGTATGTCTGGCCCTGAGCTGGGGTGTGTGTGTTGGGGGGAGCTACAGTAACACAGCCCTGTATCCAAAAAGGCCTGCATGGAGCCTAGGGGATTATGGGTGCTAGAGAGAGAAGGAGTAATGGAGGGGCCGTCCACAGTGATGGACTGGAGAGGGCCTCATGGGAAGCTTGGTCTTGACCTTGTCCTGAAGGGTGTCAGGACTTGGCCTGGCTAAAGGTAAGAAGATATATAACACGGGTAGGAAGCAGACCTTGTGAAGGTGGGCCACATAGATAGGAAGCTGCTGGACCAGCCTGGGGCCTGTGTCAAGAGGAGCAGATGCTGGGCTTTGGATAATGCCACAGCTTGTCCTTCACTCCACCCTGTACCAAGGGTGCTGAGTAAGACCCTGAAGTAACAGGCTTGCACAAGGTCTTGGTAAGACCTCTGCCTTGGGCTTCAGAGGTAACTTTCCTCCCCATCAGTCAAGCATGGCTGGGCAGCCTGTCTCTGAATGTCAGAGCTCTTTTGGTGAGGATGAGGAAGGGCCCAGGTAGACGGACGATGATGGGGCTGCTGGGTGCCAAGATCATACACACGGCAGATGTCAGTGGATTAGCAACTCTGCCTCCCAAAGCTGCCCTGGCCACTTAATATTCTGCAGACAGGATCGCTTCCTTTTCATAAAAAGCAAACACAGAATTGAAAGGATGCAGACGCTAAACACCTGCAGAGGTTCTGAGCCTCGAATCCTTGCGACATGAGAAAAGGGTCCTGAGATTGAGACACAGGGACAAGCAGAATGAAGAATCAGTTCTCTTTGCTGGCTGGAGGCAGAGGACAGTCCATTCTGGGAGGGAGGCTCTGGGTATGTAGAAGAAGGGCCTGGGCTCCCAGGCTACAGGGATGTGCCCAGGGCTTTGGGAAGCTCAGGGGCACAGTGGGGGATGGTGAGGTTGGGCCTGGCAGACAGTTGACAAAGCAGTACTACCCTGCAGGAGTCGAGGCTCGCAAATGTCACACTTGGGAGTCATTCTTCTCCTTTATAATGACACCAGACTAGCAGGATGGAGGTATCAGAAGGTGATGACCAAGGGGAAGCAGCAGGTTCTTTTCAAACAGATCCACGCAGCAAGAAAAACCACAGCAAGCAAGAGCAACAGGGAGCTAGTGAGCCTGGTCAGGGAGACTCTGGTTTTGAAATGAAGGAAGGCCAGTTTGGATCCCACATGGCTTCTCTTAGCTGGGTGGGGAAGCAGCAGATCAGCCCGGGGATTGGGGGGCTGGGCGGGGCTTCCTCTGAAGAGCCAGATGTGGCTCCTCTTTGCCATGGGGTAATTATTATCGTGGAAACTCCTCCCTAGGGCCTTGTGAGGATCTCATGAGTTAAAACACGCAAACCATTCAGCACCAGCCTCAGAGCATGAGGCCGGACAGAGGCGGTGCCTGAGAGCCAAACCCACCCTCACAAGCTGGAAGAGGCTATGCAGCAGCTGCAGAGTGCAGACCGGTCGGTCGGGGGAAGCTGGCTGCGAGCCTGAGCTCTCCAGAGCTTCCTCCACCAGTGCCACAGGCAAGTCATTTAACTTCCCTGGGATTTAGTGTCCTTATCTGTAAGTGGGAAAAGGTTGATACGTTCCACATAACAGGTGTGTTTTAAGTGGCTGAAGCTTATGGAATAACAAGATGCATGGCCCCACCTGGACCACCTCATCAGGCCATGGTTCATGAAAGAATCTTCTTTCCTCCCTCCCTCCCTCCCTCCCTCCCTCCCTCCCTCCCTCCCTCCCTCCCTCCCTCTCTCTAGGAGCTGCTCCTTCCAGTGGAGTACAGAGACTCTGGGCTCCTGAGAGACTTGTGGCACAGCCCTGCCGTGGGGATTTCCCATGTCACTTGGGAGAGTTCCTGAACTCTGGAAGTTCAAACTTCTTGCCCCCAGCGTGACCTGCCTGGAGGAGGCATCGGCCTCAGGACCGGTAGGAAGGGCAGTGGGCATCCTCCTCCCAGATCACCCTCTCACCCTCGCTGCCAGCTCTCCTTCTGCCTCTCCCTTTCCAGGACCTCTCTCTTCTGCTCCGTCCCTCAACCCCCGAGGCTGCAGGCCTCAGCCTCAGGGCCACTTAAGCTGGCTCCAAGCGTGTGAGTGAAGCAGTGCAGGGTACAGGCCAGCTGCAAACAGGGGGAACCCCACTTTCTCCCCTGGATTGGCAAAAGGCAAAGATCTCCAGCACACAGTGTCACTGCAAATGCTAAAGGAACAGAGGATCTGGAAGTTTGTGGATGTGATCAACTTTGCATGTGGTTCTGACAAATTTCCCCTCTAGAACCTTCCAGAATCTCTATGAATGACAGTGATCCTGTTCAGGCAAAGATAGAAAGAGGCTTGGATGACTTATTTTGAAATTCAGTTAGAAGGAGAGGAGGAGGATGAGAAAGAGAGAGGTGGAGGGAGGGAAGAGAAAGGATAATTCAATACATCTCTTGTGGCACTGAAGAGATGGCTGAGCAGTTTAGAGCACTGGAGACTCTTACAGAGAACCTGGTTCAGTTCACAGCATCCATATGGTGGTTCACAACCATCCGTAACTCCAGTTCCAGGGGATCTGATACCTCTTCTAGTCTCTGCAGACACTGCACGCACACAGTGTACCCACAGGTGGGGAAAACACTCATACACATAAAACAAATCAATCTAAAAATTAAAAAAAAATACATCTCTTACATGTGCTGGGTGCTTTAAAACTTCCCCACTTCGGCACATTAACTGTACCCCTTCATCATCTTATCTGTGAACCCCACAGGTCAGACATCATTGGCCCATTAGACAGATGAAGAAACTGGGGCCCAGCATCTTTTCATGGTAGGATCCAACCAGTGGCCAAATCAACAAGGTTCAGGGGCCTCAGGTCCTTCCCACTAGACCCCTGAGGAGAGCTGTGCTAGCCACCTTGCCCTTGCCTGGATGGCCTTCCATACTGGAACTTCTATAGTCCTGGCTCTCTGAAGTGGTAGATACCTGTCCACCACAGGGTCAGGCCTGCAGACAAACACCTGCTTCTGGATTTTCATCTGTCTGAGTCTCCATTCACAAAAGCAGGAAGTCAATTAGAAACAGGGAGATGGGCAACGTGGCAGAGGGCGATGGACTTTCTGCCTCTTTTCTGTGGGAGAGGACAGAGATGAAAGGCTGGTATCTCTTTGCCCCTTTGGGGACCTCCACTACCTCCACCCTGGGATGCAGGCCACAGCCAGGCCCTTCTGAGAAGACGCAGCATGGTAGTTAGCGGACACCAGTTAACCTACCTCAGTCTTGGGTTTGCTCCCTAGCACTGTAGGGACCCTCTCACGAAGCTCTGAGTGGAGATGCCAACTACAGGTGAAACCCAGTGAGGAGGACAGAGTGGACAGCTGGATATGCAATAGCGCACAGGGTGGTGTGATAGGACAGAACTGGGCTCAACCAGATGGGGTCCAATGGTTGGGATCATTGCAGTCCCATCCTTCCCTTGGAATCTTGAGAATGAGAGCTTTCTGCTGACGGGAGAAGGGGTAGAGGCTGGAGGATGCGGGGCATCCAGCTCTGAGCAAACGAGAAGGGTTAGGGGAGGAGCACCCTCCTCTCTTCGTGTGTGTGTGTGTGTGTGTGTGTGTGTGCGTGCACGCACACACGTGGAAGCCAGTGGTCGACCTTGGGTGTTGCTCCTCGCTGTTCATGGTACTTCTTGAGACCGAGTCTTGTATTTTTATCAGGAGTTTACCCATCTGGCTTGGTTGTCTGACTAGAGAGCCACAGAGGTCTGTCTGTTTCCACCTCTCAAGTTGGGATTCTAAGTGTGAGCCACCATGTTAGTCTGTTGACATGTGTGGTGGTTTGAATAAGAATGTCCCCTGTAGGCTCTAAGTATTTGGACATTTTGTTCCCAGTTAGTGACGCTGTTTTGGGAGGTCTCAGAAGGTGTGGCCATGCTGGAGGAAGTACCTCACGGGGATGGGGGGGTGGGGGAATGGAGAGATGGGGTGGGGTGGGGAGGAGGGCTTAGAGAGTTCTTTAAGCCTTGCCGGATCTTCAGTCACTCCGCTTCCTGTGCCTACTTGAAGATGTGAGTGCTTAGCTTCTACTCCAGCCACCTCTGCCACCATGCCTCCCTGCCATGATGGACTCTCACCCCTCTGGAACTGTAAGCTAAATAAACTCTTCCTTTTATAAGATTCATTGGTTTGTGTTTCTATCACAGCAACAGAAAAGTGACTAATACAACATGAATTCTGGGGATCAAACTCGGGTTTACCAATGGGATATTTTCGCAGCCTTCCCTGTCTTCTTTGCCATATATTACACTATAGGGTGACTGCTCCCAGCGTCCCTAGGGCTTCGGTGGGCAGCCTGAGTGGAAGGGGCAGAAAAGGTCGCGCCTCCCTCCCTCCCTCTTCCTGTCCTGTAAGTGACTCTGGAGTGCCTCACTCTGCACAGTACGCAGTAGGGGTTGTCATGGGGTGGGTTGTCATGTGGGGGTTGTCATGGAGGGCTAAGAGGAGGGGTCCTTCTAGACTGTGATGCTACAGGAGGCATGCCTGGGGCCTCAAAGTCATGCCTTGGCCCTGTTCTGACCCACAGCACCATGCAGAAGCTGGAGCAGGAGACAGGAGCCATAGAGAGCGGAGTTCAAATTCAGATTTGGAGACATGGCTTAAACTCTGAGTTCCTAGGTTTTCTTCCTGGAGAGAAAACCCCCCAAAATGATTAGGATAAGGTACAGATAGAGTCATTAAAAGTACCTAAGGACCACCCAGGCTATAGAGTGAGAGAGGGGCTGGATGGCCATGGCTGTACCAGGTGCTAACTCTTCAGCTACTGGAAGCTGGAAAGTTCTAGAGCTGTCAGGATGTTGGTCATGACAGAAAGGGCACATTAAACAACTTCAATAACTAGTGTGTCGCTAGAGGGAAGTGGGGATGCCAGAGCTCCTCTTCAAGCCTCGCTGTGAAGGTTGGTGAGCACATAACGTTGATTCAAAACTACACAGGCTTCCCCAAGCAGCAGGACTCAAGCAGGGTGTCCTGGAGGTCAGGATGAGGGGCCCAGGGGACATGACCCTCTGCTCCCTGCCCTAGCTAGGCACAGCCACTCTCTGACTTCCTTCTCTCCCCAGTGCCCAGAGGTTCGGGAATAAGAGAGACCTGCTTGCCCCATTCACTTTGCCTAAGCTTTGGGGTGAGGTGCAGTCTGGCAACTTTCCCTCCAGTCTCCGCAACTTGGTGTGGCTAGCTGTGGCCGAGGCAGGGCTGAGGGAATAGCTGGGGGAGTTATTTTGGGTCTGGAAAGATAGCTGTGGTGGACATGAGGGAGAGGCAATGACAGGTTCTGAGTGCTGGGTGTCCTCCTGCTGGCCTCACCTCAGCGGCCCCACCCTGTGGTCAGTTCTCACAGAGATGATGATGAGGCTGAAGGGCCACGGAAGGCGGAGGAGACAGTAAGAAGGGGCTGGGTGGAGAGTGCTGAGGTCAACAAAGGGCTTGTGGGAAGAGGTCCCCAAAAGGTGATGTGGCTGCCACCAAGGACATTTGGCTTCCTTCTGTGTAGCTGTCATCGTGGACCCCAAAAGTATAGGACACAGAACCATCTGGTGGTTCCCGAAATCAGAATGTCACAGCCCACATTTTTTCCTGCATGTGGTTCAGAACTGGACCTCAAATAGCATCGGCCTGGACTGGGAACAAAAGAAGCCATAGGTCTCTGGGGATGCTCAGCATGGGGACCCCTGGACTGAGTTTTCGCTCTGGAGGATTCTCTCTGTAGGAGCTTTGGATCAGGAGAGGGGAGCGAGCTACATGATCTAAAGAACAGAGCCCCAAATCTCAGTAATCAAGACAAATGATGTCTTAATGTGGCATTTCCAGAAGTCCAAATTAACATGAAAAATTACATGAAGAATGACACATCAAAGTGTTTAACAGAGATGAGTTCCAACGGAGCTGGGCCTGGGAGCTGAGTGAGGGGAGTTGGTAAGTGGAGGGGTGAGTCTTGTTTCCATGGAAGGCTTTGATATTTGGCTCACCCGGGAATGTCTGTATTCATTTGCAGTTTCAGATATTATGTTAAAATGTTACTTATGTTGATTACTGAATTTTGAGGGGACTTCCTCAAATTTTGTGCTTGGTCCTGCTCTACATTCTTTTTTTAGATCTGATTAACTCTCTCCTGCCACATGAGGACGTGGGAGAGCCCAGCAGCTCCATGGAATCCAGGGACACATGAAGCTAGAGATGTCTCAAAGGATAAAGGAGACAGAAGTTGAGCATGGTGGCACATGCCTATGATCTCAACACACAGGAGGCTGAGGCAGGAGGATCGCAGGTTCTAAGCCAGCTTGGGCTACATGGTGAGATTCTGCCTCAAAAGAACAACAGACAACCCCCATCCCCAAACAGATACTGCCACTGTATACGAGGGAGTAAGAAGAGGCCAGGTGTGGAGGGACGGGCAGCCGTTCTGAGAATCTGTCTGAGGCAGTAGCGGAGGGTTGGGACAGAGGAGCTGCGGAGCGACTTTGGGCTGGGGCAGCAGGAGGAGGTAGGAGAGAGAAGCTGGGTTTGGCAGAGGGGTGAGAGATGGAACACGAGTCAGCAGGTCACAGTGTGCAAGGTGTGCCATGGACCCTTAGTGAAGTCCTCTGCAAGTCTTCCTAGCTCATCTAACAGCAGCCCCACAAGGTAGGTTCCTATTCTTTCTCTATTTCATAGCTGAGGAAACTGAGGCAGCCAAGGCTGCACAGCTCTGATGAAGCTGGAGCTCCAAGCTGGGCATCTGACTCAAACTTCAGGGCACTACTCTAGGAAGGAAAGAGGAGGAGGAAGGGACGAGGGGCGGGGGGTGTGCAGCTCTGCTCAGATGTGGCCTTGCTGCCACAGGTCCCCACCCTGGTCCTCCACCCACTGTTAGAGGGAAGCTTCGATGGGCACTGCCTCCCAGGAAACTCTTGCAGGACTGGAGGGAGCCAAAGCTAGTCATGGGCAACTTCCAGCCAGCCAGACATTACCCTCTGCAAGGAGCAGACAGATCTCATCTTCATAAATCACATTATACCTCGGAGATCTTCGGGGACTCCATAACCTTTGAAAAATGACTTTTGTGTCACCATGTAACTGTTCCTAACATACCCCTTGGCTTGAATTCTGTGAGCAACTCTGCATTGCAACAGAGCTCTGGAAAGTTCCATTCCAGGTAGATAGTTTGATGGTGGTAGCGTGGGCTGCAAGGAGATAGGTAATCAAATCCTATTTCAAATACTCACAGTGAGTTTCTTTTTCAAAAACCATTCTTTTTGGAGACAGAGTCTCAGGTGTTCCAGGGGTGCAAGCTGCTATGTAGCTGAGGATGACCTTGAATGCTGGTCCTCTTGCCTGTTCCCTAAGTTCTAGATCACAAGAGTGTACCGCCATATCTGGTTTATGAGGCGCTGTGGACGGAACCCAGGGCTTCATGTGTATCAGGCAAGTACTCGACCGATGGGGTCACGTTCCCAGCCCCTCACCCAGAAAACCTTTTGGAAAACTTCTGAGGTTTTGCCCTGTTTTTTGTATTTTTATAAAAGTTTGCTCAATGCTGGACTGTCAACAGGGGGCCACCAGCCACCTGTGGTCACTTTAACGCACTTAGGATTAAATAATATGAAGAAGTCACTTTCTGGGTCCTACCGGCCACATGGGGATGGGAAAACTAACATAACCACAGAAAGTCCTACTGGGCGGTGCTGGTTTACAGTGTGAAGTCACCTTCAGTCAGTTCCATGTCTACGTCCTCTCCTAAGGCTGATCCCCTGGGATCACTAGTCTGTGTGAGCTACTGATTTCACTTTAATCCAGACTGGCTAGTAGTTCAAAGATGACCTAGGCTGGCCTTGAACTCATGATCTTCCTTCCTCTGCATCCCAAATGCTGGGATTTCAGGTGTATGTGCCACCTTGCCTAGCTTGATCTCACTAATCCCACTGAATGTAGATGTACCCCACCTCTAACACAGGAAACAGCAGGGTCTTAGGCATCAGGAAAGGGTGGAGTGACTGCTGCCAGATCTACCCTGTCCTATATAGAACAGTTATGAACAAGAGTCGGGAAGCTGGGGAGAGAAGCAGAAACCCCAGGAGAGGGTCTGCATGGAGAAGCCGAGAAGTACGGGGCAAGCTTCCACCCCGAGAAAGGCATGATCACTGGCTTCAAGATCTATAGGATGAAGTTTGGGACAATCTCAGAAACTGTAAAGCAAGGTAGAGAATTTTAGATAGAGTTAGGGGGAGACCTGGATTCTACCTGAGTTGTAGGCTGACTCCTGAAACCTGCACGCACAGGGCGGAGTGTGAGCAACCCAGGAAAAAACGGAGGATTTGCTGAGATTATATGTATATATGTACACATGCATGCATGAATTGAGACAGGGTCTCAAATAGCTGACTCTGGGGCTAAGGGCCCCAAGTGCTAGAGGCACGAGTGTGTGCCACCACACTAGGCTCTAAGTAGACCCTTTGTCCCAATAGAGAACGGTCTGGTGTTTGATTCTAGATTAGTTAGCAATTTGCTTCTGAAAAAGTCAATATTCTTCCAATGAACATAAGAAACCTAAAGATTCTGCAGTGACCGGGACACAGACCCAGCATTTCTGGTCATGTGAAGACATAGGAGAGAGTGACATACAAAAGAAACACTGGCTTCAAGATAAGGCTGTCTCCATCCCCTACAGCCTAACCCAGAAATCACATGACCTACGGATTACAAACTTCTAAAGTTTCCCTAAACTCCACCATAGAGTAGATAGTCAATAAATTGCCTTGGAATAATTAATAACAAACGAGGCAGGCTCTTGTTCAGGATGAGCAGGGAGTTTTGCCTCATTTCACTAGGTTGGCCAAAAAAACAAAAACAAAAACAAAAACAAACCAAAAAAAAAAAAAAAAAAAACCAGCAAAAGAAGAAAATGGCACCTAACGTGCATACATACCTTTTAAGGTAGTAGTTTTAATGGTGGTGGCAGTAAGTGCAGGTGGTGTAATGATGATACTGATGCTGGTCATGCAGTGGTCATGGTGATGACCACAGTATGATGATGATGGTGGTGGTGTTGGTGGTGGTGGTGGTGGTATTGGTGGTGATGGTGATGATGGTGTTGGTGGTGATGGTGATGATGGTGTTGGTGGTGATGGTGATGATGGTGTTGGTGGTGATGGTGATGATGGTGTTGGTGGTGATGGTGATGATGGTGTTGGTGGTGATGGTGGTGGTATTGGTGGTGATGATGGTGTTGGTGGTGGTGGTGGTGGTATTGGTGGTGATGGTGATGATGGTGTTGGTGGTGGTGGTGATGATGGTGTTGGTGGTGATGGTGGTGGTATTGGTGGTGATGGTGGTGGTATTGGTGGTGATGGTGATGATGGTGTTGGTGGTGATGGTGGTGGTATTGGTGGTGATGGTGATGATGGTGTTGGTGGTGATGGTGGTGGTATTGGTGGTGATGGTGATGATGGTGTTGGTGGTGGTGGTGGTGGTATTGGTGGTGATGGTGATGATGGTGTTGGTGGTGATGGTGATGATGGTGTTGGTGGTGGTGGTGATGATGGTGTTGGTGGTGATGGTGGTGGTATTGGTGGAGATGGTGATGATGGTGTTGGTGGTGATGTTGTCGTTGGTGGTGGTGGTGATACTGATTGCTGTTGGGATCACAATGATGTAGCAGTTATCTTCCAATGAGCACTTGGGACACATCAAAGCATCCAGCATGTTACTTACTGCATTCTCACAGCTACTACACAGAGTTCTATTTTAGCTCCATTTTAAAGATAGGAAGATTGAGGCTCAGAGGCAATGTTCTTGCTTGTGATTGAGTAGAGCTCATAGACACACCTGTCCGTAACACTAGAGCCCTTTGAGCACCTTATTTGATTTCCCAGGTTTCCAGGGTCTCTCTGACTACCTTCAACTTAACCCAAAGTGATCTTCTATAAGTTGGGCCCAGGCCTCCAGGCATATGGCTCATCCACATGTCCTGAGCACATTGGGGTTCTTGCTCTTTCAAGGGAGCTCTCTCCTGCTACCCAGCTTATGACTAGAAGTCAAGGGTAAGAACTGTAAGCCCTGGTATGGCCCCAGCAGTCACCTGTGCTGAGGGAACTCAGACACACCAGCCCCATCCTGGGTTTATTGATCTGGGTCCTGAGGGATCATATGGGAGCTAGGCCAGGCAGCCCCTCAGGGCTCTGGCAGCCTGTGTCTAATGACCACAGAAAGCCATTACAGCTCACTTAGCCATAAACAGCTCTCCACAGCACTCATTAGGGCTCCCTCTTCTAGTGAGGGGGTGTGTCCGCTCTGCTACTCCGTCTTACTGGAAACACAGCCGCCTGCGCTGGCCAGGCTTGTCTTCCAGGAAAGGTGAGTGTGGCTGGGCCCCGCCAGCACCTGTCCTCACTTGCCCTCTCTGCCCAGTGAGGTCTCGCCCCAAGGCTCTCTCCTCCCAGGGTGCTCCCAGCTTTCAGGGCTGTCAGTGCTGTGGGTCAGGTGAAGACTTGGCTGGGCCTTTGATAGCTTTCTACTCCCAAGGTGGGCTGACATCCTACCAGGAGGGAGGATACCAAGCTGCTCAGACTCCTCTGCGGAGGGAAGGCTGGGCCAGGTGGGTCTCTGCAAAGACTTCCCTCACTGGGGGAGGTATCCCAACTATCCTTGGGGAAGATGGTCATTGCTAGGGCCTAAACCTCAGACAGACAGAGCTTGGAGGTGAATCCAGGTATCTTCCACCCACTCATAGTTTTCCAAAGGATTTACAACTCTTATCCCAACAAAATCCTGCCTAGGACCCAGCAGATACGCCAGAGCAAAGGACACTGATCCTCATTCTGATGGGGATAGGGGACAGTGGGGGTGTGAGGCTGTCCATCTTTCCCTGTCTCATCCCCTACCTGCCAGGAAGCTATAGTATCAGTGAGGAGGGTGTGGTTTCCTGACACTGCCCTGTGCCACCCAGAGCACATGACCTACTTTATGCCAACCCCACCACTGTCTGGGCTGACAGCCCCTGTCTCTGCCTGCCTGCCTCTGTGATCAGCCCATTCACCCCGTTATCTTCCTCTTTAGCATATACAACATTTTCAAATTATATTTTTGTAGTTATTTACTGACTGTCCACTTTCCCTGCCAGTCTTGGAAGTCTGTACAGAAGGGGGCCATGTCTGCCTGTTTCCTTCTCTCACACATGTGAGCCCATGCCTAGGTTCACAGGTAGAGAGAGATTGATGTCCAGTTTGTTTCTGGAGAATGGGTATCTGCAGACCACTGTCACTAACCTCTTCTATGACTGTAACCCTTAGGCAAACATTTTTCCCATCTATGCCTCCTCCATTTGTTTAGTCCCTTCTTTTCCTTATCTGAAAGCTGGGAGTTCCCCTGGGAGGTCTCCCAGCTGAATCAAGACCCCCTGGGAACATGCTCCCTTATAGTGGTCAACTATGTGTTTCTCTTTCCAGACTCTGAGACAGAAGACAGGTGCCTGTGATGGTTAATATTGTCAACTTGGCTGGATTTAGAATCACCATGGAGACACACCTCCAGGTGTATCCGTGAGAGCATTTCCAGAGACATTTAAATAAGGTAGGAACCCTGAATGTGGACAATACCATTGGGCTGAGGGACTGGACTGAATAAGAAGGAAAAAGTGGGCTGGATGTGGTGGCACATGCTTTTAACCCCAGCACTTTGGGAGGTAGAGGCAGGTGGGTCTCTGTGGTCTCCATAATGAGTTCCAGGCCAGCTGTGGCTACTGGGAAATCCTGTCTCAAAAAGACCAAAAAAAAAAAAAAAAACCAAAAAACAAAAAATCTGAGCTGGAGAGATGGCTCAGCACTTGAGAGCACTGGCTGTTCTTCAGTTCCCAGCACCTATATGGTGGCTACCAACTGTCCATAATTCTAGTTCTAGGGGATCCAATGCCCTCTTTTTGCCTCTGAGGGCATTGCATGTCACAGGTACACTTAATAGACATGTAGGCAAGACACTCAAACACATAAAACATGCCAATAAAGAAATAATAAAGTCGCCTGGGCTGAGGGCCATTCCTCTTCCGTCTAGACTTTCCCTGAAGGACCTCCTACCAGTTCTGGCATAGACCATACCATGTCTACTCCTTTATGAGGCTTGGCTCTCAAGGTCCCTCAGCCCCATCCCCCTTCATCTGGGCCACTGTCCCAATGTTACCTCTTCAGAGAGGCCATCCTCAGCCATCCCTACTATGAAGGACCAAGTGCCACATCCCCTCCCTAACAAACAGCTTCTGCATGGCGCTCATGGCCTGTCCCTTTCTGCCATTGCCTTCTCATATCTGAGAATGTCTGGATTCTCAGCATGCCCCCCTGGAATAAGCATCAGGAAGTCAAAGATTTGTCTCTGCCTCATTTCACCCCTGGCCCTGCAGCCCCAGTTGGACCAGTGCCTGCTACATAGAAGGTGCTCAATAAATAGTTGTTCGATGAATGAATATTTTTACAAACTCAATGATTCATTGGTCAGATTTTTCTGGAAGCCCAGGTCATGCACAGCATTACACATACAAACATACACACATGCACACACATGTGTGCATAACCGTCTGACTCTTTCCCTTCCTTCCTTCTCCTTCTCAACCTGTACCTTCAACTCCATAAACCACACAGATTATTTCCCAGAAACACCAAGTCTGGGTGATCACCTTTGATGGAAGTGTTAGGGTGTGTGTGGCTGTCCCTGAAGTCTCACCCACCCCCTCTATCAGGCCCAGCTGTCAGCCAGGAGACAAAAGCCCCCCGTGGGCACAGCATCCCCTCCATCTCCCTTCTGAAGCAGTAGGTGTTCTAAGCATCTCGTTCCAGCTTAATAAACATTTAATGCCAAGCTGGCACTCAGCCCCTACCTCTCCACGTGTCTCCAGACATCTCCTGTCACCACAGCTTATGCCAGAATTCGTTGCTCATGTTAATATGGCCCAGGGAATACTAGCCTAGAGGATGAGTCCCCAGTCCTGAGAAGTCCAGCTCTCAAGTGGAAACCCAGTGGACTTGGACTCATGGCCAAGAGTCCAAGTCCATACCTTAGCAGAAACAAACCCTGGAGATACCAGTTATCCTCTGCTCAGTGTTTCAGTGACAGGCTGACTGAGGGATCACTACTATAGTTTCAGACAATCCATCTTCCTTGCTCCCTGTGAGAGGGAGCCTGGGCTGCATACAGCCTTGGAGACCTGGTGGATGTGCATTCTCTGGGCATCAAAAAGTTCCAGTTCCCCAGCTTGTCTCTGATATATAAGAAACCTGCCTGACCAAGTAGGGAATCCACAAACATCAAAGTCATGGCCTGAGAGCTAGGGGCACAGGGCATTTGGTAAAGTGCTTGCATTGCATGAGGACTGAAGTTCTTATGCAGCCAGTGTGGAGCCATCTCTCCAGCCCCCATCCTTCTTATAATTGAAGAAGCCCTCAGGCGTCTTCATCACAGACTCTGAGTTTACTTGAGTCGCTCCACAGCCCTCAGAAGAATTCACTCCAAACCAGGCACATCATTTAGTCATTCATTCCCCAAGTCATGAACTCTTGCCAAATGTTATGCTGGGCTGTGACGCGTGGGGTGGTGATGGGGCTTTGAGCGAGGATGCTGGAGCAGACCCGTGTGAGGCTGAAGCTCTGCTCTTGCTGGTCACACCACCTGACACATACCTAATTTCACTTCTCTGTGCATTTGTACTGTGTCTGAGGACCAGGGTCGTCATCACATTTGCTTCCCGGGGCGGGGTCAGGATTAAGAGAGTTAATATGTGTAAAGAATTAGGACTGTGCCTGGCACTTGGCAGGCGTGATAGGATTGTTGTCTTTGTAATTATGGAATTAAAGATGAATAGACAATCTCTGTGCTTGAGGAGCTGAGCCTGGCGTGGGAGACAGAGCGTGCACCCAGACGCCTGAAATGCAACCGTGTCAGGAAGAGGAATGAAAGGTAGGGGTTGGGGCTCTCACAGGGAGAGGGCCTGGTCCAAGAGACTTACAGACTCATGGGGTAAAGAAATACACAGTAAAGAACAAAGTCAACCCAAAGCCCAGATTGTGAGCATCCCTCCACATCCTGGTCATGAGATGGGCCCAGGGGGAAGGACCCGGCCAAGATGCAGACCAAAACAGGGCCACTAGGTTCCTGAATTGAACAGCAGTCGAGTCCCAGAGGCAAGAAGGGGATGCCTAGGACGCTGGGGGCGCAGATAGTTATGGAACATGCTGGAAGGCAAGAAGGTTAGGATGGACGTTCCCAGATGGAACAGGAACTCCAAGGATGGAAAGGAACCCCGAGGAAGGAGAGAACATCTTGAAGATGGGAGAAACTCCCCCAGTAGTGAAAAGGCAGAAGGCCAGACAGGCCAGAGAGTACCAGGTCTGCATAGAAGACCCAGGAAAAAAAGGAGAAAAGATGCCCAGGGTGTAAGGACTGGTGAGACCCATGTCACCTGCACCCTGCAGATGACAGCCTGCAGTAGGTATTGAGACCTCTGTCTGGTGGTCAGTCTCATGGGATGAGTCTGAATAAGGCAGGAGGAGTCCCTGGTGCTCAGAGATGATGGAATCCCTACCTCTTGTCACCTGGAAACTGTGCTTGTGCATGTGTTTGTGTGAGGGTGGGTGCATGTGCATGTATGCACACACATGTGGTGGTCAGAGGACAACCCTGGGTGTCATTCCTCGGGAACCATTTACCTTGTTGTTTGGGACAGCGTCTCTCTGGTCTGGAGTTTGCCAAACAAACTAAGCTAGCTGCTCTGTTGGTCTCTGTCTCCCCAGTGCTGTGATTACAAGCACATGACATCATGGACAGTTTTTATGTGGGTTCTGGGGGATCCAACTCAGGTCTTCACGCTTATGTAGAAAGCTCATTACTGAGTGAGCCATGTTCCTAGCCTTCAGTCTGTTCTTTTAATGTAAGAGTCCCAGGCCAGGAATTGGGAAGCCCAGTGTCCAGTGTTGACCCTGGGCCAACTCATTGGCTGCTTGCATCCTTTACATAGAGAAGGGTGCACATTATCTCCTGGGTGCCTTCCAGCTCTAATACTCAAGGTTTTATATCTGGTCAGCTCAGGGCTGAGAGCTCCCTGGGACCAAACATCTCCACTTTCTGTCCATTCCTCTCGACAGGACCACAGCACCTGTAGGTTTTCTTTACCTTGTGGGACTTTACTCAGCTGTCACTGATAGTGAATCTTTACTGTCATTACTATAAACTCTCTGCTTTAACTCATTGCTCCACACTGGCTGGCACCCCAGGGTACCACTGATCCTGCCCCATTGGCATCCAAGCCTTCTATGCAGTTCTGAGAATGAACCTTCATTACCAAGGGTCTAAAGATGCCACTCGACTCTACAAAGATATGCCATGGCCTCTGAGCAGCAGAGGACCCTGAGAACACTGCCCACCATCTCCCTGGGCTCTATCCAAGTCCCTCCTGCACTGCCCGCCCCCAGCAGCTGTGGGACACAGGCACGCAGTGAGGGTGGGTACCCTAAAGAGCTTTGGAATGAGGGTCCTGAAGGTAGTTTCTGAGAACTGAAGCCAGAGTCCAGAGCTATACAAAGAGAACCAGTAATGTCTGAAGTATCATTAGCTTGAGTTAGGGCTTTCCTAACTTTTGCCTGTGTTAGGGCTTTCACAGGCCAGTGCTGTCATTCAGTGTCTTATTTACTCCACAAACATACAGAAAGCATCATTCGGTCCAATATCCTCATTCAGGTGTTCTCTCCAGTGTGTTCTCTCTCTCTCTCTCTCTCTCTCTCTCTCTCTCTCTCTCTCTCTCTCTCTCTCTCTCTAAGTTAGGCACCTTTGACTGGCCAGGCAGGGACCCAGGATCCAACCATACCCCTCTAGGCCCCTCAGTGTCCTCATCAACAATTCCATCTCTTACTGACACATTGCCCATCTGAAAGCCATGGTCCTGGTCCAGATGCTACCGTCTTGTCTATTTCCTTAAGGGTCTCTTTCTTGTCCCCTCCCCTCCATGTCTTCTTTCAGCCTGTTTTCTTCATAGTCAAGGATGGCAGCAATCTTTTTAAATCAGTCACTGGGCCCTTAGGGCAGAGACCATGATTCTCATGGGGCTCATGTGTCCCACCCATTGTCACCCTCCATGAACTCACTGAGATCTTTTCCAAAGCCCTCATCCACCACTGGCTACCCTCAGCGGCTACTCAGGCAATGCCCACCTGACTGGAAGTGTCTCCCTTCCCTGTCTCTGGATTTTGTCATTGTTTTAATCTTGGCCCATACAGTACTTATTCAGGGGCTCAGCTACGGGCTGAACTGTGGCCCTGGGTTCTAGCTTTCTGCTGCCCAAGAACATGACTTTGTTTAGAGATGGGAATCTTTACTGAAGTCATTAGAAGGGACTGTAACCCACTATGGTTCTGTCTTCATAAGAAGAGATTTCTTCTGGGACTGCCAATACACGTGCTGACACACTCTTGTGTTCCCAGCATTTGGGAGACTGAGGTGGAGAAGGTCCAGTTCAAGGTCAGGTTAGACCTCATGACCTACAGAGACTTGAGAAACAAGTATCTCTTAGGGTCACTCTGGCCAATGAATCCAGAAGGCCTCCCCATTCCTGACTGAAGACAGATTTCTCCTTCCTCAGAGACCATCTCCACCACAGGCTTTCTCTCTGCACCTAGGGTTTGGTGAACACACGTCCTTCTTGTTAGACTATAGAGTCTTGCTTTCTTCCCTTGTTCTTCTAAGGACAAGTTTTTCCTATCATAACTGATCACACACTCCTGGGACACACCTGTGTCCCAGTCCTTTTCTGTATTTTGAGTAGGCTCCCCTGGTATGCTGGATAGCTTCCACGGTCAATTTGACACCTCTGGGAAAACGGAACCTCAATTAGGGAATTTTCTCTATCAGACTGGCTTGCGGATGTGTCTGCAAGGCATTTTCTTGATTGCTGAGTGATGTGGGAGGGCCCAGGCTGCTGTGGGTGGTGCCACGACTGGGCAGGTGGTCGTGGGTGGTATAAGAAAGCAGACTGGATCTGGGCATGGTGGCACATGCCTTTCATCCCAGCACTCGGGAGGAAGAGGCAGGTGGGCCTCTGTGAGTTCAGGATCAGCCTGGTTTACATAGTGAGTTCCAGGCCAGCTGGGGCTAGAGGGAGACCCTGTCTCACAAAGATCAAAACAAGAAATGGCAGACTGGGGACAGGCCAGAAGAGCAAGCCAGTAACAGTGTTCCTTCAGTTCCCGCCTTCAGGTTCCTGCCCTGAGCTCCTGTCCTGGCTTCCCTCCATGATGAGCTATAAGATTAAAGGTGAAATAAACCCCTTCCTTCCCAGCATGCTTTGGGCCATGTTTGGTCACAGTAATAGAAAGTGACGAGGGAACATCCCTCACAGGGACCTGAGCCAGCCTCATGGGTGTGAGTCGGGGCAACCCACTTGGTTTGTGCCTTTGAACTTGTGCTCTGTGAGCAAGTGCTCTGGGGGAAGGAGACGTGCGCAGGAAGGACAGAGAGATGCAGGAGGGAGAGAGAGCCCAGTCAGTCAGTGCCTGTGACGGCACCACACACTGTGCCCAGCCCTGCAGACCAGTCAGCCCCTATTCACATGAAGCCCCTCAGCTCTAGCTCATTCCATACCAGCCATTCCCGAGGCCAGCCTCTCTTCCTTCCAGAAGACTTTGCACTCATGAGTCGCCCAGTTTGGCTCCGGAAGCATACTGTCACATGGCCCTGCTGGCGCTGTCACTTGGCCAGGCCTCTTTCTTGAGGCTGGCACCCACTTATTCTCATAGACCGGCTGGCACTCACCACTCAGCTCTACCCAAGGTTGCTCTTCCAGAGTGCCAGTGTTGCCAGGGGCCTTTGTTCAAAGATACCCGGAGGAAGAAATCCCTCTTCTACAAGAGGGGCCCCTCCAGTCTGCTCTCCCTCTGATTCAGGGCCTCTCTGTAGCTTGGCGCCTCCTTTATGCAGCGGGTACTGGGCAGGGTGTGGGGTGGGGATGATATCATTTAGGGAGGGGCAGGACAGCCATCGGTAGAGCCGCTCAGAAGCAGTCTAGTTACTGGGGACTGTGTAAACCACACTCACTCAGGAAGGCACAGAGCCAGGCTCAACTCTGTCCCCGAGCCTGCTGTTTCCTGTCCTGCGCAGGGCCTGGCTGGGGTTGGATGAGGAGGGTGGGGAGTGCCCATTCCCTGTCATACTGAGCATCCCATTTCGGGCTGGGGCAGGATGCACTTGACTGATGAGGGGAAGGAACAAATAAAAGGAGAGCGCAGGAAGCCTGGCACGCGGGCACAAGCGCGTTTCTTTTTCTTCATGCTGGTAACAGCTGGTGCTGACTTGCAGAGCCTGTGGCTGTGACAATTATCAAAATGTTTACTATGTGTCACTATTAATAATGTAGAAGACTGCCAGCCTCCCAGCCAGAACGTGTGACATCTGAGGGCCAGGCTCCAGGGAAGGCCCCGCCCATTTGCTCCTGACCCCATCACCCCTGCTCCAGTCACCTCGCTGCCAGAAGAGGCTGTGCCCTTGATTGGCCTTCTTCTTTGCTTCTGACCCTGCTGAGGAGAGAACAGAACCTCTTCCCTTCCTGGGTGGCCCCCTCGTGCCGTTCAAACACACAGTCTAGATCTATCTAGCTAGGAAGCCTTCCAGAAGTTTCCAGCCTTCTGCAGTACTATACTCTCACCCTATAGGCAGAAGTGCAGCTGGTCAGCTGGGCATGACCACAGGGATCCCAGGTCACTGGCTCCTAGCTCTAGGATGACTGGCTGGGACTAAATGTGGGGGTGGGTGGGAGTAAGAGGCCAAACAGGGTGGGCTGTGAAGGCGCCCACACTCAGTACCATCTTTCCCAAGAGGCTGTTGGGCCCAGTAGAACAGGGCGGGTGCCTGCTGGCATGTTCTGGATCCAATCCTTGGTGTCCAGGAACAGTATATGGCTACCTTTCTCCTAAAAGGGCCACAGTCAAACTAGAGGACAGGACAGGACTACGTTGGTACTGCCCCGTCTACAGACCTAGATGGGGCTTTGGAGGGTATCATCAGATTCCCAGGGAGCGGCAGCTTCACACCAGGGGACAGAAACCCTGAGCCGTCTGGAGTCTGGAGTAGCCCTTGCTTTTGGCTCTGCCATCAGCCTATAGTGTGAATTCGGCCACCACCTCTGCCTTGTGAGTCTCAGTTTCCCCCAATGCAGGGTCATGTTCCTTTCTGCAACAGGGCCTCTCCACTCCACGGCTGCCCCTTTCCTACCTCCCCTCAGCACCTCCCCAGTCTCGGTCTCTGCCCGTCACAAAGCACAGGGTGATTTAGAACGAGGGATTCAGAGGTTGACACCTGGTGATTTGCTGGCTATGATGGATGCTGATGGCTGCTCATCTGTGGTCACTGCTGATTAGAAGCCAGTGTTGGTGGAAGATGAAAGTCGGGAGTAAGCGGGTGGAGGAGGTCCACTCTGCTCAGGGATCATTCTAGCTTTGTCATAAGGGCATCATAAAATAGTGAGCTGGTGCCAGCTTACCATCCACCTGCGTGCCAGGCACACTGAGATGCCAACTCACTGAGGCCGCTCACCATCCAACCAGATGTGAGGAACCAAAGCTTGGAGAGGTTAAGAAACCTTCATAGACCCACACAGTTGGAGGTAGAGCAGGGATCTGAACCCACACTCCCTGAGCTCGGTCTCCCTGTTGTGAGTACCAGGGGATTGGGATGATTAATATTGTCCTCTTGACAGAATCTCGAATCACCAGGAAAATAATCTCTGGGCAGGTGTGTGAGACTGGGAAACTGAGGTGAGGAGACCCTCCTGTGTGAGGTGGCTCTGAGCTGAACAGAAGGGAGAAAGTGAGCTGAGCACCAGCGTTCGTCTCTCTCTGCTTCCTGACTGTGGATGCCATGTGACCAGCTGCCTCACGCTCCCGCCACCATGTCTTCCCCACCATGATGGACTGTTTTTTTAAACTGTGAGTCAAAATAAACCTTTTCTTCCTTGAGTAGCTTCTTGTACGAGGAAGAATTAAGATGGTGAATCAGTGCCAAAGGCACTGGGCTAAGGAGAACATCGGAGGCTGGTCCCCATCCACACCCCCCCGTGAGGTCTTGTACCCTTACGTCACTCAGGGCCTCTTTCTGGGCCTCAGTTTCACTGTCTGTAAAATGGAAAATGCTTCTCAAGAGAATGTGTAAATGGGAGTTATTGGGAGGGTTTGTTAGAAAGCAGGGCCGAGCCTGGTACTCAGATGTGGCTGGCCAACACTGGGCCTGCAAGTGTGTGGACCACTCTCTGAGCATAACTCAAATCCAGTCTCAGTGCTCCTTTTGGACCTCAAAATCTGTAACAGTAAGTTCGACGGGGGTGTGGCCTATGGAAGCAGGCCCAGGGCAAGAGCTTCCGTCTCCAGGATGTGCTCGCTCAGTCCCGGGGCATTCACCATTCCACACCCTCCACCAGGCCTGACCACTCTCCCCTTCTCAGGACCCACCCTCCTCCAGTCCACGGAGCACCTACCACCCTACCCTGACTGACTGAGTGCAGCTCTCCCTGTGAGCCTATAGGGGGCATCGTGGAGATGGCAACTCTGCTTAGGAACCTGTGCCCCCACAACATTACTGGATCTCTTTGAGCCCCAAGTTTCTTGTCTAAAATCAAAGTGACTAGCACTACATTACAACATGTCCCTTGTGTCTACAGGTTCTGTGACCAAACTCAGCTGGAAATACTCCCCCAAATCGTGTCTGTACTAAACATATTGACTTTCTCCTGGTCATCGGTCCCCATGCAGTAGACTGTTTACGCAGCATTTATGTTGTCTTAGCTACTGTAAGCATCTAGCGAGGGACTGAACTCTACGGAAGCATGTGAGTTGGTTACATGCGACTACTCTGCTATGTCATCTGGAGACTTGAGCACCCTCAGATTCTGAGGGGGTCCTGGAGCCCAGCCACCAGAGACACCAGGGAAAGCAGAGCATCCCTTGTGCAGGCATCCCTGTCGAGTCCTAGACAGAGGGGAGGGGTCAAAGGACAAGGAGCGGACGGCTGGCTGGAACTTTGTTGGGAAATTAAGATCAATGTGTGTGTGTGGGGGGGGAGGTGCCAGCCACTGGATGTTTGCATTTTTTTCATCCATGCTTGCATTATTCTGAAAAATTATTTTTGCCTGCTTTGTGGGGCTACAGAGCCTGGTGCAGGTTGTCCCGGAGGAGGGTTTACTATTGATGTCCAGCACTTGGTAGAGTGTGAATTCTCTTCCCTTCCTCCTCCTCTTCCTCCTCTCCTTCCTTCCCTTCCTCCTCTTCCTCCTCTCTGTCCTCCCCTCCCTCCTCCCTGTTCTCCTCTCCTTCCTCCTCTTCCCCCCGTTCTTCCTCCTCCCTCCTTTCTTTCTTCACTTCTTTCTTCTTTCCTTCCTTTCCTCCTCTCCCTCCTCCCCCTCCTCTTCTTCATCCTTTCTTTCTCTCCCTCCACCTTCTCTCCCCTTTCTTCTTCCTCTTTTCTCTCCTCCTTCCTGTCCCACTGCTGGCTGGTTCTCCAGCCCACCTGCCTTTCTCCCAAGCCAGAATGCCTCTCTCCTTCCTGTTGACTTTTATTTATTTATATCCTCTTCAAAAAGGTTTGCGAGTGGTTGAATCAATCCATCCACTCGCCGCCCCTCCTTCCAGCCCTCTCCCCCTCGCTGAGACCAAGAACGTAAATTCCTTCTGGCTATTAATTAAAAGCAGCCTCTCCCTTCTCGCCAGTGTACTTGCCATAAATTAATAGCAGTCTTCTTAATCAAATCTTATCTCCTCCTCGAGCCATAAACACACGGGGCCGAGTTGGTATCTCTGTGCACCGAGGCATGAAATTTAATTTCGGATGCTTCAGCACACATGTGGGGTGGGTGGGCACCTGTTTGGGGGAACACCCCAACTTGAGTCCCAGCCCCAGACCCCCAGCGACCAGCTGGGCTGAAGGTATCACCCCTGCGATATCTGGAGGCGGAGCATGCCTGGCTCTTCAAACCCAAAGGCTAAGCAGTTCAGGGGCTGTGATCGCAATCTCTGGTGTTGTACTGCTGTTCAATCTGACATCCTGTCTGATTCTCTTGACAGCTCTATGAAGGGATGCAGAGGGGGCATAAACCCCGCATTAAGAGGCAGAAAACCAGGTTTAACATGGTCTTCAGAGGCAGATGTACATGGAATTCCTGTTCTGCTGCTGTTTAGTGCCTACCCGAACCTCTGTCTCCTCTTCTGTTCAGGAGGATAGATAAAACAGTTTTGGAGCAAAATAACACAAACTGTCCCATGTAACAGTGGCTGACCTGCAGCTGCCAGGGAAAAGGCTGTCCTTTCAGTGACTTGAGGGGGGACCTATCCAGCCACAAGTTGGCACAGACTCTGACTCAAATTCCAGCACTTGAAATTCCATCTTTGGCCCGCAGAGTCTGAGGTCAGTGGGCAAGGCCCCTTGAGCCAGCTGGCCTTAGTCTGCTGCTAAGTCCTGGCCTGTGTATATCCCCAAGCCACCAAGGTAGATCCCCAAGCCATCTGTGCCAGGGCTGAGCTGGAAGAAGCCACTGATGCCATCCCTGCGGCACAGCTGCTGAGTGACTGTACACTGCCATTGTGGGGTGTGTGTGTGTGTGAACACATGCTTCTCATGTGTTCTGCACTGGTCCATTCACAGATGAGATCAGAGGACTCCAGCCCCTTCTAGAGACAGTGACTTCCCGTTTGGGGTGAGCTCTCTGTCCTCAGTTCTTCTAGGACTGAGGACTGTGCTTTTCTGTCTGCCTCTGAGTGGTTCGGCCCTCAACTCCACTAACAACTCTCCTTGTACTGTGGATCTGGTTTCCCAAATTTCCTCAGCACACAGCTGCCTCCTTTCAGTTTTTTCCTTGTCTTCCGAGCCTGTGGTTTTTGTTCATCTGTCAATCACTGGGTTTGTTTGTAATCCTGCACACTGCCACAGAGGGGGTTTCCAGGAAGCTCCACTCCCTGGAATCTTGTCTCAAAATCACATTAACTGCTGTCCTTGTGACTGTCCAAGGCTGACCATGTTCACGGAACAGCTGCCAGTGCTTCTCAAAGTGCGGTCCTTGGGAACCCACAAGAAATGCTGCTTCTTAGGATGAGCCAGGACCTCTGTGGTGGGCAGTGTGGGCTTTAAGAAATCTTCTAAGAGATAGAGATGTGTGCTTAGTTTAGAGGACCAGTGCTCTAGGTTACTGTTTAACTTTTATTTTTTTTTTTAATTTTATGTGTATGAGTGCATTGCCTGCAGGTATATAAATGAATCTGTGTCATATAATGCTCATGGAGGTCAGAAGAGGGCACTGGATCTCCTGGAACTGGAGTTACAGATGGTTGTTAGCTGCCATCCAGGTCATCTTAACTGCTGCACCATCTCTCCAGTCCCTAGGTTACTGGTTTTCATCAGAGCTCATTTTGGCCCCAGGGACATTTGGTAATGTCTGGAGATATTCCAGTTGTCATACTGACATCCAGTGGGGAGATCTGGGGTGGTGCCATGCACCCCGCTGCCCAGCACGACCTGGTACCAAAGGTCAGCAGGCCTGAGGCTCAGGCACCTTTGCAATTCATGTCTGAGGAGGGTGGAACACCACAGAACCCTCTAGAGTCCCCAAAGGCTGGGGCAGTGGGGTTCTAGGGTGGAGCCCAGACACAGGGAAGCCCTAGAGCGCTCTCTGAGTGGCAGGTGCGGCACACAGGTCAGTCCACCTGACTCACACTATAGCCTTCCGCAGGAGGTGCTCTATGGATGGCCTGCTGGACAGGGGGGAGCCTGTGGCACAGAGAACCTGTCTAAGGTATCTCAGCTGAGTGACAAGGCAGGAATAGGATCTGGAACAACTGGATCTAGAGCAGGTAGCTTACCCCTCCGGCTGAGCATAGCATAACCACAGTATGGCCCCAGGGAGGGTCTCATTTGTATGCAGTGATCCATTAGAGCAAGCAAGAAGAAACAGTCACTCTGCAACTGTTTGTTCCCTCAGCCTTAGTCTAGTCAGTGCTTCTGTGCCTACTGTGTACTCTTCTCTAAGCCCCCTGCACCGCTGTGTGATGATGGAGTTCTAGAATGCAAGGACTGTACTGTTCAGGTCAGGAGAGACTGCTGTATGCACACACACACATACACAAGGCAGTGTCTCTGGCAGTATCTCTTCTAAGGCACAGAGTTGTAGGTCCTCAAAGCAATTAGAGAAATAAAAAGGGAGCAAGGGAAGGCCCTGGGGGAGCTGGGCTTTGAGGTGTGGGTCAGATTTATAGGGCTGTTAAATACAGGAAAGAGAAGAGGACCTGAAAGCCTGGGCTACATGGCCCTCGATCCTGGTCTACCACTTACTACTAGTATGAGTTCCAGTAAAGACCTTTACTTTCCAAGCCTCGGTTCCTAGTCTGAGGCATGGGGACACTCCCAAAGTCACCCAGCACTGGGCAAGGCTGGACAAGAAAGTTAGTGGGAAGTCCGAGTACTCACGCTGTGTACACAGCTTGCAGGGTGGTGGTGGGGTAAGAGAAATTCTGGTCTGGTCTTTGGAGATTGAAACCCAGGGTGGGGCATGCAAGTAGGCAGGCAGGCAGGCAAGCAGGCAGGCAGGCAGTGGGCTGTGCAGCATGCTGGGTTCCTAGCAGTCAGTGTGCAGACTTTTGGAATAGCAGGTGTTACAGGGTGCTAAGTGCCATTAGCTCCTAATGACGTCTTTGTCCTTGCTGTAATCAGGTGAAAGGCAGTGGACTGAAAGAGGGAAAGCCTTAAAGAGAAAGAAGGCGGCTGTCATCAGGAGCACCTGCAAATGTGTCCATTGCGCTCTGAAAGTGGCCTCTTTCCAATGGCCAGAGGGCCTGGGGGAAACCAGATGATCAGCAAGAAGGCAGATATGTCTTAACCAGTGATGGCAATCAAAGTCTTGGCTCTATAGGAAACGGGGAGAGGTGGGGGCCTTTGAGAAGGGGAAGGCGTTTGATGAAAGAGGACATTTAGCAAGACAAATTGGGCAGCTGTCTGTGGAAAGGATGGAGGGGGGAGAGCCTGGATCAGGGATCGGGCTAGAGGCTGTTCCCGGAATCCAGGCATGTACTAATGCGGTTGACTAACAGGAATATGTGAGAATTGACAACTTGGCAAGCAACCCCTCCTTCCCAGGCACTCACTGGCCCTGTGGGGGTGATGCTGGAAGGCCCAAGGGTCCCCCAGGACACACATCAATGATGCAGACCCAGTTCTGCCTGTCACCGAGAATGAGGGCTGAGACCCATCTCTACCTGTCCCACAGAGCTACTCCTCTGCCCTGTCAGACTCTGGGCCACTTCTTCAAACCATGGCCTACCACACTTGGGGATTCTGATGGTGCTGTGATGCTTAGAGACTCCACATCTTAGGCCTCCATTAAGCATGGGCTCTCTCATCAGGACCATCCACCCTGGACTTGCTCACATGGGGGCTTCTTCTTGTTCCTGCTGCAGAGAGCAAGGAGGGCCTGCTGAGGCCAGTGAAAGTCAGGGGTGGCCACAGGTGACAGAGACAGTTGGGGTGCTGTGCCCGGTTTCCTTTCAGCCCCACTTCCCCAGTGAAGTCTCAGCACTTCTAATCCTGGACTCTATAGAGGGCTTGTCAGGTTGGCTGTAGGTGAACCCTGCACCTACAGGTAAATGCGAGCACCTTTTCAGACCCCGGACTGTGAAGCTGGGGCCTGCAGCAGACCATGGGAATGCAATATATGCCTACAATATTGGGGCATACTTAGGCTAAAAGGTGAGGCCTGAGTTGGAGAGCACTTGCTGCCCAAGCATGAGGACCCGAGTTCGAATCTCTAGAATCCATGTAAAGCCAGACATGGTAACATGTACCTGTAACCCAAGTACTCATATGGAAAAATGCAAGGCACAGACAGAAGATCCTCAGAAGCCTACAGGCCAACTAGCCTAGTGTATACAGCAAAGAACAGGAGATCCTGTCTTAAAGAAGAAGGTGAGGACTGATATCCGAGGTTGTCTTCTGACCGTCACACAAGTTGTGGTGCACGTGTATGTGTGTGTGTACACACACATTTTTTTTTTTACTTAAAAACGAGGGTTGGGGAGATGGCTCAGTGGTTGGGAGGGATGGCTGTTCTTGCAGAGGACCCAGGATCAAATCCTAGCACCCACATGGCAGCTAACAACCATCTGAAACTCCAGTTTCAGGGGACCTGATGCCTTCTTCTGTCCTCTGTGGGCACTGCATGACATGGGTGCACTTACATGTAGGCACAACACTCATGCACATAAAATAAAAATAAATAAAAAGAGAAGAGATGAGTCCTCAGTTATTTGCAACACACACACACACACACACACACACACACACCTGGCACCTGGCTGATCTGGACCCCCATCTACTTGGAAACAGGGCAGAGGTAAAGTACAGAGGGGACCAGGATGCTACAGGCTTAGTCTGAGATCACTGGTTACCAGGAGCAGGCTGGTGCTATCAATGCGCTTAGCCTCAGTTTCTTCCCTGTAAGAGAAGGGGTGGGTCTCCTCAGTCTCTTCAACTTAAAACCCCTGTTGCAGATTGTCCCATCACCTGCCCCCAGCACAATGGAAGGTAGTTCCCCAGCCAGAAGAAATCACACACCACTGTCTGCAGCCAAGCCTGAGTGAGCTTGGCACCTCTGTCGCTAGGAATGATCGAGGCCCTGGGTCTCTGCTGTGCCAGAATTAGAGGCTGGCTCCACAAGGCTGCCCTGAAGCTGCTGGTGGGATTATACCCATGCGATTAGAATGTGTAAGAGCAGATTTCATGGGATAATAAAAATGATCACAATGGGTGGGAACCCAGCCAAAAGGGAGCAGTGGAGTCTGTGGCCTTATTCTTTCTGAAGCAGGCCAACCTCGTGGAGCTGGTGGTAACCTCGTCCCTGTGCCCCTGCTGGCCTCTGCCATCTGTCCCCAGCAGCTCCCCGCCTGGTTAGCTGCCTTCCAGAAATGTAGCTGTCTGCAGTGTAACCAGGCACGCCAAGAGCTGTCACCCTGAGCCAAACTGGGATGGGAAGGGGGGAGGACAGGGCAGGGGAGTCAGTGAGGTTTGAACCCGGGGGCCCTGGGGGCATCCAGACCCTCCTGCAAGCTGAAATGGAGAGGGCCTGATGGCCACCTTTCATGGGAACCAAGAGTTTTGAGAATATACAGACTCCAGAGTCACACATAGCAGGGTGAATGGCACAAACCTTTAATCCCAGCACTCGGGAGGCAGAGGCAGGCAGATCTCTGTGAGTTCAAGGCCAGCCTGGTCTACATAGTGAGTTCCAGGCCAGCTGGAACTACACTACAGGGAGACCACTTCTGAAAAAGACAAAAAAAAAAAAAAAAAAAGAAAAGTGAAAGAAAGAGCCAAAGGTGGGTGGCTTGCCCACATGCCCTCTACTGAGCAGTTTTTAGGATATTCACCTTGTATACACCAAGCATGTTGTGTTTGATCCCCACAGGTCACACAGAGGAGTGTCAGGAGAACACTGAGTTGGACTGGCTGAATCTGCACATTCTGTGCACAGTGTCTCTCTCACCGCAGGGATGCATCCCCAGACTCCTAGTGGGCATCTGAAACTGCAGAGAGCACTGAACCCTAGAATTACTAAGTTTTATACACCCCCACCCCCACAACACACACATCTATCTGTACACACACACCAAAGATAAAGGTTAATGTACAAGTCAGGGTCAGTAATAGACAAGCCCTAAATAACATTCAATGAAACAGCCACTGTAACAATATGCTACAACGGCAATGATTTAAAATGTGTTTATTCTAGAATTTTCCATTTCATAGTTTTGGACTATGGTTGACCTTGGGTGATTACAAGCGAAGCTGTGAACAAGAGGGGACTACTGCACACCCAGGGAAGGCGTTGGGGTGGGGAGTGGGCATCCCTCGACAACGACACAATCACTCCTCCCTCTAGTCTGCCCAGGCACTGGCTATCGTTATTTCAGTAGGCTGTGTGGCTTCTGTGCTCATCTACTTCTGTCCCTACCAGCTGGACCTACGAGCAGTGTCGACGGGAGGATGCAGCCCTGTTTTCCAGTGTTCAGGAAGCTCTACCCACAGCACAACTATGGTGGGCCGGGGGAGGGTCCCCCAGACGCCAAGAGCATGAGAGCTTAGAGCCCTCGCTAACAGGGACAGCACCCACTTTCTCTCCAGGGGAACAGAGACGGTGGTGGGTGACTCAGGACTTTGGTCTCCAAGGCAGGGCACCTGGGTCTGAAGGGCTGGAATCCTGGGGAGGGGATGAGGATCAAAACTGAACCCCTTTTCTGGAGCAGTCCCAACCCAAGCTGCTTATACACCACCGGCTGATGAGATTTGGGGTTTCTTATACTGAGTAATCAGAGTAATCGGATCCCAGGAGGTGTTAACTGGATTAGTCAGAAGGCGCCCAGGAGACGCAGCATGAGAGGCTATTAAATCACGTAGGGCCTGTGTATGTATGGGTGCTGGCATCTGGCCTTGCCCTCTTCTCCTGCACTCCTGGGTTCAGGGGTGAGGGATTTCCAGCAGGGCCTTGGAGATACTTGGCTCCTTAGCCTTCCCCCCCATGCCATTACTCAACCTCCTGGGTCATATTCACTGTCCTTCCTTCTCTGAGCTTGTGTCTAGGTCTGTGTCCCACATTTTGGTGGCACTGGCTTCTTCACTCCTCTTGTGCAATTTGCCATGGAGGTGTTAGTGGCCCATTTAGCAGAAGGAAAATGTAAGCGTAAGAAAATGCCCCCATAACTCACAGTAAGAAAAACAAACCTGGGATAGACTATTATGTGGAGTTCAAAAACTTTCCCCGTCCACTGGCCTCTGGAGCTGCGCTAGGCAGGAAGGGGGCAGCACTGTGGAGAGCTTGGGGTGCTGGGGTAGGTCAGCCACTGAAGCCTGCAAGCTATAGCCACAGGCACACTGCGGTGGCATGCTGGCCTTCATCACTGAGCACCTAAGTGTCTACATCCAGAATCCCTGGCAGCCCTCCTCTGGAGCACGAGAGCGCCATCTCTCCACGCCCCCAGGTGCTACTCACAAGGCCGTAGAGGCAAGACCTCTGTGCCTCCTTGGATGGCAGGGCGGGAGAGGAGCGAGGAGGAGGCTCAGCCCTGCATCTGCTCTGGCAAGGCTCCCTGCATACCCTAAGGTGAGCCAAAGAATACATGCCACCACCATGTATGCTCATGAGCACTTGCAAACGTAGCTACAAGCACACTCATGCAAACACATGTTTGAACTCATGCACATAGAGCACTGCACATGCAGACATACATACAAGTATATATGCACACATACAAGGAGGCCCTCTTTCCCCGGAGCACTTATCAGCATCTGATGTATACATGCATTCTGCTTTCTTCTTGTCAGCTCTCTTGACCAGAAGGTAAACACCCAAGCATAGAGAGAATGCCTGTTCCTGGTGCCTGAGACCCAGTGGCTTTCCTTTACAGTTTCCTGAGTGAGTGGTATTAGGTGTGTGAGAGAAGTGTGGCGGCACCAGGCCCTGAGATAGGGAGAGAAAAGAATAGAAACAAACATTTGGAGATGCAGTCCGGAGGGGTGGGCAAAGGCAGGCTAAGCAAAGGGACCTAGTGCATTCATGAGACCTGTGTGCACGGCCGTGCTTATAGATAAGAGAAGCCCCAAGTATGGCAGATATTGGGGTAGGAGATGAAGCAGAGGCCTGGGTGTCAAGGATAGGACTGGCAGGCAGTTGGAGTCGTGGTTTATAAACACCACTTGCTGTGTGACCTCCCTGCTCTCCAGCTCCTAACTAAGGTCATGGCCTGAGGACGTCTGGGCACAATATTGGTGGATGGAATGGGAATGAGGAAGGTCCTGTGATGCCCCAAGACCCACGCCACAAGTGTTCCTCAGGGCCACACTTGTGAGCCTTAGTTCTGTGGCCTCTCATGTGGGCCTCAGTTTTGTGGCCCTCATCTCCATGGCCCTCCGCAGGGTATCTAGAACCTCTGTGGTCTTTGATTTTCAGCCCGCATCCCTGTGGCCTTTGTCCCATGATCCTCATCTCCATGGCTTCACCCCTGTGACTCCCATTCCCATGGTCTCATTCTCATAAGCCTTTCTCTGTGGCCCACACCCCTGTGATCCTCAACCCGACAGCCTTTTCCTCTGTGGCCTACACATCTGTGACTTTCACGTTTGTGATTTTAGTTCTGCACAGCAAGGATATTGCTCTTAGGGGGTGTTTTAGGGGGTCAACACAGGAAAGTTGACTCTATGCCTGAGCTCCAGTGCCACAAGCCACCTTCTGATGAGCTGGAGTGTCAAGGAAATTGGCTTGGGGCTCAGGCCAGTTCCAGCTGGCCCCAGCTGCTCACCAGAGCCCTGGAGATTGACAGGAAGCTAGGGTGCAGGAAGTTTCAACTGATGGGGGCAAAAGCCTGTCTGGAGAGGCTTGGCACCTGTCCCTGAGGTCCTGGCAAAAGCCTGTCCCCCTTGGAATGCATAGGGGCCGCCAGCAGGGCAGGGAGGGGTCGAGGTACAGCTGGGGGTTCCTGCCATCTGCAATGGCCACCAAACAGCTGACGGTGTCATGGACATGGCTCTGGTGGGCTAATGGGAAAACTTGTGACACGGTATAGCAGAAGTCGGAGGTCATACCTTGGGACGGGAGTAGAAGGAGGTCACCAAGTCAGAGGTCTCCCCAGCTTCCTCATTCAGGGCAGCCCTCCTCCCTTGCCTATGCCAACACCCTGGCCTGTCCTGGGGTCCTGGGTAGAGATAAGCATGTAGGAGACCTCAGCTGAGGTAGGGGAGCACAGGTGGCTTTGGGACAGGACCACAGGCAGTTTGGGCAGATACCATGAGAGACTGTACTTGGTGTAGCCTGGTGGGAGATCGGCTTACCCAGGTCTTCTCTTTGCTCAGTCGAGTGACCCCGAAGACGTATCTCCTCCTGTCCCTGGGGCAATGACTGACCCAGCACACCAGACTTGGACACTCAGGCAGGTCACAACACTCAACCACTAGGAGGTCCAGTTTCTTTTCTATAAAGGTTTCTAGGAGCTATGGATGCACTCTGGGTCATGATACATCTCACTCATCTGTGGGTTCCTGTATGTGCGTGTATGTGTTTATAAATGGTCCCTGGTCTTCCTGCCTATGCCCTGGCCTTTAAAAGGCTGGTGGCACATTATTTCCCCCGTGCCATGTCCGAGAAGCCTGTGGCCCAGCCTCGGAAGGGGCAGAGGTGCAGATATAACATAGACTGGCTGGTCTCACTGACACTCCCACCACCACGCCATTCTGTTGAGTGGCAAGCTCCATGGTAGACCTCTGATGACAGCTCACTGTCACAGCCTACAGCACTGGAGTGAAGGAGGAAGATCAGGCTGGCTGGGACTGAGACAGGCTGGCCTTGACCCTAGGGGACCCTTGCCTTCCTCTTCTCCCTGCCTGCAAAGGCACTTATGGGATTCTGACTCCTTCTCTCCTGGGGCCTCTGGTGGGAAGCCTGAGGTCCTGGAGCTATATTCTCTCATCTGTATGCCCCTGTGCCATACCTGGAGACCAGGCCCAGAGTCCCTGGTTTGACCTCAAGAACCCTGATGGTCGCTGGGTCCGTTCTTGCCCTCGGTTGGCCCGGGCCCAGGCCTCCTGTTTATTCCCCAGGCCTCTCTGCACTTTTATCCTCCCTCCCAACTGCTTTTCAGTCATTTGCGCGCTTGCATTTCACAGGACCCATGATGTAGAGGCTGTGTCTGCAGGCTCTAGTGATGGTAGGGAAAATAAACCCTAGGGAAGTCAGCCTGGGCGTACCCGGATGTCTGGGTCCTGGGCACAGGAGAACCACCTGTGATGCAATCTCAGTCTGCATTTAGAATTCTCTCACTGGCTGAGAACTTAATTTCTGTGTCCTCAGTTTTGCTAAACAGGATTGTAACCCAACCCTTTTCTCTAGCTGGTCTTTGCTGGTGTCATCCCTGAACACAAGGCATAGAATTAAGTGGGCCCACGGTGTCCCCAGTGTGCTCTGGCCCCAGCAGCAGCCGCCTCTAACCTCCCTCCACCTAGCCCTGTGGTTCTATGAACAGGCATTTCCATCTAGTGCTTTTAAACTTGTTTTATTTTGACAACATCTCTACACAGCCAAAGACTCTCTCTCTAAAGCTAAAGATATGTAAATAGAGATTCAGAAGGTTAGGGTCACTAGTATGACATCACCGAGCCAACTGGTGACCCAGTGAAGACGTGCTCCCATAGGTTCCAAACATAGGGCTTGTCTGATCCTATGTCTTCAGGAGGGAGGGTGTTAGGAACCTCTTCCCCAGCCTGGGTCAGTTCTCTCCTACTGGTTGTCAATATTGAGACCATTGACCCATGTTCAGAGATTAAACTTGCTAGAGCTGGGGTTAGGGGGTTCCTACACCCTAATTCTATGGCTCCTCTCCATCAGCTGTGTCCATGGCAGCTGCGTCAGGTCGAACTGAGGAGGACCTTTTGACTTCCACAGGCCTCCCTGACAGCTAGCTGGCCCTGCAGGCCTGTGCTCCAGCCAGTTTTAATTGTTTATTCTCCAGCCTTGTTTATGACTCAATAAAAATCCATACTCCGGATAGTGCCTGTCTTTCCTGGTTCCCCTGCTCCCAGCTCTCACTGCCGCCCAGCTCTCGCTCCCTAGGGACGAGGTTCTTTATAGAAACCACTTGCTAAGTGGGGTCCACTTGAAACCCATCACTGTCAGTAACTGACCCTCCTGGAGAGGAAGCTGCCTGTTAGGTATGAGGCTTGGGTGTAACCTGGACTCCTGGAGTCTCTTCTCTCAGTAGAGGCTCCAAAGGCCCTGATGCGACAGGTTCTTCTGAGGTGTGCATCTGAGGGAGGATGCTGGGCAGGGAGGTGGGGGACCATGCGGCCTCAAACACCAGTGTACAGTGAGGTCTTGGGTAAGTCACCAAGCTCTCTGGCGTTCACCTTCATCACCAGCACAGGGAGTGAGCCGGGTATCTGTGGGTGGCTCCAGCTGTTTCTCCTTCAACAAATGAGTTTCCTTTTTCCCTTTCACCTTCCTCTTCTTCTTCTTCCTCCTCCTCTTCCTCTTCCCCTTCCTCTTCCCTCCCTCCCTCCTTTCCTCTCTCCCTTTTTCCTATCCTTCCTTCCCTCTTCTCTTCTTCCTTCCATCCTTCCTTTTCTCTCCTTTCTTCCTTCTTTAAAAATCCTTTTCTTAAGCCACAGCCTCATGTAGCCCAGGCTGGCCTCGAACCCTCTCTATAGCCCACGTTGACCTTGAATTCTTTCTCTTTCTGCATCCACACTTCCTGAGTGCTAGAATTACATACATGTGCCACCCACTGCTTCATGTGGTGCAGGGGATTAAATCCAGGGCTTTGTACCTGCTAGGCAAGCACTCTACCAACTTAGCTATTCTCCAGCCTTAGAACCATTTAAGTAAACATTCCAGCAGGTCCCTTGTGTATGAAAATGCAAACAGATAATTCCTGGTCAGGGAGCGAGTGACAAATGTAGCATCCCCTAGATGGGACCACTCATCTTCTTGTTTTTCTACCTGGAATCTACTAGAAGACTTAGAAGTTTTGAGAAGGCAAAGAACAGAGCCTTTACCCTGATGAGCCAGTGTTAATGCTGAGCATAAGTGCGCAGAGAGGAGGGAGAGAGGGCAGGAAGGAACCACAGGGGACGGTGTGCATTAAGCCATGTCTTTTCTCTCCCTTCAAGTCAGATCAATTGTGTCTCCCCAACCTGAGCCATCCCTCCCTCCACTTGATGGGACCCAGAGTGGAGTCAGAGCTCTTCCTCAGGCCCTGCCAGGACCCAGTCTACTCTTCTCAAGGGAGCTGAGTCTGTGGTCTCTAATGTGGGGGCTTAGGGCCCCTGAGCTGTTCTGGAGGTTTCTCCAGATGACATGCCCAACTCCTGTCTGCCTACAGATCAACATGTCCCCATACCCATGGGTCAGAGATCGCTGCTGAAGTTAACCCCATAATGACCCACTCAGGAGTGAGGCTGCATCCTGAGTTCCCTCTGTCACCACAGGGCAACAGTCACAAGCACCTGCGATGCCAGCCTTTCTCTGACATGGGGGAGCGGCTTTGTGCTGGAAAAGGAGGAGATGCTGACCTTTTGGCCCAAGCCTTAGGCAGCCTGACCCTTCTGTTTCCTTCCCTCTGTCCAGTAGCTCCGGGTTTCTCCTCAAGTGCCCAAGCACAGCAGCTGTGCACTAGCCAGAGGCCGCATCTGGAATTCATCCTCTTCATTAAATTAGTGGCTGATCCCCAAGCCCCAGCGCCCTTGATCCTCCAAAGCGCTATTCGTATTGCTAACAAGGACCTTAATTTGTTCATTACACTTCCTCCCGTAGGCCTCTTGGCCTCTGCCCACCCCGAGGGAGGAGGAGGAGGATGGGAAGAGGGAAGCCTGGCGGTCTCTAGGTCCAGGCTCAGAGCTGTCCCACGTGGGTGTACCCAGGCCCTCTTCAGAGCAGGACCTTCCTCCTAACACCGCCACCCCCACTCTTGGTTCTTGTCACTCAGCCCCTAACTTCCTGAGCACACCTTTGAGGATGCCTGAGAGATAGTTTGGGGACAGGCTGTCAGGCACCTCTGCCAATGCTTCTCTCTGTGACAAGGCTTTGTGGCCATCCAATCAATGCAGACAACTCGATCTGGCATCAAGGCCCTGTGCAAACCTCAGCCCATCAAGAGGCATTTATTGTCCTGAAAACAAACAGTCCCCTCCTCCTTGCCCGGCTGGTCCCATCTCCACTCCCCCTTGGGTACCCTTCTCCTGTCCTTGGAGCAGCTCAGACTGACTAATCCGAGCAGCTCTCCCCTTTGTATTCCAATCTCTGCCCAAGAAAGGCCTGATGCACTGTGGGGCAGAAGCAGGGTGCCAGGGGTCTAGGCCCAGCAGCCTACCTGGGAGACAGAGGCCTGGGGCTGTCAGCCCCTTTGTCTTTCTTAGTGCCAGGAGTTAATGTAAGTGTACTGGGTTGAATAATGTTTTCTCCAAATTCATGTCAGCCCAGAATATAAGGATGTGAGCTCATTTGGAAATATAATCATTGGAGATGTCACCAAGTTAAGACAGGGTCACACAGGAATGGGTGGGCCCTTGTGCAATGTTAGCGTCACAGAGACACAGAGAAGAGGTGAGAGAGAGACAGACAAGCTGTGGGATGATGAAGGCACAGTAGGAGGACATGTCTAGAAGTTAGGGTCAGCAAGGACAGACAGGAGCACCCAGTGGCAGGATGCAGGGACAGAACCATCCCCTTTGGCCTACTGCAGGAGTTCACACTGCCTGCACCTTGATTTTAGCCTCCTGGCCTCCAGGACTGTCTCAAGCCGCCTGTTTTATGTCACTTGGGTACGTGGGCAGATTGGGCAGGTTTTGGAAACTGGGGCCCAGAATGTGGAACAGTTCATATCTTGTCATAAACACAGAGCAGTGATGGCTCTGAGACTGGACTTAAAGCCTCTCTCTGACCTCTAAGAATCTCCTGTGAGGCCTGAGACCATGAACGAGCAGCAGTCGAGCACAGCACCCCCAGCAGGAGGGGAGGCTGGGCCTGGTTCCACTGCTGTCCCCAGCTCTACACAGAGCCGAGTACAAGCCCCCAGGAGCACCTCATCTCAGTGTCAAGGAATCTGGAATATTGACAGGTTGCCCAGGACCTGGGTAGGTGCTAATGAATGAATCTGTGGATGGAAGAAAAAGATATCCAAGGTTTGTGTTCCTTTGCAAAACCCTGCGTTTTGGATGTCCCATGGATCTGGAATTAGATGTTTTTTTTCCCCGTTCTTGGTCTCTGAAATCCTAAGAAACCCACACAAGGAGCCCTGTGTTGGGTCTGGCACACCCTCGGGGGGACAGTGTTAGTTTAAATAAAGCAGGGTTTCTCTGCCCAGCCCTGCTGGCAGTTTGGCCTGGTCTAGACCGTCATTAGCAGTTTCTTTGGTCCTGTACTCACTTGATGCCGGGAGCACTCAACACTTCTCTGCTCAGATGTGACAACCCAAAGTATCTGCAGATGTCACATGTCCCCTGAAGCAGAGAGAAAAAGGGTCCCAGGCTTGTTCTCCACAGACAGAGTGGAGTTCTCCCTAGAGACTCCACATTAGCTGAACCTGGGTTGAAAGGGCAGGGTGCACCCTGGGAGAGGGGCTTCCCACAATCAGTGGCCTGTCCTGCTGTGCAGCCTCCTGTCAGAGGGGTCAAAGCATAGGCTGGACCACTGTGTGGTGGAGAGAGACTTCCAGACCTGGATGGAGGATTCACACTAAGCATCAGCCTCTCCTCTAGACGATTCTAAAATGCTCTAGTATCAATCACACGGTCATGATGGAAGGTATAACTCATTCCTCCTCTGAAACAGCTACCCTTGAGTCTAGAGTCTAAAGACGGCTAATACTCTGGGGTGACATCACAGTAGACTGTACAGGCTTCCTAAGTGCAGGAATCTGGGGCCCCTGTGGCTCTTACCATCCACTCTGAAACAAAGCATAGGGTCCAAATCCTCTGCTGAAGGCTTTTCAAGTAGCTCACTACTCTGTCTCCTTAAAGCTACCCTGTGAGAGAACAGTATTAAGCCTACTATACAGAAGAGGACACCAAAGTTCAGAGAGGTTGAGAAAGTTGGCCAGAGGTTACACAGCTTGTAAGTGACTCCGACTGTACAGGTCCTGGCATATCCTTTGTTCTATGAGGATGTTCTCTACCTGGGCTGCTTCCTGAAGGACAGAAGCCAGTAGTCATGAATGTCTTCTCCATAGGAGCCCCTGGGAGAGGGCTCAGAGAGAATGATGTAGAGATGAAGGAGGCCCATCATCTGGCAGGAGGACAATGCCTGTCTTAAAACCCAGAGCCAAATGGGCAGCGCATGCCCTGGAGTCTGCCACATGGAGGGGACGCCTGCCGGGCAGCTCCTGAGACAGGCGCCAACACGTCAGCCTGCCTGGCCACAGAGTGTTTGTTTCCAGGGTGAGGCCAGGAGCGGTTTCCAGGTGGGGGTCCTGGAAAGCCTGGGCTTACACACATGTTCTCTTGAACTGCCCCTAGTCGCTCCTCAGAACAGAGCCCCATTCAGCAGGGCCAGGGAGGCAACCTGCACAGCCAACAGACACCTCCCTTCCGGGGAGGATGGAAAAATCATCTTGGGAGGGTCGCAAGCAGGGCTAGCACTGGCACCCTTTGCACCTTCTCCAGGAGTGGCCTCCAGGGCAGCAGGGGCCAGGCACCGTAACACCCCAGCTTACCTGTGATATACAGCCCTGCCACCCACACAGCAGCACAAAGGACCAGGGGGCAGCAGGCTTAAGAAGTGGCGACTCTGGGTTCCACCACGTGCTCCTTTCCTCCTCGTAGAGTCCTGGGAGTGAAGACGGGAAAACAGCCAGCAGCTCATCTCTAAGCCCAGGAGACCTGACCAGCTTGTCGCACGAGGGGTGCTGGAGAAGCACAGATACCAGTGGCTGAACTGGAGGACCAGCCCCAGCACTAAATGATAGGTGGGATCCTCAATGAGACAACAGAAAATTGGAGGCGTCGCTTTTAGAGAGATGACAGGCACGTGGGGGTAGGCATTGGAGGGTTTACTTTTGGGGTGCTAAAGACCTTGGAGAGTCTCAGGAAGTCTGTGTTCATCACAGATGTCTGGTCAGGGGCCGAGGGTCATGGTGATGCAAGCCATGGGGTAGGGGAGCTCTGGTACCACTCAGGGTCACTGAGGAGACCCTAAAAGAGGCCAAGAAGGAAAGTTAGCTGGCAAAAGAAACCTAGAAGACTGGAGTTCTGGGAGCCAAGGAGAAATACCATCAGGCTGACCAACTAAAGGCAGGATGGAAAGTTGCTCCAGGATCCGCTGGATTTGTGGATGTTGGGATCACAGGCCACTTTGTCCAAGCCTCAAAGGGAGGGTGTGGGCAAGTGGCAATGGTACCTTCAGGAGGCCGGTTTGCTGTAGTCACCAGAGCAGGAAGGAGACACTGATAGTGAGATAGTGTGTACTGATGGTCTAGACTGGTGAAAGAGAGCCTGAGGGCCCAGGTTGAGAGGGCATGTAAGCAGGTCAGGGCCAGGCAGACTCACTGTGGAACTGGCTTTGACCACAGGAGGTGGGGAAGAGTTACAGACATGGGAAGGCAGAGGCTAGCTTGCTGGAGGCTGGAGTGGAGAGAGAAGGCAATGGAGGCCATTCCTAAGAACTCATATTCCCATCGCAGATGTCCCCACCCGAACTGGCCTGGCTCACCTCTCAGGAGGGCTTTCTTGTTACTCAACCCCAGATACACCAATGCACTGACTGCGTCTCACGAGGAACCGATGGGTCCCCTATGATCCCGGACATGAGCCAACAGGGGTGGTGTTCATCCACACATCACCTGCCCTTCAACAACACATGCTCAGTATATCACAGTTACATCATGCATTGAGTGGATGGACAGTTCAGCCGTCTTTCCTCAAAGCTGTCTCTGTCTGCCTCTTGGATTCCTCAAATATGTGAAAGCTCAAATCCCACTTCCTGCCAACCCAGCAAAACCGCAGAAAACTGTGGCGTTAGCTTTTCCTTTCCTGTGCTTTAAAGAAAACAATCCACTCGGACCAAACAAACAGAATGAGGTAGCCTTGCTGGAGGGCCGATGAGATCCAATTAGCAGACATGGGGCTGTGTTGGTTTTCCAGCGCAAACATCCTATTTGTTTGTGGGGCACTTGGGGAGGCACGCCAAGCTTGTTTCTTATTATTCCTTTGCTTTATGCCTCAACTAACATGGATGGGCTCTTGATGAAAGCCTGTGGTTCTTGGATGCAGACTCAGGAGTTCAGGGAGCTGGAGCTGCACCCCATCCTCCCTAGGGAAGCAGGACAGGTGGAAGCTGAGCTGTTCACGGAGCCCCTCTTCCAAGGAGGAATAGTTAAATTTCCTGGGAGTGATGGGACTGTGAGTAAACGCCAGGAAGAGTTCTGATGGGGTATAAAGATAGCAACAGTTACCACTACAGTGGTCCTTGCCCTGTACCAGGCCATGTGATATGCTCCACACAGGTAGATGGCAAGTCCCACCGGACACACAGGCGAGATGGTAGCAGCTGACCCAAGTGACTTGACTGGTAAATGGGAACTCTGGCTTCTAGCCCACTTTGGCTCACTCCAGAGCTCTGTTCCTGTTGGAAATAGGCTAGACATCCTCCCTGGAAAATTTGGATTTTCAGTCTCATATGGAGCAAAGGAAGGAAGAGTCAAAGAGCTAGTAGACTCAGTGAATGTTGAGAAAGGCCACTCTTCCTTCCGGAAGGCCCGTCTGAGGATCTGGGAAAGGGCCTAGGGGAAGGGTTCCACTGCGGTACACAACAATCAGGGATCAAAGGTCAAGCACGAAGCTATCTTCTAGGCTGCCAGAGTGGAAGAACTTGGAATTGGCTCATGTCAAGGGAAGATCTCCCATATTTGAGGCTTTGAGCCAGACCTTGAAACTAAGCTGGGTAACCGAGAAGATGGTCCCTTCGTCTCTTACTGCTCTGGGCGTGGTCTCTCTAGTTCACATTCTCTGAGAGATGAGATGTGTCACTCAGAAGAGACAATGGCTGATTTAGATGCCAAACAAGAAGAGGGGGTGGTGAGTGCTCAAGAAAGCTCCACAGAATCCTCCAGAACTTCTAGAAGGATGAGAAGAAGTGTTTCCAACAGGTTGGCCTGGATGTGAATGGCCCTAGTGGAAAGGAGGGCTGAAGGGCCAAAAGTCAGACACATACTGTGACTGGCCGGTGCCTTGGCCGGTGGGATTGTAACCATCCGCATTAGTCTGCTTTCAGTCACTATAACAAAATACCCAAAGTAATAAACTTGTAAGGAGGAAAGGTTTATTTTTCAGTTTATGGTCACCTGATCCTGCTACTTTGGGCCTGTGGCTGCAAAGGTCGTGGTGGGAGCACAGAGTGCTGTTCATTTCCCAGTGGCCAGGAAGTAAAACAAGAGGAAGGTGTTGGAGTCCCAGCATCCCCTCCAGGGCCTACCTCCAATGACCTAACCTCCTTGTCTCCTAAAGATCCACCGTGGCACCATGGACTGGTGACCAAGCCTTTGACATGTTGGCCTTTAGGGGGCACTCAACATCTAGACTATAACATTACCTTACCTTACCTGGCCCCAGCACAGGGGAGGCCCACACATATCCATTCATCCAACAAACCTACATTTGTTCAACACCTGCCAGGTCCCAAGTGTTCTGGGCATTTGGGAGCCTCCGATGGACCACTGAGACCAAGGTCACCGCTCTGGGGAGTTTAGCTGCCTTCGAGGAGCTAGTCAAAGACAATTACTAGTATGTAAGATAGACAAATGATCTAAAGTACAAGAAGCTACATATGTTGTGAAGAAAGAAAACCATCAAGGTCTGGGGCGCAGGTAGAGCAGCTGAGTGCAGGACTGCTGTGTTTGATGGGGGGACAGCTAAGCCCCCTTCCAGAGGACGCACTCTGAGGCAGACCTGAGGAATCCCCTGGGTGGGGCATTCTGGGAAGTACAACCAGCTGACCTGACCATACTAGAGTGCTACTGCCCTGTGGTATGAGAGACAGAAGAGGCCACATGACTAGGGCTGACGGCATGCTCAGAGAAGCAACAGTAAGGCAAGAGGTCAGGGGGCCTCACAAACCACTGGGATTTCCACTGCCGGCTTTGAGCGGGGAACTCATTCTCTGACTTCTGTTTGTTAATTCTAGAACAGTTTTAGGGTTGGCACACAGCTCAGTTTGTAGAGAGCTTGCCCAACACACAAGAAGCCCTGGGTTTGATCCCAAGCACTGCATAAGAGTCAGGTGTGGCAGTGCACACTGCAATCTCAGTACTTAAGAGGCGGAGGCAGGAAGAGTACTACACACTCATCTCCAAATAATGGACTTGAGGTCAGTCTGCATACATGAGACCCTATCTGAAAAAACAAAACAAAACGAAAGAAAACGAAAAACAAACCACCAAGAGCTGGAGAGATAACTCAGCGGTTAAGAGCACTGGCTGCTCTAGCAGAAGACCTAGGTTCGATTCCTAGCACCCATATGGCGGCTAACAATTGTTGTAACTACAATTTCAGGGGATCTGATGCCCTCTTCTGGCCTCCATGGGCATTGCATGCACATGGTGCACTTACATACGTATTGGCAAAACACCCATACACATAAAATAAAAATAAATAAATCTTAGTAACAAAACCCCAAGAGCCTCAAATCCAGAACAGAATAATTTCAGACATTGTATGGTGGTAGTAAAGATGAACAAAGGGTTCCCATCTCCCCATCACCCATCTCTCCTTTGTTACCACTTTGTCTACTATGGTACATGAGTAACAACTAGGGGCCACCATGGGTCCATCATACTCCATCCAATCACAACAGACCACACCACCAGGTGCTCCCAGTTTCCCCCAATGCTCCTCTCTGTCCCCGCATACCACCAAGGACCCCACATTATATTCACTTGTCATATCTCACTGGCTCCCCTAGACAGTAGCCATTCTCAGGCATTCCTAGTCTGTGACTGCCTTGACTATTTTGAAGTGTAACAAGTCCAACTATTTTAGCAGGTCCCTCAATTTGGGGATTACTTTTTCTCATGGTTAGAATAGGACACTGGGGTGGGGGAGTGTAAGCGGGGAGGACCACAGAGGTGAGGTGCTCTTCCCATCACACCTCAGCAGGAGACATACGCTCTATGTGACTCATCACAGGTGACATTAACCTTGACCGCTGGTGAGATAAGGTTGGTCAGGTTTCTCCACTGTCAAGGTTGCTTGACTTGACTTCCTTTCCATATTGTGCATTTAGTAGCAGTACAGGAAGTGCAGATCACACTTGGGGAGAAGGTTCTGACAATTTTTAAGGGGTGATCATGGCCACTGTCCAAGGGGAGGGGACATTATTGCAGCTCAGGATCGGAGGCTGCTGTATGGGACCCAGAAGCAGCAGGTAGGGCGCTGAGCTCTATGTGGATGCAAGCACACCTTGTCTACCAGCTAATCTGGCTGATTGCATGCATGAGCAAGCATCTAAGGGTGTCTAAGGTTCTGGCTCTGCTCACACACACCCTGGCATTGCCCTCCACAAAACTGGGAAGGTTGAGGGAGGGGAGTGTTTCAGGGGTTGAGCAGGAGCTTGCAAGGCTTTGGATGTATTAAGTTGGGATGAGTTGGCCACCTACATGAACAGTGAGTTGGATAGATACGTCCTGAGTTTGAGAGACAGGTCTGGGCTGGAGGAATGCACGTGGACATCATGGGCACAGAGATAGGATGAGATCACCAAGGGGTGGGCACACATGGGCAGAGGAGAGAGCTGGGTGGGGCTCCAGACACCCTGACCTCAGAGTTTGGGCAGCAGGAAAAGCCAGCAAGGGAGGTGCCAAGCCAAGGGCAGGGCCTGAGAGAAGACAGTTAAAGGGCAGAGCACCAACTCCACAGGGCAGCTTGGCGGGGAGCCAGGGTCCAAGCCTGAGGTGAAATCTCAGGACGAAGGGAAGAAGGAGTTAGGGGCAGGAGTTGTGGCAACTTTTAGAAGAAGAAACTTCTGTGCTACAAGGAAACAAAGAACTGTGTGAGGGTGGCAGGCTGGGAAGAGGCAGGAGAGGAAGTTGGGGTTTGAGATGGGAGAAGCCACAAAACCCAGCTCCACTTCTGAGAGTGACCTTAGAGGGAGACAACAGACATCCTCTGACATGGGTTATATGGGCAACAGTCTACTGGGGCCTCTCCACACCCCAAAGCAGCCAAGCATGGTGGAGGGAGGGGTTTCAGGGCCACGCTTGGGAGGGGTGTTATATAAGGCACTTCTAGAACCCTCCAGAACTTGCACATGGAGGGCAGAGAGCCTTGCTGGGCAGGGAGGGCTCCTACTGCAGCAACCAAGAAGTGGCAGTGAGGACACAAGAAAGCAAGGCTTAAGGTGAGCACGCGCCAGACAGCTACAGGGGAAACCCACCCTGTGTGCCAAGAGGGCACCCTGCATCCCTGAATACCCCACTAGCTCGACCATCCCTGAGAGGCCAGGAGGAGACATCGGTCTTCCTCCTCCAGGTCCCTGGGAGGCACTTTAAAAACCCAAGATGCTCCAGAGTTCCTACTGTCCCCAGGGTTCTCCAGGCAGGACTGGAAGCTCTCTGGTGTTGCACCCTAAAAAACTCTAAGCTCCTGTGCATTCATGTGGTTTTCTGGAGAAAGGACCCAGAGGTTTTAGTGTCCCTTCAAAGGGGCCAGTGTCTCAGAGGACGACGGGGCCCAGCTAGCTACTCAGGTTACCTTGACATGCATGTGCTCCCCTATTTCTAACCTACAAGTTGCCTGCCCCATCCCAGATACCGTGGAAAGGGGAAAATCATTCAACCAGCCATTCTAACATGTCTTGGATTTTGTCCTATCACATGTCCCAGTGGCTTGCAGCTCTCCAGGATGGCGTGCATGATTCTCAGTATCTGGGTCATCTTCTGGGTCTCTGACTCACAGGGCTGCGTTGGTGCAGTCAGGAATCTGAGAGTTGGGAGATCACTTTGCTCAGTTCCTCAGCACAGCTAGGTGGGAGGCCAGGTCCATATATAGGTGTGTGCATGGCCTATGTACAACTGGTGTGTATTTGTATATAATGGTATGTGTGCGAATAGTGTGTTATGTGCCCCCAAATTACTGAGGGCTCTGAGCACGCACATGTGCTCACACACATGCAGAGGTAGAGGACAAGGACAGAGAGAACAACAGAGTTCACGTGACCTGTGTCACCTCCCCGTCTCAGCTGCAGTGAGCATGAGTATCTGTCAGAAGTACCACTTTTCAAATCATGTGAAATCCAGTCTTAATTCTGTACCTTCTCCATAGAATGAAACTGACCTTTGCTAGAAATTCCAGATGCTGTATCTTGACAGATTCCTGTTATGCTGAGATCACTCAAGAGTTCATAGAGGGTACAGTGCTGTCCAAGATCACACAGCCTTGAGGGACACAAACTTGTACCTCTTTCTTAGGCAAAGGAGCCCACATCTCAGGTGGGAAATTTGGTCAACACCTTCTCTGTGCCGTGGCATTGTTGAGGGAACACCCTTTCTGGGAAAGACCACCATCTAGGAAGGGCCAGTCCACCCTGGAACCCAGAGCCTTCCTAAGAAGACCACGGTGGAGCCAGTGTCCTCCCACAGCAGGGACAGGGTCTCCTCTGATCAGTGTGGGACACTCCCCAGGGCCTTCTGGATCACTCTCCAGGCAGCCAGGCCCTGGCACAGTAAGGCTAGAGCCCCCTGGGTGCCTTTGCTGGACCCCCAGAGCTCTGGCTCTAACATCCTGGTTGAGGTGTGTCCCCAGTACGTAGTAGCCTCTGCTCATGTGTTTAAGTGGAGGTTTGAGTATGAGTTCTGTCAGAGACACACCAGCTTTGAGACTGTGAATCACTGCAGTCCCCAGGCTCAGCATCCCACCAATAGTCCCCTAACCTTCCTCAGTGGGTTGCCACACTTCCCCAAGGAGTGACTCTGAAAAGAGGTGTCAGGGCCCCCATGTCACTGAGATTGACTCTCCTGTCCACACCCGTTCCATGTCTGTCCCTTCAGGGCTCGGGTCCTTGTCAACTTTGCCCTTCTTGGCCCCTGTAGCCCACATGCTGCGAGATGCTACTAGGGGCCAGAAGACAGGGGGAATTGTCCTACGACTTGACTCTAGGCTCTGGCAGAGTCTAAGGATGGACCTACATGGGGACAGAGGAACAGGACCCACCCTCCATTTGTGTTGCCGGTCACAGAGAGTTTAAATACTTTAGACACCTCCCCCACCCCAGAAGAGAGCCCACATTACCCATCAGCCACCAGGGAAGTCTCCCCACAGTACAGTTGTGAATTAAACATGCAGCCCTAATGAGTTGATTTTATTAGTTTGCAAACGCATTGAGAACTCGTTATCAAAATAAACATCAATTCCTTTCACCCTGCCGCAGCCTCTTCAAGCAAGGGAAGATAAACACAAATACGCAGCAGCCGGCTACTAGCGGTGACCCTGCTACACGTGGGCTGTGAATTGGGTCAGCAGGTCCCAGCATCCCTCACTGGTCCCAGGGACCCTTTAGGGGAACGAAGGGAAGGAAACGAGGATGTGGCTTCTATTACCCATGACAAAACCAGGGTGAGCACCGGATGACTCAGGCCCCTCACTCTAACATGGTTAATAGGGTGTGGAAGTGTGGGCCAAAAGAGGCAGACAAACAACAAGCCAATAATACAACAATAGTAGCAGCAGCATGTGGGCTTTGCATGGACCAACTCTGTGCTGTGTGGCAAGTCTATGGGGTGGGCAAAAGGTCCCACCTTTCAGAGGACCACACTGAGGTGGGCCCACAGCCATATTGGGGAGCTGGGGATGCCCGGGGATGTTTCTCAGAGGACTCTCCTTGCAGAGTCAAGTGAAAGCCAGTTAACAACAGTACAGCTCTACAAAGACTTCATCATCCCAGGGCCATGCAGGGGCAGGAAGATGGACAAGGTGACCTTTGCAGGAGCCAGTGCCCCGTGTGGCTCCAAGCCTCGTCTCCCTGGAGACACCAATGGTGGCTGTCCCTCTCACTGTCCTTCCCTCCCCCACTCTCCAGGTCCCTGGCCCCAGGCCTCTAGGGAGAGATGGTTCCAGGCTGGCGGAATCAGCCACGAAGCTGGCAGGACAGGGACCGTATTGTCAAGCTCTGCAGTGTGTGCTGTCTTTGGAAAGGTTGTTCTAATCCCATTTCACCCGCTTTCCATGGCTGTCAGCTGTTTGCAGGCGTAGGGAGGCAGGCATCTGAAATCGGAGCTATTGTGCAGCCCCTCCCCCACATATGCTCATCCATCCATCACGTTGTCCAGGACCCTTTTGTTGGCTAGCCAGCCTGTCCCTCCCTCCCAGTGGCACCCCCCCACCCCCACCCCAGCTGCCCTACCTTCCCTTCTATTTTGGGCCCACAGCAGGCCAGGCCTGGGATGCATCAGCCTGGAAGAAAAGGGGGAGGGGAGAGAAGACACAAGGCTGGGGGTGGGGGTTGGGGAGGTTGGCTCTTGGATACCATTGGGAAGGAATTAGCCAAAGTCCAGCTACTTGCTCTACGTCAGAAGAGACAGGGGGACTCTTTAAGAATCAATCTGTACTCTTAACCAAACATCATCCGCAGTACAGTCAGAGTCCTAGTAGTTGAAAAACCGACAGAGGCTGGGATTGTGGCTTCACCAGTAGTGTGCTTGACCAGCACACACAGGTCCTGGGTTCAATCCCTACCTCCATGTAAACTGGGCATGGTGATGCATGCCTACAACCCTAGTGTTCTGGAGGTGGAGGCAAGAGGTGAATCAAGAGCTCAAGGTTATCCTTGGTTACAAAGTGAGTTTGAGGGTAGCCTGGGTTACATGAGGAGAAGAGGAAAAAGAAAGAAAAAAAGCAACCCACTACCCTTACCCCTTTGGCTTACAAGACACAGAATATAAGTTCAGTCCACCTGGCCCTCTGCCCTCCCCAGAGCTTCCCCAGAGCTGCCCTGCCCCGGTCCCTGTACTAATTTAGGGTCCTGTGTTGAGTTTCCTAAACATGGTGCTACTTTGGGCCTTTCCAGCGCCTAAGCCTTTGCTTAGCCTGCAGTGTCTCTATTCCTCTCCAGGTTTGGGCCTCACCATCCAGCTTCACAGTGTGACCCCCGACAAACCCAGAATGGACTACATGCCTGCCTGGGTTTCCTAAAGGACTCAGAGTCAGCTCTTAGCACTGGATAAACAGTACTAGATTTAGCTGGCCTAGCCTGTGCCCTTCTAGACGGGACTGTAAGCCTAGGCTGGACTAGAGGGAGGGACTGAGATAAGATGTCACAGCAGCTTTGAAAGAGAGCTCATTAAGGCCACTCGGAGGTTGCCTGGCGAGTCATGCCTGGCGAGGAATAAATGCTCCCTGAGTACTGGGGCTCTGTCGTTATTATCATTGCCGCTGCTGATTTTATTTTCCAGTGCTGTGAACCATCCCGGAACACAACCAGCACACGCTAGGCGTGCGCACGTGCCATTGCCTCACGATGTGGGATTCTGCTTTAGGGGTTCAGGAAGACACAGCAGGGTGCAGCCTTAGACATCAGTGATTTCACCACCTGCTGCTGCTGCTGCTGAACTTGAGGCTCCAAAGGGAACACACACTCCTGTCCGCCTTTATCCATGATTGAACTTTGCACAGTCCAGAAATAACACATGGAACTTTCATGTAGATATTGTTATCATTGTCTATTATTCCTTGTTAGTCTCTTATCATGCCTAATTATAAATTAAACATCTATCATAGGTGTGGATAGCTAGGATAAAACAGAGAATACAAGGTTTCGAGCCTGCCCTCCAAGGGTTTTGAAATGTGTCTCCTACAGATAAGGAGAAATGCCTGTAAGTTATCTGGGGCCCCTAAATCAGCCACCAGCAGAGTTGAGCCCAGGCCCAGGTCCCCTGACATCTACAATGTACCACTTGTGGCATTGCCCTATCAGGAGCCAAGTCCATGAGGGACCAGACTCTCTCGGAGAGTAGAGAAGTCTCTACAGGGCTCTGTGCGTCACATTTAGAGAACTTTAGAACGAGGCAGGTAGACTGTGCTCACTGGGAGGGAGGGAAACAGACACCGTCCCAAAGTTCTAGTCTTTCTCCTGTCCATCGTGTATTACCTCAAGATTTGATACTGGAGCTTGTAGGGGTTGGTCTGGAATAAAACCTCCACTTAGGTGATGTCAACGATAAAGGTGTGGGAAGCTGGAGTAGTTATCAAGTGGCGCATACAACCGTTGAAAGCCACGTGTGCCTACTAGTGCAGTCACATAAAATAAGTAATACATGCAAATACCAATGCCATAGGATATCCACAGAAACACATATTCAGGCATGCATATGTGCACACACTAACACAAAATATACACATGTGTGCACAGTACACATATACACATATATACATATTCACAGTACACATATACACATATACATAACACACATATATACACATATATACCTATACACTACACATATACTCACATATACCGTACACATAAAAATGAATACACATCCACACATCTACAATACATATATCCATATGCAGTTCATACACAAAACATACCAATATATACACATATGCACACACACACATGTTTACAAGCTCATGCATCCACACATACATATATAGATACACACAGGAATACAAATGTGTATATGCATGCATGCACGCCCTGTCCCTCTGCGTCTCAGTTTGCTGGTCTACACAAAGCAGGCATGTTACTTAGTTTCTGGAACCAGTACCTCCTCTTCCCCACAATGCCATGAAAGGACCAGAAAGGCAAATCATGTGGATGTTCCTGGGCAAACTGACCTCAGGGAACTTCTCAGCCTACCCTCAGCTGTCCTGGGCTTCCCCGTCTCTTGGCCTTCCCCATCGTTTCTTCTCCTCTCCTGAGCCAGCTAACTCCGAAGACCCTATTACCCACCGCCTCCCCAACCCCAGACCGCAGTTCCATACAGATTCACAGGCTCCTGATGGATAGCCCAGGAGGCAGAGGCAGGCTGACCCCAGGCCTGGGCCCTCGCTGTCCCGTGGGGCCCTGAGCATGTGTTCCTTGTCTGGTGTGTTGTTTTACTTTGGTTTGGCTTGCTCACCTCACTGAATTACTGTGTGGCAGTGTGTCCATTTCCTAGAATAATGGAGTTTTCGTCCTGGCAGTTGGGGACAAAGAACATTCTGAGTCGCTGTAAAAGAAGGAGGATAGAAATCTATTGCATCTAGGCTTGCAGAAAATCACAAGTCACAGGGCTAGGCAGCCACTCTCTTTAGGGCAGCCCCAGGAAGGTGCCTGAGAAGTGGGGTGGGGGCTCTGCCTGGGCGCTTCTTCCAGGACTGCAGTGGGGACACCTGGGTAAGGGTAGAACTCCAGGCTCGGGGTCAGAGGCCCCTTCCTGAGTGAGACAGCTGAGCGCGGAGGGGGCAGGAGGGTGGGTGGAGAAGCCGTCTCCCAGGAAGCCGGGAAGAAACGGAGGCCACAATACAGGAGGAAGGATCTTCACATGCCTACGCCTGGCAGCCTGGCACGGGGGAGGCAGTTGGCAAATATTTACTGAATGAACCAAGAACAAGTGGCCAAGGCTGGGAGCACAGTTGTGGCGAGATAGCTGGCTTTGATGGGATGAAGGGTTACTACAGGGAGGTGAGTGGGCACAGGCTGCGTGTCTGTGTGCGTGCGTAGAGGAACGTGCACACATTGGTTTGTATATGCTCGTGTGCATGCAGGTATATGTGTACATGTATGTCTGTCAGGTCAGAGGTCAGCCTTAGATGTTGTTCCTCAGGTGCCATTTGCTTTATGGGACAATGTCTTTTGTTGGCCAGGAACTCACCAGTTCCTTTAGGCTAGCTGGGCAGTGAGCCCCAGGGATCTATCTTTCTTCACCTCCCCAGCCCACTGGGAGTGCATACTGTCACATTCAGCCCTGTACACAGTTTCTGGAGATTGAACTCGGGTCTTCATGCTTGTGTAGCAAGTGCACCACTGACCAACTTTATGAACTGAGCTATTTCTCCAGTCTCATCTCTCTGGAGAGTTTTAGGTACACTGACTCAATCTTCCTTTCAGGGGGAGAACCTCGGCTCCTGGCTGTTCTTGACCTCTTGGCAACGTGAGGAAGGCGACTGCAGGTGGCCTGGCCCGTGGAACTTGCTCCTCTGGCTGCACACAGCATGCCCCATTCCACAAATCTGGGTATGGGGATGAGGATGAGGACGGGAGAGGGAGGGGTGCTCTCTGCAGCCTCCGGAATGATTTACTGCCCCGCCCCTGTGATGCATCTCCCTCTCCTGGTGAATTAACTGGCTCTCCTGAAATCATAAATAATTAGTGAGCCTGTCCCTGGTGCCACTTAACAGTTTATGTTTTCAAAGCACTTTACGCCCATTAACCAAAGAATCCTTGATCCACCTCCAGGAGAAAGGGATGATGACCGGGGGAACCTGAGGAGACTTTGGGAGTCATCCCTTCCACCTCCTGCATCAGGGATCTGATAAAACCCAACAGAACCTACCCAGAGGAGCCCACGCCAGGCCAAGATGCTTTCGAAGGGGTCACCACTAGTAGCTAAACACAGAAGGTCTCTCAGAAACATTTGTGCCAACATGCCACTTCCTGTGGGAACGGAAAGCTTGGGGTATCTGCGGATTCATTCACAGTCACCTCAGCAGACCCTCTGGAGAGGCAGCAGGCTGATCCCCAGGGCTGTGGTGCCAGAGAAAGCTACAGAGGGACCAGTCCTTTGCCCCTTCATAGCTATAGCTTCTTGATTACTTTGTGAGGATTTGCTAGAAAGTTCTGTATGATCTGGACAAGGCTGAGAAATGAGAGGAGAAAGGAGTCTCCATTTCTGCCCTGTGAGCTGGATTGTTATTTAGTGCCCAACGGCACAGGGCTCTGAGGAGCAAGGGCCTAGCAAGACATCTACAAGGAAAGCACCTGAACAGGTAACTTCCATGTCCTTCTCCCCATCTTCTGGCAGTCTTTCTATGAGTCAGGGGAAGCAGTGGTGGACTGAGGGGACACATGTTTCTGCCCCCAGCCAGAAGCTAAACTTGAAATGGAGTGGGGGGGCGAGGTAGGCGTGCTAATCCAGGGGGACACTCTTTAGTGTCATGTGCAGGGTAATGAAGTTTTACTTAGCAAGTTACAATTTTCCCTCTCTGTAGATGAGGAGGTCTGTTCCTCGGTTCCAGATCTTCCCGAGACATGCTTTTGCATGGCCCAGTCATACCTATATGAGCAGCCACCCTATACACACTGGGTGTAAGGCCAAAAAGCAAGCACTAGAAGGCACAGGTGTGTGAGGCAAAGCAGGAAGACTCTGGGGGACTCTGCTTCTGGGAAGCACTGCTCGCCCAGTGTTTTCATGACTCTAAACTTGAAGGCATGAAGTTAACACAGCCCAGAGAGCTAAACTTCCAACAGATCAGAGCCAGAGTAATCAAAACAGTGTGGCATCCTCAGAAGGAAAGACAGAGAACGGTAGACGGAAAGAGACCAACATAAGGCCTACAGGGCTGGAGAGCTGGCTCAGTGGTTAAGAGCATTGGCTGCTCTTACAGAGGACCTGTGTTCAGTTCCCAAGCACCCATATGGTGGCTAACACTGTACATAACTCTAGTTCCAGAGGATCTGATGTCCTCTTCTGAGCTTCTTGGGCATTTCATGGTATGGGTGAACTTACATACATGTGGACGATATACTCATATACATAAAATGAAAATAATAAATAAAATATTTTTAAAAAGACCTTTAATGACAGTATTTGATGCTTGATATGGCGAAAACAGTCTTCAATAAATGGGGCTTAAATCTCTCTCTCCTTCTCTCCTTCTCTCCTTCTCTCTCTCTCTCTTTCTCTCCTCTCTCTCTCTCTCCAAAATGGGAAGAAAAGAAGTTGAGCCTCCACACCATGTACAAAATTAATTCAAAATGGGCCAATGTCTGGCCAGGCTTGGTGGCATACAACTTTAATCCCAGTACTCAGGAGGCAAAGACAGGTGGATCTCTGTGAGATCAAGGGCAGCCTGGTCTATATATTGAGTTCCAAGACAGCTGGGGCTATAGGGAGGCCTTGTCTCAAAATAACAAAACCAAAAAAGGAGCCAATGTTAAAATTAGAAAAACAGAACCACAAAACTCTTAGCATTAGTTTTTTTCTTTTTAATTTTTAAGCAGGGTCTCCTCATGTTACGTTAGCCCAGGCTGGCTTTGAACTTACTATGTAGCCCAGGCTGAATTTCATTGAACTTGGATTCTTAGATAAGATGCCAATAGAAAAAATAAAACAAAATAGTGAAGGTGAATTTGATCAAAATGAAAAGATTAAAAAATATTTATTATTGATTATTTTATTTTATGTGTATGAATGTATTGCCTGCATGTGTGTAACTGCACCCATGTTGTACAATGCCTGCAGAGTCAGAAGAAGGCATCAGATTCCTATGGAACTGGAGTTACAGATGGTTGTTAGCCACCATATGGGTGCTGGCAATTGAACCCAGGTCCTCTGCAAGAACAGTTAGCTGGTGCTCTTAATTACTGAGCCATCTCTCCAGTGCCCCCAATAAAAAAACTTTTATACATCAAAGGGCATTATCAAGAAAGTGAAAAGAAAAATCTACAAAATGGAAGAGGATATGTGCAAGTCATATATTTGACAAGGTTCAAGTATCTAGAAGATATAAAGAACCTAAGACAAAAACAACACAATTTTTAAATGAAAGAGGTGACTCAACACTTAAGGTACCTGCTGTGAAAGCAAGAGGACCTGAGTGTGGATCCCGGGCACCCACATAAATGACAGGTGGGTGTGGCAGCCGCCTGCAATTCCAGCCTTGGAAGACGGAGCTAGAAGATCTCTGGCTAGTGAGATGAATCATATCAGTGAACTCTAGGTTTGATTGAGATACTGCGTCAATGGATAAGATGGAAGAGAACTAGAGGATGATTCTTAACAGCCTCTGCATGTGTGTGCACACGTGTCCATACACATGTAAACATGCACACACATAAGTACCCCCCCCCACACACATGTGAAATGAAGGAAAAAGATGGACAGAGGACTTAAATAGAATTTTCTCCACAGAAGATATACAAATTGCCAGCTAACATGCACATAAAAAGGTGATCAAATCATTGCTCATTAGGGAAAGACAAATCGAAGCCACATAATGGCGTGCCTGTGACATGGTGAGGGATCATTTGGGGAGGAGGAAGAGAGCCAGCCAGAGAGGGCAGGGGCACCAGTTAGGGCGCCAGGGGAGATGAATAGATTTTTAAAGTCCATAAAATAATAAGATTAAAAAAAATCAAACCCACAATGGGATACCACTTTCCACCCATCAGGAGAGCTACAGTCGAATGGAACATGGCGCTGGTGTGAAGATTCAGAAACTTGGTACGCTGCTGGCAATGACAGAATAGTGTTCAGTAGTTGGGGCTGGAGAGTCGGGTCAGTGGTTAAGAGTGTGCGCTGCTCTTGCACAGGACTTGAGTTCAGTTCCCAGCACCCGTATCAGGTGTCTCACAACCACCTGTAACTCTAGTTCCAGGGCATCCGATGTCCTTTTTGGTTTCTGCAGGCATGGACACTCACATGCACATATCTTCGTGTGTGTGTGTGTGTGTGTGTGTGTGTTTAGAAAGAAAATAAAGTGCATTTAAATTGTTCAGTAATTGTGGAGAACAGTTTGTTGGCTCCTCAAAAAATCAAATATAGAACTATCATAGAATTCAGAAATGCTACTCCTAGGTATATATACCTAAAAGAATTGAGATCAGGTACTCAAATATGTGCACACACATTCAGAGCAGCATTGCTGACAACAGCCAAAAGGCTTTGAAGGGTTTCATAATATTTGATGACATAATGTTTGGCCTGTTCCTAAATTTTTTGAAAGATATAAATATAAATATTCAAGGGGGTTGGCAAGATGGCTCATTGGGTAAAGTGCTTGCTGCATAAGCCTAATAACTTGAGTTCAATCTCTGGAACCCACGGAAAGGTGGAAGGAGAGAACAAACTCCCAAAATTGTCCTCCAATCTCCATGTATGCATGATGGTATATGCACTCCCCAGCCACACTATACACACACTAAATTATATATACACACACTAATAAATAATATATATACACATACATACTCATACTGAGTAATACATATACACATATACACTAATACACAGTATATACACACTAATAATACATATACACACTAACAAGTAATACACACACTCAATATAATTAAAAAGCCATGTCTAGACACATGGTAGTCAAATTTCTGAAAACCGATGATAATAATTTGGAGGGCAACAAAAGATTTCAGGTCCTTTCCTTAATTGTCCATCTTGTGTCTCAGCAGGGAACAAAGAAGAGGCTGTGACGCGGCACAGGGACCATCCACATGTTTCTTCGACTCAGTGCCAGCCCCTCTATGCCCTATGCTATACAAGGAATGCTGTATTCCATATTTGTCAACCTCAAAAGGACTTCCCCAATCTCATTCCTGCTCAGCCATTGGCTTTTCTCCCTGTTGAGCACAGAGGTCAACTAAAGGGGAGAAAACCCTTTCATCCCCTGGGTTGCCAGAAAGTCAGCAGCATGCTGGGCCCCTCCCTCCCTCCCCACTGTGTCTGTGTGCCTGTGAAGGCTGATCCCCGACAATTCAGTCTTCTCTCCTGAAGCCTTCTTGACCTGTAGCCTGACCCTCAGGATTCCACAAACTGGAATTCTCGAATTGTTTTCATGTGTGGGGTAAGTTTACTTAGCTCAGGAGGGAGTCCTCAATCTTTTCCCTCCCCTCTCCCTCCTCCCTTCCCTCCGAGTTCAGTATTTGAGTAGGAAGCTGTTCTGAGTGCTGTGGTCCATGTAGACTGACTGGAAACAGGTGATTCTTTCTCTGCCTCCTACCTCCTATGGGATAGTTAGAATCCTCTCTTGGAATAAGGATCCCAGAAGGACCAGATGGAAACTTCCAGATCTAGAACAGTTCAAGAGCGATGCTCAGGTGCCCTGTGCCTGCATGGCTGGGGCTGGGGCTCGGGTTAGGATTGGTTTGCCTTTCAGCTTTTTGGACCTGGATCTCCAAAGTTCATGGCTTGGGATCCAAAGACCCTCTAGCTCCTTTCTCATGGGACTCTAGTCCCTCACCTTGACCATCATGCTCTTGACCAATGATCCTGTCTTTAGGCATTTGCTCTTACAGTGACCTCTGTGCCTCACATCTATGCTTGAATTTACCTCTATATTCTAACAACAATGTATCTTTATGGTCCCAGTTCCAAAGTCCCATTTTTTCCTAAAAATGACTTCCTGCTTCTTTGCTGGGGAGCCATCTTTTCTCCCTTTGAATATTTTTCCCATCTTATTTTGACTTATTTAACAAATACTCTATGTCATGCCAACTGTATGCCAGCACCTCTAAGACCTTTTAACAAAGTACTTGAATCCTCACAGCTACCTTACAGAGCGAGTGTTCCCATCTCTGAGGTACAAAGGGAAACTGAGGTTCAGGAAAGGTAGGCAGCTTGCCCAAGGCCATAGGTGCAATCTGGCTTCAGGGTCCTTGCGCTACCCATGAACTCAGCAGTTTTCCATTGCTTTGGAAATCAACAGAGTGGTAGCTTAAGCTTAGCTACCGCCCTTAGCTCAAGCCCTGGGCGGTGGGTGCGGCAAGGGGAAGGAGAGTAAGCCGGCTCCCTAACCGGTTCCTCCCCGCTGTGCCAGTGTCTGGCTGCTCTCTGTCACCTGATGCTGGGTCCAGGTGACCCTCCCCTCCACAGTGCCAACTCCCCTGCAGCTCAAGCCCCCAGCTCCCTCGGCAATTTCATTCTGCCGCCCCAGGCTAGCTGTTTAACGGATCCATACTGCACTGTAGGGAATCACCCTTAAATAAGTGATGGCTCCCACAGAGCTCTCCCATGCTGGCCCTCAGAGAATTCTTGGTTATTTACGGATGTGATTCTTTTTCATATTCTTCCTGTACCAAAGAAGGCCCTGCAAACAGCCATTAACAAAGCTGGGGGCTTTGGGCTGTTTTTCTTGGAGGAGGACTGCACTCCAGATTCCCCCTCCCCCAGGGGCAGGAAACAGATAACTGAGCTTCAGAATAGACCTGGTCTAGGCAGCACGCAACTTTTTATACATATTGTAAGAAAGCAGATAGAGCTGACTGCTGGACTTTGAGGTCTCTGCGTTCCTAAAATAGCCAGAGCAGCCACGGAGCTCCGGTGCTTCTGGACTCTAATGCACACACCTGCCACCCGGGGACCTCTAGGAGTGGATGCTGAACAGCAGGGCTGGAGCAGTCCCTAGTTTCTACATTTAGAGTGATGAGATGACTCTGCGGAGGCTGGTCTGAGTATGCTCTCAGCCACTTCAGGACTAGAGTATGCAGACTCAAGTGACCCGGTCTCACCTGGGGGAGATGCACTTATTGAGTGCCTGCCAAGTCATCCATGCCACCTCTAAAGGCAGAGGAACACTCTATTCAGCCTTGCAGTCTCTTTCTAAACCTCTAACCCTATCCTTCCAGCAGGATATAAGAGGCTTCCTAGGTTCTGAGTGTCCCCCAAAGTCCAGGTGGTAAAGCCTCCAGCCCCAAATTGGTGTTCTTAAAGTTTCTACAACCCTCCAATAATGTTTTGTTGTTATTTTTTTGTGTGTATTTTGGTGCTGGGGACTGTACTAGAGCAGAGGTCTCTAGGCCATTGAATCATGCATGCCCTTGGAAGGAACTGTGGGACTTAGGACTCTGCCTTTCCATGCCCTGGCCAGGAGGTTAGTGAATTCTCCCTGCCTCATCACAGGCCCCCAAGTAACTGGGGCCAGTCGGTCATGAACAGAAACTTCTAAAACTAAGAGTTCAAGCCAGCTTTCTCTCTTCTTACTTTTTGTCTCTGGCATCTGCTCTAGTGATGGAGAGCTCACTCCAGGCCCAGCTGTCTGTGTGGCCGCTCCTCTTCACAGCAGAGGCAGGAGACAGGGAGACCTGCAGCTGTCTCCCTGAGGTGCCACAGTAGGCAAGCGGCAGGGCCAGGATTGCTGCTGGGCTGTATGAAGCCTTCAAAGCCTGTGGCCTTTCGGACCTGGCCTTTCATGAAGTAGACAGCCAGAGGCAGAGACAGCATCACACACTCGACAGGACCAGACACGCAGGCACCCAAGTCTCAAATCCTGACGCTCAGTCCCTGGCCTCTTACATGAAACTAGCTCCTAGGAAGTTCCCCAGGTTGCTGGCCATTCTTCTGCCTAACCCTCGTCTGACCTTTGGGGTCAGCAACAAGAGGGGCCTCTTGCCCTACCTGCTCCAGGAGAGGGAGTAGGCCTCTGGAAGGCCGCAGCAGGAAAACATGTTCCTGGGCGTGTGGACTTGCGGATCATAAAATGGGGATCTAAGAGCTGGGGGAGGAGTAGGATTCCCACAGCCACTTGGTGGAGAGCCAGAGTTTCTGGACAAGGGACTTGGGTGGTCACTCCAGGCTCTTGGTTTAATGCCCCCATCATCATTTAAACGTTCATAACCATTTTCACAATGGGCTGCATTTCCATTTTATACCAAGCCCTACCAGTGCCTTAGAGACCCTGCCTGCCAGCTAGGCCCACTTCTAAAGCGGCTGTCATGGAGCGGTGACTAGTGGTATGGAGCTGGGCAGAGTGGATCTGTGGGGCAGGATACTGCAGGCCCCAAGGCCTGGAACTTTCAGGAAAGTATAGGAAAGACCAGAACGTGAAAAGGTGCCATGTGAAGGGAGGGACAGGGGGAGCCCAGAGTGAGTACCGATCCCTGTGTTCTGGGGTTGGTCCGCACTTACAAGCTAACCAGGTGGCCAAGGCAGGGGAGGGGCGGAGACCAGCAGCTGTCTTAGGACCTTGTCTCTCCAAGGAAGCCTGCCACTACCAAGCCCCAAGGGCAGGGTGGATGGACTCAGCTGTGGCGGCCTGCCCCAGGGTCCCTGTGGAATCCCAGCCAAGCCCGTCTTGTCTTCACGTCTCTTTTGGGACTGGCCAAAAGGGAAAAAGGCGGCCAAGTGGATATGTTCTGGCCTGGCCCGGCCTGGCTATCCCAGCTGTGTGGGAGGGGAAGCTCCCTGGTCCTCTCGCCCCCATGAGGAACCCATGCCAGACATTCACCCCTCAGGGGCCTTGTTCCCAAGGAGACAGGTGCTGGCACTGGGCACAGCTGAAGAAGGAATGTGAGCTCAGGGAAGGACAGGGTAGGGAGAGGCTTCCTCGGGCTCAGCACATTCTAGAAGGCAGTGGGCCTGGGGGAGGGTGCTCTGAAGCCTGGGGCAGAAAGGGGGTCTTCACCTAGGAAGCTTGGTCTTTGGCTGCACCCCCAGAAAGGGCCTGATTCATCCAAGAGCTTAGAACCTGTGTGCTGAGGATAGAGGAGTAGTATATAGTCTGGCGGAGGCAGTTATCTCCCAGTCTTGAAGAGGGTCTGTTCCGTCAATGGCCCTGTCTCCATGTCGGCCTTCCCAGATGCAGTCAAGAGTGCAGGCCTGGCTGGGGATGCAGGATCCAAGGGGAGCCCCTCAGTGCTGGGCCTGAGCATCTTACATCTTCCGACGGACTCTCTGCTCCTGAGGGTGGCATAGGCCAACCCGTGGGTGTCACAGTGGGGATATGGAGGACTCAGAGGAGCCTGGTAATGGGAAGACATGGAGGCCGTCACTGTGTCTCACCTCCAAATGCACTTCTTCTGTTTTCATCTTTATGTCTCTGGAATCAGAACACACCCTGTGGATCACATAGCACCTTTCCATTTCCTTTTTCTGTCTCAGGGACATGGGAAATCACAGCGTCTCTTACAGTCGATGCTTTCTTGGTCCATCAAAGATGGGCTGATGACAGGTGTCTGTCAGACCGCAGCTTTCCGTGTCCCCCTTCCATGTGAACTGACTTCTGGGGTGATCTGTGTGTGGGATCAGGCATGGAAAACCCCAGACAGGGCAAAAGGGGTCAACACCAGGTCAGAGATGGAGGCTCTGCAGGCTGGCTGAGTCCCAGCCATGGGTCAGGGACACATGGGCCTCATATGGAGCAGGGCTCCTAGAGAGGTCACAGCCATACCCAATAGGCCCACCATGGTGCGGGGCAGACTCTGGTATTAAACCGGCCGCTCCTCCTGCAGACCCTCTGAGTGTGAGGGAATTCATTTATATGCTTTAAATTCACACTTAACAGATGGGGAAACAGGTTTGGCTAATTTACCTAAAGTCAATCAGACTTAAAATTTATTTTTACTATTTTGTGTATGAGTGTTTGGTTTGCATATATGTCAATGCACCACATGCATGCAATGCCCAGAGAACAGAAGAGAATGTCAAATCCCCTGGAACTAGAGTTATAGACAATTGTTACCCAACACGTAGGTGCTGGAAACAGAATTTGAGTCCTCTGTAAGAGCAGTCAGTGCTCTTAACCACTGAGCCATCTCCCCAGCTCCCCAATTAGAGCTAGGCCACTTTACAGGTCAGCAATGAGAATGTGGCCTCTTTTTTTATATATAAGATTTATTTATGTGTGTGTGTGTGTGTGTCCATAGAGGCCAGAAAAGAGCATCAGATCCCCGAAGCTAGAGTTACAAGTGGTTCTGAGATGCCCAATATGGGTGCTGAGAACCTAACTCCGGTTCTCCGATGAACAGCAAGCGCTCTTAACCAAGGAACCATCTCTCCGGCCAGGAATATGGCTTCTGTAAGCGTTTAGAAGGGAGGCAGGAAAGGCCAGGAGCCTCCCTGGAGATAGGCTCAGAGTCCAGTTCCTAGTCAGTTCCTGAATCCACTCACTCACAAGCTGGGGGACTTCAGGTCAGTTGCCAGAGCTCTCTGTCCATGGTTTCTTGATCCACATAATGGGGCTAACACACCTCCTCACACTGAGAGGATCCAAACAAGAAATTCACACATGGCATTTGGGAAGATGCCCTTAGGGTGGCAAAGGCTCTGTCCGTAGACCCTCTTGTCTTTCTGCCTTGAATTCTGGGATACTCTAAAAGGAAATTATCTGGGAAAACTTGCAGGCTCCCCAGAGCTCTGTGACTGGAGCTAAGTTTTCGGGGAACAGAAGGGAGTCTAGCTGGACTGTCTGGGAGGAGCCAGGGACTCTACCCGGAAAACACTGCTGGTCCTAGAGTGAAGGGCAGTGAGAGCATGATGGCCCTCTGAGCTGTTCTGGGGCCAGCTCCAGGCACTCCATCAGCAGAAGTGGGCATCTCTGTAGCCAGAATACTTCCCACGTCTGCTGATGTGCCCATCATTCCCACATGGGGAATGGGCCAATAAAAGGGGACAAGAGAAACCTCAGCCCTGCCTAGCTGCCTATCTAAGGAGAACACCAGTGGCGAAGGAGGCATGAAACCCAGACACCTCACTCCCTCTCCATTCCACACCTTCCCTTAGAAACCAACAAGACCCTTATAATCCGGTCCTAGTGATTTTCTGAGTTCCCCTACAGTTTGTGCACACTTACCATCTTTTAGGAAGACTCTCCAGGACCTGGGACCAGAGGAGAACAGGGAGGAAGCTGCAAACCCCACATGCATTTGCTCATCATATGTATAGAATGGGCGACCCACCAGGCTTCCATTTGCCCCTTTCATGCTAAGGCTGATGGAGCTTCTAGAAGGTGGCGTGAGGGTGCCTGTCAGGCAAATGGTGACAAAGACTCTCAGACCAAGCACAATCTGACTTCACCAGCGAGAGGTCACAAGGTGTACATTTGCTCTGAGAAAGCAGTAACAAGCAAAGAAAGTCTTCACTCCCATCTCACACACACTGTCAATGTTCCCAGATTGATGAGGGTGCCACTCATTTCTCAGCAGTTCAGGTTCTAGTCCCCTTCCCTCTGAGGGACCCTCTGGGCAACATTCTCAGGCCACCCCTCTGCAGCTCCAGAATCATGTCATGTAGTTTCCATCCGCACTGAGCACCCCTCAAGGTCATCCCACATGGTGGCATGCTGAGGCCTTTGCAGGCTTTGAGCACCCTGACACTGGGAACCTGCCAGAGCTTTTGCTGGGGCATTGACGCTCACTCTGCACATGGTAGGCACTTGGAAAACACTTAAGGAACAAATTGCTTTTGTGTCCCATCATCTCAGGAGAGCCATTTTAGATATCTACCTGAGCCCAAACCCTCCTGGGACAGAGGCCTCTCAACTGTGTCTGCTACATGTTTTTTAAATTAATTTTTTAGTTACTTATTTTCATTTATGTTTTGCCTGCCTGTATGTAAGTGCACCCATGATGTGCAATGACTTTGGAGGCCAGAAGAGGGTATCGGATCCCCTGGAACTGGAGTTACAGGTGGTTGCTACCTACCATATGGGTGCCAGGAACTAAACCTGGGTCCTCTGGAAGAACAGTCAGTGTTCTTAACCACTGAGCCATCTCTCCAGCCCCTACGTATATTTTCAGAGTGAATAATGGCATGGTTTGGAGCAGGTCCCTAAAGGCACATATGCTAAAGGATTGTTCACCAGCTTGTAGTGTTACTAGAAGTTGACGGGACTTTTAAGAGATGGAGCCTAGGGCTGGGAGGACAGCTCAGTAAAGCGTTTGCCTTGCAAACATTATGACCCAAAACCCATGTAAAAAAAAAAAAAAAAGCCAGGCGTAATGGCATGTGTGTGCACTCCCAGCACTGATGTGACAAAGGCATGTCGATTTCTATGGCTTCCTGGTCAGTCAGCCTCACCCAGTCTGTGAGCTCCATGCTGGTGTGAGACCCCTATCATTCTAAAGGAAACAAAGTACGTGGAACCTGAGGAACAACAGCTGAGGTTGTGCCCTGGCATCCACAGATATGTGCACATACACCTACACACATGTGCATACTCACACACATGAGCACCTGCACACATACATACAGGTAGAGCCTAGGGAGGAAGTGAAGTCACTGGGGGTGTGTCTTTGCAGGGAATACTGGGATCCTGGTTCTTATTATTTCTCTCTTCCCAGGAGAGGGGAGCAGCCTCCTCCTCTCCCTCACACTGTGTGCTTCCACAGACTCAAAGCATCATGGACAAGTGCCCATGGACTACATCTAAAATATGAGATCAAATAAACCTTTTCTTTCATTAAATTGATTCATTCAGGCATTTTCTTACAGATAGCAATGGAAAACTGACTAACAGACATTAAGAGCAAGAACATTCTGAGGGAATAAGAAACAATTATAGTTATTGCCTGTACCCAGGTGCAAGACCATAGGCCAAGCTTAAGTATGAATCAACCAAACTTTGTAACAGAAGTAGACTTAGTCTACCTGTGAGAAGGGACCCACTAGGCAGCCCTGCTGTGGTTAAATGTCTACACCAGGCCTTCTTACTCAAGATGTGGGAAACCAGTACCAGGGCCAGGTAGGAATTTGTTAGAAATGCAGAGTCCCAGGCCCCACCCCAGATCTGCTATGGGAAAGGGCCTAGGGGTCTACATCTGAATAAAGCCTCCAAGAGATCTCTAATACCAGCTCAAGTATGGTACCTACCACTCCTGACCATTCTCACTTTATCACCAGACAGATGGCTTCTGAGGCTCCAGACAAAAATCATGGCTTCTCCCCCTCCACTCTGTCTGCTTCGGTCCCCAGGTGTCCTGGGGCCTGGTGACAAGTTTGAGCCCTCATTCCTTCTCCCTGTCCATCAGAATCAAAGAAGCTCAGTTTGGCCCTGCTGGACTCAGCCCAGTGCCCCTGGGTTCTTCTCTAGCAGAGGGAGAGAAAAGCTGAGCTGGAGGCCTGCTCCCCATACTCAGGGCTGGGCATTCCAAGTTCCTGGAGACACAATGCGTTCTAACATTGTAGGCGAGGTGGCAGGCTGGGGTGTGAACAATAGGACTTGTGTTCCCCCCACGCCTTCCTGCAGGCTGTTCTGGAACCAGGGCTGCTGAGGGAGGCTGAGCCATCAAAGGCACCACTATCCACTGGCTGGTCCTGCTTGCCTCTGCCCAGGCCAAGGTTGAGGCTGGGGCTAGGGCTAGGGATCTTGGCACCCCATCCCTCTCCTCCTGGGGCTGTACTGTGTCCCTTTTACCTGATGGCTTCCAGAACCTTCTAGATCCTACATTCGGCACAGCTTTAGAGAAAGGAGTTCAATACCAACACCTCCCTTCTCCTCCTCTGCAGTCAGGCCTCCATTTCTTAGGGCAGGGGAGGATGGGCAGTGGACAAAGTTCTCCAGCCACCCGAAGCCCAGCCTGAAGCATCCCTCTCTCGGCAGCTGAGCTCTCTTCATTAGTGCAATCACATCAACACTGACAGGCACGTATTTATTACCGTCCTGACGACAGCCATTTCTCACCCAGTGATGCGCAGACTGATAATGAGCTTGGAGCAGAGCTAATGAGGAACTCCCCCGGCCCTCCTCAGCAGCCTGGCCCAAGACTGCTCGCCTGCCAACCCCTAAGTACAGGCACGGGCACCTCACCCAGGCAGGGAGAGGGAACTCTGAACAGAGGTCCTGGGCCCATAGGCTGAGCAGAGCTGTCCACAGCCCTATGAGTATGTTGCCCATAGAGAGGAGAGCACAGAGCTGACTGGACAGCAGGCACAGTCTTACTCTACTCTGGCTTGTAAGGCCTCATGCCAGGGCATCAAGAGACAGACAACAGTACTGTCCAGGCTGGGGTTGCCAGGAGGAAACCAGGATGCTGAGTGGATACTTTGGTTTCTGAAGCACAGAGTGTCAAGAGGAAACAGGGGTTGGGTTGGGAAATAGATTGATTAGTAAAGTGCTTGCTTTGCAAGCATGAGGGCCTAAGTTCTAGCCCCAGACCACATGTAAAAAAGCTGGGACGATGTTTATAATCCCAGTGCTGGGAAGATGGAAGAAGATATGTGGATTTATAGGACTTGCTGTCCAGTCTAGCTGAATGGGTGAGTGACAGGCCAGTGAGAGATCCTGTCTCAAAAAGCCAAGATAGACGGTGTCTTGAGAAAGAACACCCAAGGTTGACTCTGGCCTCTACACAAATGCGCACACATGTGCACAAGCATCCACATGAACATGCACATCCACACTGTTCTAGTTTGCTTTCAATTGCTGTGACAAAGGAGGAAAGGGTTTATTTGGCTTACATCTCTCAGGTCATAGTTCATCACTGAGGGAGCCCAAGATAGGAACACAGGCCAGGCAGGCACCTGGAGGCAAGAGCTGGAGGCCAGGCCATGGAGGAACGCTGCTTACTGGCTTGCTCCCTTGGCCTGTGCTCAGCCTGCTTTTTTATACAATATAGAACAACCTGCTCATGGATGGTACCGCCCACAGTGAGCTGGGCCCTGCTGTATCACTCAACAATCAAGAAAATGCCCCCACAGACATGGCCATAGGCCAGTCTAATGGAGGCAATTCTCCAATTGAGGCTCCTTCTACCTAGGTGTATCAAGTTGATAATTAAAGGTATCACACACACACACACACACACACACACACACACACACACACACACACGGAGAAGGTGATGGAACTCAGTCAAATGCACTTAGCTATTGCTGGCTGTCCAGGTAGAACAACACCTCAGATCTGCTACAGGGTGGCGATTACAGTCAAGACCATACTAGAAGATGGTTTCTTCTAGAAGATAAATGGAAACAGGCCACAGAGAAGCCACATATTAAGCTATTATAAGCTGTACAGGCTGTAAGGTGAATGCTTTTTACTGGCTCTTCTCATAAAACCTAAATTTATGTGAGTAGTTTTCACAGACATACCATTTGCCCTCCACCCCAGCCTCTGAAGGAAGTTGGTGAGAAAATAGTAATGTCATAATATTGTTCAGAAGTCTGGAAGTTCAGAAACATTTGACCACTTGCCAAGGTCACTTGACTTAGAAGAGAGAGATGTTGCATGCTAGTCAGCTGCTTCCCAGGTCAACATATCTAGTCACCTCAGCTCCTCTTCACATCTGTGAAGGTTCATCATCGACAGCATGACTGGATTTGGAGTCACCAAGGAGACACACCTCTTGGCGTATCTATGAGGGTAAGGTTTAAGTGGGGAGAGAAGACCACCTTGAATGTGGACAGCACCATCCCATGGGCTGGAGTCCTGACTGAATATAAAGAAGAAAGCAGCAAGCTGAGCAGTGGCATTCATCTCTCTCTGCTTCCTGACTGCAGATGTGGTGTGAGTGGCTGCCTCAAGCCTCTGCACCATGACAGGTGAAACCCTCAGACTGTGAGTGCAAATAATCCCTTCCTTCCTTAACTTGCATTCATGGGATATTTTGTCACAGTAATGAGGACAGTACCTAATAGGAATAAGTCCCTGTATCAGGGACAGTCAAGCTAAAGCCTCCTATTCCTAAGTAGAGTCTGCAAGTCCTCAATGCTTTACTCATTGCTTCTATAAACATGGAGTGGCTGATTAGCTTGTCCAGTTCCGATCAAAATGAAGAAAGGGGGGCCGGGAGACAGGCCCTCCACTAATGGACCTGCTGAAGATGAAGAACCCAGAAACACCCACGACCCCAGCTGCAGAGGCGCTTGGGCAGGGATGACAGCCAGGTGCTCAAACCTGCCACACTGAAAGACATCATCACAGACCAGCCATGGCAGGTGGCCCATGGCCAACTGTGTCTGGGACATAATTACTTTAAGAGATCACAAAAAATGCAAATGTAAATGGTTAGACTATGTATGTTAGGCATCTTAGACTCTTCTGGAAGATATGATCCAAGAAATGATCTCATTCGTGTCTTTTCCTGTACCCCAGGGGTTCAGGGATTCATGAGGGATATACACTATGTGTCCCAGCAGCAGCAACTGGCTTTGACATATACTTTGTGTATTAAAATAGAATTCAGGTATTCCATAGAATGGAATTCAAATTTCCATGTGTTTAGAAAATAAAATAGGAGAAAGGAAAAGGTCAGTAAATGAATAGTTAGTAGTTTCCGGCGGCTCAGCCAGACCCCCCACCCTCCCAAGCAGCGTCTATCCTCCTCCATCATGATGGTCATTTTTGACGAGTCTGGAACTGCTGGGCCGTCCAGTGAAGACTCTTTAGCCAAACCAGCCAAGAACCCAGATCCAATGGGTCCAGTGAGAATCTAACAGTGACCTCTAGGGCCACACATTGATGTCATCTACTTGATCCCTTCTCTCTGGCTTCACTCAGTCCCACAGCACCCTCCTTAAAGGGTTAAGTTTATTAATTGGGAAAAGTAATTGATGCCTAATATTCTGTCCTTGTTGATGAAGCATTATTATTTAGACTCAAGGAGTTTATAATTAAAGAAATCAGTCTGACATGCACATTACAAGATCAGTCAACATCAACAAGGCCAAAGAGGGCAGGACATTCAATCCGTGGGCACCCAGAGAGGATGGGCACCCAGCCTGTGGGTACCCTGAGGGGCTGGGACACCTGACCTGCAGGTCTCCTGAGAGCGGTATACTTTGGGAGTAGGGAGAAGGATTTTCCAGCTGAGGAGAAGGGTAACCTCACAAGGGTCTATGAGGAACAATGGTATCTAAGTCAGTGGAGAAGATTAGAGGACCAGAAGGAGGGAAGGAAGGGATGGGTTCACTCAGGCTCCCAGGTAGAGAGGGCAGCCTGAACTTGGATTAGGGTTGGTGCTCAGGTACAGACAAGGGATGTACTGTTGACAGGAGTATGACACATCTGGTCTCATCGTCTAGAACCTACAGTTAAGACCCTACGAACAAGGACATAGAGAGCTGAGGTGAGACAGAGACACAGAGAGAGAACCCCAGGCTGCATCATTTGCCTAGCCCCCATGTCTAAAAAGCTGTGGAGAAGCCTAGGGTCCCAGAGGACTGCTTTTATATCCCCAGGGCCTGTGGGTCGAAGTAGTGTGGCAAGCACTTCCTGTGGGGTGCCAGATCAAAGGCACTGCCCCAGGAAGCAACTGACCTACATTCCTACTCTCTCTCTCTCAGCTGTGCTGGGGATTGAACCCAGAGCCTTGCATGTGTCACTCTCTTTCTTACATGTCAGGTGATCTTGGCAAGCCATTGATATCAATGTTTATGCTTTCTGGTCACCCTCTTTCATAGGTGGGGCTGAAGAGTCTCCCATATAAACTTGACATTTTATAAAAGATCCAGTAAAAACATCCACCCTGGGGTTTGCACTGCTGATAACAGCTTACTGTGTCGGTTTTTGGTGGCATCTTTGCATCGGAAGATGGAGACAGAGAATATCTTAGCCTAATAAGTAAGCTCCTAATAGAAGTTCAGATGCCACTGGAGGGTTGAAAAGGACGAAAGAAAGAGATCTCTTTGGGGCCAGGGTACGCCTAATCCCAGGCCCAAAGCTGATCTTGTTTCCCTAGCACCAAGATGAGCGTAATCACGACAGCAGCATGGCAACACTTATTCAGTGCTGATTGTAGACTGAGTAGAGTCCTAAGTGCTCAGCCGATCTCATTAACCTCTGTCCCAGTCAGTGAAGAAGGTAAGGTTGCTCTTTCCACTTTACAGAGGGCAGAAATTGAGGTACATACAGGCTGTGTGAGTCACCCAAGGTCTCCCAAGCAGTTAATGGCAAGTAGAACTTGAACCCGGGGAGTCACCCTTGTCACATGTGCCTTGACAGCCCGTGCCACCCTGTCTGGGTCTGAGGTGCCTCAAGCTGCTTCAGCTGCCGCAGTTCAAGCAGAAGTGATGAGTCTGGCCCACTTATCATAAGCTCATGTTATGCAGTGCTAATCCAAGCACATAGGTGTCTTGCCATGTCCCTCCTGTTACCTGAATCCTAAATGGCATCTAGATGGTCTCCCTGGCCTGTGTGTCCAGTGTTGTCTGGGGAAGGTTCCCAGATCCCTGCAGCTCAGTTCCCTGCATGGGCTGTAGGACAGCAATGTTTCCTTCTTTTTGGTTGCTCACAGCATCAAAATTTCATGGCCCCTTTGGGTCACTAATTGCTTCCCAGTTGGCATCAAACTTTAATTGCCTTTCTTTTCTCACTCCTCCCCCATCCAAACCCAGTGCATTCCATTGGGAGATTCCTATGGGGCCTGGTCACTGGCAAGCCAGTCACCAGCGCCTCAAGGGACCTGAGGAAGACTCCCCCTTTAGTTCTAGGTCCTTCCAACTCCAGCAAGGAAGTGGGAGGAAGAAGGAGAGTCTCTTGAGTTCTGCCAAACTCAGATCCTGTGAAGATACAAGAAGTGGAGGCCAGAGCCAAGAGAAGAAGGAAGATGAGGAGGAGGAGGAGGAGGAGGAGGAGGAGGAGAAGGAGGAGGAGGGGGAGGAGGGGGAGGAGGAGAAAATTCCAAGGTATCCTAAGCGCTGATGCCATCTCCTAACAGCACAACAGGCTGAGCATGTCCCAGGACAATGATTGTCTCTCACCATGAACATTAGTAGAAGCTGCTGGCCTTTGGCAATGGCAAGGGGACAGGTATTGAGATCACAGAGCCCTAGGTCATTTTGACAGTATGAACCAGCTGGAAGGCCTGGGTCAGTTAACCTCACTGAGCTTCTCTGGTGTTCTCCCTTGACATTGGGTGGGGCCACAGTGAATGGCTGCCAAAGGAAAAGGGAGGCATCGATGTCTTTAGGTGTTGACCAAGCTCTGTCTGTCCCCTCCCTTCTACACCATGGGCACAGGGCCCTGTGTCTTTCACATAATGTCTCTGTGCACAGGTAGGCATCACCCCCAAACCTTCCATCTTCCTCCCAGCACCTGCACCTCATGATGGTAGGATGAAGTTGACAAGGATTCAGTAGCCAACCCAAGGTCATTCAGCCCCAAGGTCAGGCCAGCTAGAGCTAGAGCCAAGAATGGTTAGAAGAGGACAGGAACATCAGAGCAGGGTCTTGCCTCAATGGCAGCACTGTGTCATCAGCAACTGTTAGGGACAGGCCCCCTACTCTGGGGGGCTCAACTGCTTGGCACAATGAAGGCTTCACAGCATAGAGGAATGCCTAAGTACTTCGTAAGCGATCAGCTTGGCTAGACAGGAAGCTGCAGAAGTAGGCAGGGCCAGGTGACAAGAGAAAATGTCATTCATTCATTCACTCATTCATTCATATCTGTTTATATGTGCCAGGCACTACCTTTGAGGTTGGGAATACAGCAGTGAATACAGTAAGAGAGAAAGTGACATGAGAGAGACCAGCATTAAACCAACGATCAAGTCAATGCACGGGGAGCCTGGCTCCCCGCAGAAGGAAGGGCAGGGACAGGGTGCCTGCTCTGAGATGACTTGGCATAGGTGTTTAGGGATGGGAAAGGGACCTGAGGACAGAGTCTTGAAGGACTAAGAGTAAGCAGGAGACACAGGAATGCTGGGGCAAGTTAAAGGTCAGCTGCAGACAGCTTTAAGAAGAGCATGTGGGTCCACGCCAGTACAAGATAAAAGAAGGACGGTGACATGGTGAGGGGACAGAGGATGGACTCTGCCATTCTTGTAGCCATGTGAGCAGGACATTCCAAGCTTTTAAAGTTTATCAAGAGCATTGTAAGCATGATTTGTACAATCTCATTTCACCACCCAAAACCACCACAAGGAGGTAGATGTGGTTATTTGAACTGTTTCCCTACACCAGAGGCAAGGAAACAGGCTCAGTTCAGCATCACTCAGCATCTCTGGGCTGAAGGGGCTGACACAACCTGAGATCCCCCGGCCCTCTGGCAGCCCCCACATCAGGAGGGCTTTACCAGGCTCCTGGCTCAGTCATGGGCTAGTGCCTGTCCTGGAGTCTTTCCAGAAAAACACCACAATTTCTTCCTTCCCGGGGGCATCCTGGGCAGCCCTGGCACTCCCTTGCCCAACAAGGCTCCCTGGCCCTGCCTCTGCTCAGCACATGGACAACAGGGACCCTCACAGAGGAAAGTATCCGGGGCTGTCTCGGCAACCAGCTTGTTGTCCTTTCCATTACAGGCAGTATGCAGCTCTTTTGCTGGCCCATTTGTTGCTATTGGCATCCCAAGGCCCCAAATTATGAGGATGACTAATTCCCACCGCTTAGAAAGCTCCAGGGCCCTCTGCAGCAACACACTGGGGGAGTGGAGGTAGGGGCGCTAGAGTGGACATCCCACAGAAACTCAGCAGCATCAACAATTCCATCTTAGTCTCCTTTTTCCTTGAGGGGCTAGGAATTGGGGAATGGGCTTTCAGACAAACAGGGGACTCTTAAGTCCTCAGATAATCACCCACATGGAGGCCAATCCCTTCATCAACTCCAAGCAGTGCCTAACAGCCAGCTAGTAAAAGGTAGTGAGCCCTTCATTGCCAAGGGTATGCAAGCTGGCCACACAGCCATGTGTCCTGGATTTGCAGGCAGAAGACAGCTTTAGCTGACTTTGCGGTGTCTTCTGAGTCCAATGCAAGAGCTCTGCTAGTTCCCTAGGATAGAGAACGAGCCCATTCTTCCTCACCTTTAGTTCACAGCCCAACTGTGCAAGAGTACAAGGTCAAATGCACTCGAATATGCAGTTTAACACACCATCTTAAAGTCAGTCGTTCAGGCCCTGCTTAAACACAGGTCTGCTGTAAAGGATTTGGCCTCCTTCCCAGCCTCCCTCCGCTGATGGAATGAGGTTCCCGGCCCCTACTCTGGCCTTCCAATAGAGGACATACAGGAGAGGTGGTCAATAAATATTTGCTGAACAAATGTATGAGAGGGAGGGTTTCCACAGCAGGTGCAGGCTGTCTGCATAATCTAGCCTTTGGCTCAGGGTCCTAAGTCCTCATTCCATGCAGGGGCAGTACCAAACTCGATCCCTTATCTCACCCCACTGAGAATGTTCCAGAATCCCCAGCTGACACCAAGGGGCACAGGAGAAGGGGTTGGAGAAACAAACAATTCCCATCCCATTCTTGTGTGGGGCTTTTGACAGCTGAGCCCCAGGCAAGCATGACACTCGGCCTCCTGGTAATTAGCAAGAGGCCCTGATCAATAAGTTATTTTTTGCTGTCAGTAATTAATAATTACAGCTTAGCCACACCATGTAATTAAACTTTCATCCCATTCCCCTGTGTGCTGTTTGGCTTTTATTGTGATTAGCTCCCAGCACTAAACTTTCTCCCTTAGGGGTCCTCCAGAAGCTTCCGGATTCGAGTTTCCAGGCCTCTGTCAGGGTTTCCCCCACTATCCGGTTCACTCAGCTCTGCTACCCTCTAATTCTTCCCTCAGGTGCAATTCTCTCGAGGAAGAACCTTCTAGAATGGCTGGCTTGGCAGCTCCTGCCTTCCATCTCACTGCTTGGCCTGCCCAGGATACCTTCTAGCTCACAAGCATTCTCAGGCTCTCTTGAGGGGCTTAGTAAAATGCAGGCTGCCAGGCCCATCAGGCCCTTCCCATCCATCCTCTGGGAGAAAGGGTAGAAATTTAGCTTAGAGCTTAAGGGTTATTGTGAGACACTTCAAGGTAGTCACAAAGGAAGTTTGCAGCTTGTGCAGGGGCCTCCCTCTTGGAATCCCTCTAAACTATGCCAATACTGCAAAGGGGAAACTACTTTCTCAATGTACTGATGAGGAAACTAAGGCTCCCAGTAGCTCAGAGCCTTGATGAAACAACTCTGCCGTTGCTTTTAAACCTCTGTTGGCAAAGCCAGATCACGAGAACCCATTCTTCCTATGGCCAGGGTGAATGTTCTTTTTTTATCACCACTGTACTTTGGGAAATGAGCTGGAATCATATGACATTGATTTGGGGAAAGTGGCCAAATGACAGCTTTCTGTACAACCAGGTAATGTAGCTTAGCATCTGGAGAACCTCTTAGGCAAAATCCAGATAAAATCCTGTGGCAGTGACCGTTGGATATTTGTCTCAAGGAAGGATCCGATACTGAGTCTCTTAAGTGTCATGCCTGTAGAATGGGCCCCATAGGATCAGAAGGCACAACATATGCTGGTGGTTTTCACGGCCTCCAAAGGATTAGGGTCAGCTCCTTAGACTCAGAGAAACAAGGGCCAGAGCAGCAGCTACCAGAAGCGAGAGGGAGAGTCAGGCAGAAAAAGCTCTGCTGGGAGGGTGAGGGTGGAGTCCCTCCTACAAGAGGCACAGGGTTGGGGGACCATAACTTCAAGACAGGTGGCATCTTGGTCTCAGGAAGACGGGCAGGACTGGGTAGGGCATGAAAACCCTGAAGGAAGGATCACCAGGTGCCCTAAAGACTCCATAAAGGCCTGGTCCTGGATGGGAGACTAATTGGTGAGCCACCTGCCCTGTTTCTGAAGTCATGCAGCTGTGGAGGGGCTGCCGTGGCGCTAGAAGCTTCCACTCAAGTTGCTGCCCCCTCAGAACCACTCCCTCCATGGCCATCTATCTCAACACAAACCTATCAGGTGCCAGAGTGGACCATGGGACCCCTGCAAAAATCCATCCCAGACAAAGAGACCTCCCAACTACAGAATCAAGGCACCAGAGAGAAAGGCTCAGAACTTTCCAGGTCCCTGTCCTGACTCCCACCCGATACCAGAGTAGTCTTGGGCAAGTCAGTTCATTGCACAGGGCCTCAGTTTCCCCATCGAGTAAATGGCTATTGAACAGGATGACCTCTGAGGTCCCTGCCTGCTGGAAGATTTTATGATGATCATAAAAATAATAACTTTTATTGCCTTACATTTATGGAGCTCGTTAGAAAATTTCGAAGTGCTTTTACCTAAATTACGTCGTAAAGTCCTCCCCTCAACCCTGTGAACGAGAACTGATTATTTTCATCTGATTTTGACTCTGGGTATTGCCTGACTTGGGGTGCACTGGGGTCCCTTTCCTAAGGCTCCAGGACCCCAGAGGTGGAGTGAGGGCCTGTAGTGGTTGCGTCGCCACCACACACGCCCCACCCTCGCCACAGTCCGGGACCCCCGGGGTGGGTCTGGCTTCCTGGAGTGCCTGGAAAACCAAAGGCTGAACCTCTGAGTTTGGGGATCCAGCCTAGTGTCTCCCTCCACCCCCAGCAGGCGGGGGGTGGGAGTGGACACAGCCGACACTGCTCCCTGGATCCGTGAACCCCTAAAGCCAGAAAGCGTCTGTGCTGCCGCCTTACCCCGCCAAGAGCCTCCAGGGGACTGGAGAGACATCTGAGTACCCACCTCAGGAGGGGACCGCCCCCGATCACACCTCCTCCTTCTTCCTTCTTCCCAACACACCCACTCCACAGCCACCGGCCCTTCACCGTTAGGCTACTCTGGACAGCCACAGGGCAAAGGAGCGACTGCTGGAAGCTGAAGCTGGCTGTTGGGTGTGTCTGGGGTTTGGGGTGGGATGGAAGCTCCAGACCTCCCCGGACATCGCCCCTGGTGAGGTCCGCGGTTGCGCCCACCATCCAGCTCCAGGCCCACGCCGCCAACCAGTCCCGGCTTCTGCGCCAGCCAGCCAGGCAGCCAGGCAGCCAGGCGCAGCCTCCTGTGTGCTGGGCAAATGCTCTGCCATCGAAACCAAGCCCGCATCCCCTGCCCGACTCCCGCTTCTTCACCGCGCCCGCCCTCCTCATCTCCTCGTGTGTGTGTGGGGGGGGGGGGGCAGCGCCTGCCCGGCGTGGCCCTGCCCTTTCTCATGACCAGGACTGGACCAGGAGCCTGGGGAGCTCAGTGCAGCCAGACGTGGAGCCGGGCATGGAAAGCCGCGCTTCCCGGACCCTGTCCGGGACCATTCATGGGGGCCACCTACTTCACCTTTGGCGCCTGTCCACCTCACCTTCCCCATCCATAAGTCAGAAGTCTCGGGGAGACTTCCCCATCCGAAAGAGAACCCCACAACACGGAGAAGGGGGGCGTTGAGACTCCCAGGAGATGTCTCGGAGGGCCCCTCTCCCACCCACCCTGAGCCCGATCCCCAGTCTCGCGTGGGGACAGACGCCCGTACAGTACCTTGGGCTCCAGCAGAGCGGATCCGATGCAGGGTCAGCAGAATCCAGCTCAGCAGCCTCCACATGGTGGCCGGCCTGGCGGAGGGGTCCTCTGGGATGTCCCTCCCTTGCGATCTGCTTTATAATCCTGAGGGGTCCGGTACCCCGAGCCTTCGTGTGTGCGACTGCTGAGTCCTGGACGCTCTATGCCGGAGCTGGCGACCCCTGTGCCGCCTCCTCCTCCTCGGCAGTCCTGACCAAGTCGGATCCCCGCCGCAGAAGCGCTCCAGAAGGCGAGGGGCGAGCAAAGAGAGAGACCAAGCCTCCCTCCCAACTCGAGGCGCTGGTCTCCTTTAGCACTCCGACACCTACTACTTCTCGCAGGCAGGCAGGGCGACCCCTGCGATCCGGCCGGGTCTCTGGCCGGGCTCGAGAATGAGAGGACAACTTCAGGAAACTTCTTCCCGGTGGCCACGTTGCCCGCCTCCCGCCCCTCCCCGCCCCCTGGTTGGGTTCTCCCGGGCCGGCGCAGTCAACGCGGTCCCCAGCGCCCAGCCCGCGGGACTCGCTCGGAGCAGAGCGCAGCAGCAGGCGCGGATAAGCCGCTTCTCTTAGAAGGGGCGCGGGAATCCAAGGATGCAGTTAGCATAATGGTCCGAGTCTCCCCGGAGCTGAAGTTTTCTTCTTTCTAACTTTGCAGGAGGCATCTGGCAGGATTAGGACACCCTTCTCGGCGCTATGGTCCTTTTGCCCAAGCTGGAGATTTGGGGGATTCTCCCAGGGGAGCTTCAGTGCCAGGATAACCCTTGGCTCCGCTCCCCTCGCGCTAGCAAACTTTGTGGGTCCGGCGGTCCGGCGCGCACTCCCGCGCGCCCATGTCTGCGCCAGCTGCAGGCAAGGAAGATGCCTGGCTCGGATGCCCAGCTGGGCGTCCGGGCTCGAGCTAGCGCCGAGACGCGGAGCCTCCTGCCGGCGACCCGAAGCAAGAGACCGGCCAGTCCTGCCCTCCGCCGCGCCCTGGCGGGAGCTCCGGGCCAGCTGCACCGGGAGAGCCGGCCCGGCAGTCCAGGGCTCCGGAGCTCCGGCGCCGCCTCGGCTGCCCGGGGTTTTCGCCCAGCGCGGGCACCCGGGTCTCTGCGGCCGCCCTAGCGCCTCGGCCGCGCCCGCCGCTCTCCCGCCTCGGCCGCCGCCGCCGCCGCCCGCTCGCCGAGCCCCGTGCCCTCCGCTTCCCGGGCTCAGCGTCCTGAGAGCCGCTCCTCTGCCTGCGCCGTGCCGGAGCTGCGGGGGCAGCGGGCGCCGGGGACGAGCGCGGTGGAGGCGGAGACCGGGAGAGGGGGGCCGAGCGCTACCCTGTGGCCGCGACTGGAGAGCAGCCTGCGCGCCGGGAGGGGGCGGCGGCGGCCCCGAGCCAGGCCCGGGAGCGAGCCCCGCGGAAACCCAATCCGTGTGCGCGGCCGCGAGCGCCCGGCGTCTCCGGGACCCGCCGGAGGGCAGCAGTGCCAGCCTGGAGCGTGCGGGAGAGAGGCGCACGGAGCCTGCCCCGCCCTCGCCCGCCTGGACTTCCATCCTCAGCCAGTCGCCCCCACCCCCCAGGCCTCATCCCTGTCGCCCTTTGCCTGGAACCCACGACATCCCAGCATTCTTGGTGACAAACCGGCGGAGAGAGGATGGTTTGGGGAGAGAGGGTTCGGTCAGCCGGTTGATTCCAGTTTTGCCTTCTCAGGTCGGACTCGGAAGTCTGGAAACGCTCAGGGCCAGAAGACAAGGGGGGCTGGGGCGGGGGGGAACGGGGACTCACAGAAGGCCGAGAAAGTGCTGTTGGTGCCAAACTCAGGCACTCTTTGTTTCTTCTTTCTGCTTAGAGCTCCTTCTAAACAGAAGAACGGGCCATTAGCAGGGGAGACACAAAGAAAGAGAGCCAGAGGGTTCCTCGCTTGTGGCCCGCATGCACTCGGTGGGGCACGGAGCCCAGTTCTGACTTCAGGAACCTGATAAATGTTCACACTCTCCTGCTACAGGCGCCTCTGCCTCCATGGGTCCGTTCCTCCATTCAAAATATTAAAAGTAATATTTTTGCCGCTGTGCTGGCATGAAAACAAACAGGATTACAAATATTAACATATTTTCCTCCATCTAAAAGTTCATTTATTCGGCCCCCCCTCCACGCCCCCGATATTAAAAGAAATTAAAACATTTCCGTGGGGTCCCCAAAAGAGTCTGGTCCAGTCGGCACACGTCTTAAATCCCAGTACTCTGGAAGCAGAGGCAGGAAGATGTCTGTGAGATGCGGGCCAGTCTGGTCTACATAGTGTGTTCCAGGCCAGCCGGGGCTACAGGGGGATGGTGACAAAGACAAACAAAGACTCCGCTCAAAGAAGGAAGGAACCAGACCCTCCTACTTTTTCAGGTACCTGTCTCTCCTCCCTGACCGCGCGCTCTGGGCTGTGGTCTCTGCCGGATCACCTCCTGTCCCAGGGTGCCCCTTCTTACTGCTGTGGAATGGAACGCCACTACTGCAAATGCCTCATTGCTCTTCTGCTCTGTCTGCACCTGCCTTGGAAGAGCTGTAGTGGGCATTTGTGACCATGGATGAAAAGCCAGCCTGCCTTTCTTCTGCCTTTCAATCTCCTAGTTCAAACAACCTTTTGCCACTTCTCCCCTGGCAGTCTCTGCTAGGTTCAGGCCCAAGCCTTGCTGGCTGGCTGATTACTAACTGGAATAGGTACTGTGGGGACGGCAGTCTAGATGGGACTAGCTCTCCTCCCTGCTGGGTGGTTACACCTCTTCCATTGCTTGTTTGCTCAGATGCCCACTCCCACGCCCCCCACGTGCTCTGAACCGCACGGCTGAGAGCTCAGGCCCAGCAGAGCCCATCAGGAACAGCTGGTCTTTAGGGTGTTGTTGCAGAGCTTGCTCACAGAGGGGGCCTGAGAGCCAGTTTTGCAGAAACGGCTTCTTAGCCTGCAAGCAGGCAGCAGAGAGAGACTGTCTGTGCTCAGGGCTGGAGTTCATGTGAGCACAGATGTCTGGAACCTCCACAGGCCCCTCCCTGTTTGCATCCAATCCCCAGACTTGGGGCAACAAGAATCCTGGCTGGTGGCTGTTGGGGCCCCGAATAGCATTTGTGCCCTTCCCAAGAGCAGACCTCTTGCACAGCCATGGATGGGCTTCTAGAAGCTTCATCCCCAGGATAGGAGACCAAGAAAGGCTAGAAAGAGGGAAGATTCTTGCCTGTGTGGTAAAGAGGAGAGACGGGGTCCTCTCACCTCAGCTTTAAGTCAATCAGCCTCCATCCATCCGTAACACAGGGAATCCAGGTTTGGGGGGTGGGGCTCAACCTATGCTAACTCAGGAAGATGATTTTCTTAACATTTTTGCTGGCCCAAAGGGGAGACTGTGTGGACCCTGTCTGTTTGAGAGGGACTTGTTCCCCAGAAAGTCACTTGCAGACAGACACCTTGCTTTCATTCTTGCACCAGTGGAAGAGTTAGGTTTCAAAGGGGTTGGGGAGAGGGCTCAGTGGGTAAAGTGCTGGCCTTGCAAGCATGAGGACCTGAGTTCTAGCCCCACAGAACCCACTTTAAAAAAAAAGCCGGGTGTGGTGGTGTTCCTTTGCAATCCTGGTCTGGGGAGGTGGAGACAGGCAGATCCCCGGGGCTCTCTGGTCTGCCAGTTCAGCTAACTTGGCAATCTCCAAGTCAATGAGAGGCCATCTCAACAAACAAGGCGGACAGCGCCTGGGGGAATGACCTCCGACCTCCACACAAATGTACACACATGTGCACCTGCAGGCACACACACAGAGGGTACAGTTACAGTGGCTGTCTCATCAGGAGAGTCTGTGTGTTTTCCCAGGTTCTGTGCCATCTTCGATCACCATCTCCCATCATCATCCCACATTTTCAATGTGAATCACTCAGCTCCCCTGCAGTGCTCTGGGGACAGATTAGGACCCCTTCCTTTGGATCATCAGCGGGGCCAGGTCCTTGTGGAAGACTTCTCTCCCTTCATTTGACTCTCAACTTAGGACAAGGACAGAGGCAGTGAGCAGTAGGATTCATTTCAAAAGAGAAGGTCAGGGGGCTGGCTGCACCAGTCTGCCTCCCCTTCTCCCTTTACAAGTAGGTGTGAAGTTCAAATGATACTTTTTCTTCTAGGAAAACATCCATGGAACGAGACAAGACCACCTTCTTTGTTTCTCAAACCAAACATGGGCAGCAAGAGGGGAGATCAGATTTGAGGCTGTACATCACCCTGTCTAGGCAGTGGATAGAGCTGTTCGATATCACAGAAGCCCACCATCCCCCTTGACTATCGTCCTTGGTTATCAAACTCAGCCTTTGCTCCATTTCTCACAGAAAGAGCACAGGGTAGGTTGGGTAGAATCAGCTTTACAATGTGGTTCCTGTGTCATCTTTTTTTCTGTTTTCAGTCTCCAATGTAACAGGCGCTAGAACAGAGTGTTCAATTACAGGATCAGACTGTGAGCTCCACCAGCACAGGATGGCTTCGAGGACCAGCAGGGATACCCTGGAGGCACAGACAGAAGCTTCCACTCCCTACCATACCCTCCCTAGTCCTTCAGCTCTGCTGCCTTCCTGCTTGAGTTTCAGAGTGCCGCCACAGCCCTGAAGCCCACTCCTGGGGCTGTTTTGCTGCAGATGAGAAGGCACAAAGAGGGAGCCAAAGAACTGGATAAGGCACCATTCAGCAGGGAAATGGCAGAGAACAGACAAGAATCAGGGCAAAAGTGGTCTTCAAGCCACGGATTTTTTGTTTGCCTTTATTTTATTTTTTTGCATATGAGCGTGTTGCCTGAATGTATGTAGGTGTCATGCAGTACTCCGGGAGGATAAAAGAGGGCGTCAGGTCCCCTGAACTAGAGTTACGGTTATTAGCGTCATGTGGGTGCCTGGATTCAAACCCAGGTCTTTCTACAGAAACAACCAGTGCTCTTAACTGCGGAACCATCTCTCCAGCCCTGAGCCTCAGGTTTACTAACACTGTGTCTGTCCCAGCTCTGCGGCTTCCCTGTCTCCTTCCTGGCATGTGACTCAGAGCTCAGGGGGCCGTGAATGAGGCTGGGCAGAGCACCCCCACCCAAGAGTAAGGACCTTCAGAACAACACTGCTACTCCACTCAAAGGAAACCAGGAGAGCGCGTTGCCTTGGAACACAAATGTATTAGTAACTTTTCTCATCATTGTGACAAAATACCTGCCAGAAGCAACTTAAGGAAAGCCAGATTTATTCTGGCTCGTAGTATCAGAGAGAACCATCCATCATGTCTGGGTAGGCGTGGCGGCTGAGGTGGCTTCCCCCATGGCAGCAGAGCTTCTGGTGGGTCTTGTTCATATCTTGGTAGATCAGGAAGCAGAGAGAGCTCCTCAGATATCCCATCCCCAGTGACCCACGTCTGCTAGGCCCTCCTAACAGACATTTTTTTTTTCACAGTTCTGAAGTCCAAGTCCAAGATCAAAGTCTGCGGGTTTGTTTCCTGGTGGGCCTCTCTTCTTGGTGTGGGAAAAGGACGAGCTGTGGTCTTCTCCCCTCTTTCTTGAGACAGAGTTTTCTCTGTAGCCCAGGCTGATTTCAAACTTTCCTATTACCATCTCCCAATCGCTGGGATTACAGCCTTGAACCACCATGGGCTTTTTCTCCTTATAAACACACTCACCCTGGGTTTGGGGATGTGGCTCAGTTGGTAGAGTGCTTGCTTAGCATGTATGAAGTCCTGGGTTCAGTCTCCAGGACCATATAAATTGGGCTTGGTGGCCCATACCTGTAATTCTAGCACTCAGAAGAGGTAGAAGCAGGAGAATCAGAAGTTCAAGGTCATCCTTGGCTACATAACAAGTTTGAGACCTATCTGGGGTTCATGAGACCCTGTTTTGACATAAGGCGAGGGGGGTGAATGAAAGGGGGAAGGGGAGGGAGGGGGAGAGAGGGGGAGGAGTAAGGGGAGGGAGGGGGAGAGGACAGGGGGAAGGGAAAGGAGGGGGAGAGAGGGGGAGGGGTATGGGGAGGAGGAGAGGGGACGGAGAGAGGGAAGAGAGAGAGAGAGAGAGAGGAGTGAACTAATCTATCCTGAGGACCTGTGCTGGATATCTTTAGTGTCAATGTGACACACCTGGGTTGAAGGAGCCTCAATTGGAGAATTGTCTCTATTGGACTGGCCTGTGGACATCTGTGGGGTAGTTTTTCTTGATTGGTAAGTGATGTGGGAGGGCACAGCCCACTGTGGATGGTGCTACCCCTGGGCAGTTTGCTCTGTATTGTGTAAGAAAACAGGCTGAGCATGGGCTGGAGGAGCAAGCCAGTAAGCAGTGGTCCTCCATGGCCTGTGCTCCAGCTCCTGCCCTGAGTTCCTGCCTTGGGAACCCTGCCCCTGATGAACTGTGATCTGGGAGATGTGGGCCAAATAAACCCTTTCCTCCCCAACTTGGTATTGGTCAGAGTGTTTTATCACAGTGATTAGAAGCAAGCTAGGACAGAACCCCATCCCCATGACCTCATCTAAACTTAATCACCTCCCAAAGATCTTACCACCACACTGATGGCTTTGATTTATGAATTTTGTGTGACTCACATCTAGACTCCATCTCCACTTTCAACTACTTATTAAAATGTTCTTTCCTTCCCTTAGGAGAAAAAGCCTAAGAGGTGATGATGCTCCCCCGTGCTGAGCTTCAAGCAGTCTGCATCTTTAGCCTCCCTGTGCCAAGGCCCAGACCCCACAGGTTAGGTTTCTGGTTTCAAGCTCTGGGATGGATCTGGGGTGTATACCTGATTCTTCTTTCCATTGTCCACCCATCCTTCAGAAAAAAAAAAGGGCAGGAGACTTGGAGAGGCTGAAAAGATTCCTAAACCACTGATACCAACATGGAAATGTTCATGGCAGGCTGGCTGGGAGCTGGATGCAATGTAGAGCTTATAGAGGTTAGAGACCACAGGAGACAGAATTTTTAAACAATAAAACTGCTAAATGTAGGCTCGGCTGGGATGGGAAGAAAGTGCACAAGGAAAGATGGAGGTGTTGTATAACTGGCTCTGTTTCAGCCATGGGGAGCCAGGGGCTCTCATGCAGGGGAGGGCGAATAGCACCAGGCCATTGCTGGACAGGAGAGGGCGCTCTAGAGATGCTGTGAAGGGCCCAGGAAGGAGGAAGCTGGCTGGGACAGAATATGTACTTTGTGGTAGTTGTTGAGGCAAAAATAGGCATAATTTTCTTTGAAAATGTCTTTAATGCATCTTCTGTAAAGTGCTTGAGCATGTAACCATAAAGAAGCCTGCCTCTGGGAGGCTGGGACATTGATCTTTGAATTGGACAAGGATTTAGAATCATTTAGGGCCATTCAAAATCACAGAGCAATGAACTCTAACTCAAGCAAGGTTTAGTTAATCTGCTTAGAACAAGGGGAAGCCAGTGGATCTGCCCTTCAGGTCACTAGAGCCACGTCCTTACACCTCAAAGGGCGCGTGCCTTTGATTGCAGTTCTGAGAGCAGAGCTGACCTCGTTGCTCTTACGCAGCCAGACCACAGGCAGGCCTGCCCCTGGACTTTGCTCTTGTCAACCCCTGTGCTTGGGCTGCCCTCCCTTCAGATGGCCAGGGGGCTAACCCCCTTGCCTTCACAGCCATGCTGTTTAAATGGTACCTGACCAGTTAGGCTTTGCTGCCAATCACTCTGAAAGAGCAATACCACTCTAGGGAGATGTTCAAAGTCTTCAGCACTGGGAAAGCTGAGGTACTGACCCAACACAGCAGTTGCCTCGCCTCTGTGTCCCCTGATGGCTTGCCAGAACAAGTGTGTACCCAGGTGTCTGCACTCACCAGCACACACACACACACACACACACACACACACACACACACTTTTCTATTTCCATTTCCATGTTCTCTTTTACTGTTTTTATGTGTATGTGTATTTGTACATGTGTCTGTGTGTGTGTGCACGTGCACACACACACGTGTGCCAAAGGACAACCTTAAGTGTCCTTCTTCCCCAGGTTTTGTCTCAGTTTATTTTCCTGTTGCTCTGATCAAATATCTGACAAAGACAACTCAAGGGAGAAAGGGTTTATTCCAGCTCACAGTTCAAGGTAACAGTCCATCATAGTCAGGGCAGTCAAGGCAGAAGGAGCTTGAGACAGCTGGCCACACCCCATCCACAGTCAGGAAACAGATGAATGCTTGATTCTGCTCAGCTCCCTTTCTCCTTTATACAACTTGGGATCTCAGTCAGGAACTAGCCCCACCCACAGTTAAGATGGCTTTCCCCACATCAGTTAGCATAATCAAGACAATCTCTGCCCCACACATCTCCCAAGTCATTCTAGAGTCTATCAAGTTGACAGCATTAACCATCACAGGCAGTGTCTGCCCTATTTTTTGAGAGACAGTCTCTCTGGGAGCTGGGGCTTGTAGGTTAGGTTAGACTGCCTGGCCAGTGAGCTCCAGAGATCCTCCTGACTACACCTCTCCAGTGCTGGGATTACAAGAGTGTGCCAACATGCACGGCTTTTTACTTGGGTGCTAGGGATCAAATTCAGATCCTTATGCTTACACAGCAAATACTTTACCAACTGAGTCATCTCCCTATCTGACTTTTAGCACTTTTATCATCAGTGCCTACACTGGACTGCAGATTTAACTTGCCTGGTTATTGACTAACCATCTTCTCTCACTGAACTGCAGGCCCCTTGAAGGCAGGGCGTTTTATCTGTTCAGCTCTGTATGACGCATGTTCCATGTAACCTAAACAAGGAGAGAATATATACATCCAGCATGTATATAGCCTCTCCATTCCATTACTGTCTTTGCTTACCCTGACCTTGTAAATTAAGCTATTTATACCTCAAATGTGTGTTTTCAGATATTTGGATTCCTGGCAAACACTCACTAATCCCTAAAAAGTAACTCAATGTTTGACTAATGTCTATAGTACATACAGCCACATGCACTAATTTCATTTCTGAATACTGAGGTTTTGCATGATAAATACTTTGAGAGGAGGTAATATTTTAGGGCCCAGGCAACTTCTCAATAGCCATACATGATAAATACATTCGAGTTAGGCTCTGAATGAGCCAGGCCTTGCACACTTGCTCTCTGAAATGGACTCTTCTTTAAAGAAGTTGTCAAAGTCAATGCATATAAAATAGGACTCCTCTTGTGTTCCAGGACCAAGGTGCACCAGGACTTGGGATGAGATGGAGACTTTTTAAAATATGTAATATTTTTTGAGACAGGGTCTCCCTGTAGCCACAGCTGTTGCTATATAGACCAGGCTGGCCTCAGTCTCACAGAGATCCACCTGCCTCTGCCTCCCAAGTGCTGCGATTGAAGTCATGTTCTATTGCATCTGGCTGGAGGCTTTTTTAGAAGGCAAGATACAGGACAGAAGATAAGCTTAAACACAATGTCAGAGGGAGAGTTCAGTCTTCATTTCTTCATATACGAAATAAGACTGGTACAAGTAGTTGCCTTGTAATGCGGGGAAGCTCGAATGAGACAGATAATAAAAGGTCTGGCATCAAATAAGCACTTAATAACATTAGCCATTTTTATTAGACTCATTTCTCAACAGTTACTTAACATTTTCAAACGGTCTAGCAGGTCTCAAGATAACAGAAGTAGACTTCACTATAGAGGAGCAGGATGAGAAGGGGGAAGACCATGACCAACCATGACCTGAATCTGACCCTCCTGTTTTTATTAATAAAGTTTTGTTGAAATTCACCATGTCCACATACCCATTCATTTGCTTATATCTGTGGTTACTTTTGCAGTAGATAGGAGAGTTCCATAGTTGTAACAGAAATCTTTGACCTGCAAATACATTTAGATATTAAATATCTGGTCATATATATATGCTCTAGAAGACAAGGTAGGGCAGTGGACACATCCCTGTTTGGATACAGAAGCACCAACCTGCCTTGTCGGGACACACTTTTACTCCAGGCTCTGTTGCCCCTAGCTCTGCCCTTGGCATCTAACACAGGGCTTCTTAAACTTGTTCAACTCACAGCCACTTTTGACTTGAGAAAGTTTTACACAACCTTGAGTATGTAGGTATATAAAATAGATATACAAATCAAACCTTTACTGATAATAACTGATAAAGAAAATTTTAAAGCAATTATTTGCTGTATATCCACTGATGCATAATAATGAGATGAGTATACTTGTTTACTTTTATGTCAAGTATTAAATCTTGGCTGAATTATTTGATACGGTAGGGCATAGAGCATTTCAGCACTTTTCAGAGTTGATCAATATTTTGAGTTTATAGTCGTCAATGCTGAAAACACTGCTTTGCATAAATATGTAGCACAAAACGGTAGAAGCATGTTTAGGGCCATTTCAGAAACTGTTGGAAATTCTGTCCTAATCCCAAGCCAAAATTCATTTAACAATTTTCTTTTTTATGAAACTCAAGACAGCAACTCAAATAGTGATTTTTAAAACCAACCATTCTAACAGGATACATTTCAAAGATATACTAATTTGATACATGCTGAGGGATGACAGTAAGAAAATATTAAACATCTTTATTTTTCCATAATTAAACCTTTGTGTTTCCATAACAGCAGGAAACCATGTGCAGACAGAAAAGACACCACAACTCACCACATACAACACTCTTATGCCTGAGCCATGGTGCAAGGTGTGCGGGACAGCATTAGTTGGTGTGCCAAGCCACTGTGTTCTGTATGCAGAGCTCAGGCTGTTGTGAAGTTGTAAGTGCTTCCAGAAACACTTCGATTTGCTACACATTTTACTTCGAATCCATTTTTGTTTGTTGCATATTCAGAAACCTTTTACTGTTGATAAATTTTTCATGACCCCCACATTCCTAAATTACTGTGCCTCATTTTTTTCTTTAAGTCACTCAACTCTTGACTTCTAAAATCAGACCCGGCCACATATGTTACATACCTGCCTTGCTTCTTCTGAGCTCACACTGCCATTATGTCATAGAAGTATGATAAGAGACTCATAGAAAGATGATGATGTCAGAGCCTGCCGGGACACACAGAATCCATAAGACTCTTTGTCAAAGAGTCTTGGGTTACAGGATGTGGAGACACATGGGTGTGATTCCAGCAAAGAAGAAGGATCGTTTAAGTTTGGGTCCAGCCTGAGTCTGTGGAAAAGCAAAGCTGTACTTTACGTTGCAGTGTCCTCCCAAGGGAGTGATAGTTTGGCTGGACACAAAAGAAAAAAGGCAGAGGGAGCTGGAGAGATGGCTCAGCTATTAAGAGCACTGGCTGTTCTTAGAGAAGAACCGGGTTCAAATCCTAGCACCCACATGATGGCTAACAATCATCCATAAATCCAGTTCCAGGGATCCAACGCCTTCTTCTGTCCTCTGTGGGCACTACATGACACAGGTGCACTCACCTACCTGCTGGCATAGCACTCGTACACATAACACAAAAATAAATTAAAAAAAATATTAAAAAAAAAATCCTGCATCCTCCCAAGGGAGTGATAGTTTGGTGTACCCAACCCCAGGCTCAAGAATAGCGTGGATGCTGGCGGTCCTACACTCCTCATGAAACCTGTGGTCATTTGAGCTTGTAATCTTGCAGATGATCCATTTGCCATCCCTGGACCGTCTGTGCACCTCCTTATTCTGAAATGCCAGCAGCTTGCATTAGTGTGCTGCCACGCCACTCATCTCCCTAGTGAGCCCTTTCACTCTGGGGCTCCATTTTCCTCCAAGAGGCTCCCTCCTCTCCTCCCTGTTCCGTGTTCTCTGTTCCCTTCCTTGGCTCTCAGTAGCCAGATGTTACACTCAAATGCAGTCCTGGGCCTCAGCCCAGACTTCCCGAATCAGGATGTAGACTTTACCAGGGTCCCTGCGTGGTGTGCTCACACATTCCATTTTGAGAAACACTTATAATTCGTCCTCTCTCATATGTGTTTGAAGTGATTAAGGCTTCTGTGTCAGAAGAGCCCTCACTCGTTGTTACATCGGTCCTGTGTCCCTCCTCACATCCCTCCGGGCCTAGAAATCAGGAGTTTCCCTTCTCTGAGGTGAGAAGCCGGCTCACTCCCTAGGGATCGGCTCCTCCACGTGCTTGGTCCTCTCTCGGACATGCAGTTGGTTACTTTTTGCTAACTCTTTTCCTTACACCTTTAAATAGAAGCAGGTATTTCCCGACTTGAAAAGCTTCAGTTGACCCTTTTGCTTCTTCTAACTCTCCTCCTCTTTCTCTTCTGGTTCTGCCTGCCAAATTTCTTAAATTCCTGCAAAATCAGGCTCTGCCTCTGTCTCTTTATCCAGGCCCTACCTGAACCTCTGAGAACGTGTCTGACTCACTGCGCTAAAAAATAAAAAATAAAAAATAAAAAAATAAACTTTTCTGAAAGGTTTTCATTCCACTTTTATGTCTGGTTACCTCAAGGCTGTTAGCTGTGGCTGACTGCTATGACCTTCCAGAAAGTTCTCTCCCCTGGACTTTCAGGCCACTGTGGTATTGTCTTGTCCTTCAGGAGGAGGAGTGGAAATACCCTCATCCTCGATGCCCTGCCTCTCCCCCTCTGCCCTAGATGCTCAGGGCACATCTGAATCAGAGGGATATTTCTAGGCTGTTGCATCCTGGTCATAGAATCCCTGTTTTCTCTCCCCATGCACACACACACACACACACACACAAAGACAAGCCAAGGTATATGATAATCTGATTATTGCAATGTGTGTCTCATCTCCCCAACCAGATTAGAAGCAATCTAGAGCAAGGACAATGTCTTCGTCACTGGAAATGACTGCTATTATTTTCTGCCACCCAGGGGACAGCCTGATAAACAGTTGTACCATCCCAGAAAAACAAAACAAAACAAAACAAAAAAAAACCCTTTCTTTTTCTTTATTTCACGAAAGACACTAACCACTGTCAAAGCTCTGTGCCGGGGGCTACACCTGCCTAGAGGGGGCTTTTTTGATCTACCCAAAGGCTCTGTATGGGTTTGCAGATCCTCCTGGCACAGTCTGTACCACTTCCATGTTCACTCCTGTATTTATCTCAGGTTGAGTGTATTGCTCAAGGCGATGGCCTTCATGACTGGAAAAGTCACCACTCTTCTCCCACAGGATGTGAAGAAATTTCAGGGATGATGCTCAGGGTTGGGGTATGGGAGCTCTTGAGGGCATGAGAGGGCAAAACTCACTTCAAAAACAGGACAGATGTCCTGGATGCTTTGGTCCTTCTGACCTGTAGTCAAGGCTGTCTCCTCCCAGGGTGTAGTTAAGGCACACAGGAAGAAAAAAAGAGGGAGAGATGGTAGAGGTCAAGGAGGAAGAAAACTCTTCTTCTTCTGATTATTGGGGCAGACAAATATTCCTGTAACTACAGTTTTCATCTGCCGATCTGTCCACCCTCCTCTGCTTCCTCAGGGTCTCCGTGAGCAGCACTTTCATTCTCTCTAATCCTCCAGTCAGAGCCTAAGGCCACCTTTAGTCTCCCCTCCATTTTAATTTCCAAATTCTACCCACCACCAAAACTGTGCTTTTAGGTCCAAAATCAAAGCATGAAATTTACAGATTTCCCCAGCTCTCAACCTTGGTCAGAGAAGCTTCTGACTGCAGTGCTTAGTGCAGAGCCAAATAAATGTTCAAAGTGACTGAGAATGGTCGACATGGACAGGGCATCTGTATCAGCTGCCCACCCTCACCCTCCGAAGCTCAGGGAGCATCACAGAAAGGGGAGGGGGGGAGAGAGGGTAAGAGCCAGAGGACAGGGAGGGGCGCTGTTTTCTGACATGACAGGGCTTTTGAACACCCGAACTCACAGTAGTTGTGGTTACAAGATGAAGTCCGTTAAAAATTCCAGCATGTGCTGGAGAGATGGCCCAGCAGTTAGGAGCACTGACTGCTCTTCTGGAGGACCGAAGTCAGGTTTCCTGATGGTTGCTTTTAGTAGCGACTTGCCACAAATCAGAACCACCAGAGTAGAGAGCCTCATTTGAAGAATTGTCTTAATAACTTTAACTGACGTAGGGAGACCCGCCCCAAATGTGGGTGGCGCCTTCTGCTAGCAGCCCAGATGAAAGTGGGCATAGCAGAAGGACGATTATGCACCCTTTGCTTTTTGGCCTTCCCTCTTGCCATAGAGTTAATTTATCCTGTTGCAGCTGTCTCGGGCCCTTTCCCTGACATCAGAACCAGTGTTTTCAGACTTCTACCATTAACTAAAGACCGGCAGATCTCCAGGAACCTTCCAGGTTTCCAATATCAGATTGGGATTGCCGAGGCACCCACCTAACCTCAGGATAGAGAAAGTACTGGGCTCTCAACCTCTCAGGTGTGAATGTATTTCAAAGTAAGCTGATTAATAAACTATTTTAATATATATTCAGTCTGTCAGTTCTGTTCCTCTGGAGAACCCTGAGTAATATAGGTTCCCATGTTGGGCACCTCACAACAGCCTCACACTCCAGCTCCAGGGGACCTGACACCCTCTTCCGACCTCTGCAGGCACCTGCACTCATATGGCACATATATCTACATGTAAGTGCCCACAAATACACACCCATTAAAAAGAAAGATGGATGGGGGAAGAGCTACTTGCAACCCCGCCCTTAATTGAGGGGATCTTGGCAGTTGGTGGCTGCTAGAGGAGATGGTGGCCACTTGCAGGTTTCCTATGCCCCAGTGGATATCCACACACCTGTGTGCATATGGGCAGCACTAAATGGACTCAATAGATTAAAATAACAATAACAGTAATGAAGATGGTGTGGGGTGAACTGGAGGTGCAGAATAAGGGTGGACATGATCAAGATACAATGCATACATGTATGAAAATTTCAAAGAATAACTTTTAATTTAAGAAATCAACCCCACATCTACACTTGGTACTCCCCCTGTCTGGCCTCCATGCCTTTCCTGGGTCTCTACTGTGCCTTCTGCCATCTCCTTCTCTCTCTCAAGTTCATTCTTCTTAGCGTAAGTATCCAGGATACTATTTTAAGTGTAAATTACATTACAGGATTCTCCTGTTTAAATCTCTTCAATATTTGATGTTTCTCTGAAATTATTATTCTGTAAGATGTACCCTTACATTTGGTTCCTTTGAGAAAGAGAGTCCTCTTAGAGTCACAGGCTGTCACATGGATATGTGAACTGAAGCCATGCATTAGGTTTTCGTCAACAAAATACCAGCTGGGAAGGAAAAGCAGAGAGCCTGGCCGTGCTGGAGTGAGGCTTGCTGGGTTTCACGGAACTGCTCTGCTTCTGTGTGTTTGGAAATTTTTATAATGAAGGAGTTTCAACACAAATTGCAAAGAGTCTTCATCACTCATAAGATTAAAAAATAAGAAGGAAAAAAGAAGACCTGCAGAAATACCAACAAAAACAAAAACAGAAACCAGACAAGCACCCTTCCTGCCAGGCCTTGCCTGATCTGGCCCTGCCTGTGCTCCTGGCTTATCTCTTGTTTGTGGCATCTCTGGACCTTCAGGCCCCCTGTGCGCCCCTCCCTCAGGCTCCTTGTAGTTCCCAAAGAAGCCATGCCTCTGCCTGGGGGCTCATCCCACATCAGGTCTGTGTCCCCTAGCCATGCCCTGGCCCCGTCCTGCTGTCCCTGGGTCTCCTTCATCCTCGTCTTTGTGCTTAGCATAGTTCTGGCCTGTGTCTCCAGAGAGGCCTCCATTCCTCCGAGCAATGTTCACAGCTCCTCTGTTCCTTGTCTGTGTGCCAACGCCCAGGGCAATGTTGCAAAAAGACAGGAGGTGCTAGCCACACCCTCAGTCCCTTTTGAAGGAATCTGCCTTGGGCGACTAAAGCAATAATTTAAATGAAAATCAAAATAGGATAGAGGAAGCAAGAAGCCACCCAATTGTTCTCCAAGATCAGCAAATATTACGCATATATATTTTATGATCATTCTCTTATTAAGGAACTCAGATGTAGAGATTAGGTTGAAGCTTTCAGATTTTTCTCTCCAGGCCTAGCCTCTTCTTTCCACAGTAGAAACTACTATCATGAATTTGACATGTATATTCAATTCACATTTAAAAATATTTTTATTGCACGGGCTGGAGAGATGGCTCAGCAATTAAGAGCACTGGCTGCTCTTGCAGAGTCCAGTTCTCAGGCCCCACATGGCAGCTAACAACCGCCCGGTTCTAGGGATCCCATGCCTTCTTCTGATTTCCACCAGCCTTGCACACACATGGTACACTTATATACATACAGACATTCGTGTGTGCATGTGTTATAATTAGTTCAATCGTTGTTACCTATAATATATTCTCCATTAATATTGTTATATGCATATGTGTTAAAATTAGCCCATAGCAATTCACTATCTGAATACACCACTGCTTATTTTCATTCCCTTAATGAGACACACCCCACTTATCTCCAATTTTATCTCTCTGACTATGAGATTGGAAAGTAAGCACTTGCACATGTGTCTCTTAAACCTCACATCCCTAGTACTCATTAGACTGGCCAGAATAAATGAGCGAGAACTAGCCGGGTCATAAGGTAACGGGAACTCTCATACGCAGCTGCTGGTGTGAGCTTGACTTGATACAATCATTTGAGAGAGCAATTTGGCAATATCTAGTTAAGATAAAAACGCTCAGCCTCGTGCCCCAGCAACTCCGTCTGTAGAATAAATCCTATCAGCAAAAGTAAATTATATATTCATTTCCTACTCAGCAGAAAACATACGCTATGTAACACTGTATGGCTTAAACTTTACAATGCATTTATATATATGCCATCTAATTTGACACTCCCAACCATAGGAGAAAAGTATTAGCCTCATACTGTAAATGCGGGAAGAGAGGCCAAGGGCAGGATTACACACCTGTTGTTTGGTGCGCTAGGGTTCAAATCCCACCTGTTTGATTTTACATCCAGTGTGATTTCTATTATCCCATGCATGTCCTAGTTAGCTTGAATTGTCAACTTGACACAGCCTAGAGTCACCTGAGAAGGAGTCTCAACTGAGGAATAGTCCAGATCAGATTGGCCTGTGGGCATGGCTCTGAGGGAATTGCCTTGCCTGTTAACTGATATAAGAGGGCCCAGCCCACTGTGGGTAGTGCCAGTCCCTGGGCAGGTGGTTGTAGGCTGTTTAGGAAGCTAACTAAGCATGAGCCTGAGGGAGCCAGCAAGCGGCCTTCCTCCAAGGATTCAAGTTCCTGCTTCACTTCCCTCCACGAGGAACTGCGACCTGGAAGTGTAAGCAAAAATGAACCCCTTTCTCTCCTCAGCTGCTGCTATTTGAAGTGTTTTATCATAGCAACAGAAACAAAACTAGAACATTCCACATTGCTTCTGTGTTTTTATGCCACAAAGAGAATTTAACGGGCTGCAGGTACTTGTAACTGACGCTGTTGGGGGCCTGTTCAGATTCCCTGTGCCTATGCTCCAGGGGCTATAAGTGTTGATGCTGACAGGCTGGCATACAACTGCTCTTCCTCAGAGCATTGCCCATGGTTATATGAAGCAGTCTTTTCTGAGATACCTGGACATGTTTTTCTATCTTCCTCAGCAGGGGTGTCTTAGCTGATGACTAAGTAATACAGGTCCATATGCCCTGACCGGGGGAGGCAGCTCAGTGGTACTGTTTATGCTCCATGGTCCCTGGGGCTGAGGTGGGATCCACACCTTTGCTGGGTTTCTTTCTCTGCTTAGTTTGCCTTCTTCCTTTCCTTCCACCATCCTCTTCTTCCCAAGAATCTTCCTTCTAGAAGTGACTTGCATAAAGATCCCTGTCCTGGGCTCTGCTTCTTGGGTAATGGATTCTCAAGATTTAGCCTGTGCAGAGTCGCTCGACAGCCTTGTGAAGACACACAGCATCAGGCCTCATTCCCCCATTTCCGCTTCAGTTGAAGAAGAGACCCAAAGGCTCCCATTTCTACGCAAGCGAGGCTGGTATGGCCGGTCCAGACACCATGCTTTGAGAGCTTCTGGCAGTGAGCACCTCCGCGCTGGTGGTAGTGGGAGAATTGATTGCTTTGGGCATGCGGGAGAAACACAATTTCTGTGACAGTTTACAGTTGTGAGGGGTTGTGGCTGCTTTTGCCAATATTTCTGGCATTTGAACAATATAGCCTAGACAGTAATTGTAAGAATTGTGAAACTGAGAGGCTATTTCTGAAGGCCTCCAGAGCATCAAAGGAAGAAAATGACAAACCCAAGTCAATGAATCACCGGTTCAGAGAAGATCTCTTTGGATGTGGGGTCCTTATCTTCTGGAACTAAAAATACCTGATCACGCTGAAAACCAAACTCAGAATCTAATTTTAAGAGATACAGAACTTCAGAGAAGTTCAAATTTTCAGCCCTGACAAGTCTCTTACCAAAGTAGGAGCCCTAATGGGGACAGAGTTGGACCTGAGATTTATTACTGTGACATCTATGTGACTGTGATCAGGAGCCTTGGGGAATTCTCCCAACGCCTCAGGACCCTCAGAACTAACTAGAAGATAGTCTACTGACTCAGATAGCTACACACCAAGAAAGAATATTCAGACATTTTAACAGTCACGAAAAATTCAAATTGTCAGTGATACCTGTGATGGTTAACCACACTAGTCAACTAGATGAAATCTAGATTCACTGGGAGACAGGTCTCTGGGGGATTCTCCTGAGTAGATTAACAGAGGTGGGAAGATCTGCACAGTGTGGATGGCACCATTCCACAGGCTGGGCTCCTAAGCTGTATACAAAGGAAAAAGTGAGCTGAGTAGAAGCAGCCATTGTTCTCCGCCTCTTGACTGTGGACACAACGTGACCAGAAGCCCGGTGTTCCAGCTGCCATGACTTCCTTGCCAGCATGGACTGTATCTTCCAACTGTGAGCCAAGATAAACCCTTTCTCTCCCAAGTTGCTTTGGTCAGGGAATTTTATTAGAGCTGAAGGAAAAGTAACTAAAAGAATATCTAAGGACCCAGATGCTACCAAGACTTCCCCGTGAGAGCAGAGGTACATGAGATCAGGTAATAAACACAGCTCTAGGTCAGGGCCATCTTATAGAGGCTCTACTGAGTCTGTGGGTCATGAATCACCTCAGATGCTGGCACAGTGTTCATTTTTACTTCCTGATTCACAGTTTCACAGTTTCAACAATTACTTTCTAGAAGTACTATTATGCTAGAAAGGGCCAAGTGAACGTCTTGAAACTAGAAGCCACACCTCCCACCAGACCAAGAGGGTAAGTAAAATTCTAGTTTGCACAGTGGGAGGGATTGCAGAGATTTGTGTCCTCAAAGACTCCTGGGATGGGGATCCTTTCCATGTTCGTGTTTTTGATCCCCATAAAATCAGATGGATCATGACCGATGAGCTTAAACAAGGTCCAGATCCAACTGTAGCTGCTGGCTACTTGAACATCTTTCATGGAACAAGGTTTGAAGTCTTAAAGTGTGTATACAGCTACTGACCTGGCCAGTGTGGTCTTTTCAATGCCCTTCAGTCGGCAGGTTACGTTCCATGGGGTAGACAACAGTAAATATTCATAGCCTTGTCCCCAGGCTATTTTAATTTCTTGTTCTCTCCTCAGAGGGATGTGAATGTCTGAATGCTCCACAGAACTTTCCATTGACCCACTGGATGATAACATGTTATTGGACCTAATAAGCAAGAAATTGAAGTGTTTTAGTGGTACCTTGGAAGGACATGTGTTCTCCAGAGGGTAGGAAATAGGCACTGGGTTCTGATGTCAGCAAAGGCCAGCAGCAACAGCAATGGATTAGGTAAACTCACAATCAGGACACGAGCAGGGCAGATGAACTCATCAGTAAGACCAAAGGAAATCAGGCGAAAGGCGGAGCTTTTTCCTTGGACCTCTTTTTATCTTGATGCCCCCAGAACGTGCTGTGCACATTTAAGGTGGCTCCTCCCACTTGAGAAAGCTCCACCAAGAAAATCCCTCAGAGACGTGCCCAACAGATCAGACCACAGTTGATACCAGATCCAGCCAAGATTAACCAATGGCATAGTCACATTCAGCACATTATCCCTTGCCAGGCTACTCTGGAAGTTTCTCACGGTTGATGGTGGCATATCATCGCCACATTCCTGTGTGCATGTGAATCTATATACCTAAAAATATCATTGAATAGTCTTATGCATACTTGTGGTATTTTGAATGAGAAATGTCCCCCCATAGGCTTAAGTATTTGAACATGCGGGTCCCTAGTTGGTGATGCTGTTTGGGGAGGGTTATGGAATCTTTAGGACATATGACTTCACTGGAGGAAGCACGTCACTGGGGACGAGCTCTAAGAGTTCATTGCCTTATTCCACTTCTGGCTGTCTCTCTCTGCTCCATTTGTAGTTGAAATGGGGAGCTTTCAGCTTCCTGATCCTTCTACCATCTGGCTCCCTTGCTCTGATGGATTCTTCTTCTGGAACCATAAGCCAAAATAAATTCTTTCTTCTATAAGTTGCCTTGGTCATGGTATTTTATCACAGGAACACAAAAGGGACGGATGCAATATTTTTCTGTGACTTGTCTCATTTAACAGTATGTTTCAGAAATAGTTCCCTGACAATACACGTCTAGCCCGTTTTTTATTATCTCTATTGCATAATACTGGTAGACTGTACTTCATATAATTGTTTCCCATTGTAAAACAGAGAAACACTATGTGCTTAAAGTTGGAGATATTTAATACAGCCAGTTGGTTGCCCATGTGTCAGGAAGTAGACAGGCAGGAAGGAGTACTGAGATAGCCCAGATTTGATTTCACCATGAGTGTTCAAGTCATTACAGTAAGGTGACTGTAGAAGAGGTCAATACTCCTAGGACAGCAGGAACCAACATAAATATATAAATAAAATGAAACGAAATAAAACAAGGTTACAGAAGGATTTGCAGCAGGTGCGGGCACAGATTTTTGGGTTTATGTTTTAGATTTTCTCCTATATGTATCAAAACCCTCACTGAACAAGGAATGCTGAGTTGCAAAACAGGATTTGTCTTTGACTGTGTCTTGTGCACCTGTGATTGCCAATTGGACAGAAATGCAAGTGCTGTACTTTGCAGCTTTTACTTAAAGTGTTATGGACTGGAATGCTTGCTGAGCATGTTCAAAGTCCTGGGTTCAATTCCCGGCACTGCATAAACCTGGTGTGGTGGCAGATGTCTGTAACCCCAGCACCTGGGAGGTATAGGCAGGAGAATCTGGAGTTCAAAGCTATCTTCAGCTACATGGGAAGTTCAAAGCCAGCCTGGACTACAGAAATACCTGCCTAAAAAACCTATCTTCTCACCTTCATCTTTGTGTTTCTGACTGGTGTTAATAACAAGCAGTTTAGAAATTACTTGTTATGGGGCTGGGGAGATGATGGCTCAGCAGTTAAAAGCACAGGCTGCTCTTGCAGAGGACTCAGGTTTGGTTCCCAGCACCTACATGGAGGCTAAGGACCATCCCTAACTCCAGTCCCAGGGGAATCTGACGCCCTCTTCTGGCCTCTGCTGGCATTGCATGACACAGGTACACTTACATACATACAGATAAAATACTAATACACATAACATAAAAGTAAATAAGCCAAAAAAATTATGTGTTCACGATTTCCCTCCCCTGCCATTTTTTTTCCTTTCTGAAAGAATTGCTTCCACATTTTCTCACATTCTCAAAATGAGCATTTCCCCTTAAAAAAAAAAACTTGTAGAAGCTCTCTAGCTATTTTATAAATTATTCATTATCACTTAACTTTCACAAATGTTTTTTTCCCAGATTATCACTTGGGTTCTGGTTATTATTTTAATTGTTGGGTCACATCTTTTTCCTTTATGACTTTTGGATTCTATGCAAATTCATGACAATTTTCCTTTACCATAAGATTTTAAAATTATTTTTGGTTATATTTTGTGTGTGTGGAGAGAGAAGAGCACATTCGTGGCAAGGGGCACATGTGGATGTCAGAGGACAGACTGCGGAAGTCTGTTCTCTCTACCATGTGATTCCCGGGGATTGAACCCAGGTTGTCGGGTTTGTCAGCAAGTGCCCTTACCCTCGGAGCCATCATGCTGGCCCTCTTAAAATTATTTTATAAACAGTGGTTTGGATCCAGTATCTTTGCAAAAGTTGGGTTTCGCTTATGCTTAGCTCTTTATTTTGAATTTCCTTTTTGTGTGATGAGATGCTTAGAGAGATGGGTAGAATATATTGTCTGGACTACCCTCTGCTGAGATGTCAATCAAACCTTAAACCATGTATGAAAGTGTCTGATTTGGCCTCTTTGCTCCTGTGTTCTCCTGTTTATTTCTGCAGTGTTACCAAGTTCATTTGATAGGTGCCTGGAGAGAGTGCTTTTCTACCTAATGGGGCAAGACTCTATTCACTATGCTTCTTAAAAAAAGTCTCAGGGGGGCTGGAGAGATGGCTCAGCGGTTCTTGCTCAATTCCCAGCACCCACGCGGCAGCTAACAACTGTCCTTAACTCCTGTTCCAGGGGATCCTGACACCCTTTTCTGACCTCCACGGGCACTTCACAACATGGTCGCATTTACATACATGGAGGCAATACATTCATACACATAAAAATAACAAAAATTTTTTTAATTCTCAGGGACTAGCGAGATGGCTCTAAGGGTAAAGGCACTTGCCACCAAGCCTGATGACCTGTTTGTTTGAGCCTCAGAATCTACATGGTGGAAGGAGAGAACTGACTCCTAACAGTTGTCTACTAAACGCTATACATGTACAGTGGTGGACACACACACACACACACACACACACACAATGTATACATACATAAATAAATTTCTCAGATATTTGGGGGGCGTTTCCCCCACATGGGTTTTAGAAACAACTTATCATTTAAAACTCTTCTCTGAGCGGGGCCTGGTGGTACAAGCCTGTGTTCTTAGCTATTTGGGAGGCTGGGGCAGAAGGAACACAAGTTCAAGTTGTGGGCAATAGAGTGAGTTCAAGGGTACTCTGAGTAACTTAGTGAGACCTTGTCTCAAAATTACAAAGTAAGATGAAAAGACTGGGGAAAGCTCAGTGGAAGGGGTTGCCCAGCATCTGTGAAGCCCAGCGTCCTAGCCCCAGAACTAGAAAAAAAAATCCTTTTTCCTGGATTTTAATTGTGATCACATTATATTTATATACTGGGCTGGAGAGATGACTCAGGGGGTAAAAATTCTTATTGTATAAGCGTAAGGACCTGAGTTCAGATCCACAGCACCCACGTAAAAGCTGGATATGTATGACTGTGATCCCAGCTCTAGGGGCTGGAGACAGGTGGATCTCAGGGACTTGCTGGCCAGCTAGACTAGGCTAAACAGAGCTCCAAGTTCGGTGAGAGACCTTGCCTCAAAAAAAGGTGGACAAGGGTAGAGAAGACACCAACCTCTGACTTCCACATCAGTGCACACCCCACATGTACGCACACACATACACATTTGTATTCTTTATATATGTAAAGAATTTGTGTCATACATATTTATATAAGAACCTGTATTCTTTTCAAGCTTGAGTCTTCTTTATAGAGGAATGTTATTCAAGCCATTCTCTTTTCAGTTTTACTCTGTTTGCCTGGTATTGTAAAGGTTCTGTTGCAACTGCCAAGGCCACCCATTTTTCTATTAGACTTTCCAATTGGTTATTTCCAGGAATAGGAAGCCTATTGGATTTTCTCTATTGCCCTTAAGTTCAATGAACTTCGATTTGTTCCAATAGTTGTTTAATCAATTTTGAGTTTCATATTCATATTACTTGTTAATGGTGACAGTTCGGTCTCTCCTTTACCGATAGTTATACTTCCTGTTTTTTGGAAATTTTCCTTATTGTGCTAACCTGTGTTCCCACGAGAATGTTAAATGGTGGGAACGGAGGAATTATAGTATTTAAACTCTGTGTTGTTATTGTTTTTGAGACAGGGTCTCTCTGAAGCCTCAGCTGGATTGGAACTTGCTATGTAGACCAGGCTGGCCTCATTTTCACAGAGATCCATCTGCCTCCGCTTCCTGAGTGCTGAGATTAAGGGTGTGCACCACCAGGCCCTGCAACGCTTTAACTCTTATTGAAACTGTTTTCAGTAGGGCTTTGCGCTCCGTAGGCCCACTCTCTACCAACTGAGCCACACTCTTAGCCTCAGTTTCACAGATTTATTGAGAAAGTGTGCTGGAATTTATCATACCTCTCTTCAGTAGCCATGGAAATTATCAGAGTGCTTTTTCCTTAAATTTGTTAATGTAAAAAAATTACATTAATATACTTCCCAATATTGAACCACCCTTTAATTCCTAAAACAAATTATGCCTTCTTATATGGTATTATTTCTTCAACGTACTGGTAAGTTTTTTTTCTACTTTTTATTTTATGTGTATGAGTGTATTGCCTCAATGTGTGTAAGTGTATCCATATCTCTCAGTGCCCAAGGGAGTCAGAAGAGGGCGTTGGATCCCCTGGAATTGGAGTTATAGATGGTTGTTAGCTGTCATGCGGGTGCTAGGATTCAAAGCTGGGTCTTCTGCAAGTACAGTCAGTGCTATTAACTGCTGAGCCCTCTCTCCAGCCCAAAATCTGGTTTCTGTTTTTTTTTTAAATTGCGTTTTGGCTGCTAAACTTAATAATGAAATTGGCCTTTTACTTTGTGTGCACTTCGGGATTAGGTTCCAGGCTGTGTTAGTTCACAGTGTTTATTTGAAACATTGTCTCTTCTGTTTGCTGGGAGTGAACTGTTCCTTGCAAGGCTTGATAGGACTCATTCAAGAACTTCTCAGGACCATGACCTTGAGCCATGCTCCCGTTACAACAGGGTCACTCCTTGACCTTCCTCTATTTACCTTTTCTCTCAGGAATCTGCCTTTTCAGCCTGACTTGTTCTTGTGCTTCCAGGTGGTTCAGCTAATGGGAGACACTGGCTGAAAGACAGAAGGAAAGTGGGGAGCAAGTAGGGTGTCTCCCCATTTCCCCTGCCTTGTAGAGCATCTCTAACAGTAGCTGTATCCTTTACTGCTTCCATCACTGGTCTTGTTTCATCTGTTACTGTGATAAAAACTCTGACCAAAAGCAACTTAGGAGAAGAAAGTTATTTCAGCTGACAGGTCACAGTTCACCACTGAGGGAGGGCAGGGCAGGGACTCAAGCAGGAACTTGAAGCAGAAACCGTGGAGAAACCCCACTTGCTCTCGGGCTCATGGTCAGCTGACTTTCTTATACAGCCCGGGACCACCAGTCCAGGCAATGGTGCAGGCCATAGTGGGCTGGGCCCTCCTACACCAAGCCAATTTCTCACGGATAGGCCCAGGCCTATCTGATGTGGCAAATCCTTCAAATGAGACTCCCTTCTCCCATGGCTCTAGGATGAGTCAATGTGACAGTTAAAGCTAACTAGGACGATCATCATTTTGAGCTCCTCTGCAGTGAGTCCAGCTTCTGTGGGACTGGTCCCTGCTCGATGTGGTCCCTTTCTTGTCCTCTCAGCATCTGACTGTTGCTAAGCAACCCTATTAGGTTTCCCAACTGTAAATCACCCCTGTAACCAGTTCCCTGTATTAAGCTATCTTGGTTTGATACACCTGGATCTCTCCAGCCTTGCTGGCTTCTGACTTGTATAGACCTTGATTCAATCCCTCTATCTTCAATTTTGATCAGTTACCTTTTTAAATGATGTATTGACAAATTATAATTGCATGGAGGTATAAAGTGACGTTATGATTTTTTAATACAAAGAGGAATGATTAAATCAAGCTAATTAATTCATCCATCAGCTCAAATCTTTGGCATTTTTATGATGGGACATTTGAGATTTATTCTTAGTCATATTGAAATATCATTTGCTTTTTCTTAAAGAGTTGCCTATGTCAGGTTGATTTTCGAATTTGTGAGGCACAGTGGTCTATAAAATCTTCCTATAATTTTTTTAATCATCTTTACTTCAGAAGAGACTCTCACTTCTGTTCTCAAAGCTGCTGATTCTTATGTATACGTGTATGTTTCGTGATCCAACTTGTCAGGCATCTGTCAACTTTATTAGTATTTCACTGGGTGCTTTACATAAATTCTTATTTAATCACTTCACCAAGGAGGTTTAGATCGTCAGAAAATAGCAGCTAAGAGAAGCATTCTTTTCCTTCCCAGAAGCACCTGTCTACTATGTTGCAGAAGTGGATCTTGAACTCGGGTCTTTCTGAATTCAAGGCCCGTGCTCTCTTTCCTTCATCAAACAGTCAGGACACTCTGAGCCAGATTAAAAGGATCATCACGAATTGCCTTGACATTTTCTACAAAGAACGTGGATTTCTTCTGTAATTGGGAAAGAAGTTAATTAAGCCTAAACAAATAATTATAATAAAAATTGCCCTTCAGAGGAGGAGAGCAGAACAACTTGAGTTTGGAATCTTTATGTGAGGGAGGCACAGGCAGGTCATCAGGCAGTCTGCCTTGGGTCTTGGTTCCCTTCCTCGCAGGGTCACTCTATCTTGGATGCTGAAATTTCCCCAGCAGATGAAAGTCCACTAGACCTTCTCTAATAAGCTTGCTTTGTTTTGGGCAGTAGCCACCTTTGTGTGTGTGTGTGTGTGTGTGTGTGTGTGTGTGTGTGTGCGCGTGTATGCACACTAAGTGTATGTATAGGCCAGAAGATAACCTCAGGTGTTCCTCAGGCACCTTTAACTTTTTATTTGAGACACGGTCTCTATTGGCCTGAAGCTGCAGCAAGTAGCCTAGGCCAGCTGGCCAGCAAGCCCCAGGGATCCGCTGTCTCTCCCTTCCATTTTACAACCACTGGGACTGCAAGCACGCACCGCAGCACCCAGCTTTTGACCTGAGTCTTGGGGGTCAAACTCAGACCCTCATGCTTGTAAGGCAAGCAGCTTTACTGGATGAGCTTTGTCCCCAGCACTGCCCCCCGACCCCCCGACACACACACACACACACACACACACACACACACACACACACACACACAGTTCCTGTGGTTGGAAATTGTGTTCTGTTCTCCTTCCAAAGGACTCACCGAAAATGGCTAGAGGCACCGAGGTTCTCTGGGGCGAGGCTGATCTTGGCCAGCAGTGTAGACTGTCAGGTCTCCTTGGATGAGGCAATCAGAGAAGGATCCTACTCTGTTCTTGCTTCTTCTCCAGTCTAGGCTCTGCTTCTGAGGCTCAAGAGCCCCCAAACAGCCTAAAATAGCCTCCTGGCTGGCAGGTGGTAAGGCAATGCATACCACGGTTTGCATATTGATTTCTATTTTTGGTTCTTATCAAGATTTATTTTTTATCCCTTCAGGTAAACAGTGACCTTAGACTTACCGCCTTCCATATTTGCAGTGGGTCAATGAGACTCCGTATTGACCTCGGGGGCCATCAATAGCTGCTTATTGTTGAGATATTTCAGTGCCAATAAGCGGCCCCTTGGAGGTGGAAGGGGGCCTGCCCGGCAAACCCAGCAGCTAAAAAAAACCAATCCCTTTCCCCCACTTGTCATCTTGGCTCGGAAGGGGTTGGTTCTAAAATTGATTAACTTTCCTGCAGGGACTGGGAAAACAAACTCCCAACATCCAACATCGCCTGAATCCTGCCAAGAGAACTTTCTCAGAATTACTATCCGTTCCTGTGAAAGACGAGAAACAGCCATGTGCTGCCTGTCTCTGGCCCTGCTCCCTGTCCCCTCATGTCCTGTTCAGTCACGCAGGGAACAGCTCAGACTTTAGAAAGAGATACCAGGTCACCAGAACTCCTAACACACCCAGACTGGAGGGTTGAAGATCAGGCAGCTAGTGCCATGAAAATTCCTTCTATTTTGGTTTCAGATACTCCTAGGAACAAATTGTATGTGTGTACGTGTGTGTGTGTGTGTGTGTGTGTGTGTGTGCATACATATGTGCATACATGTGAGCTTGCATGTGGAGGCCAGAGGCCAGTGTTGAGTACCTTCTTCCATCATGCTCCACCTTATTTTCTGAGACAGGATCTCTCTCTGAACTTAGAGCTCACTTATTTGGCTAGACTGGCTTGCCAGAGAGCTATGGGCATCCTCCCATCCCTGCCCACTTAGTGCTGGAGTTAAAGACTTATGTAACTATGTCTCACTTTTACATGGTGCTAGGGACCCGAACTCAGGTTCTTTTGCTTCTGTAGCAAGTACTGCTCTGCCCATCAAGCCGTCTCTCCAGCCCTGAGGTTTTGGTTTTATTGCCAGTAAACTACACATCCTCACCTGGGTGGTGAGCTGCCTACCTTTCCTATGCCAGGCAGACACTGGGTATGCCTGACTCTGAATAGGTGCTTCATGATCCTGAGCTGGTGGTTTTATCATTCATTTTACTAACACTAAATTGAGAGATAAGACATTTCTCTTGAAGCCCCAGCTGTCCTTCTCTAAGACCCCGGGCTCTGAGCCTCATTCCTACTTCCAGTTCATAGGACTTTGAATTCCGACTCTCAGATCACACGTCCATCTTCAGTGACCTGCTTTCAGCTCTGGAGCCACTGAAGCCTCTAATTTAGTGTGCTTGGCCTGCTCAAGAGACTCCACGAGGGTGGGCTGAGCCTCAGCAGATTAGGTGCACCTAGGATAGGCCCTGTCAGTCTCTCCAATGGGTGCTACTGTGGGCCCAACAGTAAGGGCAGTGGCCCATTGTTCCTACCTGAGTCATGCACGGAGAAGCTGCTTTTGCTCAAAAGCATTGACTCCTCACTTGGGCCCACAAGGCAAACTAAAAGTGGGGTGCTAGCCTGGTGCCCTGCCTCCATTCTGCATCTGTCTCCTTTGCATCACTTGTTGGTAAACAAGGTGGCATGTTAACCACTCAAGGGGCATCTGAATCCATCCCACCTCCCCTCAAGGTCAAAGGCACAGAGATAAGTCATTGTCCAAAACTGTCCAAAACCTGGAGTCGCCTTGGTTTCTAAGCGGAACAAACACATCAGGACAGGAACTCAGCAGCTACCCGGAGGCAGGAACTGAAGCAGAGGTCATGGAGGAACGCTGCTTTCCTGGCCAGCCAGATACCTTTCTATATAGCCCAGGGCCACCTGCCTAGGGATGGCACCACCCACAGTCGGCTGGGCCCTCCCACGTCAACTAATTAGCATGAAGAAAATGCCTCACAGACAAGGCCAAGGTCAGTCCAATGGAGACAGTTCCACAATTGAGGAATCCTCAGTCCCTCTATTCAGGTGTTTCTAATTTGTGTCAAGTTGACAAAAATCAGCACAGCCTGGAAGGACAGACCACCCCCAGATGAGGATGATCATGCAGGCTCCATGGCATCCTGGAGCAGAAGTGACCATCTGGTAGGATCCAGATTGAGGCCCTTAAGTAACTTTAGCTGAGACCCATGAGCCCACACTTGGCCAGGACTTCTGAATGAAGTGGGCCTCTTGCCCCTTGTCCCAATTCTCCCTCTATTTAAAGATCTTTTTAAAAACAGTTTTATTTATTTCTTTATTTTTATTTTATGTGTATGAGTGTTATGCCTGCCTGTGTGTGTAAGTGCACCTGTGTAGTTCAGTGCCCTCAGAGAACAGAAGAAGATATCGGATCCCCTGGAACTGGAGATATAGATGGCTGTTAGCTGCCATGTGGGTGCTGGGATTCAAACCCAGGTCCTCTGCAAGAACAGTCAGTGCTCTTAACTGCTGAGTCACCTCTCCTGTCCCCTCTCCCTCTATTTAAATCTGAAGCTAAAACCAGTATCTTCAAGATTACCTTAAGATCTCTCGACCCCTTCATCTTTCATCTTGTCCATTTTTCTATGTGGCCACTTTGAACAAATCTCTCTGTCTTTTCTACGATTAACTTGTTTCTCTGTCTTTCTCTTTGTCTCTGTCTCTCTGACTCTGTCTCTCTCTGTGTAAGTTCACATGTATGTGCAGGTGCACATGCAGAAGCCAGAGGTCAAGTTTGGGTGTTATTCTTCAGGTACTGTCCACTGTATTGTTTTTTTGAGGCAGGGTCTCTCACTGGTCTGGAACTCACCAAGTAGGCTAGGTTGGCTGCCAGCAAGCCCCAGGGATCTGCCTGGCTCTGCCTCCTCAGCATTGGGATTATAAGCAAACACCATCATGCCTTGATTTTTAATTTTTTTTTTTAACATACATTCTAGGGATCAAACTCAGGTCCTCATGTTTGCAAGAGGACCATGTACCAACTGATTTATCTCCGCAGCCCAAGTTATTTCTTTAACTGGAAGGTTGAGGATGGATGAAGAAGTCTAGCCTTCTGGGTTATAAATGGCTTCAGATTTTGCCCTGAAAACTCTAATGAACGTGACCCCCTGCCACACCAGGACACTGCCTCAAACCAGAGGTGACTTGTCCTGGAGTCCCTAGAGAGATGCTTATACTGGGGTGAGTGAAGTAGCTGGGAAGGGCAGATCCAGTTCTGGCATGGTGCAGACACGAGTCCTCTGAGTGAGTGCCCGCAGGAACCCCGAATGGGAGGCAAGCATTCCTATTTTACAGATGAGAACACAGAGACTCAGAGTCCAAGAGCTGAGACCTGACCTCTGCTTGGGCATAACTGAGCCCCATGTTGCAAGGAAGGATTATAACAGTGGAGGAGAGACAGGAAGGGAGCTCCAGCATTTGATTTGGCTAGAGAGTTGTCACAGATCCCCGCCCTCAAAAGCTCACTGGGCCCTGGAAGCCCAGTTTCTTAATTAGAATAGATTTTCACCAATCATGGGCTAGCTTTTGGCTGGTTCCTAAATTCTCTGCTGATTGCCACCTCTGGACATTGGCTTACATTACTGACCATCTAATCCCCGAAACAAACACCCAAAGCTCAGACTCTGACAGCTGAATAACAAATTTGCGTATGTAGATAAATACACAGTTCCCTCCCCACAGGGCGGGAAGCAAAACATTACAGGGCGGCAGGTGCTTTCCAAATCAGTGCTGATGGCGCTTGGGACTGAGAGCAAGGCTTTGTGCAGTGATTTCTTCATGTGTTAACTGCATGATCAGGGGTTGTGCAGTGACCATACGTCACATATTCACCTGACTACAAAAGGTGGAAATCCAGAGACTGGGGAGATGGCTCAGTCTTTAAAGTGTTTCTGACACACCAGAAGTCATGTTAAAAAGCCAGGCTTGCTGACACACTTTTAATCTTAGTGCTGGGTAGCTGGAGGCTGACAAATCTCTGGGGCTTACTGGTCAGGCAGCCTTGCCGAATCAGTGAGAGACCCTCTCTCAAAAAGCAAGGTGGATGATGCCTGGGGAACAGCACCGGAGGTTGACCTCTGACCTCCACAGGTATGCAAACATGCGCGCGCATGCAGGCGTGTACACACACACACACACATGCGCATGTACATATACCACCTAAAATAATAAAATATAAAAATTAAGAGGATGAAAATTCATGTTATTTGAATAGACACATGTGATTTTGTAATTACTGTCTATCTAAGAATCTATCATCCATCTTTGTGTCTTATGCATATATATAAAGTATATGTGTACATTTCTGTGTGTGTATTTATATAACTTATTAACTGCAGGGTTCTTGCCCTCGAGGAACTCAGAGTTCAGTAGAGAAGGCAAACATGCAAACAATTATGATACAGTAAGAAAAATAACTTTTATGTAGGCAGGATCAAAGAACAGAGGAGCTGAGGCTAAGAAGTGCCCAGGGCTACTGGGGAAATTGAGAAAGACTTCAAGGAGGAAGTTGTGGAAGATGAGTGGGCATCTTCCAGACAGACTGGAAGCTCCAGAACTGTCCCTGCAGAAGAAACTTCCCTTGCCTAATAATTATTTATTAGGCCATCTGCTGCTGGTTGGAATGGAGCTTTTTGCCCAGTAAGGATGTACACTTACAGAGGTCACAATTCTACCTTCTATCTAAGGTTGAAAACAGGTGGATAAACTATGTGATTATATCTTTCAAAATCCATCAACAGGGCTGGAGAGATAGCTCAGCAGTAAAGAGGACTGGCTGCTCTTGCAGAGAACCTCAGTTCCTAGCACCTACATGATGGTTAACAACTGTCCATAATTTAGTTCTAGGGGATCTGACACTCTCTTCTGGCCTCCACGGGCATTGCACACACATGGTGCACTTACATGCAGGCAAAACACACATAAAAAATAAATAAATAAAAATGAAAAATCCATTACAGGGGGTTGGAGAGATGGCTCAGTGGTTTAAGAGCACTGGATGTTTTGCATAAGACCTGGGTTTGGTGCTCAGCACCCACATGACAGTTAACAACCTGCTGCGACTCCAGTTCTAAGGAATCAAATGCCCTCTTCTGGCCTCTATAGGCATTGCATACAAAGGTGTACTTCTATACATGCAGGTAAAAAACTACACACACACACACACACACACACTCAGCCTCTCACCCCAGCGAGTAATTATGCACTGTAGTAACTACTCTTCTCTTATGCACAATGTCTGAAATATAATTAAAAATTACGAAACACTTGATGAAGCAGGAATCTGTGGTCTATAACCAAAAGAGGGGAGCCATTGAAGCCAAGCCACAGCAAGCCCAGAGGCTGTAATAACTAGCGAGGACCCTTAAATGGCAATTGTAAACATTTGTATGTGAGAGGTAACAACATGTGTGGACAGAGAAGGGAGGGTGACTTTTTACTCCATCCATCCATTCATTCATTATGGGCATGCTTGTGGGAGAGTGTGGGCCACAGCACGCAGGTTGAGATCAGAGGACAACTTGCCGGAGTCCATTTGGTGGCCTGTTGATTAAATTCGGGTCCCCAGTCTTAGCAGCAAGCACCTTTATCCACGGAGCCATTTTGCTGTGTAATTTTGTTTTGGGACAGAGTCTCATGTATCTCAGGCTGGCCTCAAACTTGCTAAATAGCCGAGGATAAACTTGAACTTTTGATCTTCCTGTCTCTACCACCCAAGTGTTAGGATTATGGCATGTTCCACCATGTCCAGTTCACGTGGTGCTAAGGCTCAAACCCAGAGCTTCATGCACAACAGACAAGCACTCTATCAATTGAACGACATTCCCACCCCTCAGACTGTGAATTTTAGCGTCGAACTATGCAATGAAATCAAACCATTATTCTATAATAAATATAAAATTTAGTCAGCTAGCTTCATAGCAGACAGGACACATTGGAAGAAGGGGCCAGTGACCTTGAAGATGGACCAGAAGACATCATTTTACTTAAGGCAAACAGAACAAAATCTGAACAGATTGTCTGAGCCCCGAGGGACAGTAAGTATTGACCTGACTTAATATAATATGCTATTAGAGTGCCCGAAGGAGAGAAAATGCAACGGAAGAAAACTATTTGGAGCCTGGAAGAGTGGGGCACACCTTTAATCCCAGCACTTGGGAGGCAGAGGCAGGTGGATCTCTGTGAGATTGCGGACAGCATGGTCTACACAGTTTTGGACCAGCTGGGGCTACAGGGAGACCTTGTCTCAAATTCCCCTTCAAAAAACCTCCCCAAAAACTAAAGGTCAAGAAAAACCCTTTAACACCACCTACTGAGAGAAGCCTAATATGGCTAAAGAAACCATCATTAGAGTGGGAGACTTTCCATAAAAAAGAGAGCCAGAGACAGTTGAATGGAGCCTCTAAAAGTGTTAGGAGTAGAGACATCAGCTTTTTAACTTAGAATTTTATCCAAGTGAAAATAAAGTACCCTCTCAAATGGAAAGCAAAACGCAAACATTTTCGGATACCAAGCCTGAGAACCTTTTCTCCCCCCACAAGAAAGGCCAAAAGGACATTTTCAGGGTGGAAGCAGAAACTGTTTGAGATGGAGCTATTGCACACAGCAGGGTACCTAAAAACATAGGGCCAGGGAAGGTGCTGGGGAGAAAAAGAACTTCCCATGGAACTCCAAACTCAGGGGAGGGAGACAGGATGAGACAGACAGAGAGGGATAAAAGGTCAGGGAGGAGGCGACCTCCCTGGAGGGGGAGAGAAGGAAATGGAGAGAGAGGGGGAGAAGGAGAGGGAGGGAGGGAGGGAGGGACAGCGAGAACATCACAGGCTCCTTTCATTGAGTCTTTGGTCCCTGGCAGTGGTGCTGTTTGGAGAGGTGATGGAATTTCAGGAGGCAGGCCCAGCTGGTGGAAGCTGGTCACTGCGGTTCAATCATTAGTGTTACCTCGTCTCTGGCTCCTCCCTGTCTCATTTCTGGCTTTCTGTCTAGGTTACACTCCTCTGCCACACAATCTTGCTGGTCAGGTGACCATGGACTGACCCATTGGAAACTGTGAGCCAAAATAAATAATCCTACCCCGTAGGCTGTTTCTCTTTGGTGTTTGGTCACAGCAGCAAGAAAGCTAACTAACGCAACACCCAACGGTGTCGATCTGAACATCATTAAAAGACACACTGCATTTATGTGTCTATACTTGCATGTCTTACGTTGGCCAATGAACAGACCACAACAATATCACATGTGGTTTTTTTCTTACGTAGAAATGAGCTGTGTAACGGCAAGAGAACACGGTGCAGCTGCCAGAATTTCATGTTGTTCATGAAATCAGTAGGAAGTTATTCAAAAGCAGCTGTGTTAAGTGGAAGGTGTATATTATAACCTAGAACAGCTATATGAAAAAGGAACATAGAGAGGAGATTCCTAAAGATATTAGTGGAAGAAGAGAGCTGAAGAGGGTCACTGGAAAAGAATTAACCCCCAGTGAAAGGAGGGCAGAGATAACAGCGTGGCGAAAAACAAGACGGGTTAGAAGGAGTGGCTAGTTGGAAAAGTACTTTCTTTGCAAACCTGAGGACCTAAGTTCAATCCCCAGAGCACACATAAACAGCCGGCATGGGGTTGACAGAGATGGCTCACCAGGTAAGAGCACTGGCTGCTCTTGTAGAGGACCTAGGTTTGGTTCCCACCACCCACCTGGCAACCATCTGTAACTCCAGTTCCTGGGGGTCAGATGCCCTCTTCTGGCCTCTGTGAGCACTGCATACATATGGTACACTTAACATGCAGGCAAAATGCACACACTAAAAAGAATGCTGGCACGGTGGACAGGCTTATTCCTGGGCTCAGTGGCTGGCCAGTCTAGCTTAGCAGATGAGTTTCAGAGACACAGGCCAGTGTCTGAAAAAATAAAACTGGATGTCACCTCACGAATCAGGGAAATGACACCTGACCTTCACACGCACATGTGTGTACGTACATATACACACATACACACATGAGAAAGAAGAAGAGGAAGAGGAAGAAGAGCAGGAGGAGGAGGCAGTACCATAATTTAATACAATTTAATATAAAGCCATAGCCAAGCTCTAGGTAGGAAGAGCCCAGTGCAACAGAAAGCATTGTAAAGGCAGTGTGCCCAGAGGTTGCTGACCAAGTAGATACACAAATGAGGAGTGCGGGAACAGCCTTCTTTCTTCTTTTTTTTTTTCAGTGTGGAGGATGGAACTCCTGCCTTCTCGAATGCAAGGTGAGCACGTGCCCACTGAGCTACATCCCCAGTCTTGATTTCATTTTGATAGGAGGCTGAATTTGTCAAAAGACCTTAAAACCCTTAAATTTGTGTTCACCTAGCATCAGAAAAAATATGTAAAGGAAAAAATGACAGAAATACATGAAGAAATAGACGAACACATGATCATACTTACAGATTTTAGCATCCCCTAATAGACAAGATGTCAGTAAAGAAGACATTGGGTTTGAAGAATGCTGTTAAACAACCTGACAGCGCTAATTGCTTGGAAAAGTGTCTACTCAACAACAATGGAAACATTTCCTTTCTTATGTATGTGACTATACACCAAGACTGACCATGTCCTATGTTCAGGAGAAAAAGGCTCAAAGACTGAAATATGAAAACTCATGAAGTATATTCTTCAAGCATTGAATATTAAATCATACATAAGTAGCAGAAAGACTATAGAAAATCTGCAAATATCTGGAAACTAGGCAACATAGTTCCAAATAATCCACTGGCTGAAGAAACTAATTAAAAAGTAATTTAAATCGAATGTAAATGAAAACGTAATATATTGAAAGTTGCACAAGGAAGCTAATTCAATATTCCAAGGGAAATTTACAGCTGGTAATGTGCACAATAGAGAAGAGAAGTTTCAAACTCACTTGAAGAAGCTAAGAATAAAAAACAAAAATAAACCCAATGTGGGAGGTTAGAAACACTATACATAAAGCAGAAATCCATGAAATAGACAGGAGAAGCAATACATAAATCTATTAGATGACCAGTCAGCAAAGATTTGGTGCTCCTGAAAGGTGGATAAAATTGATGAATCTTAAAACTGATAAAGGAGAGAGTTCAACTCCAGAAACTGAAGCTGTCATCACTACAGATCCCATGGACAGTAAGACGATGATAAGGTAGCGGTCTAAAAAATTATGTGCCAAAAAAATTGACAGTGTGGGTGAAAGAGAACATTTCTTTGAAAAAAGACAATCCATCACAGGAAAATGGGAAATCTAAATAGCATTATATTGGTTCTAAAAGTTGAATTTAAAAATAACCCTTAACACAAAGAAAAGAACAGTTAAGAGTAGTTCAATGCTGAATTCTTTCAAACAACAAAGGTAGATAGCATACCATTCATATAGATATGTGTCTGAAGAGAACACCCTCACAGTCATTTCATAAGCTCAACATACCCCCAAGGCTAAACCTGACAAATCTCTAGAAAGAAAATGATTAACCAATGTCCTTCATAACCCACCCCACAAAGTCCATAAAATGTAATACAGAAATATTTTAATGGACTCCATGTTAACAAGTGGGATTTCCCAAGAACACAAGGCTAATTTAATATTCAGAAATAAATAAGTGTGGCTGCAGATGAGGTTCAGTGGTAAAATGCATGTGTTAGACCCTGAGTTTGGTCTCCAGGACAGTAAACAAAAATTTAACTCTGGAGGTGTATGGCAAAGTTCCATATAGCAAGAAAAAGGAGGATAACATTTAGTTATTTTTATGATTTTAGTCACTAATAAATGCAGGAAATGCATTTGACAAAATACAACTCCCATTTGTGATAGAAATATTTTCCAACATTCTAGAAATAGAAAACAACAAAAGTTTCTGTTTAACAAAGACATCTATTAAAAAAAATCAAAGGTTAAATCATACTTGTGGGTGACACAATAAAGTGCTTTCCATGAGATGGGGAAGAAGGCGAGCACAGCTACTCTATTTAGCTGATGCTCAAAGTCAGGCCAGTGCAATATGGCAAGAAAAAGAAATAAAAATACAATGGGTCAGAAAGGAAGAAGAAAATTATCTTTATTCATAGATGACATAATTATACAGAATGTTCTAATGTTTTGTGTAACAATTCCTAGAGTTAGAATGTGAATTTAGCTAGATTTTAGGATACAAGATCAAAGATACAAAATATAGTTATATTTCTAACAATGAAAAGTTAGAGAAAAAAATAAAGACTATCATTTAAAAAACATAGGTAATGCTGGGCATGGCGGTACATGCCTTTAATCCCACACTCAGGAAAAAGAGGCAGGTGGATCTCTGTGAGATCAAAGTCAGTCTAGTCTACAGAGTAAGTTCCAGGCCAGCTGGGCTACATAGTGAGAACTTGTCTCAACCTCCACCCCACCACCAAAATAAATCCCATAGGTATGACCTGAGTTCCATTCCTAGGACCTACATGGAGGCTGACACCCACAAGATGTTCTCTGCTTACTGTGTGTGTACCATGACACATATGACCATATATAAACAAACATAAATAAATGCTAAAAACTTAAATAAGTAAAAAATCACCATTGCATTAAAGTTGCTAAAAGATGTGTAGAGACACTGAATGTAGAGACACTGAGAACACAAATCTTTTTGATTGAGTTTTTTATTTTAATTGATGTCTCAATTAACAGGAGAGATAAGCTTCAGTGCAGATTAGAAGAATCAGCCTTGTTAAGATGGCCCAACTCTCCAAACTGGTTTATACATTTCATACAATCTCATTTAAAATTCTAACAGAGCTCTTTCTTTCGAAAGAAAAAGTTTTATTTTACTTTTAGGTGTGTGTGTGTGTGTATGAGAGAGAGAGAGAGAGAGAGAGAGAGAGAGAGAGAGAGAGAGAGAGAGAGAGAGAGAGAGAGTGCAGCACCCACAGAGACCAGAAGGGGCGTCAGATCCCCTGGAACTGGAGTTACAGGCGGTTGTGAGCTGCCAGGTAGGTGCTGGGAACTGAACCCAGGTTCTCGGCAAGAGCAGCCAGTTCTCTTAACCACTGAGCCATCTCTTCAGGCCAAAAAGATTTCTTAAGAAAACTTTGCACACTGTTCCTGAAATATATAGTAAGGACCCAGGAGAGCTAGTTTTGAAAAACAACAACAAAGTTTTATCTGAGGAATGTCAAAGCACAGATCCACAAAGAAAGACCTGTACAAAAAGTGTTTAAGGCGGTGTTATTTTTTGTTAGGGTTGACATAGGTATCTACCAACAGGGGAGTGGATATCAGCTTGCATTCCACCCACACGGTGGGCTACAGCTAAGTAATAAAAGGAACGAGTCCCCGCCAGACACAGCAGGGAAGAGCCCCACACAAGCTATTTGAACAAACAAGCCCAGACGAAACATCCTCTGTGATTCCATTTTTAGGACGTTCAAGCTCAGGCAGAGCAAATTTACAGTAATAGACATCCCGGAAGCAGCTGCCTTTGGATGAGGATGGTACCAGTCTGCGGTTGAGAGGCTGGAGGGAAATTTGGGAGGTGACCCATGCTCTATGCATTGATTCGAGATTGTTGCATAGGTGTCTAGAATTGCCCAAATCCATTCAATTGTTCATTTCTTTCGATGTAACTTAGTCCTAATATCTGAGGGTAGAGGAGGGAGAGAGAGAGGAAGGAAGAAAGAAACGTAGAGAGAGACGCAGCTGAAGGTGACGGATGGGTGGAACTTGCTCCCAGCCTTCCTCGAATCAACCAAGTATGAAAACCCATTTTAAGTCAATCAAAAAAAAAGGATCATGTACCGGGTGAGAAAAGGTAGGAAATAATTGCGGCTGCTTTCGCCGGCTAAGAAGACGATTTTGTTGTGATTTGTTTATAATGTATATGGATGCATTGGGGTGAAATGAAAAGGGGGCCCGGGATTTGTGGTAAAATGCTTCTGCAAAACAGGGAGGGTGGGAAGGAGGGGGGCCCAGGGCCCGATGCTGATGCCCGGGACGGTGGCTGTGCATATGTTTTATTATTGCTGCCTTTCCCTGCTTTTGCAATTTTGCATGGAAAGTGCTAACACAGCCAGGTGTGGTTGGTTGCACACGCCTTTAATCCCAGCACTTGGGAGGCAAAGCCAGGTGAATCTCTGTGAGATCAAGGCCAGGCAGAGCCAGGTGAATCTCTGTGAGATCAAGGCCAGCCCGGTCTCCACAGCAAGTTCCAGGCCAGCTGGGACTAAAGGAAGATCGTGTCTCAAAAAGACGAAAAGAAAGAAAAGAAAAAGGTACGTATCATCATATAGACATACTGGATATGCTTGTGCGTGTGTGTGTTGTACACATGTGCGTAAGGGCACATGTGGAGGCCAGGGGGTTGACATCAGAGTGTCTTCCTCAATTGCTTCTAGCCTTTATTTTTTGGACAGGTTCTCTCACTGAACCATTTGGACTAGACTGGTTAGCTGGCCAGTGAGCCTCTGAGATCCCTCTGTATCTTCCCCAGGGGCTGGGGTTCCAGGTGTATGTCATCATGTCCAGTTTTTATCAGGTTGCTAGGGGTCTGAACACAGGTTCCCATGCTTGTGCCGCAAGCACTTTACACACCAAACTCTCTCTCTAGTTCCCAGGGTTACTCATGGTGTGTGTGTGTGTGTGTGTGTGTGTGTGTGTGTGTGTGTGTTGCTGAGGATTGGACCTAGCACCCTGTGTATACCAGGCAAGCATGTTAGCACTGGGCTACACCCCACCCTATGGGTTACTTCGTTGACATAATTTCTGCCAGTCCCATTCCAGCATGGTAGCCAGGAGACAGGGAGGAGCTCACTGTCCTGCTCAGTTGTCTCAGCTCTTATGTCATTGATTCTCAACAGGTCTGTGCTGTGAGAAAATATATGGAGGCTTTCTTTGTGCCCAGGACTATATACTCAGAGCGGGAGGGTGAGCCTTGAATAGGGCAGAGGGGTCTGGAGCCTAATGGAGCAAGCAGAGTGTACAGGAGCACCCCACACAGCTGTGTCACAATGTGTCCCACCTCTGCAAAGCTTAGCCAGAACCATGAGGTCCTATGACAGCCACCATTAGTAGTAGCTCATGATTTTGTCATCTGAACTGAGCTCAGCTGGGTGGTTCCTCTTCTAGCCTTGGCATTGGCGTGGTCTCTCTCTTTCTCTCTGTCTCTGTCTCTGTCTCTCAAGGGAAGGGGGCCACTCAAAGCCACTATGTTCATGGCGTTCTCGTTGCTGTGAAAAAATGCCTGATAAAAGTAACTTCAAAGAAGGGTTTCTTTGTCTCTTGACTTTTGGGGAAGGCACAGCGGTAGGACCACGAGGCGGCTGGTCACATCACATTCACAGTCAGGAAGCCGAGAGAGGTGAATGCTGGTGCTCAGCTCCCTTTCTCCTCTTTCCTTTTCTATTCAGCCTGGAACCCCAGCACGTAGGATGGTACCACCGACATTCAGGGTGGGTGTTCCCTCATCACTGGTGTGTCTGTGGAAACCGACATTCAGGGTGGGTGTTTCCTCATCACTGGTGTGTCTGTGGAAACACCATTCTCAGGTGTCTCCTAGGTGATTCTAAATTCTGTCTCGTTGACAGTGAAGGTGAACTCACATATGGTCATCACAGGTGCTCACTGTCACCTTAGAAACATCATTTAAGCCTCAATGTTCACACCTTTAAAATAGGGTGACACGAGCTCATTTCCCATGGCATTCTTATTTACACAGAATCAAGTAACTGGTACAGGAATGGCAAAGGGGCTGGAACTTGAGAGTCTCAGTCCTTCTGCTGCTCCTGCAGAGATAGTTGCTGAGTTCCCACACCACCCAGGACATTACTGGCCTTTCTTATTTGTGAGATAAGAAAGCCTGGTCCACCTGGTGCTGAGACTAGGGACCACCTGAGTCTCTTGTTTCTCGCTGACATCCACCACCATCAGAGAAGCCTATCAACCTCCACATGGGGGTGGGGGTCCAGTCAGCAGTGGGCTCTCGGTCCATCCATGCTTTCCTTTTTTGTGGCTGTTCAAGTGTATGAGGGTCACATGTGTGAGTGTGCAGGCGGCATGTGTGTGCATGCATGTGGACCCTAAAGGGCAATCTTGGCTGTTTTCCTCAGGTGTCATCTACCTCCAACTTGCCAAGTAGGCTAGGCTGGCTGGCCAACAAGTCCCAGGGATCTACCTGCTTCTGTTTCTTTAGCATAGAGGTTATAAAGTGTGTGCCTCTATGTGTGTCATTTTTTAAAAAATGATTGATTCTAGAGGATCAAACTCATGTCTTCATACTTGCAAAATAAGCATTTTACTGACTGAGCTCTCTTCCCAGCCCTTTTTTTTTTTTGTTTTCTTTTTATTAATTAAATATGGGTCGGTTATTTACGTGGGTTCTGTTGCCATGCCAACTCAGAGAGCATCTTGTAGTGTCAGCAACTGTTGCCCTGTTCCAGGAAGCTGCTGTGCTGCCTGGCCTTGCTTCCATTAGTCTCTCTAGGCGTTTACCTTTGTAAGACTTACTTCCTGCCAACCAGGCCCCGAATAGAGCAGGACACCAGACCTTTCATTTCTTATATTTTATTTATTATTTTTAGTTAGTGTTATGAGTGTATTGCCTGGACGGATATAAGTACACTTGGGTTGTACAACGCCGAAGGAGGGCAGAGGGCATCTGATTCCCCCGGGACTGTTGTTATGGACAATTGTTAGCCACCATGTGGGTGATGGGAATTGAATTTGCGTCCTTTGCAAGGACAGCCAGTGTTCTTAACCACTGAATCATCTCTCTAGTGCCTTATTTATTTATTTATTTTTATTTAATTAATTTAGTTTTTTGAGAAACAGTCTCACTGTAGCCCCAGCTGACCTGGAACTCACTATGTAAACCTGGCTAGCCTTGATCTCACAGAGATCCACCTGTCTCTGCCTCCCAAGTGCTGGGACTAAGGCCTGTGCCATCATACCCAGCTATATTTATTTCAGGTGTATGAGTGTTTTGGCTACATGTATGTAAGTGCACTCCTGTTGTGCAATGCCTGAAGAGGCCAAAAGAGGGCGTTGGATCACCCAGAACTGGAGTTATATACAGTTGTTAGGCATCATGTGGGTCCTGGAAACCAAACCCGGGTTCCTCTACAAGAGCAGCCAGTGTTCTTAACCACTGAGCCATCTCTCCAGCTCCATCAGCCCCTTTAGATCTCCCTCTCAGGGTCCTCCACAGGGCTGGCATCTGTCAGCTGAGGAAATGTGTAATGATAAGTTACTAGGGAATTGGGAGCACTTGAAAATGAACGTGTTTTATCCATCACCGCCAGCACGATGAATGCACAGCTGCAGACAGCCGAGGGATGTGTAATTGACTCTGAGTCAGGCAATATTTAGCACCTTTTACAGATTCAAGTCTGCCCCTCTGCCCCTCTTCTTCCGTGGAATTTTGGGATTAGTTTGCTCTGTTTACAGGTCGGTACCCTGGAGTTCCTGCTGCCCAGCATGGTCCTCCATCAACCACATTTCCTTGGAGCTTCCTAGAAAGCAGGACCTCATGACCACCTCAGAGCTACTGTGCAGAATGGTGAGTTCAACAAGCTCTCTAGAAGCTTCTTACACACGTTAAAATCTCAGAATGCTGTTTGAACAGAGATAGTGAGGGTGACCTGCCATCAATCAATCAAGTACACAGGCTTCAGCAGAGATACTGGGGGTCACCAGCCATCACTCAAACACACAGGCTTTGGAACTGGCATTGCGTTTGTGACTCCCGGATCTTGATCCAGACAACACTGTAGAGCAAGTTCCTTCACGCATCAGGCCCTGGTGCGTGTGTTCCATCTGCACTAGAGGGGTACCAGACATGGATCCTATGCCCTGTGGAAGACAAGCATGCTAATGCTAATAAATGTGTAGCTGCAAAGCTCTGAACAAGATAACAGATACAGGCTGGGGATGTAGAGAGGTTGGTAGAGAGCTTTCCTCGCATGCACAGAGGACTGTGTTCAATCCCCAGTACCACATATACTGGGTGTGGTGGCAGATGCCTATAATTCCAGCCCTGGGGAGGTAGAGGCAGGGGGGATCACAGTTCAAAGTTATCCTCAGTCACATAGTGAGTTCGAGGCCAGCCTGGGCTACATGCATCCTTATATTAAGAAAAAGAGAAGGAGAAGAGAAGGAAGAGGAAGAGGGGAGGAGGAGGAGGAAGAGGAGGAAGAGGAAGAGGGGAGGAGGAGGGGGAGCAGGAGGAGCAGGAGGAGGAGGAAGAGGAGATGACAACGACGACAGATTTATCTATTTTACCACTTAGAAGGCATTCGTTCTCCGTGTGTGCCTGTTCCATGCAGCCCTGGTTGGGTATACGACAACACCTATGCTGGAACTTGACCTTTAGTCAGGGAAGGCTTTCCTGAGGAAGGGACTGGGAACAGGAAGGACACACTGGAGGTTCCTCAGTAGAGGCTGGCAGAAGGCTTCATCAAAGTGTCAGAAACAGCTGCAGCATCAAGTGTGTTGAGGCTGAGACACTCCCATGGGATGTGCTGAGAAATCCTGTGGGATGCAGCAAGTCCGCAGGGTCTCCCGCGGGACACCTGTGCTGAAGCCAGGGAGACAAGAGGGTGGGGTTGGGTGAAGGAGGAGTCAGGCAGGTCCTGGCTTTGAAGCCCGTTCACAGGGCGGGGGGGCGGGCGGTGAGATTGAGGGAGGCTGGGCTTTGTTCATTCTTCATAGCTGAGGAGGACACTTTTGATTTGACACACTGCTTATCATCTCTGAGGCCAGTTTTTTCGTCCTCTGTAAGTTGAAAACAGCAATAGCAACAAAGTAACTCCTGAACCCCTGCATCTTGGATGCACCAGGAGTCCCCTTAGGTGGCTGAGAGTTCTCATGTGGAGGAAGGCCCTAGTTAGAACGCCTCAAGGATTCTACAAGAACCCAGGGACTCTGGGGGACAGTAGAGCCCATCTGTTGAACTCTAGAAAGGAAAGGGCAGTGGCTCTGGAGAGGAGGCCAGGAGAGAGGTGAGACTTACTAAATGAACCGAAGGCCAAGGTCACAGGGACCCATGCTACAGTGATGGTCCCCAGCTCCCTCCCCCCTCAGGGCATCAGCCTGACCTCCCTGGTGTGGGTAGATGCCATGTGGGGCCAGGATCCTGGTTAGTTTGCCCAAGGCCCCCAGGGACACAGAACGTTAGTATGGTAATAGACATGTTCTGTAGAGTCAGAGGAACTCTGCTGCAGCCTTCCAGGAAATGACACAAAGCAACTGCGTTACCGCCCTTCATCCCTCTAGATTAACAACTGCAGGTTAGGCACCTGCTGGGCGGGCATTAGTGGAAATAGACGTGAATCCTTGCTCTGTGGAGCTTATGCTGTAGTGGAGGGAGACACGGAAGACAGATGAAGATATATAACCTATTACCTGGAGAGAAGAGCTGGGGAGAAAGAGAAAAGATTCCTTTAGGTTTTTATGAAGGGAGTGGGAAGGAATGTGCTGTGGATTGAGGAGATCGTGACTGGGAAGCAATGGGAAGCGGGTGGGCGGGTGGTGGTGAAGGCTAGGTACATTTGGGGTGAGACTGTTCCAGAAAGAGGAGACTTAGTCAAGGACTTTCCATCCAGTTGGCCTTACTTAAAGCTCAGATTCCTAAACAAGAGAACCCAGAAGCGCAGAAGGTGGCTTGTCAGAGGAGGTGGTAGTAACCACTGGCTTAGAGTTCCAGGGTCCCTCTAGAGAGACTCACAGTGAGCTGACTTGGTAACTGCGAGAGAAGAGGGGAGGGCCCTGCAGCAGGGAGGACAGTGAGGCCAGGGACAGACAGACTTGTGTGACAGTTCACCTTCAAGACAGCACAGACATCACTGCTACCCAGAAAACTTGCTGGATTCTCTCCCTCTGCCAAGGCCTGCGAGGAGCCATCAGGATCAGCACTTGTCTCTCTGCATCCTCTCTGTTTTTACACCTGTCTCCTCCGGGAGGCTGTGCCCACCCTCGGGTTTGACTACACAGTGTATTTAATGTGTCCCATGCTCAGCACAGGATTGCCACTTAGGGAGACGTGCATGGGAAGCACGTTGAATAAAGGATTGGAGCAGGGAGTTGTGGATGAGAATCTGGCTGGACTATAGATGGCTTCCCCGTGGAGACCAAGGGCAGGGCATCCATGGCATTATTTGGATAGTCACACTAAATGTGAGCAGCCAGAATGGAGAGGGAGAAGGAAGAGGGAACGCAGGGAGACCATGGACCTTAAGCATAAAGTGTGAAGAACAGGGTATCACTTAAGATGACCCCAAGTTAGGATGCTTGGAGGTGGAGGAGAGCAGAGCAGCCTCTAGTGGGTACCGTGTGGTGTGGACTCTGGTGATAGGCATGGTGATGAACAGGCACCATGGAGATCAGGCACCATGCTGAGTGGGCACTGGGTGATTCAGTGATATTGTAATCATGGTATAGTTCATCTCCTGTCCCTCCACAGTCACTACCTTCATCTCACCCCGGGGTAAGTGGCTATTCGATGATGTTCCAGACACTGGAATTTGAATAATGACATTAATAAGAGGTGGGGCCAGTGGCTATGCGCACCCCCGAGTGTCCATGCTGGATGCCTTTAATGGAACCTAGAAATATGTGCCCAGTTAGTGAGTGGAGGAAATGCACCTGGTAAACAGGAGCACGGCAGCCATAATGTGAGGCTGGATTCCGAGTGCTATAAAGTAATGATCATGATGGTGATGAGCCTGCATCATGGGAGCACATTAAAATCAGATTAATTAGTTAATTTAAAATAACAATACCCATTAAGATCATTAGCAACGCCTTAACTCCATTCGGGATCCAGCTGTAAACTCCTCACAGCTTTTTCTCCAGCAACATCTAATTTAGCTTTCTAATACAGAGATGAAGCTCCCTGTTTTTTTTTTCCCCCTTCATGTGACAAGCATTTATTGAGCACCTACTGAATGCTGCCCATACATATGGGTTTGGGATGGAAAGCAGAGGAAGAGAGCAGGGTTCTGTCTTTGGGGAGCTTGTCCTTCACAGAAGCAGTTGGTTCTGAGAAGAGTCAGTTATGGCTCAGGGTGGAAGGTAGAGAGATGGAGAACTTAGAGGACTGGATAGCTTGTTTTTGTGCCAGAGCAGCTAAACACAGATACTATCTTCATGGGTGATTCTCTTGACTCTACCTCCTATCTTGCTGTAGGAGTATAGGATGACAGATGTGAGCTCTCATATCTGGCTTTTGATGTGGGTTCTGTGGATCCAAACTCAGAGCTTAGGGGTATGTGGGATGATGATGGTGAAGGCCTGGCTAAGCGGCTCTGAAGTCTAGGCCTGCCTGCTTGTGTTTGCCATGAGTCAGGAAGCTCAGAGGTGCCTGTGGTCAGGGAAGGGCTGGGATGCAGTTCTGATCTCTCAGTATCTCATCATGCTTACTGTTCTCTAAGCTCCCGAAGCTGGCTTCAGACCTGGCTTCTAGTCTGGGAATAAAGGCTAGGGGGAACCCTCAAGAGGTCCTGGCTTGCTAGAAGGACACACAGACGGTGTGGTGGTCAGGCCCATGTGGCCCCGGTCAGCCAGCATCTGGCTAGCTTTATTGACTCTTAAGTCTGTTTCACAGATGTGGCCACATCTCCCTTCTAGACTTGAGAAGGGGGAGAAGTGGGTCAGGGTGCAGGAAATGGCCTTGAAAAGGGGCTAAGGTCCTAAAGGATTCCTTTTCCTTACCTGGTGGAGATCAATACTGCTGAACTCTGACAAGACAGAGATCGGCCCAAGGTACGGCCAGAGAGGCTCATGGGAGGATTTTGACCTTGCTGTAGGGGCAATGTGAAATTTTAACATGTGGGTAGAGGCTGGAGGACAAGTCTCAGGAGTTGCTTCTCACCTTCCACCCCTTGTTCTGAGGCAGGTCTCCCGTGTTTCTTGCTAGCTGGCCTGTGAGTTTCCAGAAAGTTCTCCTGCCTCCACCTCCCACCTCACAGGAGGACTCCTGGGATTACGGATCTGTGCCACCATATCCAGCTTTTTACCTGGGTTCTGGGATCCAAACTCAGATCATCAGGCTTATACATACAGAAAATGCTTTTACCCACTGAGCCTTCACCTTGGCCCAACATTTATAGTTTGCAACATATCCCTCCAGCTGCTGAGTGACACTGGACTACAGATGATGCTCCAGACAGTGTAGCAATAGAACTTTCTTTTTAATTTTCTGGTTTATTTGTATCTATGTTTATTTAGTTATGTGCATGGGGTATATGTATGTGTTTGTGTCAATCTGTGCATGTGTGCACCGAACATGGAAGCCAGAGGCCAAGAATGGTACCTTCCTCCATCTCCTGCCATCTTATTTTATTCGTTTATTTATTTTATGTGTATGAGTGTTCTGCCTACATAAATGTAAGTGTACCTGCGTCATGTGAAGTCTAATGCCTAAGGAGGTCAGTTACAGATGGTTGTTAGCCACCATGTGGGTGCTGGGATTCGAACCCAGGTCTTCTGCAAGAGCAGCCACTGAGCCACCTCTCCAGCCCCCACCATCTTATTTTTTTGAGACAGGGTCTCTCACTGAACCTGGTGCTTACCCATTTGGCTACATTGCCTAGCTTGTGAGCCCCCGGGATCGGCTTGCTTTTGTCTTCCCGGCACAAGCCATAACACCCAGCTTTTTACATGGGTGCTGGGAGTTGAACTCAAGTCCTCATGCTTTCAAGGCAAGCACCTTACCACTGAACAATCTCCCCAGCAACAAAAGAACTTTCTTGATGCTGGGAAAGTCTATGGCTGTGCCGTTCAATGTGGCAGCCACACCTTCCACGTGACTGTGGAGCAGGTGAATGGTGGGACTGCGCTCAGCTAATTTCAGCTGGTGTAGCCCCGGCCCATGGCTACCCCGCTGGACATGGTGACAGAGCCTCACCTAGCAACAGGGAGACCTGAGGCCTTGACCCTAAATCCCTGTCAACACAATCACCTGTGGCTTCATCTCTCTCTTTACCAGGACACATTCTATGACTTATAATTGTTAGGCTGAAGGGAAGGCCTGCGTTTAAGGTGCTTTGGTTGCTATTTTTAAACTGCTTTCCAGAGACAGTCTCAAGCTTATTCTGTCCCCATGGTGGCAGGCTGCAGAGCCACTGTTCCCTACACTCAGGGGCATTGGGGTATTCCCATTAGCTTACCAAGCTTTCTCCATCCTGAGGGACTGGAGTGGTTGGTAAAGGAGCCAACTTCAAAGACAGTCTCCAGGTCTCCTGACTGCCCTGCGCTCCTCAGGGCATCTGTCAAAGCCTTCAGTACTCCCAGCCTGATTTATACAACCATATTTCTATTCATATTTAGTGCATGTGTGTGTGTCCACTAAGTGTGTGTATGTGCATGTTTGTGGAGGCCAGAAGTCAACCTTGGGCACTATTCCTCAGGAGCCACCCATCTTGCTTTTTGAGACAGGGTCTCTCACTGGCCTGGAACTTACCAAGTACGCTAGGCTGACTGGCCAACAAGCCCTGGGATCCACCTGTCTCTGCCTCCCCAGCCCTGGGTTTAAAAGCATGTACCACCACCTCCAGTAATATTATTCATATTAATAATACAATTCATAGTAATATAAAATAAATATCTCTCAGATTCCCTGGGCTCAGGGCAGCCCTCTCTGAGAGCAGGAAGGGTCTACCATTGCGAGAGGAGGATGCATACATTTCCTCAGTTCATACGTGCCGTCCTATCTTTTCCCAGCATTATTTTTCAATTAACAGCCCCAACCCTCTGGTTTACAGTTTCTCATCTACGGGATCATTGCTAGGGAAAATATTAACGATAATGAAAAACACTAGGCATGGCAATTCCCTCTGCCCAGAGCCCCAGCTTTCCCACCCGGTGTAATTAAAAAACAAGCCAAATGGACAAATAAAAACCATGCATAGCCTCTTCAGCCTCAGCGAGGACACAAGAGGATCGTGGACCCCAAATAGGTCATTAACGCCACGCCGGAGCTACCAGCAATGTGACGCAAAACAAATGAAGCTCAGCAGTGAAGGGGAAGCCTAATAAATCTCACCCAAAGTGGCTTTCATTTTGGGCACAAAGCTGTGATTAGAGGGGTCCGATGCTGGGGGGAGCAGAGAAGCCTGCAGGCAGGAGCCCAGGCTCCGGAGGAACCACGCTGGGGCATCTGTGTTTGCTTCCAGGGGGGTTATGAGCTCCCCTTCCCCCCAGCAGGCAGCCACTGTGGATTCCTCTGACAACTTCTGATCCTGCCTGTCTGGGGTCCCTGAGACACCCTGTCCTAAGTTAGCTTTAATTGTTGACACAACCTAGAGTCATCTGAGAAGGGCATCTCCATTGAGGGATTTCCCAGATCAGATTGGCCCGTGGCCATGTTTGGGGGAGATTGCTTTGATTTTTAATTGATGGAGGAGGTCCCAGCCCACTGGAGGTGGATGGTCCAAGGCAGATGGTCCTGTAGACAAAAGCTCGCTGAGCATGAAGCTTCCAGTCAGTCCTCAAGCAGCACTCCGTGTGCTTTCTTTGGCTGAGTTCCTTGGTTAGAGATAATGCTATGTGGAACGGCAAACAGCCTGTCTTCAAGTGTCGACCCCTGACTTCTCTCAGTGTTGGACTGTGACCTGTAAGCTCAAATAAACCCTTTCCTCCCCTGAGCTGCTTTTGTGGGCTGTTTGTCACAGTGACAGAGTAAGTCTGGAACATTCTCCTTGCAAGCCCTTGAATGCCTGCTGCTCTCCACGCCAGCAGAGATCTTTCTCTTGTGGCAGTCTGAGTGCTGCCTTCTCTCCAGGAGGCTCACGGGTTACCCTGGTCCCCCACCCTCACCTTCTCCCAGTAACCTTCCCACTTGTTCGCTCACCCTCTGTATCGTTCCTACAAAGCAGTTTTCCAAGCTGCCCCTCCTGCAGCCTATCCCCTGGAGCCTATCTTTTGGCAGGCTCCCCCTTCACATAAAGACTCACGCATCTTCTAAAAGATGTCTTATTATTTTTATTTTATGTGTATGAGTGTATTGCCGGAATGTATGTAGTGCACCTGTGTTGTGCAATGCCTGAGGAGGTCAGAGGAAGGCGTTGGATCCCATGGAATCTGGATGATGGTTAGCCGCCATGTAGGTGCTGGGAATCAAACCCAGGTCCTCTGCAAGAGTAGTCAGTGCTCTTAACTGCTGAGTCATCTCTCCAGCCCACCCTGTTTTGTTTTTAAACAGGGTCTCATGTAGCTCAGGCTGGCCTTGAACTTGTTTTGAAGCCAGTGAAGACACTGAACTGCTGATCCTCTTGTCTCTACCTCTGGGATTACAGACATAGGATACCATACCTGGTTTACTCAGTATTTAGGATTGAACTTAGGGTGTCCTGCATGCTAGGCAAACTGGTTTATACCTCCAGCCCTCTCTCTGGGGTCTTGAAGCAGCTGAATTCATACCCGAGTTCTGCCCTAAAGTGACCTGTTGCCTCTAGAAAAGTGAGTGCCTCTCTCTGGTTGTCAGTGTTCAGGAGGCAGAAGGTGACTTCTTTATAGTAAGTTCTAAGGAATGAAGCAGTTGCCACCTGCAAAAGCCCTTATGCAGTTAGGAGAATGATAGGTGCATTTGTTGCTGTTTTGTTGCTCTGATAAAACGCCAACTTAAAGAAGGAAGGGCTCATTGTGGCTGCTAGTTTGAGGATACAGCCTGTGACAGCTGTAAAACCCTTTCAGCCACAGGGCATCCACGGTCAGGAGGCAGAGAGAGATACACCCCTTTCTTCCCTTTTGATTCAGCCTGGAACCCTGGCCCACATGAATGCTACCCACATTCAGAGTAGGCCTTCTGGTCACAGATGAACCTCTCTGGACACATCCTCATAGGTATACCTGGAGGCGTGTCTCCTAGGAGAGTCCAAATCCATTCAAGCAGACCATGAAGATTAACCATCATGTCGAAGGCAGAAGCAGGCAGATCTCTGTGAGACTGGGCCATCCTGGTGTACATAGTGAGTTCCAGGCCAGCTGGGGCTACAGGGAGACCCTGTCTCAAAAGAAAAGCTGGTCAATAGAAGTAAATAGAATGGCGTATAAGGTGTGGGGAAAGCCTACCCGGTTAGGAATGCAGTAGGTATTTGGTTAAAGCTAGCAGAATGACTCTCTCACGCCACACCTGTCCCCCCTCGAACACCCAGTTTGCAGGGAACATTTCTGTTCTTATATTGGGTCTTTGTCTTTCACATACAGCTCTCTATCTGCTTGGGGTGATTTTGGCTTCTTTTTGTCCTTCCTTACAACAGCTGATATGGAGAACCTGTGGGCGCTGCCAAGTCCTTAAAGCTAAGAGAGGCGATAGATGGGAGAATCACTGGGGTGCGTTCCTTCTCCTCCCTAGGACGCTGCCTTACCCTCCATCCAGCTGGCAGGGGCTCCTGGAGAGCCGTTTGCAGGACAGCAGCTAGGGCTCTGTGTCACTTGCTCTCTTCCGCAGGCCTGACATCTGGGCAGCACACTCCCCTCCTCCCCAGACCTGGACACAGTAAAAATAATACCTCACCAGCCTTTTGATCTGCGCTTCCTCCACCCACTCAAGGTCCCCAGAAAAGCAGGGCTCCCTCAAACCCTGAGATCCTCAGCTTGCTTCTTCTGTTGCATCATGGGGTCTCTTAACGTTGACGAAGAAAGCTGAAAGCCATATGAATTTTCAACAATGGGAGTCTATTGATAATGGGAGTGCCTTCCTCTCATTTAGGATATATTTCCAATGGTGGTGGGGGGAGGGGAGCAGGTTGCAAAACAGTATGTAAAGCAAGGAGGAAAAGAAAAGACTATATATGTATAGTCGAAAGTCGTCGGGAAGAATTTTCACCAAGCTGTGAGCAATGGGTTTTTGTGTCTTTTTTTCTGCGTGGAGGGGGGCTAACAAAGGATTTTGATTCTCTTCTTTGTTACTTTCTGTAATTTCCTGATTTGTTTACAATGGGCATATATTTCTTTTGTTTCAACTAAATCAACAAATAAAGGAAAGCACCATCAGTCTCTCAGGCCTTGTTTGCATACATTTGCATGCCATCCCATCATATGCCATCCCTCAAAACCCTACTCCATCATCCTTCAAGAACTGAAGCAGCCCCAGGTGCCACCCTTGTTTGTGTTTAGGAAGCCGGCATGGCCAGTTGCCGAACCCCCTGGGGAGAGAGGACCCTGGCAAACCTATCTGAGAGCCATAGCCCAGCCTCCCCCTCCAAGTCCTCCACGCAGCATCCCTGTCTCCAGGACGGTGACACCAGCCCCAAGGCAACGACAACTCTGCTGTCACATTTCCAACCTCGAAGGCGGCTTGCTTCTACTCGCTTGGCAGCATTTTCATGTTATTCTCGCGCTCTGACCTTAAGTGGCTGATTTTCCTTTCTCTCTCCCTTTGCTGGTCCTCCCCTCCTTCCCCCTCCCCTCCTCTCTCTTGGCTGAGATCTTCTGAGCCAGGCATCGGGGCTGTCTCGAGCTTGCTTCCTATTTTTGTGTTTTGTGAAGCTATAAAGGGCCAGGAGTACCACGCAGCTCTGGATGCTGTGCTGACATGTGCGTCTCCTTGCCTGGGCTGGTCTTAGATCACCACTCAAACAGTTACAAGGCATCAGATGGGTGAGCACCAAGATCACTATGGATGCACAGTTTACCTGACTCTTCATCGTAGGAAAGACAATAGAATGAAGAGCAAGCACACATGCACACGCGTGTGCACACACACGTGCGCACACACACACAAATGTCCATTACTATCTTATCAGAGACACCTGCTCTTGTATCAAAAAACTAAGAACGTCTTTCATACCTGGTGACATTTGGCAAGATGGAGGTCCAGAATGCCAGGCCAGCTCTTTATCACGTCATCCTGGATCATCTGTGCTGGAGTCCCTTGACAGCCACTCTTACCAGGCTCAAGTTTTAAGGGTGCAGATTTGTGTTCAGCAGCTGTGGTCAACACTTGATTCTAACACAAAAACACTTGGCAAAACCACTTGGCACATCCTCCACAGATGAACGGGTGATCCTGGCTGTGTGACTCAATGTCTTCACCTGTTCTCAAGGGCCAAGTAGATTCTGCCTCTTGGGCTTCTTATGAGACTTAGAAGAGTCAATATGTGGCCCTCGGGAGAGTGCTAGCCACTTGCAGGCACTCAATGTGAGGTAGCTGCTTATGGAATCTTTCTGGCAAGTGTGGCCAGGGGATCATATTTGTGACTTTCCTCATCTCCATGACCAAGAACTGGCAAGAGGCAACTTAAGGGAGGAGAGGTTTATCTGGGCTTATGGTCTGAGGGCATACAGCTAATCATGGAAGAGAAGGCATGGCTGAATTTATGACAGGGGAGCATGTGGTTGAGATTCCTCACATCTTGGCAGACCAGGAAGCAGAGACAGTGGAATGCTGGTGCTCAGCCCACTCTCTCCTCTTGTCCTTTCTGTTCAGTCTGGGACCCCCAGCCCACAGGATGGTAACACTGTATTCAAGGTGGGTCCTTCTCCTCAGATGAATTCTCTTTGGAGACACCTTCACAGACAGAACCAGAAATGCCCTAGGCATTTCTTAACCCAATGAAATTGATGATTGAGGTGGCTGTAGTATTTGGAGACTTGTGTTATTTATCATTCACTGTGACAGCAACAATCCGTTGATTGTATAGTTTCCTCTATGTCTGGGCCCCAGGGTCCTCTGTGTGTCATTTTGTATTAGTCAGTGTTCTTGTGGCTGTGACAAATACAAGAGAAACTTAAGAATGAAGGGTTCACAGTTTTGGGTTACAGTCCATCATGTTGGGGAAGTCATGCCAGGGAATGTGTGAGGTCGTGGGTCCCATTACATCTGCAGTCAGGAATCAGAGAGAGATGAATGTTGGTTCTCAACTTGTTTTCTCCTTTTAATTCAGCCCATGGAATGATACCACCCAGAGTTAAGGTGTGTCTTCCTACCTCATTTAACCCAATCAAGAAACAGCCTAGATACGCCCAGAGGTTTGTCTCCCAGGTGATTCTAGATTCTATTCAGTTGACAATCATTAGTGACTATCAGGGACTTGGGCCCAGTCTTCCTTGGCCTCTGTGCACAGCCGATGAGGGTGAGGTAGAGGGGCTGTAGGCCTTTCTGCTTGGTTCTAAAGCCCCCCATAAGAAATCTCCCTGCAGGCCTGACCTGACTGAGTCCTCTCTGCTGTTGTTTGTTTTGCTCTGTCCTTAATGGAGGATCCCCTACATGATGAATCTCCAGAACTGCAGCAGCCTGGCCTCTGCTCTACCCAAATTCCATGTTGAGATCTAATCTCCATAGTGAAAGACTATCTAGATGAAGTGCTTTGTAGGCAACTAGGTAGTGAGGCAGAGTCCTGGTGAACAGGATTAGAAGAGATCCAGAGAATTCCCCTACCTTGTCCATCAAGTGAGTGCACAACCAAAAGGTAGCTTCTATGAACACAGAAGCCATCGAACCTGCTGTTGCTTTGATGGGGAACGTCTTGTTCGCAGAACTGTGAGCTATATAATCCAGTTGTTTATATATCAGTACAACTGTTGCTTATAAGCTTCTGAACTAATACCATTTCATTATAGTGTCCAAGGGACAAGACAGTGGGCTGGCAGCAAGTCACCCTGATACTACTGTTTCCTGGTTGTCTAGGGAGGAGAAAGCTTGCCATCCTTGGAGGAAGCCCTGTGGTGTGAGTAGAGGGAATACCAGCACTTGAAAAACAAGCTGATAGACGACAGTGAGCAGCAGAGGTTCTCCGCTTTGGGCTTACACCTCCATCCAGACCTGCTTGCCTTGGCTGGAGCACCAGGGGTGTGGACTGGTCTCCCCTGTTTTCCAACATGTTGTTTGTAGGTGGAACAATACCCAAAGGTTCACCGCCACAGGCTGCACCTGAGTCTTTCTGGTCCTAGAAGCCAGAGCCCACCAGAGGGCTGGCTCTGTTCTTTATACCCTGTCTGGTGCCAGGATATAATATTATTTGTTCCCCAGAACAAATAATGGCCAGCCACCCTGGGGATCATCAAAATGAGGCCAGCAGGGGACAGAGTGACTGCAGAACACCTGGCCTGGAGGGCTGGATTTCAGGAGCATGCAGCACACAGAACTCTGCGTACACATGGTTGGTCCTTGGTACCTGGCAAGGGGACGGTCTCTGTCAGTTTGACAGATACAACCCCTTCTGTGTCCTGCTAGGCCCCTGGTGACAGAAATGCCCCCAAAGCAGCGTCTCTAGCCTCTCCTTTATTCTCATGCCTGGTGAGGCCCACATGGCAGGCCCTGTGTACAGTTTGGGAAGGGTTGTTCTACCAGGAAGTAGAACCAAGTCCAGGGCTGAAGCTTTGACCACCTGCTGGTGCCCACAGCAGAACTGTGCTGTGGAAAGCCTTGGCCCTGACATCTGAAGGGCATACCCTTCCTCCTCTGTCTCGAGCTGCTTCTCTATGAACCTCAGAGCATGCCCACCTGAGAGGTGCTGGTGATTCACGGCCTCGATCTCATCAGGCAGCCCTTAGCTGGTTCGGGAGCACTGGAGGAAGGGTTCACATCTGACTCTTCTTGTAGCATGATTCTTCCTTGCTCCCCACTTTGGGGGACCCATAGCTGGTGAGTCACAGACGTAGAATGCCCAAACCTCTTGTCCCTGGGGCAGAGGTCCCATGGGGTAAGTTGAGGCTAGGCTCCCCTCAAACCATCTTTTCCTGGCCTTCCCTCTTCCCAGCTCCCTGACGAGTGTCTCAAAGATTATTCCCCTTCTGTCATGCTTTAACGAGACTCCTGCTAGTCTTTGTGTTCTGGGATCCTGTTCCTGGACATGGTCCCATAGGCTCTTACACTGTCGGTTAGTTAGGTGCTCAATGCCCGTGCTCCAGAGTTACAAGTTTCAAGAGTCACTAGAATGGCCCCTATGTGCCCACCACCTCCCAAGTGATCATGCAAACATTCGTGCACATGCAACACATGAACATACAACCACACAATCACACAGACACATGTTTGCAAACACATATGACTACATATGAATTGATACATGAACATACAATCACAAATGCACACACAATTACCCATGCATTAACACATACAAAATACATACAATTGCATTATCTTGCACACATAAGAACAGAATCACAAATTTACACACACACAATCACATATACACATGTAAATGAACATATATAAATGTACACGCATAAACATGAACACACATAATCACAATTCAGGTTCATGCAATCATGAATCCATATGATCACACATAAATGAACAAATGAACACACAACCACACATGCATGGACATGGATGTACACAAACACACACAACCATATGATCTCACACAGACAAAAATGTACAATTACACATGTATGCACATCACATACACAGAATCACACACATGCACACTTCACCACAAATATATGTTCATGAACACACACAACTGCATGAATATACATATGGGCATACAAAAATATAATCACATACTCAGGAATACACAGTCCCAAAAGCATGCACACACAGTCACATACTCGTGTGCCTGAAGAGAAAATTGCAATTTGCACCTGTAGTCGAAAATGCATGCACATACAATCACACACATAGATACGAATAGATACCCCACACATGCATGCACACTTATGAGGAACCCTTCTACCACATGATCACACACAGGTACACAGCCGCAAATGCATGCATACACAATCACACATGCACACACAGCCTCCAGATGAGACAGGATTTGGTATGATGCCATCCCGCTTCCCAGGCCCCAGCCCTGGGCCTCCTGAAGCTCTCTGGTATTTGAAGGGTGAGAGAAGTTGATTGCTAAACCTCCCTGCTGCCCTCAAGGCCAAGGCCAGTCATGCTGAGGCCTCTGTACCACCTCCTCCCCTTCATTTTCACTTTCTGGAGAGAGGAATTGTCTCCCAGGAAGGCTCTGAGGCTGGGAATTGATCTCTCTATTTCCACATGCATTTTGCTTCCGATTCAGGGTGTAGAAAATGCAACCTTCTCTCATTGATCCCGTGTGCCTACAGTCACTGGGATCAAAGAGGGCGAGGCTGCCAGAGGATCCCCAGCATCCTTGGGGCCCAGAGAAGCCCAGCTTCAGAGGAGCTGCTCGCCTTGTTAATGTTTAAAATCTGTAAGCTGTTTTGTTTGGTTTTCAGTTTGTTTTTTCCTCCCTTTCAGCAAACCGCTCAGGCACGGGGGGCTTAAACCTGCTCTCTTTGAGCTAGAATTCATTCCGAGGAGAGGGTTTGTTCTTTATGAATAAGTTGACTGAGCATGGGGTGCCTGCCTGGAACAGGAGAGGCAGACCCCACTCAGACTCTGGGGACACCACCTGCCAACATTCTCAGCACAAATAATAGGTGCAAGGATAGGGATGCCTGGATGTGACCCCTAAAGTGGAAGTGGGGGAAACCTCGGGGGGACTGCTGGGAGGGAATTAGGTCCTAAGGGCCCTGGTACCATGAAGGATTCATGCTACTATCAAGGGACTAGGTTAGCTATCATGGGAGAGGGAGCACAGATCTCTCCTCCTCCTCCTCTCCTTCCTCCTCCCCTTCCTCCTCTTCCTCCACCTCTTCCTCCTCCTCCTCTCCTTCCTCCTCCTCTTCCTCCTCCTCCTCCTCTTCCTCCTCCTCCTCCTCCTTCTCCTCCTCCTCCTCCTCCTCCTCTTCCTTCTTCCTCAGCTCCTCTTCTTCACATGTACCATAATGTCACATCCAGAATGCCTTCTCAGTGTGCCAGTTCACTGACCTTGACTTCCCAGCCTCCGGATAGGTAAGGAAGCACAGTCTCCAGTCAGTGGTACTTCATCAGAGCAGAGTAGAATAGACGAAGATCATATCACACAAGCTGTCTTCTCTCTTACACTGACTGTGGAGACCTGAGCCCCATACTGGCTACTCACAGGCAGGAGGGCAGCAGGGAACCCAAGGTCTCACTGGAATGGGAGAGCCCACCGGGAGGGAGGGTGAGACCAGCCTGCAGGAGGCTCCCGGCAGCCTTAGCCAGTCACCTCGATGATGACGTGCCTGGGAGCTCCTGGCTCTTTCCTCAGGAACCTTCCTCCCAGCTGGAGTTCTTTGCTTTGTTGTCCCTGCCAGCTGTCCCCCACACCCTCCCAAGCTCAGGGCCCCAACCTGCCTCCTGTCCTCACGGCACCTCTGCTTTTCCTGCCCTATCCTTTTTAAAAAAATGTTGTTCATTTATTTTTGATTTGGTGTATGTGGGTGGATCGCCTGCACATATGTAAGTGCAGTCATGTCATGCAATGCCTCCAGAGGACAGAAGAGAGCATCGGAGGACTTCCCTGCAACTGGGGTTATGCATGGTTGCTAGCTGCCATGTGGGTCCTCTGCAAGAGCAGCCCATGTTCTCAACCACGGAGCCATCTCTCCAGTCCCTTGCCCTATTCTTTTATAGGAAGAGGAAAACCTATTTCAACTTCCAGGAAGATAAAACGAGTCCAGTGCTAGTTCAGTTTTTAACCCCTTTTGCTGTCTTTCCCTGGGTCTGGCCACTCACCTAGAAGTGGGATTCCTAAGAGCAATAGGATAAATTGTGAGTCCTCTCCCAGGCCCCCAGAACCTCAGAGTACAGCTGTGTTTGGATGTGAGGAGGTCAAAACAAAGAGATCAGCACAGGCTAGGATCCAGTGTGACTAGTGTTTGTTTCATGAGGGGCAGAGGATGAAACCCCAGGCCTTTCATACTAAGAGAAGTTCATAGCCTTTTATGGTATTTGATTTCCTTTATGTTATTTTGAAATAGGGTCTTACTATGTAGCCCAGGCTGGTCTTGAACTCGGCCTTCTGAGTGTTGGGATTACAGGTGTGAGCTACCATTCCTAGCTTACAGGAAGAGGGGATCTGGGCACGCAAAGAAACGAGAGACATGTGGGTACGCAGGAGAGTCAATGTGAGGCCCTTCCCTGTGGCTGGGACTCCTGGTGTCCTCGGGGGTATGGCCTAGGAGGGAAGGACATGCTGAAGGGAGGGAACGTCATGCTGAAGTGTCTTCCTGACCTGCACTCAGCATCCCTGGCAATCAGCTTGCCCAAGCAGAAGGGGCACTGGGGAATGTTATAGGGAATTCCAGTCTTACATCTGTGGGACCATTATGGGAGCAGAACCTGCCCATTTTATAAATAAGCCAATTGAGGCACAGAAAGGGCAAGGGGACATGCCCAAACGTGCCCAGTCAGGAACTTGCATTTGGTCAGTCCTGCCCAGCACCCATAGCATGTCTTCCTTGTGTCTAACGGATAGCTTAGCCTGCGCCTGTTTCTGTCAGGCCTCAGTGCCAAGCATGACAAACTCAGGGGCAGGACAGTGGAAGTGTGTTGGCTGAAGCACAGAAGCTGTCTGCTCACCATGCTGGAATCTGGACGCCCAATACCAGGGGTCCACCGATCGGCTAGTCCTGAGTCCCACCCGCTGCTGATAGCAGGCAGGTGCATCATCTGTCTTCCACTTTGAACTGTGTCCCCAGGACAGCCCAGGCATTAATCTGGCAGGAGGCAACCTTGCCAAGCCTCAACTTTGGCATCTCAGACCTGACCTTTGATGTCTTTCTAAGATTTACCAGTCCTGGTGCTGGTAGGCAGCCATGGTGTTGCTCTGCCTCTCAGTGTCTTCAAGCATACCTGGAGGGTGGGGTTGGGCCCTGTGAACAGGACAGTAATTACGAACTCATAGGCTAAGTAGCTCGCAGTAATCGTAAGAGGATGAGACCTCACCGGACATATTAAAGCTAGAAAGGAGACTATGTGATTTAGATATTTTCTCTCCAGTCTGGGGCCTTTTGAAAGAGTGACAATTAAGTATTGACAGGAAATGTTCCTGAATGTTGGGAGTCCCGCCAGATTGTAACTTGTTCCACTCTGGTTAATGTATCCAGGATGGTTCCTGTTAGGTAATTGCATGCAATGAAGGCCTGTCTATAGAGTTTTCTGTCGATTGTCATTTTGTATGCTGCCAGGGCTAATGGCCTGAGGGGCTGAAAGGGCCTGCTTCTACAAAGGGCACACCAAGAGCTACCAGCTCCTGACCCCTGACAAACTGGCTCCCCGGACACAGATCTCCATGTTTCTGCTTCACCACAGGCTCTGTCTTCAAGGCAGACCGTGTCCACGCACCTGTCCCTAACGGACTACAGTGACTAGCTATGGGGACGTTGAGGCAGGCCCAAGAAAACACTCAATTCTGCACTTTCTATGAGCGTGCGTCTCTCGAGCACGGGGAAGGGCGACTAGGCTGATTGAAGTTTTATTAACCTGCCACCTACTAAAGGGAGTAGATCAAAGAAGTCCACATTATTGAATCGTTCGCTTTAGGGACACAGACGCTGTCTGTGCCCCAAGTGCCCCCGGCTGCGTGACACAGCATAAAACACAGTCACCTCTCTGCTGCGACAGATGCAAAATCAGGAGGCCGAGGTAATTAAATTATATTTCTTCTGGGCTTCGCAACACACGGAGTGGCCTTGGCTCCTTGGCCGTCTTTGTTTCTCAGCCCGCTGGTTCTCCTTGGCTTACTTTTCTCTGCCTGACACTGAAGTGAGCTTATCTTTGCCTTCACACCCACAAGTAGAGGCAGTCCCTGAAGGTGTCCACGGGGTTACAGGAGACCCACCTGGGGACAAGAATATGGGAAGTCAATTGCCAAAGCCAACTAGCACTTCATGGTGCCCACGCTCGATTACCCTACTTCCTTAATTACATTTCCTTCCCAGCCTCCGGCCTTCCGCCCTCCCTCCCTTCCTTCCGTTCCCTCTTTCTCATTCTCCTTTCTTCCTTCCCCTTCCTCCTTCCTTCCTCCCTTCCTCCCTCTCTCTCCTTCCATCATCTCACGTATCTGCATATATTTATGCACGTTTATCCACAGTCACTTGTGTATCCAGTACATCTTCATTCTTGTGCCGGGTACCAGGAATTCAGTGGAAGAAGACAAGATGACACAGAGCATCTGTGAAGCTTCATCTTCACTCTCAACTTGATCCTGTGTGAGATCACCTAGGAGACAGCTCTGGGCATGTTTGTGAGAGCGTTTTCCAGAGAGATTTAACTGAAGACAGAAGACCCGTCCTGAATGTGGGCAGTGCCATTCCATGGCCCGGGGTCCTGTACTGAATTAGAAAGGGGGAAAAAGGAGTCAGCAACCTGAGCACCAGCATGCGTCTCTCTCTGCTTCCTGACTGCGGATGCTGTGTGAGCAGCTGCCTCACGCTCCTGCCGCTATGCCTTCCCACCATGATGGACTGCGTCCCCAGACCGTGAGCCACAGTAAAGCCTTCCTTACTTAAAGCTGCTCTTCTTGGCTCTTTGGTCACAGCAATGAGCAAAGTGTCTAACAGTGTATAGGAAAGATGGCTGTGAAGACGCGTCCCCTCCCACACATTCCTGCAGTGTGACCCTGTCGCTCCCTATTAATGAGTGGAGTCCATGTCCTTCTCCTAGAGTCTTAGCTGGACTTACACAACAAGGTGACTCTCTTATAACTAGTGGGACATAGATGAAGTCATGGGCACTGTGACCTTTAAGGCAGGGCCAGAAAAGGCCATGCAGCTCCCCTTGGGGACTATAAGTAGCTGAGGTACCTTGACCCATCTTTGCTTAGTGGGGAGGCACATGTGACACTCTGCTCACAGGCCACCTGAGCTGATGGAGTGCTGGGTCCCTGAGGGCATCGTCTTGGTGGCTCAGCCCCATGAGTCTTCCAGTGGGTTAAAGAACATAGTCCTCCTAACAAGACAGCCCTCGTGTTTATCAGATAAGTTGAGCCTGCTTGCAGGAGTCCATCATGGTAGGGCCGGTGGACGGTTGACATCCCTCACCGCAGGAGGGGTTGAGGAGGATCATGGGACCCTCTCCAGAATTTGCAAACCCTCCTCACAGATATTTGCAAGCAGTTCTACCCTAATTGCCGGGGGCTTTCAGGTCGTGGGGGAGATGTTACATTGTACAGGCTGGGGAAGAATAGCACAAGGGCACTCCACAGTGGCAGCCACGGTGGCAGCTGTCACACATGTGGGGCAGACCTTCTAGTGCAGGTGCTTGGGGGACCCCCACGCTCCTGCCAACAACCCTTCACCCACGCTCTGTAAGTGAGCATGACACACTCCTTACTTCCCCAGGGGAACTTTGGTGGAATCATACTTTGGCTTCTCCTTGCACATTATGAGGAGGACACTGATTGCTTCTCCCCAGGGAAGCAATTCCCACAACAGGGCGACCATGGCCCTAACTGACATCCAAGCCCATCTGTGTTAGAAATCCAGGTGACAGCGGCCCACCATGTTCCTGACCCTCAAGCTCACGAGTAAGAAGCAACAGCCACTGGTTTAAATCACCAAGCATGGGCTCATGTGTTGTCTGCAAGTGAGTGACTAGGTGATGTTAGCAAAGAATATAGCACCCAGATGGGGAGACAGATCTTAAAATCTCTAGTCCAGGTGATGGCAGAGTAATGAACTCTCTTGAACACAGCACATAGACCCTGAAGAGTTGGGGGAGGCAACCTGGGTGACCCGCGATTCACTGAACTCTGAGGGAAAGACAGGCATTTAATGGAGGGTCAGTGGAAGAGTATTTGGCATCAGCAAAGGTCCTGTAGCAGGGAGGGGACTGTGAAAGGTCATTGAGGCTGCAGGAGACGGTGAGCAAGGAGAGGCCTGGAAGAAACATAGGGCTGAGCCCCTAGGGCTGAACAAGGAGGGCAGTAGAAGCTTGCCACAGCAGGTTGGAGGCAGCAGCTGTGGGTGTGGATCTAGTGGTTAATGAGCATGGAAATGTCACTGAGAGTTGAAATGAAGCATGTGAAGCCTGCTTAAGGACCTAGGCTCTTGTGGAGGCTGCCTTCTTGCTGAGGGTCTCAATGTTAATCTCTCCTAGAAAAGGCTACAACTGCAGATTTGATTGCATGACCTTGGGTAGGTCATTTCACCTCTTGGGGATTGGACTGGAAGGCATGATTTATAAGGCCTTTCAAATTTTGTGAGTCTAAGAATCAATCCTCAATGACTTTGCCATCATGAATGAAGCGGGTGCTAAAACTTACATAAGTAGATTAAGCAGGCCAGCGACACGAAATTATGTTTAATATGATTCATTATCGTAATGGGCTGTGTACAGAGCAATCTCTTTCCTCCCTATGGCCTGTCTTGTTTTAATGGCAATGGTTAGGAAAAGAAGTCACTATGCAGATGACCAATGATTGTGTGCGTATCCATACACGTGTGTGTGTGTGTAATGTGCGTGTAGAGCACGGAGATCTAAGTCGGGTGCCTTTCTCAATCGTTCTCCACTTTATTTTTGAGACCACCATGTTCCTGACCCTGAAGGGTATCTCGATGGCCAAGCTAGCTATCCAATGAACTCCAGAGAGCCTCCTGTCTCTGCCTCCCCAGTGCTGGGGATACAGACACATGCCGCCATGCCTGGCTTTTGCATGGGAGCTGGGGATCTGGACTCGGGTCCTCATGATTGTACAGCAGGCACTTTACCAAGGGAACCATCTCCCCAGCCCCTCTGAGTTAATCTCGATTGTCAGGTGATGGGATTAAGAATCACAGAAACAAACCTCTGGGTATGAGGGTGTTTCCAGAGGGGGAAGAATTCTGGACTGACTTTAAAAAAAGAGAGAGAAAGCATCAGAGCACAGTGACCCACAACTTTAATGCCTGCACGAGGCGGCAGAGGCTGGAGGATCATGGAAGCCAACCAGGTTTACATAGCAAGTTCCAGGCCAGTTGGGGCTACAGGGAGACCCTGTCTCAACCCCCCCCCCAAAAAAAAAGAGAGAGCACACAGTGAATATAGCTTAGCTGGTGGATACCTGCCTAGCATGGGCCAAGCCCTGGGTTCTATCCTCAGCACATTGGTACAGCGCTCAGGAGGTAGAAGCAGGAAGATCAGGAGTTCAAAGTTATCCTTAGCTACATAGTGAGTTCAAAGCCAGGCTGGAATACACGAGACCCTGTCTAAAACAAGTTTCTAAAAAGGAGAGGGCAAGCTGAACAGCAGCACTCTTCTTGATGGTGGGCACAAGGAGACCCACTGCCTCCCTCTGCTGCCATGCCTTCCCCTCCACTCTCAAACTGTGAGCCGAAACAAGCCCTTCCTTTTTCGAGCTGATTAGTCACAGTGATGAGCAGAAAGTAACTAAGAGAGAAACACAGAGAGCAGGACGACACCCGGGCTCAGGGGCATCTACTCTGTGGAGACCTGGCACCTGTTATTTTCCATCCCCAAGCAGTTTTGTCTAAAATGGAGACAAAGCTAGCAAGCTACCCACCTTGAAGGAGCGGTGTGGAGACGAGACAAGATAATTCCTGCAAATTGCTGTGGACCACGTGCCAGGCACGGAGTATGTGCGGAGTAAATGTTGACTATTATTATTCCGATCAACCCTTCCAGCACTCTTCTAGAATAATTGAAACTGCACGCAGCTGAGATTAGAAATGTCAAACTTCCAAATATCAAGGGCCTGTTGGATGTATTTATGCTTAAATGAACTGTTCAGGACACACAGGGTAGGTTCAGGCTCACCTCAGTAATCCCTTTTGCTGTTTTTACACGGTCTCTGGTTAAAAATAAAAACAACAACAACAACAAAATCGCAACATGGCGGTTCATGTTAAAGAGAGGTGGCCCAGCCCAGAGGCCCAAATGACATTTGAAGTTCCTCTTTGAATTGCCCTTGGGACTCTCTTTCTGTTTGGGGTGAATGTTTGGAGCTTGTGGCTGAGTGGGCAGGTGTGTGTACACACGTACACACACACACACACACACACTCACACACACGCACATGCACACAGATGACTCATTGCTGAGAGTTGCCTGGAAATTAACTTCTGTTTCCTTGACACAGTTCTACTCTGAGATGAAAAACATTGTGCCTGCTGCATCCACAGCCTGACTCCTGGCTGATGAGGGCAGAGATGAGTCAGGGACCATGGGAGGCCAGCACAGCCCACAGAAGGCCTCAGTCCTCCAGTGGAGTCCAGCCTCTGACCATAAGGCCCCACCCAGGCCAGGTCTGGAGCCATGAATCTTCAGGGCAGGCAAGATAAAATGGTTGCATCTTTGATCTATCTAGACAGTAAATTTTTTGAGTCCCTATAAGCTAAAATCAATATTGGCACAACTGTATGTCATTAACAACTAAATGAACATGACAAATCCGAACTGCCGCCTATTAAACAAATGAGTTTTCTCTCCACACAGGCACAGCAGGTTATTAAATTCTTTATTACAGGAACCTCGCCATTAGAAGGGGGTAAAAACCATCTTTAGGAGTCAGCCGTGTGTACGAAGCCGTGTAGCCTTCTCGTCTCCTCCAAAGATGCTCAGGTGGTCACTGATCTTCTCCTCCCATGGGTACATGAGGCAGCTTGGGGTTGTGGAGGGAGGAAGAAGATTATTACCATGGCATCTGGCACACGTGCTCAGGTTCTGGTCCCTTCCTCTTTCTTCCACTAATGATTTGTTTCTAAGTACTTACTGAAGACCCATGACAACTGAGGTGTTCTGCTGGACCTGGAGTTGCTCAATGGTGTGAGCCATGATGTTTCTCAGACGTCCCAGGTACCAGAGGTTTGAAGCCCAAGGACAGTTTAGCTTTTCCTCTAAGAAGGAGTTACAGGCCAAGTGGGTCCAGGTGACCAGAATCCTAGCTCTTGGTTTCAAATTCTATTCTCTTCTTGTTCCATCTCTTCTCTCTCTCTCTAGATATATATAGATATATACATATCTATATATCTATATATATCTATCTGTTGATAAAGGGTATCAGCTCAGGTTGGCTTGGCGCTAGCTATGTAGCTGAAGACAGTCTTGAACTCCTGACCCTCCTGCCTCCACTCCTCACATGCATTTCTCCCAGGACAAGCAAAGAGGCTGCTGCAAGCTAGGCCTGGAGCAATAAGCCTGTCACCATAGCCAGGAGGAGGCAGAAAACCAAGTAGGATCCACTTTGAGTGTGGGGGAGAGCAGGAGGCAAGCCTCTGTCCCTGCAAATGATGTGGGTCTGGGGCATTGCAAAAGCTCAGAGGAAGGACCCAGAGAAGACATCCAGGGGCTGGGGTCCCACCATGAGGACCTTTGGCTTAGGAGGCCCCTGTCAATGCTGGCTAGAACAAGTTATCCAGTTGGCAGTGAGTCCCCTACCAATAGGGAAAAGCTCGGCTTTGTGGGAATGACCTGGTGATGATTTCTGTTACAAACTGGACTTTTGCATAACCTTGTAACAAAGTTAACCGTATGCTTTGAGATCTTTTCACACTCCGTGTTCAGTTTAAATTTAACTTGCTTTAAGAAAACAGTGCAGGGGCTGGAGAGATGGCTCAGCGATTACGAGCAGGGGCTGCTCTTACAGAGGACCCAGGTTTGGTTCCCAGCTCCCACAGAGTGGCTAACAACCACTCATAACTCTAGTTGCAAGGATTCTGATGCGCTTTTCTGGTCACTGAGGGCACTGCCCCCATACAGTACAGTTACATACATGCAGACAAAACACTCATATGCATAAAATACAAATAAATAAAAGAAGACAATGCAAGCACTCGTACTAGGCTTTGGATTCCCCGAGTAATCCACTTTCCGGAAATAAAATGAATGCATACATAGCTTTAATCTTAAACTATGTCCCACATTTCTCCCTCATGACTCTTTCTTGTCCTGGCCTAGAATAATGTTTGTGTATGATATGGTAATTTGATCTAACATCATCACTGAAAACAGTGACATTAGAAGCAACAAATTACCCACAATAAATGTTGCAAGCAACATGTGGGCTGATAACATCTGTTTATGTTTTTTTTTTATGCTGTTCTGGCTCAGTGATGGGGGGGTCAGAAAAAAGCAACTTCTTCCCCTGTAAAACAATGGTTAAAGATTCTCTGAGACAAAAAATTCTCATTCCTTTTCTGTACCATACTTAACAAACTGTTCAGTAAATATAGTGGACACCCTTTATTCAAAAGAGGGATCAAATACTCCAGCACAAATCAGGTTCACTCTCGGTTAAACCACTCCAGGAGTTAGATTTTCTTTTATGCAGCTCTACCATAGGCCTCACAGATAAGCAACCCCATCTCCCTGTATTCGTAAAGGTTTGAGACGCATGCGACACACAGTCCACAGGTCACTTGCAGCCCAGGATGGCTACCGATGAGGAACAACACAAAATCACAAGCTGACTTAAAGCATTATGAGATAATTTTTGTGGAAACCTTCTTTTGTCATTGGATCATGTAGTTCTTGAAGGGGAACCTTGTGGATGACAATGTCTTCTCTCAATGCCAAAAGGCTGTACACACCTGGAAAGTCTCCTGTGACCATCTTGAAAATTTGAGTACTGTGAGCAAGGAGCTCTGTGTTTTCATTTTGTCTGGGCCCTGCAAAAGATAAGACTGGCTCTCCCTGGGGTTTTTAAAAATCTTCATTCCTGAGGCTGGAGAGATGGCTTAGTGGGTTAAGAGTACTGGTTGCTCTTGTAGAGGACCAGGGTTAGGTTCCCAGCACCCACATGGCAGTACACAACTGTCTGTAACTCTGGAGTTCTGGGGGATTTGACACCCTCTTTTGGCTTTCACAGGCATTGTGTGCACAGGTGCATGTACGTACATGCAGGCAAAATACTCAATACATGCATAAAAAATTTAAATACACATTGCTGGACCCCTTCCTGCAGAACCTCTGGTTCCAGTCTAGGGTAGGGCCTGAGCACATGCCTTCCTGACAAGGTCCCAGATGAGACTGCTGGGAATCTCTAACCGGCATCATGGTGTGGCAGCAAAGGAATACAGCAGACGGCCGTCCAGACAGCCTCCGCGGCCACGCCAGAGCCAGAGTTAAGTCAGAAGTCAAAAGGGCCCCGAGGTCAGCTCAGCTCAAGACTTCTTTTCCCAGTCCTGGGGAGATGGCTCAGCTGATAGAGCATTTGCTGCATAAGCATGAGGACCTGTGTTCCTTCCCCTTCACCCACGCAAAATGCCAGTGAGTGGCTGTGTGACACCCTGTACTTGTAATCCCAGGGCTGGGGAGGTGGAGACAAGGGGTTCCTGGGGCTGGATGGCCAGTTGGCATGGCAGAATTGTTGAATCCTGGGTTGTTGACTCTGTCTCAAAGAATAAAGTGAGGAGTGATTGAGCACCCAGTGTTGACTTCTGGTTTACACACACACACACACACACACACACACACACGCCCACGGAGACTTTATTTCTATTTCCCAAAGGAGCAGACAACTGAAGGATCAGGAACAACAATAGACAGGAAATCAGCAAGGAAGGACACGCTGAGTGCTCCCCAAAAGGTCAGGAGGAGGAGCAAGTGTAAAATCTGAGACTTTGAGTCAAACCCAGGGAAACTGAGTCACGGGAAGCTATGCACCTGTGCCATCCATTACCTTAGTCTTTCTTTTTGTTTGCATGTCTGTTTTGAGACTGGGTCTTTCTGTGGCCCCAGCTGGCCTGTAACTTGCTCTGTAGACCAGGGTGGTCTCAACCTTACAGAGATCCACCTGCTTCTACCACCAAGTGTTGGGACTAAAGGTGCGCACCACCATGCCTGGCCCCATGAGTACCTCTTGAACCTGAGGAGGAAGGGTCAACCTACAGGGAGTTTGTAGAGTTGGTTGGATGCTCTCAACTAGGTAGAGCAGAATGTGGCCATATGGATCAGCCAGTGAGTCCTCAGAAAGGAGTGTTTCCTCTATCCAACATGGGTGCTCACTGACCCATTGTTGAAGGCCGCACCCTGTCACATCTGCACCATTCCTCCTATGTGAAGCAAAGTGACTTTATCCGGAGATGACAGACTCCTCAGAGTTCAAAACCGGCTTTGGAAGTTCCAAGGGCCTCGTTAAGACTGTGAAATTTAGTGTGTATGAGAAGTTTTTTTCTGGGGAGAGCCTCTGTATCCTTTGTCAGATTCTCAAAGGATTCTGTGAACCCCTCAGAAAAGGATTTATTGAGGGATTTGTCTGAAGGGAGGATTATCCAATAAGTGGTTTGGGATAACTGACTAACTCTTTGAAAAAAAAAAAAAAGTAAAGCTGGATTCCCATCTAACTCTTATCAAAATGCAGCCCAGATGGTTCAAGGATCTAAATGTTAAAAAAAATATAGCAATAAGAATTAAGGAAGAAATTTGGGTAAATATATTTATGACATGGGAGCTGGAAACTGATTTTCAGAGTGGGAAACAAAATCCGGAAACTGTCTAGAAAAACATTAAGTCTACTTCAGGAAAATTCAAACATTAGTGGGGACCATCAAAATAAGGAGTAACTGGAGTCCAAAGACAAGGGTCAAACATTGGGGGGGACAGATATTTACACATCAACCACAGACAGGAAGGTAATTCATTGACTTATGAAGCACCCAGGCAATGAACAAAGAAAAAGAAATTAGAACGATCAAATAGAGGGGTCGGTGAATCAGCTCAGGGGTAAGAGGGCTTGCTGTGTCCGTATGAAGATCCAAGTTCAGATCCCCGGTACCAATATAAAGAGTTGTGAGAGGCTGTGCACATATCTGTAACCACAGTGCTATGTCTGGGGGTTGATGGGACAAGCCCTGAGGCTTGCTGATTGCCAGCCTAGTGAGCGTCCCTGTCTCAAAGGAATAGGTGGAGTGTGGTAGAGCAGGACATTTGATGTCATCCTCTGGTACCCACATACACATGGGCACATAGATTACACACATATACCATGCATATACACATTGGAGAAAGAAGAGCCAAATATATAAAGATGCATCTATCACATGACTGGAATAGCACAATAAAATCGAGCAGTGAGTGGGTGTATAACAAAATAGCCGGTGATTTACCAATCATTAAAGAAATGTAAAACCTTGCAGATTGACAGGAATTTGTATTGGTGGTGGTTTATTATGTGTATGTGTGATATTTTATTTATTCCTTTGTAGCTTGGTATTTAGGCTGCATCGGGTTCTCGGGTATTATAAACAATACCATCAAGAACAATTTTGCAGCTAAGTCTGTGATTATTTATTTAGGTGAAATCCTCAAAGGTTCACCAGTGTTTAGCCTCACCTAGCTCATCTTCTCCAAAGTGACTAGCCAGGACTGTAGTGCTGGGATCATAGCTCTCCTGTGATCGGCAGCCTGGATCTGCAGATGGGAATATGGGAAATAGTATCTACGGGCCGCTCCTGTGTGTCTCTCTGAGTGTGCTGGGCTGCCTGCCTCCCTTAGAGTGTCAAGAAGATATGAAGCAAGTAGCATTTTGACCCATTCTGCAGTGAGAAAATGGGGGAGCAGAGAGGTTTCCTAAATCCCCTAAGGTTACACAGTGAAGAAAGAGTTGGGATTGGATCTTTTTGTTTGTCTGGAGGCCAAAAGCAGCAGGTGGTTGGCGCTGTGTTCCTGGAGGGGAGAACAAGGAAGGAAAAAAATGAGACTGTCATGGAGGTTGGGGGCACAATTTCTGAGGTCAGCCCTGCCTGGGGGGACGGATGAAGGGATGCCACGTACCAGCGAGCGTGGAGGTAATCACCTTGCCCTGCTCCGTCTCCCCACTTTTGGGGTATACTATGTACTGGTCTGTGCAGAGCTAAGCTGTTCATTGCCCCACGTGCAGCCAAGCTCTCATGCAGCTTACGGAGAGGATTTTGGGGCTAGGCGATAGCTCGGTCAGCACAGTGCTTGCCACACAAACATAAAGACCCAAGTTCTTCCCACAGGGCATGCACCTGTCACCTTAGTGCCAGGAACACAGAGGCAGGAGGATCCCTGGGACATGCTGGTCACTGTCAGCTAGTTCATCTGAACTGGTGAACTCTGCTTCAGTGAGAATCTCTGCTCAAAGATGCCTGATGTGGGCCTCTGGCCTCCACATGCATGGATATATGCATACACACAAACATGTACACCGGAGAAAAGGAAAAAAGAAAAGAGGCTTTTCATTAAAAACAAATCTTATGTGCATGAATGTTTGCCTGCAGGTATGTGTGTACACCATGTACATGTGCGGTGCCCACAGAGGCCAGAAGAGAGCGTAAGAGCCCATGGAAACAGAGTCAGGGATGGTCGTGAACCACCATGTGGGTGCTGGGAATGGAACGCCAGTCCTCTGCAAGAGCAGGCAGTGCTCTTAACCGCTGAGCCACCTCTCCAGCCCCAGGTTTTGTATTTCAGAAATCTCAGTTTTTCTCCTCTGATTGCTCATCCTGGCTCTTCTAACACCCTTTGTTGTTCTTCCTAGCTAAGCATCTCCCCTGTCCTCCCTTGGTGGTTCCGCTCCTGCCTGCTGTCTCCCAATTAAGTCCTCAGGTTCAGTTCAAAGTCTTCAAACTACAAACAGCAGGTGTGATGTTACTTTTAAGTAAATTTAAAGTGCCAACAAAGTAGAAAGAATTTAGGGGCTCAGGGATCATTTCCCAAGACGATTTACTACCCCAAACTATAACCACGTCTCTGGTCTTCTGTAGGTACTCAAATGAATAAACTATGACTCTGAAAACAGCCAGAGTAAGCACGAAGACGAACTGTCCCATCCACATCTGTGACAAACGACAAGTTACTTTCCTGAAACTACCATTACTCAAGAGTAGTTGCTAGAATTATCCCTCCAAAATGCAGTTCTGTACAAAAACATGCAATAGAAGAAGCAGTGTAGGAAATACCAAAAGACTTCTAAAAATATCTGAGTTCTTTTGACCCAGCACCATCTCATTCCTGCAAAGTTATCTCGAGGAAATGATCACATTTATACAAAGGGCTTTGTTGTGTGTGATGCTTGGCATCGTTAATGCTACGGGAGAAACGGGAGAAACGGAAACAAACTGATTGTTTGGTCAGAGGGACTGACCAAGAACATGAATGTGGCGATTAGCAATTAAAAACAATGCGTGGGAAAGACAGCGATGTAGAGGAAGGGTCAGAGTATCATAGCTAGCAGCTGGCCCAGGGGGCAGGGGTAACAGCCCAGAAAGCAGAGCATGTGTGATTACATATTTACTGAAGGCGTGGAGAACAGTAAGAAGAAAAGATTGGAAATCTAAGTACAAAAGTACTAAAGAGGGCTGGGAGATGGCCCTGTGGGTAAAGAGTCTGCTGCACAAGCCTAAGGACTGGAGTTGAGATCCTCAGCACCCACATAAAGCACGTCTGCAGCTCTAGGGGTGGGAAGGGAACTTGAAGCCAAGGCGGATCCCTGGAGCTCAGTGGCCAGCCAGTCTAACCACCTGGTGAACTCTAGATTCAACAAGAGACTCTGTCTTAAAAACTCAGCTGGAGAGTGACAGAAGACACACCCAGTGTTGATTTCTGGCCTTCATATGCACAGACACACACATACACATGTGCACCTGCACACACAGGGGCACACAATGCACACATGCAGCACACATACTTAAGGTACAAAGAGCTTTCCTCTTGGGGACAGAATTCGTTTTAAAGTGATTCTTTTGTTCCACTTCTTTGGCTGTACCCAGTTGTGGTGGGCACCTAGAAATGTCTGTCATGGAGCTCCTGGGTGGTGGATGGGGTCCAGGGTGCAGGTGGTCTGAAAGCCTGCAGGCCTGTAAGAGAGGTAAGTGTAGCTTGAAGATTTATCCTGTGATCGCTCTTACTTCCTGGATCCCACAGGGGACAATCGGTATCCTGGCCTGTTAGACACAGCATCTGATTGAAGATCCAGTTCCCTGGATTAGTGCTGGGTTGAAAAATGACCCATGCATCCCCGGAGATGAAGCTGAGCTCGAGCAGAGCGTGGTATTTATAACTCAGCCTCCCAATGTGGGCCCAGTCACCACGCGATGTTGACGGATGATCCTCATGAGAACCTTGCTGTTTCCATTTGATTATGGGCCCATAAACACAGATAACAATTGAACAGAGTTAGGGCTCAGTCTGGATTGGACTTGCCATGGTCTGGGAAGCTGTTCTGCATGACTCTGGCTTGCCTGTCCCCTGACAGTTCTGCACAGTGCAGCTATCTCAGTTATACGTGTGTTATGAGGCTGCTGCAGGTGCCCGTATGCGTCCTCGGTGCAAGTGCCTGTCTCTCTTTTGTGCCAGGGCAGATATCATGCCTTTCTATTGGGTGCTAGGTGGTATACATATTTAGTTGGAAGGTTCTCTCATCTTTAATTGGGGTTTAGCTTCCTTTATTTTTCTCTAGCCATTCATCATCCATCCATCCATCCATCCATCCATTCACTCACATATCCATCACCCATACATTCAACCAACTATCCACACACATATCCATCCATCCACCCATTCATCCATCCGTCCACCCATCTATCCATCCATCAACCCATTCATCCATCCATCCATCCGTTCATCCATCCATCCACCCATCTATCCAACCATCCACTCACTCATCCACCCACCCACCCATTCCCCTCCACAGTCATATATCCAACCATCTATCCATCCAACCATCTACCCATCCAATTACCTATCTATTCACCAACACATTCAACCTACCATTCACCCACCCATCCATCCAACCATCTACTCACCCATCTATTCATCCATCCATCTAACAAACTATCCACCATCCAATCATTCACCCACACATCCATCTGTATATCTATTCATTCACCATCCAACCACCCATTCACACATCTATCCCATTTTCCATCCATCTAATTACATATTCATCCACCCACCCACATAGCCATTCATCCACCCATTCAGTTATCTACCAGCCATTCATCCATCTACCCACCCATCCTACTATCATCCATTCACTCACCCACTGCTTGACATTGAACATCTGATCTGCTATGGTGGGACCATGGGCCTAAAGATCCCAGGTGAACCTGGAATATAGAGAATGAAGCCCCACTACTCCCTCACGCTCTAAGACAGAGTCACATGCAGTAATGTAGGGAACAGCTCAGGAACTCAGAGACCGTGAAGCCAGCCTGACCTGTGAGGTAGAAATGCTATTCACCCATGTCAGTCCTATGGAAATGTCCAAAGTACCTGTCCTGGCCCAGATCCCAGAGACATGAAGACGGTGAAGATGCTGAAGCAGCTGAGTGCCTACCCTCACTTGGTTTACAGTCATTGAGCATCCAGCAGCACAGGCTCAGACTGCTTCAAACTCTGTCTCTCTACCTGTGGACATAGGAGATGCTATGAGACCCTTGATCAGGGGGTCAAGAATGAATTCAACACACACCCATCAGGTCTAGGCCAGGCACTCTTAAAGCAGCGAGGAAGCATGGGAGGTCCAAAAAGACTGAGTCGAGAAAGAGAGAGAGAGAGAAGCAAAAAAGCTCTGAGCAGAGATGGGAGCGGAGAGGCCAGCAGGTGGTAATAATTTCCTACATCGGCACAGATAGAACCAGGGACCAGGGCCCAAGGGGCACTAGAGATGGCGGCTGGGGATACCCGCCTCTAGATCCATTTGGAAAGTGGAGCTTTCAACCTGAGGAGCATGAGAGACAAAGCAGCTGGAGGCGACGTCTGATTTTTAGCCTGAGAGCTGGGAGGATGAGCTGCTCTTTGTGGAGGAGGGGCGACACGGAGAGGAACAGGTACTGGGAAAAGTCACTTCTGCTCCCACCTCAGACACTCTGCTCTTTGTCCTAGCAATGCCAACGTGCCCGCTTCTGCATTCCCCGTCAGGGCTGTGATGAGCACGCCGTCTGCTTGTCAAGCCTGTGTGTCTGCCCCCTTCCCTCTAACTTTCATGGGTGCATCGTTTGCCCTGGGTTCTTTGTCTCCAGTGCAGCAGCCAGCAACGCCTGCTCTCATGGGGCTACCATGGAGTGAAAACCCAGTGCAGTGGGTTTGCCGCTGCCTCTTTGCTGGGCCCCAGCTCCTTCACCAACAGAGCATCCTGACCAGCCCTATAGTGTGTGAGGTCTCCAGCCCCGGGCCTGGTTTGCACCCCCATTCTCTTTTGTGTACCAGCTGCTCTGGGGTAGCCGCTCTTTCATCTCTGCTTTTGGGAGGCCCCGGCTCTGCTGCCTGCACATGCACATCTGGACTTCTTCAGACCGCATGACGAAAGCATCTGCTGCTGGAGTGAGAAGGACCCGGCAGAGGCTCTTTTGTAATCACATCTAATTGACTCCAGCCCCAGGGCACTTGCATTTTGGTTATAGATTTTAGGGCTTCCAAGATGTTTCTAGAATTATCTGCTTGCCCTGAGCCCAGCAAGCGTTCTATCTGTCCAGGTGGCAGCAGGCAAAAAGCACAGACAGCTGCAGAGGCTCCTGGGACCACATGAGAGCCTCGCACCAGTCTTCTGTCTGAAAATCTCAGAGACTCAGAGCCAGAGACCGCACAGGACAAGTTGCCAGAGGCAAGGCAGAGACCACTGCATCTTGTGGCTTTCAGCTTCCAGGTATTCTTCTGCCTCCCACCTGCCATTTTCTCCATCTTTGTCTGAGGACTTTCTCTGGTGTCATGGTTTGCTTTGCTCATCATAAGGGGTGGGGCTCATCTGGAATGGCCCTCACCATCCGCAGACAGATATATCAGCATTCCAGCACCCCCTGCCTCAGCTGAGAAAACCTGGAACATGTGCACACAGGTCCCTAGAAACCCCCATTTGAAGAAACTCCAGTTGTCTGCATGGGAGCTGGATTGATGGATTGTCCCTTTTGGACCACCTGCCCTCCACTGCACCACTTCCCGCCTGGGCTCCTCCCTCCTCCAAAGGTGGAGGGCCTCCCTCTCAGGATCTTCTCTTTTGTGAGCCCTGACTGAGAACAGATACAGGGAATATCAGTGCCTATGAGCTCATAGACTATTCTTAAAACAATTCAGACATCACTGGAGAGATTTGGGGGCTGGGCATCCTCAGGGCAGGAAAGATGCTGGGATGAGAATGAACATGCAGGAAGTGGAGCTGTTCTGGAGATGTGATCCAAACCAGTTCTGCTGTGGTTGAAACCCAGAAAAGGCATGTGTAACCACTCTGAGTAAGACACACTCCAGAGTCCCTCAGGGGAAGTGTTCCTTTGTCCCCTCCATCTGCCCCCAAGCAGAAACATGCTTCTTTGTCAGAATCTAAGCCATTTAAACTTCTGTTCCTAAGCCAGAGGTCTGGGCAGAATTTAATCTGCTCTTTTTGGCATCATTTAAGGACATATTAACAGAGTCTAAGGGGAGAACACTATACAGGCCTTAGCCTGCTCCTTGGACCTGGTTCATTCATCTGCTGTGGTTGTTAGTGAAGTGGACTTGTGGTCCAGAGTTCCTTAGCCTCACACTTCAGCCAATATGCCTGTTTCTTGGGCAAAGGCTACAGTGATATTAGTCACAGAAGTCACCCTTCCCTTTACAGCACGGCTTATTCCACTCCCTCAAAGTTCACCCTGTCTTCATGTCAAGGACCTTGGTGAACAAGCCTTGCAAATAGGAGTCCAATTGGTGCCTCACTGTGCCTTGTCTGTGTCTTGTAGATTCAACAGACCATGGGTGGAAAAGATTCGAAAACATTACATCTGTGCTAAACATCTACAGATTTTTTGTTTGTCATTACTCCCCAAATGACCCAGTGTAATACTACTTTTATAGCATTAAACTATGTTGGGTATTATGAACAATCTAGAAATGGCTTAAAATCTATGGGAAGGGGCTGGAGAGATGGCTCAGAGTTTAAGAGCACTAGCTTGCTCTTCCAGAGTTCCTGGGTTCAATTTACAGCACCCACATGGCAGCTAACAACCATCAGTAACTCCAATTCTAGAGGCATTAGACTTCCGCTTGTGATCTCCAAGGGCATTGCATGACACAGGAGCAGGTACATACATGCAGGCAATACACCCATACATACAAAAATAAAAAATAATACATAAAATATTTAAAAACCTGTGGGAAGCAGCTTGCACAAGGTCAAGCCTGTCAACATTCCAGCATGGAGTGGGAGGGACTCTTGAAACTCTATCCCTAGCTGAGGAGCTATGGGCAACTAGCTGATGGCTTCTGGGGTTTGGGGATGTTCCAGTCTGGGTTTGGTTGCTGTGATGAAGTGCTGACCAAGCATAACTTGGGGAGGAAAGGGTTTATTTGGCTTACACGTCCTTATCTCCATCTACCACAAAGGGAAGTCAGGGAAGGAACTTGAGCGGAAACCATGTAGGGATGCTGCTCACTGTCTTGCTTTTCTTACACCTTCTTATACTGCCCAGGCCCACCTGCTTAGGGAATTGCACCACCCACAATGGGCTGGCCCCTCCTACATCAATTAACACTTAAGAAAATACCTCACAAACTTGTCCACAGGCCAATCTGGTGGAGGCGATTGAGAACCCCTCTTCCCGGATGATTCTAGGATGTGTATAGTTGACAAAACCCGAACAGCACAGAAGCATTTTTCTTTGGGAGTGTGGTTGTTGATAGGTAATTCAAGCTCCAGTGGATGGTCCCACACTCATGGGCATACAGGCAACATTAACTGTATTCAGAGGGTCATAAAAAGTTAAAAGAAAGAAGAGGAAAAATTACCTGAGAGATCTGTTTAGGTTATACATAAAGACTCTGCTGTTTATAGAAGGGATCTGAACATCCCAGAATTCTGGAATCAGCAAGGGGTCCTGGCAGCCATTGCTCATAAGTATTAAGGGATGACCGTAATTTGCTTCTGTTATGACACCCATCTCAGGCATCCTCTGTGGAGCATGCCAGTCCAGCATAAGGACTCTTTCTTTACTCTCTTCCAGGTTAACGTCAAGGGCAGATTGGAGTTGCAACAGGGCTGAGATGGAGCAAAGGTCCGTGATCTCCCGTTTGCAGTTGAAAGGACAGGCAATGAACCATTGAGACAGAGTTTCCCACGTCTTCAGCTCTGTGACCTTGTATGGTTAAAGAAGGGAGTCTGTTCCTATGGGGACAGATGGACCTGCTCCCAAAGGCTTCCTACAACACATGCTCCCGCTGGGAGTGGGTGACTGGGACTGAAGAGGCCGCACAGACTTCAAGGACACACCTGTCATAGCAGAAACCGGGGCACCTCAGTCTCCTGGGGGAATTCTTTTACTAGTAGGCTAGGTTTGAGACCCTGAGGAGCAGAGCCAGAGCCAGTGCACCTGCAGTCCTAACTTGGATGAAAGCCG